>CM040919.1:21138100-23568100 GCA_023029165.1 Gobiocypris rarus | reverse complement strand
GCAATGCTCTAACAACCACCCAGAACGCCATAGCAACCAATAAGAAAACCTTAGCAACCACCTAGCAACACCATAGCAACCACCCAGAACACCCTATTGACTTTTCTAAAACTTTGGCATGCTACTCCTCCGGCACCGTTTGTCGTAGACCCACCAATGAGGTGTCGAATTGACCGTCTTATTGAGGAAAGGTGTGCTATGTCTTTTCTAAGTAATCGTTCATATGGCTCCAATTTACAGTGGTTAAAGTCACCCAAAATAAGAACTGGGACAACAGGAGTACGCTGCAACTGACGGTAGACACAGGCCGCATTCCCACTTGGTGGAACATAGGCCACACACAACAATGTTCTCAAACTCCTTAGGGTGATAAAATGGTCTTAGGCTAACACAGAGGAGTCTGACGTTTGGGTTACAGACTGTCTCTCTCAATGTATATTGTGTGCACCATCAGTTACTCATAAACATTCACGGTCCGGCTCCTCTGTCTTAATATTAGTTGACTAATGCAGCATAGCAGACAAACACAAAACATTTGACTAGTACTGTATTTATAGCATCTGAGCAGAAATTTGCGAACAAAATCTTTATTGATGTGACACTAGGCTATTGTACAATAAACACTTCATAATCAGGCCAAAGAAATCTTGTCTAAACAGTCTTACATCTATGACATTTTATGTAGCATATTTATATTATAGAGCTCAGAATGTTAATCTGCAGTTTAATATTCACAGACACTAACAGAATAAACGTACCTTACAATCCTCGCCTGGATCCGTTGCTCTTAGAAATAAACAGCTTTTCTTTCTGAGGTACGGTATTGTTCAAAATAATAGCAGTACAATGTGACTAACCAGAATAATCAAGGTTTTTAGTATATTTTTTTATTGCTACGTGGCAAACAAGTTACCAGTAGGTTCAGTAGATTCTCAGAAAACAAATGAGACCCAGCATTCATGATATGCATGCTCTTAAGGCTGTGCAATTGGGCAATTAGTTGAAAGGGGTGTGTTAAAAAAAATAGCAGTGTGGCATTCAATCACTGAGGTCATCAATTTTGTGAAGAAACAGGTGTGAGTCAGGTGGCCCCTATTTAAGGATGAAGCCAACACTTGTTGAACATGCATTTGAAAGCTGAGAAAAATGGGTCGTTCAAGACATTGTTCAGAAGAACAGCGTACTTTGATTAAAAAGTTGATTGGAGAGGGGAAAACCTATAAAGAGGTGCAAAAAATGATAGGCTGCTCAGCGAAAATGATCTCCAATGCCTTAAAATGGAGAGCAAAACCAGAGAGACGTGGAAGAAAACGGAAGACAACCATCAAAATGGATAGAAGAATAACCAGAATGGCAAAGGCTCAGCCAATGATCACCTCCAGGATGATCAAAGACAGTCTGGAGTTACCTGTAAGTACTGTGACAGTTAGAAGACGTCTGTGTGAAGCTAATCTATTTTCAAGAATCCCCACAAAGTCCTCTCTGTTAAAAAAAGGCATGTGCAGAAGAGGTTACAATTTGCCAAAGAACACATCAACTGGCCTAAAGAGAAATGGAGGAACATTTTGTGGACTGATGAGAGTAAAATTGTTCTTTTTGGGTCCAAGGGCCACAGGCAGTTTGTGAGACGACCCCCAAACTCTGAATTCAAGTCACAGTACACCGTGAAGACAGTGAAGCATGGAGGTGCAAGCATCATGATATGGGCATGTTTCTCCTACTATGGTGTTGGGCCTATTTATCGCATACCAAGGATCATGGATCAGTTTGCATATGTTAAAATACTTGAAGAGGTCATGTTGCCCTATGCTGAAGAGGACATGCCCTTGAAATGGTTGTTTCAACAAGACAATGACCCAAAACACACTAGTAAACAGGCAAAGTCTTGGTTCCAAACCAACAAAATTAATGTTATGGAGTGGCCAGCCCAATCTCCAGACCTTAATCCAATTGAGAACTTGTGGGGTGATATCAAAAATGCTGTTTCTGAAGCAAAACCAAGAAATGTGAATGAATTGTGGAATGTTGTTAAAGAATCATGGAGTGGAATAACAGCTGAGAGGTGCCACAAGTTGGTTGACTCCATGCCACACAGATGTAAAGCAGTTTTAAAAAACTGTGGTCATACAACTAAATATAAGTTTAGTGATTCACAGGATTGCTAAATCCCAGAAAAAAAAATGTTTGTACAAAATAGTTTTGAGTTTGTACAGTCAAAGGTAGACACTGCTATTTTTTTGAACACACCCCTTTCAACTAATACCCCAATTGCACAGCCTTAAGAGCGTGCATATCATGAATGCTGGGTCTTGTTTGTTTTCTGAGAATCTATTGAACCTACTGGTAACTTGTTTGCCTTGTAGCAATAAAAAATATACTAAAAACCTTGATTATTCTGGTTAGTCACATTGTACTGCTATTATTTTGAACAATACTGTAAATCATTATTAAATATGGTAGGATTTTGCAGACAATTTTCAAAAGGAATTGCATTTTCAATGCGTGACAATGCAATTGCAAATTGCGCATTTCCGTTTACATTTTCATTTAAGCGAACGCACATATTTTAAATGAAAAAGCAAAGTCTGTTTGCAATTGCATTTTCCATGTCTAACAAGTTATGACCCTGCCATTTTGGAATAGCAATTGAAGATCACCTATTTGCTATTTCATTTCCTCTGTGTCCTGCCACAACCTGCACAAAATTCAAATGGAATTGCAATCCACTTTGCGTTCAGACTGCATGATTTTCAAACTCGTCAGATCACTGCGCTTTTCACACTGCATTACTATCTGGAGTATCATTCAGTCACTGCTGTGTTCACACTGCATGACGGATCGGCGACGGGGTTTCACACTGCATGACTGTACAATAGGAAGAATCACCAACATCTCTCTCTCTCTCTCTCTCTCTCTCTCTCTCTCTGTGACAAGTAAACAACGCAAGATCACTTGGAGAGTTGTCGGCGATTCTTCCTCTTGTACAGTATGCAGTGCAGAGTTTGAAAATCGTGCAGTCTGAACTAGGCTTGATATTCTGGTCTATAACTCCTCCCTGAACCTCCTGCTGCCCTGTAACTTGCTCTCACATTGGCTGTTGGTCATCACCATTGTCATTTTCAGTCAGAACTAATTTCACACAGCAGGATTTTGAATCGCTGACAGGTCCAGATATTTAGCATGCCAAATATCTCACGGGCTTCGGCGACTCGTTGGCGATTCTCTCTGGTCATTCACACTGCTTGATTGTCACTTGCGTGCACGAGCACCAATTTGGCTATGATTTCGGGCATTTGTCAAAATGCAGAACTGATTGTATGTTCACCCGGCAACCAGAAAAACAAAAGAAAATTACATTAGTGTCATTAAATCGCATGTTCGTTTTGTAGGAGGATGATCTGATTTTCTACTTCATTATAGCATTTTATTCAACATTATTGTTTTTCATCAGTATTCATATTCATTTAACTATATTTGTATCTTTCATTTTCAGACACACATGCTGCGTTCCGATGTATCTTCATTAGGATGCTCAATTAGTTTTTTTTCCCCGACTGACAACCGCCGCTCATTATCCGAATTTTAACTGTTAACTGATAGCCTATATTATAATATTAAACGGGCATTAAATAAAAATACAATTGATGAGTGTCTGTGACCCATTAAAAAGGCACACAATTTTTTACTGGTTTATTTTAATGTGCAAACAGCAGCATGCAGAACAGCTCAACAACAGAACCGGATTCCCACATTATCAAATTTTCACGCACCTGCAGCGTTTCTTACAACAGAGAAAAACTGAATAAAATAATATAAATAAGAAGCATACAATAAATAGGCCTAGGCTACACTAAATATTTATCACTTAGCCTAAATAATTAATACATTAAGATGACGAAACGAAAGCACACTGAATCCGTTTGAATCTTTAAAGTACCAAAATAGTTTTTTTTTTTTTTTTTTGTCTCAGAATAATTGTTTTCGTCAAATGAAAATAGCAGTATATATATCATACACGTGTGAATATATATATTAATTTAAATTAAAATGATTATTTAAATGTTTTTTTTTTTGCACATTTGTGTGTGTGAACACAGTCCTTACATCTACTGTGTTTATGTAGGCAAAATACTCGACTTGGCAATTTGATACATATTTCTGTTTATTTGGCCTTTTAGGCGCACTATGCTTGTACGTGTTGTGCTGTGAGTCCGCCATCCTGTCAGTAATTTTGTTATCTTTCGTGACTTTTTGCACTTTTATTATTTCTTTTCGTCAACTGAAATCTGCGCGGATTATTATAAATACAACACATATTTATCACAAGGGTCTCCGCGGCAAAAAAGCAAAAGTACCAGCGGGTGAAATGTTTTGAAATGTCTCTTTGCACCAGTTTCAATAAAAGGATAGACCATTTTAAAGATTATATATTATGTATATGTATTATATATTATTATTTTAGTTTTTTTTTTTTTTGTTGTGCAAAATAGACACATTTATTGGATATTTCTCCCCATTTTCTTTATAGGAATGAATAATGATGAAAAAGTGCTTTGTTTTCCACCACTTAAGGGCGTGGTCTACTTTCAGACTACATCAATAAACCCCGCCCTCAAGCCTGATTGACAGTTGACTGTGTTATGACATTAGAAATCTGAAATGCAAACGCAAAGGGGATTGCAATTCCATTTGAATTTTGTGCAGGTTGTGGCAAAACTCGGAGGAAATGAAATGGCAAATAGGTGATTTTTATATTACTTTTCCAAAATGGCAGGGTCATAACTTGTAAGACATTGGAAATGCAGTTGCAAACAGATTTTCCTTTTTCATTTGAAATATGGCAGTCCTTGTGAGTTCGCGTAAACGAAAATGCAAATGGGAATGTGCGAATCGCAATTGATATGTCACATTTTATGCATCCACAAATTGAAAACGCAAATACAAATACAACTTGCAATTCCTTTTGAAAATTGTCCGCGATATCCTTCCATAATTATTCCTCACTGCGTCCCAAAACTATGCAAAGTACTTTCACTGAACTTGCTGTGTTTTTTATTGTTTTTTTTTTCTTGAGTTGATGCGGGCGGGGATACTCTTATGAATCGCTTCAGCATTTGCCTTTCAAAAAAAGGGGCATGGCCGCATTAGTGGATAATGAGACAACTGACATCTCTTTTCAAACAAATTACTAGGGGTGTGCCAAAAAATCGATTCACAGAAGAATCTAGATACTCATTTGCAACGATTCAGAATCGATCTGAAATGTCCAAGAATCTATTAATAAATTAATAAAATCAGCTGGCTGTTCGCCTCCATTTTGTAACTAGCCTATACGAGACTTCCGGCCTTCACCACGCAGCCAGTTTTTTTTTTAACACGAGCGGCAAATCACTAAAACAGAGATGAAGCAAATATGGATGAGAGGTCCAACCAGGCCCGTCTTCACTTAAAGCTAAAGTTTGGCGTCATTTCATTTTTTACCGAATGCCTGGAAGCACTGCGCTGGACATGACACACACAGTGTGCAAGCTTTGCAAAATGAAGACCAAGTACTTTGCCAGCTCAAAATGCGCGGGCTCGTATAACTAGGCATCACCCGGAGCTCAGCGACACGGAGCAGAATCAGCCGCCAGCTGCAGACCAACGCACAATGCAGTGTTTCACGATTGTGTTCTACATGATATTTGTGGTAACCTGCAATTTTCCTGGGAAATGCATCTATTTGCATCTAAATGCAACTATTTTGTATTTTGAAGGAGCACTTTATTTTTGTTCAAACTTATTTTATAGCTAGCTACTAATGAGTAGCAATTGAGAACCAGACAATGTTTTTGATAAAAGGCACTTTCCTGAGAATTGAACTTAATCAATGTGAAAAAGACACTTTAATCTCTTCGTTTGTCATTCTGTTTAGCAAAGCAGATGAGAGTAGATCATGATCAGAAACCCGATTAGAAATCATTATGGATAAAATTGAATAGTTTTGAATCGAAAATCTTTTTGAATCGAAAATCGATTATGAATCGTATCGTGGCCACCCCTACAAGTTTCCCACCCCTACAAGTTACATAAACCAGAGAATATTTGTTTTCAATTTAATTGCTATATTTAAAACCTGACATTTCAATGTTTCTTCAGACATACAGTATATCTCATGTTTGTGTGACAAGTATTCACTAGATTACAGTTCATTTTCTGAAGAGTATCAGAATGGACTTCATTGACAGAGAGGCTGCAGATTGCACATCGTGTTTTCTTTATTTTGCAAAAAGCTCAATATTTTGTTTGATGCATGATATAACGCTTACCTGAATGACCAAAATCGACATTGAGTCTCTTTCACACTGATAAGAAAAAAAGTGAGTTGGTTGTGCTGGCGCAATCGTGAACCTCTAGGGGTTTAGGCTAAGGATAAATCAGATCATTGTTTGAATTAACAATCAATAAATTATCATGCGAATTTGTGTAAATTGATATCTCTAGTTCGGGCTAGGGAAGGGGAAGGGAAGGAAAGACAAAGAAGGTGAGTAAAGAGAGGGTTGTGGGTGTTTTTCACTCCTTCTCTTGCAGCATGTGGGTGTTTCTGGGACGTGGTACCTGCATAGCATGGGTTCTCTCCATCTACTTCGTGGTGGACTGGCTCTGTGCAAGTATGGTATTCACATTGTAAAACTAATCTTAAATGTCTAAAATTTAAGTAATTTCAACTGTAAAACCCATAAAACGTGAATAGTATTATATCAACTACTTTTATACAAACTACTATTTACACTATTAAATCAACAAAACAGAGGACTCTACTTACTCATGTTACTTTTACTCACTCCTGTTATTTTTCATAACAGGATTGAGACAGGAAGAGGACTAAAAGTAACAGGATTGAGTCAAAAATGATCAAACACATGAAATATGGCCACATGCTAATAGCATGAGAACAAATTCTAGAGACTTACCTGAAGTTAATATAAAAAAAACATAACATCTACTTTCCCACATTCCCACTTTGTCAGAACATTCTGTTGCGATCATAACTTGTAAGTATGCCTTATTGTTTGTAGTTGGGTTTTCTATTAACTGTTACAATTTTAAGGTTTATGTTGTTGCTACAATGTAAACAAAGGACATCGCTTTGCCTCCGCTAGCCTGCTAACTAACATTACAGTATTGATGCAGTGTTTACTGTAGCGTTTGTAAGCTCTTGCATTTGTAGGACTGTTCAACACCCCTTAGGAAAATTATCCATGATTTTATGATCAATTACTGTTCGTACTACCATCATTTTCTGACAAATAACATGATTAAATGGTGTATAATCTAAAGTATACATGGCAGTGTGCCGATTGGTCCCAGTCTGTGATTGGTTTATTATGGTCTGTGGAGTGAGCCTATCCGGGTTGGGGTTGTGTAGTATATAGATCAGCTGTAGAGAGAATCGCGTCACAAAGCCACTGCCTCTTCCGGTTCCTCATGCTGAGTGTTGCGCGGGGAGATGGAGTGAGTGTTTGGTCATTCACAACATGTGAGAATAGTTGTCCAGTTTCCCACGGTTGATGCGCTTGTTGTCCATTACAGGTAAGAACGCGTTTTGTCTATGGTGTTTGCTCTTCCCGTATGAGATGCTAAATCAAATAGTTTGTCTTGTTTACAGTGTATACAATTGTGTTTTTCCCCCTCTGCTGGTTGTGATCTGAGATTTCTTGCACCCTAGGTATGTAGTTTTTTATTCTTTTTTTCCTTGTTTATTATGGGTTTATACAATTATTGATTGGTTTATTTCAGACGGGTGGCTTATGCCGCTGATTTAGCGAGGAGGATTCTGTTGCCATTGTTACCAGTGGACCGTTGTTTTTTAATTTTGCGGCGTGCTGCTGTTTTGCTGCTGGCTAGACGTAGCCTAATCCATTGATTGGTATTTTTTCTTATTATTTTATTGCAGCTGTGCACGCAAGGACTGTGTTCGTTGCGATTTGAATTCAAAGAGGATCGTTTTTGTGTGTGTGTATCCAAGGGCAATATATTGTTTTCCTTTATATGTATACATTTTGAAGTATTTATATTTTTCTCTAGTTTAATTGATTTATGATTTCAATGTACATTTGTATTTATTTTCTTATTTCTTTTTGATTTAGGAGTTGAGGGTTAGAAAGCAAGGGTGTGGGTTTTTTTCCCGGGTTATTTTGTGCTGTGTGTGTGCTCACTGACGTTTGATTTTATATTTGGGATTGTTTTTCTTTTTCTTTCTTTTGAGTGCAGTGTTTAGGACCCCACTGCTGGATGCCTCAGTCTTAGAATGGGTCATTTATTTGTTTTGGAGTTTTGTCCTTGTAATGTATAAATTATGTATTTTTCTTGTTGTCTATTGTGAATATAAAGTATTCGAGGAAAGTGAATGTCAGCGCTGAAACTTTTATCACATAAATATTTTTTTGCCTATTCATTGATGTGCTTTTCTAAATTATTTTATGATTGTCAATAAATGAAAGTTTGTTATTTTTCATTCACGTCTCGTCTTGTAAGGGAAAGATCTGAGAAGCCTATTTGGTTGGTTAACTGAATTGGTGTTCATGGGTTGGGCGTTCCCAGGTGGCGTAGTCATTTCACTGTGATTCATTTGTAAGATTTACGTCCTCATGCCACACGTATAATCATTATATCTTATAAAATGTATAAGGAAAAAAAAAATACCACTCTGAAACATCCTGCTCCTGAAATCTGTTCTGCATGATCTTCTTGTTTGTTAACATTAAGCCTGAATCAGGCTTGAATTGGTTTGAAATTGCACCATCCTTACATCTGAGTAGAGCTCACTGTTATGGTAAAGGTGTGGGACATTTCCCAAGCAATTATACGTTAAGTGGTACCAATCACAACACCCTGGGCAGCTAACCAGTCACAGCACTTTTCTTATTTCGGAAAGAGAGGGCTTTATCGAAAATTATAAGTTTGAGTCAGACTGGGGAGAAAGGACCTGTGATAATGTAAAATATGTGAAAAATGTGTATTTTGAACAATTAAGTATGAAAGCATTATTCTATTAGAACCCAAAAACAAAATCAAGACTTCAATAAAAAGTCATGATAGGGCCCGTTTAAAAATATTCGTTAATCATCTGTAGGTAGTGTATTAACTCAAATGTAATCATAACGGTCACCTGAGGTTGCAAAATAACCATATAAATCTGTGAGTTTCTAATTAACAAAAAAAAAAAAACTTTTAAACGCAATATAGATTGCTCTAAAGTGCTGTACAGTGTACAAAGCAGGTCTACACAAACAATTACAGGTTTCCAAAAGCTAAAGAATAAAAAATAAGATTTAATAGTACATTAAAAATATGTTCAAGTAAGGAGCAGACCTCACATGACACATGAGACCATTACAAATCTTGCACCCAGCAACAGAAAAGCCCAGATCACCCTTTGGGGAAATAGGGGAGATATGGTCCCTCTTTTTTATACTCAGTCAAAAGTCTTGCGGCTGCATTTTGAACAACTTGTAATCGTAGGAATGAAGATTGAGGAAGACCAGAATAAAGAGGGGAAGCACTCAAACACAACTGGATAATGCACACAGATGCATCAATAACTCCAGATTTGAGATTGAAAAACCATGAGGCAGCACAAGATCGAGTGGGTGACGGATTGTGAGTTGGATCACATACAGATTTTACGATGTTCAAAGACTCTAAAAGAGTTACAAATTCTTTGACCAATGGTTTCGAAGGGCAGAAGAGATTAATGTTAAAGGGATAAAAAAAAAAAAACCGCAGGACCATTTAAATCAACCTTAAATGACTGAATTGTTGAGTTTATGCCCCAGTAAAACGGATCTAGCATCTCCCTGTATTTCATTATAATGAAATTATATTTTTCATAATGTAAAATAAAATTGTATTTTTGGCCATATCACCCACCCCTAACTGTTTTCATTTGCTTCCAATGTAAAGTGTGAAAAGTGAACTGTATGTCAAAGCATCAGCTAAATAACTACTTTTTTGTTTTGTTTGTGCTGTCTGTACTAGAAGCATCCCCACGGAAGAAACACAGATTTCGCCCTGGTACGCGAGCTCTCATGGAGATACGCAAATATCAGAAGTCTACTGATCTGTTGCTGCGCAAGGCTCCATTTTCACGACTGGTACTACTGGTTCTGTGCATCATTCAACATTCAATTCAGACCCCATGACAAGTCTTTTTACACCTTATTCTAAACATGAACAAGCTATTTTCATAGATGTAACAGTTGTGTAAATGTTAATTTTATTCTTCCTTACAGGTGCGAGAGGTGTGTCAGACATTTAGTCGAGATCACATGATGTGGCAGGGATATGCTCTAATGGCTTTGCAGGAGGTAGGTGTAGATTTTTAAAAGTGTTTATTTTGCGTTTACATTGTTTTATAAAATGTATAGTTCTTGGATGGGTCCATTGTTGGTCCATGGCAATAGGTACTAGTATATCTAAATCAACTATTAACTTTTTTGTTGTTGTTGTTTTTAAGGGAAAATGTGTGTTTATGTGACTGTGCAGATCACAAATAACCCCAAAATAATAATAATTTTTAAAAAAGGAAATTGAAACTGAAAGAAAGGAAACGTCTCGGTTACATATGTAATGTCGGAACTGACTGAAAAATTGTGGATCGATTTCAGATACCAATCTACTCAGAGTGTAAACTAAACGGGCCAATGAACATTAGCATGTGGTTCACTCATTCCACACTCCTCCCTGTCATTTCTGGTATGAATAAAGAAGTGATTGCACCGCATCTTTGCTTTTCTGGTGAGGAGCCGAACTTAGCGACTCGGCCAGCAGAGTAGCAGCAACTGTGGTGATGGGATGTATGTTTCCGTTCCCTCCTTCAGGGGACGAGGATTACAGTAATGGGCGGTAAACACCTTGGTACGGCTCGACTCGGCACAGCACGGCTCGATACAACTCGGCTTGGTTGCTTTTCCACTGCAGTAGTACCGCTTCAAGGGAGTGGGATTACGTTGTAGTTGCGCCTCCTCTACTGCCACGACATCATCGTAAACACGACACAATAACAAACGCGCAAAACAGGAGCAATGGAGCCTCTCGAAGGAATGGTGTTCTTGATTCTCGGCATGTGGATGTTTTTCACCGCACAACAAAAAAATTTGTTTCAAAGGAGGCTGATGCAAAACAAAATACTGAAAAAAACCCCAAAGAGACCATGGGAACTCCTACAACAAAGCGCAGATGACGATAGGCTTGCTCGATGGCACACGAGGGTAAGCTAATCTTGCACATAGCAATATATGGTCTCAGTCGCTATGTCACAAAACCATATAATGATCTTGGCCGGCAAAATTATGCTTTAAAATGCGTATTCTGTGTATTTCAGATCCTTATTATTTTGCAAAGTCGCCGCCACAGACCATCTGTTTGGACATTTAACCGAGCTTCTGAGTGGTGGGATGTGATTGTTTCCGGTTTTACAAACACTCAATGGTTGGAGAACTTTAGAATTGCCTACTTGTGCAACAAAGTGCGTCCAGTGATGGAAAGACGGGACACAAACTTTAGTGTTTGTGTACCTCTAAAGAAGAGATTAGCAATCGCACTGTGGAAGCTCGCAACTGGTTCTGAGTACAGAAGTGTTTGACATCTTTTTGGAGCAAGCATAACAAGTCAAGTCAAATTTATTTATATAGCGCTTTTAACAATGCAGATTGTTTCAAAGCAGCTTCACAGTGTTAAATAGAAAAATAATGCAACAGAATATATTTCAATTATCATACAGTAACAATGCGGGCTTTAGATCAGTAATTAGATCAGTAATTTGGTCTATATGGTTAATTTAGTTTAATAATTAGATTTCTTTTGAAATATATTTGAAAAATAGTTTTTCCCCAACTGAGCAAGCCAAGCCAGAGGCGACAGTGGCAAGGAAACTAAAACCCCATCAGGAGACCTAATGGAGAAAAATAAACCTTGGGAGAAACCAGGCTCAGTCGGGGTGCCAGTTCTCCTCTGGCCAATTAACAAATAACGTATTATTATTATTCTGGCAATTTTAAAGGTCAGAGGTCATAATAGATCTGAATATTTGAAAGATCTGAGGCAACACACTGGAGACGGGTTTATTGAGGATGATGTATCGATTAAATAATTATTAAAAGTAAATCATTTAAAATATCGTAGTCATTACGCCTGAGACAGGTTTTTATTGAGCATGCCGTATTGATTAAACAATTACTAAAGTGTAATATTCAAAAGATCGATGGCAACACGCTGGAGACGGGTTGTTTTGAGGATGACATATCGATTTAAAGAATTATTAACTAGGACTATTCAAACAATCGGAGTCATCATGCCGGAGACCAGTTTATTGAGGATGCCGTGTCGATGAGGCAGCTTAAGGGGAGTCTAAATGACACGGTCTCTGCAGACACTTCAGGGTCATGTGTTGGTCACATCTGGGTGCAGGTCCACTGTCTGATCTGGATAAAGCCTGGATCCAGCTGGCTGCAGTAGACCTCGGGATAAAACAGAGACACTAACATTAGCGTAGATGCCATTCTTCTGATGATGTAAACGAGTACATCAGGTGTTATGGGAAGTGTTCCCGGTTCTGGCTGACCTAGATAATGCAGCCTAATAATCATTTCATTGAAAAAGTGTTTTATGTGTATGCCATATAAAAGAGATGTGTTTTTAGTCTAGATTTAAACTGACAGAGTGTGTCTGCTTCCCGAACAATGCTAGGAAGACTCTTCCAGAGTTTAGGTGCTAAATAGGAAAAGGATCGACCACCTGCAGTTGATTTTGATATTCTAGGTAACAGCTGGTCAGAGTTTAGAGACCGCAGTAGACGTGATGGAGTATAATGTGTTAAGAGCTCACTCAAGTACTGGGGAGCTAAACCATTTATTGCTTTGTAAGTAATAAGCAAGATTTTAAAATGTATGCGATTATTTAATAGGGAGCCAGTGCAGTGTTGACAGAACCGGGCTAATGTGTTCATACTTCCTGGTTCTAGTAAGAACTCGAGCTGCTGCATTTTGGACCAGCTGGAGTTTGTTTATTCGAGCAGGGCAACCACCCAGTAGAGCATTTCAATAATCTAGCCTTGAGCTCATGAACGCATGAACTAACTGTTCAGCATTTTGCATTGAGAGCATGTGCGTAATTTAGATATATTTTTAAGATGGTAGAATGCAGTTTTACAGATGCTAGAAACATGGCTTTCAAGCGAAAGATTGGTATCAAAGAGCACACCCAGGTTCCTAACTGAGAGGACTTGACAGAGCAGCCATCGAGGTTATATTCTAGGTTATGTTGCGGCAAAAATACGTTAACTCCGTTGCATTTCTGAATAAGAGACAAACCTTAGCCAATTGTGTCTTTTATAAAGATTTAATTCCTTGCAAAAAATGAATCCACAGTTGAAGCAACCATACTCGTGGTGACCACAAATGTGAAATGAGGAACAATAGAAGGCCCAAGCTTTTATACCCCCAATGTTTAAGCAACCCCCCCAGTATTTTTCCACAGAGTACAGGGCACAAGCACAATATGTAAATTGTTCCTTCACTGTCTTGGAGATAAAATCATTTAAATGATCCGACACCCTAAGACGGGAAAGCTCCCACTTTAGATGTCCCACCGTTACCCCCCTGGCCTTCAGCAGCAGCTGTGTCTGAACAGCTGAAAAAGGTGTTTCACAAACAGACATTGACTTTTGAATGAACTCAAACATAAATCTTCTTCTATGATTACAATTTTCCTCTACAGTTACTACTTATGGAGCTTTTTTGTCCAATGATTAAAAATATTTTTTTTTCTGAATTAAGTTGCAGGAAATTACTGATCATCCAATTTTTTATATCATCTATACATTCCGTTAATCTTGTGAATTGGTTAGTTTCTTCAGGGTGTGAAGAAATATAGAGCTGAGTATCATCAGCATAACAATGAAATCTAATGCCATGCTTCCTAATAATCTCTCCCAGTGGTAGCATGTACAGGGTGAAGAGCAACGGTCCTAACACTGAGCCCTGCGGTACTCCATACTGAACTTGTGATCGGTGTGACATCTCTTCATTTACTGCTACAAATTGATAACGGTCAATGATTTAAACCATGCCAATGCAGGTCCACTAATAATTTCGAGTCTATTCAAAAGAATGTTGTGGTCGATAGTGTCAAATGCAGCGCTAAGATCGAGTAACACTAACAAAGAGATACAACCACGATCGGATGATAAGAGTAAATCATTTGTAACTCTGATGAGAGCAGTCTCAGTACTATGATACGGTCTAAATCCTGACTGAAAATCCTCACAGATACCATTTCTTTCTAAAAAGGAACATAATTGTGAAGACACTGCCTTTTCAAGTATTTTTGAAAGAAAGGGTAGATTTGAGATTGGCCTGTAATTGACTAATTCTGTAGGATCAAGTTGCGTTTTTTTAATAAGTGGTTTAATAATAGCCAACTTAAAAGTTTTCGGTACATATCCTAATGACAAAGATGAATTAATGATATTAAGAAGAGGATCCATGACCTCTGGTAGCATCTCTTTTAATAGCCTAGTCGGTATAGGGTCAAGCATACATGTTGTTGATTTAGATGAATTAAAGAGTTTAGCCAATTCTTCCTCTCCTATAGCAGTGAATGAGTGTAATTTTTCCTCAGTGACACTACGATGCTCTGTCTGATGTGATACTGTAGTAGACAGCTGCATGGTTATAATTTTCTTCCTAATATTGTCAATCTTACATGTAAAGAAGTTCATAAAGTCATTACTGCTGTGCTGTTTACAAACATCAGAAGTTGAAGCTTTATTCTTGGTTAATTTAGCCACTGTATCGAATAAATACCTAGGTTTGTGTTTGTTTTCTTCAAAGAGAGTCGAGAAATAGGTTTTTACGGCCTTTCTGTATGCGATCATACGTTCTTTCCACGAATTACGAAAGATCTCTAGTTTTGTTTTCTTCCAGCTCCGCTCCATTTTTCTGGCTGCTTTTTTAAGGGCCCGGGTGTGCTCGGGCCACGGCATTGGACTATTTTCTTTAATCTTCTTTAAGCGCAGGGGAGCGACTGTGTCTAAAGTACTGGAAAAGAGAGAGTCAATAGTTTCTGTTGCAACATCGAGTTCCTCTAAGCTATCTGGAATGCTGAGGAGATGATACTGATTAGGAAGATTATTTAAAAAGTAGTGGTGGGCCGTTATCGGCGTTAACGTGCTGCGTTAACGTGAGACTCTTATCGGACGATAAAAAAAATATCGCCGTTAATCTATTCTCAAAGTTGGGTTGGGAGCTGGGTCTATACTACGCAAGCTATGATGACTTTAACAGTGATATTTTAACGCGGATGTATAGCTACCTAGCCGAATTGCACTGTAGGGAGAACGAGTCTTCCGAACCTGCGTGTATGCTGTGAAATTACCACATCAAGCGTGAGCGCTGTCTTCCGAACTCGGGCGCGCAACCGCGAACCGCACTCGAGTCCTGACGAGCGTGACTGACATACTGTAAGCAGAGAGCTGTAAATCTAATTTCTGCTCGTCGTCAGCGTTCTTTAGAGCAATTGCAGTACATCCGCGGCAGATAGACGCAAGTGCCATTACATACTGAAGCTTTGGTAACAAAACTAACGGTTCAAAAACAAAAATATAATAGTTAGGTGAACAACGCTATTCATTTTGCCACCTTCTCGCTCGACGTCCAAGTAACGGCATAAACAGCTGCTGCTTTGATGATGCAAACGCACACTGGTTTCGGACCCCAAAATATAATATGAACACGGTCCAGGGAGCAATCGAACTCAGGTTCGGTGCAGGCAAACGAACCAAGTGTGAAAGCACCAGTCATTATTTGGGTAGCACACATATTCTGAATGCCTTCGGCAGAAATCAAATGAGCCATTTTAATCTAGATTAATTTCAAAATCACAGTGAGATTAATCTAGATTAAAAAAATTAATCTATGCCCACCCCTATTAAAAAGCAATCTTTAGTCGCAGCGGCGATAGTCCTGTTTGTCGATGTGTTCAGGAGCTCTGTGCTGCAGCAGAGACTTTGCTTGTGACGGAACAAATTAGTTTTCCGGATCAAAAGTTTCAAGAAATGGCTGCCTACATTAAGAACAGTCGGGTGTAACAATATCGACTATGAGTCTGATATCTCAGGGAATAATTAACTCAAAAGGGATTTAATATTCATGAGTTTATGAATATAATTTGCTAGTCGTTCATTACGTTTATTAAAATTTTCCAATAAGGAAAATGTTTAATTAAATACAAGTAACCTTTAAGGAATTGCTTGAAGTTATCTTAGTAAGTTTGTCCTGCAAATTAGTTATAGACTTTACTGCTTTACGAGAGCATAAGAAGCATTAACTTTACTGATCAGGACAAATTAATATTTTGTATGTTTGTACAGTTATGTTACTAAAATCGTAGCACTAGGCAGCATTAGGTAACGTTCAAGATTTGTAAGTTTCATTGACTTCGTGTATGTAGAAGAATAACAGCTTCAATTCAAAAATATATTTTGGAAGTTTAATTACACAGACTAAAGATAACACTACAATTAACACAGAAAGTACATACTAAATATGCATCAAGAGAGAAGAAATATAGATAGGAAATGAAACTAAAATTGTACCTAAACGAAAGAATAAAAGAAAAAATAGAGAGAGAGAGAGAGAGAGAAAGAGAGTGGATAACAGCGTTCACTTCAGTTCGTTACAAGAGCCCTCAAGGAGTTAATCTCGTCCCCAAAACGGATGTAACACGACTTTTCAACAGCAGCTTGGATTGTAGAAATAAGAATACTTGCTTTGGTTTTGGCTTCTCGGTGTTGGCTTCTTTGGTATTCTGAGTTCAAATGTCCCGCGCGTTCCGTGGTTCCTTTGAAGTCGGCTGGTATTGGCTCTCGGTTTGCGAAGAAGTTTAGCTGGATGCGGCCGGTTCTCTTGGAAGTGCTTAAGCGTGCTGTATCCTCCTCTCTGAAGAATGTGGGTGGCGGATTGCAATGCGATGCACTGGCAAAGGCAAAGGAATGCGGGTTGCATTGGCACTTATCGATAAGAGAGCGACGCCCATTCCCTGGATGGTCCAATCGATCTGAGCGTTTTCGGCGCAAAACTAAGTTCTTTGTTCGGCTGAGTTCCTCCCCCCTGGCTACTATCCGGGGCAGACAGATTCATGCATTTTTCTTTACAAAGCTGGCATCTTTGTAATAATGCATGTCCTTTAAATTATTTTACCAGATTCGGTACGATGGAGTTCTCTCGGTTCTAGAGACACCATGAACCACTGGTCTGCGGGGTGGAAAACACACAAGTCCAGGTTTTCCACTGTCCATTGTCCTAAACAGTTATGTTAACATTCATATAATCCTCCTAATTATTACAGACACCTAAACAAACATTCAGACAGCAAAGTATACATTTATTACGTTTTTAGGGGGCTTTTAACCATCTATTCTTCCATGAGCTTGGTGAACATTTCATTTGTGTCTCTCTATGTGTGTGTGTGAGGTGTGAAAGTTCGCGATAGGGCCATTTGGCAATAAAAGTCACTCCGGAGCCTGGCTGTTATCTCCCCAGGGAGATCAAAAGAGTGTTCTTCCAGACATTGTGACGCCCTTAATACCATCAATCGCCTTATCGTGATCTGATAACGCGCTTCACGAGAGGTGCGAGACATCTGGCCGTCTGCCAGATGAACAGACATCCTCATTGTGGCTACAGTGGGCTCCCACGGTGTATTGGTGCTATTGATGGATCACACATACCCATCATAGCACCACAGGACTATCACTGTGACTATTTCAACCGTAAAGGCTGGCACTCCATCATCCTTCAAGGTGTTGTGGATGGAAATTGAATTTTCTGGAATGTTTTCACAGGACTGCCTGGAAGCCTGTATGATGCTCGGGTTTTGAGACTGTCCACACTGCGGGAGTTGGCAAGTCGTAGAAATCACATACCAGCACTAAAAACATTGGTGGAGTGAATGTTGGCTACTACATTCTAGGAGATTCTGCCTATCCCTTGCAGCACTAACTCTTAAAACCATTCGTTGACACTGGACAGCTGACAGCAGAACAGCAGGTGTACAACATGAAAATCTCCCGAGCATGTGTAGTTGTGAAAAATGCCTTTGGTAGATTAAAAGGAAGATGGCGTTGCCTTATGAAAAGGAATGATTGTGCGGTCGACCTTGTGAAATCTATGGTCCTGACATGCTGTGGTCTACATAACCTTTGTGAGAGTCATGGAGTGGCCTATGAGAGTGCATGGGATTCACCTTCAGCAGCAGAGCCTGTGGTGGCACTGGCACAGGCTGTAGAGGAGGAGGGCAGGAATGTACGTTAGGGTCTGTTGCGTTACTTGAATATTTAACTTATTTGTGTTGTCTGTCCTGTCAAATTAATTATTAATAAACGAAATATTTCAAAGTATTGTCTCGCTTTCCTTTTTTTTATATTATTAAAGCAGCAGTCCGTAACTTTATTTGGGTTAAAAGTTATTCAAAATAAATTGAGCAAGTACATAACCAGCCAGTGTTCAAAACTATCTGCTTACCTTAGCTCGATTTACAACGGTAAGCTTGTAATAATGTTTTTAATTCCAGTGGTACTGGTGGATTTCCGCGGGAGATTGGAGCATATCTTTGTGTCATTGCGTAACATCTGTACACATCAATAAGAAGTCCCGGCTAGTAGGCGATACCGCGTGTGAGGATGTTGGAGGTGTAGATTTATAGTCTTTTCTCACAGTCCTTGATATAATCCAACTTCGCCTGTTGTAAAATGCAAAAGACTTTGGACTTTCGGAATGGCTACAGAAAAAGAGAGACTTCAACCGAGCCAAAACAATGATAAAAAGGGCTTTTGAAAGAGGTGGCATTCCGTGCTTTGAAGGGGTTCAAAACCGATGCAGAGACAGTTTTTTTTTCCTGCAAGACAGGTCAGACATTTCAATGGTTATTATGTAACAGTAGCACACTTCGCTTAATTGTTGTGCCTTTCTCTTTTTGCTACGTGCATTATAGTAAATAGCCATTATTTTGTGCTAGCTATGAGACGGAGCAGTTCATCTCTACTCCACATTCATTTGTTGATGACGATTAGAAATGAGACTGCACAGAAATAACGTTAGTAACGTTAGTTCTAATACACATTAAGAGTAGTCACGCAATGCTGATGTTATTAATATTAACAATTTGAAAACAAAGTGTAATTTGCACGGTTTGACGTGATATGATAAGTGATCGTTAGATTTAATCATGATTTATTGCAATGCTTTTCCCACGTAGGCCTAGTTGGTCAGCACAAAAGTGGATGTTAGCTGCTTACTTGTTCAGATGACATTCTTATGTTGGTCATACGTTCAAACGGTAGAATCTGTGGTACAGAATGACAGTATCCACACCAGCGTGGTAACTAACAGCCCTTCTCCTGACAGACGCGCATTGACATTCTCCTCAAAACATTGTATTCATACGCGCTGCCGAGGCACAGCTCACGAGTTGATCATTCTGCGAACAACTGCAATTGCAGATTTCAAACAGAGATGGCGACAAAGAGGGGAAAACTACAGACTGCAGCTTTAAACAGGCTTTATTTATAATTCACATTTATCTATTGGTACCAGTTACCAGCATTAAGAAAGTAATGAAGTACACATTTTTGTGCAGTGCCTTTTTTATTGAAGAAGAAAAAAATTTGTAAAGGTTAAAATGTAAACGTCACACTTTAAACAATGTGGAAATGTATTACAAAGAATATATACATAAGACATCAGGAATTAAGTAAAAGTGTAAAAACAGGAAATGTAAACGATGTGCAAATGTATGAAGTGCAATCAATCAATCAACTTTATTTATATAGCACTTTTACAATGACGATTGTTTCAAAGCAGCTTCACAGTGTTAAACAGGACAACATTGCAACAAAATTTGATTTGGCTAGTTTAATTTGGATAGTTTATAGAATCATATATGACCAAATTAATAAATTCTATTTGTATATTTAGTTGAGTAACTTGGATCATAATTTGAGTGTCCCCAACTGAGCAAGCCAAGCCAAAGGCGACAGTGGCAAGGAACCAAAACTCCATCAGGGCATGATGGGAGAAAATAAACCTTGGGAGAAACCAGACTCAGTCGGGGTGCCAGTTCTCCTCTGGCCTATTATTAACAGTGTATAATTATTACTCTGGCAACCTTGCAGGTCATAAATCATATTAGATAGGAATATTCAAAATTTTGGGTATCACGCGCAGAGACGGGTTCATTTAGGATGGCGTCGATTACACAAGAATATGAATACTTGAAAGATCGGAGTTATTGCGCGGAGGACGGGTTAATTGAGGATGGCGTGCGGTGAGGCAAATTCAGAGGAGACACTAATGGACACGGTCTAAGCAGACACTCCAGGAT
The DNA here is from genome assembly GCA_023029165.1 of Gobiocypris rarus. NCBI lineage: Eukaryota > Metazoa > Chordata > Actinopteri > Cypriniformes > Gobionidae > Gobiocypris > Gobiocypris rarus. Next base: position 23,547,679 of record CM040919.1, on the reverse strand, counting down.
GAGCTTGTCATGTCCAGATGCAGGTCCACCATCCGATCCGGACACGGCCTGGATCCGGCCGACTGCAGTAAACCTCGGGATAAACAGAGAGACTAACATTAGTGTGGATGCCACTCTTTTTATGATGTAACGAGTACATCAGGTGTTATGGGAAGTGTTCCTGGTTCCGGCGGACCTAGTTAATGCAGCCTAACAATCAGTCATTTGATTTGAATAAAGAAAGTTAAAAATGTTCTATGTGTATGCCATAGTAAAGAGATGCGTTTTTAGTCTAGATTTAAACTGACAGAGTGTGTCTGCTTCCCGAACAATGCTAGGAAGACTGTTCCAGAGTTTAGGTGCTAAATAGGAAAGGATCGACCGCCTGCAGTTGATTTAGATATTCTAGGTATTTTCAACTGGCCAGAGTTTAGAGAACGCAATAGACGTGATGGAGTATGTGTTAAGAGCTCGCTTAAGTATTGGGAGCTAAACCATTTATTGCTTTATAAGTAATAAGCAAGATTTTAAAATGTATGCAATGTTTAATAGGGAGCCAGTGCAGTGTTGACAGAACTGGACTAATATGATCGTACTTCCTGGTTCTAGTAAGAACTCGAGCTGCTGCGTTTTGGACCAGCTGGAGTTTATTTATTAGGCGAGCAGGGCAACCACCCAGTAGAGCATTACAATAATCTAGCCTTGAGCTCATGAAGCATGTACTAATTTTTCAGCATTTTGCATTGAAAGCATGTGACGTAATTTAGATATATTTTTAAGATGGTAGAATGCAGTTTTACAGATGCTGGAAACGTGGCTTTGAAACGAAAGATTGGTATCAAAGAGCACACCCAGGTTCCTCACTGACGAGGGCTTGACAGAGCAGTCATCGAGGGTTAGACAGTATTCTAGGGCACTACTTGTGGAGCTTTTCTGTCCAATAATTAAAAATTCAGTTTTATCTGAATTAAGTTGCAGGAAATTACTATTCATCCAATTTTTAATATCAGCTATGCATTCCGTTAATCTTGTGAATTGGTAAGTTTCTTCAGGGCGTGAAGAAATATAGAGCTGAGTATCATCAGCATAACAATGAAAACTAACGCCATGCTTCCTAATGATATCTCCCAGTGGTAGCATATACAGGGTGAAAAGCAACGGTCCTAACACTGAGCCTTGCGGTACTCCATACTGAACTTGTGATCGGTGTGACATCTCTTCATTTACTGCTACAAACTGATAACGGTCAGATAAGTAAGATTTAAACCATGCCAATGCAGTTCCACTAATGCCAACATAATTTTCGAGTCTATTCAAAAGAATATTGTGATCGATAGTATCGAATGCAGCGCTAAGATCGAGTAACACTAATAGAGAGATACAACCACGATCAGATGATAAGAGTAAATCATTTGTAACTCCTAATTAGAGCAGTCTCAGTACTATGATACGGTCTAAATCCTGGAAATCCTCACATATACCATTTCTTTCTAAAAAGGAACATAATTGTGAAGACACGGCCTTTTCTAATATTTTTGATAGAAACGGTAGATTCGAGATTGGTCTGTAATTGACTAATTCTTTAGGATCAAGTTGCAGTTTTTTAATAAGTGGTTTAATTACAGCCAACTTAAAAGTTTTTGGTACATATCCTAATGTCAAGGATGAATTAATAATATTAAGCAGAGGATCTATGACCTCTGGAAGAATCTCTTTTAATAGCCTAGTCGGTATAGGGTCAAGCATACATGTTGTTGATTTTGATGATTTAACAAGTTTAGCCAATTCTTCTCCTCCTATAGCAGTGAATGAGTGTAATTTTTCCTCAGTGACACTACAATGTTCTGTCTGAAGTGATACTGTAGTAGACGGCTGCATGGTTATAATTTTATTCCTAATCTTATCAATCTTACTTGTAAAGAAGTTCATAAAGTCATTACTGCTGTGTTGTTTACAAACGTCAGAAGTTGAAGCTTTATCCTTTGTTAATTTAGCCACTGTATCGATTAAATACCTAGTGTTGTGTTTGTTTTCTTCTAAAAGAGTTGAGAAATAAGCAGATCTAGCAGTTTTTATGACCTTTCTGTATGCAATCATTCTCTCTTTCCACAAATTGCGAAAAACCTCCAGTTTTGTTTTCTTCCAGCTGCGCTCCATTTTTCTGGCTGCTGTTTTAAGGGCCCGAGTGTGCTCGTTGTACCACGGCGTTGGATTATTTGCTTTAATCTTCTTTAAGCGCCGAGGAGCAACTATGTCTAAAGTGCTAGTAAAGAGAGAGTCAGTAGTTTCTGTTGCAACATCAAGTTCCTCTTGGCTATCTGTAATGCTGAGGAGATGGAACTGATGAGGAAGATTATGTACAAAGCAATCTTTAGTCGCAGCGGTTATAGTCCTGCCATATTTGAAGCGAGGGGATGGCTTTGCAGCTTTAGCTAAATTAAGTATACATGATATTAGTCAATGATCTGAGATGTCATAGCTCTGCTGCAGAATTTTAATGGTATCAACATTTAGTCCATGTGACAGTATTAGATCTAAAGTATGATTAAGGCGATGAGTGGGTCCCGATACGTGTTGTCTAACTCCAATAGAGTTTAGAATGTCTTTAAATGCCAATCCCAATGCGTCTTTTTCATTGTCAACATGGATATTAAAATCACCAACAATTAGTACTTTATCTGCAGCCAGAACTAACTCTGATAGAAAACCAGCAAATTCTTTGATAAAGTCTGTATTGTGCCCTGGTGGCCTGTATACAGTAGCCAACACAAATGTCAAACGGGATTTATCATTTACACTACACAACGTTACATAAAGCACCAAAACTTCAAAGGAATTATATTTGAAACTAGACTTCTGAGTAATACTGAAGATATCATTATAAATTACAGCAACACCTCCCCCTTTTCCTTTCAGATGTGGCTCGTGTTTATAACAATAATCTTGGGGAGTGGACTCATTTAAAGTAATGTAGTCGTTAGGTTTTAGCCAGGTTTCTGTCAAACACAGCACATCTAGGTTATGATTAGGGCTGCTCGATTATGGAAAAAAATCATAATCACGATTATTTTGGTCAAAATTGAAATCACGATTATGTAACATGATTATTTCACATGACTTTGGGAATGTGTTGCATTTATTAAAAAGAAACATTTCAAGAATTCTTAAATTGAAATTGTAACATTTGTTGTACTTTTTGAACTATTAAAATAAATAACATATTCAAATAAATGTATAAAAGTATTCAAGTAAAAATTAAAACCACAAATAAATAAGATCAACAATAAAGTGCACTTCCACAATCTCTTGAAAACAAGTAGGCAACATTTTGGCAACAATATATTCAACAAATTCCAGCTAGTAACTGTTGTCAAAAGTACCAACCTCGATACCAAATATTGAAGTTTTAAAAATGTGCCGCTTTGAGCGCTGTTGAGCTGTAATCGTAAACACCGCTGACTGGCCATTGTGCTCTCGCGCTCATCGGATGTACCTGTGATTGGCTACAATGATCAACGCACGGCAGCGCTTGAAAGCACACGGAAGTGTTTGAAAATGTTTTGAAACCGGGAGCGTTTGAAAGCTCAAGCAGGCATCGTCCAGCGGACCGGTAGGCTGATAGACGCCTGCATTCAAACGCTCCGTGTGTGTCTGTGCAAGCACTCTGTGAAAAGCGTCATTGATGTATATTTATAACATGTTTGTGAAGCGCTTATCATTGTAGCCAATCACAGATGTGTTTGATGAGCGCGATGGCCAGTCAGAGGTGTTTATGAATGCACTCAACAGCACTCAAAGCGTCACATTTTTAAAACTTCAGTACCGATTTGGTATCGACGTCTGTACTTTTGACAACACTAGTAATCCATGTAGCATGTTTCTGCTCGTCGTCTGATTCCTCGAAGCCAAACTGTTCCCAGACAACGGAGTTGGTTTTGCCTTTTTTTAAATTCCAGCGGAATGATATGCACACGAGTCACGACCTGAGAGCGTGTGTGGCTTCGGGAGGGGCGGATGTGCGCGTGCGCGTTTCATTCAGAACGCAAGATAAAATAAGAGTGTACTTGCAAAACAGAACATGGCAAAATAATCGTTTTTTCTCGATTTAACTATTTTGGTGATCGTTGGGAGCCGAAATCGAAATTCAATTAATTGCACAGCCCTAGTTATTATCTATAATCATATCATTAACAATAAGCGTTTTTGGCGAAAGGGATCGAATATTCAGCAACCCGAGATTTATCAATTGTTCATCCGTATTATATCTGTTGTTTATTTGTTGGACATCAATTAAATTTTTACTGTTGAATGGTTTTGATGGTTTTTTGTATTTACTGATTCGGGGAACAGACACAGTCTCTATGTGATAATATCTAGGTGAAAGCGTCTCTATGTGCTGGGATTTAGCTGACTCTGGTGACGTGAGACAGCTAGCAGACGGTTGGTTTAGCCAGTTTGTCTGCTTCCTGACCTGGGCCCCAGTGAGTCAAGGTCTAGCTCTAAGACTATGTGCCAAATTACTAGAGAGAAGAGCAGCACCAGCCCAGGTAGGATGAATGCCGTCTATCTTCAACAGGTCTGGTCTGCCCCAAAAACTTTTCCAATTGTCTATGAACCCTATGTTATTTTGCGGACACCACTTAGACAACCAGCCATTGAGTGATGATAATCTGCTAACTATTTCATCACTCCTTTTAACAGGGAGGGGGCCAGATAAACAGACTGCCGGTGACATTGTACTTGCGAGTTTACACACCTCTTTAATGAAATTATCAATCAACCAATCACATGGCAGTTGCTTCAATGCATTTAGGGGTGTGGTCCTGGTCAAGGCAATCTCCTGAACTCCAAACTGAATGTCAGAATGGGAAAGAAAGGTGATTTTAAGCAATTTTGAGCGTGGCATGGTTGTTGGTGCCACGGGCCGGTCTGAGTATTTCACAATCTGCTCAGTTACTGGGATTTTTACGCACAGCCATTTCTAGGGTTTACAAAGAATGGTGTGAAAATGGAAAAAAACATCCAGTATGCGGCAGTCCTGTGGGCGAAAATGCCTTGATGCTAGAGGTCAGAGGAGAATGGGCCGACTGATACTGCACTGTGTGCCTCAGTATGTGCTGACCCCGCTCTGTTTTTAAAAAAATGTTTTACTTGTGGCCCACTACTTCATGGCTTAGTTGCTGTTGTTCCCAATTCCCAACACAAGGTAGTCAACAAGTGGGGAAAAAAACAACTTTTATTTTCTATGCTCTGACCCAGTCATCTAACCATCACAATTTGGCCCTTGTCAAACTGGTGGCTAGACGACTGGGTCAGAGCATTTCCAAAACTGCAGATCGGGAACACCCCACAAGATCTGCAGTTGTCAGTATCTATCAAAAATGGTCCAAGGAAGTATCAATGGTAAACTGGCAACAGGGTCAGCCACAGACCAGTCAGGGTGCCCATGCTGACCCGTATCTACCGCCGAAAGTGCCAACAGTGGGCATGTGAGCATCAGAACTAGACCATGGAGCAATGGAAGGAGTGGCCTGGTCTGATGAATCACTTTTTCCTTTAGATCTTGTGGATGGCCGGGTGCATGTGCAAAAATGGTTCAGGAATGGTTTGAGAAGCACAACAAGTTTGAGGTGTTGACTTGGCCTCCAAAAATCCCCTGATCTCAAGCCAATCGAGCATCTGTGGGATGTGCTGAACAAACAATTCTGATCCACGGTGGACACAACTTACAGGACTGCTGCTAACATCTTGGTGCCAAATACGACAGCACACCTTCAGGGGTCTAGTGAACTCCATGCCTTGATTTTTGCTTACTTTTCTGGTCTAAGGTGCAGATTAGATTAGATTAAATTAAAGAAAAATAAGACACCAAGAGTTTTATTTCTTTATGTAGCAGTATATCAACATTTTCAGATTTTATGTCATTCTGAGGGATTCTGGATAGTGTAGGCATAGCCTATTTCCCAGTGTGAGCAGGTGTGATTGTTTCATTGTTTTACTCTTTCTGTGTTTGTTTATTTGTCTTTTTTTCTTGTAATATTGATGTTAATGTATTTTTAAGTTTATTTTCAAATTTTAAGTTTTATTCATGTATTATGTGTGTATGTATGTCCCATGTCTATTCCCTTTTTATTAAATGGTTGAACCCTCTTAGTATAATAGGATTCATCTTGTCTTTTTCAGTCAGTTCTGGTAAGGGACCACCATAAGGAAGGCCACCAATAGTGTTTCATGTTCTTTTGGTTTTGTTTTTGTTTGCAAAATGCTGTGACTCCTTCCTTTTCTCTGGCAATGTCCCCACATTATATTTATATATGCAGTCCATTTACCATATATGGCCATGTGATCCTGTGCGTATAAAGGCTTGTCGAAAAAGCTTTTAATTGTCTGACAAAAAGAGTCTGTGTTGCTCCAAACATAACCCGTGGTGTGTGTCCCCACTATGAAATGTTTTGCATATTTTGAAACTTTGGGTTGCTGACTTTTTTTAATTTTTTTTTATTACAGATTGTGATTTACAGTAAGTTATAATTGTTGCTCTTCCATGTGCTTTCAGGCTGCAGAAGCATTCATGGTTCGTCTGTTTTCCGATGCCAACCTCTGTGCTATTCATGCCAAAAGGGTGACATTGTTTCCACGTGACATACAGCTCGCCCGGCGAATCAGAGGTGTTGAACATATGTAAAGTTGGATGTTCTCTTTTTTGGCGGGGTGGGGGTGGGATTTGACAAATTTCATTCCAGACTTGGAAATGTATGGACACTTTGTATATTTCCTGGTATGTGATCTTTTATTTCAGACCTCAAATCAAAAAGTTGTATATATGCAACCTTCAAAACTAAATGTTTTTATGTAATGGAAGTTTATCTTTGACAAATTAACTAATCTTTAAACATTTCTTTAGAATTGTAATATAAACATTTTATTTGTTTATTTGTGTTGTAAAATTACAAATATTGTGTTCTTTTATTGAGGATGTTTGTTGTTAATAAATTGATGTTTTTTAGTATTGCTGATTATTCAAATATTTGTGAATTTGAGAACTTTTGAGAAGATTTTCTTTAGTTTTTTGAACATGGATTGCTAACTTCCAGCGAAATTGTTGTATACATTATTTGGGCTTTGATATCCACCTCCCAAGTACCAAATTATCAGACGGTAATTTATATAACAGTTAATTTCAGTGTTGGTTCCAAATTTGTCATTTTTACAACCCTCTAGTGGTAATAGTGGTACCTCAATAAATATTAAATTATGCCATTTAGTAATTTTGGATTTTAAGTAATCAAAAAAATAAAATGAGTCAGAAGTTTCCGAAATGTTGATTTGACACAGAATGACTTTTTATTTATTATTAATAATATTATTTATATCTTTAATAAAGATAACACTATGAAACTGATGTAGATTCACTAGTGAGCAAATACACATGAAGGAAAGTTGTCCTCTAGATGGCAGAAAAGTGTTATAATTTGAAGTTTTGGTGCTTTATGTAACGTTATGTAGTTTAAATACCGTTTGAAATTTGTGCTGTCTACTGTATACAGGCCACCAGGGCACAATACAGACTTTGCCAAAGAATTTGCTGATTTTCTATCAGAGTTAGAACTGGCTACAGATAAAGGATTAATTGTTGGTGATTTTAAAATCTATGTAGACAATGAAAAAGCCACATTTGGATTGGCATTTAGAGAAATTCTAAACTTTAGCTAAGGCTGCAAAGCTTCCCTTTGTATCATGGCAGGACTATTACAGGCCAATCTCAAATCTACCCTTTCAGTCAAAAATACTAGAAAAGGCAATGTCCTTACTATTATGCTCCTTTTTAGAAAGAAATGGTATCTGTGAGGATTTCCAGTCAGGATTTAGACCGCATCATAGTACTGAGACTGCTCTCATCAGAGTCAGAAATTATTTACGCCATTTATCAGCTGATTGTGGCTGTATCTCTCTATTAGTGTTACTCAATCTTAGCGCTGCATTCGATACTATCGACCACAACATTCTTTTGAATAAACTCTTAAATTATTTTGGCATTAGTGTAATTGGTTTGGCATGGTTTAAATCAGCACTTCTCAAAGTCCGGACTGCGTTCCGGATTCGGACCCGGAGGGAATTCAATCCGGACCCGCCTCCAGGGCCGGCCCGTGGCATAGGCGAAATAGGTAAATGCTAGGGGCGCCACTCGTCCATAAGGTTACCAAAATGAGTGATTTTTCCGGTTTTATTACTGTTACTATTTTATTAATATTCATTTGAAATATCACAAGAAAAAAACCCACTCAGCCAGTGGTGTAGTGCGTCCGATATGGAAAGCGCGATCAGTATAATGTAGGGAATGTGTTGTCGTGTCGCCTCTCGCGCATCTAATGTAGACAGGATTGCTTTAGTTTTTTAGGGTGCTTGGTCGCTCGCGCCAGACAGTGAAAGTTGCCTGATTATTTATGACGGATGGCCAAATTCACAGTGTAAAATAATACAGCTTAAAAAAACAAAAATAAGCTTGAAACTACTTTCATTTAAACACCACATGTACACTTGCATGTATATCTGGCGGCGGTGCCATGTTCTCATATAATATTAAAAAAATTGTTGTTGTTAATGGTGACGCAAAGAATTGTGGGTTATCTGCAGCAGCAAAAGCTACACCTCATGCACACTCCGAATTCCTGTAAAAGAAGGGTACATTCGAAGGTCGCATCTGGAGTGTCCTACTCACTTTTTTTAAATGAGACATGCCTTATGACGTTTGCAGCCTTCCGAAATGAGACACAGTTATTGCTTTGCACAGCAGGTGTCACTAGGGAGCACACTGTTTCATGAGGCTTCGGGTAAATGAACCTTTTGTTGAACCAATGGGCTGGAAAGCCTCAGTGGTTCAGGAAGCCTCATTTGGTCATCACTACCCGTCACCATGTGGTTCATTTCCACTTATAAGACAAATTTAACTCAAAAAGAATAAAATGACTAAAATAACCACACAGATATGTAAAATAATAACATATACATAAATTGGAGCAAAAATGTAAGTATAAAAGCAACAATTAAAATGAGGATTAAAAAAGATTAACAAGAGCCCAAAATAACCTCACCTCTCCAGTGCATCACCAAAGAGGAGGGGCCAGAAAAGGAAATGACTTGACTCGTGATGTCATCAAAATTAAAGGGGAAAGCGCTCACATTTCAGTTAGGCAGTTATATATCAGGTAAATGTATATGAACAATTTTGGGTGAATTAAAATTCAACAAACAATATATACAATTAACAGGAAACTTACTGTACCTGTTAAACTTTCTTACAACTTTCAAAAATGTAGCAAGTAGAGAGTGAAAGTTGCTAATATATTTGATACTCAGTAAAATTACTGCATAGCCGAAAAAAAGTAAAGCAACTAGGCTAATTAAATGTATTCAAATACTTTACATTTTCAATGCTTCATTATCATAGCTTTGCAATGTTTAGCTGCATTGCTAAATTCCTTTTAGAGAGCATGTCCTGATAGGAATGCTGTTGGATCAGTCAGTGAGCTCAGAAAATCTGTCAAAATTTGAATGTTGGCTTGACACACATTTGCCTGAAAGTTAACAAATGTTTCAAGTTTGAAAGTTATAGATAGATAGACAGACAGATGAATGTTCTGGAAGGTTACTAAGCTCTTCTATGAGTGAATACTTGGCGTTTCCTAGTGATATTTTTTCATTTGTTTTCTGTCATAATATAATTACTGCCTTTGATTTAAAAAACAAAACAAAAAACAATATGCAAGTTCTCGACCATAAACAATGTGTATAGTACAAATACAATCCAGACATCTGTAGATCATCCCATAATTTACAAATATATGACAACTCCTCTCCCCTGGCCATGTGTCCACCTAATGCACGTGAGAGGAAGCAGTAAGGATGTTTGCTTAATGTTTTATTAATATCACGCATAAGAACAATTGCCTTTTTCAAACTTTATTGTAATGAAGTAGGCATATTTGTAAGTAGGAGTTGTGATGGTGTTGCTAAGCTGTTCAAAAGGTGTTGCAAGGTGTTTGTAAAAATGTTTCTTTAGGGGTACAACAGCTTTGCACTGGGCATTCTAACATGGCCTAATGATCCTAACTTTACACACTGTTACATTTCCCTTCTAGTCTGGTGGTCAGGAGGGGAGGTAACAGGAAAAGTAAATGTGTAAAGATACAGGGAGAATACACTTAAATCCTTAGTGAAAACAACAATTTTTTAAGAAAAAGGAAAAAAAGATAATTTTATTTTCCATATACCAAAATGTTTAACACACGGGGAAAATCTTCAGGAGAGAGTAGGACCTCAATAATAAAACATAAGCTAAGCTACCTACCCTGCAGGAAAACGTACTCGGTTACTAATGTAACCTTGGTTCCCTTAGATACGGAAAGTACTGCATAATTTGCCGTGTTATGCGCAAAGGCGCCTCTTGCGTCACTTGAGTTGAAACCAATCGATTTGCCATGGTGAGACATGCCTCTCGTGGAGTGTGCTTTAACTCCCAAGGGACATTGAAGCATGGGCGTAGGTTTAGGGGAAATACGGGACGCGATGCACAAGATTGTGTTTTAGCGGCTTTTCTGCCATAGCGACGGAGTCTCGAGAGCATGAGCTGGAAACTTGCGCGGTTTTTTAAAAACATGTCGAGCTCGCGTCACCTGCGTGAAGTTGGCCCCCCACCCAACGCAAAACTTCGGCAAAATAGTCTCGATCGTTTGTGCTCCGTTTGTGCTGGTTTGTGCCATAAAAATTTTCGTTTGTGCTGCTTTGGTTTTAAGATATTAAAAATAATTTTTAGGTCATTCTGAGGTCACTCAGCCCCCCACATTCTCCAAATTCACCTCAAATAGCCTCGTTTGTTTGTGCTTCGTTTGTGCTGGTTTGTGCAGATAAAAGTGCCGTTTGTGCTGCTTTATTGGACTTTGAATTATAGCCGATGACGTCACCAGCCCCCCGACCTGCTCCAAATTCACCCAAAATAGTCTCACTCGTTTGTGCTTCGTTTGTGGTGGTTTGTGCTGATAAAAGTGTCGTTTGTGCTGCTTTCGTTTTTAAAATATTATACATTGAATTATAGCCGATGACGTCACCAGCCCCCCGACCTGCTCCAAGGTCAATTTAAATAGTCTTAATCGTTTGTGCTTCGTTTGTGCTGGTTTGTGCCGGTAAAAGCTGCGTTTGTGATGCTTCCGTTTTTTAGATATTAAAATAATATTAAGGTAGTCATTTTGAGGTCACTCAGCCCCCCGACCTGCTCCAAGGTCAACTTAAATAGTCTCAATCGTTTGTGCTTCGTTTGTGCTGGTTTGTGCCGGTAAAAGCTGCGTTTGTGCTGCTTCCGTTTTTAAAATATTATACATTGAATTATAGCCGATGACGTCACCAGCCCCCGATCTGCTCCAAATTCACCTCAAATAGTCTCAATCGTTTGTGCTTCGTTTGTGCTGGTTTGTGCTGATAAAAGTGTTGTTTGTGCTGCTTTCGTTTTTAAAATATTATACATTGAATTATAGCCGATGACGTCACCAGCCCCGATCTGCTTTAAATTCACCTCAAATAGTCTCAATCGTTTGTGCTTTGTTTGTGCTGGTAAAGGTTCGTTTTGTGGCTTTTTTTTTAAATATTAGACACAAAAATGTTAGACAATGATGTCACCAGCCCTCGATTAATGAGCATGAAGCGTTTTATTTTGGGTTTGTACTCAAATCTAAATCTCTTATCAAAATGTTGCCAGTAAAGACGTATTAATAGAACAGCAACTCCGTATCAATGTTTTTGTAGTTTCTGTGGTGTTTTCTCATTTGTTCTCAATTCTCCTCACTATCATTTGTTCAATAAAGATTTATTTTTTCTTCATTCACTGGTCTCTCCTGATTTAACTTTGTATTTATTTGCAGTTTAATCTGCTGCACTTCACTCCCACCACTAGGTGCAAGTGACACACTAGGAGTGTTCTAGTTGAAATTAGCAGTTAGTAGAGGAAACATTGATGTAATATCAAACTACAAAAGTCGTTACTAAATCAAATTTGGCAAATGTAAGTACATACATTATATTTTCAAAACATTAGGCTGTAATGTTTCTGAAAGAAGTATCTTCTGCTCACCAAGGCTGTATTTATTAAATCAAACAATACAAGTAAAAAGTAAAAACAGTAACATTATTGATTATTACTCCAGTGTAAATCAGCTGTTCTCTATGTGAATTTATAGTAAAGTGTAATTTATTCCTGTGATCAAAGCTGAATTTATCATCATTACTCCAGTCTTCAGTGTCACATGATTCTAATGATTTGATGCTTAAGAAACATTACTTATTATCAATATCAATGTTGTGCTGCTTAGTATTTTATTTCATTTTTGGTGGAAACCATGATACACAATCATTCAAAGGTTAGGTAAAGGACACAATAAATTAATCAAAAGAGACAGCAAAGACATTTATATTGTTAAAAATATTTATATTTAACATAAATGCTGTTATTTTATCTTTGATTTATAGAAAGGTAAAAAGCAAATTGTATCACGGTTTTTACAAAAAAATTAAGAACTATTCTTAATAATCAAGCTTCAATAATAGTTTATCATAGTTGAGCACAAAACAGCATTTTACTATGATTTCTGAAGGACCACGTGATATTGAAGACTGCAATGATGCAGAAAATTGAGCGTTGACATCACAGAAATAATAATTATTAATTTAAAGTGTAATATTTCCTAATACTTCCTTTGGTGAGCTTAAGAGACTTTCAAGGGTAACGTTACTGTATAATTTAGGTCTATACACAGCTACATGTGGCCTAAACAGATGAGATTAACAGATTGTGGTGCGTGCATTAATGACAATGTTAATTTTAAGGCTGTTATTCACGTAACACCATATACAGTAGCAAGTAAAAAACACTTACCTTGGAGTTTGTTTTATATTCCACACATCCTGTGATCCGCTTTGTCCGTTAATAGTTGAAAAATACACAGTAACAATTAAGTGAATGCTACTGTTTAATGTAATTTGGTTTGCCGTTTGAATCTAACCAGGCTAATTTACTTCTGTGTTGTTAAAAAAAGAAAGCCACAAAAACGAACCTTTTACCGGCACAAACGAAGCACAAACGATTGAGACTATTTGAGGTGAACTTGGAGCAGATCGGGGGCTGGTGACGTCATCGGCTATAATTCAATGTATAATATTTTAAAAACGAAAGCAGCACAAACAACACTTTTATCAGCACAAACCAGCACAAACGAAGCACAAACGATTGAGACTATTTGAGGTGAATTTGGAGCAGATCGGGGGCTGGTGACGTCATCGGCTATAATTCAATGTATAATATTTTAAAAACGAAAGCAGCACAAACAACACTTTTATCAGCACAAACCAGCACAAACGAAGCACAAACGATTGAGACTATTTGAGGTGAATTTGGAGCAGATCGGGGGCTGGTGACGTCATCGGCTATAATTCAATGTATAATATTTTAAAAACGGAAGCAGCACAAACGCAGCTTTTACCGGCACAAACCAGCACAAACGAAGCACAAACGATTGAGACTATTTAAGTTGACCTTGGAGCAGGTCGGGGGGCTGAGTGACCTCAAAATGACTACCTTAATATTATTTTAATATCTAAAAAACGGAAGCATCACAAACGCAGCTTTTACGGCACAAACCAGCACAAAGCACAAACGATTAAGACTATTTAAATTGACCTTGGAGCAGGTCGGGGGGCTGGTGACGTCATCGGCTATAATTCAATGTATAATATTTTAAAAACGAAAGCAGCACAAACGACACTTTTATCAGCACAAACCAGCACAAACGAAGCACAAACGAGTGAGACTATTTTGGGTGAATTTGGAGCAGGTCGGGGGGCTGGTGACGTCATCGGCTATAATTCAAAGTCCAATATTTTAAAAACGAAAGCAGCACAAACGGCACTTTTATCTGCACAAACCAGCACAAACGAAGCACAAACAAACGAGGCTATTTGAGGTGAATTTGGAGAATGTGGGGGGCTGAGTGACCTCAGAATGACCTAAAAATTATTTTTTAATATCTTAAAAACCAAAGCAGCACAAACGAAAATTTTTATGGCACAAACGGAGCACAAACGATCGAGACTATTTTGCCGAAGTTTTGCGTTGGGTGGGGGGCCAACTTCACGCAGGTGCTCGACCTCACCGTTTGAAAGCAAGAGGATTTCCAGATATAGGGCTGTAGCAACAAGGTTATCAGTGGGTCTGTCCAGTAACTTAGAATGAACCTAAGGCGAACTGCACACTTTGGAGAGAAGCATTTCAGTGTCTCAGAAACACATCCGTGCTTCTAAAGGTAGTTCTTTTTAATTTATTTTTATTTCTTCTTTTTATGGATAATATATTAATATCATATTCCATACTTTATCAAAGCTGGGCAGACTTATTTTTCTAGACATTGGACCGGTTCATTAATATATTATGATTATCATTTAGCTATAGCCAGACTATATTAATAATAAAAATCCTAAAATCATAATAATATAAAGTTTGACATTTAAGAAATATTTAGATAATAATTACATAATAATATAGTCATAATAATAAATTAATAAAGAAAATTAAACATTTTTGAATTTCAGAATTGTCAGTAAAGTGGTTACTGGTTCAGAATGACGGCTTAAAGAGACCCAGAAATTAAAAATCTGTTATAATTTCCTCACCCTCAAGTTATTCCAACCTGTATGCATTTCTTTGTTATGTTGAATATAGGAAGACAAATTCCTACCATGGAAGTCAATGGTGCCCCAAAGCAGCCTGGTTACAGACTTTCTTTAAAATATCTTCTTTGTGTTCAGCAGAACAGAGAAACTCATACAGGTTTGGAATATCATGAGGCGAGTAAATGATGACGATTTTCATTTTTGGGTGAGCCATCCCTTTAAAGTGCACCAATATAGGCTACTAAAGAGTTTTTTAGAAAGAAATAAAATAATCAAATGTAAAATAATATTAAATGTGTTCTGTTGCAAATTTACATACTTGATTCCATGTTTATTGTTGAGCTGTTGTCATTGTTTAATTGTCACTCTTACATCACTCTTTAATTGGCAAGTTAGTAAATGATTTTCAAAAACTGATTAAAAAAACAAACACACAAAATAACTTATTTTCAATATAAAAGTGATTGTGGACTGGATATGTTTTGACCTTTTATCACAGTCTTGGGCATGTCAAAGATTTGTAACAACACTGGCTTTGATGCATTGTTAGTTTTGTCCAGCATTTCTCTTCCTCATTTATATACGAGGCTGAATCCAGCTTCTTATTCGCAGCTTCTTATTGACGCTATCCGGTCCACCTTAAAGACGGGACGCTTCCGCGTCTTTGGTTTCTTATTCACGCTCAATTTAGGAACCGTGCGGTTTGTCTAATTTTCAAGCTTTTTAAGGATTGTGTTGCTTTTTTGTCCATTTTCAGAATAAAGTAATAATATATATATATATTACCGAAGATTGACTGTAAAATATTAAGGCACATTTAATATAATTACAGTAACCTATTCTTTAATTATTTCATATGCCATCAGCTAAATTTAGGGACCATGTGGTTTTCTTATTCACACGTTTGATACTATTGTGTCTATTTTCAGAAAAGAATAATAAACTTTTTAAAAGGTAATTAACACAGAAATATCAGTGAAGAAATACAAATAAAAAATAAATAAAAAGCGCTAAATCTCGGCTGCCTTTATGGAGTGCGTTCGAAGTTTCACTAAGGCATTATACCCAGTGTGCCTGAATGTCACCATGCAAAATACCAGACATTTTACAGTAGAATTTTGACGTTATGGATTCATGAATTTGACATACAGTATTGTTCAAAATAATAGCAGTACAATGTGACTAACCAGAATAATCAAGATTTTTAGTATATTTTTATTGCTACGTGGCAAACAAGTTTACCAGTAGGTTCAGTAGATTCTCAGAAAACAAACAAGACCCAGCATTCATGATATGCACGCTCTTAAGGCTGTGCAATTGGGGTATTAGTTGAAAGGTGTGTTCAAAAAATAGCAGTGTCTACCTTTGACTGTACAAACTCAAAACTATTTTGTACAAACTTTTTTTCTGGGATTTAGCAATCCTGTGAATCACTAAACTAATATTTAGTTGTATGACCACAGTTTTTAAAACTGCTTGACATCTGTGTGGCATGGAGTCAACCAACTTGTGGCACCTCTCAGCTGTTATTCCACTCCATGATTCTTTAACAACATTCCACAATTCATTCACATTTCTTGGTTTTGCTTCAGAAACAGCATTTTTGATATCACCCCACAAGTTCTCAATTGGATTAAGGTCTGAAGATTGGGCTGGCCACTCCATAACATTAATTTTGTTGGTTTGGAACCAAGACTTTGCCCGTTTACTAGTGTGTTTTGGGTCATTGTCTTGTTGAAACAACCATTTCAAGGACATGTCCTCTTCAGCATAGGGCAACATGACCTCTTCAAGTATTTTAACATATGCAAACTGATCCATGATCCCTGGTATGCGATAAATAGGCCCAACACCATAGTAGGAGAAACATGCCCATATCATGATGCTTGCACCTCCATGCTTCACTGTCTTCACTGTGTACTGTGGCTTGAATTCAGAGTTTGGGGTCGTCTCACAAACTGCCTGTGGCCCTTGGACCCAAAAGAACAATTTTACTCTCATCAGTCCACAAAATGTTCCTCCATTTCTCTTTAGGCCAGTTGATGTGTTCTTTGGCAAAATGTAACCTCTTCTGCACATGCCTTTTTTTAACAGAGGACTTTGCGGGGATTCTTGAAAATAGATTAGCTTCACACAGACGTCTTCTAACTGTCACAGTACTTACAGGTAACTCCAGACTGTCTTTGATCATCCTGGAGGTGATCATTGGCTGAGCCTTTGCCATTCTGGTTATTCTTCTATCCATTTTGATGGTTGTCTTCCGTTTTCTTCCACGTCTCTCTGGTTTTGCTCTCCATTTTAAGGCATTGGAGATCATTTTAGCTGAACAGCCTATCATTTTTGCACCTCTTTATAGGATTTCCCCTCTCCAATCAACTTTTTAATCAAAGTACGCTGTTCTTCTGAACAATGTCTTGAACGACCCATTTTCCTCAGCTTTCAAATGCATGTTCAACAAGTGTTGGCTTCATCCTTAAATAGGGCCACCTGATTCACACCTGTTTCTTCACAAAATTGATGACCTCAGTGATTGAATGCCACACTGCTATTTTTTTAACACACCTTTCAACTAATTCAACTAATTGCCCAATTGCACAGCCTTAAGAGCGTGCATATCATGAATGCTGGGTCTCATTTGTTTTCTGAGAATCTACTGAACCTACTGGTAACTTGTTTGCCACGTAGCAATAAAATAATATACTAAAAACCTTGATTTTTCTGGTTAGTCACATTGTACTGCTATTATTTTGAACAATACTGTATATGACAATACAGTTAGAATAGCTATTGCATTGTTGGCCCATTTGGAGGCGCTATATCTCGGCTGCATTTATGGGTGCGTTCACAGTTCTACTGGGCTATTATACCCAGTCTGCCTGACAGTCACCATGCATAATTCCAGACATTTTTACTGTAGCATTTTGAAGTTATGGATTCATGAATTTGACATATATGACAATACAGTTAGAATAGCTATTGCAGTGTTTGCCCATTTGGAGGCGCTATATCTCGGCTGCCTTTATGGGTGCGTTCAAAGTTCTACTGGGATATTATACCCAGTGTGCCTGACTGTCACCATGCAAAATTCCAGACATATTTACTGTAGCATTTTGAAGTTATGGATCCATGAATTTGACAAGTATGACAATACAGATAAAATAGCTATTGCATTGTTGGCCCATTGAGGCGCTATATCTCGGCTGCCTTTATGGGTGCGTTGAAGTTCCACAAAGGCATTATACCCAGTGTGCTTTACTATACTCAAATTTTAATTAATGGATTTATGAATTTGACAAACAACATTACAGTTTGAAGAGCCATTTCATTGTTGGCCCGTTTGGGCTTATTCCCATGAACTTGACTGTCAACATGCAACATGCATATAATGTTTGTTTTTGTCGTCATAAACTATGTATAATTGACAGTTATGTTGTTAAATAATTTTTGGACGTTTGCAACACAGCGTACTTTACTGAAATGTAATGCATCAAGTAGTTCCCTTCATTTGCCTTTAGACTTGTTTAGACATCTGTCGAGTCTTCAAGCATGGTTAGTTACAGTGTAGCTACTTAGTAATTGGAGCATAGGTTTATTGTTGATGTATATTGCATAAATCCTTACTTGAAAAAGCTAAGTTTTTATTTGAAAAAGCTCCTTTATGCAAGACGAATCTTGGCGAAATCCTAGCTCAACAGTGAAGGTAGGCTACATATATAGGAGATTTTATACAGGCCTATATATATATATATATATATGTTTGCCACGTATATTTTTTTATTGCTATACGTGGCAAACAAGTTACCAGTAGGTTCAGTAGATTCTCAGAAAACAAATGAGACCCAGCATTCATGATATGCACGCTCTTAAGGCTGTGCAATTGGGCAATTAGTTGAATTAGTTGAAAGGGGTGTGTTAAAAAAATAGCAGTGTGGCATTCAATCACTGAGGTCATCAATTTTGTGAAGAAACAGGTGTGAATCAGGTGGCCCCTATTTAAGGATGAAGCCAACACTTGTTGAACATGCATTTGAAAGCTGAGGAAAATGGGTCGTTCAAGACATTGTTCAGAAGAACAGCGTACTTTGATTAAAAAGTTGATTGGAGAGGGGAAAACCTATAAAGAGGTGCAAAAATGATAGGCTGTTCAGCTAAAATGATCTCCAATGCCTTAAAATGGAGAGCAAAACCAGAGAGACGTGGAAGAAAACGGAAGACAACCATCAAAATGGATAGAAGAATAACCAGAATGGCAAAGGCTCAGCCAATGATCACCTCCAGGATGATCAAAGACAGTCTGGAGTTACCTGTAAGTACTGTGACAGTTAGAAGACGTCTGTGTGAAGCTAATCTATTTTCAAGAATCCCCTGCAAAGTCCCTCTGTTAAAAAAGGCATGTGCAGAAGAGGTTACAATTTGCCAAAGAACACATCAACTGGCCTAAAGAGAAATGGAGGAACATTTTGTGGACTGATGAGAGTAAAATTGTTCTTTTGGGTCTAGTACACACTAGTAAACGGGCAAAGTCTTGGTTCCAAACCAACAAAATTAATGTTATGGAGTGGCCAGCCCAATCTCCAGACCTTAATCCAATTGAGAACTTGTGGGGTGATATCAAAAATGCTGTTTCTGAAGCAAAACCAAGAAATGTGAATGAATTGTGGAATGTTGTTAAAGAATCATGGAGTGGAATAACAGCTGAGAGGTGCCACAAGTTGGTTGACTCAATGCCACACAGATGTCAAGCAGTTTTAAAAAACTGTGGCCATACAACTAAATATTAGTTTAGTGATTCACAGGATTGCTAAATCCCAGAAAAAAAAAATGTTTGTACAAAATAGTTTTGAGTTTGTACAGTCAAAGGTAGACACTATTATTTTTTCTGCTATTTTTTGAACACACCCCTTTCAACTAATACCCCAATTGCATAGCCTTAAGAGCGTGCATATCATGAATGCTGGGTCTTGTTTGTTTTCTGAGAATCTACTGAACCTACTGGTAAACTTGTTTGCCACGTAGCAATAAAAAATATACTATAAACCTTGATTATTCTGGTTAGTCACATTGTACTGCTGTTATTTTGAACAATACTGTATATGTCAAATTCATGAATCCATAACTTCAAAAATGCTACAGTAAAAATGTCTGGAATTTTGCATGGTGACAGACAGGCACACTGGGTATAATGCCCCAGTAGAACTGTGAACGCACCCATAAAGGCAGCTGAGATATAGCGCCTCCAATGGGCCAACAATGCAATAGCTATTCTAACTGTATTTTCATGTATGTGAAATTCATGGATCTATAACTTCAAAATGCTACAGCAGAAATGTCTGGAAATTTGCATCGTGACAGTCAGGCACACTGGGTATAATAGCCCAGTAAAAATGTGAATGCACCCATAAAGGCAGTCAAGATATAGCGCCTCCAAATGGGCCAACAATGCAATAGCTATTCTAACTGTATTGTCATATATGTCAAATTCATGAATCCATAACTTAAAAATGCTACAGTAAAAATGTCTGGAATTTTGCATGGTGAAAGTCAGACACACTGGGTATAATGCCTTAGTGGAACTTCGAACGCACCCATAAAGGCCGCTGAGATATAGCGCCTCCAAATGGGCCAACAATGCAATAGCTTTTCTAACTGTACTGTCATATATGTCACATTCATGAATTTATAACTTCAAAATGCTACAGTAAAAATGTCTGGAATTTTGCATGGTGACAGTCAGGCACACTGGGTATAATGCCACAGTAGAACTGTGAACACACCCATAAAGGCATCCGAGATATAGCGCCTCCAAATGGGCCACTTGTGCCATTAATGCAAAGTACTGTACTGTCGTTTGTCAAATTCGTTTGTCCATAAATTCATAACGGTACAGTACAATTTTTCGAAAATTTAAATTATGATATTCAAGCACGATGGGTATAGAGCACCAGTGAAATGTTGTACTTCCCCAAATGGGTCCACAATGTGATGGCTCTCTTCTAACTGCATTGTCAGATTGGATCAATAGCATCAAAATGGTACAGTAACCATAATGCAATGGCTCTTTCAAGCCAATTTAATTAATCAGTTAAATCAGAAGGTACAGCTGTAAGATATTATGAATTACAGTATTGACAAATATCATATATCCATTTAAGCAAAATTAGTTTGCATTTCAAAGCAATGATAACATGATTATACATTTTGTACTTCAACCATATGTGATGTTCTAGAGGCCTTGCAGGGGTAGGTGTCATCTGGTGTTGGTACATCTGAAGTCTTCGGAGGATGGATGCAAGCTGGAGCTGGCATTAATCTGTAGTTACCTTACCTTATATTGATTTATTAATTAATTCAAAGCATTCAAGTGCAATGATTGTACATATATTATGTACATTTATATTTTTTTTATTTGTATTTCTTCACTGATATTTCTGTGTTAATTACCTTTTAAAATAGTTTATTATTCTTTTCTTAAAATAGACACAATAGTATCAAACGTGTGAATAAGAGAAAAACCACATGGTCCCTAAATTTAGCTGATGGCATATGAAATAATGAAAGAATAGGCTACTGTAATTATATTGAATGTGCCTTAATATTTTACAGTCAGTCTTCGCTAATATATTATTACGTTATTCTGAAAATGGACACAAAAGCAACACAATCCCTTAAAAAGCTGGAAAACCGCACAGTTTTTAAATTGAGCGTGAATAAGAAACCAAAGACGCGGAAGCGTCGCGTCTTTTAAGGTGGACCGGATAGCGTCAATAAGAAGCTGCGAATACGAAGCTGGATTCAGCCTCGTCATTTATATGCAGTTATTATCTATACAAAAGCCAGAAACTAACAGAAACTTTTTTTTTTTAGCAGAGGCCTATCTAAAGGTTTAATGGTGTCACCTGAGGCCTGTTGCATGAAGCTAGCTGAACAAACTCTGAGTTTCAGAGTAGGTTTAGAGTTGACAAATCCAGATAAATCCAACCTGGTTTAGATTAAGTTCAATGGTTTCTCAAAACTTGGTATAAACTTTCTCTGTCAACTCAGGTTTAATCCAGAGTTTGCGATTAACTCTGAAGTGCGTGCACCTGAAAGCGTGACATGTGCGGCCAACAGCCAATCACAGTGTCCGTTTGATTCATTTCTCACAAGAGAGATCGCGCACTTCACTTCTCTTCTGAAGATTGAGAGATCGTTTTGAAAATTATCATGAAATTAAATGCATTTACAAAACAGGAATAGTTTTGCTGTAGCAGAAGTTTGAGAAGGCAGCTGAAAGAATATCATATCAATGCATGATGTGAATCAAAAATGCCTAATAATTATAGCGTCACAAAAGAGCTCAAATGAATACACGTTTAAAAGAGTTATGAATGCATGTTTAAATTTATATTAATATTTGGCTACTTGTTAATTAATACAATAATTATATGAGTATTCATTAAAAATAATTATAATTCATATAATATAAATATAATACATAATTAGCACCAAAGGATGAGCAATTGTGTCTCGTTTTTTTCACTATAAACTGCAAATTTGGAATGAGAGATACAGGGGGTGTGGCTTTATTGCGTCTTTACTTGCAGCTGATTGGTCCAGTTTGGGTTTGTGATCTCAAACCCAGAATAAAACCTGCTCCAGAGCAGGTTAGCCGTGTAGTGTAAGTTACCATGGTGATGAACACTGCTAAAAACCAATCCACCTTCTTGAGCCTGAAAAACCAGAGTTTACTCAAACTAATCTTGAACTTATCTGGGTTGCAACTGAAACCAGCTTTGTGCAACAGGCCACTGCTTATCAACTGTAAAAAATACACATTTTACCTCTTCCAACAAGGAAAACCACCAACAATCAAGAATGCATGATTATATGGTGTCATGGCTTTGCAATCAAAAAATGTGGTTATAATGGTAGTGTCAGGATCCTGCCCTGACAGTTTTGTCTGTTTTGTCCTTGTTTAGTGTTTCTTTGTTTGTCTTGTGCTTGAGCACATGGTTGTGTCTTTGGTTGTGTGTTCCTCTTGTCCTGCCTCCTTGTTTCCCTTTACCACGCCCCCTTGTCTAGTCCTCGTTTCACTAAATGTGCTCACCTGATCCTCGTGTGCTCTGGTCCCTTTATATTGTGCTACCTTTCCTCATGTCTTTGCTGGTTCGTTGCATTTGTTGTGTACGTGCATAGTCTCTAGCTTTGTGTCAAGTCAGTTCTAGATTTAGTGTCTCCTGTTTCTCTTGCTTTTTATTTTCAGTTTTTTCTTTGTTCCTGAATTTTTTAGTCTAGTTAAGTTTCTGACTTTATTTTTGCTAATTCTTTCCAAGCTTTATTTTGGTATTCTCCCTAGCCTTTTTTGTTCAGTTTTTTTTTGTTTTGATAATTACCTTTTATTTTATTTCTCTCCAGTTTTTCATTTTTACTACAGGCTTTTATAGAGATTGGTTTTGTTTTATTTTTCCTTGTGTTCTAGCTCCAGTTATTATTTAAGTTTTGTTTCCTTTAGTCATAGTTGTTAGTTTGTCTGTTATTTCTTGTTGTCTTGTCTAGTGTCTTGTCTTGTGTGTCCTGTGTTGTTCCCTGTCCTGAGTTTTCCCTGGCCGCTGTCTCCACTGCCTCTCAGCCAAGACGGGAGGGCTGATTCTGTGAGAACTTCGAGCCTCAAGGTTCCGGCCTGGATTGTTCCACCATCGCCCTGCCTGGTGTTACCTCCCGAGCAGTCGTCAAGTTCATTGGCTACCTGGACTGGTCTCAGTGGTCATCCTCCCCTGCCTGTCATCGTGGTGTCTGTCCCCTGCCCCGGTGTTTGGACTGTCACTCATCCACTACCCCATTGTGTCTTGTTGATCTGTCTTGTTATTAAACCGTCATTTATTGTTCTTCTGCATCTGGGTCCTCCATTCCTGATCCCTGACAGGTAGTCAATGGAGCAAAAACAGCCACAAACAGTAAATGAGGAAGAAAAGAAAAACAATCTGATCCTGTACAAAAACTAACAATGCATCAAATCTAAAGTTGTTACTAATATTTGACATGCCCAATACTGTGGTAAGAGGTAAAAAAATACAGTCCACAATCACTTTTTATATTGAAAATAAGTCATTTTGTGTGTTTTTGTTTTTGGTTGGGTCCTCCACAGAGGAGCCACCAGGAGAACCTTGTGTTTGTCCCCCCTGGCTTACTTGATTACCTGGGGAATAAGAGCGATCGGGGGATAAATGTAAAGGAGGAGGCTGGGCCAATCGTGGGCCAGCGCATCCCTAGCTTTCGAGATATATGTTGGGCGATGATGATTGTCTTCCGAGGCAACAAGGTCGATCTCAGCCTTCCTGAAAACACCCCAAATTTTCTCAATTGAGCGGGGTTGGAGCGACCATTCCTCTGAATACCACAGGGTGTATTGAATGAAGGGGCGGAAATGCCTGCTCTCAGAGAGAGCAAGTTGCACTGAACCCACTCTAGGATGATTTTCACCAGAGTGAAGAGGGGTTTTGAAGAGAGGCCACCCTGGTAATTTATGAAGGAAACCACCGTCATGTTGTCTGATCTGACTAAGACGTGGTGACCCACCTGAAGAGCTCGATCATCATTTCGGCATCATTTCAAGGCGGTTGATATTTAGCTCACTTTTCAGCCTGCTCCATGCCCCGAAGGCTGGGCGGTTGTTGCACAGAGCTCCCCAACCTGTCTTGGAGGCATCTGAGGATAAGAGGAAAACTTTCCTTTTGTCCATAGCACCTGTCGTCATGCCTTGCTTGAACCAGCAAGGGTTCGTCCAAGGGGCCAGGGCTGTGACACATGCCTGGTTCACCTTGAACGAGTGACGGCCGTGGTGCCAGGCTGAGGGCGGGACCTGCGGTTTCAGCCAGAACTGCAGAGGGTGCATGCGAAGCAATCCCATCTGCAGAGCTGGAGATAAAGAGCTCATAAGACCCAGCATTTTCTAAAACGTCCTGAGTGGTAGAAAAACCCCAGGTGTCAACGTTTTGCATGAGCTGATGAATGGCCAGAGACCATTGGCGTGACTGTGGCCCTCAAAAGGTTTGAGTCTAAAATTATCCCCAGGAATGATACACGTTGGCTAGGGGATAGTGAGCTATTTGCAAAATTGACCCTGAGACCCAAGCACTATATGTGGTTG
The DNA here is from genome assembly GCA_023029165.1 of Gobiocypris rarus. Lineage (NCBI taxonomy): Eukaryota > Metazoa > Chordata > Actinopteri > Cypriniformes > Gobionidae > Gobiocypris > Gobiocypris rarus. Next base: position 23,522,862 of record CM040919.1, on the reverse strand, counting down.
AGAATAACGGATCTGTGGAATATTAGTTCCGCCTCTGACTGGGTAGAACGAGCCAGTCGTCGAGGTAGTTTAGAATGCGCACTCCCATCTGTCTCAGAGGGGAGAGGGCTGCATCCATGCACTTCGTGAAAGTGCGGGGGGCCAGAGAAATATTACCGTATATTGATATGCCATTCCCTCGAAGGTGAATCTCAAGAATAGCCTGTGATGGGGGGCTATCTGGATATGAAAGTAAGCATCTTTCAGATCCAGGGTAAAGAACCAGTCTCCCAAACGTATTTGCGGGAAGAACTGCTTCAGAGTGATCATTGAGCACTTTAATAGGGCCCTGTTCATATGTCTGAGATCGAGGATGGGTCTTAGAACGCCATCCTTTTTGGGAACGTAGCCTGACTCGTTTATTGCTGGGGGAACTACTTCTATAGCTCCTTTTGCCAGCATGTTGATTACCTCGGAACGCAGGACGTGCATCCCTACTTTCCCCAGAGGTTTCGACCACGCCGTCGAATGACGGGTGTCTTTGAGCGAATTGGAGTACATAACCTCGTTTTACATACATAACCACCGTCAACAGATGTGAGAGCCTGAGCGGCAGAACAATGAGACGGGTTGAGTATGGTGTGCGCTATGATTTTGTCAGCTCATCATGTACTTCAGGAAAGAAGGGCGCTGAACGCTGAGATAGAGTCTGATGTTGTCCAGGCAGGAACCACTCGTCCAAGGGGCTGCGTGTGGTCTCTTCAGGCGTAGACCACTCTAAACCACTCTAAAGCTGTTAGAAAGGTGGAAAGGTGTCAATCAACTCCAATGACGGCAAGGGGGCGGGGTCTTGCAGCGAGCCCGACCACTCCTCAGCCTCTGAAGCCGCCAGAGACATGCTGTCCCGGGAGGAAGAAAACGGAACGGTGCGAGGGGCGGGGTCGCGTTCTGAAAAAATGCTACCGGTGAGCGCAGAGAGGCGAGACTCATAGACATTTGCAACAACGTTGAAATTTTTCTCTCGTAAAGCTCTTATAAAAGGATACACCGAAGCGCACTCGCTCAGCTGCAGGCGGCGATCCGGCTGTAACACAGCGGCACGAGAACAGGGCTGCTTAAGAGCGGCGATCTGATCTGGCTGCTCTAGAGTGGGTGATGAACACTGCACGTGAGAGGCGAGCTGAAGAGCTAAGAGTGCTGCAGCTGCTCGAAGCGGTGGCTGTGCGGGCATGAGCTGCTTGAGAGCTGACAGCGGTAAGCAGGGAGCTGGGCGAGTCCAGCTCCAGGTGATGGCGGCTTCAATCCGAGTTTCAACAAAGAGATGTTATCTGAATCGCTGAAGGAGAATTAATCGATTTGTCATGGTGAGACAACCGCTTTTATAGCACAAGTCTCTGCCCATTTCGGCATGTTCCGCACCATCATTGGTTCAATTCTTCAACTTTTTTGAACCAATCGACGTGCACTTTTCACTGCGTGATTGTATAAGGCTTTAAAATCGAAGAAAAAGGAGTTTTCCCCATATGCGTCTTTTCTTATTTATATTAATAAGACATACAACGCACTACTCGTGTAGTATCGCAAGGGAACAAAGATGATCAACAACATACAATTCCCTGAGCTTTCTATCTAGCCAAAAAAAAGTCATACACAATAACAGGCACTGCTAACACGATAAGATATTAAATAGAGACAATAAAAGTGATCAATACATTTAAATTACTCATAAGTAAAACTTTAAGGCAGAGCAAATCAGAATACAATATACCTTTTAGTTACAAGGATAAACTGGTAAGCAACACGAATGAACAGTTGCTGGCACATAAATAACAAGTATAGGATACACTCCTAACTCAAAGTTATCAACAAGTGCTCTCACTTCAGCAATCAAGAACACAGACAGACAGTTTACAGTTTAAAGCTGGGGAGAAGTATTCCTCTGCATATAATTTATTCTCCTCCTTCTCAGGCATGCTCACAACCAGTTGCAGCAGGTGGTAATTAACCTGAGTGAGTGATGGAGAGCACAACACAGGGCACACAAGCATTTCCTCAACAAATATTATAATCGGAACACCCTGGAACATAAAAGCACTAACCATAAGGAGACAATAGCGAAATTCTTCCTGATATTTCTCAGACCTCTTGGTGAGGTACAAACTTGAGGCTTTGTGTGTTAGATTGCATATATGCCCATTTGTCAGTAATTGTCCACTTCATCTCTCCCAGTTAAGCTGACAGTGTATCCTAGTTAAAGGAATTTTGATGACATTGTGTAGATGGTCTTGTGTGTCACATGGATGTTTTAACCAATTAATGAACAGCTGTCTAGTCATTGACAATGGACAAATCTAGCATGGGTAGGGTATTTAAAGAAGCTACAAGCAGATGGCTTGGTGGATAGAGATTCAGAACACACTGCAAGGTAAGTTTTAAAATAGTTTTGATGTGGAAAAAATAAGTCAGTTAAGGATGATGTTTGTCTCTTTTTTGGATGGAATTTTCTTAACCCTCCTTTATTTCTTAAATTTCAGATGAAATTCCAAGTTTTTCATCTCTCCTCCACTCTTCAAACCACAGTTTTCTTTTTGCTTGTGCTACTGGTTCAGCCTCCCCGAGGTCTAATGCTGCCACACCATCCCATGGTTTTTCTTCCTACACTGGACAACCCTGAGTGGGAAGCAGCAATGCTCCAGCTGCAGGCTTCGCTGGGAGGTCCAGATAGCAGGCCAGTGGCAGCGCTCCAGTCCTGGGCTCTGATTCAGGGTTTAGATCCTGAGGAGCTTCTGGAGAGGGTAAAGACAGAACTGGGATGGGAACAGAGGGGCATGGTGAAGGACCAGAAGAGAGGGGATCTGGGACGGAGACCCATGGGGACATTGCCAGACAACCATATAGTGTCTGTGCCATATCCACGGGGGGGAGAAATGGAAGAAGAGGGAGGAGAGAAGCGGAATGAGGCACTCACTTCCATTGCAGGAGGTTTGCAAGCCTTCAACAGACAGAAAGGAGGATTTGGCTTTCGATTTGGCAGAAAGTGAAGGGAAGTGTGTGTGTGTGTGTGTGTGTGTGTGTGTGTGTGTGTGTGTGTGTGTGTGTGTGTGTGTGTGTGTGTGTTTGGGGGGGTAGAGTGTCTGCTAATAAAAAAAAAAGTATATTAGAGAAACAGGAATTATGTTTATTACATGAAAAATGCAAACTGTGACATTTATTAAAAATTGTTAAATATTCCGCAGTCCTCACTTATTTGTCCACAAAACATCTTTCTCACTTAAGGTTATATGCTGGCTGTGTATACAATCTCTAACTCTAACTTGTTGTACGTTGTAATGTAATGTAATAGATATACTCAATTTGGCCAAATGCATGGCCACCGGACTGCATAATGACAATAAAGAAATGGACTCGGAAAGATTTGATAGATTTTTCACCTAAAAGGGGAATTAGCTGTCAATTGTTTTTACACTTTTTTATCTTTACATACAGTAATGCCTATTCTTTAATACAGAATGACTGTACAAATCGAGCTTAATTAATTTTTGTTTACGTTTAAGTTATGCACATAAATCTAAGTCATGAAAAAAGTGACGCGAAAAAAGTCAATTTTGTATAAAATAAACGAACTGTCCAATTTAGTCCACTGACTATTTGAAGAGTTAACCCCTTATATAATAGGCCTGTAGATATTGTTGTAGAACCAATAAATAGCTCAGAGTTTATTTCATTTAGTCCTATTTAATTTAGAGTATTTTGTTTGGCATAGGATACAAGGGGTCTAAAGTCAGACCCAACTCGAGAAGCTTGGCCCACCCTGGCCCCATGCCAAATAACCAATTTCAATATTTCTGCTTCAGATCATGGTTTTCGGTTGGTTGCCATAAAAAAAATCCGCTTGTTATTTAGAAATTAGAAAGCCTGATTTAAGTCTCTTTTTTTTCAGTTTGCCTATTATTATTTTTTTAAAGTAGCCTATTATTTAATTAGTTACTAGCTAGTAGCTGCTAATTACATTACAACAGTGTAATTTTATCAATTATTCTATTTCTAAAAACTATTCCATTACTTATTACTAAATTAATTACTTTCTAAATCCCATATCAACCTTGACCAGTTTAACAATATAAAGATAGACATGAAACTGCTCTTTTAATTCTTTCAAATAAATAATATAAAATTGCATAAATTATTCTTGAACTGACCAATGTATTAAAAGGGAGAAGGTTACATTATTTTTTACCATAAGATGTAAAATTTTGATGTAATATCCACTAATGATTTATATAGAATTCTTAAGGTATTTAATGGTATCACATCAGAAGTAGCTGTAGTTAAATTACAAAGAAATGAAGAGTAATTCCTTACTTTACTTTTTGAAATTACAGTAAATAATTAATTAATTAGTAATGCATTACCCCAACACTGATTATGCAACTGCAGTGTAAATCCATTCATGCCGCATCTGAGCTGCATTAAGTGTAAATAAATATGGATTTTGTTGATACTGACTTTATTTGATTTGTAATAGACATACAGTGCCTTCTTATTCTGATTGTATTGATTGATTAAATGTAAGAATCTGACATAAGAGGACACTGATGACAATACATTTGTTCTCTGGCTTTATTTCTCAGTGTTATTTTTTTTGATCCTCCATTGACTGACACGTCCTGTATTTTATTGTATTATAATGTATATTTAATATTACCTCTAAACTTAGATTAGGCTAGGCATATTGCATATTAATTGTTCAAGAAATCTCAAAGCATATTTTATTTTTTTGTATTCTTTGCTACTATATAATGATGTTCTAGTCGATGTCAGGGCCCAAACATAAACTTAAGCACAGGGCCCCCCAGATCCCTCAGTCCTGCCCTGATTCTATGTATTTGTGCTATTGCCTTTAATGTGTTCTTACGACTGTTTACTTGTCTTAATATTTATTAAAATACTAATAATACTTTTTTTTTTTTTTTGGTGGGGCCACTGATCTAGATCAGTGGGTGGGGCCAGTGAAAATTTTGCAGGGCAAGTAAAAATCTGGACCATAATGAACCTGTAAAAAAGCTCCTTTGCATTGAGCCCTGTAAATATAGAGAGTTCCTATCAAGACCTGCCTCCTATGTTGTAGTGAAGTAAAGTTTTGTTACTGGGAAAAAATTATGAATAAAATTATGTTAAACGTCTGGGTCCACCAGGAATTTCACTTGGCCCACCCTGCATCTCAAAGCTGGAGCCAGGCATGGCTAAATGCACATTTAATTGTATTCTTCTCTATACCACAGATGGCAAAAGAAATGCTGCAGCACTTTCCTAAACATCTTAAACAGCTTTTAATAAAAGCTAAACATTTCCTAAACAGCTTTTAATAAAGAAATCTAAACATTTTTAAAATGAACATATTTTAATAACAGTATGGAACAAAAATGAAATATTTTTTTATTAAAATAAACAGAAAATAGTACAAACTTTGCTAAAGTGATTGCTTTGAACAAATATTAATTTAGACATTAAAAACATATTACTTTAGCTAAAGTATTTGTATCAATACTTTGTGCCTTTTCCCCCCATGTTCATGAGCCTTTTACCCTGTGCACTGTAAAAAATAATTTGTTGACTAAACTTAATATAATGTATCTTTTTGCATGTTTTTTTGTTGTTGTTGTTGTTTTTCTGACTTATTTGGATAAGTTATCTGAACTAATTAAATTTTGTAATGAAAACTTCCCCTTTAGTTTTCTGAACGTAAATTTTCTATTCATCATAACTTCACTTTAGTTAGTTGCAAAGCTGCTTTAACCAGTATTAATTGCATTACTATATTCATTTGTAAATTACATTTAATTTAGACTAAAATTAAAAATTAAATCACAGCAACACATATCAATACACAATTACATTTATTGCAAAAACAAACACCTAAAAAACAGCCACACAAAAAAGGTATTTTATGGCTGCCTCAATAGCTGTTTGCATCCAAAGTTGCGAATTTAACTTGTGCGTAAAATATATAAAATATTGCATAAAAAATGCAAATAAAGCAGTGTTTCCATTGAGTCAGTCAAAGAGAAGAAAATGACCACTTCCTGATAAACTGGTTCCAATTATCACTAGGTAAAGTAAAAGAAGCCACAGCATTTAATATCTCAAAATGCACATAAAAATAGGTGGATGAAAACATAGCTAATGTATATCTGTGCTTGCCTCAGTTTTCAAATAAAGCTTTTTTTTTTTTTAAATGAAATGAAACAAGCTCACCCCACAACATAAATTACAGAAATGTCCTTTCTTCAGAAACTTTAAAAAGAAATGGCAAAGACTGTTAAACACCTCTGAATTGGCTTATACCATTTTAATCTGAACTTAATTTAAATTCATTTTAATTAATAATGTGTAAGCTTCAGTACATTTATCAATGAGCATAAAGAGCACATATGCACCAGTTACCTCACTGTATTTTTTTCAGTCCATCAATCTTAGCTGTGCAGCTCTCCCCAACCATTAAACCTTGATAAAAGAAATATGTTGGATAACATCATAGCTCTTTGTGACAGTCATTGTTCAAAGCATAAATGAGTCCAAACAGTGTGGGAAAGGCATTTAAGACATCTTCTAGATCCAAGACCACAATCTATCCATCCAGTAACAGCCACATCCACGACATCATCTTGTCTGATGTCCTCACTCACGATCAAGATGCCCTACATTAACCCCATGAACAATGTCTCTCATCATCAGCTGGCTGAAAAAAAATTAGAGAGAGATACAACTTTTAAGTGGTGCTGTCATAAAATATTTATAAAAAACACATACTGAAATACTGAAATGATAATAAATAAATACTGAAGAGCAGTAATACAATAACTATGCAATATACTAAATATAATGAGCAAATGTTCTTCTCTAGAGTTAATTTTTCTAGCTGACTAGTTAATTTTTGGACAGAATATCTTTTCTGAGGTAAATGTGGCATGGCATTGTTCAAAAAGCTATTTATTGACGTTTATTAACGTATGCGAAGTTGAAACACTGATTATGCGATTACATGAGACGATACAGATTTCATACATTGTACTGTCTCTTTAAACATATTCTCTGATGTTCATACATGTTTATTTCATGCTGTATCTACTAGTAAATTGCAATATTCAAATGCAAAAAGCAACAGAAACAACATTTAAAACCACTGTCATATTAAAGGGTTCACCCAAAAATGAAAATTAGCCCATGATTTACTCACCCTCAAGCCATCCTAGGTGTAAATGACATTCTTCTTTCAGACAAATACAATCATAGTTATATAAAAAAATTTCCTGGCTAATCCAAACATTATAAATGGCAGTGATTGGCAGCCCAAAATTTGAAGCCCAGAAAAAAGTGCATATATCCATTATAAAAGTAATCCAGACGGCTCCGGGGGGTTAATAAAGGTTTTCTGAAGTGAATCGATGCGTTTGTGTAAGAAAAAACAAACAAACATATTTAACACATTATAAAGTAAAATATCTAGCTTATGGCAGACCGCCTTCCGCATTCAACTTACAAAATAAGTGTAACGCTTTTTGAAGTTCAAAAGGTTTACGCCACGTCCGATGTCATCGTCGGGTTAGTTCGAAAATTGGAAAATGTTGTCATTAACTAATTAACCTCATGTCGTTCGACACCCGTAAGTTAATCTTCGGAACACAAATGAAGATATTTTAGTTGAAACCCGATGGCTCAGAAAGGAATAGTTTTTGTGCGCAAAAAAACCCTAAATAACGACTTATAGTGATGACCGATTTCAAGCGTTATGAATCAGTGAGTTGATTCAGCGGTTTGGATCGCCAAAGTCATGTGATTTCAGCAGTTTGGCGATTTGATTCATGATTCTCGCTAATTCATAACGCTTCAAAGCATGATACAGTGTTTTGAAATCAGTCATCACTATAAGTCGATATATAGGTTTTTTGCACCAAAACTATTCTCATTGCTTCATAAAATTATTGTAGAACCAGTGTAGTGAGATGGACTTTGTAACGACATCTTTACTACCTTTTTATGGGTCTTAAGAGTGTAAAGTACATTGTGCCAATGGAGGCCTTTCTGAGCCATCGGATTTCACCTAAAATATCTTCAATTGTGTTCCGAAGATGAACGGAGGTCTTACAGGTGTCGAACGACATGATTGTAAGTAACTAATGACAGAAGTTTCACATTTTTGGGTGAACTAATTTTTTCACTATGTCCGATGTCGTACTGCGCCAGTTACATTTTTTCCCCTGCTACGTCCGACGTCATCACCACGCCAGTTACACTTTTTCCATAAGTTGAATACGGAAGGCGGTCCGCCAGAAGCTATTTACATTATAACTTGTTAAATATGGATATTTTTCTTACACAAAACCATCGATTCACTTCGGAATGTCTTTATTAACCCCCCGGAGCCGCGTGGATCACTTTTATAATGGATGGATGCACTTTTTTTCTGGGATTAAAATTTTGGGCTGCCATTCACTGCCATTATAAAGCTTTAGATTTTTTAATATAAATCCAATTGTATTCGTCTGGAAGACTCCTAGGATGGCTTGAGGGTGAGTAAATAATGGGGTAATTTTCATTTTTGGGTGAACTTACCCTTTAATAATAATTTTTACCTGTATCGATTCAAACTCACATTTAATAATTTTTAAGGATTTCCATGAAACTTACCTGTATCGGATGGCGATCTGAGAGAGAGACCATGCAGTGAAGTGAGATGTAGTTTCATCCGATCCGTAAACCAGTTCAGTTTTTTGTCAAGGATAGATCCTAAAAACATTAATTTCATTAGGTTTATTGACAACATGTTGCAATGTTTACTGTACAATGACTCATAATGTGATTGAGTTAGGGCTGAGTATTTGACACATTTCACAATTTTTGTGAACAATTGTTTTTATTGAATATTCAGAACAATAAGGAGAAGACAACATATTTGACTGTCACCCTCCCCCCACCCCCCATGGTAGACTTATACTGTACTGAGAAAATACAGATCATTGCAGTGGAAAAGGTGAAAAATACCTAATCGTCAGATAAAAATAAATAAATTAAAGGTAAAAATACAATAAAAATGAAAACATATACACATACATATAAGATAAATTAACATCAAAAAGAAGAAACAAAGCATTTAACCATATCAATAATAGCACTCCAGATCTTCAAGGTCTTTATCTTTGCTCCATGAATGCGAGCTGTTGATAGTTCCAAAGAAATAATATCCAGCAGAGATAAGCCCCAAGCACGTCTGCACATCGTATGAGGAGGAATCCAGCGACTAACTAACATTTTCTTTGCAGCAGTGAGAGCAGCTAAGAGTAATTTTCTCTGTTGCAAAGATAACACCATTTCAGAGAAGTTATTTAAGAAGAAGAGTTCTGGAGTCAAGACCATATCCTTATTCAACAGAAATGATATGTCATGAGCAAGCTGAGACCAGAAGTGTAAGAGTGCAGGGCATTCCCAAAAGAAATGTAAATATGTACCAAGTGCCTTCTGCGGACATAAATTGCAATTTGGCGAAGGTGAGAGATGCATATAAAAGCGTTTTAAAGGGGACAGATAAAGTCTATGCAGAAGTTTCCAATGGATCATCTGATGATTTGGGTTTCTTGAGGATGATGTAATTGTCTCCCAAATTTGGTCAGAAAATAAAGTTTGAACGTCACCACTGATATCCTTGGACCACACAGTTGCTATGGATAATGGTTTGTATGAGTTTTTAAGGAGAAAAGAGTAAATACCTGAACCAGAAATAACTGAATTATCAGTTGGAAGTAATACTTTCAGCAAGGGGTGTACAGGCAGTCGTGTATCCCAGGGAACTCCATATGCGTGACGCTGACCTAATCTTGAAGGTACATGAAAAAGGAAGTTCCTGGTATACTAAAAAGAGCCTTAATATCTTGAAATGATTTCAGGCCTTTGTCATCATAGATATCACCAAAGGAGTATACTTTACATTTAACCCATTGTGGACAGTGAAACGGGTTCTTTCCTGATAAAAAAATATTATTATGGAACAGAGGTGAATGACGATGCCACACCAAATTTGGCTCTATCTTTCTCGCCACCGTTCTCCAAGTAGAAATAAAATGTGTTATGATGGGGCCAAAATGAAGTTTACATTGTCTAAGTGAGACACCAGCAAAAACCAAATGCTTTATATTGTGAGGAGAAACCAGAGATTCCTCAATAGCCCGCCATGAAGTTGACATATTTGAAATAAACCATGTTGACAGTGCATGGAGAGTAAAGGAGTCTGCATATAACTTAAAATTTGGAAAGGACCAGCCCCCATCTGATCTGCTGCGCTGTAGAGTAGATAACTTAATTCGAGGACGTTTACCATTCCAAATATAACGAGAAATTACTGAATTAAGTTTTTTCCAATAGCCAGCTGGTGGAGATAAAGGAATCATAAAGGAATAGAAATTAACACGAGGAAGGATGTTCATTTTAACAACAGATATTCTAGCATGTAAAGAAGAAGGAAGGAGTGTCCAATTTGCAAGATCTGAGGTGACTCTAGCCAAGTTGTTGTTAAAATTTTTTGAAACAATGTCCTGCAGAGATGGATAAATATCTACACCTAAATATTTGAAGAAATGCACCACTGGAATAAAACCAGAAAATGTCAAAGACCCAACACAGAAATTAAGAGGAGCAGATATGATTTTGTCCAGTTAATTGTGTACCCAGATAGGTTACTGAACTGATTAAATAAATTTAAAACGTGGGGGACTGATTGAACTGGCTTGTCTAAAAAAAGTAATATGTCATCCGCAAATAAAGATATGTGATGTGAGGTGTTCTTAACCGATATAGGGAGTATAAGTTCTGACTGACGCACAGCTTGAGCAAGAGGTTCTAAAGAACACATTTCACAATTTGATTTGTTTTCAATTCATAAAGTTAATATTTACCAGAATTTGCAGCAAATATAGTGAAACCACTGTCTATCCTCCTCCAACCATTGAACAGATAGACTGCGCGAGTTGTTGTCAGTGCTCCATGAACCACGTGACCGTGAGATCAAAGCTTGTTGCAACTCTGTATTTTAACGGCTCTGGGAGCGCACAACACACAAATTATAAAACAATATGACGTCATAAATACAGTACACGTAGATCAGGTTTAACAATTATTTTGTGTTTAATTATCTCTTGGTTAAAAGTTAAACTCCATGTCTCCACTGCACGGAGAGTATGTCCCCTGAGAGAAAAGTTTTGGCTCGTTTAAACGGGCACAGCATATACATATTGATATAAATCAAAAAATTATATATATTAAAAAAATGATAAATGAGATAAAACACTTAACGTTACTTTAGGTTTCCCTGTAAAAAAGTTCCCTCGCCTGCTCCGCACAGGGAGTCAAAGAAAATATCTCTAAGTTTAGGTGCTCAGGGACAAACATCACAGATACCATCCTAAAACAATATAATGTTATAAACGTCATACTGTTAATGAGATAAAACACTAGGCTTGTTTGAGATAAGCAAAATCTGCGCAGAATCCATCACCGGGGATCAGCGCGAGATGCATGCCAGTTAGAAATGTGTCCGAGGGCTGTTCGCCTTGATCTCATGTCATGCTGACATATGACAAAAAAATCTTGCGAGGAAAAGGCGGATGAGTCAGATTCTGCAGTCGAGCATGATGGGAAAGGGTTTACTGATGACACAGCTTAATGCTCGTTGGTTTAAACAACCGTGACAGGTGGCCAAGATGGCAGCGGAGTTAATAGTCACGTTTTTTAAGCGTTCAAGTAGTCTGAGGAGTTAAAGCTAACAAGCTGCGATTTGAGTATGTAAAGTTCAGATTGCGATCATTTGTTTCTTTTTATTGATAATTTTGGGCAGTAATTAACTTTTGACTTGACATAATGGGCAGAAGTATCAGTCCCTTCAAGAAAGCGCTGGACACTTCTTGGAAGACAGCTGCTTGGAGTCGACCGATCTGGAGAATGTTATTTTTGAGACAGAAATCGGTGCCAATGAAGAGGTTTTTGCAAGGCCTGTTTGCTCTACCCCATCCAAGAATCTAACAAGCTCAAAATGCACAAACAAAGTCTCTTTATGTACTCTCCTTGATGCGATCCAGAAGCTAACTGCTAAAGTGGATGAAACGCACGGTAAGGTTGCCGTTTCTTGCGGAAAAAACTCAACAAACTGTCTGAGAAGGTCTCCCACTTAAGTGAAGAGGTCAAGAGGCATGATGTAAAGATCTTTCAACTTGAAAAGGAGAATAAGGAACTGCAAGCGGAAAACATATGTCTGAAAAAAAACATGGAGGAAATGCAACGGTACTCACATAGATGGAATCTCAAGCTGCAGGGGGTCCCAGAACGCGATGGAGAAGATGCAAGAAGCGTGATGATCGACATCATAAGAAAGATGATCCCTAATATCCAGAACAAGTGGGATGAGGTAATTGATGTTGCACACCATCAATTACCTCAAGGAGATCATCAATTACAAGGAGATCTGACGGAGCACCTCGTAACATCATCATGCGTTTTACCATGCGATCCTACAGAGATATGGTTTGGCGGGCTGCGAAAGACTCTCGCTTCCTAAAGGAAAACAAGCTTTGCATCAAAGAGGCGTTGATCAAGCAAGATGTTGATGGTAGAGCTAAATTGTGGCCGCTTGTGAAGAAGGCTTGTGAGGATGGAAAGAAGGCTTCATGGAAGGGTCCCCATGTTGCTGGGAAAAAACTTGAACTTAACCCCTGAGATGTACAGTACGGGACATTCTAAAAAACGTACTAAGACAGTGTTAGTAACAAACCAGACTCAGGAAACATAATACTAATAACGTATACTATGTACAAAAAATCAGATGAGCCCAGAATATGAACTCGTTAAGCGTTTTCCTCCCATAGAAAATCATTAAGAAAACGCTTAACGTGGCTTAATGTACTAAGACAGTGTTATTAACCGACCAAACTCAGGAAATATCATATTAATAAAGTATATACATATATACAAAACATCAGATGAGCCCAGAATATGAACGCAACGCGTTTAATTACACGTTAAGCATTTTCCTCCCATAGAAAACCCTTATAAGAAAATGCTTAACGTGGTTTAATGTACTAAGACAAAGTTAATAACAGACCAAACTCAGGAAACATAATACTTATAAAGTATACTATGTACAAAAAATCAGATGAGCCCAGAATATGAACGCAATGTGTTTAATTACATGTTAAGTGTTTTCCTCCCATAGAAATCCAAATGCTCTGGTGAGGAGATAAACATGGATGACTGTGTACAGCTCTCTGAGGGCGGGGTCAACGCTAAAATGAAAGTGTCCATCAACACTTGCGGGCGGGGCCTTTGCATTGTGACGTCACACTGCAGGAATCTGGAAACAGCTTGTGCTGAGACACTTATGATTTACGGTGATTAAAAAAATATTAGTGGGTCATAAAAAATATTTTTACAATTATAGGGTGGTTGTGTACACACACTGCCAACACACATTTATGTTCAAACACCTTATAAAAGTGATTTTCGCATAATAGGTGCCCTTTAATTTCATTGTCTGCTACACTGTTAAACCTTACCAGGTTTTTTATAAGTAAAATACTGGCATAGAAAATAGAAACTTTTAAATCTTTACACAAATTCACTTTATTACTTAGGTGTTTATTACGGAAGCCCTGAACCGCAAAGTAAAAAAAATATATATACAGTATTGTTCAAAATAATAGCAGTACAATGTGACTAACCAAAATAATCAAGGTTTTTAGTATATTTTTTATTGCTACGTGGCAAAGTTACCAGTAGGTTCAGTAGATTCTCAGAAAACAAACAAGACCCAGCATTCATGATATGCACGCTCTTAAGGCTGTGCAATTGGGGTATTAGTTGAAAGGGGTGTGTTCAAAAAATAGCAGTGTCTACCTTTGACTGTACAAACTCAAAACTATTTTGTACAAACATTTTTTTTTTCTGGGATTTAGCAATCCTGTGAATCACTAAACTAATATTTAGTTGTATGACCACAGTTTTTTAAAACTGCTTGACATCTGTGTGGCATGGAGTCAACCAACTTGTGGCACCTCTCAGCTGTTATTCCACTCCATGATTCTTAAACAACATTCCACAATTCATTCACATTTCTTGGTTTTGCTTCAGAAACAGCATTTTTGATATCACCCCACAAGTTCTCAATTGGATTGGAAAAGGTCTTGAGATTGGGCTGGCCACTCCATAACATTAATTTTGTTGGTTTGGAACCAAGACTTTGCCCTTTACTAGTGTGTTTTGGGTCATTGTCTTGTTGAAACAACCATTTCAAGGGCATGTCCTCTTCAGCATAGGGCAACATGACCTCTTCAAGTATTTTAACATATGCAAACTGATCCATGATCCCTGGTATGCGATAAATAGGCCCAACACCATAGTAGGAGAAACATGCCCATATCATGATGCTTGCACCTCCATGCTTCACTGTCTTCACTGTCTACTGTGGCTTGAATTCAGAGTTTGGGGTCGTCTCACAAACTGCCTGTGGCCCTTGGACCCAAAAGAACAATTTTACTCTCATCAGTCCACAAAATGTTCCTCCATTTCTCTTTAGGCCAGTTGCTGTGTTCTTTGGCAAATTGTAACCTCTTCTGCACATGCCTTTTTTTAACAGAGGGACTTTGCAGGGGATTCTTGAAAATAGATTAGCTTCACACAGACGTCTTCTAACTGTCACAGTACTTACAGGTAACTCCAGACTGTCTTTGATCATCCTGGAGGTGATCATTGGCTGAGCCTTTGCCATTCTGGTTATTCTTCTATCCATTTTGATGGTTGTCTTCCGTTTTCTTCCACGTCTCTCTGGTTTTGCTCTCCATTTTAAGGCATTGGAGATCATTTTAGCTGAACAGCCTATCATTTTTGCACCTCTTTATAGGTTTTCCCTCTCAATCAACTTTTTAATCAAAGTACGCTGTTCTTCTGAACAATGTCTTGAACGACCCATTTTCCTCAGCTTTCAAATGCATGTTCAACAAGTGTTGGCTTCATCCTTAAATAGGGGCCATCTGATTCACACCTGTTTCTTCACAAAATTGATGACCTCAGTGATTGAATGCCACACTGCTATTTTTTTGAACACACCCCTTTCAACTAATTCAACTAATTGCCCAATTGCACAGCCTTAAGAGCGTGCATATCATGAATGCTGGGTCTCATTTGTTTTCTGAGAATCTACTGAACCTACTGGTAACTTGTTTGCCACGTAGCAATACAAAATATACTAAAAACCTTGATTATTCTGGTTAGTCACATTGTACTGCTATTATTTTGAACAATACTGTATATGTAAAAAAAAAAAAAAATCTAGAATTTCGAGATTAAAGTCGAAATATTTCGAGAATAAAGTCTAAATATTACCAGAATAAAGTCTAAATATTACGAGAATAAAGTCGAAATATTTTGAGAATAAAGTCGAAATATTTCGAGATTTAAGTCGAAATTTTTCGAGATTAAAGTTGAAATGTTTCGAGATTAAAGTAGAAATGTTTTGAGAATAAAGTCAAAACAGGAGTTTTCAAACTGCGAGCGCCTAGCGAGGCTCAAAATAGGCCTAAACTGCTGTGATTGTGAATATGATTAAATAAACCCTTTTATCAATATTATTTTATAGCCTACATTAATAGGCTATCTGTCCTGCTATATTGAATAAAAAGCAGAACATTTTGACTGAAACATGAGGACAGTTAACACACGATGTGATCATATATGCCATCTTGGGGTATTTCCATATTTATATGAATAATGCAGTTATTGCCATAGCATCTCGTCGATGACAGATCTGCATCTGCTCCATAGCAATTCGTTTTCAGTCCCACTATCGGAACGCACCCTTCTAGGACAACCATCTCTATTCTTTACTGTCTCAATAAAATATGTTGCATGACTTTCGGGTCATTATTGGTGAAATACACTTTCAACCACATCACATTTCGTGAGAATCCGAGCAGAGACTGTACGTTTAATCTTATCGTACGAGTCAACGTGCCACACAAAGTTTGGACCAGTTCTTCACCAGCGCAGTTCTTTAGCTACTAAAAATATATAACGACTTTATTCTCGAAACGTTTCGACTTTATTCTCGAAACGTTTCGACTTAAATCTCGAAATTCTAGATTTTTTTTTTTTTTTTACAGATTTTAAATTTTTTTTTACTTTGCGGTTCAGGGACGGTTTAGTTTATCCCAACATAACAGAATTACAAAAACAGAAAGAAACAACCTGTTTGTTTTTGATACAACACCCAAAAATCTCTCTTAGTCACCAATGACCCTCATGTTATTTAAGTTAACATAAATTAAATGACTGTCTCATATTCTTAGAAGTGAAACGTTAACAAAAAGTTGCCTGTATTCCAATCAAATTCGGTGAGCCTCTGCAAAAATGTATGTACATGTGGATTTATGTTTTGAATCTTTCTTTTAACAGATGACCCAGTTTTACGGCTGGTTCCTGCTTTGGTAGCACACTTTGTCCCCTCAGGATTAATCCTCACTAAAAACCTGTTGAGTAAATCAGACAACAAATATTTTAGAAATGGAGTAACAAATTAAAGAGTTCAGAAAAACAACATCATACTATAAAAAAATAAAATAATAATTATATATATATATATATATATATATATATATATAAAATGCACAACTGTGGCAAACTCATGTTACATTATTGAACAATTATTGAAACAATACCTTTGAATGAGTTCTAATGTGGCACTGGCTGACTCTTGGTATTCAATGTTGAAAACATAGAACACGCTGAAAAACACAGAGAGAGCCGCAGAGAAATCTAACTGCTCATCAATGCAATGTGTCACTTTTCCCTCAATGCTGACCATCCACTTAGATGAAGTTAGAAGGCTGTCTCCTAAAACAGCCATAAAACTCACCATAAAAAAACTGCCAAACACATTTAATATTTCTCATTTATTTCATACTTACCAAGCATGATGAGCCTTGGTGTGACTGGTAGACTGAGCTCATTTTCCACTGACATTTGGGTTGTTTCAAGTTTTCTTAGAAAAAAAATTGCCAAACATTACAAAGCTGTTCAAATTCTTTTACAGCTAAGGTTGATTCTGATTTGTGAGCACACCCTTTAGAGTGAAATGTCCATAGAAGCACTTATGCTCTGTGTAGCATCATACTACAAAAATAATTGTCAAACAGACAAGGCCTAACAGACTGTACTATGTAGCACAGACAGACATCATACATCCAACTTTTTTTTTTTCAAACCTTTGCCAATGTTTATACAGGTATGTCACATATGATCTGTGAAACCAAGCCTACTATAATTATTTCAAGGTATTTCTTTACTAGTCATGTAATGTATTATTTAGTTACGTCTACTAAAATGAAGAGAGAGTTTTCTTTCTCTTTGAAGTGTTTCATTGTCAGTAGGATGGCTGATATGGCTGTTATGGTCTTATCAGTGCTTGCTAGTGTGGCTTCAATTTCTCTGAGGAGAGCCTGGACCTCGGCTTTCCATTTTAACATCTGTTTTTGAAAGTAATTTTGAAAGTAGTCCACAATCCGTATGCATTTTCCGTTCTGGCATTCACTCAAGCAACTGCTTATATCAACACTTGTAAGTGTTTCAAAATGATTGCATAGGCCTCTTTTAATGAAAAGATATGGCCATTCCAGTGCTATGTCACTAATGGCAGGAGGGGGCATGAATTAGTAATTTTGCGCTGAGCAATTTAAGTCTCTTTCATTAGCTTGTCCACATCAGACAATTCACAATACCTTGGGCCTCCAGACTGAAACATTTCTAATAAAGTCGGTCTCTTAATTTCAAGAGATTCAGATGTCTCTCCATCTGGCATGGAGGTAGGTTGCCAATTAATGCTAACTCCAAACTTTTTTTGTCTATGTTGTCCTATTCTTCATCAGCTGTGTTGGTTCTTTTTGGTTGACGAATCCGGTGTGCTACATTGTCTCTGTTGACATGTTCTTCTCTGGTTTTCAGCTGTCTTTGAAGTGAACTATAGCCTTTCCCCAGTTGTTCCCCTTCCCCCTTAAAGTCTCCAAATGTTAAAGGAAATTTGGAAAAAATGTTTCTTGCCACTTCCCCACAGTCTGCCAAGCTTGGATTTGGGCAAAATTCTCTTATGGCTGCTACAACTTATAAACTCTCTTCTTGGTCCAAGAGGAGCCTTCTCCTTATTAGATGCTGCATGAAGAAGGGCTGCAGGCATCTGCTTCCATGGAATCTGAAACATACTGAGCCAGTATGAATTTGAAGGAGTGTAAGAAGTGGTTGGCTGTTCTAAGTCTGGTGATGGTAACGAGGTGAATGTTATTTCTAATGACGTCTCATCCACTTGGTCTCTCAATGTATGAAAAATACATACAGAAAAAGAAAGTGAGACATATAATGTACATACATGCATATTATACAAGTATAAATGTCTACATATATGGGATATGATGTTGAAAATAATGATCACAGACATGTAATCAGAATTGATTTGGCTTACCTATTTGTTTAAAAGCCATCATTAGTTTTCGACATTGTATTGGAAGTAAGATGTCTTCAAGGTCTGTCAGCTCTACTAGCGCAAGGTCTTGTGTCCTCTCAATGCCCACCACAAAACAGAGATGATTGACTAAGTTTTGGAATATCCAATTCTGGAAGAATTTTTGTGATTTCTTGTTGAATCAGCTCAGTATCTAAAGTTAAAAAGAACATATGGAGTGATGTAATGACACCACAGAAAGGCCTGCCACTTCATACACCGGGAGGATAGTAATTCAAGAGATTGTCAGCATTAACACACACATACTTGAGATCATTGTGGTTCAGAGAGTGAAGTCCAAGGTCAGACAATAGCCCAGAGTCATACAGTTTGACAACAAAGTAGATATTGGTTGGATTAATAAGTATCAGTGATATTTTTCCAAAGACAAACCCACAGCTGCAACAACTACAAGGCCATTGGTATATTTTGTTCCTTTATAAACAACCCCTGACACCTCTGAAGTACTCTGACTGACACAGTTAGCTGTCCTTATTGCATGTTGTATTTCTGTATTGTATAACTGGTCATTGTGTTCACGTGCTTCACTGACAGACTGAATTTTAGGAGGGAAATAAATTGCCACAAGCTAAATAGGACTGAAGCAACTGGTGCCTTTCCACCAAAGTTTTACAAAGATGAACAAAATTATGCAGTTTCCTTGCACAGTTTTTAAAATATGAATGTTTAATCTCAAACCTGAGCGACCACGAGCGAATCAATGGGCCAAAATGTAGCATAAGATCTGCATAGTACAACAAGTAATGATGTTTTGCTTTCAGATTTTTACCAGGAAACAAGGTTAAAAACTTGATGGCCCTCATTTATCAAAAGTGCGTACACCAAATTTCCAGCGTACACCTGGTGTACACCCAAAACCACTGTGACTTTGAGATTTATCAATATGGACGTTGGCGTACAGCACGCTCAAATCCTACGCCAGCTCAGGAGGTGGTGTACGAACGTTTTGAGTTAACAATTCCTAACGCCACAAAACGCACTGACAAAGATATGCTATATTATGATGACCCACTGTAAAAAAACAACATAGTAATTATAAACTTCAGAGTTTATTTGTGTGCAACATGGACTTCAATGTTTAATTTGTGTGACTTTACCAAAGCATTTGATTTGTAGGCACATGTATTCATCCAGTTGCGAGCCTGTGCGCTTTAGGCCCCGGGTATACTTCACTTTCCGCTCCCAGACGCATCACGCGCGCAACTCTGTCCGCGCGTCTTTCAAAGTATACTACACCATGGATGCGCGCGGATGATCGCGTTCGACACATGCACAGTAAATGTTTTTCCTATGCTCTACCAGACATCGGACGTTTCAGGGTTAGGATTGGCAGCTGTCCACGGACTGGGACTGAAAATAATTCAGACTGACAAAATAATAATAATAAAAATGACATTCTTCTTTTAAATAATAATAATAATAATAATAAAATAAAGAATAATAATAACGACATTCTTCTTCAAAATAACAATAAGCATAATTAATAATAATAATAATAATAATAATAAGAAGAAGAATCTTAAAAATTGTCATGCAATTATTATTATTGTGAATGAATGGTACTCCACATCACATCATCATATTGTAGGCTACACCCCGTAATACGAAATTAAATGCTAATTGTTTCAAAACACGTGCTGTAAAATAATGCATTGTGATAGATAATTTCTCATCCAAACAGCTATTTAAACTGGATTTCCATTAAACTGGCGCCTTTAATCCCACTCTTTAAACTCCCAAATAAAACAATTTAGTTTTTTTCCACTTCCCTGGCGATGGTCTCGATCTCCACGTCGGAGAATTTTCGTTTCTTTGCCGTCTTCCGTGTGTCCATGGCGTAACATGAGGGCGTGGCGCAGGCAGAGACTTTAATATTTAGGGTCGTGTTATTCTAATGACGATCGTTTTCAGCCGCGGCATTTATCAAGGGCAGGTATTGCGTACACCTGGATTTCAGAGGTGCACCCAGCTTCATAAATCAGTCGGTGAGAGGAGTGTAAGCATAATCTTCCGCCAACATACACGCCGGTTTTGACGCAAGATTGATACATTTATGACTAATTTTGGGCGCACAAATCACCTCAACCATTTCCTTTAGTTTAAGGCACCCCAATACAATGAGACCCAAGATTATCTCCACAAATGGCAATAAGCCCTCCTCTAAGAGTAGTGCCATCAGTAGACTCAGATCCAGACTCCTCTAAGTCTTTCAGATCAGCAACAAGACAGGCAAAGACCTTCTGCTAGGGCTGGACAGGTAATCTGGCATACCAGGCATTTTCCCGGTGGGCCGACGCACTTTAGGGTTATTTATTTATTTATTTATTTTTGCCACTGACTGGCCCATCATGCAGGGACAGCGGCCCATTGGTTTGTCTTCTGAATTGACAGGCCAAAGTGAGAGAGACCTCCCCCTCCACCTCATATTAGGCGCTTTTTAAAATTTTTATAAAAAATTATTTGAGCGCATAGCGCATGGAACTGCAAAAGGCGAATATCCGGACAGCGCTGCCGTTGACAAACGTTCCTGCAGCTCTATGAAGTGATGGGCGGCACTTTGACTCCGAATTTTGTTTTATGCAATCGTGTGCTATATGGGAACATTACAGGTTCTGTGGTGAATCTAGCAGAAAACAGACACAAGCAAATACATGACGAGGTTAAGTGGAAAACGGCAATACACACAAATACAAACTTGTCACTTAAGCACAACCACAATTCACCTGGCAGCTATTAAAAGAAACATTTATTAAAAACGTTGCTATTATTACTTACATTAAATATTTCGAAATATAAATAACTTTTATAGAGGCTGTTTTCGTATTTTCTACATGTTTACAATATTTTTTTATATTACAAATTCAATAGTTTATTATATATGGATATGGTTTATATGTTTTAAAACCATACCCATGGTATTGAGGAGCATGGTTTTACCTGTGACAGAGGGCGCTGTTTCCACGTTTTCAACTTCACACTCACAGCACTCAGCTAGCGGAGCTGCGTAGATTAATGTAAACGGAGCGGTGGAGACCAAAGTGAGTGTTTTAACTTTTAAAATGAACTTCCTATGAAAGTTAAGCTTCCAAAGACACGAACTGAACACGTGCCAGACTGATCACGCGGTGTGAATGCAGCCGCGAATCCCGCGATTACCTCCGGCTCATGTGATGAATGTAATCCGATCCTGCTGCTGCATTTGTGCCGTGACGCTCAATCGGCTCACTCGCATTATATCGAACAGACACGTTCAGTTTTTAATTGTAGTGTCTCTAACTGAACTGATTTTCTGAAAATGAACAGGGTGGGCAAGTGATCCAGTAATCCAGTAGCCGACTAGCCGCGCCTAGAGTAGGGCAGTGAAGCAGTGCGTTCTGGGAATTGTTTGTCTTTCATCCCCGTGAGACAATAATACATTTTCTGCGTTTTCTCAGTCTAGAAGGCACCAAAATCAAAAATAATTACACATTTCTACTACATTAATGACCAGAGCCGGCGCCAGCCGAGTGCTGATGTGGGGGCGTGTGAAATACTGAAAGGGGGCGATGATCACATAAACAGGATGCTGTTAAAGAAACAATATCGAGTCCATAAAACACGAAAGTACAAAAAATATATTGATGAAAACCATGGGCGTCAGAACCATTGTGTGTGGGCGGGACAAGACCATGTCTGTTTACCTACCCCTAATCGATAAACACATGTTAGACACTTTATTTCCACTTTTCTAATATTTTTTACATTTTTATTGAAAATAAATGCATTTCCAATCTGATATGTGATGGGATTAGGGAGAAGATTAAGTTTGGCGAAAGGCGGATTCGAACCGCGGCTCGATTTGTGTCAAAACTAGATGCCATGCGTCTTACCCCTACACTATACCCACTCTTAACAATAAGGTGATTTCCGTAATTTTGTCTTTCCGAATTATAGGTTTAGGACCCACCCAAATTTTTTGCTTCCGACGCCCATGATGAAAAAACTAGTTGAAGCTGCTGCTTACACACCGGGACATTTGACTGCACATTACATTTTTCACAATGTTGATTCTTTTTTAAATAAAAGGGTTACTGAGCTGTTTACACAGTCATATGCAATAAAAGAGCCTACACAAGGACAGGAAATAAAAATGAATGCAAAAAAACAGCCATCAGCAAAGCGGATCTTCACTCATGAACCAGTAAACGACGTGCGCTTAAATCATGCAACATGACATTTCTCTGTACTGAAGCCTACTACAGCCTACTTGTAGCCATTAAAACACGTTTTCAGTTTCAGTTTAAATATTATGTTATTTTTTTTATTTAATTTACGTTAAAAACTGAACAGGACATCACATAAGATGCGCAATATGTCAGATGACATGGGGGTCAGAAATGATTTTGAACACTACATTAAGCGGCAGGCGTGGACAACGGCTTAAAGGGTAACTAAACCCCTGTTCACAGTCTAACTCCACCCACTGGCAATATTTGAAAAATGCTGGAAAAGTGGGCAGAGCCCAGCGGAGACAGAGGGGGCGAACTGAGGGCGGGGCTGAGCGGGGGGCGTGCACCTGAGACCCCACAGTGACGGATTGATTAACAGCTGTCAAACTCGAAAAGATTGAGAATGACTGGAGTGACACCAGTAGTTTTGCAACAGAGTGGTCATTTGAAGTAGAGAACTTTTCTCCGCCGTCTTCACCTGAAGTGGAGGAGGGTGAATTGTCTGTAAACACAGGGCCAGAGCCGTATCGATTCGAGCCGCTGCCTCAAACTGCGTTAACTCCCGATGCCGACGATAACGTTACTAGCGAAACCGCAGCGCAAGAGAGCAGTGTCTGAGTGGTAAAACATTAGCATTATGGATAGTATACTCGCGGTCATCCAGGGCAAGTGCGCAACCACTGGCGTAATTTCCACGTCTGCTGGAAAGCTATGCAGTCCAGCACTGCTGTTGCAACCAGCAACACTACACCTTCGTACTATAACCACTGTACTAAATACAGATAAAACTAATGCTAAAAATATACGCTAACTTGAAGCTATGATGCAACTGATGCAATACTATGCGAACTAGGCTTCTAACAATAATACACTAACGACTATGCTAATAAATTAACTAAACTAGGTGACACTAAATAATCCAAATAACTATATAAACGGCTATGCTAACTAGATTTTAATATACGATATCCTGATAATTTTCAATACTAAAATTCCAACTCCTGACGCTACAGTGGTTTTGACGGAACAAGATGTTTTATACCAGGAGCTGAGCCAAGGGTGTGGTGAGCTCGTGCCAGGGGCGTGGTAGTGAGCCATTGGAGGAACCATCCTACTTCACGATGTACCACAACGTCCAATAGGAAAATTCAACTGCAGTAGCCACCGTTCAACCTTAAGAGGGCAGCACTTTGGCGGTTTTACACCATATTTTATAGAATTAAAACACTTTATAGTCAAATGTTAAAACTCTTACTTGAATCAATGAACAGCACTAATAAAGCCCCAGTCTTGCCGATCATCAACTAAAAAAAGTTGTTCTAGGGTTTAGGCCTATTTACCCTTTAAATGAACACCCCTGATAAACAGCATTTATTTAAAATATAATGATCACATAAAAATAATTTATTTAAAATATAATGATCACATAAACAGCATTTATTTAAAATATAATGATCACATAAACAGCTTATTCGTAGCTCAGATGACGAGCCAGAGGTAATGGCAGGTGTCATAGTGGGTTCTGTCTTTTTAATCCATTTTCGAATGTCCATGGTGAAATATTAACGATGGAATGTCCTCCGTAGCTTCGATGGTCGATTGCGTACTTACTATTGCGCGAGAAATTGAATGTAATGTTTGGGTGGGGGTTGGGGAGAAACGACCGGACCACTCAAAATATCCACCTTTCCTTAACAGACTTTCCTTTACATAAAATATTGCTATTTAAGCTTAATATTCACTCTAGGAAGAAAAGGCAATTGCCAAATGTTATTTTAAATAGACTATTTTCTCATTAAAATCCCTTTAACATTCATGGTGATCTGAGGGGGCGGGAGAGTCCCGGTGAGGGGGCGAGTTTAAATACAGATTCATCTTCCCAGCGCTGAAGTCCCCCTTTAAACTCAGTTAAAATGCCATTATAATTCAACAAAACAGCTTTAAAGCTTGGATCCCATGAATTAGGGAAAAGGCTTTTTTTCTCTTTAAATGTTTTATCAACTTCGTAATAGAACGAATAAAATTTAACTAAATGTTATTTCATTGAGAACCTCATGAAAGATAGATATTAGTGTCTTGCATAAATTAGGTGCCAACTCTTGACATTTTTTTTATTGTTTTTAAGGGGGTAGTTCAACCCAAAAATGTGATTGTTTACTCACCACAATGTCATTCCAAACCTAAATGAATTTATTTCTGTGTAATTTGAGTCTGTTTTTTTGTTCAAACAATATTCAATGGTAGCCTTAAAGGGCTTGGTTGCCAACATTCTTCAAAATATCTTCTTTTGTGTTTCACGGAAGAGAGAAAGTCTTACAGGTTTGGAATGACATGAGAGTGAGTAAATGTTGACAAAATTTAAAAGCAGTAAATTTACTTTACTGCATCCTAGCTCTAAATCAATGCTTTACTGTCAAGTGCATTTCTGTGTGACAAAAGTGCAATATTTATCTGCATTTGCAGTAAATTCAATAATATATATCATTATTTGTCCCTGTCCTAGTTTTATTTATTTACTCCAATTGAAGGCCCTAACCCCAGCAAAAACATTAGGCACGGCAAGGCAAGGCAAGGCAAGGCAAGTTTATTTATATAGCACATTTCATACACAATGGCAATTCAAAGTGCTTTACATAGAAAATGAAATTAAAATAGTGATAAGACTTAAAAATAAAAACAGGATAATTAAAACCGTTGTAAAGAGAATTTTTAAAATAAGAAGACAATAGAAATATATAGTTGTAAAGATATTTAAAAAGAATAAAATTATTACAGTATATATAGATAAAAATAAAATAAAAATAAAAAATTAAGATGATGCATAGATTAGAATAGGTGCAATCAGTGGGACGTACAGTGGCACAGTGCTCATTCAGTAAAGGCACAGCTGAACAGATGTGTTTTGAGTCTAGATTTGAATGTGGCTACTGTTGGAGCACATCTGATCTCTTCTGGAAGCTGGTTCCAGCTACGGCTGGCACAATAGCTGACTCTCCTTGCTTTGAGTGAACTCTTGGTATTTCTAGCTGACTTGATCCTGATGATCTGAGTGATCTGATGGGTTTGTATTTAATCAGCATATCTGCAATGTATTGAGGTCCTAGGTCATTGAGTGATTTATAAACAAGTAATAATACTTTAAAATTGATCCTAAATGTAACTGGAAGCCAGTGTAAAGACCTGAGGACTGGCGTGATATGGTCATATTTTCTTGTTCTGCTCAGAATCCTGGCATGGCGTTCTGTATGAGCTGCAGCTGTCTAATGGTCTTTTGGGAAGGCCGGTTAGAAGACCATTACAATAGTCCACCCTGCTGCTGATGAAAGCGTGACGAGTTTCTCTAAGTCTTGCCTGGAAACAAAGCATCTAATTCTTGCAATATTTTTCAGATGATAGTAAGCTGATTTATTTATTGCTTTGACATGACTATTGAAACTCAGGTCTGACTCCAAAATCACACCAAGATTCCTGACTTGATTTTTGTTATTAGACCTTTTGTCTCAAGATATGCGTTCACCTTGAGAATTTCATCTTTGTTTCCAAATGTAATGATTTCAGTTTTGTCTTTGTTTAACTGAAGATAGTTTTGGCTCATCCAACTGTTAACTTCATCAATGCATTTGCACAGGGAGTCAATGGGGCTATAGTCATTAGGTGATAGTGCTAAGTAGATCTGGGTGTCGTCAGCATAGCTGTGGTAAGCCATTTGGTTCTCTCTCATTATTTGGCTCAGTGGCAGCATGTACAGGTTGAATAGGAGTGGTGCTAGAATTGACCCTTGTGGGACTCCGCAAGTCATGGATGTCCAGTCAGACTTATGGTCACCTATACTCACATAATAACCTCTTCCTTCTAAGTACGACCTGAACCATTTAAGGACCATCCCAGAAAGTCCGACCCAGTTTTCCAGCCTGTCAAGAAGTATGTTATGGTCAACAGTGTCGAATGCAGCACTGAGGTCGAGTAGCACCAGAATTGATGTTTTGCCTGTATCTGTATTGAGGCGAATATCATTTATTATCTTTATAAGTGCTGTTTCTGTGCTGTGATGTGGTCGGAAACCAGATTGAAAATTGTCAAAGTATCCGTTTGAGCTTAAGAATTTGTTCAGCTGACTGAAGACAACTTTTTCAATGATCTTGCCTATGAAGGGGAGATTTGAGATTGGTTACTGACCTTCATTAACAGAGAACTCATAGGCCGGATGGGCTGGGTTTGCCAGGGCCGAATTTTAGCCCCAGTCCAGCCCTGCCTTCTGCTGACCAAACTGTTTAAAGTCTTCCTCTCTACACAGCAAGACAAGTTGCATTGGGTCAACGTACACTGCCAAGATTTTATGTTTCTTTCTACCCGAGCCAAGTGGATTTACTACTTCAAATGCATCCTGGTATAAGATAATTGATTATGACAAGGATGCTCTTGAAAGATGGAATTTTTCGTAATGCATGTGCCATCCTTTATATCCTCTAGTACTTTGTTAACAGAATCAAGCATTTTTGTCTGTTTGTACTGTTCCTTAATCGATGTCTGCCTAAACAGAGATGCCAGCGTTTCTTTAAGTGGCACATATTGACAAAAGCGTTCTTTACCAGTTATGTCAGTGCTTAGATAGATCTGTTTTGGCTCAACAAAGTTAAACTTCTGTTTGAAGAAGTTCTTTCTGGTTCGGTCAGACCTCAACTGACCTTCATTGCACAAAGTTAACAAATCTTGTGACACTAGTTCATCGAGAAGTTTGTCTACATCACTTGAAGGTATGTCTGTTGATGACAACAACTTTTCCTTTAGTCTAACAAGCATGTCCTGCATTCTATCAACAACATAAAGTGCTTGAAACTCCTCAATAATACATTGAATAGAACTAGCAGGCAACAACATTTTTGGCCTGCATCTTCAAGTAAAACAGAGCCAATTTAATGTGTATTCAAATACACATCCAGGAACCTGACAGTAAAGGTTCACCTGTGGATGCCTATGTGTATTCTGTGTTTGTGTCTGCCTGTGATTTCGGTGCATATGTGATCGTAATGATGAAACATTTTTAAAAGTACAATGGCACTGCTGCATTCCACACACAAACTGAAAATTTGCTCCATGATGGTGTTGTTTTATATGTGGATAAAAAGCAGTTAGTTGGCAAAAAGGCAAATTGCTGAATTTGCATCTGTACATTGTGGCAAATCCAGACTAACCAAGAAAACTGAAAGCAATGATAAAACAAGCTGTTTATCAGCAAGAGTTCAAAAAATTCTACACAGAGATATTACTTAGTGAGGAGTTGAAAACTTGCTAATCAGGAAGCTATACTTCAAACCATGCATGTAAACAATCTAACTTAACATTTTAAATAAAAAATTTTTTTAATAAAAAAATATATATATTTAAATCGTTTACTTACTTGTAGTTGTGCTATTCATGTTTAGACTGAAAACATACAAATCTGCTATAGGAGTTCTCAACACAGCATGCTCAGTAGCAAACAAACTCCAAGATAACCAAGGCAAAGGAGTGACACCTGCTCGATAAGGGTCAAACATTCCGCCTGTGTGAATGTATTTGTGTGCTCACAAGCATGCTTGCATGCGTGTTAATGCATTAATCCTTGTTTTCTGACTGAAGATGTAAACAGTTTGAAAGAAACAGTGACGTAATGCATCATGGGAATGTAGACCAGTAATTTAAATTACCAGTTAATATTACAGTTATTTGCCTTCATGGGCGCTGAAAGTAATGTACTGTAGTTTATAATTAGTGCAGCATAACCTCACCTCATATTACAGTAAAATACCTTCCAATGATGTTAAAGCTAAATACTGGCGATTTTACAGTTATTTACCCAGAAATCTACAGCAAGGTTTAACAGTAGTGTAACCGGTACTCCTGTAATCACTCCTTAACATTCTCCATTTAACATTCTCCTCCCCAATCCTTAATTTTCAGTGCTTTTTCTTGTTGTTTTTTATCCACACAATACATAAGCACACGGTTGTTTGACATATATCTTGCAGCTTTAATATTACCAAGAACCTTTTTAATTAGGTTGGTCAGTCTAATCGGATTACTGATGTTTTCGATTGTAGCCTGCAAGCGTTACCATAACCTTAAATTCCGCTTCCATCTTCCTGGTCCCTTCCTGTCCCTTCAGAATTGTTACCATCCGATTCTGATCCCCATGTTTTTAGTTTCTGAGTAGATTTAACCTGGGACCATTCCTCTCCATCTATTAATGAAGACTCATCTTCCCCATCCCAACTTTCTGCATCCATCTTCCTCAGTCACAGCACAGCTGTTGCTAATCTGCCAAACCACCTCCGATTTCTTTAATTTAGCCCTCGACTCACTTTTGACGTGATGTTTCAATGAGCACTCACTTCCGGGATTTGGCGATAGACAAAAAAAAAGGAAAAAAAAAAGGTCTCAACACAGCACGTGCATTTCGGCATTTCCTGGATGTACGTAACTACACTCTACACGTGTTTATACAAAACTTTAACTCTTTACTCCTTGACACCTTGAATTAGGATTTTAGGTTTATATGGTGTGGTATGTATAAATAAGTTAAATAGGCCTAAATGTGTTCATATGGTTCATATCTATATAATTAGAGTGTTTTATATAAATCAGCAGTACATAGAAATCTAGACACAGCGGCAGTAAATCTAATTTGCAACTCTCGGTAGACCTGCGAAATGGAAAAACCAAACTCTGGTCAGACTAATCACATCGCGTATATAGAGTCGGTGTGCATGCTTAACGTAACAACGGCAGAGTTGCGACGGTTCCTGCTGCTTGAAAACAAAGGAGATAGCGGCTGGAGATGCTGGCGAACAGTGGTCTTTCAATTCGGCTTTGGCCGCAACTCTGAAAGATTTGGAGTTAAGCTTTTCATTGAGAAAAGAGCAAATAACTGCAGTGAAGTCATTTTTAAAAAAGCTCCGCTGGTGGGTAAACGCTCTAACTACGTCACCTTCTTCGTTGCTCTGGTTGGTTGTAGCGCTATCCTATTGCGTGCAGGGGATTTTGAAAGACGGCTGTTTATCCCACCCTCGGATTGAGTCCTGCCAACGGTGAGTTTGCAGACCAAACATCTTGATGTGGGTCTGGCTTGTCAGGCTAGTACATAGATTAAGTTTAGTTTACTGCAGTTAAAGAAATAGGCTAAAGTATTATTGGAGTAAAGCCTGCAGAAAATCCAGAGCAGTTGTTTCAACATATGTTTTTGAGTTAAAATAACAATTATACTTGTTCACTTAACTTTCAGTCTAGTTTAGGACAAGAAAACTTAAAATGCCTTGGTGTCTGGACAATCTAGTTATCTCTACTGAAAAAAAAAAAGTTGAAAAAACTAAATCGCAAAAATATTTTTTTTACCACCTCATACATTTATAATATTTTTTAAACAAACCACTTTTATGATTTATTTCTCATAAAATATGTTGCCATCAGTTCAATAAAACACACATATTTTTTCTGCAATCATACATTATGGCCGTATCAAAATACACATTTTACCCCGTTATTTGAAATGACATTCAAGAAAACAGGAAACTTAACATCGCAAGGTCTTAAAACGATTGACTATGATATTATGAATGGGATCATTAAACAGATGGTAACAGCATAGATATGTATACGTATCTTGTCCTTAAACTCATAAGTCTTCTTTCTGGTTTGAAATGCTGTAATCAAAAAATGTGGTGGCATACATTTTTTGTTGCAATCAATGTGACTTTAAACTTTCCAAATTTCCTGTTAAACGTTCTGCTTTCCATCAACAAGTATTATTATAATGAAAATTGATGTTAAAGCAGAATTTTAGTCCTCCTAACATGTCAATCTGAAACAACAGATGCCTAACTCTGAACAGGAAATCTTTGTTTATTGATTAGTGGTGGCAAAAAGGCATGTGATTATGGACAACGTAGGAAGCTGTGGTGCTTTTTTGCTAAATACAAGCTAAACTGCTTTTCTAAAACATAGGAAAAAATTATCAAGAATATTACAATGCCGATGATTAAATTAGTAAATGAACATTTGAAATATTCAATACCTAAAATACAAGATCTTACGATAGATAATAAGTTTTGGTGATAGAAAATGTTCTAAACAAATTTTCTGAGGAATTGTTTACACCAATGTTTCCCAGGACCTGTATTTAGAAATTATATATTCCCTATATGAGAAGAAAGAAGTATG
Organism: Gobiocypris rarus; assembly: GCA_023029165.1. Taxonomy (NCBI): domain Eukaryota; kingdom Metazoa; phylum Chordata; class Actinopteri; order Cypriniformes; family Gobionidae; genus Gobiocypris; species Gobiocypris rarus. Next base: position 23,491,875 of record CM040919.1, on the reverse strand, counting down.
TGTAATTAGGACTAAATACCTTTCATTTCCTGTTAATACTAAATAGAGGTGCACTTTAAAATTTTGAATCATATATACTCTGGAAAATTATTTTTAAGAATGAGATCTATAATGTTGGGGATTTACATTTGTGTTAGATAGAAACGTTTGAACGCTTGTTTTTACAGTGCAATATGGTAAACACATTTTGGAATGGTGCATTTAGCTGGATACAACAAAGAATACCTGCAAGACTGATATTGTCATGGGAAACTATTAAGTTTGTTGGTAATTAAGGATAAAAAGGTATCATATGTAATAAATAATTTGTTGCTTTTGCTAAAATTTTACATACACAAATGTAATTTTTTCAAAATTCCTCCACGAATATTGTTTTTCAATGAGGAATGTCTGTGGAGACACTGATATGGATGAAAAGTTCCAAAGCATTATACTCCTTACTGGAAACTTACTATCTTATTGGGGGAAAAAAATCCTCCATCCTTTTGTAATACGATGATGTGACATTGATTGTGTGCTCAGTTTTGTTTGTAGTAATGTAAAAAAAAAAAACAATATATATATATTTAAACTAAAAACAAAACAAAAAAAACCACAAACAACTCTTAGCTCGTGGTTACTGGTGACGCTGCGAACAGTTTGTTTTAGTATTGGATATGTAAAATCTCTAGAGGGTGTGGAAGGGGAGTTTGGACGAACTTATTAACCTGTTCGACAGGTATCAGTTAAAGGAAGCCATAAGCTGAGGAAGACGCAGAAGACACTGAAGCCTTAACAGGCGTGAAAAATGACACTTTTCACCGTTTTGTGTTCGGCAGTTCTCCTCGGGGCTGTTGTACCTGCCTGGAGCGGTGAGTCTGCTGTTATTTCAACTCAGCCTACTATAATTTTATAGTTTTATTTTTTAAAACTGAAAGAAAAACAAGCGTTGTCATTATTTAATGCAATGTCTCAACATGCATAGTTACTATTACCATAATATACGTGTTCAATTAACTTTAATATATGCCCAAGTTTTACTTCGAGTTTATGTGTTTGTTTTTAGTTTGCTTCTGTTAGTTGTCCAGCTGTGTCGATCGGTAAAATGGCGCAGGTAAACAGGTGAGACAGAGCGCATTTAGGCAACGCCCACACCTGGGAGAAAACAATCCAACGCTCTCCATTGACTTTGTAATCGCACGAAGCGGAAGCCTTGTTCTTTCTTACTTATAACAAAAAACAGAACAATCTTTAAAAGCTGATATATGACAAGGTGTAAAGCAAACAAGCTAAAAAAACACAGAACTAAGCAGGAAGAATGGTTCAATTTTGGGATCCTGACACTCAGTATGCCTATGTGTGCAGTGAACATTTAGTCAAATACAAATGTAAGTTTTATATATTATATTTCCTGTCAGTGATTACATTCCCCTCCAGTGTGCGTAGTTCTTTGTCTGGCTATCACCAGACCAAGCTCAATTTAAGATTGAACATTGGTCTGGGGAGTCTGCTCTGTATTTTCTACTGCACAAGAGGCATGATAAATGAGCATTATTTGAATAACTCTGTGGATAGTCCTTCAACCAATCAGACCACAAGAGGCGTGATCAACAGATAACAACCCATCATTTCTCTATCTGTCATCGTGTTAAACCCGCCAATAGTGCACCAGTTGGATAAGCCAGTCTGTGTTTGGTTCCCGCAAAAGTGTAACAGAAGAAGTAGAAATGAATGTACGGGTTTCCAGACTGAGTTGCCGGGCGAAATCAAATCGCTGGCAGATCAGGCTGGGTTTACAGTCTACGTAGTTCTCACTGTAATATAACACGTTGCTCTCTGTCTCAATTGCCTGTATCCACTTTTTTGTGTCCCTAAACGTTAATTTTTTTGGTCAACAGCTTATAGAAACTTCTTAAAAACACATATCAGCTTTTAGACATTGTTCGGTTTTTTGTAATAAGTCAAAAACTATGAGGAGGTGGCTTCACGCAATAGAAAGTCAATGGAGACGGTTCAGGTTGGTTTGTTCCTCCCCCCCCTCCCCCCTCGGTGGGTGTGGTTTTCAGATTAGGACACGTGTCGCTCTGTCCCTATCGAAATAGAGGGTATGCGCGTGATGTCACCGCCGGCCAGAGTGACTACGGTTAGTCCACTGAGTGGCAAAAACACTGAGCGGCAGCATTTGTTTTCAACGTGAATTTCTCGAATTACTGAAGCATTTTTAAAAATCAAGCAGTGCTACTGCCCAGTCAAAACAGTGTCAAGACATTTCGCAGGCTATTGGCTGGCCAGTGGGAACTGCATGAACCAATGGCAGAGCAGCGTCACTGAACGAACCAATGGGCACAAAACCTGCAAATCTGGGTTTAAAGCCTGCGAAATGGGGCACACAGGGCGAAACATCAGGTCATATCGACTGAAGCGATGAACACCCGTTGTTTGGACATAGCATGGCCGTCTACGCAGTACTCGTTCCCTTATCTCAGGGAACCGAAGTTATGTAAGTAGCTGAGTACGTTCCCTTTCGAACTGGAACGGTACGTTCCCTTCCGAACGGTCAGTCTTAAGACGCAATGGGAACCTGTTCAATCCTGCCGTGCTATTATAGGCGTGATGAGATCTACTCCCTCCAGTTGGACACTATTAAGGGCCCAAGACCAGAGTTATTGACATGTCATATTATATCTTATACATAGGCCAGTAACTACAAGAAAAAAACGTTGAAGCATATGAAGGCCCCAAATGTCAACTTATAATAGGTTATTTTAGTATTTTTATACGGCAAGGACTTGCTGTAGAATCTGGTAAAAGTAGATGGTGAGGACCAGCCTGCCGATCTACGGATGTCACCAATTGAAACTCCACTAGACCATGCCCAAGAAGAGGCCATGCCTCTGATGGAGTGAACTTTGACACCTATGGGGTATTGAAGGCCCATGGTGTCATAAGCTAATGCTATCGCGTCCACTAGCCATCTGCCCAGGCTTTGTTTGGTGATCGGAAGTCCTTTAGTGGAGCTGCTCCAACTGTCTAAAGTGTGAGGATCGCTCAGTATATGCTCTAAGACCCCTAACTGATCATAGCAGGTGTAACTGTCTCTCATCCTCAGAGGGTGGGCGCTTGAATGTCACCAACACGCTTAACTGATGCCAGTGCTAATCTGAACCGTTTTGGGGATGGAGAGTCCATTCCCCTGGGGACACGAGGCCCCTGGAGAGAATGTCTGCTCCTTGGTCTGCCTGCCTGCCTGGCACATGCACTGCTTTTAGCGAATGTAATTTGCCTTTCGCCCATAGGAGGAGATGTCTGACCTGTTGGTTGAGCCATCTCGATCTGAGCCCGCCTTGGCGGTTCATATTGGAGACTACTGTTGTGTTGTCCGTGGGGACTAGAACATGGTGACCTGAATGACGTGGGAGAAAAATCTCGAGGGCTATCACTACTGCCAGCATTTCTAGGCAGTTTATGTGCAGGCATCCGTGGTGACCACCATCTGTCTGGAAACTGTCCTCAAGGGATTCGACCACGGGGCCAGGGCTTTGACGCAGCCATGGCCCACTTTGATCCAAACCTGGCCTGAATGCCACGGTTGCGGAGGGCGGGCATCGCGGAGGGCGGGCAGAGGTGCACGGCCACCGTTTCCTTGAGTGGAGGAAACTTCTCGTAGCCCTTCTTGACTGCGCCGTCGGAAAGCGCATGAAAGATGGATGGGCGTAGACGAGCAGAGTAGAGGGCGCTAAACCACTCTGCCTCGTGCACCTCAGGAAAGAATGGTGCGGCTCTGTGCTTAGGGGCCTGCTGGAGCCCCGGCAGATACCACTCGTATTTCGAGGCGGCTGCGTCAGGCTCTTCAGGGGAGGTCCAGTCCAGCCCGAGCTCGTTGACGGCCTTCGTGAGGACACGGATTAGTTCGGTGTCCGCACCAGCCTTTGAGTCGCTGCACTGCTGGGATGCTGAGGGGATGGGGTCGTTGACCGAGCCTGACCATTCCACAGCATCTGAAGCGACAAGAGACATGGAGTCATCATGTGGATGCTCATCATCCTCATTGCCGCCGAATGAGACCAGGCCCTTGGCTTCGAGCGGAGGGAGCAGGTCCAATCAAGAGAACGTCATGGGTGAAACGAGAACGAACGTCACGAGAGAACGTCACGTCTCTCTCTGAGGTGAGGACGAGTCACGCGGGCACTGCGCTGGCATGAGCTCGTTCGCCTCTGTGTACTCAGCCCTCTGGCTCCTCCGCTTTTTCCGCCAGGGTTTGGACTGGACAGGGAACGGGAGAGCACAAGGGACGGGGTCACACACGTTTATCAACAAGGATCGGAGGAGATTAATCTGACGTTTTAAACCCCGATTCGTGGGCTTTGTGCCCACTGGTTCGTTCAGTTAAACTGCTCTGCAATTGGTTCATGCAGTTCCCACTGGCAAGCCAATAGCTTGCAAGATGTCTCAACATCTTTTGACTGGGCAGTAGTACTGCGTGATTTTACAAAAATGCTTCAGTAATTCGAGAAATAGATTATTTCCCATTGCGTCTTAAGATGTTGCGTATTGTGTACGACGCGTTGTGTCCGGGGGAAATAGGGATAGCTCGCTTGGCTAGAGCCGAACTTCACAGAGCCGAACTTCAGAGAAACTTTACAGAGCCGATTGACATAAGGTAATGTTAGGTATCTTTATTTCATACCCGCAGGTAAAATTGTTTTACAGATAAAAGAAGAATTCTGTCGTCCAAAAAACAGAGACATTGAAGACATATAAATAACATTTCACATACAGATTTACTTGACAAGCTGCACCATGACACGCGCACATCCTCTGTACAAATTAACTTTAAAATACTAAAACATCTCTCTTACTCATATTATTTAAAATTTCAGTTCCTGCTGAAACAAAAGTATTCCTATACCGTCTAGTCTTCCATCTCAAAGCCACAAACCGGCAACCTGAAGGAAGTAACTGAAAATCATTCCTTAAGGGATGCAACCAATCATTTAAGACAGCACTTGCGTTCCGGTACAGCGAAACGTGTGTCAATATGTTGAAATTTGTGGTAAAATCATACCCTATATATTGTTAAATATTGTACTGACAATTCATCAATTAAATATTAACACCTTCTGCATTATTGGATGTTTTTAAATAAACACTGACAAAAACTATACACGTTTTAGGCCTGGACGAGTTGATATGATGATATAACATTGAAATAAGTGGTTACCCGAATTTAGACCTACGTATATTATTAATATAATATATATTATAATATATAAGCATTCACAGGCAAATTTGATTTATGCATTTCACTGGCATCGAAATCAGGTACATATAAATGTCAGGAAACGTTCATGTCAACATCCATGGATCCCTGGATCTTTGGTAAGTTGCAAGGATCACTATATATGGAGTCCAATCTTTAGTTTAAACTGAAACTGGTTTGTTTTGTTCGCATTTTCGCAGTCCCCCTTTTAAATAACGCAGCAGCTCTTCTGCCACTCAGTCAGGCTGAGAGGGGCGTGTTCCGGTGGGAAAGTTACGTCCATGCATACCCTCTATACTTTCAGTTTAGGAACCTGTCAAACTTCCTTGAAAACAGAACTTCCTTTACTCACTTTTTGTTAATCATAAGAAGATTCTTCTTTAAACGAAAGGGATCCCCCTAGTGATACAAGTTAATGAACCTACCACGTCATTTTGAGAGATTTTTAATAACAAAATGTATTTATATAATTTATAATAGTAAATTAATTTATATTTATATTAGTTCTTGTCTATTTTTATTAATTTTTTTGTCTTTATTTTTATGATATATTTATGGCATATAATGGACCTTGGAGGATCACAAACTTTTGGCTGATTTTAGTTATATCACCTTATTCTGAGTGAATGTCTATTTTTGTATTATTGGCACTTTTATGTTCTTTGGTCATATTTTCAAAAATACATATAATTTGAGACAAATTCCTCTTTCTTTGTCAAGCTAACAATAAAATCACCTTACATTTTTTTTTTTACTAATTTTCTATTATGATTTTTTTCATACTTTTTACCCTCCTTGTAGGTGTCAAATCACTGTTTTCTCCTTGTTGCACACCTAAACTTTTTAACTTAAACAATGAAAATACAATATGACTTATCTGGTAACTATTAATGCACCTAAATTAAGCACCAGTAAAATAATTAAAATGCATTATAATATTTAATGTGAACCCACTATCTATATTACTTTTTATACAAAAGTCAAGTCAACTTTATTTATATAGCGCTTTTAACAATGCAGAATGTTTCAAAGCAGCTTCACAGTGTTAAACAGAAAAATAATGCAACAGAATATATTTAGATTATCATACAGTAACAATGTGGGCTTTAGATCAGTAATTTGGTCTATATGGTTAATTTATTTTAATAATTAGATTTATTTGGAAATTTATTTGAAAAATCGATTTTCCCCAACTGTCACACAATAAGCTGTCTCACAGTGTTGGTGTCATTTCCGCCACAACACAGTAATGTCCCATTAAAAATTTTATGTGAAAGACTGTTTAGGTGTTTTCTATGAAAATATTCAGTGAGGACATGTTGGAATTTAAATTTTCATCAACAACAAATTAAGAAAAATCAAGCTAAATATTGCTAAAACATTTAATATATTTATTATATTTCAAACATGCTGTACCTTCAAGGGTGATTTAAGTATTTTGCATACATGAAATGCTAAGTATTAATTAAAAGCTAATCAGTAAAGCTATCTTCTATTTTTTCCACAAAAAATCCGAGACATTTTCCACCACAGTCATTTCCACCACACTGCCCTCTGTGGTTGAAATTACAGAATGTGGTGGGAATTACATCTATGTACAATTACAATTGATACACTGTAAAAAAAATATTGTTGGTTTAACTTAAAAAGCAAGTAACCTGGTTGCCTTAAAATTTTGAATTCATTTAAATAAAACATTTGAGTTAATACAATGAAGGAAATTGGTTTAATAAATAGAAACTCAAAATATTATTGTATCTGAAACACATAAATAAAACATGTTTTTTGATAAATCATGAAAATAGCACAATTTGGCATGTTTCACTGAATTATAACAAATAAAACACACAATTACAAAATATTTTTACAAAATCTTTTAATAATATTTGAATAAAGGGTGATGTTAATTCGGAAAAATGTTCATTGTATTAACTCAATTTTAATTTCAATGAACTCAAATTTTTAAGGCAACCAGGTAACTTACTTTTAAAATATTTTTTACAGTGTATGGATTGTCAGAGTATATTTGTGTAATCATTTTTATATTATAATATATTACAATACTTTTTATATTTATCTAATGTTTCTCTACATTCACGTTAATTCATTGTCATTTCCACAACAACGTCATTTCCATCACCACACACATTTTTATAAAATACATTAAAAGTTCTTATCACACATTAAAAATGTATCCAAAATTTATGAGATCATGCTGTACTTAATATAAAAATTCAAGTTATTCATTTTCTAATAAGCTCTTACCCAAACCAATATTACAGAGTGTGAGAGGTGTACAGTTCAGCATTTGGTCCTTAGGGCAGTTAATTTATCTCATTGACAAATGTATAATTATTATACATTGTGGACAAACTGGTAAAACTAGTTACAAAAATTATCTTAGACAATTCTTGAGTGGCATAAGTTATTCTATTTTTAAATAATAGCTGTATATTGAGATGTGGTGGAAATGACATTTGTTCATTTGCAGGTTGGAAAAAAATGTAAAATAATTAAAATTTCTCTTCTAAGTTTGTCCTCTTAGCCCTTAAAACTAGACAAATTATTTGAACGTGTATATATATATATATATATATATATATATATATATATATATTTCTCATTTTGTATTCCTTTGCATGGCAGACAAACACTCCTTGTACTACATATACACAGCTTTATCCAAACCGGTCGATCTGCCGGGCATCCATGAATTCACTGCTATGGGTCTGCTAGATGACAGACAGATTGACTATTATAACAGCCAGGAAAAAAGAAAGATTCCCAAACAGCACTGGATGAAAGAGAAAATGGAGGCAGATTACTGGGAAAAAGGCACCCAGTCAAGAAAGAGCAAAGAACAGTGGTTTAATGTTAATGTAAACATTCTGATGAACCGTATGAGACAGAATGAATCAGGTGAGGAACAATGATACATTTTAAAATGCTTTTACATAGAATAATATTCTATTGATATTATCCTTTTTTTAATAAAAATGTGTCATCCCTAGAACATTTTAATTTCTGTCTGTTTCAGATGTTCATGTTCTTCAGTGGAGACATGGGTGTGAAGTTGAGAACCTAGGAAATGAATTTAAGTTTTCCAAAGGCATTGATGAGTACAGCTATGATGGTGAGAACTTCCTGTCTTTTGATGATAAGGAGTCTCAGTGGGTTGCCCCAGTTCATGCAGCTCTTCCAACCAAGCAGAAGTGGGATAATGTGCCCATCCTAAACCAGTACACCAAGGGCTACCTGGAGAAAGAGTGTGTTGACTGGCTCAGCAAATTCAGAGAGTATGGAGACGAGGAGCTGAGAAACGGCTGTGAGTATATGCACAGCATTTGTATTTGTTGATTATCTGCAGCTGTCATATATATATATATATATATATATATATATATATATATATATATATATATATATATATATATATATATATATATATATACATACATACATACATACATATATACATACATACATACATATATATATATATATATATACATATATATACACTGATAAACTGATTCCTGTGTCCTCAGCTCCTCCAGATGTGTACGTGTTTGCAAAAAGGTGTACCAGTGACAAAACCAAGCTGAAACTCACCTGTCTGGCCACTGGCTTCTACCCCAAAGATGTGAAAATTACCATAAGGAAATACCGCAGACCCCTGCCTGAAGATAAGATTGAATCCTCAGAAATCAGACCAAACCATGATGGAACCTTCCAAAAGAGGAAGAGTATAAACATCCAGGAGGATGAAAAAGCAGAATATGAGTGTTTTGTGTCTCACAGTACTCTCAAAGAACCTGTTATCATCCCTTGGGGTAATTAAAGCAGTTACGCATACAAACAGAAATAGCTATGTTATATAAAAAGGGTTGAACTTGTGAACTTTCATTTCCCCCTTTATTTAAATGTGTATTATCCTCACTAAGTTCAAATTCATTTAAAATATTTATCTTTTGCATTTGTAAAGATGGACTATGCCAGGACTGCACGCCAGCAACTGTCTCGGGTATGATTGGAGCAGTGATTGGTGGTCTGTTTGTGCTGGCAGTTGTTGCTTTTGTGGTAGTCATCTTAAAGAAGAAAAATATTATAAGTGAGTAGTGATGAGTAATTATGATACACACATTCTTATTGTCGGTTTCATTATTTAACCATTGTTTAATCATTATAGCCAGGTCTGGAAAAAATTGAGTGAATGAATGATGACATCATTTTCAGATTTCATTTCACTATTGCTTTAAAGGTTCTATAAGCGATGTCACATTTTTTTGGTCAAAACATTTTTTGTCACATACAGAAAACATATCCTCACTATCCACTAGCTGCCTATCCCCTAACAAGCTGTAAAAAAAACGCTGTCTCTGTAGTCAGCACAAGCTCCACAAACGGCAGCAAAAAAACAAAACTTGGGCAATCTGGACAACGAAACATAATAAAGAGTGCTCCAGCCAATAACAGTCAAGAAGGATTTGGGGGTGGAGGTTTGGGGTGATTCACTAAATAATTCACATTAAAGAATGCTTTACTATCAACAAACTATTGTATAATTTATCAAAACTTGATAAGGGGGGAGGAGAAGGAGGAGAAGGAGGGAGGGTCTAGCTAGCCTCTGTTTTGTTTGACAACACTTCGAACGACAATAAGAAGTTACTCCACCCAGGATTGCTTAGAGCACCTTTAACAAATAAATGTCTAAATAGAGATGTTTGAGCAAATGCTATTGGACGAATCTTGAAATAATATTATAGTGGATTACGTCATTTGCCTTAACATACTGTCCCAGTGTTTCTTTTGTACCACTGTTTTTTTTTAAATAGTATTACAGTGCAAAGAGTATTCAGAAATGTTTTTATCTTCATGTCCTTTAGGTTTCAAATGCAAAAATAATGCCCGGGAACCAAAGGAAGATGAAGAGAATAATTTTCTGTCAGGTACCAGTTATCCCATTCTCAATATTTAATTTAATATTTAATAGTCTTGTGTATCAGGCGATGTTGAAATGACACTTAACTAATATTTGTACAGTAACGAATATCACTGTATCTTCAACAGGAGAAAATAGTGCTAGTAATAGATCAGACAATGGTGCCACTAGATCTCAAGAGGAAGGTAATAATATAGCTAATTACTATGTTTTATATTATAATATATAATAAAGCATTTCTTTCATTCATTTAATTTTCATTTTAGCTGATCATGATAATAATAACTGATTGTTTAATACTGTATACTGTGATATTTGCTGAGACGATCATCATACTGTAAAAATCTCACCATTACAACCCAATAAGGGTACTTACAACTTGTTCATTAAATGTCAGCAGTAAACATTGCTAAAAAAAGGAATCAAAGTACATTTCACCATGCAGTTTAAAATCTCTGATGCGACTTGTATTGCTGCTTAACTTGAATATCTCTGTTACATGTCTAGATGAGGGACACCTAAAGGCAACAACTGAAAGTGAGAGAAGGCTTTTAACTGACTCTGGTGAATATGCCCCTTATTTAAATATGTCATGCTTTTTTTAAATAATGCACTAAACTCAAAATTCATCACTAAATAAATAATTTATCTTCCTGAAATCCAAAGAAGTATTGTACAACAGAATGTACTTCTCCAAATAATAATAATACAATTTATTTAAACATTTAATTAAATAAAATTTTTTGTCCATGTATTAATTTAGTAAATCTTTTTACTTTGCCAAAAATAAAAAGGATACAAGTTCTTAAATTATTAGTTTTATGCATTAATTTGATTACCACCATTTTTAATAATATATTTGTATTAAATCATAAAAAGAAAATGCAATTTTCTGAATAAAATACATTTTATAGGACTCTATTATTGTTCATCTAATCCATAATCAATTATTAAATGTTATTGATTAGACATGTTTTTGATTATTGAAATTAGATTTAACTAGACAAGTTTGTTATGATAAAGAATTTGTTCAACCAAAAACCTTTTTTTATACATTTAACTGTCATATTAACTGATGAAAATACAACCTCAAATCAGAAAAAGTTGGGACAGTATGGAAAACGCAAAAAAGAAAAGAAAAAAAGAAGTGATTTCTAAATTTACTTTGACTTGTATTTCATTGCAGACAATATGAACAAAAAATATTTCATGTTTTGTCTGGTAAACTTCATGTCATTTGTAAATATGCATCCTTTCCTGTCATTCAGACCTGCAACACATTTAAAAAAAAGTTGGGACTGTAAAGCATTTACCACTTTGTAATGTTGCCATTCCTTTTCACAACACTTAAAAGATGTTTAGGGACTGAAGACACCAAGTGATGAAGTGTTTCAGGTGTAATTTTGTCCCATTCTTCCTGCAAACAAGTCTTAAGGTGTACAACAGTACGGGGTCTTCGTTGTTGCATTTTGCGCTTCAAAATGCGGCACACATTCTCTATTGGAGACAGGTCGGGACTGCAGGCAGGCCAGTCAAGTACCCGTACCCTCTTCCTCCGCAGCCAGGACTTTGTAATGTGTGCAGAATGTGGTTTTGCATTGTCTTGTTGAAATATGCATGGACGTCCCTGGAAAAGATGTCTTCTTGAAGGCAGCATATTATGCTCCAAAATCTCTATGTACTTTTCAGCATTAATGGTGCCTTCACAGAAGTGCAAGTTACCTTTGCCAAGGGCACTGACATAACCCCATACCATGACAGACCCTGGCTTTTGGACTTGTTGCTGGTAACAGTCTGGATGATCCTTTTCTTCTTTGGTCCGGAGCACACAGCGTCCATTCCTGAAATACTGATTCATCTGACCATAGTACACGTTTCCACTGTGTGATGGTCCATCCCAGATGCCTCCGAGCCCAGAGAAGTCGACGGCGCTTCTGGACACTGTTAACATAGGGCTTACTTTTGGCACAGTACAGTTTTAACTGGCATTTGTGGATGTAACTATGTATTGTAGTACTTGACAAAGGTTTGCCAAAGTAGTCCTGAGCCCATGTGGTGATATCGCTTATAGATGAATGACAATTCTTGATGCAGTGCCGCCTGAGGGATCGGAGATCACGATTGTTCAGCTTAGGCTTCCACCCTTGTCCTTTACGCACTGAAATTCCTCCAGATTCCTTGAATCTTTTAATTATGTTATGCACTGTTGAATGTGAAATATCCAAATCTCTTATTATCTTTCTTTGAGGAACATTGTTTTTAAACATTTCAATAATTTTCTCACGTATTTGTTGGCAAACTGGTGATCCTTGGCCCATATTTGCTCCTAAAGGATTAGACATTTCTTGGATGCTGCTTTTGTACCAAATCATAATTACAATCACCTGTTGACATCACCTGTTTCAAATCACATCAATATTTAACCATTTTACCTCATTACTAGCCCTAAATTGCTCCTGTCCCAACTTTTTTTTAAATGTGTTGAAGGTCTGAATGACAGGAAAGGATGCATATTTACAAATGACATGAAGTTGACCAGACAAAACATGAAATATTTTGTGTTCATATTGTCTGCAATGAAATACAAGTCAAAGTAAATTTAGAAATCACTACTTTCTTTTTTTATTTGCGTTTTCCATACTGTCCCAACTTTTTCTGATTTAGGGTTGTAATAACTGATTGTTTATTACTGTATACCCTGAAACCGTGAAATTTCTTGGGAAGTTCATCATATCGTGAAAATCTCATACCGTTCCAACCCTAATTGTACGTACTTACAACTTTTTAATTAAATGTCAGCAGTAAACATAAAAAAATGTGGGATCAAAGTACATTTCACTGTGCAGTTTAAAATCTCTGATGTGACTTGTATTGCTGCTTACTTGAGAATATCTCTGTGTCTAGGTGAGGGACACGATAAGGCAACAACTGGAAGTGATGGAAGCCTATCAAAAGACTCTGGTGAATATGCCCCTTATTTAAATTATTATTAAGTTATGCTTTTTTTAAATAATGCACTAAACTCAAAATGCATCACTAAATGAATCATTTGTTTTCCTGAAATCCAAACATCTTATCACATAGTCAAGTCAAGTCAACTTTATTTATATAGTGCTTTTAACAATGCAGATTGTTTCAAAGCAGCTTCACAGTGTTAAACAGAAAAATAATGCAACAGAATGTATTTCGATTATCATACAGTAACAATGTGGGCTTTAGATCAGTAATTAGATCAGTAATTTGGTCTATATGGTTAATTTAGTTTAATAATTAGATTTATTTTGAAATATATTTGAAAAATTAGTTTTTCCCCAACTGAGCAAGCCAAGCCAGAGGCGACAGTTGCAAGGAAACCAAAACCCCATCAGGAGACCTAATGGAGAAAAATAAACCTTGGGAGAAACCAGGCTCAGTCGGGGTGCCAGTTCTCCTTTTAGAGAGAGGCCAATTAACAAACAGCGTATTATTATTATTATTCTGGCAATTTTAAAGGTCAGAGGTCATAATAGATCTGAATATTCGAAAGATCTGAGGCAACACGCTGGAGACGGGTTTATTGAGGATGATGTATCAATTAAATAATTACTAAAAATAAATAATTTGAAATATCGGAGTCATTACGCCGGAGACAGGTTTTTATTGAGGATGCCGTATTGATTAAACAATTACTAAAGTGTAATATTCGAAAGATTGGCGTCAACATGCTGGAGACGGGTTGTTTTGAGGATGACATATCAATCAATCAATCAACTTTATTTATATAGCGCTTTTACAATGACAATTGTTTCAAAGCAGCTTCACAGTGTTAAACAGGACAACATTGCAACAAAATTTGATTTGGCTAGTTTAATTTGGATAGTTTATAGAATTATATATGACCAAATGAATAAATTCTATTTGTATATTTAGTTGAGTAACTTGGATCATAATTTGAGTGTCCCCAACTGAGCAAGCCAAGCCAAAGGCGACAGTGGCAAGGAACCAAAACTCCATCAGGGCATGATGGAGAAAAATAAACCTTGGGAGAAACCAGACTCAGTCGGGTGCCAGTTCTCCTCTGGCCTATTATTAACAGTGAATATTTATTACTCTGGGAACCTTGCCGGTCATAAATCATATTAGATAGGAATATTCGAAATTTTGGGTATCACGCAAGAGACGGGTTCATTTAGGATGGCGCGTCGATTACACAAGAATATGAATACTTGAAAGATCGGAGTTATTGCGCCGGAGACGGGTTAATTGAGGATGACGTGCCGGTGAGGCAAATTCAGAGGAGACACCAATGGACACGGTCTCAGCAGACACTCCAGGATGAGCTGGTCATGTCCAGATGCAGGTCCACCATCCGATCCGGACACGGCCTGGATCCGGCCGACTGCAGTAAACCTCGGGATAAACAGAGAGACTAACATTAGTGTGGATGCCACTCTTTTTATGATGTAACGAGTACATCAGGTGTTATGTATATATATATATACACACACACTCACACACACACACACAGCTGACCTACCAGTGTCAGCAAAACTCCCACCAAATGACACTTGATCTTTAATTTACTTGAAACATACAAATGCAAAGGGTAATTTCAAGGCATCACAGTACATGAAATCAAACACAACGATATAACCCCAATTCAGAATTCCACATTCTTAAACAAAAAATGTACAATTTGTTCACCATATCAAATTTGAATATTATCCAATGTTAAAGGGGTACTTCAGCGCTGGGAAGATTAACCTGTATTTAAACTGGGTCATTAATGTAGTAGAAATGTGAAATTATTTTTGAATTTGGTGCCTTCTAGACTGAGAAAACACAGAATGTATTTTTGTCTCATGGGGATGAAAGACAACAATTCCCAGAATGCACTTCGCTGCCCTCCTACTCTAGGCACAACTAGTCGGCTACAGGATTACTGGATTACTGGATCACTTGCCTACCACGTTCATTTTCAGAAAATCAGTTCAGTTAGAGACACTACAATTAAAAACTGAACATGTCTGTTCGATATAATGCGAGTGAGCCGATTGAGTGTCACGGCACAAACACAGCAGGATTGGATTACATTCATCACATGAGCTGAGGTAATCGCGGGATCTGCGGCGGTGGATGCATTCACAGCGCGTGATCAGTCTAGCGCATTTTCAGTTCATGTCTTTGAAAGCTTAACTTTCATAGGAAGTTCATTTTAAAAGGTGAAACACTCACTTTGCTCTCCACCACTCCGTTTACATGAATCTCCGCAGCTCCCCGAGCCGAGTGCTGTGAGTGCGATGTTGATAATATGCGGAAATAGCGCCTCCTGCTGGCTGTAGACTTTAGTCTCTGGCCAAAAACTCCTCCGACGCAAAATGACAATATTTTTCCAGAATTAAAGGAGGATTTTTCCAAAAATAAAATACATAATTCTCTCGTCTCAGGGTCATATGAGGGGGGAAAGTACGATAATTTGAATATACTCCCGGGTTTCTACTGATACAAAGCTTAATGCTAATCACTGAAGTAACCCTTTAAACACAACACAAAATCAACATGATACCAATACACCAACTAATACCTTCAAGATACCAATGTAACTAAATTCTACTAATGTAATAGGGTGATTGTTTCAGTTTTTTGCTAAAAGAATTACCAGCTTTTGGATAGGACGTTCAACTGTAGAGGGTTTAGTGAGGCTTTCAGACTGGTGATGCACCAGTCCATCATCGTCCTTGTAAACTTCCAGGACCCTGGCCAACCTTCCCCATCCTTCACAATGACAATATCACCTATCTGCACATTCCGTCTTGGTGTATGCCATCTTTGCCTGAGGGAGATGTTAGCAAGATATTCTGTCCTCCATCTGCTCCAAAACTGTTCACTCCAAAACTGTACTTGCCGCCATCGTCTCTTCACATAAAGATCTTCCTTAACAAATGCACCTGGCGGAGGAAGTGGAACAGATGACTTCATGGTAAGCAGGTGGTTAGTGGTCAAAGGCTCTAGACTTGTGGGATCACTGAGACCATCTACTGTCAAAGGATGGTTGTTGACTATGGACATAGCTTCATAGAAGACTGTCCGTAAAGAAGCATCATTTAGGCTCCCAGCACTTTGTACCAAAACTGATCTCATTACACTCCTGACGGTTTGAATCTGCCTCTCCCAAACGCCTCCAGTGTGACTTGAACTAGGTTTATTCAGAAAGAAATCACACTGCTCAGTCACCAGATATGCTGCAACTCTCTCTTTACTCACTTATTTTAAAGGTATTCTTCAACTCACTCTTTGACCCTATGAAGTAGTTCCTTGGTCTGATCTGATATGTTTAACAGCTCCACGAATGGCTATGAAACATCGTAAAGCATTGATGAATGTATCAGTTGTTGTTCTGGTGGCCTACGAGCCTACGAGGAACACACTGCCGTATGTACTGGGCTACCAACCTGCTGCCATCATTAATCCAAAAGCCATTGGCTCACAGCCTTGATGTTGAATTTTTTGATGATGGTTAGCTAGAATACGGCATGTGATGACACCGTTGCTTGGAAGGATAGCTGGATTTCGCAATTCAAGAGATGTAGATACACGCCTCAATCGTCCTCCCACCCTCATTATGCCATCTTGCATGAATGGATCAAGCTGATACAGAGGATGGTTGGAAGGTAGCCTCCCAGATTCCTGACTGAGAACACTCAACTCTTCTTTGAAGGCTTCCTGTTGTGCAAGCCAAATGAGAGTGGATGAAGTACACTTAAAGGTTCTGATGTCTTCCTCTTCCTTGCTTTGGATCTGGGCAATAACATTCATGGCTGTAGTCCATTTTGAGAATCGTTACAGTTGCTGTTTAAAATCCACTTGCAATATGGTCTGTGTCCTCAATACTTGGACGACCTTGATCTCAGGATCTCCCATCAACACCTCTAACACCTCCTTGTTTAGCAACTACCTCCTCTTCCCAGAGGAATTTGGGCCCAGTGAGCCAGTTTGAATTGATCAGCTCTTCTACCGTGAGGCCCCTCGAGGCCTGGTCAGCGGGATTCTCTCCTGTGTTGATATAGTACCACTGTCTTGGATCAGTGATCTCCCGGATTGTCTGGACACGGTTAGAAACAAAAACATGAAACCTTCTAGCTTCATTATTGATATAACCAAGGAGTAGTGAATCTGTCCAAAAGTATTCTCTTTCAAATCTGAGTGCCAGCTCCTCCTTCAGGATACTGCTCACAGCAGAAATCACTGCTGCAGTTGATACTAATCTTGGTTTAGTGACGACTTCTATGGGGGCAACTCTTGATTTTCCCATGACCAAGGCACAATGTACCTGGCTTTCACTCACCAATCTGATGTAGGAGCCCTGACCATAACCTTGACTCCTAGCATCATAAAAGTGATGCAATTCAGATCTCTGAATCTTTCCAAAGTTTGGAGGTGTGAAACATCTTGGGATCTGTATTTTTCCTAGATTGTGCAAATGATTCATCCAACTCTCCTACCTTGACCTCAACTCAATAGGTAGTGGTTCATCCCAACCAATGCCCTTATGGCACATCTCCTGCAGCACCTTCTTTCCAGATATAACAAATGGAGCCAAAAACCCCAAAGGATTGTAAACTGAAGCCACCATGGAGAGAATTCCACGTCGTGTGGCTGGTTTCTCATCAAATGCAACATTAAAGGTGAATTCATCACTCTCCTCATCCCACCTAACCCCCAAGACATTTTGTACTGGAAGATAGTCATGATGGAAATCAACATTCTTCACTTCAACAGCACGATCACCCATGCTAATTGACTCCAGCACTTCTCTGTTGTTAGAAATACATTTGTGAAGATGCAGCTTTACTTTAGCACACACAGCTTGAGCTTCTTTCACCTGCTTGATTACTACCTCAACAGATTCCAGGCTTCTAAGGCCATCATCTACATAGAAATTATTTCTGATTAGACTAGCAGCCAAAGGATACTCACTCTCATTCATACTGGCAAGATACTTCAAGCCATAATTGGCACAACCTGGAGAGGATGATGCTCCAAAGAGGTGTACTTTCATACGATATTCTGTGTCTGTATCTCCATTTGCCCACCACAGGAAACGCAGATAGTCCCGATCTTCTCTAATGACATGAAATCTATGAAACATTTTCTCAATGTCACACATAACGGCGATTGGATGTTTACGGAAACGGCAAAGCACTCCAGTCAATCCATTGGTAAGATCAGGCCCAGTCAATAGATGGTCATTCAAGGCGATACCTTTGTACTTAGCTGAACAGTCAAAGACTACCCTGATCTTATCTTGTTTCTTAGGGTGATAAATTCCCTGGTGTGGAATATACCACACATTTCCCATATCTGGTTACTCAGCTGCTATTTCTGCATCACCATCTCTGAAGACACCCCCCATGAATAGCATATAATCACGTTTGAATTGAGGATCCTTGTCCAGTTTTCTCTTAAGGTGCTTCAACCGTCATAATACAAGCTTCTTATTATTTGGAAGATGGGGACCTGCCTTGAAAGGAAGGGACATCTCAAGATGGTCGCAATCATTCTGATAGACACATTCTTTTACAACTTGCAGGAACTGAACATCATCCTGTGATATACTCTTTTCTCCTAACTGAGTATCTACAAAATCCAGCTCAAGTGCTCTAAAAACAGCAGCAGGTGTCACAGAAAGAAGTTCCTTGACTGGTATGCGGTAACATACACCCATCATGTCCTCAGAATTCACACACTGTGGAGTTCCTCCTATGATGCTCCAGCCCAGGTCAGTCTTGATGGCATAAGGCTCTTCATCACCGCCAGTAATGACCTCTCGAGGTGCCAATGCTCTGGAGCAATCATAGCCAATCAAAAGACCTACTCCACAATCCATCTGTGCAGGCATTTCATTGGCAATCACTTCTAGATGTCTCCACCTTTTAGCAGTTTCATAGGTGGGAATGTGTGCGCTCAAAATAAATAAAGTCTCTTGTATAAACGGCAGGCAGTTAGAACTGTCCGAGGATAACCCTCAAACTCTAAGTCCAATGACTCTCTGACTCAACATGATGGAGTCTTTCCCCATCATAGTGGAAAGCTTTAGTTTTACAGGTTCCATTGATGCATGCAATCTTTCACACACTTCCTGGTCAACAAATGAGTGACTACTCTGAGTGTCTAATAAGGCATATATACAGACTTCAAACTTTGAGTTAGACAAAGACAGCTATACTGGAACAATCATAGATGTTATACCACCTTCTCCTCCATTCACGCAGCATGATAGAAACGATGCACTCTCTTCAGTCTGCAAAGCGGTCTGTGAAGACAACTTGTCACCTGACTGACGATCTTCATGCAGTGGAGATGGATGGCGCTTCTTGCATACAGCATGTCAGAAATATCCCTATTTCTGCAATCTTTGGAGCCATGTCCCTTTCTCAAGCATTCAAAGCACAACTTATTATCCAGAACAAACTTTCTCTTTTCCTCCATGGTTCTTTCCATTAGTTCTTGACATTCATGAATGGAATGACACTCATCACAGAACATATGTTTAACTGCATTTGTGCTACGCACCCATGTGGTCTTCGGTCCATTACACTCGTCAGTTTTGCCATCGACAATGTTACTGAATTTGGCCCTAGCGCTTATGCATTCAAATCTTTCGTATCAGTTGCCAACGTGTTTACTCTTGAACGCCTAATTTTCCTAGATGGCATCTCAACAATCTTTAATGCATACAATGATGACAAAGGATTGCACGCTATGTGTGCTTCCTTTGAGACAAATTAAGCAAACTCACCAAAGCTTGGATAATCTTTGTCTTGGTCTAGCTGTTCTGTGACATGAACAGGTGGAACCGTTGTCACCCAGTTAGGAAGCTTAGTCAGCATCCTCTCATTCTCCTTGCAATCATTCAGCACCTGAAGACCCTTGATGTGCGGCATAGCATCACTACATGATTGCAGAAAGTCACTGAACTCTCTTAACTTGATGTACTCTGTTGCACCAATCTATTAAGTTTCTCTCTGAAGGCACGTTGCATCACAAAGGAGTGACCATATCTGGCATTCAACTTCTCCCATGCTTGCTGATAGGCCTGTTCGTCTTTCCTGCCTTCCTGCCTCTCTGTCAATATGCTTCTGTAAATAGAACAGCCTATCTGCTGGATTTAAGCACTATCCCTATTTAAGGGCCTTAAAAGTTGTGCTTCACTCTATAAACTTCAATGGGTCACCAGAAAACACAAAAGGTTCGGGAGTGGGAAGTCGAGATAAGGCCATTGATCCTCGTAACAGCTGTACTAAGGATACATCACTTTGTGTAACTTTCTGATTCAAACATGTGTTAGAGACAAGGGGACTGGGTTTGCTCAACTCACGGCATGCTGATCCACACTGCTGACTTTTCACTCTTAACTCCTCTTCTGTATACACCCGGAGCCTTGCTTTCATAGGCAAGGCAAGGCACGTTTATTTATATAGCACATTTCATACACAATGGCAATTCAAAGTGCTTTACATAGAAAATGAAATTAAAATAGTGATAAGAATTAAGAATACCACGTGTAAGACTTAAAAATAAAAACAGGATAATTAAAACAGTTGTAAAGAGAATTTTTAAAATAAGAAGACAATAGAAATATACAGTTGTAAATATATTTAAAAAGAATAAAATTATTACATCATATATAGATAGAAAAAAAAAATAATAAAATAAAGATGATGCATAGATTAGAATAGGTGCAATCAGTCGGACGTACAGTGGCACAGTGCTCATTCAGTAAAGGCACAGCTGAACAGATGTGTTTTGAGTCTAGATTTGAATGTGGATACTGTTGGAGCACATCTGATCGCTGGTTCCAGCTGCGGCTGGCACAATAGCTGAACGCAGACTCTCCTTGCTTTGAGTGAACTCTTGGTATTTCTAACTGACTTGATCCTGATGATCTGAGTGATCTGATGGGTTTGTATTTAATCAGCATATCTGCAATGTATTGAGGTCCTAGGTCATTTAGTGATTTATAAACAAGTAATAATACTTTAAAATTGATCCTAAATGTAACTGGAAGCCAGTGTAAAGACCTGAGGACTGGCGTGATATGGTCATATGTTCTGGTTCTGCTCAGAATCCTGGCCGCAGCGTTCTATATGAGCTGCAGCTGTCTAATGGTCTTTTTGGGAAGGCCGGTGAGAAGACCATTACAATAGTCCACCCTGCTGGTGATGAAAGCATGAACGAGTTTCTCTAAGTCTTGCCTGGAAACAAAGCATCTAATTCTTGCAATATTTTTCAGATGATAGTAAGCTGATTTAGTTATTGCTTTGACATGACTATTGAAACTCAGGTCTGACTCTAAAATCACACCAAGATTCCTGACTTGATTTTTTGTTATTAGACCTTTTGTCTCAAGATATGCGTTCACCTTGAGAACTTCATCTTTGTTTCCAAATGTAATGATTTCAGTTTTGTTTTTGTTTAACTGAAGATAGTTTTGGCTCTTCCAACTGTTAACTTCAACAATGCATTTGCACAGGGAGTCAATGGGGCTATAGTCATTAGGTAATAAGTAGATCTGGGTGTCGTCAGCATAGCTGTGGTAAGCCATTTGGTTCTCTCTCATTATTTGGCTCAGTGGCAGCATGTACAGGTTGAATAGGAGTGGTGTCAAAATTGATCCTTGTGGGACTCCGCAAGTCATGGATGTCCAGTCAGACTTATGGTCACCTATACTCACATAATAACCTCTCCCTTCTAAGTACGACCTGAACCATTTAAGGACCATCCAACAAAGTCCGACCCAGTTTTCCAGCCTGTCAAGAAGTACGTTATGGTCAACAGTGTCGAATGCAGCACTGAGGTCGAGTAGCACCAGAATTGATGTTTTGCCTGTATCTGTATTGAGGCGAATATCATTTATTATCTTTATAAGTGCTGTTTCTGTGCTGTGATGTGGTCGGAAACCAAATTGAAAATTGTCAAAGTATGCGTTTGAGCTTAAGAATTTGTTCAGCTGACTGAAGACAACTTTTTCATAGGGATGGCTGACGGGAAACTGACGTTTCGACGCTGTGTCGAGATCCCGGAGCGCAGATGTTTCGAAACACTGCTCCGAACTGTAATTCGACACACCCATGTCACGTGACTACCGCTAAATGAAGCGCCGAAGTGTTTCATCAGGTGCGCCTGTCGAAACTGCTTGATTGAAAGGCGGAACAAACCACACAGTCACACATCTGTATGAACCTCATTCCCCTCGGTTTAAAAGTAAAGTTAATCCATCCTCACCTCATGGGTTTTGTGAGAGGAGATAGCCTACATTTTGTTTTAAATTAGATTTAAATTAGATATAATTACTGATAGGTATTGACAGTGACAGATAGTTAGGATAGATATAGGCTATAGTGACACATTCATATGGGCAAAGTTAGATAGTGACAGACAGCACAGCATAAGATAGATAAGATAATATATATATTCATAGGTGATATATAGATGGAGGCTCCACATAAGAGATGCCGTACATCTGTGGTGTGGGAGCATTTCCATTTGGAAATACCAAATGAAGTGAGATGTATGATTTGCAACAGTAGAAGTGAAAAGATACCTCAAGAGTGCATTTTTGCCCAGAACGCATGATCCATTAATTTATTGGAAAGAGAGCAATAAATTTCACTCATTTGTATGTACTTGCTGAAAAATATTAGTGCATGCAAGCAACATGTGTCTCTTGTGAGAGGATTTTTTCAAAGGCTGGAGAAATTATATGTAAAAAAAAGAAGTCGGTTAAGCCCTTTTTTAATAAACATGTAATGTAGCAACTGTGACACATTGTGGCTGTATTTATTTTATTAATCTTAATTTTTCATGACAAAAAACAACAAGGAGGCTACAGGTTACAAAACCAAGTAGTTGTCAGACAGATGTTAAAAACTATTTTTTTAACATAAAAGTGTCATTTCAAGGTTATTTCAGATCAATACATGCAAGTGACCACTAGATGGCGTAATCGAGACGGGTGTCGGGTGTTGTTTCGAAGCTCCGGCACATTTGCTTCAACTGTTTCAGTGCTTCACGAAGCCTCGGTCTGCCCATCACTACTTTTTCAATGATCTTGCCTATGAAGGGGAGATTTGAGATTGGTCGGTAGTTGTTCAATATGGAGTTATCCAGATTTCTCTTTTTCAGTAGAGGCTTAACTACTGCGGTTTTAAGGGAGTTTGGAAAATTCCCATTGAGAAGTGATGAGTTTACCACTTCTAGCAGATCTGCTTCTAAACAGTTAAACACACTTTTGAAAAAAGAAGTGGGGAGTGTGTCAAGGAGGCAGGTTGATGTTTTAAGGTGCTGTAACGTTTCTTCTAAAATTTTATAATCAATTGCTTCAAAATCAGACATAGTAACTTTCCGGGGTTGTGGTCTAATCTAACTGACCCCAAAGTAACTCACGGATGTGCTGATCGCCTTCCTGATATTATTGATTTTCTCTGAGAAGAAGGAAGCAAACTCACTGCATTTGCTGGGAATATGACTCGGGGGGTTTGTTAGTCTCTCTACAGTAGCAAAAAGAGTGCGCGTGTTGTTTATGTTTGTGTTTATAATATTTGAGAAGAAGGTCTGTCTAGCCTTGCCTAGTTCCACATTGAAATCATGAAGGCTGTCTTCATAGATGTTATAATGGACTACAAGTTTTGTCTTCCGCCATATGCGTTCAGATTTCCTGCATTGTCTTTTCATTAACCTCAATGTCTCTGCGATTTTCAAGCTTCTTCAGTTGCTGCCTTTGTGCATCAATGTCAGCCAACATTTCCACTTCAGCTTTCTTTGCAGCCAACAGTGCAGCAGTCTCCGTGCTTTTCACTGAAATGCTTGCTGACTCTGATGGAGGTTTAGAATGGTTACTAATAACCATGGCTCTAGAAACAGTGTATCCACATATGGACCTAGCATACTCACAGTCCAGCAGCATGCGTAGCCTTGCTCTCTCAGCCTCAGCATCAAACTCCATTCCATCTTCCACTAGACGTACCCTCATTATTTTCAACAAGTCTGCCGTTACAGCGCAACATGCATCAATTTTCCTCCTAATTTCTTGGCTTGGTGGTGCTTGGAGTCGCATGTTATCATATAATTTTTTCAATTCAAACTCTTGCTTCTCCATCCCATCCATCATATCACACAGGTCACTTTCAGAGCACTCATGTTTTAACTTTGAACGAGCATCTCTAACGTGAATCTTCCAATTCTCAAAAGCAGATTTGAACTTCCTCTCTTTTTTAGCCTGTTCTTGCTCTTTTAACTCTTGCATCTTCGATGTTAAATGTTTATCAGGGGGAAGATTTTCTAGTTCCATTCGTCTTTGATAAAACAGAATTAAGCTCTTTAAGTCTTGCCTCAGATTTTTCTGTGCATGTTGTACATGATGCATGGCGTTCTCTCACAACACCCTCAATGATCTCATTCCCCGGCATATCAATCTTAACTAATGTTGAACAGAGGTGTTGTTCATGGTTAGTTCATGTTAACTAATGCATTAACTAATGTTAACTAATACAACCTTATTGTAAAGTGTTACCATTTTAACAATGCTACCATTGTATATCAACATGAAATATTATTTCAAAATAACCTACGTGCATTTTAGCTGCATTTTTGTTTTAACCTGAGAATGCTTTGAGGCGCTACCACAGTGCACGATGCCTAAGAGAACATTTGCAAATTCCACCAACTGCATTAAAACGTATAATTTGTCTTAATTAAAATGACTTTTAACATTTAAAAACAGATTTCAAAGCTTGTAGTTGGTCCCTTTTGGTAAGACGGACTTACTAATGGTGAAATTTTGACAATAGCTCCCTTCATGTATGTACAGTACTTGATTATTTTATAGACATTTACTGAAATTCTCCAAAAGGGTTTTTTCATGTTCCAATTGTTGTAGTATGTTTCTTAAGAAAAGCATAACTACAGGTGAATAATGCAAAATCTCATTTATCAGTCTGGTCACTAGGATTGCACTACAACCTTTGGAATGTGAGAACCCTTTTTGAAACCCTTTTGGTGTATTACAGTAATTTTTGTATATACATGTAGGTAGTCATTGGCAAAATGTCACCTGTAAGTCAGTTTTATCATTTAATTTGAGAAACCATTGTCAAATACGCTCTGAAACTCAAAGGTCTTCACTACAACTTATATTACTTCACTACAATTATTATTTCTATAATACAATATAATGTACTTTTCAAATTAATAATAATAATACAGTTTATTTAAACATTATTTTTAGGGATATCTTTTTTTGTCCATTTTTTAATTTGAGTAAATCTCTACTGTGCCCAAATTTTTATTTAGTTGTTAAATTTGATTACATTTAAAAACATGAGTTAAATTATTTGTTTTATGCATTCATTTGATTACCACCATTTTTGATAATATATTTGTATTAAATCATAAAAAGAAAATTTCATTTTTCTGAAAAAAATCCATTTCATTGGACTATTATTCATATTTTTTTAAAATAAATTATTAATGATAAAAATAAATTGTTAATCTAATCCATAGTCACTTATTAAATGTAATTGATTAGACATGTTTTTGATTATTGAAATGTATGATTAAACAAATCAAAAGTTTGTTATTAAAGCATTTGTTCAGCCAAAAACTTGTTTCAACTGTCATATGAACTTATGATAATAAGAACTGATTGTTTATTACTGAAACCATGACATTTGTTGGGATGGTCATGATATCGTGAAAATCTCAAACCGTTCCAATCATGTACTTACAACTTCATTCATTAAATGTCAGTAGTAAACATAAAAAAAAAGAAAGAAAGTGGAATCAAAGTACATTTCACTGTGCAGTTTAAAATCTCTGATGTGACTTGTATTGCTGCTTACTTGAATATCTCTGTTACATGTCTAGGTGAGGGATACGATAAGTCAACAACTGAAAGTGATGGAAACCTTTCAACTGACTCTGGTGAATATGCCCTTTATTTAAATATATGTTATGTTTTTTAAATAATGCACTAAATTCAAAATGCATCACTAAATTAATAATTTGTCTTCCTGAAATCCAAATATCTTATCACATACACACTTCCTGGATCTCATCACATACAAGATGTGCAACGCTTAATGAGCTCTTTATGCATGCTTTTCACTGTTTCTCATGCTGATTTTCCTCCTGTTTTTTTTTTTTTGGCCAAAATTTTAGTGCATCCCTATTTAATGTCATGTCATGCATAGCACTAGAGCAACATGTTGACATTTCACTGTTCCTCAACAGGAAAAGGGAGCAACCCTTGATATCCAAGCATCATGGACCATTTGTAATGGCAGATCTATGGTATTTGTCATTGTCAACATAGACAATGACATAGTCCTACAAGCATTTTTTTTTTTTTAACCATTTTTGATCTTTTTAATACCAATGAAAATAATCCTGAGCATACCTGAGAAATAACTCCCAATAATTATCCTGAATGCCAATACAAATTAGATGTGTTCTTTTAAACTCTTGAATGTCTTGTGAAATATTGCATTATATAATTGTTGATAACAGTCCTTTTTAATGAAATTAAGTTTATTTTACAGTATAAGTCTGTCTGTTGTTTATGTGGGATCCATTTATTTTTATATTAGACTGTTTACCATGGTTTCAGTTATAGCACTTACCTATTAGACAAAAAAATATGATTTGTTTTTTTACAGTAGCTACAGTTTTTACTGTCCGAATGGACTGTCTATAATCTGCTGACTACTTTCATTTAGGGTTTCATGGGGAAAAAATGGTACAGCCAGGCTATGGTTTTGTTTCTTCTGATGTTTTAATATCTACTAAAAGGGGTTTGGTCTCATTTACTTTAAAAACTGAGCAATCTAATGAATACTCATTTTACTTTTTGTAAACATTTTCTTAACAGCAAATAAAACCAATAAGAACTATATTACTGGGTGAAAGAATTGTGAATATCAATGACTGTAATTATTCACTGAACACTGACTGAAGTGTCTTTAACCATATTGTTGTTTTTAATTAAACCCCAGCTTATACCGTAACCTAGAGAAAACTATCCTAATGCTGTTGATTTTCTTTTTCTCCACCAACATCTGCCTAGATTCAAACAATATTGTCATTTTACCAATTGTTTTAGTAGTTCATCCGGCATTTTCTGTAACCAATTTTTCATCCATCCAAGGGACTGATATAAACTTCAGTAAAATTAACATATAGCCAACTTTTCACGAGCATGTGTCACAACAAAGATTTTTGCTTTGCTTTTTGCCTTCACTTTAGACTGGTACATTATACAATTTTGCATTGTGATTGATATAAGTATTGTATGGCAATTATAGGTTTAACAGGATTGTTTTTTTATTTTTTTATTTTATCAGCCTTAATAAATAAAAAGATCCTGGAAAAACAGGATTAATTACTATTGGATTTGGGTTTTTGACCAGACTAAATGTCTCCATGAACTATAGGTCTGGCTTTATAATAATATTTTTTTATAATATTTATTCTGTTTAGTGAACGTCAACATTTTGAAGTGTATGACACAATGCTTCAGGTGATAAATATATTATATATATATATCACCTGCTGGAATGCTGCTTATTGTTAATATCATTAATAAATATAATTAGATTTTATTGCTCCAAAAACGGTCGTTTTGTTCTATTTTTAAAGTTAATAAACCAGCCTAGGATGTGCTCCTTTAAGGGCTGTGTTGATTTAGTAACGTTGCTTCAACTGCATCTGCCCAGATACAGATACAATTATCGTTCTAGAAGTTCTTATTGGTCAAAATCATCCACCATTTTCTGCATCCAGATTACAGTCTTCGTCGAACGTTGTAGACATAACACATCAGTAATTTAGCCTAAACATCAGTAAATAGCCTAATCGAACGTTTTACAATCATGGGCACGGAGGTCGCGATCAAGAGTTTTGCTCTGCTTTGTTTTTTCCTCTGTGGGACTCTGACTTCACTTCAAGCGGGTAAATTATTACATTTTGCTGCATTTGTTAGAGAAAGAAAGTGAAAGTAAGTTAACACTTTACGCTTCCTGGTCTAAAACGGTTTTCTAAAGACAGATTTGAAATTTGATTACGCATTGAGTACACTACATTTAAAAGTGTGTAAGTTATTAATAAACGTAACTGTAACTAAGCCTATTCATTGGCTACGAGTTTTGTCAAATAAAAAAGCTTACTAACGTTAGACACAAAAGTGACATGGATCAAAATGGCTGCGACCAATTACGTTTGTTATTAACGTTACTGATCGCTCCCTTACGGAAAGAAAATATATTTTCCTATATATGAATGATCAATATAAATGATATAACGGTATATTTTAAATTTTTCGAAATAAGATATTGTGTTAATGTATTACAGTATATTGAATAATATGCTACATAAGGGATTGCAACTTTTATATTGAAAAATATGTGAGACTATATTTACTAATATTTATCGTAATGTATGTAATTTTATATTCAGTAATACATAATATATAAAAATATATGTGATCATACGGTGACGCATTGTTACCACATACATATTTATTTCACTTAATTATGTCGCTATATATGTATGTTGTATAGTGATGTGTACAAAATATGCCTTTATTCACATAATAGAGAATTATAGGCGAGTCTATATGTGCTTTTGTCCCTCTGAGTCAACATGGGCCTAAGACTTAATGCCGCGTTCCAGGCAACCTGTGTTTTTCCAAAGAAAATATAAAAGAAAATATAAAAAGTCAACATTAACTGCAGCTGGTGCCAAATAAAACAGCAAGTCAAATCACATAATTTACAGCTGATATGGCTAAAAATGATACAACCTTTGGCAGTTACTGCAAAAACAAGGGCCACACACTTTCATCTGATATCAGCAGTCTAACATTTGCAGTTAATGTTGACTTTTTATATTTTCTTTACCAAGCTGTCATGGAAGAACCTGTGTTCACCTCATGCTGCAGGAGTGTGGTGGGGTGCAAGGTCTGTATCGACCAATGATGGCGAACCCAAGGCAGTGCCCTAAATGCAGATCTGAAGTTGTTATCACAGAAGTTGCAGGCCTATCCAATGTTCTTGAAGCCACTAAGAGTTTTGTTTAAAACAGTATTCATTTTTTCCTTCCTTCCTGCTGTAACATTTGTTCTGTTAGTAAGGTCTAAGCAGGGCATGTGACTTCAAAATCTTCAAAAGTTTGAAAACATTGCAGTTGTTTGCAGTTTTGTAGGCTGACATTGTTGCACTGCAGTGTTGTGTACAAATAAAGTTTTTGCAGATTCTATTTTCCATTGCACTAACTGACCTACAAATCTGCATGCAGACACCCAACTTTGCACATTCATTTATAGATTTAACACCCAGTCTTGACCCAGGAGGATCATGTTCTGCAGATGTCAGCTCCAACCAGTTCCAACACACTTTCCTTGACATTTCTAGATAATCTGAAGACCTTGCTTAGCCGGTTCAGTTGTGTTTAACTAGCCTAGCTAAATTTGACATTAGCTCATTACATTCATTGAATGTGATTTATCAACAGCTAGTACATCTTAAAATATAGAGCTCATGACAAATAAAAGTTCCATATGGACAAACATTAAATGCAACAACAACAAATAAACAATAACAAATTTAAAAGAAACTAGGGCGTGGCAAACTTTGAAGTAGGGTTCAAGTTTTAATGAGTTGTAGCCTACAGCTTGAAGTGTAAAGCCTGTTCTCATACACAGAAATGGCCTATTTATGAATTAAATTTGTGCATTTATTTGTCATTTAAACTGATGCAAAAAGGGAGAGAGAGTAGAAAAGACTTAGTGTGCGTCTCAATCAGCTCCCTAGTTCAGAAGTCAATGGGCTGACAGACTCCCTGATCAGTGCCCTAACTACTGACCAGGGGGAGCTGTTTGAGACGCACCCTTATTATCCTGTCGCCCCCTCTAGTGGACAGCATTAAGTATTACGGCCCCCATTGCTCAGATAACGCAAATCAATGGGATTTTTTTGGGGGAAAGTAAGTCTCACCATTTAGAAAAGATATAAGCGAGTCAGACCATTCGGAAGGTCTGAGCCTGAGTTTGGTGAAGCAATAAAGTTCTAGGCGGAGTCAATTTCTTATAATAATAATAATAATAATAATAATAATAATAATAATAATCTTTAATGCTGGCTTTCTTATTTCAACATAACAAAGAAAACGCATATACAGGTCCTTCTAAAAAAAGTAGCATATTGTGATAAAAGTTCATTATTTTCCATAATTTAATGATAAAATTAAAATTTCATATATTTTAGATTCATTGCACACATAGTGAAATATTTCAGGTCTTTTATTGTTTTAATACTTATGATTTTGGCATACAGCTCATGAAAACCCAAAAATCTAAAAAAATTTGCATATTTCATCCGACCATTAAAAGAAAAGTGTTTTTAATGCAAAAAAAGTCAACCTTCAAATAATTATGTTCAGTTATGCACTCAATACTTGGTCGGGAATCCTTTTGCAGAAATTACTGCTTCAATGCGGCGTGGCATGGAGGCAATCAGCCTATGGCACTGCTGAGGTGTTATGGAGGCCCAGAATGCTTCGATAGCGGCCTTAAGCTCATCCAGGGTGTTGGGTCTTGCGTCTCTCAACTTTCTCTTCACAATATCCCACAGATTCTCTATGGGGTTCAGGTCAGGAGAGTTGGCAGGCCAATTGAGCACAGTAATACCATGGTCAGTAAACCATTTACCAGTGGTTTTGGCACTGTGAGCAGGTCGTGCTGAAAAACGAAATATTCATCTCCATAAAGCTTTTCAGCAGATGGAAGCATGAAGTGCTCCAAAATCTCCTGATAGCTAGCTGCATTGGCCCTGCCCTTGATAAAACACAGTGGACCAACACCAGCAGCTGACATGGCACCCCAGACCATCACTGACTGTGGGTACTTGACACTGGACTTCAGGCATTTTGGCATTTCCTTCTCCCCAGTCTTCCTCCAGGCACCTTGATTTCCGAATGGTATGCAAAATTTGAGCGACAGTCCAGTGCTGCTTCTCTGTAGCCCAGGTCAGGTGCTTCTGCCGCTGTATCTGGTTCAAAAGTGGCTTGACCTGGGGAATGCGGCACCTGTAGCCCATTTCCTGCACACGCCTGTGCACGGTGGCTCTGGATGTTTCTACTCCAGACTCAGTCCACTGCTTCATGGGTCCCCAAGGTCTGGAATCGGTCCTTCTCCACAATCTTCCACAGGGTCCGGTCACCTCTTCTCGTTGTGCAGCGTTTTTTGCCACACTTTTTCCTTCCCACAGACTTCCCACTCTGCACTCTGGGAACAGCCTATTCGTTCAGAAATTTCTTTCTGTGTCTTACCCTCTCGCTTGAGGGTGTCAATGATGGCCTTCTGGACAGCAGTCAGGTCGGCAGTCTTACCCATGATTGCGGTTTTGAGTAATGAACCAGGCTGGGAGTTTTTAAAAGCCTCAGGAATCTTTTGCAGGTGTTTAGAGTTAATTAGTTGATTCAGATGATTAGGTTAATAGCTCATTTAGAGAACCTTTATATGATATGTGTAGCTATACATAGCGGTAACTGTTAAGGACATATCATGGTACAGTTCAGCCTATTATTGATTTGTATTCCCATTTCCCTTTTATTCAAACAGACGGAACTATTTATAGCATTATTATGTATTTATCAATGGAAAATACATAATAATGCTATAATCTGTCATAGCCTATAGCCTATACTGTGGTTCACATTAATGGGGTTGCTAGCGAGTTGCAGCAGCACAAATTATGTGACCAGCAACATATTTGAGTGGTGGTTTCAGACATTATTTATTAAAGTAGCTACATTTGTCAGTGCCGCACTCGTACTGGCTCTTATTCTGCCTGACAGACAGAAAAACTTGTACTGAAGGCGGAGCAATTTGACCAATCAGAGGAAAGAGGTCGTTTTAGCACCGCCTTCGTGTGCGAATGAAATGTCGAACCCATAAACCAATTTCTAAACCACACACGAAAAATGAAATATCAAGCCAAAATCTCATTTTTTGTTTTTTAAACTCAACAAAAAAGGAATAAACAAGCCGATTTATCTTATCTTGTTATTCCATTAACAGGAAATGAAATGATCAAAACGTACACGGTCCGAAAATAAAAATCAATAATAAGCTGAACTGTACCATGATAATATATCCGTAACAGTTACCGCTACATATAGCTACACACACACACACACACACACACACACACACACACACACACACACACACACACACACACACACACACACACACACACACACACACACACACACACACACACACACACACAGTATTGTTCAAAATAATAGCAGTACAATGTGACTAACCAGAATAATCAAGGTTTTTAGTATATTTTTATTGCTCGTGGCAAACAAGTTACCAGAAGGTTCAGTAGATTCTCAGAAAACAAACAAGACCCAGCATTCATGATATGCGCTCTTAAGGCTGTGCAATTGGGGTATTAGTTGAAAGGGGTGTGTTAAAAAAAATAGCAGTGTCTACCTTTGACTGTACAAACTCAAAACTATTTTGTACAAACATTTTTTTTCTGGGATTTAGCAATCCTGTGAATCACTAAACTAATATTTAGTTGTATGACCACAGTTTTTAAAACTGCTTGACATCTGTGTGGCATGGAGTCAACCAACTTGTGGCACCTCTCAGCTGTTATTCCACTCCATGATTCTTTAACAACATTCCACAATTCATTCACATTTCTTGGTTTTGCTTCAGAAACAGCATTTTTGATATCACCCCACAAGTTCTCAATTGGATTAAGGTCTGGAGATTGGGCTGGCCACTCCATAACATTAATTTTGTTGGTTTGGAACCAAGACTTTGCCTGTTTACTAGTGTGTTTTGGGTCATTGTCTTGTTGAAACAACCATTTCAAGGGCATGTCCTCTTCAGCATAGGCAACATGACCTCTTCAAGTATTTTAACATATGCAAACTGATCCGTGATCCCTGGTATGCGATAAATAGGCCCAACACCATAGAAGAGGAACATGCCCATATCATGATGCTTGCACCTCCATGCTTCACTGTCTTCACTGTATACTGTGGCTTGAATTCAGAGTTTGGGGGTCTCACAAACTGCCTGTGGCCCTTGGACCCAAAAAGAACAATTTTACTCTCATCAGTCCACAAAATGTACCACCATTTCTCTTTAGGCCAGTTGATGTGTTCTTTGGCAAATTGTAACCTCTTCTGCACATGCCTTTTTTTTTAACAGAGGGACTTTGCGGGGGATTCTTGAAAATAGATTAGCTTCACACAGACGTCTTCTAACTGTCACAGTACTTACAGGTAACTCCAGACTGTCTTTGATCATCCTGGAGGTGATCATTGGCTGAGCCTTTGCCATTCTGGTTATTCTTCTATCC
Source organism: Gobiocypris rarus (assembly GCA_023029165.1). Lineage (NCBI taxonomy): Eukaryota > Metazoa > Chordata > Actinopteri > Cypriniformes > Gobionidae > Gobiocypris > Gobiocypris rarus. The sequence goes on along the minus strand of CM040919.1, from coordinate 23,458,274 downwards.
ATTTTGATGGTTGTCTTCCGTTTTCTTCCACATCTCTCTGGTTTTGCTCTCCATTTTAAGGCATTGGAGATCATTTTAGCTGAACAGCCTATCATTTTTGCACCTCTTTATAGGTTTTCCTCTCCAATCAACTTTTTAATCAAAGTCGCTGTTCTTCTGAACAATGTCTTGAAGCGACCCATTTTCCTCAGCTTTCAAATGCATGTTCAACAAGTGTTGGCTTCATCCTTAAATAGGGGCCACCTGATTCACACCTGTTTCTTCACAAAATTGATGACCTCAGTGATTGAATGCCACACTGCTATTTTTTTGAACACACCCCTTTCAACTAATTCAACTAATTGCCCAATTGCACAGCCTTCAGAGCGTGCATATCATGAATGCTGGGTCTCATTTGTTTTCTGAGAATCTACTGAACCTACTGGTAACTTGTTTGCCACGTAGCAATAAAAAATATACTAAAAACCTTGATTATTCTGGTTAGTCACATTGTACTGCTATTATTTTGAACAATACTGTACATACATATATACATACATTTATATATATATATATGGAACTTTTATATATATGGAACTTTTATTTGTCATGAGGTCTATATTTTAAGATGTACTAGCTGTTGATAAATCACATTCAATGAATGTAATGAGCTAATGTCAAGTTTAGCTAGGCTACTTAAACACACCTGAACCAGCTAAGCAATGTCTTCAGATTATCTAGAAATGTCGAGGAAAGTAAGGCCGTTTCAGCATAAAAACGTTCCAGCGTTACTCGTCGTAATTATATTTTTACTAGTAACAATTAAATTAAAGAGCTCTATCATTTAATTTGTACTAGTAACAATTACAATTATAGAGCTCTATAATTAAATTTTTACTAGTAACAATTATGATTGTAGAGCTCTCTAATTCAATTGTTACTAGTAACAATTCCAATTAGTATGGAAGGCTGTTTCAGCATTACTCGTCGTAATTATATTTTTACTAGTAACAATTAAATTAAAGAGCTCTATAATTTAATTTGTACTAGCAACAATTACAATTATAGAGCTCTGTAATTCAATTGTTACTAGTAACAATTCCAATTAGAGAGCTCTACAATTCATTTATTACTAGTCATTTGTCTCCATTGACTTCCATTAATTTTTAATTATAGAGCTCTGTAATTCAATTGTTACTAGTAACAATTAGGTTTATAGAGCTCTCTAATTGAACTGTTACTTGTAACAATTACAATTATAGAACTCTATGGAAGGCCGTTTCAGCATAAAAACGTTCCAGCGTTACTCGTCGTAATTGCATTTTTACTAGTAACAATTCAATTAGAGAGCTCTACAATTCAATTATTACTAGTAACAATTATGATTACATAGCTCTCTAATTCAATTGTTACTAGTAACAATACAATTAGAGAGCTCTCTAATTGTAATTCGTACTAGTAAGAACTGATTTAGACAAACTATAATCAAATGTTTGTGTTTATTATGCACTGTAAAATGTTTGCAGATGTCGAGATATAGGCTAATTATATTAGTCGTCACTCTTGAGTAATGCCTTTTAAAATGTATTTCTCTCCCTTTTTATCCATCATGTTTGTTTTAATTCCCCAATATCTAGGACAATTTATAGAATAAAAGTATGAGAGTATTATTATATTATATATAAAAAGGAATAATAAAAAAAATTATATTATAGCCTATTATATTATATTATATATGCCCAAAAAGTGTCGACTGTGGAATAGCCTGCTTTAGGTTGGAAGGAAATATATAATTAAATAGGCTAAAACCTATTTTGGCAAAAAACTATTCCTGCATACATTTCTTGCTTTACTCCCATATTATATGATTATACTTGTTGATGTCTATACTTGTTCAAAACAATCACTTTAGCAAAAGTTGGTACTATTTTTGATACATAAAATACAAATTTTTTGTTCAATAAAATACAGCCTTAATGTTCATTTTAAAATTACATAAACTATATTATTACATATATTATTTTAGCCAAAATACCTTACTTTTACACATTTTTCCGGTTATTTGGAAAAACTGTTGCTTTCGTTACCTTGAACAAAACTGAAAAACATTAACAAGACCCTTGTCTCAATTTATTCCATTATTTTACAGATTCTCATTTGCTAAATAAACTACATTTAAAAAACAAACAAATATTTAACATAACATTAAATATTAGATCAAATTAAATCGGAAATTAATTCAGAAATGAAAGAAAAGAAAAAATGGCTTGACTGAACAACCTGCAGTGCAGTCGGCGTCGGCCATTTTGGGAATATGCGTGAGGCGTGGCCTAATTATCATAATGAGGTAGTACTGAATAGAGAGCTCTGCAATTCAATTCTTACTAGTAAGAAATTATATTGTAGAGCTCTCTAATTGAATTGAATTGTTACTAGTAAGAATACAACCAGAGAGCTCTCTAATTGATTTGTTACTAGTAAGAATTCTAATTAAAGAGCTCTCTAATTCAGTTCTTACTAGTAACAATTCAATTAGAGAGCTCTGTAATTGAATTCTTACTAGTAACAATTTGATTGCAGAGCTCTCTAATTGAATTACAGAGCTCTCTAATTTAATTGTTACTAGTAACAATTCAATCAATCAATCAATCAACTTTATTTATATAGCGCTTTTACAATGACGATTGTTTCAAAGCAGCTTCACAGTGTTAAACAGGACAACATTGCAACAAAATTTGATTTGGCTAGTTTAATTTGGATAGTTTATAGAATTATATATGACCAAATTAATAAATTCTATTTGTATATTTAGTTTAGTAACTTGGATCATAATTTGAGTGTCCCCAACTGAGCAAGCCAAGCCAAAGGCGACAGTGGCAAGGAACCAAAACTCCATCAGGGCATGATGGAGAAAAATAAACCTTGGGAGAAACCAGACTCAGTCGAGGTGCCAGTTCTCCTCTGGCCTATTATTAACAGTGTATAATTATTACTCTGGCAACCTTGCAGGTCAAAAATCATATTAGATAGAAATATTCGAAATTTTGGGTATCACGCACAAGACGGGTTCATTTAGGATGGCGCGTCGATTACACAAGAATATGAATACTTGAAAGATCGGATTTATTGCGCGGAGGCGGGTTAATTGAGGATGACGTGCAGGTGAGGCAAATTCAGAGGAGACACTAATGGACACGGTCTCAGCAGACACTCCAGGATGAGCTGGTCATGTCCAGATGCAGGTCCACCATCCGATCCGGACACGGCCTGGATCCGCCGACTGCAGTAAACCTCGGGATAAACAGAGAGACTAACATTAGTGTGGATGCCACTCTTTTATGATGTAACGAGTACATCAGGTGTTATGGGAAGTGTTCCGGTTCCGGCTGACCTAGTTAATGCAGCCTAACAATCAGTCATTTGATTTGAATAAAGAAAGTTAAAAATGTTCTATGTGTATGCCATAGTAAAGAGATGTGTTTTTAGTCTAGATTTAAACTGACAGAGTGTGTCTGCTTCCCGAACAATGCTAGGAAGACTGTTCCAGAGTTTAGGTGCTAAATAGGAAAAGGATCGACCGCCTGCAGTTGATTTAGATATTCTAGGTATTTTCAACTGGCCAGAGTTTAGAGACCGCAATGAGCGTGATGGAGTATAATGCGTTAAGAGCTCGCTTAAGTACTGGGAGCTAAACCATTTATTGCTTTATAAGTAATAAGCAAGATTTTAAAATGTATGCGATGTTTAATAGGAGCCAGTGCAGTGTTGACAGAACTGGACTAATATGATCGTACTTCCTGGTTCTAGTAAGAACTCGAGCTGCTGCGTTTTGGACCAGCTGGAGTATATTTATTAGGCGAGCAGGGCAACCACCCAGTAGAGCATTACAATAATCTAGCCTTGAGCTCATGAACGCATGTACTAATTGTTCAGCATTTTGCATTGAAAGCATGTGACGTAATTTAGATATATTTTTAAGATGGTAGAATGCAGTTTTACAGATGCTAGAAACGTGGCTTTCAAACGAAAGATTGGTATCAAAGAGCACACCCAGGTTCCTCACTGACGACGAGGGCTTGAATTAGAGAGCTCTGTAAATCAATTAGAGAGCTCTGCAATCAAATTGTTACTCTTGAGTAATGCCTTTTAAAATGTATTTCTCTCCCTTTTTATCCACATGTTTGTTTTAATTCCCCAATATCTAGGACAATTTATAGGATAAAAGTATGAGAGTATTATTATATTATATATAAAAAGGAATAATATAAAAAATATATATTATAGCCTATTATATTATATTATATATGCCCAAAAAGTGTCCACTGTGGAATAGCCTGCTTTAGGTTGGAAGGAAATATATAATTAAATAGGCTAAAACCTATTTTGGCGTAAAACTATTCCTGCATACATTTCTTGCTATTTTTGATACATAAAATACAAATTTTTTGTTCAATAAAATACAGCCTTAATGTTCATTTTAAAATTACAGAAATTGTCCACACATTATGGATATGTGTAATTGCAGAGCTCTCTAATTGAATTACAGAGCTCTCTAATTGAATTGTTACAAGTAACAATTCAATTAGAGAGCTCTCTAATTGTATTTGTTACTAGTAACAATTGAATTACAGAGCTCTCTAATTATAATTGTTACTAGTAAGAATTAAATTAGAGAGCTCTGTAATTCAATTAGAGAGCTCTGCAATCAAATTGTTACTAGTAAGAATTCAATTACAGAGCTCTCTAATTGAATTGTTACTAGTAAGAACTGAATTAGAGAGCTCTTTAATTAGAATTCTTACTAGTAACAAATCAATTAGAGAGCTCTCTGATTGTATTCTTACTAGTAACAATTCAATTAGAGAGCTCTACAATATAATTTCTTACTAGAAAGAATTGAATTCAGAGCTCTCTATTCAGTACTACCTCATTATGATAATTAGGCCACGCCTCACGCATATTCCCAAAATGGCCGACACCGACTGCACTGCAGGTTGTTCAGTCAAGCCATTTTTACTTTTCTTTCATTTCTCAATTCATTTCCGATTTAATTTGATCTAATATTTAATGTTATGTTAAATATTTGTGTGTGTTTTTAAATGTAGTTTATTTAGCAAATGAGAATCTGTAAAATAATGGAATAAATTGAGACAAGGGTCTTGTTAATGTTTTTCAGTTTTGTTCAAGGTAACGAAAGCAACAGTTTTTCCAAATAACAGAAGAATGTGTAAAAGTAAGGTATTTTGGCTAAAATAATATATGTAATAATATAGTTTATGTAATTTTTAAATGAACATTAAGGCTGTATTTTATTGAACAAAAAAATTGTATTTTATGTATCAAAAATAGTACCAACTTTTGCTAAAGTGATTGTTTTGAACAAGTATAGACATTATTAAAAACATATTTTCTGCAATCATATAATATTGGAGTAAAGCACATTTTTCTTAAGGTTAGACTTAAGGCCTTTAGTCCCGTTGTATATAGGCTATACTGTACGTTGTTTTTAAAGGTGAATTCAAACACATGTTTAGAAAAGAAAAATATACCTGAGATATGGATAGTCTATTTATTTATTGCTTGTAAAATACTTATTTTGTTCAGCATTGCAAGGGTTTTATTTGCATTATACATTGTGAATCACTCATTAAGACAGAATTGGGCTGCCACCTACTGGTGGTTTTAAAAATAAAAAAGCCAAACAAAATGAACAAGATTTCCTCTTATCCTTGTTGAAAAAAAATGTTCATTATTTTTTGTCAATATCACATCCTCCTAATTTGGGCTTGTTTTTATTTGTTTGGTTATTTAGCCATGAGAAAAAAAGAAAAAAAGAGGCTACAAGAAATATATGTTGGAATGGTTTTAAGCCAAAATAGGTTTTAGCCTATTTAATTATATATTTCCTTCCAACCTAAAGCAGGCTATTCCACAGTCGACACTTTTTGGGCATATATAATATAATATAATAGGCTATAATATAATATTTTTGGCCCCACTTTATATTAGGTGGCCTTAACTACTATGTACTTACATAAAAAAACAAGTACAATGTACTTACTGTGTTCATTTTGTGTTGCAAAACACCTTTGCTGATATTGAGGTGGGATACGGGTAGGGTTAGGGACAGGTGTGGTGGGATGGGTCAGTTTAAAACGAGTTAACCCGCACCGGTTCGTGGGCGGGGTTGACGTAAGTAGGCGTGTCTCTACTTTTATTCACTTTTGTTTTATACAAACTATTTAATCAACCATCACAAACTATGCATCATTTGAAAGCTAAAACACTCAAGATTCATGTTCTGAACTCGTTTTTGCAATAAATACACCAGAGAGGAAAAGGTTAAATGAAATGCTGTAGCAGTAGCTATTTAAACATTAGCATAATGAACGCAGTACTCATCTTTCATCTCCTATCGTGCAGATCAGATCGGACCAATCCAAAAACAACCGCATACATGTCCGTGTAAGAGTCCACTCTTCCAAATGCATCCCACTTTTAATCCAAAACAACGAAAAAATAAGGAAAAAACTAAAAATACTCCTTTGTTTGCTTGGGCGTTTTGAGTTAGAGTAATCAATCGTGTCCATTTTCAATGAAATAGTGATTCAAATCCGTTTTTGACGATCTCCCTGTGCTGTGGACTCTTCCTGTCACGTTAAACCCTCCCAGGTCTCTCTGCTTCAATCACAGGCTTTCTGATGAGTCATTACACAGAGTTGCCGCATTTCTCTCCGCCAGCTGTCAATCAAAGCGCGCATGGTTTTCGTTGGATGAAGGCAATCAATGCCGAGCCAATGCCTTGCCAGCAAAGGTTTGATTGACGGACGATAACTAATCACAATGCATTATCTTACGTTGTGTTTGTAAGCATTATTGGTGAATATGCCTCTAGTCACAATCTCCATAGCAGCGGCGCCTGCCAGTCAGATTGCGCAACACTGCAGTGGAGCGCGCAGGCTCTATGACAGACTGTTTTTATCAACTAAATGAGTTTTTTACACTTTAAAAATTCTGTAAATAGTTCATTTAGTTTTTCAGTAACTGTAAATTAATCATAATCAGCAGTTTATTGCAGATTTATTTGAATAAAAAACTACTCTTTGCAATTACAAATGTTCTAAAATAAAAGCCCTTTTGGAAAGGACGCCTAGTCTTTTCTTGATATAAAAGCTTACAGAAGCTACATTTTTGAGAGAATCATCCTCAAATTTGAATCAAAACATGATCAGACATTCAGTTTTATATTATGCTTATTTTCAGGACCTTAACATTAAAATCTCATAATTTTTCCCTAAGTGAATAATAAAAAATAAAAAACGTCACTTACATGTATATTTACATGTATATTACTCTGTTCATATACAACTTGGAGCTATTATGACTCTTGGGTAACACTATTTGAAGTGTCTAGTTTAAAATAAGACCAGATTTATGAATATAGACCATAGGGTTTAAGAGCTGCAGACATTTTCATTTGGGAATGTCGTTTTCAGAAAATTTCAAAAATTGGCGCTGGTTAATAGGTTAAGGGTAGGGTTAGGTGTAAGGGAAGTGTCAACTGTATAATTACAAATGTAACTACAGAAATTAATTACAGATGTAATTACATGCAGGTATTTTTTTAAATGTAAGTACAATGTAAAAACATGTATGTACACAATAAGTGCAATGTATCAAATTATTAATTAAAATGTTAGTACGTAGTAGTTAAGGACACCAAATATAAAGTGGGTCCATATTTTTTTTTATTATTCCTTTTTATATATAATATAATAATACTCTCATACTTATATTCTATAAATTGTCCTAGTTATTGGGGAATTAAAACAAACATGATGGATAAAAAGGGAGAGAAATACATTTTAAAAGTCATTACTCAAGAGTGACGACTAATATAATTATCCTATATCTCAACATCTGCAAACATTTTACAGTGCATAATAAACACAAACATTTGATTATAGTTTGTCTGGTAAACTTATCACTACCAGGCATGTTGATAATAATATTTTTTTTAATATGAAGATGCGAATTAATTTAGTGGTTAAATATAGCTGTGTAGCTATCCAAGTTGTCTAATGGGGCTTTTATTTTGAAGTGTAGCACCGAAGGCGGGATTTGCTGAGGGAAATGGGTGTAATCGCAAATATGTTTTGCATCTAATGAATATTAGTTTTTACTAGTAAGAATACAATTGTAGAGCTCTATAACTGGAATTGTTACTAGTAAGAATTGCATTAAAGAGCTCTCTAATTCAATTGTTACTAGTAAAAATGCAATTACGACGAGTAACGCTGGAACGTTTTTATGCTGAAACGGCCTTCCATATATGACTAGTAATAAATGAATTGTAGAGCTCTCTAATTGGAATTGTTACTAATAACAATTGAATTAGAGAGCTCTATAATCATAATTGTTAATAGTAAAAAATTTAATTATAGAGCTCTGTAATTGTAATTGTTACTAGTACAAATTTAATTGTAGAGCTCTATAATTGTTATTGTTACTAGTACAAATTAAATTATAGAGCTCTTTAATTTAATTGTTACTAGTAAAAATATAATTACGACAAGTAAAACTGAAACGTTTTTATGCTGAAACGGCCTTCCATAGGAAAGTGTGTTGGGACTGGTTGGAGCTGACCTCTGCATAACATGATCCTCCTGGGTCAAGACTGGGTGTTAAATCTATAAATGAATGTGCAAAGTTGGGTGTCCGCATGCAGATTTGTAGGTCAGTTAGTGCAATGGAAAATGGAATCTGCAAAAACTTTATTTGTTCTCACAACACTGCAATGCAACAATGTCAGCCTACAAAACTGCAAACAACTGCAATGTTTTCAAACTTTTGAAGATTTTGAAGTCACATGCCCTGCTTAGACCTTACTAACAGAACAAATGTTACAGCAGGAAGGAAGGAAAAAATGAATACTGTTTTAAACAAAACTCTTAGTGGCTTCAAGAACATTGGATAGACCTGCAACTTATGTGATGACAACATCTTCAGATCTGCATTTAGGGCACTGCCTTGAGTTCGCCATCCATTGGTCAATTCTGACCTTGCACCCCACCACACTCCTGCAACATGAGGTGAACACAGGTTCTTCCATGACAGCTTGGTAAAGAAAATATAAAAAGTCAACATTAACTGCTGCTGGTGCCAAATAAAACAGCAAGTCAAACCACATCAATTACAGCTGATATCATGGCTAAAAATTATACAACCTTTGGCAGTTACTGCAAAAACAGGGGCCACACACTGATCGGCTGATATCAGCAGTCTAACATCTGCAGTTGATTTGACTTTTTATATTAGCTGTCATGGAAGAATCTGTGAATGCTCAGCTCAGCTATATCAGTCTCGTCTGTTGAAGTTACTCAGTCACTGAATCACTTCAATGTTAAAATGTTACAGTTATTTTGCTGATATTTTTACACAAACAGAACGTACCATAGGAGGCTTGGCATATAGTTGTATTTTGGTATTTTTACAACGTTTTTAAAACGTTTTATTCCAACGTTCAGATTACGTTATTTTAACACCTGAATAAAACGTCTACCAAAAGTTGTAGTTTGGTCTAGTTTTGTTTTCGTAGTAGACAAACATGATATTTACGTTTTTTTGACAACTTAAAGAAAACATTTCAGGTTGGTATTTTCACAACGTTTTTAAAACGTTTTATTTTGGTTACATTATTTTTCTATTTTAAAAAACGTTTTTAAAACGTCATTAAAACGTTTTACTACAACATTACCTAATTACAACCAAAATACAACGTTGTGCAAAAAGGAAAGAGAGTAGAAAAGACTTAGTGTGCGTCACAATCAGCTCCCTAGTTCAGAAGAGCTGACAGACTCCCTGATCAGTGCCCTGACTACTGACCAGGGTGAGCTGATTGAGCTTATTATCCTGTCGCCCCTATCGAGTCAATTTTTTATAATAATAATAATAATCTTTAATGCTGGCTTTCTTATGCCAACATAATAAAGAAAATGCATATACATATTTATATACAGTATATATAATGATGTAAATATATATGTGTGTGTGTGTGTGTGTGTAGCTATATGTAGCGGTAACTGTTACGGACATATTATCATGGTACAGTTCAGTACAGTTCTGAAGGTGGAGCAATTTTACCAATCAGAGGAAAGGGGCGTTTCAGCACCGCCCTCGTGTGCGAATGAAATATCAAACCCATAAACCGATTTCTAAACCACACACGAAAAATGAAATATCGAGCCAAAATCTCATTTTTCGTTTTTTAAACTCAACAAAAAAGGAATAAACGAGCCGATTTATCTGATCTCATTATTCCATTACAAACAGGAAATTAAATTATCAAAACGTATACGGACCAAACGGCTGATTCATTCAGGGATGAGCCAATCATTTATTAATAAATTATTGAATCTTTGATTCAACCGATTCCTTCCAAATGCTGAATCGTTCAGTATCTGTTGCTGTGAGGTGCTTTATGGTTCTGCTGTGATCTTTGTTTGGAACTATTTTCACTGCTGAAATAGAACAAGAATCATTCTTGCATTTTGGTGATTACCTAGTTATTATTTTTTATTATCAACATTTTAATCAGGATACTTGTCAGGTCGAGGAAGTAAAATTCTCTTTTACTTACTCAAAACAAACAAGCGTTAATGTTGAGCCCTGTTACTGTACTCATAGGATATGGTCTTCTCCCACGTCAATCAGTAGCCACTTCAGTGAGCATCTGAATGAGTGTTGTGTTGAGCAAGCCCGTGAATCTCAGAATGTGTCATTGGAATCAGAATGTAAACGTTGAGGGGATATCTAAATCTTACCTGGATACAGCAATGCTATTTTCTGATTGGCTGTTCGGTAGCTATATTTTTTATTTGATTAGCTGGTGAGTGGCAGGGCCTTCTGAACTCATTTGATTCCTCTATTAATAGTGGACCAACTTGGTGCGCGTTATCCTGGAAATTTCTCTGTGTGAGAAATACAAGGTGTGGCGTGTGAGCGTGTCAACGGGTTGGAATGCTTGAGAGCCCAGGATTTCTTTTTTTAAATGTATGACTTCCATAAACACCACATCCGTAGGGGCTTCCATTGTTCTTTCGTGGGCTATGTGACGTCAGAATTCGTAACTGGGAGGCAAAAACAATTAAAATAAAATTAAAATCACTAAACTACTGTCATAAAAAGTTATAGTTTTGTATATATGTAACTCCTGAATACAATTTTAAATGTGTTTGGACTGATAAAAAAAAGAAAAAAAGTTTTGAACAAATTTGATTGGTTTGTCGATAGTGAGTGCAAATGCAGGTTCTAAGCGGTTTTATTAAGCGAGTCATTGAGTCGTTCATTCAAACGATTCGTTCAAACGGCCGATTCATCAAGAATGAGACAGAAGTTTGTGAATGGGTCATTGAATCTTTGACTCAACCGACTCATAAATCATTTAAAACACTATTGAGTGTTGCTCTGAGATGCACTACTATGCTGTGATCTTCTTTAGATTCATCGGATCTATTTTCACTGTTAAAACAGTCATTATTTAGTCTAAAATGTAAGTAACACAATATTATTAACTTGTTTTAAACCGTGAGGTGATGGTAAATTAAGTGATGGTCAATTGTCAGCTCTCTTGGTCGTCAGGGCGCGTGATGTATGTTGCTGAACTGTATTTAAATGTTATTAATATAAAAACACCACATTTTGAAATTTAACTGCAGTATGTCAATTTAGTTTATTTGTGTGTGCTGCGCTCATAGACTTTAGAAAACACCGCTCATTTGTTTAATTTCTCCTCGAGAAGCTGCGCAAGCCTCAAAAGTTCAAGGTCCGTGCACCCTGACTGAGTCCGAAATTTTCGTATTAGTTTTTTCATATTAGTCATTTGGTGGCTTTCAATTGTCAAAAACACCCCTCAAAATACGAAAATACCAAATAAACTAGTCAGAATATAGGCTACAGTTAAAGCTTTCCTTTAGTTTTTGTGAAATGCCCACACGCACGCACGCACGCACGCACAGCCACATACACACAAACATGTTTAAATACATTTATGTTGTTAATAATTAAATAACAATAAATTGTTGTAACCGCAATATCTCCAAGTTTTGTTTTTCACTGTAAAAATGTCATGATTTTCAAATGCAAAGAGTGTACCGCCACCTTTTTCCCCCACTTCAAGCACTGATTATAACACAAACAAATCATTCTCTTGCAGACTTTTTTTGTTGTTGTCAAAAGTGACAAATCCAACGACTTTTACTGTTTTTGGAGACTTTTGTGGTGTTTGAAACTTGAAAGCACGAATCACTCTGCAGTTAGGCCTACTGTGCTCAATGAGCAGCAGGTGCTGCCTAGAGCCCCTCTCACGTCCAAAAGCAATAACAGGCGGTCTCTCAGTAGCCTTCCTGCAGTCAGAGCAGAGAGGAGACACAAACCCCTCCATGTCCAGGCTGCAAATGAATCACGCATGCGCATGGCCCCGCCATTCCCGCCCTGGCGAGTATGAGGTCTCTGCGGAACAAGAGTGGGTGTTTCTAAATTAGTGGGTGTTTTCAAACTGATTGATGTTTATAAATCACGCAATGAAAATGATCCCCTTCACCCGACCCCACCCCTAAACCCTACCCACACTGTGATATGGGCAAATCAGGTAACAGAGCTTACATAGCGGGGTGTAAATGTAAATGTTCTCTCACTCTCGCACAAAAATAAATCACTGCATTTAAAGGGTAACTAAACCCTAGAAAAACTTTTTTTAGTTGATGATATGCACGACTGAGGCTTTATTATTGCTGTTCATTGATTCAAGTAAGAGTTTTGACATTTGAGTATAAAGTGTTTTAATTCAATAAAATATGGTGTAAAACCGCCAAAGTGCTGCCCTCTTAAGGTTGAACGGTGGCTACTGCAGTTGAATTTTCCTATTGGACGTTGTGGTACATCGTGACATAAGATGGTTCTTCCAACGGCTCACTACCACGCCCCTGGCACAAGCTCACCACGCCCTTGGCTCAGCTCCTGGTATAGAGGGTTTGCACCTACGTCACGGCTTGGTCAGTTACCCGGGTGAGCGGCCATATTGGAGGTACTAGGATGTAAACAACAGCGCGTATTGCACGGTTAATATACCACTGAAGACTAATTTCTACTAATTTATTATGTCTAAACCACAGAAAAACGCGTGGAAGCTGTGAAATCATATAGAGAAGGACCGAGTAAGAAGGAAAGAGCGCAATATTTTAAGAAACTTAAGTTAATAGGCGGTAAAGATCCGTATGAGCTAGCTCTTTTGTCATGGACTGACAACCCGACAATTCTCCCTTCGATTTCTTATCCGGACATAGTAAACTACTTCTTTTTTTCGCCAAGCCCATACACAGCTGAAGACCTCAAATGTTAAAGGTTTTTTTAAGTAAAGTTCTTTGTAACTTTGTGCAATTGTTTTATGCAGTGTACCGTTCTGCAGCTTCACGTTATTATTTACATCTCTGATGTACAGCTTTTCCCTTAAGCACTTCAGGCACTTTTTTTTTCAATTAGGCTGAAAGTTTTATTTTAATAATTATTTTTTTTATTTCCTTTTGAAAATGTAATGTGTTAATATAACAATTCACGCTATTTTTTTGTTGTACAGTTTTATTTAGTAGAGTACATTTTCACATAATTTGTACATCATACAATAAAGTAAAAAGTTGTGGCATACCATACCCAGCTGTTCTATTGCTCTTTTAATAAGTTGCTGTCACTGCCAAGTTGTTCTAATGACAGTGTTTGTTGCTACACAAGTATGCTATTTACAATGAAATAACATCAGTGAATACCCTGGAAGCTCTTGCTATTGACACATTGAACAGGAAGGTTGTAGATTAATCATTAATGTAACAAACGCGAATATTGTCAAGATTCTTGCCCTTGAAATCCTGGTTCAGTTTGGCCAACCACAAACGCCGCCTTTCCTCAGACAGTTTTTTTTGGACTCCTCTCCTTGATTTGTTATTATTTTTGGCAATCTATAAAACTCCAAATGTTTATCAGGATAGCATATATTAGCATCTCGTTAGCATAGCCGTTTATATAGTTATATACATTATTTTGTGTAGCCTAGTTTAGTTAATTTATTAGCATAGTCGTTAGTGTATTATTGTTAGAAGCATAGTTAGTTAGCATAGTATTGCATCAGTTAAGATGCTTTAAGTTAGCGTATATTTTTAACATTAGTTTTATCTGTATTTAGTACAGTGGTTAGTTAGGATGGTACATAGGTGTAGTGTTGCTGGTTGCAACAGCAGTGCTGGACTGCATAGCTTTCCAGCAGACATGGAAATTAGGCGTCAGTGGTTGCGTGCACTTGGCCTGGATGACGCGAGTTCCCGTCTGGAGGGTGCAAACTGCATTTACTGCATTTAACGCGTTTGCTATGAGCATTAGCCTTAATGCTAATGTTTTACCACTCAGACACTGCTCCCATTCTCTCTTGCGCTGCAGTTTCGCTAGTATCGTCGGCATCGGGAGTTAACGCAGTTTGAGCCAGTGGCTTGAATCGATAAGGCTCTGGCCCTGTGTTTACAGACAATTCACTTCCGATGAAGACGGCGGAGAAAAGTCCTCTACTTCAAATGACCGCTCTGTTGCAAAACTACTGGTGTCACTCCAGTCATTCTCCATCTTTTCGAGTCTGACAGCTGTTAATCAATCTGTCTGAGAGTGAATTGGTAAGTTTCTTCAGGGCGTGAGTATATATATAGAGCTGAGTATCGTCAGCATAACAATGAAAACTAATGCCATATCTCCCAATGGTAGCATGTACAGGGTGAAGAGCAACGGTCCTAGCACTGAGCCCTGCGATACTCCATACTTAACTTGTGATCAGTGTGACATCTCTTCATACTACTACGAACTGATAACTAGGGATGCACCGAATCCAGATTTTTGGGGTTCGGCCGAATACCGAATCCACTGGCTAAGATTCGCCCGAATCTGAAACCGAATACCGAATCCTTCTCCCATCCTCAGTCCATCATCACAGTAAACATTTTAACGAAGTTAGTACCGTCGCAAGGGCTGTGCCAAGTGTGCGACCGCACGGGGCCTTGCGCAAGGTAGTGACAGCTGACTTGATGTAAAAAGCTAAGTTTATGTCCTTCAAAATACTATAATAGTTAAAAGACATAGCCTAGCTAAAAAGTGCACCGCGATGCTGTATTATTCTCCTGGTTAGATTTGTATTATGCAGTAGGCCAACTTACTATATTTTTCTTTGCGCGAGACTGCGCATGTGACAGCGATTCACGCGCATATATGTCACTTAGTGCGGCACCGCACATCAGGCTCGGAGAGAGCTTTATTCAGGCCATTTAAATTCTGATTTTAGCTGCCTCTGAAACTATAAATATTAGACTACTTAAGACATTCAAGTAAATAGGCTACACTAGAAATCCGCGCTCATTGAAAAACGGAACGAATAAATCATGTCTGACCGACCCGACACTATGTCTCCAGACATGCGCATCTTACATATAGCCAAGGCCTATCTTGCACATGCTGCTCACTTTTCATAATCAACATACGACATTTAAAAAGTAATATTATAGGCCAATAGCCTATTTAAACATAGCCTAACTAAATATGTGGCCGACGCTTCTGATAGACATTTGTTGACAGCGATATAATTCACAATACTCCATCATTTTTAGCCATACAGAAAAGTGCAAGACATAATTATAAACTATAAACTGTCTATTTTTATTTGTGTAGGCCTACAGTCACAATAACAAGTCAGTTAATTCAGGGAACATATTATGTAGCGTGCTCCAAACTTTTAATTTCAAAAAATTATTTTAGTTATTACACGCAAAGTTTTTAATTTCAAAATAATTTCTAAATTCGGTTCATATTTCTAACAAACGAAATTCAAGGCCAAAATAACGAAATGGTTAAAAAAAAAAAATGACCACCATGCAAATTCAAACATTTCGCTCTTTTTGAATTAATGATTGAATAACATCTACCAACTTACGTGCATGGCATACTTTTTGGAATGACTTATCACGAGTGGGAAAAAACGTTTTAGTTGCCTAACCAGTCCCGCTGCTCGTAGGGCACCAAGTGCTCAGGGGGGGCACCACAAAAACATTATCTCAGCACCAAGTGATGGTCATTCACCATCAGCAAGTGATCGCGCTTAGGGCATCACAACGGCCAGCGACGGCACTGCGCATAACATCGGTTAATGGAAACGCGCCGCCGTTTCGCAGGAGCCTAGTTTTTATCGACATTCAGTAGGCTAGAATAACGCAAAAGCAGATCTGTAATGAAAACGCGGCTACTGAGAGAGTAGTCCAAACTAACTCAAGTGAATACAGGTCGTTTGACAAACGCTTTTTACCAATTCATTATTTAGAACATATAGGCCTATGCTATTTAAGCTTCAAAATAGGTGCACTGTGCAGTTCAGTTACAGTTTAACTTAACTCATTGCTGTTAAAATGGATAGGCTATAAGATTTATTTTTTTTTTTAATATTCACATAAACAACATATTTTTCGCCTGGCATATCACGTTCGCACAGGGCCTCGCAACCCCCTTGCGACGGGCCTGAACGAAGTAAACAACGTCCAGAGCAGTGTAACGTTAGGGATGCTATTGACCATTTAACCGTTAACCGCGTCATTACGTTCGACCAGTGGGGCGCACATAGTACAATCGTAGGGTTCGGGTTCGGTGGAAAAAAATTCTGAGATTCGTCAGAAACCGAACCCCGTCAAAAAGCCCAATATTCGTCCGAATCCGAACCCGAATCCTGGATTCGGTGCATCCCTACTGATAACGGTCAGATAGGTATGATTTAAACCATGCCAATGCAGGTCCACTAATGCCTACATAATTTTAGAGTCGAATCAAAAGAATGTTGTGGTCGATAGTGTCGAATGCAGCGCTAAAATCGAGTAACACTAACAAAGAGATACAACAACGATCGGATAATAAGAGTAAATCATTTGTAACTCTGATGAGAGCAATCTCAGTACTATGATACGGTCTAAATCCTGACAGGAAATCCTTACAGATGCCATTCTTTCTAAAAAGGAACATAATTGTGAAGACACTGCCTTTTTCAAGTATTTCTGACAGAAAGGGTAGATTTGAGATTTGCCTGTAATTTACTAATTCTGTTGGATCAAGTTGCGTTTTTTTAATAAGTGGTTTAATAATAGCCAACTTAAAGGTTTTTGGTACATAGCCTTATGACAAAGATGAATTAATGATATTGATATAATTGATGATATAATGATATAATTAATGATATGTATCTTGTCATCCGAGGAAGTGCGCTGGGAAAGAACTGCTGCTGCACCTACCCCCGTCTCTGATGCGTCAGCCTCTACCACGAACTGGCTAGATGGATCAGGGGTAACAAGAATGGGAGCGGAAACGAAGGCTCTTGAGTTTGGAAAATGCAGCCTCGGCTGCACCAGACCACCCGAAAGCCATTCTGGGAGAGGTTAACGCAGTCAGAGGTGCGGCTAGTTGGCTGAAGTTGCGAATAAAATGCCGATAGAAATTGGCGAACCCCAGAAACCTCTGTAGGGCCTTACGGGAATCTGGGCTTGGCCAATCCATCACAGCCTTAACCTTGTCAGGATCCATGCGCATTCCCTCGGATGAGACGATATACCCCAGGAATGAAACCGACTGTGCATGAAACGCACATTTCTCCGCTTTGACAAAAAGCCCATTCTCTAGCAACCTCTGAAGCACTAGTCAGACATGTTGGACATGCTCCTGGAGAGAAGAAGAAAAAATCAATGTCGTCCAGGTAGACATAAAGAAACTGATCAACCATGTCTCTCAACATATCGTTGACTAGTGTCTGGAAGACCGCAGGGGAGTTGGACAGGCAGAAGGGCATGACCAAATATTCAAAATGACCCCTAGAGGTATTAAAGGCAGTCTTCCACTCATCTTCCTCTCTTATGCACACCAAATGATAAGCGTTACGTAAATCCAATTTTGTGAATATGTATGCTCCTTGTAGCCTCTCGAAAGGTGAAGAAATCGCCAAAGGATAAGTATTCTTTACCGTGATGTTGTTCAGCCCTCAGTACAATCAATACAAGGCTGTAAAGAACCATCCTTCTTACCCACAAAAAAGAATCCCACCCCCCGCTGGAGAAGAAGAATGGCAGATGAACCCGGAAGCTAGAGAATCAGAAATGTATTTCTCCATGGCCTCCCTCTCAGGAGTAGAAAGTGAATATAACCTGCCCTTAGGCGGAGACGTGCCTGGTAGTAGATCTATAGCACAGTCATAGGGACGAACTGAACACTTCCTTCAGGTCGAAGTACACTTCGGGCACGTTAGATAAATTCATTGTCTCCTCCTGTAACACAGAACCAGACATAGACGATCGAGCAGACACAAGACAAGAAGCGTAGCACTAATTGCTCCAACCCGCCACCGAAATGTGTCCCCAGCCAACCCTGGGGTTGTGCTTGACCAACCAGGGATGGCCGAGAACAATGGGGGTGCGAGGTGAGTCAGTGAGCAGGAATGTGATAATCTCTGTGTGATTGCCTGAAATGGTGTGAGAGATACTGTCCGTGATGTGGGTGATGGTAGGGAGTGTTTGACTGTTGAGGGCGTGAACAGCGATAGTACTGGAGAGAGGAGTAACCGGAATCTGGAGTTGTTTAGCCAAGGAACAGTCAATGAAATTACCCTCCGCTCTGGAATCCAAGTTCTTGAATCTGGGTCAAGAGCTCGGACACCTGGGGGTGTCCAGTGCCTGCACCGCCTGTGCTGTGATGTTAACTTGTTGATCCTGCTGATCCATTCGTTGACTGCTGCTCCTGAGAAAATCCTGTAATTCCGTCATCCTCGCTGGATCCATTCTCAGGTCAGATTGTTCTGTCGCGACTTCAAAGAGAGACAGGAGAATCCAATTGCAAAGAACAAGCAGGTTGAGCAGACGACGAACCAGAACCGCAGCCACGGCAAGGAGAGCAGGCAGGCAGAGAGCTGGACGGTGAGGCAGGGATGCAGTGGGAACACAACCGGCAATCCTTCTGGAACCGGAACGGAACACCACCAGGACACGAGGGAAGCACAGACACACGGGAACACCACCAGGAACTGCCTGAAACGATCTGACAATGAGTGGAGGTGAGAGACACGCTGATAAAGGCTGGTAATGAGTGCAGCAGGTGGAGACGATGAACTCTGCAATCAGTAACCACGCCTCCAACACCACTAAATAACACAACGAGAAGGAGAAAATTAATTTATGAACTGTGACACTGAATGCGATCATACGCTCTTTCCACAAATTACGAAAGACCTCTAGTTTTGTTTTCTCCCAGCTACGCCACAATTTTCTGCCTGCTGTTTTAAGGGCCCGGGTGTGCTCGTTGTACCACTGCGTTGGACTATTTTCTTTAATCTTCTTTAAGCGCAGGGGAGCGACTGTGTCTAAAGTACTGGAAAAGAGAGAGTCAATAGTTTCTGTTGCAACATCGAGTTCCTCTAAGCTATCTGGAATGCTGAGGAGAGGATACTGATGAGGAAGATTATTTAAAAAGCAATCTTTAGTCGCGGCAGTGATAGTCCTGCCATTTTTTAAACGGGCGGACGACTTTTTAGCCTTAGCTAAATTAAGTATACATGATACTAGGTAATGATCTGAGATGTCGTCGCTCTGCTGCAGAATTTCAATGGCATCAACATCTATTCCATGTGACAATATTAGGTCTAAAGTATGATTATGGACACGTGTTGACTAACTCCAATAGAGTTTAGAATGTCTTTAAATGCCAATCCCAATGTGTCTTTTTCGTTGTCTACATTGATGTTAAAATCACCAACAATTAGTAATTTATCTATGGCCAGAACTAACTCTGATAGAAAATCAGCAAATTCTTTGATAAAGTCTGTATTGTGCCCTGGTGGCCTGTATACAGTAGCTAACACAAATGTTAGACGGGATTTATCAATTACACTACATAACGTTACATAAAGCACCAAAACTTCAAAGAAATTATATTTGAAACTAGATTACTGTAATGTCCACATGGTGCTGCAATTCTGTGAGTCTTTAGTTAAGCACTTTTAAGAAACCATCTTTCATAGTGTAGTCACAGTACATTTCACACAAATTTACCTTGCATCAACATGACAGAAATCATTTATCCATCACATAGACATCAACCAGCTTGCTATTCCCATGAAGGGAGTTGAAGATAGTAACAATTCATATGTGATAAGTCTCTAGCATATAGAGAAACTTCACAGGTTACATGTAAATACACATAATACCATAGTATATGTTAAAGGTGCTGTTCGGTGGATTAATTCACATGATTGGTTTGAATTGGTAGTGGTAGTTTTTCTAGAGTCCTGTGGGATTTTGTGGTGTGATATTCTCTGGACAGTGTCGACCGACAGGGAGGGGGGAGGCAAAGAATGTGCTTCTTTGATCTCCAGTTCACTTTTAGTTCCCAGATAACACTTGGTGTCATGAGTGAGAGTTCCTTACAGGGGGTCCTTAGTTTACAGACAAAGTGTCTCTCAAGGCCATTTGGATTCCTTGATTAAGTTTTATGATGTTCAGGAGTCTTCTGGAATGCTTTGTTGTGTCGACTCACTGCATACAATCAAAAAGACGTGCAGAATAATGATAGGCGATAGTGCAGCAGCCAAACTCAGAGCAGTACCACTGTCCAATGACACAGTTGCTAGGAGAATTGTAGACATGTCGAATGATATCAGAGAGCAACTGATAGAGTTCGTAAAAAAAGAGTCTTTACTACGTGCTGCAGCTGGACGAATCCACTGATATTGCTGGGCAGGCACAGCTCCTCACCTATGTCAGGTATCTGCGGGACAAGGCGATTGAGGAGGATGTCCTGTTTTGCCGGCCTCTTCAGTCGCACACTACAGGAGAAGCCATTTTCAATGTCCTTGATATTTTTATCTGTGAAAATGGTTTGGCTTAGGATCGATGCGTTGGCCTATGCACAGATGGGGCGTGAGCGTGGTCTAGCTGCTCGCGTTCAGCAAGTAGATCCACTTGTGAAATGGACACATTGCATGGTCCATCGCGAAGCACTAGCTGCTAAAAAATACCGGTTCTGTTTGACTCTGTGCTGAACCAATCCGTGAAAATGATAAATCTCATCAAATCATGGCTGCTAAACTCTTGCTTGTTTGGGGTCCTCTGCCAGGAGATGGGGTCAGGGCACGAACAGCTGCTTCTGCACATTGAAGTTCGCTGGCTATCCAGGGGGCGGGTGTTACAGCGGTTGTATGAGCTGTGAGAGGAGGCAAAGTGGTTTTTGACAGAATTCAGATCTGGGGAAGCATCTGGATGACATTATGTGGCTTGCGTCTCTGTCCTATTTGGTCGATATATTTGACCGCTTGAATGGACTCAACCTGTTTTTGCAAGGCCCCGAAACTCATATTTTGCTCCTTGCAGACAAAGTGCATGCCTTCACACAAAAACTAGACCTCTGGCATGGCCGCATCAGTCGAGGGAACTGCGACATGTTCCCCAGCCTATCAGACTTTATCACTGATGCAGGCACGTCACATGATTTCTCCTCCCTATTTCAATCAGCGTCTGAGCACCTGTCAGCAATGAGAAAACAATTTGCAACGTACTTTAAAGAGGATTATCGCTCTTTTGCATGGGTTCAAGATCCTTTTGTGCGCAGAGTAAACGGGCTATCAATTGATATGCAGTAACAGCTTATTGAGCTGAAGAGTGACAGTAGACTGAAGGAACTCTTTAGCTCCTGCCCTCTTTCGTCATTCTGGGCAGCATTGATGCAGGAATATCCTGAACTCTTCTGTAGTCGCCTTGAAGATTCTCCTTCCTTTCGCATCGACATATTTGTGTGAGGCAGGATTCTCAAAAATCAGCTTGCAAAAGGTTGAGAACCCCTGAGCTAACTCAATCACAAACAGCACAACCAGCTCATGAGTCCTGACAGAATACAGACCGACTGAATGACACTTTAAGCATCTTAAATGGAGATCGCTAAAATGCAGCTTACTTGTTTATTGGTGTTTTCAGATCACCGCACGCACGAGAAAGAGAGCTTGCGTGCATATGGTTGCCAGATTGCATATGTTTAGGTAAAACACCGGACAGAATACGTGTTCTTTTCACAGAAAAAATCGGATTGTTTTATTTTTAAATGACTGAACTCTGGCAACTGCAAGCACGAAGACTCGAAAGCTCCTCTTTCCCCTCCAACAAAACCAGTGCTTTTTGTTCAAGTTTTTATTTTTTAAACTACATTTTAGACTCGTCTTTTTTGGTCAACGATATTGTTTATATAGTCACAATGTGACTCCAATGTACTCATTGTACACAGTGACTGTGATGTACTCTGAAATACAAGCAAACACATCATACTTCAGTTCTCAAAAATATAAATATATATTTTTAACAAAATGAATAGAAGCCTTGTCAAATGATCGTTTTAACTTATATGGTGGAGAAGGTGACGTAGCTAGAAGGATTGAGTGAGCTATCTGTAAGCAACTAAACTAAAGTAGAACAACATACGTATCTACGGTTTTATTTTGTAATTTATGACAACACTGGCAGGAAATAATATTAACCTTTGTCATTAGACACACTATTTAGTTATGTATTGTAGTACATATATAATATGCAAATAGGGGACTCTGAATAATGGAACAGGTCTATTTAGCTCAAATTAATGAATTAATTTATTCATAGGGAATTTTGCAAGAGTCTATATTACGACCGAGCAAATGACTCGTCCTACGTTCATTTGAACGGGCGTAACTATCAACTCTGCAGCAGATATTAATATCCACAGAATAGTGAAACACTATTTAACAGCCAGGTAACTAAGATCAGCAGTTCAAGACATTAAAATTCGTAAGCACATAACACAAGAACACTTATCTTTAATTTACAAACAAAGCTTTATTGATTACTCTAGCACGTAAAACTAGTATCTAACAAAAACAAACAAACACACACATTCACACGCATTGCAGAAAGTGCTAGAGTGAGTTTTAAGAGAGAGAAGGATGAAGTCCCAAGTTTCTAGCAGTATCTGCATATATAACACATGACCTGAATGAACCACCAATCATTGACTTAACCCTCCTTATCGTTGCTTAGGCGGGGTTATTCAACTTGATATCAGTACACCAGTTCAGTTTAGAATCTGGAGGTTACTTGCGTTTGTCACGCGTCATCATTGAACGGGGATTCCCGTTTGGTCCTGGCTGGAGAGGGGTTTCCCGGTTCTTTGTGATTCGCGGAAGGTCTTGGCGTGTCTTTGATGGGCGTCTTGGGAAGCCAATCACGTGGCGTGTTGGCTGCTAGATGAGAAGGTCTCGTGGCTGCTTGAAGTTGAAGCACGCTCGCTGGCGATTTGTAGAGAGAAAATTTGTGGCGAAACTTAACTTAGAACATGAGATTCGAGGAAAGAAAACAAACTTAAGTAAAAGAAAGGAAAGTGAGAGTTCTAGATGCCCCCTCTTGGCTCTTCAAAGGGGTGCTATATTTAAGCATCTATTCTCAGAAAGCTGGTACTTTGTAATAATGCATCTTGTTGTAATTTGCAAACGAGATTCGGTACAGTTGGGTTTCTGCGACTGGGGAGATACCAAAAACGATACCAAAAACTATAAAGTTGAGAATACAGAGATACAGGAATTCCACAGTTACTAGCATACAGAGTTTGATTTACATACAGTAAACATTATAGCTATTTTAATACATCGTATAAAGACATTAAATCAACAATATATATATATTTAATACATTGAAGAGGTAGTTTTGTCCAATCGATCCATATATGGCTGATGTGAGTGTGTCACGAGACAGTCCGCATGTGTGTAATTCAGAGGTCACAACAGGGGTCGTGTGGGTGCAGGTGTAAAGTGCCTTGGGGCGCTCTTAGGCTGTTAAGTTAGTATGGTCATAACCACAAGGGCCACTTTGTTTACGTATAATCTGATTAGACTTTGGTCATTCGACAGATGGCTGAATCGCCATCAGCCATCAGTGTTAGACAATGACCAAGTGTATTGGCTATAGGGAGTGGTATAGGATTATGCAGTAGAAGGTTGTTTGAATGAAGGTTCAACAATCACTGTTTTAGTGATTTGATGCAAATTATGCATAACATGGTTTCTGTGAGTTTCCTTGATTTTCCCCTTGGTGCTGGGGTCTTGAGGAATTCTGCCTGTGGACAAATGAGAAGTCCCGTCCTTCCTGGGCTTGGTACCACAGGTGGTCTTGATGACCCAAAGAGGTATCTGATTGTTGTCCCCCCTATCTTTATCTGATGGCGGTGAACAGTTTCTTTGTGTTAGTCCACCAACATCCAATCAAAATGTAGCAAATCCGCTGTTATGGGCAGAGAGGAGCCCAGGCCATAAATGGCCCTGGAATGTTGAGTTAGTTTTGTGTGGACTTATGTTTGAATTAATTATCTGTAAGATTCATTTGTGTCTGCGCGGCCACAATTCCTACAGTATGGTCCTTAGAGTTTCCTATTGTTACTGTACTAGCATCTTGCGTTATCTAGACAATGCTGTCTCTGTAAGAAACTTTCTGTTTAATCAGAAATTGTTTAGATAGACAATAAATGGATAAAAACAGTATTTACTGCTTGCAGGAATATAGTTGGAAATGAATTGCCCCTTTCTTCAGTTTAATACGCTGAGTGTAGACTGCATGATATTGTCCCAGGTTAAAAAAACTGTCCCAGGTTAGAAAAACTGTCTGTGGTAAAATGGGCAAAGCAAACGAAAATGTTTTAATTAAATTGCTGCGGTATCCGATTATATATACCATGCCTGTTCTTATCTGTAGGAAGGGTATGAAAAGTCCTCACATCCCTCACGTGGCGCTTGTTTACCTGCAGAACTCCTGATGATTCGGCTGCGCAGTTCCGTCCGACATTGAACATGTGCTGCCATATGCAAATGTTGAGGGCGTACATATGATCCCATCGATTGCGTCATAGTTGGTGTTATGTTGAGATTTGCCTATTTTTCTGTGGTGTTTTTCACAAACGAGATATAAATATGAAGGAGAAGGCAATGGTGTCTGAGACTCACAGTATGTGATGTCCATGTACTGAACTCTTGTTATTTCACTATAGCAATGTTAATTAAATTTTTAATTCTAGGGCACCTTTAAATTTAGTTATAAAGTCTTGATGGTAGAGGTGGGCAGATCGATACTAATATCGATAATATCGATACCAACGTTGGTATTGGTATTGATCGATACCAATGTGAAAATATCGATACTTAAGTTTCAGTTTCTCTCGTTTTGCGACCTGGCCGTGTTTGTCAAAATGCTGCTGCTGTCACAGAGCAGAGGAAGCTCAAGAGTGCTTCTCGTGCTCGACACTGCTCTCCTCCCCTTCTCCTGTTTTGTACCGTCACGTGACTCGCCATTAGCGCTACCACCAGCAGTCAGGCACGCGCACCGCTCATCCGCGCATTTCTAACAGCAGTCAGTCAGAGGCGGAGAATGGCAGCAGAGAGAAAGAGGAGCGTTGTATGGCTGTATTTTCAGGCCGAAAATGAGACAACAGCGACATGTACCCTTTGTAGAAAGTCTTTAAAATACAGTGGCAATACAACTAATTTGTACAAACATATGAAAAATCACTGACCAGAAAATGCTGAGCTGCAGAAACGGAGAGAGGAGGAGAAAAATCCCCCGACCAAAAGTTGTTTCTGAACAAAAGCTTTTGTAGTACTGATTAATAACCCAAAATGCAAATCACAAAACCAAATTAAAAGTCATGAAAATTCATTTAGATTTAGGTTGAAGACGCATCAACCTTAATTATTAAAAAGTATCGATATTGGTATCGGTATCGGCGATACTGGCCCTGTATTTACTTGGTATCGGATCGATACCAAATCTAGCGGTATCGCACACCTCTACTTGATGGTGTTTGGCCAGTTGTCGACCTAACCACAGGCTTTACTCTTCAGCACAATGGTAACCCCAAAAACTCACACATCATGTAAAATAACACTTAATTTGAACATTTACTCTACTTTAACAGTAATTTAGCATGCTGGGGACTAGAAATCTGCTGTAACTCATTCCGTGAATATATGTGTGTACATACATTCACATTTATATGGGAACATGTTTGTGCAATATACTATGTACACAAGTATAAAACTTTAAGTTGGCTGGTAAAGTGGATTAAACTTTATGAATATTGCATGTAATGCTAATTTCGTCTTATGTTATATGTATCAATATATAGCCATACATAGTCAATGCATACACTCACCTAAAGGATTATTAGGAACACCTGTTCAAGTTCTCATTAATGCAATTATCTAATCAACCAATCACAAGGTAGTTGCTTCAATGCATTTAGGGGTGTGGTCCTGGTCAAGACAATCTCCTGAACTCCAAACTGAATGTCAGAATGGGAAAGAAAGGAGATTTAAGCATTAAGATTTTTGGTGCCAGATGGGCCAGTCTGAGTATTTCTCAATCTGCTCTTTTTCCCTGTTCACACCATTCTTTGTAAACCCTAGAAATGGTTGTGCGTGAAAATCCCAGTAACATCCAGTATGCGGCAGTCCTGTGGGCGAAACTGCCTTGTTGATGCTAGAGGTCAGAGGAGAATGGGCCGACTGATTCAAGCTGATAGAAGAGCAACTTTGACTGAAATAACCACTCATTAAAACTGAGGTATGCAGCAAAGTATTTGTGAAGCAACAACACGCACAACCTTGAGGCAGATGGGCTACAACAGCAGAAGAGCCCACCGGGACCCCTCATCTCCACTACAAATAGGAAAAAGAGGCTGCAATTTGCACAAGGTCACCAAAATTGGACAGTTGAAGACTGGAAAAATGTTGCCTGGTCTGATGAGTCTCGATTTCTGTTGAGACATTCAGATGGTAGAGTCAGAATTTGGGGTAAACAGAATGAGAACATGGATCAATCCTGCCTTGTTACCACTGTGCAGGCTGCTGGTGGTGGTGTAATGGTGTGGGGGATGTTTTCTTGGCACACTTTAGGCCCCTTAGTGCCAATTGGGCATCGTTTAAATGCCACGGCCTACCTGAGCATTGTTTCTGACCATGTACATCCCTTTATGACCACCATGTACCCATCCTCTGATGGCTACTTCAAGCAGGATAATGCACCATGTCACAAAGCTCTAATCATTTCAAATTGGTTTCTTGAACATGACAATGAGTTCACTGTACTAAAATGGCCCCCACAGTCACCAGATCTCAACCCAATAGAGCATCTTTGGGATGTGGTGGAACGGGAGCTTCATGCCCTGGATGTGCGTCCCACAAATCTCCATCAACTGCAAGATGCTATCCTATCAATATGGGCCAACATTTCTAAAGAATGCTTTCAGCACCTTGTTGAATCAATGCCACGTATAATTAAGGCAGTTCTGAAGGCAAAAGGGGGTCAAACACAGTATGGTGTAGTATGGTGTTCTAATAATCCTTTAGGTGAGTGTATATTGCGGTACATTGAAACATAAGCACTAGTTTCCCATTTATGTAAATGTTTTATGTAATATATTGCATTATATTTCCATATATTTTTGTTCTGTTCCGTAAGGGAAATACCACTATTAGCTGCCTCAAATTAATTTATAAAAATAATACATACAATTATAGGTGTTTTTTTTATAATAATAGAATTAGTCTTTTTTTTTTCTTTCTGTAACTATTTAAAAAAAAAAATCTATCCACCTCATATTATATCTGCTCTCTTCTTCAGAAATCCCTTTTTTTAAATCTAGTCTGACCAACTCAATTAGTTTGGAATTAATCAGTTTTATTTTTCAGATTAAAAATAGATCAATCTACTTTATTATGTGACAGACATAAAAAAAGTTATGACCAGACTAAAGAAAAAAATGTGATGTGATGTGATGTGAACTTGTAAGACTAGTCTAAGCAGTTCATGTAATCAGCTAATACACCTATTTTATGCACAGCCTATTTTATTCCTTTGTATTGCAGACAAACACTCCCTGTATTACATTTACACGGCCTTGTCCAAACCTGTCAATCTGCCGGGCATCCATGAATTTACTGCTATGGGTCTGCTAGATGACAGACAGATTGACTATTATAATAGCAAGGAACAAAGAAAGATTCCCAAACAGCACTGGATGAAAGAGAAAATGGAGGCGGATTACTGGGAAAAAGGCACCCAGTCAAGAAAGAGCAAAGAACAGTGGTTTAATGTGAATGTCAACATTCTGATGAACCGTATGAGACAGAATGAATCAGGTGAGGAACAATAATACATTTTAAAATGCATTTACATAGAATTATAATATTATATTGATATTATTATTTTTTAATATAATTGTATCATCCCTTAAACATTTTGAATTCTGTCTGTTTCAGATGTTCATGTTCTTCAGTGGAGACATGGGTGTGAAGTCGAGAACCTGGGAAATGAATTGAAGTTTCTCCAAGGCATTGATGAGTACAGTTATGATGGTGAAAACTTCCTGTCTTTTGATGATAAGGAGTCTCAGTGGGTTGCCCCCGTTGATGCAGCTCTTCCAACCAAGACGAAGTGGGATAATGTGCCCATCTTAAACCAGTACACCAAGGGCTACCTGGAGAAAGAGTGTGTGGACTGGCTCAACAAATTCAGAGAATATGGAGATGAGGAGCTGAGAAATGGCTGTGAGTAATGGTACAGCATTTGTATTTGTTGATTATCTGCAGCTGTCATATACAGTGAGAAAAATAAATATTTGAACACCCTGCTATTTTGCAAGTTCTCCCACTTGGAAATCATGGAGGGGTCTGAAATTGTCATCGTAGGTGCATGTCCACTGTGTGAGACATAATCTAAAAAAAAAAATCTTGAAATCACAATATATGATTTTTTAACTATTTATTTGTATGATACAGCTGCAAATAAGTATTTGAACACCTGTCTATCAGCTAGAATTCTGACCCTCAAAGACCTGTTAGTCTGCCTTTAAAATGTCCACCTCACATTTATTATCCTAAATTAGATGCACTTGTTTGAGGTCGTTAGCTGCATAAAGACACCTGTCCACCTTAGACTATCAGTAAGAATCCAACTACTAACATGGCCAAGACCAAAGAGCTGTCCAAAAACACTAGAGAAAAAAAATTTACACCTCCACAAGGCTGGAAAGGGCAAGGCTGGAAATTTCCAAGCAGTTTGGTGAAAAAAGGTCCACTGTTGGAGCAATCATTAGAAAACGGAAGAAGCTAAACATGACTGTCAATCTCCCTCGGACTGGGGCTCAATGCAAGATCTCACCTCCTGGGGTCTCAATGATCCTAAGAAAGGTGAGAAATCAGCCCAGAACTACACGGGAGGAGCTGGTCAATGACCTGAAAAGAGCTGGGACCACCGTTTCCAAGGTTACTGTTGGTAATACACTAAGACATCATGGTTTGAAATCATGCATGGCACGGAAGGTTCCCCTACTTAAACCAGCACATGTCCAGGCCTGTCTTAAGTTTGCCAATTACCATTTGGATGATCCAGAGGAGTCATGGGAGAGAGTCATGTGGTTAGATGAGACCAAAATAGAACTTTTTGGTCATAATTCCACTAAACATGTTTGTAGGAAGAAGAATGATGAGTACCATCCCAAGAACACCATCCCTACTGTGAAGCATGGGGGTGGTAGCATCATGCTTTGGGGGTAGGGGTGTCATGATTCTCCAAATCCTCGATTCAATTACGTTTTCGATTCTAAGGCCACAGTTCGATTCGATTCTCGATTTTTACATTCTTTCTTTTTTTTTAAAGCACTGGTTGCAATGGTCAATAACTTTCTCCTAAATTATTATAAATGGAATCACCTTAGCTGTGAGATGAGTTCTACTTGGGATTTCATAAAGTAGTTCTAACACGCTAATTAAATGCCTAAATACACATTGACTCTTAATTTGAAATGCCTGCGCCTTACTGGCAGGCATTTCAAAAGCTCATTCAGTTCAGATGAGGGAGATAAAATATTTGTTACAACCGTCTAAAACGTATAACTAAACATCGTAAAGTAAACATTGTCATTATTCATCAGTATTACTTCATAAACAATTGCCTTGCATAAATATGAGCTATTCACTGATTGAGCCGTTCTGAAGCGCTATTGGAGATGCGTTAGCCTAAAGTGCGTGCGTTTCCCCTGTTAGTTCCGCACGTTACAGTTCAAATGTGCGCATCTTTTACACATGATGTCAGTTCTGACTGGACCTGTTCCCTAACCTTATCGTCCCTCCCTAACATTTTCGTCTCGTTTTTATTCGTTGATGAAAATGACAGTAGATTTTCGTCATAGCTTTTTGTCATCCAACACTAGTTTTTATTTAGTTATCGTCTCGTTTCGTCTGTGAAAAAGGTTGTTGACGAAAATTATTCAAATCAACGAAATTAACACTGCTTCAGTGAAACAGGAGGGGGTTCAAGTTATGTCGATAGGTCTCCTGCATCTGCAGTTGCCATGCTATCTTTTGAGTGGCTGTAGCTAGGTTAGAGGAGGTTGACTCGCATCACTTCAACACGTGTTTTTTTTTCAGCTTGGCAAGCAACCAGACGTGACGTGGGGGCGTGGCAGCATCAACGATTCCATTTTTTAATTTTTTAATTCAATTTTATGACACCCTTATTTGGGGGTGTTTTTCTGCACATGGGACAGGGCGACTGCACTATATTAAGGAGAGGATGTCCGGGGCCATGTATTGCAAGATTTTGGGGAACAACCTCCTTCCCTCAGTTAGAGCATTGACGATGGGTCGAGGCTGGGTCTTCCAAAATGACAATGACCCGAAGCACACAGCCAGGATAACCAAGGAGTGGCTCTGTAAGAAGCATATCAAGGTTCTAGTGTGGCCTAGCCAGTCTCCAGACCTAAACCCAATAGAGAACCTTTGGAGGGAGCTCAAACTCCGTGTTTTTTCAGTGGGGCCGAAATCCTACAGGAAACTTTTGACCTCTGTAATTGCAAACAAAGGCTACTGTACCAAATATTAACATTGATTTTCTCAGGTGTTCAAATACTTATTTGCAGCTGTATCATACAAATAAATAGTTAAAAAATCATACATTGTGATTTTTTTTTTTAGATTATGTCTCTCACATGTGACAATTTCAGACCCCTCCATGATTTTCAAGTTGGAGAACTTGCAAAATAGCAGGGTGTTCAAATACTTATTTTCCTCACTGTATATAGAACTCACTGATAAACTGATTCCTTTGTCCTCAGCTCCTCCAGATGTGTACGTGTTTGCAAAAAGATATACCAGTGACAAAACCAAGCTGAAACTCACCTGTCTGGCTACTGGCTTTTACCCCAAAGATGTGAAAGTTACGATAAGGAAATATCGCAGACCCCTGCCTGAAGTTGAGATTGAATCCTCAGGAATCAGACCAAACCATGATGGAACCTTCCAGCAAAGGAAGAGTGTAAACATCCAGGAGGATGAAAAAGCAGAATATGAATGTTTTGTGTCCCACAGTACTCTCAAAGAACCTGTTATCATCCCTTGGGGTAATTAAAGCAGTTACGCATACAAAAAGAAATAGCTATATTACAACCCCAAATCAGAAAAAGTTGAGACAGTATGGAAAACGCAAAAAAAAACAAACAAAACAGAAGTGATTTCTAAATTTACTTTGACTTGTATTTCATTGCAGACAATATGAACAAAAAATATTTCATGTTTTGTCTGGTCAACTTCATTTCATTTGTAAATATGCATCCTTTCCTGTAATTTAGACCTGCAACACATTTAAAAAAAAGTTGGGACAGTAAAGCATTTACCACTTTGTAATGTTGCCATTCCTTTTCACAACACTTAAAAGACGTTTAGGGACTGAAGACACCAAGTGCTGAAGTGTTTTAGGTGTAATTTTGTCCCATTCTTCCTGCAAACAAGTCTTAAGGTGGGCAACAGTACTGTTGCCCACCTTAAGACTTGTTTGCAGGAAGAATGGGACAAAATTACACCTAAAACACTCCGTTGTCGCATTTTGCGCTTCAAAATGCGCCACACATTCTCTATTGGAGACAGGTCGGGACTGCAGGCAGGCCAGTCAAGTACCTGTCCCCTCTTCCTCTGCAGCCAGGACTTTGTAATGTGTGCAGAATGTGGTTTTGCATTGTCTTGTTGAAATATGCATGGACGTCCCTGGAAAAGATGTCTTCTTGAAGGCAGGATATTAACATAGGGCTTCCTTTTGGCACAGTACAGTTTTAACTGGCATTTGTGGATGTAACTACGTATTGTGGTACTTGACAACGGTTTGCCAAAGTAGTCCTGAGCCCATGTGGTGATATCGCTCATAGATGTATGACGATTCTTGATGCAGTGCCGCCTGAGGGATCGGGGATCATGGTTGTTCAGCTTAGGCTTGCGCCCTTGTCCTTTACGCACTGAAATTCTTCCAGATTCCTTGAATCTTTTAATTATGTTATGCACTGTTGAATGTGAAATATCCAAATCTCTTCCTATCTTTCTTTGAGAAACATTGTTTTTAAATAATTTTCTCATGTATTTGTTGGCAAACTGGCGATCCTCTGCCCATCTTTGCTCCTAAAGGATTAGACCTTTCTTGGATGGTGCTTTTGTACCAAATCATAATTACAATCACCTGTTGACATCACCTGTTTCAAATCACATCATTATTTAACCATTCTACCTCATTACTAGCCCTAAATTGCTCCTGTCCCAACTTTTTTTGAAACGTGTTGCAGGTCTGAATGACAGGAAAGGATGCATATTTACAAATGACATGAAGTTGACCAGACAAATTGTCTGCAATGAAATACAAGTCAAAGTAAATTTAGAAATCACTACTTTCTTTTTTTATTTGCGTTTTCCATACTGTCCCAACTTTTTCTGATTTGGGGTTGTATATAAAAAAGGGTTGAATTTGTGAACTTCCATTTCCCCCTTTATTTCAATGTGTATTATCCTCACTTAGTTCAAATTCATTTAAAATTTGTTTCTTTTGCATTTTTTTAGATGGACTATGCCAGGACTGCACACCAGCGCCTGTCCCGGCTATGATTGGAGCAGTGATTGGTGGTCTGTTTGTGCTGGCAGTTGTTGCTTTGGTGTTATTCATCTTAAAGAAGAAAAATATTATTAGTGAGTAGTGATGAGTAATTATGATACACACATTCTTATTGTCAGTAAAAAAAATTAACCGTTGTTTAATCATTATATTATGCCTTTGAATTCCACATAACAAACATAGCCAGACCTGGGGCCTATACCATGAAGCCGGTTTAGCTGGCTAGCCAGATATGTTTAAGCTTAGTTTGTGCCAATCCTGGGTTTTAGGTACCATTAAAGTGGTTTGGCTTTTAGCAGTGTTCATCTCCATAGTAACTTACGCTCCACGGCCAGCCTGCTCCAGGGCAAGTTATGTTCTGGATAAGACATCTCAAACTGAAATGGGACTAATCAGCTGTGAGCAAAGGGTCACACCTCTGATGCAATAAAGCCACTCCCCCTGTTTGAACTCCAAATTAAAGGCCACTACATCGCAAATGGTTTTTAAAGACTAAAGCACATAGCTTTTAACAATGCTTATTTATAATAATAATAATTTTGAATAATTCATGACCCTCCTACATAATTCCATTTTTTTTTATGTTATCATGTGCATGTGGACTGAATTTGTGTGAGGTTACTAGAATTTAAAATCAGGATGTATTAAAAGCAAATTTTGGCATGCAACTCTGGCTAGAGTGTAGAGAGGCCTGGGTAGCTTAAATATAGCTTTACTGTGTTCGTTTGTTCTTTTACTGTGAGCATAAAACTCCCATGCACATATACTTATAACAGCCACTATAACCCTTATTTGCAATATACTATTGCACAGCCACTATAACCCTTATTTGCAAAACAAATAAATCAATAATAATAATTCACACCAATCACATTTCAATCACACACACTTAAATATCAGACCACAACAGTTGAATGTTAAACTCAAAATGTATTTATATTGTTTTTTTTTTCAGAACTAGGTTGATCAACCTTTTAAAATGTCCTCATGTTCCAAATGAAATGCAATGAACAATACCCTAGGTTTTTTTTTCTTTTTACTCTTATGTCTCAGTTTTGTGGTACCACAACATTGGCGCGCTTGTTGGAGCTCAGTTGAAACCTTTCCAAATAATATTGTCTGTACTCACGATTCATCTGCACCAGAAAGATTATAGTGACCGTCTATCCAAACTGATCCGTCCAATGGTGAGATACGCAATGATGAAACCCGTCCTGAAACTCCGTCCATGGTGTAAACGCAACACCTCCGGCCTGCAGTGCGAATCCTGAGCACCTCTATTGCAGCAACATGGGTGGCAGCATCTGATGCACACTAGCCAAAAGTCCACAAAATGAGCTTAACTTTATCTTGTCCAAAAATGTCAATTTCATTTTAGTTCACAATGTCCACACTCACTCAGAAACTCTGTGGCAAAGTGGATTGCTGACTATATAGTAGCAATTTGTACATGGCTATGGTGTTAGTTTCACCTCAGAAGAATCTCCGTGACTCATTTAACCAGCTTCAGACAAAGCTCACTCTCCCGTTTTAACAGGGTTACTCACTGACAAAAAAAATGAAAAATCCCCCCCTGGCTCTTAACTTCGATTACCAGTAATATATTGATCATACAGAACTTAGAACTAACTTTAGCTCGTACGATCTCTCCGTTTGTTTCCCGTCACTCTTGTTTCCAGTCTCGCTCTATTTCTATATAGTCCCGCCCCCTCAACAACCCAATAGGTTGCCCAACTGCTCTCTGGATAGCACTGATTGGATAACAAACAAACGGACACCTGGCCACCCAATACAAAACAAAATGACAGGGTTCAAAGGTTATTCACAACAGAGGATATTTCAAGACCTCCGCTTTATAACTGCATTTACACGTATTAATACAAAAGTGTATTTAAACACCAGGGACAATTGAACTGGCCCATATTTCAGGATATTTTGTATTTCTGTTAACAGAACACAAAATAAACAATATATAAAATTATCAGGGTATAACATATATAATTTATGTAATTATTATACCCTTTATCAATTACACATGTATCACAAAATAAACAATATATAAAATCTCGTTTCACAATTTCTGCAGTCACCAAATGGTCATCCTCCTCCACTACGGCAAGTTCTTCAGCTGTCTCATTCATTTCTGAGTTACTTGTCAAAACAGCCAGATCCAAATCCAGATTAAAAGGCTCACAGTAATCAATGTTTTGAGGTTCTGGTCCTAGTAACTCTCGTGGTACATAATAGTCATGCCATACACCTATCTCATCATCTTCGGAGTCAGAGACTACCTCCATCTTATCCTGTTCAGGCGCTGGTAAGCAAGGAGTATCATAGTTATCTTCTCTCTTTGCTTTGAGCCGCCTGCTGGCTCTCCTTTGTTTCGGGGGCTCCTTGTTTATCTCAGGCCGCAGCTGCACTTCCCGTCAAAGTGGCAGAATGTGATTGCGGTGCAGTATCTTTTCAGAGCCATGTCCACTCTCTGGCTTCAGTTTGAACACGGGCAAACCAGGCAGTTGACTCTTCACAATGTAAGGAGTATCTTTCCACCGATCAGCAAGCTTGTGCTTCCCTTGTAAACCCAGGTTTCGGATCAAGACCCTGTCCCCGGAATCTAATGGACAGAAACGAACTCTCTGATCATAGTGTTGCTTGTTCCCTTCATTTTTTTATCTGCCATCCTCCCAGCCAACTGATAGGCAGCTTGAAGCTCATGTTTCATGTTTTTTACATACCATGTCTTTTTGATGTCATTTCATACCATGTCTTTGACATAAGTAGGATTGTGTGGAGGTGCCATCACTTGAGACTCCGTATGTCATGTCTACTGGCAGCCTGGCTTCTTGTCCAAACATTAGAAAATATGAAGAATAGCCCGTTGACTCATTCAATTGTATGCATGCTCAAGATGGCTGAGGTGTTTACTCCATCTACTTTTACTCCATCTACTTTTGTCTTGTGTTTCCAAAGTTCCAAGCATGTCGAGAAGTTCCAAACTGTTAAAACGCTCAGGCTGTGGATCACTCTGAGGGTGGTAGGGAGTGGTCCTGGATTTCTTTATGCCAAGCATTCTCAACAGTTCATGGATAAGGCGACTCTCAAAATCCCTGTCCTGATCTGAGTGCACCCTTCTTGGCAAACCATTGTGGACAAAGTACTGTTCCCACAGAACCTTAGCGATTGTCAATGCCTTTTGATCTTTAGTTGCAAAAGCTTGAGCATATCTCGTGTAATGATCTGTAACTATGAGCACATTGCAGATATTTCTGGAGTCAGGCTCAATCGTCAGAAAATCCATACAGACGAGATCCATCAGTCCATTACTGTTAAGATGTGACAACTCAGCAACTCTTTTAGGCAGCGTCTTCCTCTGAATACACAGCGGACAGCTCTTGCAGTACCGTTCAACCTGAACTTTCATGCGAGGACTTGTAAAACCTCTCTTGTATCAGACCGTATGTCTTGTCAACCCCCAAATGGCCAGATTGGTCATGCAACGACTGGAGCACAGTTGATCTGAACTCTTGTGGGAGCAACAGCTGCTGCAGAGCTGGTTTGTTTGGTGGATGGCTCATTCTATAACAACACAGAATCTTTGACCATTAGCTTATCCCACTCTTTTAACAACAATGACACATCAGGATGTTTCTCTTTGTTGGCGTAGTTGGCAGTTTTCTGAACAATAGCATGCCACACTTCTCCAATGCATGGGTCTTCCTGCTGAGAATTTGAGATTTCTTCTGCCCTCAATTTGGGCAACTGCTGAGTGTTCAGTAAAGACAAGTTGCAATAGGCTCTAGGCACCGCACCTTTGGATGAGCCCATGAGATCTACAGCTCTACTCCAGGCGACAATGAGGTACTCTGACTTTGGACATGCGACAGACAGCTTGGACTGTGGTGGCAAGCACTGTTTCCTTCTCATGTGAAGCATTGTGATTTGCATGAGGACGGTGTGACAATGCATCCGCATCCACGTTCTGTTTTCCAGGCCGATACTTCAGACTAAAATCATATGATGACAATTCTGCCAACCATCGATGCCCCGTTGCATCCAATTTAGCTGTAGTTAAGACATATGTTAACGGATTGTTATCAGTGTGGACCTCAAACTTGACTCCATAGAGGTAATCATGCAATTTGTTGACAACAGCCCATTTTAACGCCAGAAACTTGAGCTTATGCGTGGGATAGTTATTTTCTGCTGGAGAGAGGCTTCTGCTGACAAAAGCAACTGGGCGCAAACCTTCTCCCTGATCCTGATAGAGGACACCTCCCAATCCTTCTCTGCTCACATCAACATGCAGCACATATGACAGTTTTGGGTTGGCGATTGCCAGCACAGGCGCCTCCGTAAGACTTCTCTTTAAAACCTCAAAAGCTGTCTCACAGTCTTTAAGCCCCAAAAGTCTCAGAAGGATGGTACCAATCTTTTGTTGCTGCGCCTGCTTGTGCTTTCCTCTGCTCTTGGATGTTCTTTTTCTTCTTTGTCACTTTCCCTGTCTTTCCAGCCACAATGCAGCCCTGAAGCAACTGGTTGAGTGGATAACAGACTCAGGAGAAATCCTTTACAAAACGTCTGTAATATCCACAGAAGCCAAGGAAGGAACAAAGAGCAGTGATGTTTTCTGGGCGTGGCCAGGATTTCACAGCCTCAATCTTTGCAGAGTCTGTAGCAATGCCATTTCTAAACACAATGTGGCCAAGGTATGTAACAGGGGGCAGTAGAACTGACATTTATCCAATGATATCTTTAATCTTTCCTCCTTCAATCTGTCGAGGACATTAAGAAGACGTTGCTCATGTTCCTCTAATGTTCTTCCAAAAACAATCACGTCATCCAGATACACTAGCACTTCCAATAGGTTCATATCACCAACAGTTCTTTCCATAATTCGTTGAAATGTGGCTGGTGCTCCACAAATCCCCTGCGGCATCCTTTCAAACTGATAAAACCCTGCTGGGCAAGTGAAGGTAGTCTTTTCTTTATCAACATGCACTAAAGGGATCTGATAATAGCCGCTTCTGAGGTCAAGCACACTGAACCACTGGCTACCACCCAGGCAGGACAAAGCATCTTCCACACGAGGGACTGTGTACTGGTCCGAAATCGTTCTCCTGTTTAATGTCCTATAGTCCACACACATTCGTATGGTGCCGTTTTTCTTGCTAACCACAATTATTGGGGAAGGGGCTTCTGGATTCTGAAATGATTCTGGCCTCTTTGAGATCATTCAGATGCTTCCTCACATCCTCCAAATCACCCGGTGGTAAACGTCTAGAACGTTCTCTGAAAGGTCTATCATCTGTCACCCGAATGCTGTGTTGTGTGTTCTTTGCACAGCCCACATCGAACTCACTGAGTGAGAAAACCTCTTTTCTCTCCATCATCTTTTGACACAGGCACTCCTTCCACTCAGGTGGCACAGAAGGATCACCAAAGTTGAAAGAGGACTGGGACAATTGAGGTGTTGACAGCTTAGGACCCTCCTTTTCAAGAACTGTATTTATTACATCTACAGGGAATAAATGAGCAATAGGAACTCCACATTTTAATGTCACATTATGACTGGATACATTTCTCATGGTGGCTGTGATGCGACGACAGTGAACAGCAATGGACTTTTCAGCAACCGGCATGACCAGAAGCTCGTCAGGAAAACAATCCTCCTCCGGACGGTCTATAAGAACAGCTTGGCTAGAGAGACCTCCAGGAAACTTTGGAATACCAACAACAGTTGCAGCGCCGCAGGGTGGAAGAGTGAAAGGCTTGTCTCGTGTGAACCAGACTGTTCCTTTTTTTTATCTCAGCTGTGTCGTCAGGAGTTTCCTGAAACTTTTCATAAGCTTCTTTTATTACTGGATGAACAGACAGGGTGTTAAGAAAATGGTCTCCTCAATGTGTCTTGCATGAATGGAACAGTCTTCGAACTATAGAGGTGTTTGGGCCGACCACAACAGAAGCCCTCTCCTTCACACATGTATACGAGTTTCCAGTAGCTTTCTGGCTGGGGTTCTGGTCTACCTGCTGTGCCACACTTGCTGATGGAGTCACAGAGGCAGAAAGGAGGCATGCAACATCAGTCTTGAGACCTTGAAATTCTTTCCTTAGACTCTCTACTGCAGGATCTTTCTCTGCTACGTCAGAAACTGGCGCAGGCTCTGGCAGTACATGTACAACTGAGGCTGTAGCACACTCTGCTCATCTACCAATAGCTAAAGACGCACCCTTCTTTACAACCGGTCTTCTCCTCGTTAAAGTAGTCATTGGCAGTGGCCTGGGGATTAGTGAATCTCAAACCTCGGACAATATCTGCTGCTGGCCCTTTAAGACTCTCAGCTACTCTCTGTCTCTTGACAACATCAGAAAATTGCCACTCATCCAACATGTGGGTGGTCTGTTCCGCCCAAGCGTCATTCTCCTCTTCTCCATGTGGAGTGGGTTTCATGCCTGAGAACATGCGTAGCTTGTGATAGCCATCTACAGGCGTGGCTTGGCATTTTTCAACTAGTCAGGAGATGCCATTCATCAGCTTTGTGTTCAGGTCTGGAGCGATGGGTGGAGCAGAAGCAGAGGTAAGTAAGCCTGTGACATCAGCTAGTGTCTTCCCTTCATTTGCTAAGATTGACAGCAACTTGGACTGGAAGTCTCCTTTATCAGGTACAGGGACACTGTGGGTCTCAGTAACATTCACTATCCAAGGTCCAAACTCATCTCCAGCTAGTAACTGTTCAGGTTTGTCAGTCTTAGTAATATCATTAATAGTTTCGAATAAAATTAACTGGCTTTTACTGATGTGTTCTACACACCGTCCTCTTATTTTACAGGGACCAAAAACTTCAACCTCATCCAGTACCTTATGCATAGTCTCATCAGTGACACCAAGAGAGACCCTACTAAGCACTAAGGCTTTCCCTGCATCAATACCTTTGTCTTTACACCATTTAAAAATCTGTTCTGAATCCATGTTATATTAGCTTTACATACACACACACACACACAAAAGTATTTGAACACCCTGCAAGTTCTCCCACTTGGAAATCATGGAGGGGTCTGAAATTGTCATCGTAGGTGCTAGGGATGCTCATATTGACCGTTTAACCGTTAACCGATAGTAAGAATTTTGACCGATTAATACTATCAGTTAAACAGTTTAAAGTTTTTTTGTTTTTTTTTTACACTTTGTATGTTTGCTGTTTTGTTAAAGAAAAATATGCTGTATTTGTTACCTCACGGGGAGCATCGACACTTGCAACCACACGTTTCTGCAGACATATTTTGCAAATTGAAGCAATGGGAAAGAAGCCTACTGTGTTGGACCATTTCGGCAGAAAGGCGATGAAGTTAATTGCAAAATATGCTACACGGTATTAAAATACAGCTGTGGTACAAGCTCTTGACTGGTGGAAAGCAAATGAAAGGCGCTTCCCGATGCTGGCCGCTCTGGCGAGGCGTTATCTCTGTATTCCCCGGGCGGGCACCAGTGCCATCTGAACCCTTAATACTTTTCGTCGTGTGGTTTTGGTCAAGTTTA
Organism: Gobiocypris rarus; assembly: GCA_023029165.1. Taxonomy (NCBI): domain Eukaryota; kingdom Metazoa; phylum Chordata; class Actinopteri; order Cypriniformes; family Gobionidae; genus Gobiocypris; species Gobiocypris rarus. The sequence goes on along the minus strand of CM040919.1, from coordinate 23,417,669 downwards.
TTAAAGTAAACATTGTCATGTACGCACTGTTGTTTCAAAGAACAGCACAACGGTCGGCCAGGTTCTTTTGTTGTCTATTTGTTGTGTTATGCTGCTGTTTGCACAGTAAAAGAAACCCGTGAAAAAAGTATTTTTAATGGGTCACAGACACTCATCAATTGTATTTTTATTTGATGTCAATTCAACATTATAATCTTATCAGTTAACGGTTAATAATCGATTAATGAGCATCGGTTGTCGGTCGGGAAAATTAACCGAAATGAGCATCCCTAGTAGGTGCATGTCCTTTGTGAGAAACATAATCTAAAAAAAAATCCAGAAATCACAATGTATGATTTTTTAAATTATTTATTTGTATGATACAGCTGCAAATAAGTATTTGAACACCTGCTATCAGCTAGAATTCTGACCCTCAAAGACCCTTAGTCTGCCTTTAAAATGCCCACCTCCAGTCCATTTATTATCCTAAATTAGATGCACCTGTTTGAGGTCATTAGCTGCATAAAGACACCTGTCCACCCCATACAATCAGTAAGAATCCAACTACTAACGTGGCCAAGACCAAAGAGCTGTCCAAAGACACTAGAGACAAAATTGTACAGCTCCACAAGGCTGGAAAGGGCTATGGGGTAATTGCCAAGCAGCTTGGTGAAAAAAGATCCACTGTTGGAAGCTAAACATGACTGTCAATCTCCCTCGGACTGGAGCTCCATGCAAGATCTCACCTCGTGGGGTCTCAATGATCCAAAGAAAGGTGAGAAATCAGCCCAGAACTACACGGGAGGAGCTGGTCAATGACCTGAAAAGAGCTGGGACCACCGTTTCCAAGGTTACTGTTGGTAATACACTAAGACATCATGGTTTGAAATCATGCATGGCACGGAAGGTTCCCCTGCTTAAACCAGCACATGTCCAGGCCCGTCTTAAGTTTGCCAATGACCATTTGGATGATCCAGAGGAGTCATGGGAGAAAGTCATGTGGTCAGATGAGACCAAAATAACTTTTTGGTCATAATTTATCTAAACGTGTTTGTAGGAAGAAGAATGATGAGTACAATCACAGGAACACCATCCCTACTGTGAAGCATGGGGGTGGGAGCATCATGCTTTGGGGGTGTTTTTCTGCACATGGGACAGGGCGACTGCACCTGTATTAAGGAGAGGATGTCCGGGGCCATGTATTGCGAGATTATGGGGAACAACCTCCTTCCCTCAGTTGGAGCATTTAAGATGGGTCGAGGCTGGTTCTTCCAACATGACAATGAACGAAGCATACAGCCAGGATAACCAAGGAATGGCTCTGTAAGAAGCATATCAAGGTTCTGGCGTGGCCAAGCCAGTCTCCAGACCTAAACCCAATAGAGAATCTTTTGAGGGAGCTCAAACTCTGTGTTTCTCAGCAACAGGCCAGAAACCGAACTCTAGCGAAATCAACTCTAGAGAAGATCTGTGTGGAGGAGTGGGCCAAAATCCCTCCTTCAGTGTGTGCAAACCTGGTGAAAAACTACAGGAAACATTTGACCTCTGTGATTGCAAACAAAGGCTATTTTACCAAATATTAACATTGATTTTCTCAGGTGTTCAAATACTTATTTGCAGCTGTATCATACAAATAAATAGTTAAAAAATCATATATTGTGATTTCTGTTTTTTTTTTTTTTAGATTACGTCTCTCACAGTGGACATGCTTCTAAAATGACAATTTCAGACCCCTCCATGATTTCAAGTCGAAGAACTTGGAAAATAGCAGGGTGTTCAAATACTTATTTTCCTCAAGTGGCTATGGGCTGTTAAGCTACCTCATTTAACACTGACTTTCCTGTGATTATATATATATATATATATATAAATAACTAATTTCACTACTTTCACTTGCTCTAGAAGCAAGATATTTTCTTTATTTATCCTCTTACATGGAAAATTATTTTCTTCTTTGTAAATGCTTTTAAATTCTTTATATATACTTCAATCTCTTAATCTTCAGAAAAGAGTTTTGAATCACGTTGGCTCTCTCGCAAGAAATGAGTCACACTTTGCGTTGAAAGGCATGTGATTGGCTGCTCACTGCTGATGTCACACTTTCACGTGCACACGCTCCACAAACTCAGGATCAAAGCTTGAGTTGACAGAGAAAGTTGATGATCAGCATCATGGGACCAACAAAGCCTGAACTGATTGGTTTGGTTTTGTCAACTCAAAACCAATCCTATAACCCTGAGTTTGTTGATCTACCATCATGGTACAGGCCCCAGGTTAGCTTAAAAATAGCTTTACTGTGTTTGTTTGTTTTGTTTTATTCTTTTACTGTGAGCATAAAACTCCCATGCACATATACTTAGCCACTATAACCCTTATTTGAAAAAAATAAATAAATAAAAAAAATTAAAATAACATCACACCAATCACATTTCAATCCCACACACGTAAATATCAGACCACACCGGTTGAATGTTAAACTCAAAATGTATTTATAGTGGGTGTAACATGTAGTACATATGATATGTAACAAGGGGACTCTGTATAAGAGAACAGGTCTATTTAGCTCAAAGTAATGAATTAATTAATTCATAGGGAATTTAACAGGAGTCTATTTTACGACAGAGCAAATGACTCGTCTAGCGTTCATTTGAACGGGCCGTAACTATCAACTCTGCAGCGGATATTAATATCCACAGAATAGTGAAACACTATTTAATAGCCTGGTAACTTAGATCGGCAGTTCAAGACATTAAAATTCGTAAGCACATAACACAAGAACACTTATCTTTAATTTATAAACACAGCTTTATTGATTACTCTAACACGTAAAACTAGAATCTAACAAAAACAAACATACACACATTCACACGCGTTGCAGAAAGGAGGAAAGTAAGGAAAGAGTGAGTTTTAAGAGAGAGAGAGATGAAGTCCCAAGTTTCTAGCAGTATCTGCATTTATAACACATGACCTGAATGAACCACCGGTTTTGACTTAAACCCTCCTATCGTTGCTTAGGCGGGGTTATTCAATTTGATATCAATGCACCAGTTCAGTTTAGAATCTGGAGGTTACTTGCGTTTGTCGCGCGTGTCATCATTGAACGGGGATTCCCTCTCGATCCTGGCTGGAAAGGGGTTTCCCGGTTCTTTGTGATTCGCGAAAGGTCTTGTCGTGTCTCTGATGGGCGTCTTGGGAAGCCAACCACGTGGCGTGTTGGCTGCTGGATGAGGGGGTCTCGTGGCTGTTTGAAGTTGAAGCGCGCGTGCTGGAGATTCGCTGAGAGAAGCTGGCGGCGAAACTTAACTTAGAACACGAGACTCGCGGAAAGAAAATAAACTTAAGTAAAAGAAAGGAAAGTGAGAGTTCTAGATGGCTTGAATGAAATTCAACCCATTCTGGTCTGCCACCTTTGGAGTTCTCCAACTCCTTCTTCGAGGTGGACTACGAAATCAAGAACTGCAGGAAGGGCGAACAGGCGAACAGCAGGCTCACGAACAAAAGAACATCAGGCCGATGCAGAAAGGGGGTCTCTGCTCTTATAGATATGATTCGAGCGACGCCCACTTTCGGGTTGACCCAATCGTGTCTGTCAGTTTTTTGGCGCGCAAAAGTTCTTTGTTCAGTTCGGTTACGCCTCCTGGCTGATGTCCAGATGGAGCAGTTTATCCTTACAAAGCTGGTATTCTAATAATAAAGCCTTTTCTGTAAATTCTTTTACAAGATTCGGTACTATTGAGTTTTTCTGATTGAGGCGGTACTAAACACTATAATATTAAGAGTTGAGAGTACAGAGATACAAGAATTCCACAGTAACTAGTATACATAGTTTGATTTACATAAAGTACACAATCTAGACATTTTAATACATCGTATAAAGACATTAAATCAACAAAATATTTATTTTTAATACGTTGAAAAGGCAGTTGTCCAATTGATCCATATATGTGTTCATGTGGGTGTAAAGAGGATGATTCAGAGGTCACCACATGGGTCGTGTGGGTGTTAAGTGTCTTTGGGCATTCGACAGATGGCTGGGTTGCCGTCCGTTCGACAATCACTGGTTTAGTGATTTGATGCAGTTTATACGTATCAAGGTTTCTGTGGGTTTCCTTGATTTTCTACTGAGTGCTGGGATCTTAAGGAAATTATGGTGTCACAGAGCCAGACTTAGAAGTTACTTTGTCGATGGGGGAAGGGAAGAAACTGCCTGTGGACCAATGAGACGTCCCTTCCTTCCTAAGCTTGGTCCCACAGGTGTCGTAAATCTTTGTCTGCTTGTTGTGGAGAGAGAGGGGTCCAGGCCGTAAATGGCCCTGGAATGTTGAGTTAATTTTGTGTGGACTCATGTTTGAATGAATCATCTGTAAGATTCAGTTGTGTCTGTTGCGGCCACAATTGCTACATGGGTTTTTTTAGAACTAGGTGGATCAACCTTTTAAAATGTCCTCATGTTCCAAATGAAATGCAATGAACAATACTCCGGGGTTCTTTTACTCTTATGTCTGAGTTTTGTGGTACCACAACGTTGGCGCGCTTGTTGGTGCTCAGTTGAAACCTTTCCAAATAATATTGTCTGTACTCACGATTCCTCGGTACCAGAAAGATTATAGTGACCGTCTATCCAATCTGATCCTTCCAATGGTGAGATACGCAATGATGAAACCCGTCCTGAAACTCCGTCCGTCCATGTGCAAACGCAACACCTCTGGCCTCAGGCCTGCACGTATTAATACAAAAGTGTATTATACACGAGGGACAATTGAACTGGCCCATATTTCAGGATATTTTGTATTTCTGTTAACAGAACACAAAATAAACAATATATAAAATTAGCAGGGTGCTATATCATTTATGTAATTATTATACCCTTTATCAATTACACATGTATCATTTTAGTTAATCAATCATTAATAGGCACTTAATTAACATTAATATAAATGGTCTATATAAAGGTCATTCAAATAAGTTTTAAAATCAATAAATAAAGATGACCATTCGCAATCTTAAATGTTCAATTCTCTCTATATATATCAACTAAACTAACATAATAACTTTTACTTGCATTGACGTATACGATTTTTTAAGTTGTCCTCTTTCAAAGACCGTTCTTCTTCTGGCTGTGTGAATTTGTTTAAATTCTTAATATTTTTTAATCATGTAATATTCTAAGAGAGAAATTAATCTAACTGCTTCTCCTGCTAGAAGTGAATCTCAGTTCCACTGATCCACAGCATGTGATTGGCTGTTCACTACTGATGTCACAGCTAAAATCCTAAACTCAGGATCAAAGCCTGAGTTGACAGAGAAAGTTGGTAATCAGCATCATGGGACCAACAAAGCCTGATTAGATGGGTCTGGTTTGGTCTTGTCAACTCAAACTAATCTTGTAATCCTGAGTTTGTTAAACTACCATCATGGTGCAGGCCCCTGGCAAAAATTGAGTGAATGAATGATGACATCGTTTTCAGATTTAATTTTACTATTGCTTTAACAGATAAATGTCCAAATAGAGATGTTTGAACAAATACTTTTGGACGGATCTTGAAATAATATTATAGTGCTTTACGTAATTTGCCTTAACATGCTTTTTTACCACTGTTTTTAAAAAATAGTATTACAGTGCAAAGAGTATTCAGAAATTATTTTATCTGTCTTGTCCTTTAGGTTTCAAAAGCAAAAATAATGCCCAGGAACCAAAGCAAGATGAAGAGAATCGTTTTCTGCCAGGTACCAGTTATCTCATTCTCAATATTTAATAATCCTTATGTATCAGGTGATGTTAAAATGACACTGACATTTCACTATATCTTCAACAGGAGAAAATAGTGCTAGTAATATATCAGACAATGGTGCCACTAGATCTCAAGAAGAAAATAATAATTTAGCTAATTATTATGTTTTATAATATAATACATAATAACCCCTTTTTTCATTAATTTAACTGTCATTTTAACTAATTCCGTTCAAACGTTTTTGATCTGTTAAGATTTTTTTTTAAGAAGAAGTCTTATGTTCACCAAGGCTGCATTTATTATATTATATTATATATATATATATATATATATATATATATATATATATATATATATATATATATATATATATATATATATATATATATATATATAAATAAAAATAATATTGTGAAATATTATTCAAATGTAAAATATATGTTTTCTATTTTAATATTTTTAAAATGTTTATTTATTTCTGTGATGGCAAAGCTGAATTTTCAGCACCACTACTCCAGTCTTCAGTGTCACATGATCTTTCAGAAATCATTCTAATATGATGATTTTCTGCTCAAGAAACATTTATGATTATTTTCAATGTTGAAAACAATTGTGTAAAACATTTTTTTTCTAGGATTCTTTGATGAATAGAAAATTCAAAAGAACACCGTTTATCTGAAATAGAAAGGTTTTGCAACGTTGTACTACCGTTCTGGTTGTGGGTTAGTTGGGAGAACTTTTTGCAGTAAAATATCCAAAACATATCCAAAATATCCAAATCTGGTGTTAGTTTTAGGTTCAATATTTGCCAGACATTAATTTCATTGCCATTCTTCTATAGAGCCGTTTTCCATTACAGATAGATAGTACCTCCACAATAATTAAAGTACCTGGTCGTCATAGCGACGCCGCAGGAAACTGCCATAACGTAATCTTCTCTCGCTGGATTCTCTTCGGCAACCAAACAAAGGAAAGTCTGCACCTCCTCGTTTGACCACGGCGTATTCTTCCGAGTTGCCATAATAGTAAATAACACGCAATCTCTGGACAAACTATTTAAAAATGTTGCGGTTATTCAGGATACTCCATCTGGCGCGTACAGTGATGACGCAATGAACAGTGACGATTCTCTCTGACCAATCAGCAGTCTACGGTGTTTTCACGTCACATTTTAGTATCGCCTCTGCTCTATGGAAGCTTATGTGTATCAGAATTCAATTTGCAATGCAATATGCAAAAAGACCATGGGCGTCGGAACCATTTTTACGACCAATGATATTGGACCCACTCACTTTTATCGTCTCTAACATTCAGCACATGTCTGTTTACCTACCCCTAATCGATAAACACTTATTATTAAACTCATGTTAGACGCTTTATTTCCACTTTTCTAATATTTTCTACATTTTTATTGAAAATAAATGCCTTTCCAATCTGATATGTGATGGGATTAGTGAGAAGATTAAGTTTGGCGAAAGGCGGATTCGAACCGCGGGTCGATTTGTGTCAAAACTAAATGCTGTGCGTCTTACCCCTACACTATTACCACTCTTTACTAAAGGCTATTTCTGTAACTTTGCTTTTCCGATTTATACGTTTAGGACCCACCCACATTTTTTTTACTTCCGACGCCCATGAAAATGACAATGCAATATGCAAAATGGCAATGTATTTCTCTATTTAAAATTACATTATCCATTACATATGTGCCAAGTTGGTGCAAAATGAAAATGAAAATTTAATTATATAATTTACTTTTGCCATTTCCAATAGTAATTTTAAAATGTAAATTACATATTCATTTTGAATCCTTTATACGTTGCGAAATGAAAATGTATTACTCAAATTGATTTGTAATGTGTCTATTGCCAAGCCATAACAGTAGCAAAATGATCATTTAACTGTTATTTGTTCTAAATGCATTTACACTCACAGTTAGGAAATTTAGGATTGCATTTTCATCATAATGCCATGTGATATTTGTAGCAAAATTCAGTGTGGATTCCAGGCAAAATAGAATAGGAAAATATGTTTGTATGTCATTTTGACACATATACATATTAATAAATGACATTTTGATGTTTGAAAGTCTCTAGGTTTTGACATGAATGCAGATAACTAATTTAAATAAATAATAATAATTATCGATTTTCAATACATGTCAATAAAGAACGAAAATTCTGTAGCCTCTTTTGCCGTCAATACCATAGATATGTATGGTCAATACTTCTGACGTATCAGTAGGCTATATATTTATGTTTAACATGAAGTAGCCTATACATGAAGTATAGGTCTTCCCTGTACGTCACCTAGCAGCAGCAGTGCTGCGTCAGACACGCTTCTGGTGTGCAAAGACATTGAGAGGTAATAGATGTATTTTCTAAAGCCTCTGGTTTACGCCTTAATATATCTAAGTGCGAATTACTATCTATTATTGCTGATTGTGAGGCTTCATCCATTTGTAATATTCCTATCAAAGAAAAAGTAACCTATTTAGGAGTTGTAATAACAAAAAATCAAGCTACGCGCTGTTCTGAAAATTGTATTCCTATCATTGACAAAACTCGTAAAAAATTAAACCAGTGGCTCCAAAGAAATATTTCATTAAAAGGTAGGGTCTTACTTGCTAAAGCTGAAGGTTTATCTAGATTAACATATACAGCATTAGCTATATATATGGACAATAAAATTTGTAAATTGATAGATAATCTTCTATTTAATTTTGTCTGGAGGAATCATTATATTAAAAAAAAACTGTTGTAATGAATACATATGAAAATGGAGGTCTACATTTTCTAGATTTTAATACATTAAATCATTCAAATTAATTGGATGAAACACTTTTTAAAATGCCCCTCTTCAATTTGGAACTTTATTCCAAATTATATATTCTCCAAGCTAGGTGGCCTACAGTTTCTTTCATTATGCAATTATAATGTCGAAAAATTACCTGTAAAGCTCTCTGCATTCCACAAACAAATGCTTCTTTCTTGGTCTCTTATTTATAAACACAACTTTTCTCCACATTCATATTTCATATGTAATAAACAAAATATTCTTTTTAAAAACAGGTCCTTATTTTTTCAGAACTGGTATGTTAACAATATCACTTTAGTCCATGATCTTTTTAATGAAAATGGTCTTCTGTATACCTATGGTGAATTTTTGGAAAAATTTAATCTTCCTGTCATGCCCAGAGAATTTGCCATTGTCTTCGATGCTATACCCACAGGTGTTATTACATTGTTTAAAGGTTGTGAAAGGACTCTTTTTTTCTGTACCACCTCTGCTTGATCCCATCCATACAATGGTGGGCAAGATTTGCCTGGTTCCATACTCTAGCAATAGGTCCATTCGTGCTCTCTTTCAGAGAGATATTGTTACCAAACCTTATGTAATTGCCTATTGGAACAATTTTGCCAACATTGTGGATTGGAAAAAAGTTTGGCTATTGCCACATAAATATCTTATTGTGAATAAAATTAGAGAAGTTTCTTTTAAATTAATTCACAGATTCTATCCTGCAAAAAGATACCTAAGAAAGCTTAAACCTGACATTGACATAAAATGTAAGTTCTGCCATGCAAAAGATGAGACCACTGTACATTTGTTTTGGGATTGTAACTATACAAAAATATTTTGGAAGAGCTTTAGCAGGTATATTATTGACTTTGTGTACCCTCATTTTTCTTTATTTTGGAAATATGTTCTATGTGGTTTTGTTAATACAGAGAAAAACTTTGAAAAAGAATTTTACCTTATAAATGTATTACTTCTATTAACAAAATGTCATATTCATAAATGTAAATTTTCTAGTCATAAGCCACTTTTCAAAGTTTTTCTCATTGAATTTAACCATTATCTTCAAACACTTTCTGTATCGAAGAATGCCAAAGCAAGGAAAACATTGTCTTGTTGCATCCGTTTTAAAATCCCCATTTAATTTAGTCTCTTTTTCTTGGCTTTAATATGCTCCAATTGCTTAGATATTTACATGTGCTTTCTTCACTTTTATATAGGTATCTTTGTCTGCTGTTGGTTTTCTTTTTCTTTTCCTCTGGCTGTTGTTCCTGTTCTTGTTCTCCCTTTTGGTGCTATTTTTTATCTTACATGTATGTCTCTTTTCTGTAATGCTTTACTGTTCTTAATAAAAAATAAAAATAAAAAATAAATAAATAAAAAATAAAAAACATAGAAAACGCCACGCAGCCATCATGCAGCTGACACGGAACAGAAACGCCACGCTCACGCAATGCTTGCAGTGGCCGGCCGTCGATGCGTTTTCTGCACTGCTGCTGCTTGGTGACGTACAGGGAAGCTCTATACTTAATGTATAATTCATGTTAAACATAAATATATAGCCTAGGCCTACTGATACAGCAAATACAACGTCGGCAGTATTTACCATACATATCTATGGTATTGACGGCGAAATAGGCTACAGAATTTTCGTTCTTTATTGACAATTATTAATTATTATAATTTATTTAAATTAGTTAGGCTATATCTGCATTCATGTCAAAACCTAGAGACTTTCAAACATCAAAATCTAATATGTATTTGTGTCAAAATTACATAAACATCTTTTTCTATTCTATTTTGCCTGGAAACGCTTTCAACACTCTTGCATTTCTAGCATGCACGCGTTTTCCGCGCAGCTCGAGCCACGCCTGAGACGCACGTGTCACGCAGGCAGTGTGCCACTCTTGTCAATGCTTGTGTTTTATTATGGCGTTCCGTTTGGGTAATTAAAGTGACTTTGTATGGCGCGCACTCCGGGCCAAAATTAAACATCCGAACGACCGATCGATCGATCGAACGTCTATCCGACTGAGTGGGTGACCCACGTGACGACCTGACGTGACGTCAACGTCTTGGAATTATGTTTTTTTTTTACCATGTAAGTATCCAAGCTGATGTGTAAAGACTATAAATTGACATTGCAGGCACTAAATACAGCGATAGGGTGAATTTAGGGTGATTGGGACACTTTTTCCAAGGCATCTCAATGGCAAAAAGTGTCCCGATCACCCTATACCTAAAATAATAACTCAATTATTTCCTGCATCCTGCAGTACTTCCCTGAACAAGCCTTTAAAGATGTTGTAGGCTATTCTGTAGTCTTTCTGAGTGATGAACTGAAAAAGCTATCATCTATCATGACTTTCTCTATTCCCTGACAGAAGGAGCTAATGTTTAAAACTTTCAAACACCAGACTCACCTATTTTAACTGTAGGCTACTGTTAACTAATGTTTTTGGTTTTTTACATATTTCATTTACATGTATACCAAGCTTTATCATTTTATGTAATCATTTGCTTGTTTTTATTTATTTATTTTATTATTATTTGTCAAACAGATTAATTTTATATGATGTGTTACTGTTAAGAGATTTAAAAGATAGAAGACTTCATCCTAGTCTGTAAGATTGTACATTTTAATATTCGAAACAGTAATAATAGTATAGTCTAGATGCCAGATATATTAGAAAATCTTTTAAGATACTTTTTTTGTTTTTGTTTCTGGATAATAGGGATTTTTTTCACTGTAATCCAATGATTCTGAAAACAAAACATTAGACATCTAAACAAAATAACACGTGGGCCTTATTTTCTTGAGGTTCTACTAAACATAATGTCTATTAATAAATGTATTTATAGTCCTTTGTCATCCTGAGTTTTTGAAGGGATCTCTTGAATGAATGATATAATGATAGGCTACATCAAATACGTTTTATCAGTCACTGGTCAACACCTAGTGGAATAAAATTGTAATAGAATCTTTATTTAAAGCTTAAAATTACTTTCAAAGGTAATTTACTCATTTTGATCACAGCCGCAACTTCTGTGTTTATATTTCCGACCATAAACTTTTATTCAATTTTTTGAATTTATTCCTTAATTTCATACTTGATGTTTATGTTGTTATTTGTAATTATTTGATCTTTATTTACGGACTGTAATGGCTGAATGTTTGTAGCCTAACTTACATTCTAAAATAAAATAAAAATAAATAAAAAATGTAGGCCTATTCCAATACTTTCGTTATTATTTGATATATATATTTGCAAAACAGAAATAGCCATCTTTTAATTATTATTTGATATATATTTGCGAAACAGAAATAGCCAGCTTGGATACTTACATGGTAAAAAAAAAACCTAATTCCAAGACGTTGATGTCACGTCAGGTCGTCACGTGGGTCACCCGCTCAGTCAGATTCAGAGAACAAGACGTTCGGATAGACGTTCGGTAAGACATTCGATCGGTCGATCGGATGTTTAATTTTGGCCCGGAGTGCGCGCCATATAATTTTGGCCCGGAGTGCGCGCCATAACACACTGCACTGAGCCGTGTTGAGTGCGTGTTATAATACGTGTTAACAGAATTTTGTTTTTATAACTTCACTGCTACACGTGAATGACGCGTAACGTCTGAGTGGACGCTTCACTGTATGGGGTGTGATTTATATATTTACTTTGCTAACTAAGCAATCAATTGTGCCGATCGTCACGTACCTTGCCGTGACCAATGACGTGTCATAAGAAGCGTTACACTTTCGTCGCCCACATACTCGCCTGAGAAGATACGTGACGTCAGCGCGTGTAGTCTAAAGTTTTGCCAGTTAACGAAAAAAAACCTTCAATGTTCTAAATTGACGTAATTACAGTAAGCTCTGTGCGTTAACAATTCGTCTAGTGAGGAGGATGGACATGTGTTTAGCCAGTTAATCCCTTTAAATTCCGCAAAAAAAGTATATTGATTTACAACATGTAGGCTAATATAGGACTCTTATACTGGATCGCGAAAGGAGTTAGCCTATATTACTTAATTCAGCCAGTTAGAAAAACAAGGTAAATAAATGATTTAAATTGTGCATTTGAAAGATTTTAGTAAATCAATATGTTAAACTATACAATTAGTAAACATTTAAATGAAATGCCCATTTATAAAGGTGTTTAAAATCAGCCAGAAGCTAAGCCAGTTAAACACGTCCTTATTAGGAGAAAATACAAAATATGCAATTATCCACATTAGATTATTTATATAGGGGAGAGCAGGGCACAACCTAACAATTTTTTAACTATTTTAGTTTGTGTGAATTCACTTGGGGTTCAGAGTATATTTTTTCCACTACATTAATTTCACACGTCTAATAGAATTATGTGGTTTTGTTTCATAAGTGTATGCTTTTTTCTTGATATACCCCGAAAGAATGGAAGTGAAATGTGACAACATGCCCCATAGGTGGGGTATTATGTCCAAATAACAGCTTAAAATGTTATCATATAAAAAAGACAAACTAAAATATTTTGTTAATAAAATACAATAATTATTTTTTTTTTAAATAAAAAGGCATTTTTTAATCATTAAAAATATATACATTTTTGAGTTTGACAACAAACACATCACTTAATACAGCACAGCATCGTTAAAAATATAACAATAGGGAATAATTTCAGAACATTGACTCCCAGTCTTTATTCACCTTTTTTTCATGGTTTTCTCAAAAGAATAAAAAAAATATAGAATATAATATCATATTTCTAATAGGGCTCATTGTAATGCAGTGTTACAACCACGCACCCCACCTGCTCCACTTTAACACATGTAGTGTTTGTGCTCATGGACAACATGTGTTGTGTAGATTTTAACACATGTAGTGTGTGTGCTCAGGGACAACATGTGTTGTGTAGATTTTAACACTACATGTGTTAAAATCTACACAACATGTGTTGTCTCTGAACACACACACTACATGTGTTAAAATCTACACAACACATGTTGTCCCTGAGCACACACACTACATGTGTTAAAATCTACACAACACATGTTGTCCCTGAGCACACACACACTACATGTGTTAAAACTGACACAACATGTGTTGTCCCTGAGCACACACACTACATGTGTTAAAATCTACACAACATGTGTTGTCCCTGAGCACACACACTACATGTGTTAAAATCTACACAACATGTGTTGTCCCTGAGCACACACACTACATGTGTTAAAACTGACACAACATGTGTTGTCCCTGAGCACACACACTACATGTGTTAAAACTGACACAACATGTGTTGTCCCTGAGCACACACACTACATGTGTTAAAATCTACACAACACATGTTGCCCCTGAGCACACACACTACATGTGTTAAAATCTACACAACACGTGTTGTCCCTTAGCACACACACTACATGTGTTAAAGTGGAGCAGGTGGGGTGCGTGGTTGTAACACTGCATTACAATGAGCCCTATTAGAAATATGATATTATATTCTATATTTTTTTTATTCTTTTGAGAAAACCATGAAAAAAGGGTGAATAAAGACTGGGAGTCAATGTTCTGAAATTATTCCCTATTGTTATATTTTTAACGATGCTGTGCTTTATTAAGTGATGTGTTTGTTGTCAAAATCAAAAATGTATATATTTTTAATGATTAAAAAATGCCTTTTTATTTAAAAAAAATAATAATTGTATTTTATTAACAAAATTTTTAGTTTGTCTTTTATATGATAACATTTTAAGCTGTTATTTGGACATCCTACCCCACCTATGGGGCATGTTGTCACATTTCACTTCCATTCTTTCGGGGTATATCAAGAAAAAAGCATACACTTATGAAACAAAACCACATAATTCTATTAGACGTGTGAAATTAATGTAGGGGAAAAAAATACTCTGAACCCCAAGTGGATTCACACAAACTAAAATAGTTAAAAAATCGTTAGGTTGTGCCCTGCTCTGCCCTATATAAATAATCTAATGTAATGTAATGATAATTGCATATTTTGTTTTTTCTCCTAATAAGGACGTGTTTAACTGGCTTAGCTTCTGGCTGATTTTAAACACACCTTTATAAATGGGCATTTCATTTAAATGTTTACTAACTGTATAGTTTAACATATTGATTTACTAAAATCTTTCAAATGCACAATTTAAATAATTTATTTACCTTGTTTTTCTAACTGGCTGAATTAAGTAATATAGGCTAACTCCTTTCGCGATCCAGTATAAGAGTCCTATATTAGCCTACAGGTTGTAAATAAATATACTTTTTTTGTGGAATTTAAAGGGATTAACTGGCAAAAACACATGTCCATCATCAGTCCTCCTCACTAGACGAATTGTTAACGCACAGAGCTTACTGAAATTACGTCAATTTAGAACATTGAAGTTTTTTTTTCGTTAACTGGCAAAACTTCAGACTACACGCGCTGACGTCACGTATCTTCTCAGGCGAGTATGTGGGCGACGAAAGTGTAACCACATGAATCACATGTCACATGTCTAATCACATGTCATTGGTCACGGCAAGGTACGCGACGATCGACACGATTGATTGCTTAGTTAGCAAAGTAAATATATAAATCACACCCCATAAGAGCGAGGGCGGACAAAAGGAGGTGTGTGTGTGTGTGCACGTGCGCGTGCGTGTGCGTGTATGCGTAAACCTGAACCAATCAGTAGAGGACAAGATAAGGATGCAGGAAGAGAATAACATGACACCTCTGGAATGTGAAAACCCTTTTTAAAAAAAACGTTTTGGTGTATTACAGTAATTTATGTATATGCATGAAAGTAGGCATTGGCAAAATGTCACCTGTAAGTCAGTTTTATCATTGTCCAATACACTCTGAAACTCAAAGGTATCCACTACAAAAAAATAAAAAAAATAATAAAACCATAGAAACAATTCAGTAATCGGGCGGATCTACCAGGGTGGCACGGGGTGACAACTGACACCCTCAGAAAAAACATTGCCACAACTAATTTTTGTAGCTAAAATATATAAAATATCTGTTGTCAGTAGATGTACCTAGATTGTAGGAATATATGTAGCTTAATAAGCTTGTCTGTGTTTATATATATTTTTGTATTCCTCTTTGCATTTCCAAGGTGGAAACAACAATGGACATGCACAAAAGGAACCCAATGGAGGTAAGTGGTTAACAGTTCTAAAATAAGAAGGTGCTTAGGCACCTATTGTATCCGTTCCCATATTTTCTTCTTCTGCCATTGAAGTCTATGGCAGCCCATAGAACTGTTTGCGGGAAAGTTGTAATGATTTGACATTCTGATAGAGGACAGTCCCACTATCCCTCTAGCGCCACCACCTGTCCAAAGTTGCACTCATATTTATGCTAATTACTTTTGAACCTTAAGGGCTAGAAACAAAACTGTACCCTATGATGTCATTTCCGTCATGCCGAGTCGACTAATAATTTTAACATATCGGCCATCTTGAATTATGTGCTAAAATTCTGTATTTTATGAATGCATGAACGGATTGTTACGAAACTCGGTATGGGTCACCCTGAAGTAGCCTGAGAAGTTTCAAAACAGAATATTCAACAGGGTTTCAGTCTGGCTGAAACCCTATTGTAACTATTCATTTTCCCATGATGCATCATTCTCCAGCTAAAACTGATTGGGCAGACCAAACCGTAAGTCGTAGAGACTTGAAACTTTCAGGGTTGGTAGTACTCACAACGACAGACGTCAACGGAGAAAATGCATGCCTTGGATTTGCCCCCGCTTCTTGCCCCAATTTCGAGATATTTTAGTTTTTTTTGTAAAACCTACTTTTGCAAATTGCTCCCAGGTTATTTGCCTGATCGGAACCAAACCACTGCAGAAATGTTCTCTGGAGAGTGAATATCAATAATTATCAAAAAAAAAAATTACATTTTGATTCATGGTTGCTAATGGGAGCCAAAATGTTCGATGTGACCGGGACCTCTTTTACTAAAATGGCTATAACTTGTGAATGGAATGAGATATTTTCACTAAGTTCAGGTCACATGTGTGTGAGCTCAGTCTGAGATAACATGAAAAAAATCGCACTAAATCCTATAACAGGGGAAAAACACATGCAAATGGCAATATACGCACCAAACATTAGTCAGATGAAAATGGGCATAAAAAAATCCAATCAATGCAGTCCATGCTCTCATAAATATAAATGGCTTTAACTTTAAAACAAAATGAGATACACTCACCTAAAGGATTATTAGGAACACCTGTTCAATTTCTCATTAATGCAATTATCTAATCAACCAATCACATGGCAGTTGCTTCAATGCATTTAAGGGTGTGGTCCTGGTCAAGACAATCTCCTGAACTCCAAACTGAATGTCAGAATGGGAAAGAAAGGTGATGTATGCAATTTTGAGTGTAGCATTGTTGTTAATGCCAGACGGGCTGGTCTGAGTATTTCACAGTCTGCTCAGTTACTGGGATTTTCACGCACAACCATTTCTAGGGTTTACAAAGAATGGTGTGAAAAGGGAATAACATCCAGTATGTGGCAGTCCTGTGGGCGAAAATGCTTTGTTGATGCTAGAGGTCAGAGGAGAATGGGCAGACTGATTCAAGCTAGAAGAGCAACTTTGACTGAAATAATCACTCGTTACAACCGAGGTATGCAGCAAAGCATTTGTGAAGCCACAACAGGCACAACCTTGAGGCGGATGGGCTACAACAGCAGAAGACCCAACCGGGTACCACTCATCTCCACTACAAATAGGAAAAAGAGGCTACAATTTACACTAGCTCACCAAAATTGGACAGTTGAAGACTGGAAAAATGTTGCCTGGTCTGATGAGTCTCGATTTCTGTTGAGACATTCAGATGGTAGAGTAAGAATTTGGCGTAAACAGAATGAGAACATGGATTCCATCATGCCTTGTTACCACTGTGCAGGCTTGTGGTGGTGGTGGTGTAATGGTGTGGGGGATGTTTTCTTGGCATACTTTAGGCTCCTTAGTGCCAATTGGACATTGTTTAAATGCCACGCCCTACCGTTGTTTCTGACCATGTTCATCCCTTTATGACCACCATGTACCCATCCTCTGATGGCTACTTCCAGCAGGATAATGCACCATGTCACAAAGCTCGAATAATTTAAATTGGTTTCCTGAACATTACAATGAGTTCATTGTACTAAAATGGCCCCCACAGTCACCAGATCTCAACCCAATAGAGCATCTTTGGGATGTGGTTGAACGGCAGTTTTGTGCCCTGGATGTGCATCCCACAAATCTCCATCAACTGCAAGATGCTATCCTAACAATATGGGCCAACATTTCTAAAGAATGCGTTCAGCACCTTGTCGAATCAATGCCACATAGAATTAAAGTAGTTCTGAAGGCGAAAGGGGGTCAAACACAGTATTAGTATGGTGTTCCTAATAATCCTTTAGTTTAGTGTATTTACAACAAACTTAACCCATATGTTTGAGGACACCAAAAAAAAAAAGCAGAGATGTGTTATAAAAACAAAATATGTTTCCTTAGTTAAATTGCCTGTATTGCCGTGAATGCTCTTTCCCATATATGATCTAAGTTTATTTGTTTATTTGGATCCCCATTAGCCAATACCTAGGCAGTGACTACTCTTCATGAGGTCCCAAAATGTAAAAAAATACAAAGCTACATTAAAGCTGCAAGAGCAATGAAAGGGGCCTTGCACCTGTGCCACCACCACCTTGTGGCTTTAGGAACACAGAGCACGGTGGGTAATATACATTTAAGTATATTAAAATAGGAGGATTACATCAATCATTTGTATTTCCCACACTTCCTGCTACCAGGCTGTATTCAGATCAGATGGTGCCTGTGCCTGGACATGACCAATGCATCCCTGAAATGTCTGCAGAGAGCGTGTCAATTAATCTCTGCCCTGTAAATGCTGCATCGAAAAGACATCCTTAATAAACCCGTCTACGGCACGGCGACTCCAATCTATCAAATAATCTTACGAAATATCTATTTATCTAATATGACTTCTGAACTGTAATGTTGCCATAATTATAATCATACACTGTTTGTTCGTCGGCCAGAGGAGAACTGGCACCCTGACTGAGCCTGGTTTCTCCCAAGGTTTTTCCCCCCCTCCATTCTGGCCCTGAAGTAGTTTTGGTTCCTTGCCACCGTTGCCTTTGGCTTTTGGCTTGCTCAGTTGGGGACATCTAAATTTCAACTATATTACCGTTCTGCTGGCATTGACACTATATGAAAATTGAAATTAGCTAGATAACATCACCGTTTTCACCAGAGCGGCTTTACAAAATCTGCTGCATTATTTTCCTGTGAACACTGTGAAGCTGCTTTGAAACAATTGTACTTGTTAAAAGTGCTATATAAATAAAGGTGACTTGACTTGACAAGCTGGTGGCACTATGACTAACTAAAATTTTGCCAAAACATTAGACTTTGTCAGGATGCCACAAACACGCAGTTAAAAAAAACTCTTTGAAATTTAACATCACTAAGGCTTAAGATTAGACTGACCAAATATGATGTTGTTCTGGTTCAATCTTAATGAGGAGTTAATCACAGTTTACTGTTGCCCACAGGTGGCACTATAACTGACAATATATTGGCATGTAGACCACCATCGGTGCTCAGGCCCTAATTAAATCAACAACAATAAAATGAAACATACCAATCCCATTAAATGTTCCTTCCTTTTAAAAATCATTTTACTTCTTAAAATATGTAATATCTGATAGTAAATCATTCCATATTTTCCTTCCTCTAGATATTATAGTCCATTGTTGTGCAGTGATTTTCAAAACAAAATACATGACTGTCTGTGCACAGTTTAAAACAGGAGGAATATCATTGGTAAAATAATGATGATAATAATAGTCCTAAACAGCTTCCTTGAGGAACAACATATTACTCTTTAAAATCTGAATAACTTCCATAATAACATAACATTGTCACAAAATAAACAGATAACTTTTAAACCAAAGCACACAGTAAGAAGTACATTTGTGACATTTCAATTCATCACATGGCACTGAACACTCTGCTGGACTAAGCATTTTGAAACACATTTAATGGGGATATATCAGGATCAGAATCAGATAGTTTGGGTCACTTTCATGTATCAGTGATTTCACTTAAACAACAAATAGTAATTCTGAGATATATATATATATGGGTACAACACTTCTCTGGATAATAAAATTTTCTCTGAAATGTTAGATAAGAAACTCACATATTGGTCAATTAAATTCCCTAAATGTTGGCATTCAATGTACCCCTTTGACTGACCACAAAACTATTAAAAAAAACTATCCCTTTAATGGCAGATTGTGCACCAGGCCTATCCAAAGCTTCTTTGTGGAAACTTAACAGTTCGCTAATAGAATTACCAGATGTAAAGGAAAACATTAAATAATTAATTGCTATTGGAAATAATTAACTATTTGAAAACAGCCACAAGTCAAAATTAATTTTGTGCCAATTGGGAGCTTCTTCAACTTTTTAAGGAAAGTTGGAACAAAATTAGCCAAAAGAAGAGTTATTGAGGACAGCCTGATTATGAAGTTATCTCAAGTCTGTAACTTTAATTGTATGTCTTTGGAGGAAAAAATCTGAAATTGCAGTTTTGCAGACTAAATTAGATGATTTATACTTGTCGAAGGCTAGGGGTGCTTTTATAAGATCCAGGAAAAGATGGCTTGAAGAAGGAGAACTTAAATCTGCGTATTTCTTTAAGCTTGAAAGATTTTAATCTCACAACAATTGAGCTGTTATGTGTTGATGGAAAAATTGTGAAAGATCCGAAGGATACAGTGAATTTTAGTGCCAACTTGTATAAAAATCTTTATACCGGTCCTTTAAAAAAAATGTGCATGTTGTAAGAAAAAGTTCATTATTTTCCATAATGTAATGATAAAATTAAAATGTCATATATTTTAGATTCATTGCACACCAAGTGAAATATTTCAGGTCTTTTATTGTTTTAATACTGATGATTTTGGCATACACCTCATGAAAACCCAAAATTCCATATCATGAAAAGGTTCTCTAAACGAGCTATTAACCTAATCATCTGAATCAACTAATTAACTCTAAACACCTGCAAAAGATTCCTGAGGCTTTTAAAACTCCCAGCCTGGTTCATTACTCAAAACCGCAATCATGGGTAAGACTGCCGACCTGACTGCTGTCCAGAAGGCCATCATTGACACCCTCAAGTGAGGGTAAGACACAGAAAGAAATTTCTGAGCGAATAGGCTGTTCCCAGAGTGAAAAATGTATTTTGAATCCATTGAGTTTTCAAAAAACGTAAAAGCTACGAGAACAGTGGCTGTGTTTAAGGACTTGGAGCTTAATCTTGACTGAAGGACCTTGGTATATTCCTTTATTGTGGTATGACAATGACGAAACTTGTTGCTATTGTTCCTTTATGCATTTAATAAAAAATAAATAAAAAAAGATTCTGAGGCAATGCCTTTCAGCACCGCCCTATAGTGCGTGGAGGCCGCCTCCATTTTGCGCACTTGAATCCCATTGGTGGGAGGTTTCCTGCCCACGCAAATTCATAAGACTTCAGTATAGATTCAAGAAGGAAAAGTGACGCAGTGTCAAGAGACCAACTCTACAGTGAAAAAGCATGCACTGCCAACAGACGTTGCAGGGACACAAAGACAACTGTCTAATCTGAACAGATTTTTTAGGGAGTTACTCTAATTAGATTAAGACATTCCTTTTAATGCCATTTTAATACAACACATTTTGTACTCATAACTTTATTTTGACTGTTATTGTAAACATGAATTCACTTATCCATTACTACAAGTTTGTGTGTATGATGCAATACATTTCTTACTAACCTACTACTGTGGATTTTTTAAATATATTGTTTTGAGAAATTATGAACATTTTTATTTCATTAATATAACATTACATAGTGCAATTACATTGATACCACAGCATTGGTCCATTTGTGGCAACACTGCACAAGTGGTTGTAGTTTGGTCAGTTTGAACAGATACTTTAAAAAGATGCTTAGTACAATGACTATACAGTTTTGAATCCTAAAGTACAATGTAAATAATTATACAGTATATTTAAGGTTGTAAACTAAAATTTATAAAATATACAATACACAAACCTGTAAGACTACACTTAACTTTTGGCCAGATTTGTTCAATATCACATTGCAAGCACATCTCATGGTAACAATTTTTCTTTTATTACAGCAATCAATGGAACTGTCTAAAGGAAGGCATTGTCCAAAGCAGTAACATGGCGCATGCACGCCAGAATTATGCTCAAAGCATGCTCAATTTAATCTTAGTGAGACAATTTAAAGAGAAGTTTTCACCTTATTTATAGATCAAATGTGTGCACTGTTTTCCTTAAATCCAAGATTGTGAATATTTAAGTAAAATTGCAGCTAATATTAAAGATGTTTTATTACCTTGGCAAATGCTTCTATCCTCAGCTAATTATATTGCATTCAATGTATACATTTCATGAGTTCAAGCTTTCCCTTGGACTTGAACTTTTTGCTAGCATTTGCTCTAAAGTTAAAGTTACAAGAATGCTGTTTTAGGTCAAAGTATGAAGTGTGTTGTGCTTGGAAAAATTATGTTACAGGATTATTCTGATATATTAATGTGGTGACAAACCAGTGGTTTATTGGAAGATTTCACTGTTGACTGCAGAAGAGCTTCATTTTTCCTCCAATATTTTAGCTTTACAATCATGCAATAAGCATGTTACAAGATTTATCATGTCTTTAGCTATGTTTCCATCCAACGTTCCAAATTTAACTTGTGCGCAATATTGCATAAAACATATGCGAATAAAACACTTTCCATACAGTGAGTCGAAAAGAACAATTGTCACTTCCTGATAAACGATCTGTTCCTGTTTGGAAACGCATGCAAGACAGTTCTAGGAGGGAAATATACAGAGAATCTTTGACAAGACTTCTGAATGACCAAAACAGCATTTCAAAAGCCTTGCACCAAGATTTTAGTACAGTTATGCTGTTGTGTCAGTCAAATTTTTTTAATGCGCATCAAAGAATGTATTCAATAAATGCATTTCCATTGTAGTTTGTTCATGGTCTCATATCGGATAGAACATTTACCCAACTCAAATGAGCGCATAAGTTTGTGCATTTTTAGAATTTATGCGCAGCTTGGCATTTCTATTCAGCAGTTTAATGTGATATCCCAAAATGCACATTAATTGGTGGATGGAAACGTCGCTATTGAGTTCCCATTACTGACTAAATGACAAGGCAATATTTTAAAAGTTGTTTCAAAAGTCATGTTAACAATTTCTTGTATTTTGAGGAGTTTTCGGCTTGTTCGTGTGTTTAAATCAACTTATTAAACATTTTTTCCACCCAATTTCACTTTGTCACTCATTTCACTGCAGGGAAGTTTACATCCCTGGACAGGTAAATGCTTTAGTCTTAAATGCTTGATAAAATTTTACATCTTGCACGAATGGAGATTTTAAAATTGTTTTTATTCCAAGTTAGACTGCACAGACACAAGAGGATTCACACACCCCAACTGCCAGTGGTTCACCTGGGCCTTGTTCATGGAGACTGCAAAAAACAAAAAAAAAACAAACAAAAAAAAAAAAAATCACATTGCAGAAAAATAAATGAAATGTCACTAACTCATGAACATTTAAGTGACTTAAGTAATTTTACAAAACCGGACTTTTGGTCAGATTTTGCAGTCGCAGAGAGATTTCCAAGATCTGTGACAAAACCTTTGCAGCCAAATCAAGCAGATACAGACGCCATGATAAAATCGAACAGATTTTAAAATAGTCGCCACATGATTTTAGTTTGTGCAATGCAATAAGGTGGAACTAATCAGAGTGCAGATGGTAAACAAACTCTTGTTCAGTTTGTGCACCTCATCTGCATTGTGTTTACTATGCACTCTGCTACGACAAGACGCCAAATGACAAGAAACCCTGTTGTTTACTGAGCACCAGTGATTCAGGTAAGTTTTGCAGTCCTGTAGTGTGAGCTGCCTTTAACGTATACAAATTGTGCACCACACACCTTTCCATCAAAGCACGTCTCTGCACAGGGCGACTCAGAGGGCATGCACACTTCAGTAGAACACATGAAGTAAATCTGTTTGCAGGGAGGAAACATTGAAACCATCAGTTGCCTTACCAAATTCATGATTCTGATTCTGTTGTCATCGAGTTACCTCCTCATTTATATATTTATTGGTGGACAAGTCCATAAACTGAAAGGCTTTAATCTCAAAGCGCCGCTGGTATTGATTCTGAGGCAGATGTTTCACATAAAGGATAGAGGTACTGCCAGAGTCAAGAGGATTAGGGCATCTGCAGAGAAAAGAAAAAACACGTTTATCAGGGATTAATCATGAAGTTCTTAGCAGCATGTAACCTCAAAAGGAGTTCAAGGAAGTTCACAGATAAGCATTATGGAAGTATATAAAAATATAAATCCATAAGAAACTATAAGGTGACATTGAACAATTATGCATCTACTGACAGAACTTTCAAAAACGCAACTTCAAACTGGGCTCACAACCATACAGTCAGCATTTATCGGGTTAAAAATTCCACATTGCAGATGTGTATTTTAATTTAAAATAAATTTAATTCCATTTAAATTAAAATGGCAAATCTGCATCCTCAATTCAATGCAATGCTGCGTCAATGTTAGCATCTTTGCTTTCAATTTAAAAATCAGGTTCTCACCCCTCAAAAAGCAGAACCAGGGCACTCTTAGCAGAGCGTGGATAGGCCACACAGTAGTGAACTAGAAGAGTAGCTGCAGGTTGGGGAGAGCTCAGACGCAATTCCAGATATACAGGCTTCCCCAAAAGAACATGTAGGGGCAGATGACAATGTGGATAAAAGTTGGTGAAAGTCTCATCTGCAAAGGGGAGAGAAATATGGGGGAGAGAAATATTCTGATTGCCATTCTGATCAACCAGAGAAACCAGTGTGACAAATATACAGATTCACCTTCAGAAATTAAAAGCTGAACTCCAAACAGTCCTTCAGAGAGCAGGTATGGAGGAAGACTGGGACTCATAACCATATAACCTGCACTGGCAAGCACAGGTCTGGAAAGCAAAGGATCAGCTAATACCTTCTGGTAGCGGCATTCAACCATCAGTCTAAGGGGCAAAACATAAAAGGAATGACGAAAAATGAAAATAAACAGCAATGTTAAGTTTATTGCAACTGTTTAAATGTGTTAAAAAACTGTTTAAAAAAACTTTAAAAGTGTTTTTATTCCCTTTTGTGACAAGTCACGTGAGAAACAGCTCAAACAGGACTTAATTTTGCCCATGGAGAAAATGTATTGCATGGTTGGGGTTTGCTGTGAACTCATCTGAGTGACAGGTTGCCCCGCTCATGCCCTTCAACATTTCAGATGAGATGTAAATTTTAATTTAAAAATTACCAGGGCATAGCTATATATAAAAAGGGGTGTGCCCTGATAAGTGTAATACTGCAAAAAAAAAAAAAAAAACTTCATGCGACTTTAAAACTTCACCCATGTGACCAAGGTGAAAAAAAAAAAGTCTGAAAAGGTTTGAGACAGTATGTTAACACATTGTGATGAAAGATTACGAAGGCTTGGAACCATGCACTAAAAGATCAGGGGCCTTTACCATGAATCACGTGTTACAGGATTAGTTTCAAATTGACAAAACCAATTCAATCCGGTTTTGTTGGTACCATGACGCCGAGCAACTTTGTCAACTCAGGCTTTAATCCAGAGTTCATGCTTATTTATATTATCTGCATGTTTGTTGATTTAAATGTTGAATAATTGTTAAACTACAATTGCTCATGTGCAATGGATTAGGGGTATAATAGTTATAAATCATACAAATTATGAATGACCAAATCGCTAAAGGTACATTTTGCATTTAAAACTTTTACCATGTAGCGACCTTTAATTGTGAGCAAGAGAAACTGGGGAGTGACCATGTCGTCAGATGAGTCACTCTGCTCACACAGCTGTTTGGTCCAGTTTCCACTTGAGGTCTTACCCAGAACATAACCTACCCCGGAGCAGATTAGCCATGGAGTGCTTTCATGGTGCCTAAAACCCAGGGCTGGAACAAACTAAACTGAAACATACCTGGCTATCCACCTAAACCGGCTTCATGGTATAGGTCCCTAGAACAGTGGTTCTCAAAGTGTGGTGTGAGTACTACTAGGGGTACTCAAGCTCCCTCTAGTGGTATGCAGAGGAATCACTAATAATGTTAAAACAATACATTTTAAGTTAATCTTTGAGTGAAGTTTTTACATTTAAGTACAGTACGGTTTTAAATTTAATTTTTAGGTACAACGCATTTAAATGTATTTTATTTTATTTAGGCTACCTGTATGCAATGTACAAACTATGCACTTACAATGTTGAAGTGGCTGACATTAAATATTCTACAAAGGCTTCGCCATTTTCAAAAGAAATTATTAAAAAAAAAACCTGATGGGATTATCCCTGGAGATCATGCCATACTTCAGGTTGCGAACTTTGATGATGGTCTGTACCTCAGCCAGGTAAATTGTCGTCTCGCCTATGACCTGATGTAAAATTACAGCAGTTGTAATTTTTTTTAAGCCACAATTTGAATCAATGCCAGAATGCTATAATGTCAAAGCCAGCAGAAGGGGCTTCTGAACCAACGAATGAAAAAGAAACAAACTTGCCGCTACTACAACTATGAAACTAAAAGCTACTGAGCAAATACAGATGACAAAACATGTATTAAAATTAAGCAATATTTAAATTAATTCGTTGGAGAAAAAAAAAAAAAAAAAAAACCTACAAAAGAACGTGTTCCACACTCAGTGACAGAAAATTTGAAGATGGCAAAGTCTTTGTTGGCGATAACAGGTTTGCAACCAGTCTTCCCAGGAACAATGAAGCTCATTGGGTCCACAGGGACGTTTGTGAAATCATTGTGAATCGCAAACACAAAATTCATATCAGCAGTGCATTCTGGAAAACAAGAAGGTTAAGATGAATGGAAACAGCAATAAGACAAGTATTTATACTTTAACACTTATTCTTAACCATGTTCCAACATCCATTCATTTGGAGTGGTCTAAGGAAGGTTAGAAATTTGTATTAAACGCACCAACCTTAAGTCCATAAAAGGGTATTTCTGCAAACGTTCCTTTTTGCTCTCAGCAAAAATGACATGATATCAGACAAGAGCGTGTCTTTAGAGCATGTTTTGAGAACTGAACACTTGGTATTGATCAAGTATCTTACTGCACATGTTCAAACAAACACCTTTTGTATAAACTATGTTCAGATTAGCCATCTGAACATACACGAATTTGCATCTTTATTGCTTGAGTGGCGTTTCCTTTGCACAATGCAGCCACGTATACATATAGGCATGTTTGAAACTTAAACTCCTTAAAATCTTTAAGAATGTGATTTTGCATAGCCTGCATGTGGCTTGAGTTACACATTTCTTCGAGAATTTAGAATAGAATTTAGAACTAAAGTTAATGATGAATCATGATTTGTTCATGAAAATATTTACACGTTATGCACAGTTAACGAATAAGACCCAGAATCTGTTAAAAGGTTGTTAGTAATCCTTTAGAGTTCTGCCATACAGCTTAATGTACAAAAGCAACTATAAACCTTTGGTAGGTTGTGGCCAAAAGTATGTAGCAACGTAAATACTTCACGTAATTAACTTAAATCAATATAATTTGTCTTTAAGTAAAAGATGTGCAAATCAATATAATTTGTCTTTAAGTAAAAGATGTGCAAATCATGGCAACAACGTTGAAAGTTGTTAGTTTTAGCTAGCTTAGTATATAATAATAATAATAAAAAAAAAAAAATACCATCCATGGGATAGTAGCAGACTGAGGTCACAGCATCAAAACAGCATCCTCTGGTCAGGCATTCATTTCGTGATATACCTGAGGTGCTACACGACACTCTCTGATCAGCAGAGATGGTGCAGCCTTGAATTAAAACATGAAAACCTGAGTTAATTTGAGGAAAGCAGGAATTAAATTAAAGTGGGAATTATTAAAGTTATTAATGTTTAAGAGCAATCAAAAGTTCACATTCACCTCCGGGTTTGCTGTTCAGCAGTAGCAAGTTTGGGTACAGGGAAGGTGATGATTGATAAGGTTGTGTTGGGGGTTTTGCACATTGTTGATCTGACTGCACATTGAGTGGTTTTAGGGAAGCAGAGAGACTTTGATTTGCATCACAAGACAATGTAGCGACATCCAACTTTCCCGCCTCATTCGAGTAGAGGACCCTTAGAGTATAACGGCCATCCTAAAGACAGAACAATCATGAGAAAATGCAAATGCAAAGGGACAGTTCACCCAATCAAAATTACCCCATGATTTACTCACCCTCAAGCCATCCGATCTCATCCCATTCATTTAATATAAATTATATTTGTCTGAAAGAAGAATGTCAGACACCTATATGGCTTGTGTGAGTAAATCATGGGGTAATTTTCATTTTTTTTGGAAAACGATCCCTTTTGGTGCACTTTGGTCATTTCTGACCGGAAAATTCTGTTTTGAAATTTTAAAAATCACTGCTTCATCGGAATGATGAAACTTGGTTACTTTCTAGCATTAGGTATGTAAACAAAAAAACTGGGGTCATGATTCAGGCATGCCAGTTGGTTGTAAAAGAAATAAGAAACCGCGTTCATTGTCTTCGGTCAAAAATGAACGAAAACAAACAGTCACAAGATTGTTTATATATAATCTGCCTTCAAATATTTTGAATACCAACAAAATTAAAAAATACCATCAAATCATCTCAAAATAAAAAATTAAAAAAACATTGAAGAAAAATAATTGCATTGGATTTACTGGGGTGGAGGAAGTTTGACCAGGAAGACAACCAATGCAACCCCTCAACGAAGAACACCAGAGGGTTAATTACTCACCCTCATATCATTCCAAAACTTTAAGACCTCCGTTCATCTTCTGAACACAAATTCAAATTTCTGATTAAGTCAGCGCTTTAATTCAACCTTACATTTTTCTGAAGCAACAAGAATGTGCAAAAAACAAATACATTTATTCAACATCTCATGTGTCTCTGTATTCGTGTCACTTCATAATAAAGTTGAACCTCTGTAGCCACGTGGACCATTTTAACAATGTCTTTATCACCTTTCTTGGCCTTGAAAGTGGCAATTACCTTGCAGTCTATATTAGGGTTCAGAAAGCTCTTGGATTTCATTAAAAAAAATAAAATCTTAATTTCTGTTATGAAGATGAACGAAGGTCTTACAGCTTTGGAACAAAATGCTGGTAACTAAAGTAAATGACAAATAAAATTGGGTGAACTGATGCTTTTAAGGGATTGTTCACCCAAAAATTACAATGTGATGTTTATCTGCTTACCCCCAGGGAAACCAAGATGTAGGTGTGTTTGTTTCTTCAGTAGAACACAAATTAATCTATGATCGCATCAGTTTTGACCTTCTCCGGCGGAAGTAATGCATTGGGAATCCTAGATGATTCGGGTGATATAAGGTTAAAAAAAAAGCAACAACCAACAACTCGCAGAAACCTATCGTTTCGTGTCTTAAGACATTGTTTCGCCAGGAGCCGCAGGGTTTAATATGGATTCATATGGCTGTGGGTTTTAACTATCAGTGGCTCTCATAGAAATAGACTCCACTGACATGCATTAATGGTTGGAGTTAATCTTCATTTGTGTTCTACTGAAGAAACAAACTCACCTACATCTTGGATGCACTGGGGGTAAGCAGATGAGCATAAAATTCTCATTTTTGGGTGAACTATCCATTTAAGATCCAGATAAACTTGGAGGAAAGAGGTTGGGAAAAAGACAAGTGCTTGGACGTCAAATTAAAGACCATTTGTTTTAGAGGTACATCAAGACATAACATGTCGCTACAACTTTCTTTAGAATAACATGCACTGACAGTGAACCATTCACAATAGGCATATGAATGTGTATAAAGTTAAATAGTTTGTTCACCCATCATGTTGTGCCATACCTGTATGCATAACTTTTGTAAGCTTTTATCCAAAGCCACTTATTTGTAACATTAGACAAAAAGAGTCTTCCAATAAGGTAAATAATTGTAATTCTTCTGTTATGGCAGTCAAAAGGGTTCAAACTACATTGACTTTACTATATGTAAAATAAAACAAAAGCCCCCAACAAAAAAGTGCTTTTGTGTTTCAAAGGGGAGAAATGCATTAAGGTTTGAAATGACATAAGAGTGAGCAAATAACTACTCCTTTAATAGTGGACTTGATGTTAACTTCAAGAGCAGAAATGTTTCCATAACTTCAATACCTCCAAGGTGACATGACAGCCAGTGTATTCAACAACCAAAACATTATGGCCATGGCCTGGTGTCAGAGAGTATCCACAGGCTGCTGGGGCCCCAAGCACAGATTCGATTACTGCAAAACCTGAAAATATTTATGCAAAAATGTAAGTGTCAGTTAAGATTACACGTATAAAAAACAAACAATTAAAATACAAATACGTACCCAAAATTTTCACCTGACTGATAGAACCCGAGGGCAAAATCACTCTCATAGTATGATTATTACAGTAAACTGCCAACTCCGATTTCATTCCATGTCCTCTGTCTTGAGCCAACACTTCTGATTTATCAGCTTTACCGTCAGAATAATCATAATCTACGCCTGAAAAATGATCTAAAGTAGATATCGGCTTTGAACTATGTAGTAGAACCAAACCGATACAGCACACAAACAAAATAACCGCTTTCACTCCCTGCCAAGCCATGTGTGCCTAAAACGCAACAAACGATGGAAAAAACGAATACTGCAAAAAAAAAACCCGAATCTTTAAAGTGTTAACTTCATTCATAACACCTGTATCCAGCAGTTTGAGTATAATTAGCTCAAGTTTAATATTAATTAGGTCACGTGACGCTGTACTTACCAAAACAAAAGAGACACAGGTAGCTGCAGCTTGGAGTAATGGGCGTGGCAAGAGGTAGGGGCGTGGCAAGAGGTAGGGGCGTGCAGAGCCATATAGAGGCTCTGATCCTGGCAATTGCGTTGGCCAATCAGCAGTAACCATAGTTATACGTAATTTCCTTTAGCTAAAAAAAAAAAAATCGTTATTTCCTTTAGAAGGAAAAAAGATGACGGGGAGGGGAGGGTAATATATGTGCGATATAATTTGTTGGTCTCTTTGCTTGACATTTTTCTCCTTTGGTAATTATTTAATTGTTGTTGACAGACACATGTTACAGTGAGAAGAATATATATATATATATATATATATATATATATATATATATATATATATATATATATATATATATATATATATATATATATATATATATATATATATATATGCCTTTATACAACAAAAACATTTGCTGTACTATTATAAAAATAACATTAGTTTTACTTTGTATGTACTTTAAATGAAAGTACAAAATTAGTATGACTTAAATAGTGTCAGGAGACATTTTTATCTTAAAATTTAAAAAAAAAAAAAATTATTTTAATTTTACTATTACAGACATTTCAAGTATAATGCGATTAATACAAAGCATTGTAAATACAGCTCAAAATGTATAAATCAGGGAATAACAAGTATAAAATGAACAATACTAATAAATACAAAAATAAAAGTTTATGAATCAAGGTAGAAAACTGTTTTGTGATCTCATGTTTGAAAGGGTTTCAAAGTATACTGTGAGATCAGTCTTATTAAAGGTAATATAGGAGGGTTTCTTTTATTTGTGTCATGCATATAAAACTTCGGCAACATTTAATTATATTTTGTTTTTGAGAAAAATATGGGTTTTGGAAACAGTAAAATGTCAAGAGGTTCTAAATTCTAATAGGAACTTCTATTTTAGGAATATCTATTTTAAAGTCAGTCCAAAATGAAATAGAAAAAGGGCAATACAAAAATAAATGTTTAAAACCTTCAAGTGATGTGTTACAAAAAGTGCATTTATCACAAACAGTATGAATGTTTTTTATGATTGAACCTTAAAAAGTCGCGGTGGTGATGACGTCACGTAACCCGCGCCATACAGAAAGTTTCGAAGGTAACATACTTTTGAATGTATTCTCAATATCATTATTGCTTTTTTTTCAATGAAAGAAATGTATTTTGTCTTGTATAATTATTTGTGTAATTATAGTGATTACGTTTATGGCTCGCTTTTATGCGGATCAGGAAGCTTTTCGCGTCCAATTGAAAAGACCTTACGGCACGCCCCATTCCTCATGGCACGCCCCATTTCTTTCCGACCTTATGGCACGCCCATTGCTCCAGCCTGCAGTTACCTCTACTTGGAACAAAATGCCTTCAACTCTGGTCCACACTCCAACACAGTAGGTGGCGATAATGCACCTTAACGTTGGTGCCACCCGCAATAAAAAAAGAAGGCAGAAGAAGAAGAAGTGAAAATACATATTTACATGTCCTTTTTATTGATTTATTTAGTTTATTCAATTTTTTTTTATTTTTTAAAATTATTATATATTTATGCTTTTTATTATTCCTTCATTTACTCCACACTCCATCTCAGCAGGGGGCAGAAATGCACAATATGTTTGCTTGCCAACCGTCACAAATGGCTGTATGTTACCGCCTAAACAGTACGCGGCGCTGTTTCGCTCGGCCTCTCATAGACCCTCTACAATGAAGAAACTCATTGGCGTCTTTGGAACGCTTGACTAGTTTTTAGTCTTTGTTTTAATAGAAACAGTTTTTGATATATTGCGTAGGCCTATTATTTATTCTTACGTTCTAAACAGGTGAGTGATGCTGCAACGTTTTTACCCTATCATGCATTGTGTCTTTCAGTAGGAAAATATTGATCAAAGACAAAAGTTGAGCTCACACATATGGGCTGCGTTTCCCAAAAGCATCGTGAGCTAAGTTGATCGTAGAGACCCTTGGTGACAAATAGTTGTACGGTTTACCTAGATTGCGAAACGCAACCTGTACAATTAACACGAGCCTGATAAAAGTAAATCTAAACCTTACTATCACCAATATATCTCTATCATTAATGATTTTCAGTTCAGTTAAAACGTAATGAAATAACAACATGATTGCAGTTAAAAGCTCAAATATGTAATCCAGTTCATCACAGACATGGACTGTGTGCCAAAACCTAGTGAGTGCATATAACGTTACGTTCTAAACTCATGTCCAAAAATGCTGTTTAGCTTATGAGCTCTATATTTTGAGGCAGAGTTAATATTTATGTGCTGTACACTGATGTTTTTTTGCAGGTTAGTATGAGTGCTGAAGCTGCAGACCGGGAGGCGGTGAGTGGCAGTCGGCCCTGCACCCCACCACAGACCTCCTGGTTTGAGTTTCTGCTGGATCCGTCATTACTGGAGCAGCATTTACTGGGCCCTCATCCAGGTATCTTATGCGCAAAAAAAGCTGGAGCTGCTTGCATGTAAATAAACAAACTCAGTGCCGCGCTTCAGGCTATATACACCTGTTTAATTAAAGGCACAACATGTACACATTTTTAATTAAAATATCCAATATCCAAAAACCACTAGAAAAGTGTTACATATATTTTGTTGACTTGTGTACTTGCATTATCCCAAATGTTTTCCACAGATCCATCTCCTGTTCAGCTCATCATTCAGTTTCTTGAGCAAGCCTCCAAACCGTCTGTAAATGAGCAGAACCAAGTCCAACCACCAGTGGACAACCGGAGGAACCGCACACTTAAGCTAATGGCACTTAAGGTTGCTGCCCACCTCAAATGGGACCTGATCATACTAGAGAAAGGGTGAGTGAAGATAAAACATTTGATTGTGTTGTTTTTCTTTTGAGTTTTATTTTTGACAGCCACCACCCACAAAGCAGTGCTTTGGCCATTGTGACAATGATTTTTGCATGGGCAAACTCCACTTACGTTTTCTTAAAGGGGTCATATGATGCTTTTTGTTTTCCTTTAGTGTGTAATGTATCTGTTTGTGTGTGTATAAGATCTGCAAAATTACTGCTCCAGACCTGCCAAAAAAGCCTTTATCTAAGTCCAGATATTACTTCCTCAAATGCCTGCCAAAAGCCGTATGTACAGAAAGAAGACGGGGCTTCAGTGAGTTGTAGTGTTTTCACCATGTCAAGGAGATGCTCTGTGTTTTGAAGCAAAACCCCTTTGTTTGGCCTTGCGAAAATGGATGAATTTAGGCATCAGTGGTTAAGATTTACTTATTTTTCTGTTCCTGAGCAGTACAACCCAAAAGTTAGCTTGTGTACAGTGCTTCTTATGGAGCTGCTGCTCATTTTCTCCCAGCTTCCTGAACCTGCGAGCACAATGGCGTCTGTACCTATACACATCTATATAAATGTTCTTTTACACTATATTTTATGTTGTCACTTCAGGACATACAGTTGTTACAGTGAAGAAGACAAACCAAATTGTTAGAACATTGTATCTGAAAGGTAAAAGAGTTATAAAATAAAAAGTCGTCTCAAAGTTGGTTCGGAACGATCTGCTTGATCATCTGCATTTTCAGAATCTTACTCTGACTTGAACTGATATGGTAATTCAGATGACATCATTACTGTGTGTTAACAGTTGCTTTAGAAGCCTTGGAAGCTGAAGCTTGTGATTATGGTAGGGGCGTTACGTTTCTGACACACGCTTGAGATTTTTGACCAATCATGATGCGCTGGGCCAGCTGGCCAATCGGAGAGACTGTTGTTAACACATGTAAGCGTGTTAACATTCTATTATACCCAATAAACAAAATAAATTATATAAATACTTTTAAAAATAGCATCATATGACCCCTTTAAGAAAATGTAAAGATTTTGTTGGACATAGCAGAGGGTAAAGTCTCCTCTTTTGTCTTTCAGTTTGACCATCCCTGTACTCAATATGTTATTGAATGAGCTTCTGTGTGTCAGCCATGTTCCTCCTGGAATTAAACATGTAGATCTGGATTTGTCCACCCTGCCGCCCACCACAGCTATGGCCGTGCTCATCTACAACAGATGGTAAGTGTGTCGTTAATTTGTATGTCACAGCGGCCACAAACGTCATTGACTGCATGTCGGCCACAAACCGCTGCTTCATTTCAGAAAAGTTACAATTACGTTCTAAAGTAATGGAGAAATGACAGTAATTTACATTTCAACAAAGCATGTGTCACAATAGTGAAGTTTATAATGTTTATTTTTCTAAAATGAGACGTCTCAATTTGCAGCCTTCGAAATGAAACTATAAATTTACAGTGAGGAAAATAAGTATTTGAACACCCTGCTATTTTGCAAGTTCTCCGACTTAGAAATCATGGAGGGGTCTGAAATTGTCATCGTACATGCATGTCCACTGTGAGAGACATAATCTAAAAAAAATAATAATCCAGAAATCATGATATATGATTTTTTAACTATTTATTTGTATGATACAGCTGCACATAAGTATTTGAACACCTGAGAAAACCAATGTTAATATTTGATACAGAGTTTGAGCTCCCTCTAAAGATTCTCAAATGGGTTTAGGTCTGGAGACTGAATAGGCCACGCCAGAACCTTGATATGCTTCTTACAGAGCCACTCCTTGGTTATCCTGGCTGTGTGCTTTGGGTCATTGTCATGTTGGAAGACCCAGCCTCGACCCATCTTCAATGCTCTAACTGAGGGAAGGAGGTTCTTCCCCAAAATCTCACAATACATGGCCCCGGTTATCCTCTCCTTAGTACAGTGCAGTCGCCCTGTCCCATGTGCAGAAACCCCCCCCCCAAAGCATGATGCTACCACCTCCATGCTTCACAGTAGGGATGGTGTTCTTGGGATGGTACTCATCATTCTTCCTCCACAAAACACGTTTAGTGGAATTATGACCAAAAAGTTCTATTTTGTTCTCATCTGACCACATGATTTTCTCCCATGACTCCTCTGGAACATCCAAATGGTCATTGGCAAACTTAAGACGGGCCTGGACATGTGCTGGTTTAATCAGGGGAACCTTCCGTGCCATGCATGATTTCAAACCATTACGTCTTAGTGTATTACCAACAGTAACCTTGGAAACGGTGGTCCTAGCTCTTTTCATGTCATTGACCAGCTCTTCCCGTGTAGTTCTGGGCTGATTTCACACCTTTCTTAGGATCATTGAGACCCCACGAGGTGAGATCTTGCATGGAGCCCCAGTCCGAGGGAGGTTGACAGTCTTGTTTAGCTTCTTCCATTTTCTAATGATTGCTCCAACAGTGGACCTTTTTTCACCAAGCTGCTTGGCAATTTCACCGTAGCCCTTTCCAGCCGTTTTAATCACGTGAACATCATAAAGACCACATTTGTGGACATAAGCACAAAAAAAAGCATATTCTGGTTTAGCACAACATTTTAATGTTTTTGAACAGCTACAATTTTTTTCCTTTATTTTTTCATTAATGTTTAACAAGTTAACCAAACTAAAATACCAATTACAAAATACTGAATTATTAGCCTATATAAAGGGATCAATTACCCTCTTGTACCAAACCTGTATACATTTCTATGTTCTGCTGAACACAAAGATATTTGGAAGAATGTTTGTAACCAAGCAGATCTTACAACCCATTAACTACCATTGTAGGAAAACAATTATTATGATAGTTAATGGGAGGTTAGATCTGCTGGGTTACAAACATTCTTCCAAGTAGGGGAGAGCGGGGCACAATCCAATGCTTTCTGACTGTCTCAGTTTGTGTAAATCCACTTGAGGTTCAGAGTATTTATTTTTGCCCATATTAATGTCACACATGTCTAGTACGATTATGCGGTTTTGTTTCATTAATACAATGTATACTTTTTTCTTGATTTACCCCGAAAGAATGGAAGTGAAATGTGACAAGATGCCCCATATGTGGGGTGCATTGTAACATGACCAAATGACAGATTAAAATGTTATAATCAAAAAAAATCCAAGACAAACTAAAATATTTTGTCAATAAATTACAATTATTAACTTTTTAAAATAAATTATAGTTAATCATTATATATATACTCAATTTTGAGTTTGACAACAAACACGCTAAATACAGCTTAGTTCAAAACATTATAATAGTGAATAACTTCTGAATTTTCATGTTTTCTCAATAGAATTTATAAAAGTATAGAATATAATAGCGTAGTTCTAAAGGGGCTCATTGTAAAGCAGTGTTACAACAATCTGCGCAACTGGGATTAAACCGCGGCTCGTGTCTTTTGCTGTTAGATCAGCATTAAAGAACCATCTCAACTGTTAAATAACAGATATAAGATTAAAATAATACCAGATTTGTCTTATTTTAAATTTCAATCTTATTTACTTTGTTAGCACATATTACAGGTCTTGGGGTGAGCAATTAATCCATGCAACTTAATACACCGTAAAAAATTGTTTGCCGTGGTAATCTTTAATCAAAATCTGAAAAGTAACTTCAGGTCTGGAATGGCGTTCCCTTTCAGATGACGGCAGTTTGATGGCTTGGGTTTGAATATCCTTAACCACTCCCCTCCAACCGTTAGTCTGCTATGAGCGAGAGATTGAGAAGAGGAGCGCTGAAGTAAAACCCTGCCCTCTATTCAATATCTGTTTCACTTGGAAATACGTCTGAAAATACGCACTGAAATAAAATCAGTTGCAACTTCATGTTCACTGGGATTTTAAGTAAGAAATTTACTTTTGCTATGGTTAAATAAATGTTCAGTGATATCTCCAGAAGATGTTTTAATTTTGGCGCAATTTTTTCTCTAAATAGTGTTGGCATAGCAACTAAATACACAAAGTTTCGTCATCCTGGAATGTGTGGAAAGTTTTAACCATACGTGTTACAACTAACCCCTCGTCAGGTTGTGCCCCGCGCACTCGCCTAACTATGTGTTAAGCAGAACATAGAAAAGTATACAGGTTTGAGGGTGAGAAAATGATGATTTTAATATTTGGGTGAACTATCCCTTAAACCCATTAAAGCTTCAGGTGTTCTGCCATTGCTTTATCAATCTAAGAGTGGAGGATTTGGGCTCCACATCTTCACAGCATCTGAGGGAAGAGAATATATATATATATATAATATAAATATTTATTATATATATAAAAATTTCAATTTGAGGTAAATGACATGCACTTATTTTCAAAATATCTTTATGGTCTACAGCTAAATAAAAAAAAAATGGAACAAGATGAATGAATCATTTTATCACATTTTATTTGATTGTATAAAAGATGTTCTGCTTTAAATGGGTGTTAGATCAGTGGGGGAAAACAGCATGTCACCTCCCTCTTCAATACCATTGTACTGTAGTGCCCTTGGGAAAGACCCTTAACTAGGTGTGTAACTGTGAGTAAGTGAAAGACAGGTGGAATGTGATGTCCCCTGAATAGATAAAGGGTACCAATAAAAATACATCAGTATACAAGAAACAATACATTTTTTTGATTGGCATATACCCCAAATTACATCATATGAAAGGTACATTAATAAGATAAAGAAATAGCTTTGACATTAAACATACTTCAGGTATACTATGTATAAGTTCAAAGTAACTTTTAGCCTACTAGCTAACTTTAGCGAAACTCAGTAAATTTCTGTTGACAATATGGCCATCATTTATTTCGGTTCCTTCTTGTCAAACAAGTAAAACTCAAGCACATTAATCAAATAATACAAAATGTACTTACCCAAAAGTAGATTTTTAATAATATATCGATTAAATTCCTCCTCTCCTCATGGTCGTTCAATGTTCCGGCCTTCCGGGAGAAATGAGAACGCGATAACACTATCTCGCGAGATAACTATCCTATCGTGGGATTTTGTAATATCGCAAGATTTATTACTGTTTTTTGTAACTACATCTTGGCAGCACAGCTTTTGCAATCTACATCCAACTCAGACCTAAATGGTGACCGGATATATATCTGTTTTATATGTATATGCATACACTTCATAAAAATAATAACGAAATATACATAAAACAGGTTGAAATAATGACTCAAATGCAGTGGCTTTGCAATCACTTAACTACAATGAGCACTTTGTGATTATAAATCATTTAAAGATAAAGTAAATATATTTACTTTGTATACAAATTGTGTATTTCATAAAGATAATTCCAGTTTTTTTCCTGCTAGTCTTGCTTGACTAGACGTGTAGAGGACGTCAGGGGACGTCTTTTCACAACCTCTTAAAAACTACTTGGTGCACTTTAATTATTGCAGTATTAACCAAGGAATCACAGCTTTTGCATATTTCACAAGGATTTCATAGAGGGTCATGATGGACTATAAATGCACGTGTAAAAGACGTCACACAGGGACATCCTCTCACAACTGATTCTCAACAGGGTATATATATTGAACTACACAGCTAAAAGTCAAAGTAACAATTATACACGCAACCCCAGAGAACTATAGACATGTACAAACGTATCTCAATGCATTTTTAAGAAATGTTCTGTGTTACTTATTTTTACTGATTTATGCCGTCCTACCGCGACTATTTTTGGCCTGGGACACGACGTTGCCGTCGGACCAATGTTTGCTGGGTAAGCACACAGCTACAATAACGAAGGAGTGGCTTCACAACAACTCCATGACTGTTCTCGAATGGCCCAGCCAGAGCCCTGACTTAAACCCAGTTGAGCATCTCTGGAGAGTCCTGAAAATGTCTGTCCACCAACGTTTTCCCATCCAACCTCACCGAACTGGAGAGGATCTGCAAGGAGAAATGGCAGAGGATCCCCAAATCGTGGGGGTGAAACGGCCTCCTTGTCATTTGACATATAACAAAAAACAGAACCATGTCTAAAAGCTGATATGTGACAAAGTATAAAGCAAACAAGCTAAAAAAACTAGAAGTTTTTATAAGCTGTTGACCCCAAAAAACTAGCGTTCAAGTCACCTTTAAGGACACAAAAGTAGATACAGGCATTTAAGACAGAGCGCGACATGTTATATTACACTGATAACTACACCCACTAGAGGAGAACGTAATCAGCGACAGGAAATAAAATATATAAAACTGACATTTGGATATTTGACTTAACAGTGACAAAATGTTTACTGCACACAGTCATACTGAGTGTCAGGATCCCCAAATTGTTCTAGTCTTTCTGCTGTTGCTTCACGTCTTATTACCTGTATCCTCTTTTGTCTCATTAAACGCTTGTTTTTTTGGGTCGACACCTTTTAAAAACTTAGTCCTGTGTTTTTTAGCTTGTTTGCTGTACACCCTGTCACATAGCAGCTTTTAGACATTGTTCTGTTTTTTGTTACAAGTCAGAAATGACAAGGCCGCTTCACGCAATACAAAGTCAATGGAGAGTGCTGGATTGTTTTTCCTCCGTTGTGGGCGTGGCATAAATAAGCTCTGTCTCTTTGCTGATATTTAAATAATTAAGCTTTTCTTGTGTCTTGTGTATCAAGGTAAGGTAGAGAGAGGGTGAACACTGATTCTTATGTGTTTACTTATGTACATACCACAAACATGTTATATTGCAGCTTTAATTTTAGAAAATGATTATGCAGTTACCATTTTTTTCTTCTACAGTATTTTGTTTTTGGTCTAAACTGTAATGTGCATGTCTTCAGTTGGACCCCCTATTTCTAATCAAAGGCAGTTTCCTGTTAGTAGGTGGGATATATTAGGCAGCAAGTGATCATTTTGTCCTCAAAGGACTACAGAGCAATGAAAGAAGGTGGCATGGTCTGATGAATCACGTTTTTTCACGTGGCTGCATGTGTGTGGCCTACTTGCTGGACACATGGCACCAAGATGCACTATGGGGAAGAAGGCAAGCCGGCGGAGCTAGCGTGATGCTTTGGGTAATTTTCTGCTTGGAAACCTTGGGTTTTGACATCCATGTGGATTAGGGCTGCACAATATATCGAAATTATCGAAATATCGCAAATGTACATATCACAATATGCAAATCAAAACGGCATGCATTATCTGAATGATTTTAATAGGCTACTTCAACATTGTGAAAAATGTACGCTTTAGGTCGACACGTATAGCAGAGAACAGACTGGGTACACGACTGTTACTTATGTGATTTGCTTGACGTTAAAAAGAGGAATTAAATGCAATAACTTGCGAAAAACAACTCCTTGCAGTCTCGTGCTGTCTGACACACACACACACCGAAACATGCGCACAAGCCACCTCTCTGAAAGCGTGTGATCCCTTCAGTTCTCTTTCGTGCCTTGTTACACACTCAAACTTTCAAATACACGCAGTTATGTCAAAATGTCTGTCTTGATGAGTATTCATGAAAACACAGTCGGTTGTGCTTTAAATGAACGATATCAGCTGGAGAAAGAAACCGAATTCGTGTCAGTAGGATCTGTGCATTAGGTCTTAAAGTGACAGCCTGCTAATAAAGTAAACCTGCCTCTGTCTGTCAAACAACAAAGGAAAAAGAGAAAATCACTGATCTCGGCTGAATAACCTTTGTAGCTTTATTATGTATGAGTGTATATTTAATTTATGTGAAGAATACTGTTTTTAGCTCTTATTTTTAATAACAAGATGAT
The DNA here is from genome assembly GCA_023029165.1 of Gobiocypris rarus. NCBI lineage: Eukaryota > Metazoa > Chordata > Actinopteri > Cypriniformes > Gobionidae > Gobiocypris > Gobiocypris rarus. The sequence goes on along the minus strand of CM040919.1, from coordinate 23,376,638 downwards.
AACAAAAATAATCATCCACCCCGAGTTGTCTTTGTTCAATCAATCAATCAATCAATCAACTTTATTTATATAGCGCTTTTACAATGACGATTGTTTCAAAGCAGCTTCACAGTGTTAAACAGGACAACATTGCAACAAAATTTGATTTGGCTAGTTTCATTTGGATAGTTTATAGAATTATATATGACCAAATTAATAAATTCTATTTGTATATTTAGTTGAGTAACTTGGATCATAATTTGTGTCCCCAACTGAGCAAGCCAAGCCAAAGGCGACAGTGGCAAGGAACCAAAACTCCATCAGGGCATGATGGAGAAAAATAAACCTTGGGAGAAACCAGACTCAGTCGGGGTGCCAGTTCTCCTCTGGCCTATTATTAACAGTGAATATTTATTACTCTGGGAACCTTGCCGGTCATAAATCATATTAGATAGGAATATCCAAAATTTTGGGTATCACGCAAGAGACGGGTTCATTTAGGATGGCGCGTCGATTACACAAGAATATGAATACTTGAAAGATCGGAGTTATTGCGCCGGAGACGGGTTAATTGAGGATGACGTGCCGGTGAGGCAAATTCAGAGGAGACACCAATGGACACGGTCTCAGCAGACACTCCAGGATGAGCTTGTCATGTCCAGATGCAGGTCCACCATCCGATCCGGACACGGCCTGGCAGTGCCGGCTCTAGCCTCTTTGGCGCCCTAGGCAAGAATTTTTTTGGCACCCCCTTATATTGCGATTTATATCACCAAGTATTTACACAAAATAATAAAAAATAATAATAATAACACTTGTATAGCACTTTTCTAGATACCCAAAGTCGCTTTATGAGAAAACATGAGCCTAAATTATTTTGCCATTGACGTTTTCATTTATTTTGTAAAAAAAAGGGTTTCAAATTCACATGTTTAAATAGTGTGAAAGAAAGTGCAACACTTTTGGTAAAAAATAAAATAAAATAAAAAACACAAAAGAAACAAAAGCCACTTTAGAAATTAATCCAAATAACTGGATCATAATTTACTTAAATATAAAAACAAATCAAACAACAATGATTGAAATAATACAGTAAAAGTATGATACAGCACTAAAAATAACAAGACTAATATAAAATTCTTCAATAGCCTAAATAAGAAAACTAAGAAAACAAATCACACGTTAAACTTAAATAGCTGAACTCAAACACTAATTAATGAAAGTGCATAAAAGGGGTCACATGACCCACAGGCCACAGGGGTCCATTTTGTGTCCTGTTTCATAGGTCACATGGCTCCATATTTTCTCCAATGAAAAGTGCATTTTTCACTAATTTCCATCCAGTTAATCAACCACAAAAAATATGTCACCTTCACTGGTAAGTAAAGAAGTATTTTCAAGAACTTTACATTGTATATCATCAAATGTTTTAGAGTAAATAACAAAAAACTGTGTGTTGCCTCAAGGCAACATTGTACCTTAATGGAATCGCATAAGGCCATACCAGACACAGTGGGTTGGAAACAAATGTAGTATATTTGTAAGGAAAAGAGTTAGAATTATCTAAATATATTTGCATTTTTGCATGATTTTGTAATGCACGTATAAGATTAGTAATTCACATACTATAACTGCACATATTATGATCTGCGCATTTTCTATAGCACTTTAAAAAAGTATAAAACACAACCAATGAGGGTGAGGATGTGGTGTAATGTGATGAGGAAGATGAGGGTCATAGTGGCAGGGAGAGAGAGTGAGGGTGAGATTGAAGATGGAGATGAGGATGAAGATGGATATGATAACTTGATTTGATAACTTGATGATAACTTGATATGATGGTTTGGTAATACTTGTGTTCCACGATGGTACAATGTTGCCTGAGAGCAACAGCTAAATTTGAAATTTTACTTTTTATCAAATATTACATTTTTAATACATTATAAACTGGATAAATGTGTTTGTTCAGGTGTCTGGTTAAAGAAATGCATGTTTGTCAATAAATATATTTCTTTTTTCTACATGCAAATGTCAAATGTTTCAATTTTTCCGTTGTGGTACAATGTTGCCTTGAGGCAAAAAAAAAAAAAAAAATTAAAATGTTTATTGTTATAGTGTCTAATTTTAAGCAGGAAAAACATCAAATTTTTTTACTCATTGAAATCATATTGTGGACCACGGAGGGTTAAATAAATGAATAGATAATACACATTAAAAAAATATTATAAGAAATACAAAGAGATATTTGAAATAATCCAACATAAATATTACCTGTGTACACCTCTAGACTTACTGCTCATTTTAACATTCTATAATCAAAGATATCACTGGTAGGTTTCCACCTAGAAATATCCATCTTGTAGTCTTAGATGATGATTCTGAACAACTAAATGATTCTACTATTATGCCAAGGTGATAAATCATCTCTTGCCTGCTAATATTGTGTCATACAGTTACAAATTATTAGGCCTTTGCTAACTGCGTTTAATGTGCCTCTCTAACTAATTACAGAGACATTTCAAACCAATTGGCATAGCATAAAAAACGACAATGTTGTTGGCCTTAAAAAATGCTGCTTTTCAAGCTATGTAATGCATGTTTTTGAAGGATTTGATATCAGTCTGTTTATGTAGATATTCATCTGTAAAGTTAACGTGTTATCTTAGTGAACGCGCACAATTAATTAATTCAGTGATTTCTTCACACAGTCTTACCTTTGGCTTTTTCGCGGTTTTCCTCCTCTTTTCGTTTTTTTCTTCCTTGCGTACCAGATAATTTATGAGGTTGTTTTGACATGTCGTCACTTCGCCCCTCTGAGCCATTACCGAAAGTAAACAAATCGGCACACGGGGCCTGGGTGGGTCTCACCTCACTCCGGCCATCCTTCAGGTGTCAATCAATTGTGGGCGGGTGCAGTAATGCCCTTATTTTGGATTTTTATATAATACAAATTATTAATACTAATTCGAAGTTTAGTTTGCTAAAGATATCAGCAGTTTGGTTATGTTTCTAACTTAAAAAAAAAAAAACATTATTTTTATTATACCATTACCATACCATTTTTTATTATAACATTACATTTATTATTTTTTTTATTATCCCTTGGCCTCTTTGGCGCCCCCTAGCGACATTGCGCCCTTAGCATTTGCCTATACTGCCTATATAACGGGCCGGCACTGCGGCCTGGATCTGGCCGACTGCAGTAAACCTCGGGATAAACAGAGAGACTAACATTAGTGTGGATGCCACTCTTTTTATGATGTAACGAGTACATCAGGTGTTATGGGAAGTGTTCCCCCGGTTCCGGCTGACCTAGTTAATGCAGCCTAACAATCAGTCATTTGATTTGAATAAAGAAAGTTAAAAATGTTCAATGTGTATGCCATACTAAAGAGATGCGTTTTTAGTGTGTCTGCTTCCCGAACAATGCTAGGAAGACTGTTCCAGAGTTTAGGTGCTAAATAGGAAAAGGATCGACCGCCTGCAGTTGATTTTGATATTCTAGGTATTCTCAACTGGCCAGAGTTTAGAGACCGCAATAGACGTGATGGAGTATAATGCGTTAAGAGCTCGCTTAAGTACTGGGGAGCTAAACCATTTATTGCTTTATAAGTAATAAGCAAGATTTTAAAATGTATGCGATGTTTAATAGGGGAGCCAGTGCAGTGTTGACAGAACTGGACTAATATGATCGTACTTCCTGGTTCTAGTAAGAACTCGAGCTGCTGCGTTTTGGACCAGCTGGAGTTTATTTATTAGGCGAGCAGGGCAACCACCCAGTAGAGCATTACAATAATCTAGCCTTGAGCTCATGAACGCATGTACTAATTGTTCAGCATTTTGCATTGAAAGCATGTGACGTAATTTAGATATATTTTTAAGATGGTAGAATGCAGTTTTACAGATGCTAGAAATGTGGCTTTCAAACGAAAGATTGGTATCAAAGAGCACACCCAGGTTCCTCACTGACGACGAGGGCTTGACAGAGCAGTCATCGAGGGTTAGACAGTATTCTAGGGCACTACTTGTGGAGCTTTTCTGTCCAATAATTAAAAATTCAGTTTTATCTGAATTAAGTTGCAGGAAATTACTAGTCATCCAATTTTTTATATTAGCTATGCATTCCATTAATCTTGTGAATTGGTAAGTTTCGTCAGGGCGCGAAGAAATATAGAGCTGAGTATCATCAGCATAACAATGAAAACTAACGCCATGCTTCCTAATAATATCTCCCAGTGGTAGCATATACAGGGTGAAAAGCAACGGTCCTAACACTGAGCCTTGCGGTACTCCATACTGAACTTGTGATCGGTGTGACATCTCTTCATTTACTGCTACAAACTGATAACGTTCAGATAAGTAAGATTTAAACCATGCCAATGCAGTTCCACTAATGCTAAGATCGAGTAACACTAATGAGAGATACAACCACGATCAGATGATAAGAGTAAATCATTTGTAACTTTAATTAGAGCAGTCTCAGTACTATGATACAGTCTAAATCCTGACTGAAATCCTCACATATACCATTTCTTTCTAAAAGGAACATAATTGTGAAGACACAGCCTTTTCTAATATTTTTGATAGAAACGGTAGATTCGAGATTGGTCTGTAATTGACTAATTCTTTAGGATCAAGTTGCGTTTTTTTAATAAGTGGTTTAATTACAGCCAACTTAAAAGTTTTTGGTACATATCCTAATGTCAAGGATGAATTAATAATATTAAGCAGAGGATCTATGACCTCTGGAAGCATCTCTTTTAATAGCCTAGTCGGTATAGGGTCAAGCATACATGTTGTTGATTTTGATGATTTAACAAGTTTAGCCAATTCTTCTCCTCCTATAGCAGTGAATGAGTGTAATTTTTCCTCAGTGACACTACAATGTTCTGTCTGAAGTGATACTGTAGTAGACGGCTGCATGGTTATAATTTAATTCCTAATGTTATCAATCTTACTAGTAAAGAAGTTCATAAAGTCATTACTGCTGTGTTGTTTACAAACGTCAGAAGTTTGTTTACCTGGAAGTTCTTGATGTTAAGTTTTAGGTTGATATAACTATATATATGACCAAGTCAAGCAAAGAGTTTTGGTATTTAAATATTAGCCTTACATTTTTGGTTTGTTAATTATATTGTTAGATTTGTGTCAACTTTTTGCAATACTGCTGATCACGTTCAGAAGTTGTAGCGATTTTTTCTTTTCCCAGAAAGAACGTGAAACACAAATGGTATCATTCTCAGTATTTAAATATTTGTTTTAATATAATTTAAATAGATTTTACACACTAATAGCAATATCGTATCGCATATTGAATATCGCGGTATTTAACAAGGTATTGCATATCGATGTACATGTACCACCTACCAAAGCATTGTTGCAGACCGTGTATACTCTTTCATGGAAACAGTATTCCCTGCTGCCTATGGCCTCTTTCAGCAGGATAACTCACCCTGCCACAAAGCAAAAATGGTTCATGAATGGTTTGAGGAGCACAACGAGTTTGAAGTGTTGACTCCAAATTCCCTAGATCTCCATCCAATTGAGAATCTTTGGGATGTGCTGAACAAACAAGTTCGATCCATGGAAGCGCCACCTCGCAACTTACAGGACTTAAAGGATCTGCTGCTAGCATCTTGGTGCCAGATACCACAGCACACCTTCAGGGGTCTAGTGGAGACCGTGCCTTGACGGGTCAGGGCTGTTTTGGTAGGAAAAGGGGACCAACAAAATATTAGGAGATGGTCATGATGTTATGCCTGATCGGTGTATGTATAAACAGTTGAAACATTTATATTTCCGGTATATGATATTATGTCATGCAAATTTGTTTAGCTTATATCCGTGTTTTTTACAAATGAATTTCCAATGAAAATAAAGTAGAAAACCGAAGAGTCAACCCTTAAGCTAATATGAACTTTGTCTCAATAGGGCCATTCGTACCATTGTGTTGAGCAGCTTTCCTGAGAAACAGACCAAACCTGGACCACATCAGCTGAATATGTAAGGAAGTAATGATGGTGTCAGTTCTTTGTGTTGTGTGCTATTGAATTTGTGCTAATAGTTTTGTGTCCTATAGGATGAATCTTGTCCAGCAGGAAAAGGAACTCACAGAGAACATACTAAGTGTGGTATGACTGAAACTTGCTTGTAAGATACATGCATGTAGCTACCTGCAGTGTTTTTATGTACTGGTGTCTGATTGCTGTAACTCTGGGTTACTTTTGCACAAAAAATGAGACTTTTGCCCAAGATGTTTAGATGTTTAGACAACAGCAATATGTAGTGCAACAGATTAACAACAAAGGAAACTTGAGGTGATACAATGTGGTGACTTCCATTTGTTTGCATAGGCAAACAATAAAACAATAAGACGATAATTCTTGTTGTATTTCTAGAGTTATATGGTTTTCTAATTATTCAAAGTTCTAATCATAGACTTGTCACTTGTTTAACGCTCTGCTCTTCAGCTCAGAGAACAGGCCACAGACTCTATCATGGTGTTAGAAAGAGCCCTGAACCTTAAAAAAGACTTCTACATTCACACACTTCGTACCCTTGACCTGCTAGCTGCTGATCCCAGTACAGCCAATGGAGAGACTGAGTCCTCCACCGCAGGACTCCGCATCAGTGCTGATCACCTGCACTGTCAGGTGTGTCCTACAGCGAATATGAAGGTGCCCATTCATCATGTTCTGTTATTAAAAGTGAATAATGTTCATATCTGTCTGACAGGTGCATTACGATTTAGGAGGGATTTACTTTCAGCAAGGCTGTTCTGAGACGTCAGTGTATGAGAAAGCTAGAGAACACTTCAGAATGGCGCGAGAACTCCTCACAAAGGTGAGACATAATCAACTTAAAGGAACAGCCAAAAAGGTATGGAATCCCAAAGCTGCCAAAAATAAAAATAAGGTAATAAGGAGGGTGTGGTTTACCTCAGACAGCAATTGAGCTCAGAGTAGGTGAGGGTGAAGAGTGGAAGTGGCTGAAATACAATAAGTATAGCCTACTGACGTTGATACTGCCTGCGATGAAGGACTTGGATAGGTATATGACCAAAATATTATATCACGGGTTAAATCGTATCCTCCTAACTGTACTTCGTGACATGGATAGGCTACTCTTTATTCCGGACATTAGGGATGTAACGATTCACTCAACTCACGATGTGATACGATTCATCAGAGGTGGAAAGTAACGAATTACATTTACTCGCGTTACTGTAATTGAGTAGTTTTTCTGTGTACTTCTACTTTTTTAAGTAGTTTTAAAAAGCTGTAATTTTACTTTTACTTAAGTACATTTTGATTGAAGTATTGTACTTCGCTACATTTTAAACCACATCCGTTACTGAGTAAAAATAAATCTTTAATGCAAGGGGGAGGAAAAAAACGCGATCTGGAAACGACTATATTGAATAGAGGGCGCGGGACGCGGAAGAGAACAAGCGCGCAAATATCAGATGGAGACGAACAACACAGATGTCAGTGTCGCAGACCCAACTGAAAGCAAAACGCCGTTGTGAGCCCCTGGCCAGTATGGAAATACTTTGGATATTGAAAAAAATAACGTGGTGTTGTCTTGGAGGATATCAAATGTGCACAAAATTTGGATGCAAATGAAGAAACACATAGAACATGTTCGGGCACACATCCCTCTGTGCAGATAAAGGTATGTTTATAACTTAAGGCCGAATGATGTCTGTGACGCAGAGGGAATCCCGGTATCCAGTCATGAACATTACCTTTACATTATAACGTAGGATTCACATCATATACACAAACTGATGGATGAACGAATAACTCGAAAGAATACATCAAATCGCGACATGGTCTGTAAATATTAAAGCACAAAACATTTCTATATGAATATATGATCTGCTTGTTCTGTCTCTGTGAATGAGCTGCTCCGTCTACTACATACAGGACTCTATTATTCTTAAACATTTTAATGAATTAATGATAAAATTAAGTTGTTAATCTAATTCATAATCAGTTATTGAATTTAGTTTATTAGACATGTTTTATTGAATTTTTAATAAACAAAACAAACAAATGGTTTTAAGTTTATGATAAAGCATTTGTTCAACCAAAAAAAAAAAAGACCAATCATCTTCATTAATTTAACATCATTTTAAATAACCATAATTTAATAATAGGTACGGTTTATTTATTAAATAATTGTTTAATACCATGATGTTTTCTGAGATAGTTGTCATATCGTGAAAATCTCATTCTATCACAACCCTACAGGGGAGAGGCCACACCCCCACTGTTAAAAAAAGTAACTAAGTAACTTTTACTCTGATTACATTTTAAATGAGCTACTTTTTACTTTTACTTGAGTAAATTTTTAGACCAGTAATTTTACTTGTACTTAAGTAAAATGTCATTGAAGTAACAGTACTTTTACTTGAGTAGAATATTTTGTTACTCTTTCCACCTCTGCGTTTCATGATATGATTTTCTAACAAATTTTTTTAAAACAAAATTAGATTTAAGACAAATTATTAAAACATAAAAGGTTTCCTTTTTACTCTCTGAAAAAAAATCTGCATATTTCTTTGTAAAAATGTAACTGTATATTTGATGTTAAATAATAACTCAATTGAAATAAAAAAAAAACAACAACTCAAAAAGTCCCTTCAAGGTGATTTTTCCAATAGTGTTTTCTTGGGAGGAGGTAAACACATTTAGAGATTTACACATTTAGAGGAAGAGATAGTAAAATAAATACAACACTTGGTTCTGCAACAGCACAGATTTCTCCTTCAGTCTGTGAAATAATTGCGCTGGTCTTTTTTTGTATGAGGAAGAGCCTTGTATCTTTCACTCTGAAAACACTGATTTCCATGGCAATTGCCCTCCACCGGTCAGTGTTTGGCCTATAATATTTTTACATGCAGACAGAGGTCACTGGAGCCTCTCGCTGTGGTGATTATTAGTTGTCAGATAGTCAAAATGCCACACTTCCGCATTGGATGAGTCAACGTAAACTACGTGCTTGCCGTCATGCTTCTGTTTGACGGCATGCGCACTCTGGTGTGCTAACTGCGCTTGTGCCCAACTTCCATATGAATGAAATGAAAACATTCACGTATTTCACTCTTCGCACTAGTGTGCACGCACAGTTCGTAATCCTTGCTACAACTTGCTCGTTGCTATCGTGCCTGTAAAGTGAGGTCACAGTGGTTTCAGCATCCCTGCTGTTTGAAAGGTGAATCGCGATTCATTTGACATCGTCACACATTTGAATCGATTTTCAACCGACACCAACTGAATCGTTACATCCCTACTGGAAATGGCCGTAGAACATCGTCTGATCTGGATTTGTAAAATGACCTGGGCTAACAAACATGAACAGCAACATCTTGCAACAGATGTGATAACAGGGACTCTGAAATGGAAGCGCTTGATATTTTCCATTACCTGTCAGAACACACCGAAATGAAGCAGCACACATGTAGGCTACAGTGAAGTCGACGCAAGCATATTGATCAATACATTTGAAACAAGACCACAAATTCACTTCATTCATATTTCCTATTTGTACATGCATATGTGACAAATGCTTAAAATACAATGCATATTTCAAAGATCCAAAATAGAATGAGGGGTTAGTTTACAGTAGAACATTTTGTTCCGTTGCGTCACTTCACATGTGGACAGTCAATGCATCACTGAGTATAATGGGTTCCCTTTCGAGAGGTTCCTCGTATTGCGAATGGGAAAAAGTCCTTTTCTCGAGAATATGAAGCAAAACTTTATTAATAAAGGTATCTTTATAAAGCGCAGTGCAGCTGCATGGCAATAGCCCAGCGCGAGGAGCGCTCTGATTGGCCGAGCCGCGGCAACTGCAGGAACCTATGGTGAGGCGGCTGAGAGGAACGAACCAATGGAACCGATGCTCTCTTCACTCTGCCACCGCCACGGCTCTTCTTTTCCGCCGCAGAGTTTTTCCTCACTCTTCCTCTTCTCTTGTTCCGTCGCACTAAGAAGCGCCGCGGACAGAGAATTCTAGAGTAAATAAACAAATTCGAGCCGAAGCTCTCGTCACTATGCCGCCGTGCTGAAGAGCTTCGTGGACAGACAGAGTTTTTCCTCACTCTTCCTCTTCTCTCGTTCAGTCGCACTAAGAACCGCCGCAGACAGAGAATACTAGAGTATATAAACAAACTTGAACCGAAGCTCTCGTCACATGTTGCTGCCGCCGCCGTGCTGAAGAAGCGCCGCGGGCAGACGCAGCTTTCACTCCTCCTCTTCTCTCGTTCCGTCGCGCTAAGAACTGCCGCGGACAGAGAATACTGTCCGCGGAGTAAGTTGTCCGCGGAGTAAGTTAGAGTAAGTTAGACGAGTGAACTCGGGCCGTTGGATAGGTCAAGAACGCGGCTTACGTCACAGCCGTTCTCACTGCAGCACGCGCTTACTGCCAAGGAAGTTTTTTTTTTTTCTCACTCTTCCTCTTCTCTCGTTCCGTCGCACTAAGAAGTGCCACGGACAGAGAATGCTAAAGGAAATTAAAGTAAAAAGTTGTAATGGCTGCCTTGTCATGTTTGCTGACTGGAGCGCGACTTACGTCATAGCACGCGCTCACTGTCAGATAATAAGGGCTTTGGAATATGGCTGCCAAGCTAGATTACACTATGGACTTCCTTACATTCTCCCAGTTCCCTTAGTTAAAGAGCACCTATCATGGAATTTTGAAATGTACCTTTCATGTAGTGTGTAACATAGATCTAAGTGAACAAAAACATCCTGCAAAGTTTGAAATATGACAGTGCACCGTATATAAAGTTATTGTCTTTCAAAAGTAAGAGTTGACTCGGAGTCATTTTTATGAATCGTTAGAAGACCGAAGCTTTTTCTCTGACTTGATGATGTCAACTTGTCAAGTTATTTGAATACGATACGCCCACTTATTGCGCACGCCAGTGAAGAAAACATCATGGCGACGAGACGCTGTGTTCTCAAGTGCGACTCAAAAGCAAACCTTTTTCATCTGAGCATTTGAAGACTAAGTGGCTACAATTCATATATACAACTGTACCACAGGAGTATAGTCCGAGCCTTGTGCTTTGTTCACGCCATTTTGAAGACGATTGCTTTACCAACTTAAATGCAATCAAACTTGGATTCGCGAGCTGGCTGATATTGAAGGAAGGTTCAGTTCCAAGTATATTTGCATCAGCTTCCTCCTCCGTATCACAAAAAGTGATTATTGTTGCTTTTATGTTTTATGTAGCATGCTTAATTGTTTGGTTTGTTGTGTAAGCACCGTTAAGCTTCTAAGTCTTCAATGACAATTGTATTGAGATATGTGAATTGTTTGTTGTTGTTTTCTGAGTTTTCTTTAAGAATAGTCATACGTTGTAGTAACGTAACGTTACTGCATTTTTATTTATTTTTTGGTAAAAACGTTATGTTTATGCATCGAGTTAACGCTCCATTGGCCTGAAGTGACAACTAACGTTACATTGATGCTTACCATTGAGAAATATCCTGCTCCAGTCGTGGTGTTTGCGATTGAGTTTGTTGATCATTCGCATCTCCAGACGTTTCCCCTTCATATTCAGGCTCGAATTGATAGGGTAAAATTGATGCCATGTTTGTTCATACACTTTATACTCGTTTAAACTTGTTAAACCGAAAACCATTTATGGTGATGGGTGTACCGTTTCCGAAAATCTGCACAGACTATACCAGTCACAACTGACTGGGTCATCGGACCAATCACCACAGATTAGCATCGTGTAAAGGGGGGGGTTTGAAAAGTGAATCACTAAATTAATCATTTGAGAATCGCTGTCAAAACAGGTAAAAATAAATTATATATTATAAGAAAACTAAAGTCTTTTTTGTCATTGCATGCATGCAAAACTGTTGTTGGGGACTTCTAAAAACAATATTTGAAACATTTTAAATGCCATAATAGGTGCTCTTTAAGTGACTGGAGATGAAATATTGCAGTCAACTAGCCTGTGTCAAACACGCTCGTCTGCACACTAAAGCCCAATTTATACTTCTGCATCGAGTGTACGCCGTAGGCTGTGTGAGACGCGCGTACCCTACGACGTACCCTAATGCGCACCTCTCCAACAATGTAAACACGCGTCAATTCTACGCGGACTGCAAGCGCTGTGATTGGTCTGCCAGAACAACCCCCCCCATTCCCCCTCAGGTCAATAAATAAATAATAAGTGATTGCATATCAAGAACAGGGACATATTAAGGTGCATTTCGTTTTGTGATTTCAACCGAATGAAGTCTCCGCAACAGCAATCGATTGAAGCGATATAGCCTGTGCACGAGCTACCGATACTGAAAACAGCGCCGCAAGCTCTGCGTGATTTCACAAACGCATTCCAGCACCAGATTGCCTCGTATGTAACTCTACTGATCAAATAGAGATGCTTAATTTTTATTACATACAACAACTCAAGCTGCAAGAAAAGCCGCTCTCTGATGCCAAGACGGCTGCTGATACTCCAACAATGTAAACAAGCCGTTTCTCCTGTTTTTTCCTTGATACTGCGGGTTACCATCAACATGCCCCTGGACACTGCCAACTAGCGGTCTGCATGTGGAATTGCACATTGACGCAGACAACGACGCAGAAGTATAAATGAAAACCAACGCGTAACTTGCGCCTTAGAGGATACGGCGTAGGTCAGACGCAGAAGTATAAATTGGCCTTAATGCTGTGTGCGTTTACCCCTGTGGACTCGCTCACTGGCTTGCGTTGTGGGTATTCTACGTAGGTTGCGCCCACTACACAGTGTGCGCCACTGCACATTATTTACAACGACACACAAAAGAGCTTTTTCTATGTAGGAAATGTGCCCACTTTACAGTCTGCACTCCTCCTCGCCACGAGCAATATAAATGTGAGGCGTGCCAGGTATTCTGAATCAGGGTCCGGACATGTTATCCAGAGGACGTATTCCCCCAGGGGAATGGTCTCTTCACTCGCAAACGATTCAGCTTGCACAACACTCGCTGCCCAATATTTTTCTGCAAACACAGGGACGCCCTGGCCCATGTTTGGCCCAGACTCCCTCTATATGCTTTCTCCGATCGCGATGCTGCTGCAAACCATCAAAAAGGTCAGGGAGACAGTATCCACAGTGCTTTTAATAGCCCCACTTTGGAAGAACCGCACATGGTTCTCCGAACTGATTCAGCTGTCAGACACAGCCCCATGGCCCATTCCGCTGAGGAAATACCTCCTCACGCCGGCGAAAGGGAAGATCTGGCATCCCAGTCCCGAGCTGTGGGCCCTTCACGTAGATCCGACTATGTCCGGTCAGGTGTTCAAACGAACCGACTCTTCTGGTTCTTTTCATTCTCCTTATGAAGCCTGCCTGTGTCGGTCTCCCTAGAGGTTTTTTGACTTTCCCTCATTCAGTTGGGGATTTTTAGGTCAGTCAGCACGCACGGCATTTTACATTGTGTTCCCATACGCAATACGAGGAACCTCTCGAAAGGGAACGTACTCGGTTACTTTCTTAACCGAGAGAGGGAACGAGTATTGCTTTCCGCACCGTGTTCGTGCTTCTCAGGTGTCGCTTCAGTCGATTTTTAAAACCTGACACCTATGGTCGAATCAGGGTCTTATAAAGACTCCTATATGCTAATATAAGCCCTTTTTTCTGTGGTCTCTCTGGATCGCCCCCATTGGTTCGTTCCTCTCAGCCGCCTCACCATAGTTTCCTGCAGTTGCTGCAGCCCGGCCAATCAGAGCGCTCCTCGCGCTGGGCTATTGCCATGCAGCTGCACTGTGCTTTACATAGATACCTTTATTAATAAAGTTTTGCTTCATATTCTCGAGAAAAGGAGTTTTTCCCCAACGCAATACTCGTTCCCTCTCTCAGGGAACCGAGGTTACGAAAGAAACCGAGTACGTTTTTCTTGGTGTGGGCTTATCAATCACACACATCTTAGGCAAGTTTTCAACTGAAAATATCCAGAATTAGATAAATCAAATGTGCCCATGGAAATGTAGTTGGGTAAACACACATGCCATGCATTAAACATACACAGATTTTGGCCATATACCTATCCAAGTCCTTCATCACAGTCAGTATCAACGTCAGTAGGCTAAACTTATTGTATTTCAGCCACACCCCAAGGTGTCACTGTGGCCTCAATGCTTTGCCCTCGCCAACTCTGAGCTTGATTGCTATGTCTGAGGTAAACCACGCCCTCCTCATTACCCTACCGACAAAGAAATATAAAAAATACATATGTTAAAATAAATGTAGAAATACATAAATGTATAAATAAATAAATGTAGAAATGCAATAATGTGGAAATAAATAAAAATAGAAATGAATAAAAGAATAAATAAATAAATAAATAAATAAATGTATACATAAGGGAAATGTATAAATATTTATTTTAGTTTTTTTTTTTTTTTGCTTATATATAATTATTATTATTATTATTTTTGTTGCTTTTTACGTTTCTTTGTATATTTATTTTTAATTTTGGCAGCTTTAGGATTCCATAAAAAGGAACACACTGTCATTATTTACTAAGTCACTTCGTGACGCAGCTGAAATGCTATATTGACCAAACAGCATCCAGGGATTTGTCCTTCATACGTCACTCAGTAAGCTGGATTTGAATGTTGGCGATTCATGACCTTGGGTTGTTTGGTTCTTCGACGCTCATCCTGGACTTGCTGTCATAGCAAATCTTAAAGGGTTAGTTCACCCAAAAATGAAAATTAGCCCATAATCTACTCACCCTCAAGTCATCCGTAGGTGTATATGACCTTCTTTCAGACTAATAAAATCGGAGTTATATTACAAAAGTCCAGGCTAATCCAAGCGTTAGAATTGCAGTAATAGTTGTTCTATTTTTGAAGTCCATAAAAAGTGCATCTGTCCGTCAAATAACTGCTCCACACGACTCCGGGTTGTTTATAAAGGCCTTCTGAAACGTTTTTGTAAGAAAAATATCCATATTTAAAACTTTATCAGGTAAACTTTCGGCCAACTGCCTTCGGTGGAAAAATTTTGAATGTTGAAAGTGAAACTCAAGATGCCTACGTGATGTCATGATGAGGCTACCTGGTCGCGCTAGTCTTAAGATCAACAATTGATAATTTTTCCATAAATTGAACAGGGAAGCGGTCGGCCGAAAGTTTACATGAAGTTTTAAATATGGATATTTTTCTTACACAAACGCATCGGTTCGTTTCTATAAAGGCCTTTATAAACACCCCAGAGCCGTGTGAAGCACGTTATTTGATGGACAGATGCACTTTTTATGGACTTTAAAAACAGAACAACTATTACTTCAATTCTAATGCTTGGATTAGCCTGGAATTTTGTAATAAGTCCGATTTTATTTGTCTGAAAGAAGAATTTCATACAGGTCCTTCTCAGAAAATTAGCATATTGTGATAAAACTTCATTATTTTCCATAATGTAATGATACAATTTTTACTTTCATATATTTTAGATTCATTGCACACCAACTGAAATATTTCAGGTCTTTTATTGTTTTAATACTGATGATTTTGGCATACAGCTCATGAAAACCCCAAATTCCTATCTTAAAAAATTAGCATATCATGAAAAGGTTCTCTAAACGAGCTATTAACCTAATCATCTGAATCAACTCATTAACTCTAAACACCTGCAAAAGATTCCTGAGGCTTCTAAAAACTCCCAGCCTGGTTCATTACTCGAAACCGCAATCATGGGTAAGACTGCCGACCTGACTGCTTTCCAGAAGGCCATCATTGACACCCTCAAGCGAGAGGGTAAGAAACAGAAAGAAATTTCTGAACGAATAGGCTGTTCCCAGAGTGCTGTATCAAGGCACCTCAGTGGGAAGTCTGTGGGAAGGGAAAAGTATGGCAAAAACGCTGCACAACAAGAAGAGGGGACCGGACCCTGAGGAAGATTGTGGAGAAGGACCGATTCCAGACCTTGTGGGACCTGCGGAAGCAGTGGACTGAGTCTGGAGTAGAAACATCCAGAGCCACCGTGCACAGACGTGTGCAGGAAATGGGCTACAGGTGCCGCATTCCCCAGGTCAAGCCACTTTTGAACCAGAAACAGTGGCAGAAGCGCTTGACCTGGGCTACAGAGAAGCAGCACTGGACTGTCGCTTAAATCTTGCATGTCATTTGGAAATCAAGGTGCCAGAGTCTGGAGGAAGACTTGGGAGAAGGAAATGCCAAAATGCCTGAAGTCCAGTGTCAAGTACCCACAGTCAGTGATGGTCTGGGGTGCCATGTCAGCTGCTGGTGTTGGTTCACTGTGTTTTGTCAAGGGCAGGGTCAATGCAGCTTGCTATCAGGAGATTTTGGAGCACTTCATGCTTCCATCTGCTGAAAAGCCAAAACCACTGGTAAATGGTTTACTGACCATGGTATTACTGTGCTCATTTGGCCTGCCTACTCTCCTGACCTGAACTCCATAGAGAATCTGTGGGGTATTGTGAAGAGAAAGTTGAGAGACGCAAGACCCAACACTCTGGATGAGCTTCAGGCGCTATCGAAGCATCCTGGGCCTTGATGGAGGCTGACTGCCTCCATGCCACACCGCATTGAAGCAGTCATTTCTGCAAAAGGATTCCTGACCAAGTATTGAGTGTGTAACTGAACATAATTATTTGAAGGTTGACTTTTTCTGTAATAAAAACACTTTTCTTTTATTGGTCGGATGAAATATGCTAATTTTTTTAAATTTGGGGTTTTCATGAGCTTTATGCCAAAATCATCAGTATTAAAACAATAAAAGACCTGAAATATTTCAGTTGGTGTGCAATAAATCTAAAATATATGAAAGTTTAATTTTTATCATTACATTATGGAAAATAATAAACTTTTATCACAATATGCTAATTTTTTGAGAAGGACCTGTATATACCTATCCTAGACACCCTACGTCTTTAGGGTGACTAAATCATGGGTGACTTATTTTCCTTTTTGGGTGATCTATCCCTTTAAGCCTGCTTGTGAGCACATGATTTATGAGCTTCTACAACTTTTGACCTTCTAACTGAACTCCTTCAAAGTACTCAATATTCTTAATATTCAAAGTGCAAATAGAGTTAAAATTTTTCTTCAAGCATAATACAGAGCTTAAACATAGTTACAACTAGATAGTTTTAATATTGGGAGATATTCACATGCCTCAGGGAGCCACTTTCAAATAGCAGTAACGTATTAAACACGTTTGAATGCGTGCTCGTGTTTACTTTAACTTTTTTGCGACCGTTTGTACTCATAATGCACTAAAATTTATAATTTCAGAGTACAGGGAGTGCAAAATTATTAGGCAAATGAGTATTTTGACCACATCATCCTTGTTATGCATGTTGTCTTACTCCAAGCTGTATAGGCTGGAAAGCCTACTACCAATTAAGCATATTAGGTGATGTGCATCTCTGTAATGAGAAGGGGTGTGGTCTAATGACATCAACACCCTATATCAGGTGTGCATAATTATTAGGCAACTTCCTTTCCTTTGACAAAATGGGTCAAAAGAAGGACTTGACAGGCTCAGAAAAGTCAAAAATAGTGAGATATATTGCAGAGGGATGCAGTAGTCTTAAAATAGCCAAGCTTCTGAAGCGTGATCATCGAACAATCAAGCATTTCATTCAAAATAGTCAACAGGGTCACAAGAAGCGTGTGGAAAAACCAAGGCGCAAAATAACTGCGGGTTGAGGATGGAGTCAAGCTCAACTCCCAGTCCTACTGCCAGTTTCTGGAAGACACCTTCTTCAAGCACTGGTACAGGAAGAAGTCTGCATCCTTCAAGAAAAACATGATTTTCATGCAGGACAATGCTCCATCACACGCGTCCAAGTACTCCACAGCGTGGCTGGCAAGAAAAGGTATAAAAGAAGAAAATCTAATGATATGGCCTCCTTGTTCACCTGATCTGAACCCCATTGAGAACCTGTGGTCCATCATCAAATGTGCGATTTACAAGGAGGGAAAACAGTACACCTCTCTGAACAGTGTCTGGGAGGCTATGGTTGCTGCTGCACGCAATGTTGATGGTGAACAGATCAAAACACTGACAGAATCCATGGATGGCAGGCTTTTGAGTGTCCTTGCAAAGAAAGGTGGCTATATTGGTCACTGATTTGTTTTTGTTTGGTTTTTGAATGTCAGAAATATATATTTGTGAATGTTGAGATGTTATATTGGTTTCACTGGTAAAAAATAAATAATTGAAATGGGTATAAATTGGTTTTTTGTTAAGTTGCCTAATAATTATGCACAGTAATAGTCACCTGCACACACAGATATCCCCCTAAAATAGCTAAAACTAAAAACTACTTCCTAATAAACTACAAAAATATTCAGCTTTGATATTAATGAGTTTTTTGTGTTCATTGAGAACATGGTTGTTGTTCAATAATAAAATTAATCCTCAAAAATAAAACTTGCCTAATAATTCTGCACTCCCTTTAGTGCGGAAACTACGGTATGTCTTTACTTTTGTGTACGTCACTCAGACAAAACAACTGGTATGCCTTCATGGATTAAGCGAGGTACGAAGAAAGGAACCTAGGATTGTACTAATCTGTTGAGTTAATCAACATAAATTTCTGAATCATGACTTATTTTTGTTGTGTCTGATGGCAGCTGGATTTCTCTTCATCTCTCTGTTGTTTGGATGAGCAGCGGTTGGCTGGATACTGGAGCGCCTGCAGAACTCTGACCGGAACTTCAGATCCCAACGAGAGCCAACATGGTCAGATCAGTGGCTTCATGAGGAACCACAATTATGCGGTCAGCAAAAACTCAGTACACTGTGCTGCCATTAAATATGTTGAGTACCATTGATTAAAGAGCTTTAAGGATCACATGACAAAAGTTAAATCCAGGGTTGTCGACTCAAGTTGCATGACTTAGGCCCTGTGCGGACTCATATGAAGACTAGTACGGGTGTTGTTTAGGGTTCCATTCGTGACAGGGCCTTAGATTTGACTTGAGTTCCAAATGTAATGACGCTTTGACTACAATGATTCGCGACTTGACATCGACTTAAGCCCTTTGACTTGGAAAGTCCTTATGGCCTACCTTCTAAGCCCAAAAAAATTAGAGCTTCTTTGACTGGCACTGAGCCAAAGAGAGCAATCACAACTGTTCAATGTTTTTAACCACATATTGTTTTTAACCACTTATTTTAGACATTTAAATATACAAGTACTAGTTAACTATTATAATTTTTGGTAAAAAAAAACTCCCAACAACACAGATATATATATGAACGACAATAGTAAACATTTCTAACATAATTTGAAGTAGATATTCATATTATTAATATAAGACTTAATTAAATTCAATCATTTTAATTAGGGCTTTTTAATTCGGGCATTTTAACAAGTTGCAGTTGCAGTTTTTTTTGCCGATATTGCGATTTTAATATGCTTTTTTTAAAAAGCTCTTTATCTTCTGTATTATTCAACAAAGACGAGCAATAAATCATTGTATATTTATGGTGGGAATCTTTAGGCACCTCACGTCCAATTCCTAAACTCTTTTTCTTATTAATTATTCTTCATAAAACCTAACCTTTTTTTATTATACATGTAATTATAAGTACATTTTAAAATAATTAAACATCATCATCATCATCAATTCCTCACAATTTCATGTTAAGAACTAATACAGGTCCTTCTCAACAATTAGCATATTGTGATATGCTCGCTAATAAATAAACTCCAGCTGGTCCAAAACGCAGCAGCTCGAGTTCTTACTAGAACCAGGAAGTACGATCATATTAGTCCAGTTCTGTCAACACTGCACTGGCTCCCTATTAAACATCGCATACATTTTAAAATCTTGCTTATTACTTATAAAGCAATAAATGGTTTAGCTCCCAGTACTTAAGCGAGCTCTTAACGCATTATACTCCATCACGTCAATTGCGGTCTCTAAACTCTGGCCAGTTGAAAATACCTAGAATATCTAAATCAACTGCAGGCGGTCGATCCTTTTCCTATTTAGCACCTAAACTCTGGAACAGTCTTCCTAGCATTGTTCGGGAAGCAGACACACTCTGTCAGTTTAAATCTAGACTAAAAACACATCTCTTTACTATGGCATACACATAGAACATTTTTAACTTTCTTTATTCAAATCAAATGACTGATTGTTAGGCTGCATTAACTAGGTCAGCCGGAACCGGGAACACTTCCCATAACACCTGATGTACTAGTTACATCATAAAAAGTGGCATCCACACTAATGTTAGTCTCTCTGTTTATCCCGAGGTTTACTGCAGTCGGCGGATCCAGGCCGTGTCCGGATCGGATGGCGGACCTGCATCTGGACATGACCAGCTCATCCTGGAGTGTCTGCTGAGACCGTGTCCATTAGTGTCTCCTCTGAATTCGCCTCACCGGGCGTCATCCTCAATTAACCCGTCTCCAGCGCAATAACTCCGATCTTTCAAGTATTCATATTCTTGTGTAATCGACGCGCCATCCTAAATGAACCCGTCTCGCGTCATACCCAAAATTTCGAATATTCCTATCTAATATGATTTATGACCTGCAAGGTTGCCAGAGTAATAATTATACACTGTTAATAATAGGCCAGAGGAGAACTGGCACCCGACTGAGTCTGGTTTCTCCTAAGGTTTATTTTCTCCATCATGCCCTGATGGAGTTTTGGTTCCTTGCCACTGTCGCCTTTGGCTTGGCTTGCTCAGTTGGGGACACTCAAATTATGATCCAAGTTACTCAACTAAATATACAAATAGAATTTATTAATTTGGTCATATATAATTCTATAAACTATCCAAATTAAACTAGCCAAATCAAATTTTGTTGCAATGTTGTCCTGTTTAACACTGTGAAGCTGCTTTGAAACAATCGTCATTGTAAAAGCGCTATATAAATAAAGTTGATTGATTGATTGATTGATTGATAAAAGTTCATTATTTTCCATAATGTTGTAACAATATCGACTATGAGTCTGATATCTCGGGGAATAATTAACTCAAAAGGGATTTAATATTCATGAGTTTATGAATATAATTTGCTAGTCGTTCATTATGTTTTAAAAAAAAATTCCGATAAGGAAAATGTTTAATTAAATACAAGTAACCTTTAAGGAATTGCTTGAAGTTATCTTACTACGTTTGTCCTGCAAACTAGTTATAGACTTTCAAATCAATTCTCAATATGGGATTACTGCTTTACGAGAGCATAAGAAGCACTTTACTTTACTGATCAGGACAAATTAATATTTCGTATGTTCGTACAGTTATGTTACTAAAATCGTAGCGCTAAGCAGCATTAGGTAACGTTCAATATTCGTAAGTATCATTGACTTCATGTATGTGGAACAATAACAGCTTCAATTCAGAAATATCTTTTGGACGCGTTTAATAACACAGACTAAAGATAACACTACAATAAACACAGAAAGTACATACTAAATATGCATCAAGAGAGTAGAATATAGATAGGACATGAAACTAAAATTGTATCTAAACGAAAAGAATAAAAGAAAGCAAAATAGAGAGAGAGAGAGAGAGAGAGAGAGAGAGAGAAAGAGAGAGAGAGAATAACAGCGTTCACTTCAGTTCGTTACACAGAGCCCTCAACGAGTTAATCTCCTTCCAAAAGCGGAGGTAACGACTTTTCAATAGCAGCTTGGATTGTAGAAATAAGAATACTTGCTTTGGTCTTGGCTTCTCGCGTGTACGTGTATTCTGAGTTCAAATGTCCCGCGTCCGTGGTTCCTTTAAAGTTGGCTGGTATTGGCTCTCGGTTTGCGAAGAAGGTTAGCTGGATGCGGCCGGCTGTCTGGGAAGCGTTGAAGCGGCTGTCTTCTCCTCTCTGAAGAACGTGGGTGGCGGATTGCCGGCGGCGTTGGTGATGCACAGCACGAGCAAAAGGCAATGAAAATGCGGGTCACATTGATACTTGTAGTTCAGGTCGGGTGACGCCCATTTCCTGGATGGTCCAATCGATTTGAGCGCGTTTTTGTGAAACAAGGTTCTTTGTTCGGTTTGGTTACGCCTCCTGGCTGGCATCCGGGGCAGACGGGTTCATGCATTTTTCTTTACAAAGCTGGCATCTTTGTAATAATGCATGTCCTTTAAATTCTTTTACAAGATTCGGTACGATTGCATTTTTCTGTTTCTAAAAATACCAAAAACCACAGGTCTGAGCTGTGGGAATCCACAAATACAGGCTTTCCACTGTCTAGTGTCCTAAACAGCTGAGTTAACACTCATATAACCCTCCTAATTATTACAGACATATATACAAACATTCAGACAGAAAAGTATACATTTAGTACGTTTTTAGGGGGCTTTTAACCATCTCTTTAACATGAGCTGGGGGAACATTTCATTTGTGCCTCTCTATGTGTGTGTGTAAGGTGTGATTGCTCGCGATGGGGCTATTTGGCAATAAAAGGTTCTCTCCCGGGGAGATCAAAGAAATGCTCTGCCAGACATTTTGGCGTCGTTGAGACCATCAAGCGCCTTATCGTGATCTGATAACGCGCTTCACAGGAGGCGCGAGACATCTGGCCGCCTGCTAGAGGAGCAGACGTCATTGTGGCTACAATGTAATGATAAAATTAAAATTTCATATATTTTAGTTTCATTGGACACCAACTGAAATACTTAAGGTCTTTTATTGTTTTAATACTGATGATTTTGGCATACAGCTCATGAAAACCCAAAAAATCTAAAAATATTTGCATATTTCATCCGACCAATAAAAGAAAAGTGATAACCTTCAAATAATTATGTTCAGTTATGCACTCAATACTTAGTCTGGAATCCTTTTGCATAAATGACTGCTTCAATGCGACGTGGCATGGAGGCAATCAGCCTGTGGCACTGCTGAGGTGTTATGGAGGCCCAGGATGCTTCGATAGCGGCCTTAAGCTCATCCAGAGTGTTGGGTCTTGCGTCTCTTCACTTTCTCTTCACAATATCCCACAGATTCTCTATGGGGTTCAGGTCAGAAGAGTTGGCAGGCCAATTGAGCACAGTAATATCATGGTCAGTAAACCATTTACCAGTGGTTTTGGCACTGTGAGCAGGTGCCAGGTCATGCTGAAAAAAAAAAAATCTTCATCTCCATAAAGCTTTTCAGCAGATGGAAGCATGAAGTGCTCCAAAATCTCTTGATAGCTAGCTGTATTGACCGTGCCCTTGATAAAACACAGTGGACCAACACCAGCAGCTGACATGGCACCCCAGACCATCACTGACTGTGGGTACTTGACACTGAACTTCAGGCATTTTGGCATTTCCTTCTCCCCAGTCTTCCTCCAGACTCTGGCACCTTGATTTCTGAATGTCATGCAAAATTTGAGCGACAGTCCAGTGCTGCTTCTCTGTAGCCCAGGTCAGGCGCTTCTGCCGCTGTTTCTGGTTCAAAAGTGGCTTGACCTGGGGAATGCGGCACCTGTAGCCCATTTATTGCGCACGCCTGTGCATGGTGGCTCTGGATGTTTCTACTCCAGACTCAGTCCACTGCTTCCGCAGGTCCCCCAAGGTCTGGAATCGGTCCTTCTCCACAATCTTGCAATGCAAATTTTTTGAGATAGGAATTTTGGGTTTTCATGAGCTGTATGCCAAAATCATCAGTATTAAAACAATAAAAGACCTGAAATATTTCAGTTGGTGTGCAATGAATCTAAAATATATTAAATTTTAATTTTATCATTACATTATGGAAAATAATGAACTTTTATCACAATATGCAATTTTTTTTAGAAGGACCTGTATAAGCACACTGCATTCCAAATTACATAAATTAAGCCTTGGTAGAGCATTTGTAAGGAAAATACCGGCGGGGGAGAACACGTAAGCACAACATCAAGCAACATATCTCACTGCACATATCCTGTGCAATGAAGCCTCGAATGTCATTGTAATTCACTTCAACCTTTCCAAATGTTATGAAAGATTGTTTTGTGTGTGTTTGTGTGTGTGTGAGAGAGAGAGAGAGGAAATGGAAGCAAGTTGAATGGTGTTTCTAAAACACACAGCACCATTGCGTACCTGCAGTTAAAATCTAAGCTCAGAATTTATCCAGAATCATTGGAGAGATGATCTTTTGTATAGTATGACCAACACAGTATTAGATCAATTAAAAACTAAATGTTCTTTCCATTAGTGCAGGCCTGTAGGTGTAACGTGCCAAGTGTATGGTTCTTCTGCAGACTGCTTTACTTTCGCGTGTCACATGACACAAGTGTAATCGCAGCCTTTATGGTCACTGTTTTATGATATCGCAAAATTATCACAAATGCAATTAATTGTTCAGCCCTAATTTTAATGATACTGAATTTAAAAAATACAAGCCAATAAAATAACCACACTTTTATTGAAAAGGAACACACTAAAATTGGACCAAAATATGTGAATATATGTAAGGTTTTAGATCTGATATATCAGTAACTGTTGCCATCTCTGTTTTGTGTCTTTTTGCTGTAGGCATTGATCGAGGCCTTTATCAGGGACAATGTTACTCTCAGTCTACCCAACAGCTTCAGACATTCAATTCAGCTAGAGCTGTTGCACAAGCTTCAACAAGGGTGAGATATGGCTTGATGCTTTTTAGATGCTTAATGGATAATTGTATATTCAGGGTTCAAAATGACACTCTGGACAGCATCTGAGACTGTCAGTCACTACTGAAATGTTCAGAGCCTCATATTCAGACACACACACACACACACACACACACACACACACACACACACACACACACACACACACACACACACACACACACACACACACACACACACACACACACACACACACACACACACACACACACACACACACACACACACACACACACACACATAGACATAATGGTTTTTATACCGTACAAACTGTATATTCTATCCCCCTACACTGCCCCTGCCCCTAAACCTACCCATCACAGGAAACATTCTGCATTTTTACTTTCTCAAAAGAACTTATCCTGTGTGATTTATAAGCCTTTTGAAAAGCTGGGACCGCTGGCTGGTCCCCACTGTTACACAAAAAAATACACGTTTCAGTAGTTCCACGATACCCCTTTATTCAGCCTTCGTGTTCGGGGAAAAAAACATACAACTCCAACACTTCAGGGGACTACATAATAAGAGTTCCCTTTTCCTTTTGGTGAACGGTCGTGCAATCTAAAACAATATTCAGCACAGAAGTATACATATGCAAGAATACATTTTTTATGTCTTAAACTTAACAAACTCCCTCTCTTTCTCTAAAAAAAAACTTTCTTCATATAAACATACTAAAAGAACATACTGAACTACCACATCTTTTTCAACAAGATCTGGAGTAGAAGTTAAAGATAGGCTTTGTTTTAATACAGTTTCCATTGTCCTTCACTCAGTTCCTTAAGTAACTGTTAAGCTGATGCCCCCTTTTTGGTACGGCAGTCTGCAAGTTGTTTTTTTGTATTGTACCACACTACTCGCTCGACTCTGTGTTTGGACGAGTTCTTTGATACAACTTCTCTCCGGGTGGAGTCTTTTCTCAGAAACAGACTTTGTGGACTTAAGTGCATCAGCCAGTGAATGATTGTCTGTAAAGATTATTGGTGGAGCATGTTCAGCATCACCAGTTAGTTCTGAGAACAGTGTGGACAGAAAATTGTATTATCAATTCCATCAGACATTGCTAATGTTTCACCAGCAAGTGTGCTCCGCACAATCCTCTTGACTTTCTTTGATTGCCAGGAAAGGAGTGAGAATTTTCCATTTTCTCCCATTAGAAGAATCAGGTGCCCTCCTTGGGTGCCTCCATCTGAAAGATTTCCAAATGAGGCATCGCTGAACACAATCATCTTAAGAGCACTGTCTCTGCCCAAGTGTTGGAAGTTCAGAATTACCTTCTTGGACTTAAGTTTGCACACTATCCTGTTTGCTTCATGGATTGTCTGCACAGTTGCATTTTTATGTCTGATGCCAAATTGCCAGCGTCAAAAATAACATCTGGCCTGCTCTGTTTTGCCACCCAGAGAATTTAGTCTATTTTAGACCTGAGCTGATCCTTTTCCTCCTCACAGAGAGATGAGTTGTTCCACAGCTCGTGAAGGATACATATGTATGGGCTACATGTGTTGAATGTAGTTTTCCTGGTGTATTTGTACTTTTCTGTTGACAGTCACAAACTCTATTCACACATAACAGAAGTGGTCATGTTCCTCACGTCAAACTTGAAAAACAGATCTGAGATGTGGTATTACAGTTGTGGAGAAACTTTGCGTGCCCCCCCCCAAATGAAGTCATCCACATGACAGGCAAGCACCCCATTTACAATGCAGTCCTGATCTAGCCAGTAAAAAACAGCTGGATCAACCTTTGACACTTTTCCTCCTGCTTTCAGCACTATTTCTTTCACTCTGTTATACCAGTACAATGAGGCATCTGCCAAACCATATACACACCTTTTGAGCGTCCATAATGTTCCTTTACAAATAGCCTCAGGGGGAGGCCTGATGTATATGTCACGTAACGGTTCAATTCCCTGCAGGAATGCAGATTTTATATCCATGGAATGAAGTGCCCACTGTCTTTGACAAATAACTGCTACAAGGAGTCGAAGGGACTCTGAAGCACATGTGGGTGATTCCTTTTGTAGTTCTAGCACATCTAACTCCTCAAAACCTCTGGCCACTAATCGTGCTTTTGGTACTAGTCCAGTTGGTGTTTCCTTGAGAGCGCACACCCATCTGGTGGAAATGCACTTTTGACCCTCATCTTGAACTTACTCAAACACACGCTCTTAATTTCTGATTGTTTGGCTAGGTCAAAGGATAGATCTTTGTCACTAATACATCCTCACTGACATTTGTGGTATTGACATCAGTAACAGTGGGTTCTATTTAAAGACTCTCCAAACATGATACATCTACTGAATCTTTACTGCCTGCAACATTAGTGGGCCCAATGAGCAGAAGATTGTACCAGTTTTTATATTTACCAGTAGCTTTACCTGCATGCCCTAGTACTCTTGCTGTGTGCAAAGCTCCACTGTCTCTGTCACTGTATTTTAGGACTTGCCCTGTTTTTAGGCGGACATCAGCTCCCTGGTCTGTAACACTGTGTCCCCATGTCGTCACTTGTGTGTTTTGCTGCTACATTTTGCCCCATAGAGGATTCCCCTGTGTGTTCTATTTGCATCAAACTCTGTTGCATCTCGGTTAAAGTTTCAGTTCCCTCCGTGTTGACAGCATCTCCCTTCTTTGCACATTGTTTGTGTCAATTTCATCATCATCCTTATTGTCCTGTTGATCTCCGCTGTCTGTATTTACTTTTCTTAGTCTGAGATAGTTTTCCCTAATGCAGGTTCCTCCATGTCTGACAAACACCACTGCACCATTCTGGCCAATGACAACTCCTGGTCCTTTCCACTTTTGACAATCAACTATCTTGTAGTACACTTTGTCACCCATTTTATATTTCTCATCTGTGTGACGCAGTTTACAGAGTGCTCTCCGTATTCTTTCTGAACATTCTGCTTCAGTAAAAGCCTTTCTTGATGCTTGTAAAGCAGAGATGTGTTTTGCCACCCACTCACTTTTTGTGGTGCCCTCTAAAGCTGGGGGTTTATCAGTCAATACAGAGGGCAGATTGGGATTCTGTCCGAACACCAACTGATGAGGACCGTAGCCATGGACATTCTGCATGGTGTTCTTTGCCATAAGAGCCCAGTCCAATGCAGTATTCCAGTCACAGCCGTTACTTGTCTTCACCTTCAGTATGATGTCTGTAAGTGTTTGGTTGTGTCGCTATCAGTCCATTGCTCCATGGGCTATATGCCACTGTCGTCTTTATTTCTATGTTGAAGTTTTCTGCCATGTCTCTAACCTTTGTTAAACTTAATCATTGTTAAACTCGCCCCCATTATCACTAAACAGTTTCTGAGGTGGACCATGTACACTTATCCAAGCATGGACAAAGAGTTTCACTATTTCTGAAGATTTCTTTGTGGTCAGTATGCTGCCAGCACTGAACCTTGTGAACTGGTCAATGATGTGGAGATACCACACACCTTTTTCAAGTTCATGTAGATCTACTGCAACAGTTTCATTGTACTGAGATGCCATTGGTAGGCCAACAGCAGGCTTTGGTTTGGTCTTACAGTATATTTGACATGTTTCATATTCACTCAAATTTTTTTTCCAGAATGACACTGCATTATGCATCTTTATTGCCTGAGCTAGTGAGAAGTCTCTGTAGTCTGTCAGCAGAAGGATGACCAAATTGTCTGTGAAGCTTCATCAGGATTGTGTTTTTCTGCTGAGCTGATTTTTTTCTGAGATTTTTAGTATTTCCTCATCAAACTGACTTTGTGCATCCTCATTCTTTTGTTCCATTAGAGTGACAGCTTCAGCAGCTACCAAGACAGTCATCACCTTGAATGTTTTCATTTCATTGTCCATAATGTTTACGCAGTAATGACCAGAGCTTGTGAAGTCAAGTTGCACAGGTTGACTGAACATCACCGCACTGTCATTCTCCATATCCAGTACTGTACCTGCTCTTTTCAAGGATGTCTTGCTCAAAAGTAGTGGAATCTTTGCTGGGACAACTTCAGTTTCGGTAAGACACTTAGTTTGTCCAATCTTCCTCAGGTTTTTTATCTTGTTTTGGTTTAATTCAGCGATGTAGCTATTTAGCCATTCCTGTCCACACACCGTCCGTGTGCATGCAGTGTCTATTATTGCTGAGCCAAAACACATAAATATTTCTGCTTCAGTGGGTGACTCTTTTGTATACAGAGTAATATTGCACTCTATATTATCTGTTTTACTATCCTCTGTCAGCTTGACTTGCTCACCTCTGTGTGGACAGTCTTTGGCCCAGTGGAATGTGCTTTGACAAACCACACATTTTGATCTGCGTCCATACCTGTCCAGAGGGTTAGTGCCTGGCAGTGGTGTCTTTTGCTGAACATTTTGTGACCATTGCTTGCTCCTTTGTCGTCTGTGTTCTGTCACATATGCTGTTTCCTGGTTAATTCCCACTGTAGTAGCAGACTTTCCTCCGAAAATCCTCTTCAGTGCTGACTTCATTGACGCAAAAGTCAAATCTGTGCATGCTGTCAAAGCTAACTGTCGGTCTTTCACATCTAAGCATGCAGTGTCCAGCAGTTTGAATGCCAACACTGCATCGGGAAGCTCCATTTTATATTTACGCATCCTTGAGTACCGCTGTTCAAAATCAATTATATAGTCTGTCATGGAAACACCGCTATCTTTCAAAATCCGGTCAAAACTCGAGTAAGCCTCATATGTTCGGTCCTTTTCTTCTTTGAGAAACAAATCATTGTGTTTCGCAAGTAAAGTGTTCATGCCAGTGTCCTTCAAATCATCTACAGGTATTTCCATCGCCCGTTTCTCTCGCTCTTCCGGACAGCGCCAAAGCTATGGAGCTAGAAATATGACTAAATGTTCTGAATTTGAATTGTATAAATTAGAAATTCAGATCATCAAATTCAGTTTTCTAAAATTCAAAACGCAAAAATTCAGATCATCAAATTCAGTTTTCTAAAATTCAAAACGCAAAAATTCAGATCATCAAATTCAGTTTTCTAAAATTCAAATGCAAAAATTCAGATCATCAAATTCAGTTTTCTAAAATTCAAACGCAGAAATTCAGATCATCAAATTCAGATCGTACAGAAAGTAGGTCAGAGGCCATCATGAGGGAAGAGTAAAGGATGTCAGAAAAGTCGAACAGAGCATCATCTGATCATTTCATTTCTTATCTGTAATGGAATAACGTGGAAAGATAAAACTGCCTGTTTATACTTTTTTTTTGTTTAGATTAATGCACGGAACATGAGATTTCGGCTAGATTTCTCATTTTTCGTGCGTGGTTTACAAAATCGCCGATTAGTGAAGAAAATCTCAGCACCCGGCCTGTTATATTTAACTGTGCGGAGTCAAGTATGTGTGGTGAAGCTGCGCTAGACAGCGAAGAGCAGGTGTAAAGCACATACCAATGTTTAGTCAAGTGTAAATACCGGTACAGAAATTATAATTTCTTTA
The DNA here is from genome assembly GCA_023029165.1 of Gobiocypris rarus. Taxonomy (NCBI): domain Eukaryota; kingdom Metazoa; phylum Chordata; class Actinopteri; order Cypriniformes; family Gobionidae; genus Gobiocypris; species Gobiocypris rarus. The sequence continues at coordinate 23,346,627 of CM040919.1, read as the reverse complement.
CGACACGCTCAGTTTTGGACAAGGGATGCAAATACTGTCATGCAATTTGGCTGAGGTTGGGTAGCCTATGAGGGTGAATTTAAATTTAAATTTAAATGTAGCCTAACTCATAGCCCCGAGATGATTGACGGGATAACGGAGGCTAGCGCAAGATAACCTTTAATAAAAACATAGATATTTATTTGCTTAATATAAGTTTTTCTTTATTTTATTGTTGTTGTTTTCAATCAAATAGCCTAATAGTGAACCACAAACTGAGCTTCGTTTTAAAGGGGAATTTCCAAATATCTTTTATTTATTTGTTATACCCTAGGCCTAATGCAGGTAGGCTATTTTATGTCATCCATCTTAAGCCTATTCGTTTTAATAAACGTTTAATATTGTTACGTTTTTATTGAACTATTTTATTGTTGTGGTATTTTCATTAGGCTAATAGGCTAATAACGAACAAAACAATAATTCGCTTGAAAGTAATTAAGAGGAAATTAATTTATTTCATTTATTTGTTACAACGCTGGTAGCCTACCTTAGCCTATCTTAATTCGTCTTGGTAATAACGAATAATGTTGTTGATTATTTTTGTTTAAAGAGTGGAGGAAGATGCTGTCAAACACGACCAAAATAAGTGCTTCACAGATGCTGAACGTCACAGCAGGTTTCCATCCTAGGATTTTTTATTTTTATTTTACAATAATAAAACTTCAGAATAATCATAAAAACTTCAGAAAAATAATAGCTGCAACCGTTTTTGAATATTGCTTGATCAAGTAGGGCCTAGCCTAGGCCTTTCGGTCTAAACGGTGTTAATGAAAACACAAAATAAAAACATGACATTTGTTAATAAAAAATATTTTATGTATAGGGCCTACAATTAAACAATATAGCTAGGCTATATAAAGTTTTGTTTCAAAATGGATGAGGAAAATACAGCGCCTTGAACATCTCTGCAGCTCGTCTATACAAAAAAATGTGGCGTCTGTCAAAGGCTGTTGGAGTTTCTAATACTGACAAAAGAAAGGTAAAATACACAACATATTACATCGGTATCTGAATAAATAAAAGGAATGCAATAAAATCACGATTTAAATCATTTTTAAATGAAAATCACATAGGTCTACATGACACTTGTTAATATTTTATAGGCTAAATACAATTGATTGTAAAATAATTTTCTCAAATAAAGTATTTTGAATCCAAAAAGCTCTAAACAAATTTTAGAATCAGGCAGCATCAGTTATTTTTAAAAAAAAAGTTAAATATAGGCTACACAAATAAAACGTGAGGGTTACAGCTGCATCTGTGTCTGAGATTTTTATTTTTTATCAGAGATTTGATGTTTTTGATCAATTTGATGTTCTTGAACTCTGAAGCCAGAACGAATAACTTTGTTTGGTTTGAATTATCTGAATTATCATGCGTTCTTGGCCACGTCAAACCGTGACTGGCTGCATGTTCAATGCTTACGTTAAAATTGTTGCTGACCAAATATTTTACTGTAACAATCTTTTTTTATGGATAGTAAAATGTTGCATATATAGCAGGACAACTGTGTCCACGCCAATGAGCTTCGTCATAAAGGCAGTTACATGCGGTCCTGTCAGACAAACTATCACACTCGTGATCTTCTGATTAATATTAATTTCCTAATTTAGTAACAGTCATATTATTCTGAAGTGGAACTGAACACTGGTCTGCTTTACACCTGCTCTTCGCTGTCTAGCGCAGCTTCACCACACAGATTTTACTCCGCACAGTTAAATATAACAGGCCGGGTGCTGATTAATTTGTCATATTTCTGATTTGTTTTTTTCTGTGAACGACATAAGAAAGCCCGGTCTAGGACCTGCCCTGTACAGTTTTAATAAGCGGTAGCCTACTGCTATATAGAGGACAATTATTTTGTTGAACAGACCTGGACTGAATCCGAAATCGCCCCCTATACCCTAAAATAGGGCAGCATTTGAGGGGACAGCCATTTGTAGTGGTGTCCAAACCATAGTGGACATGTTCGAGTGCACTCATTCAATCCCACGTTGCACCGCAATAACGAGTTTACAGCGAATGTAGCCTACAACAGCTGTCCGACTTCACACACTCGTTTTCATTCACTCATTCAATTGAACGGTATTAGTGGACTAAAGTAGGGAATAGTGAATGAGGTTTAGGGGGCGATTTCAGATTCAGCCCTGAGGGAACGACAGATGTCAAATGCTGAGATTTTCTTCACTAATCGGCGATTTGTAAACCACGCACGAAAAAGAGAAATCTAGCCGAAATCTCATGTTCCGTGCATTAATCTAAACTAAACAAAAAGTATAAACAGGCAGTTTTATCTTTCCGCGTTATTCCATTACAGATAAGAAATGAAATGATCAGATGATGCTCTGTTCGACTTTTCTGACATCCTATCTTCCCTCATGATGGCCTCTGACCTACTTTCTGTACGATCTGAATTTGATGATCTGAATTTCTGCGTTTGAATTTTAGAAAACTGAATTTGATGATCTGAATTTTTGCATTTGAATTTTAGAAAACTGAATTTGATGATCTGAATTTTTGCGTTTTGAATTTTAGAAAACTGAATTTGATGATCTGAATTTCTGCGTTTTGAATTTTAGAAAACTGAATTTGATGATCTGAATTTGAAATCTTGAATCTGTATTTTCAAAAACTGAATATTTTCAGTCTATTAATTCAGAACAAAATATCTGCTGTTTGAAAATACGTGTCTATACAATTTCGACATAAAACATTTCAGATTACACGTGTCAATAATTCAGATTTATACAATTCAAATTCAGAACATTTAGTCATATTTCTAGCTCCATACAAAGCCACAGCAAGTGCCTGTTTCTTTTTCCGAGTTCCGTGTCTTTGGCCCAAATTGCGACATCATTCTTCCAACTTTCATATGGTTTTCCTTCATCAAAGGTTGGTGGTACTCTGTAGTTGCTAACCATCCTCTGCTACCAATGTTACACAAAAATACACACGTTTCAGTAGTTCAACGATAACCCCTTTATTCAGCCTTTGTGCTCTGGGAAAACCCACACAACTCCAACACTTCCGGGACTACATAATAAGAGTTCCCTTTTCCTTTTGGTGAATGGTCATGTGCAATGTAAAACAATATTCAGCACAGAAGTATACAGGTCCATCTAAAAAATTTGCATATTGTGATAAAAGTTCATTATTTTCCATAATGTAATGATAAAAATTAAACTTTCATATATTTTAGATTCATTGCACACCAACTGAAATATTTCAGGTCTTTTATTGTTTTAATACTGATGATTTTGGCATACAGCTCATGAAAACCCAAAATTCTCAAAAAATTTGCATATTTCATCCGACCAATAAAAGAAAAGTGTTTTTAATACAAAAAAGTAAACCTTCAAATAATTATGTTTAGTTATGCACTCAATACTTGGTCGGGAATCCTTTTCCAGAAATTACTGCTTCAATGCGGCGTGGCATGGAGGCAATCAGCATGTGGCACTGCTGAGGTGTTATGGAGGCCCAGGATGCTTCGATAGTGGCCTTAAGCTCATCCAGAGTGTTGGGTCTTGCGTCTCTTAACTTTCTCTTCACAATATCCTACAGATTCTCTATGGGGTTCAGGTCAGGAGATTTGGCAGGCCAATTGAGCACAGTAATACCATGGTCAGTAAACCATTTACCAGTGGTTTTGGCACTGTGAGCAGGTGCCAGGTCGTGCTGAAAAACTAAATCTTCATCTTCATGTTGAAAACAGTTGTGTACAATTTTTTCAGGATTATTTAATGAATAAAAAGCATTTATCTGAAATATAAAGCTTTTGCAACATTATAAATGTCTATACTGTTACTTGATCAATTGAATGCATCCTTGCTGAATAAATGTATTCATTTCTTTAAGTAATTTCCCAAAAATAATAAATACAAATTCTGACCCAAAACTTTTGAACGGTATAGTACAATGTTACAAAAGCTTCAGATAAATACTGTTCTTTTGAACTTTCTATTCATTAAAGAACCCCAAAAAAAAAATCTAAATTTAAATAATAATAAAATGTTTCTTGAGCAGCAAATCATTATATTAGAATGATTTCTGAAGGATCATGTGACACTGAACACTGGGATAGTGATGCTCAAAATTGAGCGTTGCCATCACAGGAATATAAATTACATTTTAAAATATATTCAAATAGAAAAGTTTTTTTACATTTTAATAATATTTCACAATATTGCAGCTTTTTTAAATTTTTTTTTATAACAAATGCAGCCTTGGTGAGCAGAAGAGACTTCTTTAAAAACATTAAAAAATCGTACTGTTCTAAAAAAAAAAAAAAGTCGTAGATCATCTAGGGTAACGACACTATTAAGAATCAAGCATATGTAAACTTTTTAACAGTGTCTTTTTTACACCAAACAACATTCCTAAATCCTGGGTCAATGTTCTTATTTACGGTGTCAGTGTCATTGATTAGACTGCAGCACATTACCTGTTTACATAAATACTCTAGAAATTGCGCATCCTTGTACTATGTACTATGTACCTTGTACAGTCATGTTTTTGCTGATTGTTTCTCACACTACAAAGGTAAAAATGTAAACACTTCAGTTCAAACATTTTGTTTCCCATTTTAAGAATTTGTGTTAACTTTGTTTTTTTATTTATAAACTCATCTGAATGTCTTCCCCTATAGATTTTCATAGTACGTGGTTTAAAATAAATACAATTTGTTTTTTGAAACAATCAAGCATATGGTAAACCACATGCCACAAGTTTAGAGCTTGTTGAATTTAAACCTAAAATATTCCTTTTAATGGGTGTTTGTTTATGTGACAGGGACAGGGCTCTGGAGGAAGTATGTCATAAACTGTGTGTGTGTAATGCAGTAAGAGATGCACTGAAGGGTGGTGTCCCTTGTGTGTCCTTCCATCAGCTGCTTCTCAAACCCAGCAAAAACACCATCAGCTTTCTGCTGGAGGTATAAACCCTGCTGCATCACTGAATCATACACATTGCACACTCCATTATTTTAATTACTCGTAACTATGTTCTTACTCTAAACTGATCTAGTTCACATGGTCTTTTGTTGAAATGAAATGCTCTTATACGCTCAGTACTCTATCTCATGTCTTTAGGTGTGTTCAAGGTCATTGGATAAGGAGCACCTGTCAGAGATGAGCAGGAGGAAAATGGCTCTTTTCATCAAGTGAGAACTTTTACAGTTTAAACTTTTGACAATGCATTTTCAAATGCTTTTTCTGTATTTTGTTTGCTTTCACATGCTTTTTAAGGTTGGATTTGTTTAAAGTGGATTCTAACGCAATAATACTTTTTTTTCCTAATATTGAAGTATAACTATTACTATATTATACTTTTTTTTGTGCCATTTTTTAAAAACATCTTTTAGTCTTCACTACTATATTTTTTAATTGCCCAATTGTGTAACAATTACTCAAATATTCCATGACCTCTCTCTAATACTCTCCAATTTAAGCTGGTTTTCAGAGATTTTAGATTTTCTTTTGTTTCATTGTAGGACTGTTTGTGACCGGTTGGAGGATGTTTCTCTGGCCTTCATGGTGTCATCTCATAAACTCTTCAATAAACTTCTTCAAGATGGGGAAAAGATGATCCTGATGGAGCAGATGAGGAAGAGCTCAGCCACAGTCAACCTCAGTGCCAAACCACTGCCCTCATTCTACGATATACCTGGTACATCATGATGGGCAGACATTTAATTATGACAATATATCAATAATTTTAATATAATAGCTGTGTTTGCTTTTGGTTTGCAATGTGGTATTTATGTCTTGTTCTAACAGTGTCTGCCAGTGTGAATATTAGCCAGCTTGAGCAGCAGCTCATTCTGTCATTGGATGCTCGACATATTCGACAAATCCTCATCGAGCTGCATGGAATGGCCGAACGACCCTTCTGGAGGGTTAACAGTAAGGTTGGGAAAGACTTGAAATCATAAATTCTAAATGTTGACATTGTGATTTACCTTTTTTTACTCAATTTAGTTTATGTTGTTTTTTTTTCTGTAGTGGGAGGTTCCTGTTGACTATGTTAACGTCATACTAGCAATAAAAGACAACCTGACACGAGACCTGGTGTACATCCTCTTGGCCAAAGGTCTACACTGCATCAGTATAAAGGTGTGTATCTGTACAATAATCATGTTCACACTATTCAGTATGTTTGCATGCACACCAGAAAACCAGCTTCTTAATCATTGTTCGTCAATTTTAAAAAGATACTCCGAGGTCTTTAGAGGACAAAATGTCAGTGTCCAGAACACTATTATAAGAGTTTGAGAGCATAGAATATCTTCCTTTGTGAGCTATCCATTTAAGTTTGGTCTAATTTTAAATAAGACACTTGGCAGATTATTGTTGGAAGTAAAAAAGGTTATAGAGGTTTTTATTTTATTATTATTTATAAATATTTATTAGGGCTGTCAGATGATTAAAATATTTAAGTTAACTCTTAAAATATTTAAAATATTTTATAAAATATTTAAAATATTTAAGTTAAAAATATTTGAGTTAACTCGCGATTAATCGCACCTTAATAGTAAATTTGTATCAGTTCTAAATGTACCCTAAATTAATATTTTTCAAGTTTTGAATACTCTAATCAACATGGGTAATATGGACAAATATACATGCTTTATTCAAATGTACATTTATTATTAGTGAAACCGTACTCAGAGCATGAAGACTAGACGTATATCAAAGATGTTTTTCAAAAGGACTTGTTCATGTCTCTTAAGCCAAAGCAATATTTGTTTTAGCCGATTGTAACGTATAGTTCAATAAAACACATAAGTGGTGATGGTGTTAATGATTTACCTCGGATTTGAGCGAGCGCAAGCTTGCAGTGTATTCTCGCATCACGCATGGAATCTCCTCTGAGTCCCTTTACAAGCAGCAACAAAAAACTGTGCGTTAATAAAAAATGTTTTGCTTTAATGTGTTAACGTTTTAATTTTGACAGCCCTAATACTTACATTTTATAAAACATGTTAAACTCAAAAGCTGCTAGAAAATCAAAGCCATAAATAATGGCTGCCAACTCTCACACATTCAGCTTGAGACAGCAATTGACACTGTTCTCACACTCTCACGCCACACATCCATTTTGTCATGCAGTGAAAAATCACAAAGTAAAGAGATCATTGACACCAACAGACAAGACTTTTGATATTAAACAAAGTCTCAGTGTTTAAAATCTGTCAATTTTATTACAAAATTCAAACAATAAATACCATTTTTACCACTAGTTAATAGTAAATAAACATGAATGGACATTAGAAGGTATGTTAAAAGATGCAGTACAACTTGCTGAAATGAATCGTGTCTCGTGATTAAAAAAACTGTTTGTAAAACATTACACATAGCATTAAATTTTCCTCAGGATAGCCATTTAATGACCACAACATTTTAGTTAGCTACAAAAATGAAAAAAATAAAAATAAATAAAGGACGCACAAAAATTTTCAAATTGATATGCTGTTGGTTTGCTCAACCATTATATATAGATATAGATTAACATAGACCTCTACACCTTTGCGTTTTTTCAGTTATCCAGTCATGTGAATCTAAGTGCCATGTTTTTATGATTTTTATTTTGAAAACTTGAGGCAGTTTAATTGAGATTAATTTCTCTGATATTTTACCCCAACAAGAACATAGTGACTTACAGTTGCAAGAAAAAGTATGTGAACCGCTTGCAGAATCTGTGAAAATTTTAATAATTTTAACCATCTGATGTCTTTTGAGGCCCTTTAGAAGTTTTGACATGCTCTAACAATGTCAATTCATGCTTTTTTCAGTTGCTTATTGTAGTTCGGTTCGTGGATAATGTGTGTGGGAAAGGAAGAAGGCAGGGTCGGTGTGGCTGGGACTGACGCTTTATTTTTCTCAGTGATACAACAACACAAACGGGTGCACGTAGGCGCATCAGTAGCACAATACTCAATAAGGTAAACACTTGGTCTCTCAGGTTCTCTTCACAATTCTGTGGTCCCTCAGTAACTCAGTCTCTGTATAACAGCTCAGCCGCGGTGTGGTCGCGCAGTCCCAGTCCCGATGCTCTTCTCTTATGGCGTTCCGCCGGGCTCATTAAAGTGACTTTGCTACATGCACTGCCTCAATGAACGTGACGCCTGCGCTCGCGAACGTGGACGCCTGCGCCTGCAGAACGTGACGTCGCGCTCGCCGAACGTGACGCTCGCTCGCTTAACGCCGAACGTGACGCCCGCGCCTGCCACATCATTGGTTCATATGCCTAAACTTGAGGTCTGCTTCTGCTTGAAGGTGGTTTCAATAATGTGGGGTTAAAAAATAAGCACTCTGAACCACAAGTCAATTTTCACAAACAGAGTCATTATGTTAGGTTGTGTCCCACTATAGGCTATTTACTTTTTATGCTATTTACTTAACTGTTTAATAATTTTCTTCATTTTATTAACATGAAAAGTCTCAAACACCAGTCTATATTCACTGCAGAAAGTAAGCTGACTTCTGACACTGCATTAAAGACTACAGGCCTATATTCTCTCAGATACATCGAGAGACTAATTTAGGCATAAACACATATAAGTAATAATAGCCTACATCTTTATAAATTATACAATTATATAAATGTATTTTCTTAATATTTACCTTGTGGTCCATATGTTGTGAAATGAGGAGAAAAGTAGGCAAGTTTTTTTAAATGGCGTTTGAAAAAGCTGTTCTTAATTTTCAAACTGATTATTGCAGTGGTCAGATGCATAGGCTATTAGACCGATAATAATTTAGGCACTAGCTAGGCTATATAAAATTAATATAGGCTATTATTATTATTATTATTAGACCTAATGTTTTGGTTTTTATGGGCAAATAATATCTGTAATCTTTATGATCATCACAGCTCGGTGATGCCCTAAAGCAGAGGTAGACCACTCAACAGGTGGCCCCGGTAGTAATTATTTCTTAAAGCTAAGCGCATCATTAAAAGTGTGCGCGATACGCAGCCAGTGCTCACTTTCACTTGCATAATTTAAACATCACACTTTAATGATTTATATAGGCTAGCTCCTAGTAAAACAAACAGGCCCTGTGCAAATGGGATGGGCGAGGCACAGTTATATTAACGGGGTCTACTATTGCTATAGTGAACAATTTGTCGTTTATGTGGATATTTAAGAATTTATTTTTTTAATTGGATCAAACGCGCTTGCAAGACCGCCTGAATCCACTTGAATTTGTCTGGACTGCTCTTCCATTACAGATTTGCAAAACCTTATGTATTTACTAAATGTTGATGAAAGAAATAATAATAATAATAAGTTAAAAAAAAAAAAATATATATATATATATATATATATATATATATATATATATATATATATATATATATATATATATATATATATATATATATATATATATATATATATATATATATATATATATATATATATATATAAAAACTATTATAAATGACATGTTTCCATTAACAGATGTTATGCGACATAAAAAAGAAATGTTTCTGCTAGGTATGTCCATGGGTTTATGTGTATCCAAGCCATGCAATAGCCATTATTTTGGATGGAAGGTGACAAAAGAATTGATTCAAATTAAAAGAGCGAAATGTTTGAATTTGCTTGCATTTGAATTTTGTTTGATTTTTTATTTTTACCATTTCGTTATTTTGACTTTGAATTTCGTTTGTTAAGTATATTAACTAAATTTAGAAAATTTAGAAATTAAAACGCTATGCTTAATAAACACTTTTTTTTTTTTTAAATGAAGACCGCATTTGGAGTGCAGCACAAAAGTTCAGTGTATTCCACAGCCTTTGTTATAGTGAGTGTACACAAATAAAAGTAACAGTTTATTGTTTATAAATATGTCCTCTTATCTGTATGGATAAAAATGACAGAGTTGTGTGCGTTATATCCGCTGTCATTAAGGAAAATATCCATCAGAATATGTGAAACTAAATAAGCCTATATGAGCCTATATGTTTTCTTTAACCCTCTGTCTGGTGCAATTTATTTTGTATATTAAACGCAAAGTTTTTAATTTCAAAAGCATTTCTAAATTATATTTATATTTCTAACAAACGAAATTCCAAGCCAAAATAACGAAATGGTTAAAACATTCTAACATTTTACTCTTTTAATGTTAATTTCCTTCCATTAAAAATAATGGCTAGTGTGGTGGCTGTGTGGTTTAAATGTGCCCCTTGGCCTCTGAACTTGAGTACCCTGCCCTAAAGTATGAAATAATTACGGTGCAAACGAATTGTTGCTAATATTAATTAAATAATAATAGGCTAATAATCATTCTCATTTCACTAATGACATTTTGTTCAGTATCCACTCCTAACAGGATGCCAAATAGTGATCCCTTTTTAATGATTCTTTTGTTAGTGTATTTTTGTTAGGTTTTGGTCAGCTGTTGTTATATGTCATTTCTGCCACAATAGCAAAGCAACGATGTAAAATCTACGATACCAGTCAATCCATCATGTTTTATTTATAAAGCACATAAGAGCAGTGGTCACCAGCATTTTCACAACAGGATGTAACAGAACTAACACAATAAAAATTGCAATTCATAAACGCAGGGCAATTCAACGTGTAAATATAACATGAGCCAGCTCAGGTTGCATTTCCGATAACGTTGTCTCTTAGCGATCGAAGACTCTTAAGGTATAACTTTACTAAAGTTATACCATTTTTAGGTGTGTTTCCTAACTATACCTTAGGAGGTTGCTTAAGGTATTCCTTCTTAAGTGCGACAGTAGCAGGTGCTGTCCGTGGCGGTGCTGAAGTGGTTTATCATTATCAATGGCTTAAAAATCGATTATTCACTCTATGCAGGGGCTGTTTAACTTATGTGAGAAAATGGTGGGCTTTTTTATAATAGAAGCACTTCAGAAATAGTTGAAATTGCATTTATCAGGATTCGTGAGATCTTACAAATATAACCCAAATGGCAAACTAAATCAAACCGTGGTGTTATATAATTTTGAAATGATTGTGCAAACCTCTACCTCTCATGCCCAAACGTATCATGAATCAACCCACTAGCCTACATGTATATGCCATTTATATTATCTTAATTTACCACAGCCTTCATTTACTCCACAAGCAGGGTTAATCGCCCGCATCACAGTATTGGTGTAAATCACTAATTTCTGTTATTGGATGACCTGAATCAACAGGCCTACATTACAATTATAAATGATAAAAACACAATAACAACCCCAACAATAAATTTAAACTAAAATAGGCTACTATAGGCTATCAAAAAAGTTTCCCCACATATTATCTTTGTGGGGGCATTTGGTCCTCACAATGTGGGTTAAACAAGAATTCACACACAAATATAATCACAGACACAGACGTCACGGACTAAGACAGACGCAAATGTCACGCTTCACTGAGAGGAGTGAGTGAAGTGAAAGTAGCGAGTTGCTGACACACTGCACTGAGCCGTGTTGAGTGCGTGTTATAACGTGTTAGCAGAATTTTGTTTTTATAACTTCACTGCTACACGTGAATGACGCGTAACGCCTGAGTGGACGCTTCACTGCCACACGTGATTTACGCGGACGCCCGCGTGACGCCTACGCCACGCCTACGCCTCGCCTGCGCCTTAAATTGAATGGAATAAATAGCAGAATAAAAAAAGTTAAGACGTTGAGTGAGACGCTTTGTTGAGACGAGTGCATGTAGCAAAGTCACTTTAATGAGCCCGACGGACGCCATACTTTCTCGCTCTCTGCCGCCGCGGCTTAAATGACGTCTCTCCCCGCCAATTACTGCAATCAGACACAGGTGTTACTCGTCTGCACTTGACCTACTTGCTCACCGCCCAGCTCTGTACCCTCTCTCCCGCTACACACCTCGCAAAACCATGCCCTTTCCGCCACACTTATAAACATATTAAATGTATTCAGCACAAACTGAGCTACCATAATATGAGAGAAATTCGTATGTACATGCTTGTATTTTTGAGAGAATAACGTTTATGCATGGTTTTTGAAAAAATCAAAACAATGTAAGGCACAGAATTAAGGCCTCAAAACACACAATAGCTGTGTCCACAAGACTTTCTTTGGCTGCTGTTGCCTAGAGTTTTTGCTTCAAACTGATGCAAGAATCATTGTGCAATCAACACATTAAAGTAAAAAATTACATTAGGTTATAATATTTGAACATCAATATTAAACAAAATACGTTTTAATGGCTACTGAACACAAAACGTTTACTATATTTATAGCATCTGAGCAGATTTGCGAATAAAAACATTATTGATGTGACACTAGGCTATTTTACAATAAACACTTCATAATCTGTCCAAAACAGGCCAAAGAAATCTTGTCTAAACAGTCTTGCGTCTATGACATTTTATGTTGCAGCAGGATTCATATTTAAACTGTCTTTTTGCGTTTAATATTCACAGATGCTAACAGAATAAACTTACCTCACAATCAGCTGGCAGCTACACTTAGAAATAAACATCTTTTCTTCTTAGGTAAATTATTCCAGCATTATTTCTCACTGCGTCTGTCTCAAAGTGATGTAAAGTAGCTATTGATGTGTTTATTAGGGGCCAAGCGCTAGGGGTGTCGGAATTAATCGTTTCTTCGATGCATCGCGATGCAGACGTGTACGGTTCTGTATCGGTTCAGTAATAGACCATTACCGGTTATAATGTCCTGATTATTTTCTGACGTCATTTGTAATGCACTTACACTGTCGCGGTAGCATACATTGCGAGCCGAGACACGAGTGAGAGTAATAAAAAATGCTCTAACTGCTTTAAAAGTCAACATCTGGGCACGTTTCGGCTTGTATGAACAACCTGCACGACCTGGAAAACACACATGTTGTGTCAACTTGTCTGTAAATCAAAGCTATCTGATTTATCAAAACAATGTAATTTACACTTGGGCACATAAATGTGTCTCCACAAAACGGATATAAATCTGTTCAATTTCAGCACTATATGCAGATTTAATGGAGTTCACGTCACCGAAAACAACAAATAGCTGCATTTCAAAATCAAAGACAGCAATATGAGCGAGTGCGGCCACAGCACTGCTAAGATCATTCAGTTTCTTTACTTTTAATGAAGATGATTGTGTGTTGAGCACCTGCGACTTTACTTTCGGTTTAATTTGCGGTAGTTTGTGCATTGGCTTAATAAAGAGATACTCGTCTGTGGCGATGCGTGCTGCGTTAGCGCTGTCATATCTGGCTATAACATCATATAGCCTATAACATGCTGTCATACGTTTATTTTTTTTATTAGGGATGCATGATATGACGGCAACGTATCTTTATCGGCAGAGAATTTTTTATTTTTTGTTATCGGTCCGATAAGAAAATTTGACCAATATAGTCAAGCCGATAGATGATGTATTATTTCCTTCAGCTGAGACAGAAGCGCTGTCCACCATGATGGGTTTGAATTGCTCGAAATATGATTGGAATCACTTCGAAAAGGAAAATACAGTTCTGTGCAAAATGTGCAGCGCAAGTCTGACATATAATCTACATAAAATGATAATGAGAATACAGCAGTAAAAGAACGTTGTGTTTCAGCGCGTTTGTTGAAGGAAAAGCGCGGCCATGGAGTTACACCTTCTTGACAAGCACAGTCAAGTTCGCTTGTGCACAGCCTTTTGTGCCTTTGCAAGTTGTAATATTTAGGGGTTCAAGCTCGAAGTGCTGAAACCCTATTGTAATTGCAAAAAAAATACTATTTTGGCTTTTTCCGAAATATCCTACTTTTGCGAACTAGTCCTAGGTTTTTGGCCTGACCGGAACTAAACCAGCAAGATTCTCTGGAGTCTGAATGTCAATAATTATCACAAGAAAAGTGTAAATTTGGGTTCACGGTCCCTAAGGGCCGCCAAAACGTCCGACGTGGGAGGAGCCGCTTTCACTTAATTGGCTAGAACTCGTCAACGGAACGAGATATTTGCACCAAACTCAGTACCCCTATGTGAGAGCTCATTCTGTGGTCACGTGAAAAAGGACTCAGCGGCCGTTCACTTGGTGGCGCTATAACGGTTAAAAAAGGTGTCAAAATGATACATTGCTATGGAAAATCCCATTCAATGGCTGAAAGCGGCCCTCTTCCTGCCTGATTAGCATACAACTTCACCAAGTCGGGCGTACGCATGTGTCATGTGGTCCTAAAGAAGCTTGCAAACTTTGATGGACTTTGGGCCATGAATGGTGGTTTAACTCTTGTAAAGGTGAAAAAACCTCTCTATATTATTCCATGTAAAATTACCTTTAAGTGACCGAAACATGGCCTGCTCTGCACAAAACTTCACCAAATTAGCTGAGCACGTGCGTCATATTATTCTACAGAAGCGTGCAAACTTTTACGGAGATCGGGCTGTCGGTAGAGGTTTTACAGTTTAAAAGGTAAAAAAACACACCATATTGCCACGATAAATGAGCTGAAAATGCAAAAATCAGCCTTTTTTCCCTCCGATGTGCATGTCAGAACGCTTGATAAAGTTTTTGGAGCCAGCAACCTGAAAATCAAGTTCCGAGACCCTATAGTTTTTTTTTTTTAATAGGCTTTTTAAGGCTCTTTTTATGCCCTTTTTATTAGGGGTTCAAACACGAAGTGCTGAAACCCTATTGTAATTGCAAATTTTCCCATGATGCATCATTCTGATCGGGCAGACCAAACCGTAAGTCGTAGAGTCTTGAAACTTTCAGGGATGATTGTACTCACGCCGACTACCAGCATCAGCGAGGCACGCCCCGATCGTCCTGACGGGGGTGCTACAGTGAGCAAAAGTATGAAATGGCTCATAACTCATAAACCGTTAGGCGTGGGCTCAAGTGTCTTATATCGTTGGAATCCCTGGCTCAAGACAGACAAAATGCATGCCTGGCATTGGCTCGCCCTTCAGGCGCCAATTTCGAGATATTTTAGGTTTTTTGAAAAACCTACTTTTGCGAACTACTCCCACATTTTTTTCCCCTGATCGGAACAGAACCACTGTAGAAATGTTCTTTGGAGATTCATTATCGCTAAGGGGAACCAAAATGTTCAACGCGTCGGGGACCATTTTTAATAAAATAACTATAACTTGTGAGCGGAACAAGATATTTTCGCAAAACTTGGGTCACATGTCTGAGCTCAAACTTCGGTCACTTGAAAAAAATTGCAATGATTGGCCACTTGGTGGTGCTGTAAAAGGAAAATATGTCATGAAACTGGCTATATCTGCACCCAACCATTAATCTGATGATAAGTGGCATGCAGTGCCTTTGTCCAGGGTGTCATGATAGTCTATGAGAACTTTGGGGTATCTCAAAAAACACAGTTTGCATCATCGGCACAATGCCTTTAAGTAGCCTAAGAAGTTTCAAGCCAGTGTTTTTCACAGGAGTCCTTATACTCCTGAATCCTTGCTGAGTCCAACAATACCAAACATGGCAGGTTTTGCCTTATGGTTTGTGTAACGGTCATTTAGCACTTATAAAACGTTTGCGATTATCTTCGAAACAGCTAATCCGATCAAGACAAAACCACCACAGGACATTTTATAACATAGGTCGATAGCTAACCAATAATGTCTAAATCTCAAAATGATGATAGGAAGTGAAATTCAACCAGTGTTGCCCATTGGTAATTTTTATACTCTCATAAATATACTGTAACAGTCTATACTGTAACAATAGTGTGGCCAATCCTGCTCCTGGAGGGCCACTGTCCTGCAGAGTTTTGCTCAAACCCCAATTCAACACTTCAACACACCTCTACCAGCTCATCAAGGTCTCAACACACCTGTTTAAAATGTTCTAGTGTGTCATTCGAGGCAAGCTGGAGGTAAACTTCAGGACAGTGACACCCCTGGTCTAGAACTTCAAAATGAAATATTTATAACAAATTTGACAAACGTGTATGGACACATTCTGAGGACACCTACAAAAAGTGGTGTAGATTGAGCAAGACGTGGTTCTATAACTGCTTTTTCCTTAGTAAATTGGCTGTAAAAGTATTTTTTCATCTATAATCCAAGTTTATTTCTTTATTTGAATCCCCATTAGCCAGTACCTAGGCAGTGGCTACTCTTCCTGAAGTCCCAACAAGGAAAACATGCAAAACTATATTAAATCCACTACAATAAAAAGTCAATGAAACATACAAACCCAAAATTCATTCCAAATATCAAAATCAACAATTTACTATATATTGTACCATTGAATGCTCCTTAAAACTTTTTTTTTTAAACATAAAATATGTAATATCTGATGGTAAATCATTCCATATCTGATGGTAAATCATTCCATATTTCCAATCATCTATACGTTCCTGTACATTGTTTTTTACAGTAGTTTTACTCTAGTACAGTAGTAAAAAAACATCCCTTTAATGTTTGTCTGGTGTTGAAATTATGACTAGTACTACTAAATAAAAGTTGACATTACAGGACATTAGGAACTCTAGACAGCAATATTTATTTTAAAACAAAGCAGAGAGGCAAGCTTTCACCAGTGGGCATCCTAAAGTTTTGTGCATTCTTATTATATTAACCCTTCTATTACAGTTTTAAAGTAAGTCGTGAGGCTCTGTTCTGGACTGCTTGTCCTTTTTGAGTGTCTTTGCTTGATGAACTTAACAACCACGCCACTGGATAATAATCTAAGTAAGAACCATTGTTGACACAATTTAAGAAATAGTGTTGTAGTAAAAAAGTTTCCTTGGTAACCCAGGCCACCAGTAAATTATTTAAAAGTTATAAAAAGTTCATAATATGAAATCATAAAAGTGTTCTAGGAGGGAAAAAAGATTAATCCAATCAATGATTGTGCTGCAGTGACTGACACTCCTGTGAGCCAATAGTAGCGCTGCATTCAGGTGCAGCTGTCAGCCCGCGCAGCTGTCAGCCTGTCACTCAGAGAGTCAGATCAGAGCACATCATATGAGAGCGTTTCTCCAAAAACTCTGCACTAAACGATAATCTAACGAACATTTGATTGAGTACACATGTTGGACTTTAGATGCGTCAGTTGAACTGTTCTCGTCGGAGAGAGAAAGAGTGAAGTGGAAATCAGAGGAGTAAAGAGAGATCGGATCTGGATTGTTGTGAATAATCGGAAATAGTGATTATATCTGGCTTTGGTGAGTGACATTTCAGATATTACTCTATGTTAAGTTTCAGAGATTATTCGTTCTGAGCAGAGTTGAGTAAGTTACTCCACGTGCACACAGCGTGAACTAAACTAATCAGCACACGGGCTAAATGCCTTGTCTTTTGCAAGGCTGGGTCATTTCCCCTTGTTCTGTGTAATCTCCTGTGAGAGTTCTCTGGAGAGGAATCGTCTGTGTTGGACGTGATTAAAAGGAGAGACTCTATTTATTTTTTTATTTTTTTAACATGAACTGTTCAAAAGAGAGTTAAACAACTCTTTGAAATGTATCATTTGATTCGTGAATTAGTTTGCTAATTTGTTCAAATGTGTCGATTCATTCATGGACTTTGTTCAACCGAGTCAATTCATTTGTTTCTGTATTTCCAATTCGTATTGTTACATGTGCTGTTTACTCTTTGAAAGAAAATGGATTTATTGGAAAGAGTTTTGAATTATATTCTATGTTTTGTCAAATCAAATGTTTAAAGCTACGCATGGACTGTGCTCCTCCACAGCGGTTCCTATCAGTCCTCTCTGAAATAGTCCCAATATAAACACTTATTATAATAAGTGTACCATAATGAATCGGGGTAAGACAAGAACACGGTTTGGAAAATGGATTTATGTTGTACATTTTCATTATATAATTTTTGTAAATCTTGAACACAAAGTTACGGACAGCAGCTTTAATTACTTTCATTTAATTTTACATTTGGGTTATATTGAATATTATATTATTGAATATTATATTTAGTTTGAAGGTTTGTTGTAGACAGTGTTTTATTTTGTAATTTTTTTGAGAATCTAGTTTACAAATTATGTGACAAGTGTGAAACCCCATCAAATTAAATTGAGAGCTGTTAAGATGTTGAAATCTTGTCCTAGAAAAGCAACAGAAGAATTGACAGATTTTTTAATTTGACCCCATGAATTGATTTTTCAAACCTGTGATTTTATTTGATTGAAACAAATTTAAAGAGAACAATTTCTATTAATGTTAATATAATCTTCAATCTGAACTAGAACAAAATGGTTGAATCTTCACTCACATGTGGCTTCTTTACCTCCATCCAGTAGTCTTTTGTTAATCCCTCCTTGCTTTTGATTTAATTGGCCCATACTGAACATCATTAACAATTCTTATTATTGATTAGTAGGGTCTGCTCTATGTACGCAAAGCATCTGTGTCCTCAGTGCAAAACGTAAATTTGACAGGTTATATCCACTAATCTACATAGAGAACAGTAGTTATATCTTCATCTGTAAATGTTACTAATTCACACGAGTAGTTCCATTTTGCATGAAAGCGCATCCTGACAGTCTGTGTTAAACTTCACTGAATGAGCAGGAGAGCAAACCGAGAGGATGCATTTCAGAGGGAGACAATTAATATCCAGAGAAAAACCATCAAATTAGCTGAAATATCTTCTGTTTGATGCTAAATTTAGTTTTAAATGTCAACATTCAAGTATTTTATGAGAGTAGTAACTGTAAAGGGATAACAGCGTGTAATTTGAATATAAATGCAAAAGTTTCTACTAGGGATGCACCGAATATTCGGACACCGAAAATGGCCCAAAAGTGCATTTAAGGTTTTCGGCCAAAAGACTTTTATCACCGAAACAATACGGACGAATGTTGTGATGATGCAAACAGAAACTGCGACCTGCACGTGCATGTCTAAACAAGCAACATGTCTGCGGCATGTCTTCTCACATCTGATGACGCATCTATAAAATGGGTTGTAACTTGAAAATAATGATTTTTTTATTTTTCTGTTGATGGATACTGTGGTGAGATCTGGTATTTACCTCAGTTCCTGATTAACCCTTAGAATAAGATTAATAACTGCAACTAAGTAGCCTTGTGCTGTCAGGCCTAAACCTTCACTAGCTTGTTTCACTTATACCAGTAATCTAGGTATATGACCTTGTACACTTTAATAAACGATAATGTCAATAATCAAACAATAACCATTTGAATGAATTCAAGCTCACCTTCCGGCTGATCATTTCAGAGATGGTTGCCTTTGTCCTTGTAAGATGTACTAGAATGCTCTTTCTATTCTTATTGAACTGTCTTTATTAAGTAAAAGTATTAAGTTTAAGTAAAAACTGAAAAGTATTTTGTCTTTATAAAATACAAATTTATTTATACAAAAGATAAATATACTGGTTACACAATGATTAATAGTTATTAGAAAAATATCAAAAAGTTACAGGTTATAATACTTCAGCTTATCCAATCTCAACAGGGCAGTCCTGTATGACTGGACGAATACACAGGCTAATTGCCTTGCCTGAAGTTCGAAGCAATAGATGTAAAAAATAACTTTGTTTTTATTTGAGCATTTCAAGTTAAAATAATACAGCAGAGCAATTAAAGCAATAACTCATAGAGAGCTTAATTCTCAACGAGGATACATCTATCAAGCAAATCAAAAGATGCACACCTATGAAAAAAAGACACGAGTATTTATACAGAGTCCTCTACATTGATCTCAATGCAGTTTCTTCGGGTTTTTCCAGAGGAACAAAAAGTTGCTGACCAACTGTCAACTGAGTTGTCACTCCACCGTCGGATGATATTGATCTCCATCCTTCGACAGAAGATACCGGTTTCTTCGCTGCTTACCATATTTGGACATTCTTCCTCCTTTCTTTTACGCCGGTTTCACACTGCACGCGTAAGCAGCGCATATTTTTTTCGGCGCTCATGTTAACAGATGAGTGCATTCACACCGGCAGCAGAGGCAGCGCAGCGGCGCGTAGCAGGAGCAGAGCAGAGCAGAAGCATCAGTGCCGCGATCGTTTCGGCGCCGGGTCTATTTTTGACGCGCTGCTCACGCTGAATTAAAGCCACACTGCATTGTGCTGATCAAAACTGACCTGATTAACATGAAAAATAGCTAATTTCACCATGAGATCATGTAGTGAAGTGTTCCGTGTGTTTCACAAACATCAGACATCTGGTGCTGTCAAAAAAAACAACAAAAAAACTCGAGAACACATCACTGCCAGAAGTTTTTGCTCAAACTTCAAAGGCCTGTTTAAATGATTAAAACTAGAGGCTTATTTTAACATTAAAAGTACTTTTATCACGTAAACTACCTTTATACAGCGTGTTATATGCATATGTGTTTGGGAAAGAGGAGAGCACGGTCGCATTTGCAGCAGATATATGCTGCTCATCATAAATCAAAGCACGAGACAGACAGGGTTTGGAGGAGAACACCGGGAAAGTGACAGAATGGACGATATTCGTCTGTATTTGCAATATACGAGCCAGCGGTTCAGCTGCGCGAGACAAACGCAGCCAGTGTTAAAGCACAACTAACGCGCGCGGCTCCCGCTTTCCATACGCACCGCTTCAGCCCTGCCAACGCACTGCTAGCGTGTGCGGTGTGAAGCCGGCGTTAGTGTTTTGTCTCATGTGTGTATGTGTATGCATCTAGAAGTGTATTTGTAAGTTCACAATTCCTTTTAATATTTATATTAGGACCTTCCCTAACAATACACATGCTGGCTCCTCAGTGATACACTACAACAACAGCGATTAATAAAAGAAAAAACGGTCTCATTTTGTAAACGTTGTTCAATGCATGCGAGTGGTACTGTATGTTCGAATATGAGCAGCCGTTTCCTCCGTCATCACCGGTTGTAGAGCCAGAAGATGCGAATGAGAACTCACACGCTGAGAGATCTGTCTCGTGCACTCATCCGAAAGCGCACACTCGTCTCGCAGCGCGCAAATATTGCATTCTCTTTCAAGTCTTGCGCTTAAACGGACAAACTCACACAAAAAGCATGTCAACATGTCCATCTTCATGAGCATCCTAGCAGACAGTCTGTATATGCCTTAAGTAAACTGTATATAGTCAAGAAAGACGACACATATCTGTACATTAGGTCTTAAAGGGGCAGTAGCCTTTACTGTGGTCAACAAAAGACAAGGACATCACTCACTGCTCTTGATTGAATAGCTTTTCTAAGTTTAATAAAGATTAATCTTTAATTTAAACAGTTAAATATGCCGTTATTTTACGTTTGATTACTTTATTACATTTCTGTACCCTCCTGCAGGCCAGTACATTATTTAATGTACACATGAGTAAGGTCAAGTTAAACATTTTTAGTTTGAATTTTATTTTATACTGTGCATTGTTGCAATGTGCTAAATAAATATTTGCATAATTTGTTATTGATTTATTATTTAAAACTTTAATATTAATTTATGCAATTGCAATGCCTTGATTTTTTTGTAAAGTAACAGTCATAGCCATAAATGCTATGGTACTAATAATTGGCATAATTTATTTCGGTGTTTCGTTTTTCGGCTTTCGGTCTTGGTTTCCTCTTTTTCGGTTTCGGCCAAGAATTTTGATTTCGGTGCATCCCTAGTTTCTACAGGATAAAAAAATGACAGTAACAGAGCGTGTGTGTGTGTAAGCACGTTTAATAGACTTGAGATGGAAAATGTACTTTGAAACCAAAAACAAACACTTTAATAATGAAAGCGAGCCAATTACTGATCCTCTACTGCCACCTGCTGGTTAAAATAGTCAATCAATCAATCAACTTTATTTATATAGCGCTTTAACAATGACGATTGTTTCAAAGCAGCTTCACAGTGTTAAACAGGACAACATTGCAACAAAATTTGATTTGGCTAGTTTAATTTGGATAGTTTATAGAATTATATATGACCAAATTAATAAATTCTATTTGTATATTTAGTTTAGTAACTTGGATCATAATTTGAGTGTCCCCAACTGAGCAAGCCAAGCCAAAGGCGACAGTGGCAAGGAACCAAAACTCCATCAGGGCATGATGGAGAAAAATAAACCTTGGGAGAAACCAGACTCAGTCGGGGTGCCAGTTCTCCTCTGGCCTATTATTAACAGTGTATAATTATTACTCTGGCAACCTTGTAATAATAGTCTGGCAAAAATAGTCATTTTGTCATTCTACTCAATAATTATGTTCTATAATTCACATTTAGACTTTATAAAGTCACCCTTATAACATTTAAAATCACATTTTGTCAGTTCATCACTTAATTTCACCTGAGCTCTCAATTTTAATTATTTACTGTTTAAAGGCCTTAAATTCAAAAGGCCTTAAATGCTTGAACCCCGATAAATGCTGCTCGCAGCTTTAATATATGTATTATTCTGTGTATATAATCTCATATAGGATGTGTTTAGTTGAGTTTGGCTTCAGCGTGCACATTTCAAACAGAAATGCACAGCATTAAAAACTACTAGGACTGTCCTATACATAACGCTGTAATGAGAATTATTTGTTATAAAGCATTGTGAATTCTCTGGGTTTAGTTGTTGTGTTTCAGCACGCGCTGTTGTGGGAAGCGTCCACAACGCATTCTGACCAGCACAAGTTCGCGTGTGCATTCGTGTAATTTTAAGCATATGATATGTAAGTCGTAATATTACGGTTTTGTAGTATAAACATCTGATTAATGTCATATAGTATGCATTTCGTTAAGTCAATAACCCGCAGTGCTTCATTGTGCAGGTGATCATCTTCATTTTCAACGCGCGATCTCAAACAGGGGAAGAGCATCCACCTGTGCTTGATTATAGGCCTTCATCTGTGCGTGATTTTGTGCAAATATAAGTTGAAATATTATATTTATTTTGTATAAATATCTGATTCTCATATATGATGCGTTTAGTTGTTAATTAGCCTTCTAAGCGCTTCAGTTTACGATTGTTCGTTCATTCTCTCCAGCTTCAGCGCGCGCTCTCAAACAGCAACATTATTAAATAGACTAGACTAATATTAAAGATGTTTACTACTACTGTAATAATTTTTTTTTTTTTTAAAAACACAGAAGCGTTATTTTTAATAACCAGGCCTTTTATTGTTCTCGTATCATTTCCACCAACAATACGGTTTGATTAAAACCATTTCCCTATTGTCCGGGCGGAGGATATTTTATGCACGGCACTTGCATTCTGATTGTTTATTATGCAGCCTAAGTAATGCTGTTCAATAACTTGTTTGAATTATTTAGGGGTATATATTTTTTTTAGGCAATATAATTTTTGGTAACATTTTACAAATAAGATTTAATTTGTTAATGCATTAACTAACACAAACAAACAGAACAACCTTTGTTAATGTTAGTAATAAAATGTTTGTGTTTATTAATGTCCACTTACAGTGCATTACCTAATGTTAACAGACACAACTTTGCATCTGAAAATGTTGAGATTAACCTGCACTAAGATGAATAAATTCTGTTGAAGTATTGTTCATTCATTGTTGGTTAATTAATGCTGACAATATTAAACCTTACTGTAAAGTGTTTTTTATTTTATTTTAATAAAGTAAATTGGCCAAAGGAGTGTAAAATTAATTTGAAAAGGTAAGGAATCTTACACTGGTTCAAATAGGCTACTGTACTGTATAGGTTTGATTTATGTTGAAGTGTTTGGGACATGACTTTTAATGGTGAGCCTTTTGTTTTGTAATCAGGCTCTCAAAGTTTATTAAAATTTGGATATGGGTTTATCGGCCAATATATAGGTTATCGCCTTTCAAATATAAATAATTATCGGTATCGGCCAAAATGTTCATATCGGCGTATCCCTATTTTTAATTTTTTTTTACATATGTGGTTTTAACAACCATGTGCATTTAGACTTTAGTTTTGACTGTAAGGCGGCCCAAACCAACACTTATGGTGTTCACACCGGGTGCGAGTGATTTACATTTTAAGTCAATGCAAAGACGCGAATAGACATTCTGCGGTGCGATTCGAGTGTTAAAGTGGCTTTTAGTATTTTCATTTGTGTATTTGTTCTAACTGTTCCTGTTGTCTTCTGTGCCCAGCCTTGAGTTTTGTTTGATGTTTGATACATTTAAGAAGCTTGTTTTCTTTGAGCAGGTCAAATTAAAGGTTCAGTTCATATAACTGAATGCTTGTATTTATTGACAAAATTGTACACATGAGATTGCGGTGCATCGGGATGCGTCATGATATCGAATTGAACTGAATCGATGAATGATAATCGTAATTGAACCGAACCGTGAGACCAGTGTAGGTTCACACCCCTACCAAGCACCAAAGGCATTCTTTACTATTATTAGGGGCCAAGCACCGAAGGTGCTTAGGCACCTATTCTATCTGTTCCCGTATTTTCTTCCGCCATTGAAGTCAATGGCAGCCCATAGAACCGTTTGTTGTAACGATTTGACATTCTGATAGAGGACAGTCACAACATTAAATACACCAATTTTGGTGTCTCTAACTCAATCCCTCTAGCGCCACCACCTGTCCAAAGTTGCACTCATATTTATGCTAATAACTTTTGAACCAAAATTCTTTTTTCCTCTGATTTCTGAGCTCATGCCAATTTGATCCCTACGTAATTTCCATCTTTATAAATTTCCCGCCATTTAGAATTTTCCCAAAAACCTACTTTTGCGAACTCGAAAATTGAAACTGATCAACTTCAAAAAGTAATGGAATTCAAGTTGATTTTTCAAATTGTTTCTGATAAACGCGCAAACAAATTTTACGTAGTACTTGCGAAAACAGACGTAAGGCTGTATCTCCGCAACGGTTTATCGTATTCAGACCAAACTTGGTACATGTCAGCACACGCATGTCCTGAGGCAACATGCAGCATTTCAGCGCAGCCACGGCACAGCCGCAGTAGCATACAATGTCAGAGCAAGCAGAGACGCGAGTGAGAGTAATTAAAAATGCTCAACTACTTTAAAAGTCGACATCTGGGCACGGCGCAGCCACCTACTGGTCCGGAGATACGAAAAATTGCAATTTTTGTTTTGTTTTTGCTGAACTGTTTGTCCAAAAATCAAAAGTGGTCTCGTTAGATTCGGGATGTCATGCTGAGTTGACTGATATCTAATTTTACCAGATCGGCCATTTTGGCTGTCGGCCGTCTTGAATTGTGCTAAAATGCTGCATTTTATGAACGGATTGTTACGAAACTCGGTATGGGTCACGATACCCTAAAGTAGCCTGAGAAGTTTTGAAACAGCACCACCTAGTGTAGATTTTTTTTTTAAATGCTTATAACTTTGGGTGTGGTTGACTTATTTGAATGAGACTCATCTCCTTAGACTTGCCAGGTTTCGGTGTTTTTAGCGCTTAAAAAAATCAGCTGGTGAAAAAAATTAGAAGGTGAAGCGGCGCTAGTTGATAGATTAAACGATTGTTGTATCAGGTCGGCAAAACTCAGAACACATCTTCCTTTCTTAAGGATGACTTCAATACCGTTCTTTCTTTTCTCAAAGAAAAGCTTAACAACAAGTCTTCCAGAGTTGTGGCCAAAGCCAATTCGAAAGACCGCTGTTTGCCAGCTTCTTTGTTTTTAAGTAGCACACGGAACCCTGGCAACTCTGCCATCATTATGTTAATGGACACCTATAATGTAAAATTCACTTTTATAAGGTGTAACATAAATGTGTGTACACAACCACCCTATAATGGTAAAAATCCACCCACTCCTTTTTTTTAATCCCCATAAATCATAAGCAGTGTCTCAGAACAAGCCGTTTCCAGATTCCTGCAGTGTGACGTCGGGTGGGGAGCAGCAGCTCATTTGCATTAAAGGAGCCACGCACAGAACAGCTCATTTTTCTAAAACCCCAAAATTGCCATTTTCAAAATGGTATATTCAATTATCTGTTAGGAATTTTGATCTGAAACTTCGTAGGCACACTCTAGGGACACCTGAGACTTATATTACATCTTGTAAAAAGGGGCATAATAGATGCCCTTTAAGCCCGCCCACTGACTCTCTACACAATGTGATTTGGCCTGACCAGAGTTTGGATTTTCCAGCTCGCAAGCCAACGTAGAGTTGTTAGACTACCCTGGCTGCAAATTAGATTTGCTGTTGCTAGGGTGCGTCTAGATTTCTAAGCTACCACAGGGTGTCTGCAGGGTTGTAAAAGGTAGTAAATGAAATTAGCCAAAATTAAGGGCATTAAAAAGTATTAAAAAGTAATAAACGTCATCTGACGAAGTATTACATTTTCAAGCTCGAATTGTTTTAGATACATTTTCAATTTGTTTTAAGTGCAGGCCTTTCTTCTTAAATTCACGTGGATATATGTTGAGAGTAGGACCTGAGCGATATCATGTGAGGTAGTGTTAGTTTGCGCGCGCGCTGAAACCAACTGGGTACCCGGCTGCCTTGCTACCAAACATGTACGCAAGCTCGCTTCCATTCAGTAATTAAAACATGGGGAAATTCAAGTTTTCGGGCCTCTGGCTGGAGGACTCAAGATTTAAAGACTGGCTTAGGCCAGTAGGCTAGTTGGCAACAGCCGTGAGAGTACACTATCAAAGAGTATAGGGTGAATTCAGGTTTATTTGTCGCAGTTATTTAAATTGCAAAAACTGTCAGAATCATTTGATTTTGTAAACTAACCGATATACACAATAATCAAATATAGCCTATATCTCAAACTGGCTGTCAAAGTGCAAAATGGCTACACATTTACCAGCAGTGCAAAAACAAAATGTATGCAGCTTAAATCCTTAGGAGTTGCTGTAAAGAAGCGTGCAGCATTTCTTTTCGTTTAGTTTTGAATTGTTTTGTTTAAAAGTGTAAATTTCAAGCTTTCTTTACACATATTTCTCATGTCTGTGAGGCAAGTAGTCTGCTGAGTTTCTGATTATTTATGAGATGCGCTCCAGTTCATGTGAAATGCATGTTGTCACTCCCGCGTCTTCGTGTCATGATTATTGTCTACTTTATCTTATTTGCTTCTTATTTATTAAAGGTCCCATGGCATGGCATTTTTCTATTATTTTATAATGTTTCCTGAGATGTACTTATATTGTTAGTATGATTTTTACATAAAGTCATCATTTAGAAATAAAACACATTTTTTCTATCCTGTTATTACCCTGTTTCAAGGGCCGTGTCTGCTGTGAGACTTCAGTGAAAATGCCCACTGTTGTGATTGGCTGACATATTTGCATTTGAAATGAGTGTTAGATTATGTTGCGCTTATGTTGTGGTTTAGCGAGGCGCTGCACCGACTGCATGCATGAGAGAGAGAGAGGCTGACTGCTGGGCACTCATGAATCATGGAGAGCTGGAGGAAGTTTTTTTGCTGGAAGAAATCAAAACTAGATGTCTTTCGTAATTCGTGGAAAGAACGTATGATCGCATACAGAAAGGCCGTAAAAACTGCTAGATCTGCTTACTTCTCAACTCTCTTAGAAGAAAACAAACACAAACCTAGGTATTTATTCGATACAGTGGCTAAATTAACCAAGAATAAAGCTTCAACTTCTGATGTTTGTAAACAGCACAGCAGTAATGATTTATGAACTTCTTTACATGTACGATTGACAATATTAGGAAGAAAATTATAACCATGCAGCTGTCTACTACAGTATCACATCAGACAGAGCATCGTAGTGTCACTGAGGAAAAATTACACTCATTCACTGCTATAGGAGAGGGAGAATTGGCTAAACTCTTTAATTCATCTAAATCAACAACATGTATGCTTGACCCTATACCACTAGGCTATTAAAAGAGATGCTACCAGAGGTCATGGATCCTCTTCTTAATATCATTAATTCATCTTTGTCATTAGGATATGTACCGAAAACTTTTAAGTTGGCAATTATTAAACCACTATTAAAAAACGCAAGTTGATCCTACAGAATTAGTCAATTACAGGCCAATCTCAAATCTACCCTTTCTTTCAAAAATACTTGAAAAGGCAGTGTCTTCACATTATTTTTCAGTCAGGATTTAGACCGTATCATAGTACTGAGACTGCTCTCATCAGAGTTACAAATGATTTACTCTTTCCATCCGATCGTGGTTGTATCTCTTTGTTAGTGTTACTCGATCTTAGCGCTGCATTCGAGACTATCGACCACAACATTCTTTAAAATAGACTCGAAAATTATGTAGGCATTAGTGGACCTGCATTGGCATGGTTTAAATCATACCTATCTGACCGTTATCAATTTGTAGCAGTAAATGAAGAGACGTCACACCGATCACAAGTTCAGTATGGAGTACCGCAGGGCTCAGTGGTAGGGCCATTGCTCTTCACCCTGTACATGCTACCACTGGGAGATATTATTAGGAAGCATGGCGTTAGATTTCATTATGCTGATGATACTCAGTTCTATATTTCTTCACACCCTGAAGAAACTAACCAGTTCACAAGATTAACGGAATGTATAAATGATGTAAAAAATTGGATGATCAGTAATTTCCTGCAACTTAATTCAGAAAAAACTGAATTTTTAATCATTGGACAAAAAAGCTCCACAAGTAGTAACCTAGAATACTATCTAACCCTCGATGGCTGCTCTGTCAAGTCCTCGTCGTCATTTAGGAACCTGGGTGTGCTCTTTGATACCAATCTTTCGTTTGAAAGCCATGTTTTTAGCATCTGTAAAACTGCATTCTACCATCTTAAAAATAGCACATGCTCTCAATGCAAAATGCTGAACAGTTAATACATGCGTTCATGAGATCAAGGCTAGATTTTTGTAATGCTCTACTGGGTGGTTGCCCTACTCGCTTAATAAACAAACTCCAGCTGGTCCAAAACGCAGCAGCTCGAGTTCTGTGTACACTGCACTGGCTCCCTATTAAACATCGCATACATTTTAAAATCTTGCTTATTACTTACAAAGCACTAAATGGTTTAGCTCCCCAGTACTTGAGTGAGCTCTTAACACATTATACTCCATCACGTCTACTGCGGTCTCTAAACTCTGACCAGCTGATAATACCTAGAATATCAAAATCAACTGCTGGTGGTCGATCCTTTTCCTATTTTCGTCTTCCTAGCATTGTTTGGAAAGCAGACACACTCTGTCAGTTTAAATCTAGACTAAAAACACATCTCTTTTCTATGGCATACACATAAAACACTTTTTTCAATTGAATGATTATTAGGCTGCATTATCTAGGTCGGCCGGAACCGGGAACACTTCCCATAACACCTGATGTACTCGTTACATCATCAGAAGAGTGGCATCTACGCTAATGTTAGTGTCTCTGTTTTATCCCGAGGTCTACTGCAGTCAGCCGGATCCAGGCTGTATCCAGATCAGACGGTGGACCTGCACCCTGAAGTGTCTGCAGAGACCGTGTCATTTAGACTCCACCCTTAAGCTGCCTCGTCGAAAAGGCATCCTCAATAAACCTGTCTCCGGCGTGATGACTCCGATTGTTTGAATAGTCCTAGTTAATAATTCTTTAAATCGATATGTCATCATCAAAACAACCCGTCTCCAGCGTGTTGCCGCCGATCTTTCGAATAATACACTTTAGTAATTGTTTAATCAATACGGCATCCACAATAAAAACCTGTCTCCGGCGTAATGACTCCGATATTTCAAATTATTTAATTTTAATAATTATTTAATCGATGCATCATCCTCAATAAACCCGTCTCCGGCGTGTTGCCTCAGATCTTACGAATATTCAGATCGATTATGACCTCTGACCTTTAAAATTGCCAGAATAATAATATGCTGTTTGTTAATTGGCCAGAGGAGAACTGGCACCCTGACTGAGCCTGGTTTCTCCCAAGGTTTATTTTTCTCCATTTGGTCTCCTGATGGGGTTTTGGTTTCCTTGCCACTGTCGCCTCTGGCTTGGCTTGCTCAGTTGGGGAAAAACTATTTTTCAAATATATTTCAAAATAAATCTAATTATTAAACTAAATTAACCATATAGACCAAATTACGGATCTAATTACTGATCTAAAGCCCACATGTTACTGTATGATAATCGAAATATATTCTGTTGCATTATTTTTCTGTTTAACACTGTGAAGCTGCTTTGAAACAATCTGCTTTGTTAAAAGCGCTATATAAATAAAGTTGACTTGACTTGACTATTGTACAGAGTTATTAAAATAGCGCTGTTAGCACGAGCTTATTTGTATCTGAGAGTTTTGATCGCTCTCTGTAGTTGAATCACTTAATAAGGGATTTGTGTCATGCTACTAACAGAAACGATCGTTTTTGTCACTGGCTTGATTCAATTATGCATTACACTTAGGGCATCAAGACGGCAACGATCTAGAAAGAAAGTCTGAGTGAACTTGAATGATTAGCTACACATCAAAAATCACTGATCACAGATCAGGCATTAATGAACACTGTTACTCACTGTTTGTCGCGGTGCTGTCGAATCCATATCATAAAGTCTGTTTGTAAAGCCTGTGCAGACATAAACTGAATACATTTTCTCTGAATGCTATGGGAGGGCAAAGCAGAGGAAGGGGATGTAACCTCTCCGGTGTTAACGTCAAAACCGGAGAGCTTTCAGATCAGCTCATCTGGGCTGTCATTTTCTCAAAGGCAGAGAAAAATAGCCATAACTCGGTTTACACTGATCAAAATTTCTAGCCACTTGGGGACAATATTCAGGCTAGGGGAACTCATATTAATGTTGAAAAAAATTCATGCCATGGGACCTTTAAATCCAGGCAATTGGTTGATGAAACCGATTAAAATAGATACAATTCATACAAAACATAATTAAGCTACTTTAAAGAAAGGCTTTCTATAAACCGAAATATAATGTGAAAATAGTTTCTGACCCTATGTCTTTGACATATTACTCATCTCTGCGCTTTTTTTATAAAAAAAACAAAAACATAATACATTGTTTAATGGCTACAGAAGGTATAGTAGGCTACAGTACAGATGCATGATGTCATGTATGAGCGGATTTGAGCGAACGTTGTTTTACCGGTGAGCAGATGTGCAGCGTGCTGGCATAGAGCGGAATATTGAGCTGTCACACCGTAACGTGTAGCTCTGATAAAAACGTATAATGTTAAAACGTATAATGTTAGAGATCTATATCACCCGTATCTGGCATTCAGAGAGCCTGGCTACATCCAGCATTTCAAAGGGGGATTTACATTGTAGCTAAAGTGGAGGTTTTATAGGGAAGTGTGTTTGCAGAGAACCAATTGGTGTATGTCACATAGTTAAAGAGATATTCTGCACTTTATTAATAAGGCACTTTATTCTACTAAGGGCCTATTCTACTAAAAGTAGACATGCCAATGAATGGTCAACATAGACCCAATGAAACGCAGTGAAATCTGTCACAATTACAGTGGAAAGTTGATATTTCCTATTTCCTAGCCCTATGGCCTCCTAATCATCCCCATATACTGACTGGCTTCATCACTGGTCTCCTCTCCACCAATCAGCTGGTGTGTGGTGGGCGTTCTGGCGCAATATGTCTGCTGTCACATTATCCAGGTGGATGTTGCACATTGGTGGTGGTTGAGGAGATTCCCCCCTTCCATGCAAAGCACTTTTGAGTACCCAGAAAAGCGCTATATAAATGTAACATTATTATTATTATTATTATTAATATTAATAAATTCAGATATTTTGTTGTCTTGTGGACTTGTGGAATGTAAACCATTTTTTAAAATGTTAAATATTTTAGTTAGGACAGCATTTTGTTTGATATATATTGATTTTCAATTATTCAATTTTCACAGATTCTGCAAGCGTTTCACATAATTTTTCTTGCAACTGTATTTGTTTAATGTTCTTAGTTTGCTTTGAAATTAAAGATTACATCAAGGCCTATCTTTTGGGAGTTCAAGTGTAAGGTTACTTTTAGTTTGTAGTTTGAACCAGCCTTTTTTTGTCTCTTTTGGGTTTTGCAGGATTTTGTGCATTCTCGTCAGCTGTTCACAGCGTGCCTGGAGCTGGTGACGGAGTTTTCTCCTAAGCTGCGTCAGGTCATGCTTAATGAGCTGCTTCTGATGGAGGTTAGAGCTCACGAGACAGGTGCTGTCGAAGGCAACATGGAGAGGCCTCCATCCGACCTGGTCAGCAGGGTCCGTGGATATCTGGAGATGAGGATACATGGTATTACATCTACTGTTACAAAGTCTCCTAACAGGAGGTCTTTGAAATGAACCAGAGCAAGGTCTTTTGCAATCACTTCTGGCAATGTAATGAAACCTTAAAGAGAAGTAAATTAATCTGACATTATAGATATAACTGTTACTCACTGGCATTGATGTGAATGTGAATCTTTATGTACATTTCTTTGGCCAAGCCTTGGTTACTGTTGTTTCCTCTGACATCCCATAGGAACGAATTGGAGACCTAGATTACTTTTTTTGTCAAATTTATTCATTATGATTTAAACACCCATTCCCATTAGTTAATGATCATTTACTCAGGATGTGATCAACCCAAATTGTGCAGAAACAATGAAAGTGTTGAGTTTATTCTTCTGTGTCAAAGCAATATCTTTGGGTTTCTCTGGTTATTCTAATGAAATCGGATGAAGTAGAATTCATGTTTTAGGAGAGGATGCTGTATTTTCTTAGTGTTCTTCATTCCCACAGATCTCCCGCTGCGTCAGGTTGTTGGTGAGGAATGTGTTGTATTCATGCTAAACTGGAGGGAAAATGAGTATCTGACACTTCAGGTGCCCCAATCTCTGGTCAACAACAACCCATATATAAAGGTATTTGTACTCCTCTCACACTGCTCATACTTAATTCAGATGGTTGGACATTTGAATCTAACGAATACATGTCTTGATCAAATATATACTGCATAAAGAGAATTAAGCCTGTTTTTGGACCATTAAAAGCTTATAATTATCTAAATACTCAGTTTTCTGTAATGTGTTTTTTCGAGTTGATGCGAGTCGGGGATACTGGATCACGTCAGTATATGACTTTCAAAAGAATGGGGTTGTGGTCACATTAGGACTTAATGAGGCAGCTCACGAACCACTGACATCTCTCTTCTTTTCAAACAGATTAAATAAACAGAATATTTGTTTTCAATTTGATTTATATTATTTTACCTGACATGTCATTAGTTTCTTTAGGCATGTTTGTATGACAAGTATTCACTAAGTCACAGTTCAGTTCAGAGTATCAGAATGCACTTCATTGAGAGAGAGGCTGCAGATAGCTTTGTTTTTTTGCTTTATTTAGCAAAAAGCACAAAACATTTTTATTGTGAATATCCACAAATAATAGTTGAAAGTAGATTTAATGATGTATAACACTTGCCTGTGTGACAAAAGTGCTCAAAGGTATTTTGAGTATTCACACTGATAAGAATTGTTTTTTTTGGCGCTAGCACAACCTTCGACCTCTAGGGGTTAAAGAATATAGTTTAAAAAAAGATTCATATAGTAATGTGAATTGGGGAAAATGTGCTGGATTGGATATTTAGATGAATTTCAATATTTAAATCTAGGCAGGTCTAGATTTTTCCTCAGTTTGTTCTGTTTTGTTCTTCACCTTGTAACTTGTGCAGCTGGGGCAGCTGATAGCGTCCACCTGCAAGGAGCTGCCAGGACCTAAAGAGAGTAGACGCACAGCTAAGGAGCTCTGGGAAGTAGTGGTGCAAATCTGCAGTGTTTCCAGCCAGCACAAACGCACCAATGAGGGTAGAGTGAGCCTTCTCAAACAGAGAGAGTCCTCACTCGGCATCCTGCCCCGGTGAGACATAGGGCATTTACTGCAAGGCTATACATGTGGAATCATTCTAAATCCTGCCATAGATGACTTCCTTCCTTGTAATATGTTAAATAATTCTGCATGTCATGTTAATGTTTTCTTTTGTGTTTTAGGAGCAAATTCATGACTTTTATGAAGAAACTAAGGGTAAGTGTGTAACATTGCGCAGTACATAGCATTACATAAGTCTATCGAAAATATTGAGAACTTCCATTTACTACATCTACTAATATAATGTGTTTTTTTCTGTTTCAGGAGCCACTGGTTTTGACAACACTCATCTCTTTGTTTGTGAGGTTGCACAGTATTGTACGGGTATGTACTAACCAATGTAGAGGAAATTACTGCATACGAGGTCTAATTACTTTTTCTAGATTGTAATTAGGATTGTCAAATGTATTGTTACTACCGTTACTAGTTGTAACTAAAAAATGTTGACTGTACCTAGTAGGCCTGTCGCGATAGTCAATAAATAAATTAATCGCACAATAAAAAAAGAGCTCTATTTTTTCCGACCGCGATAATTTCCAGCGTCCGTTTTTTTCATCCATTTTTGTCGAGCGTTACATTATATGATCACACTCTTATACATGTAAATGCTTGTAAGCGCGACAAGACACAAGAGAATGCACTGTATGTCAATGTCCTGTCTGTGTGGCTGCGTCTCATGTCAGCTAATTGAGGGACACTCTGACACACACACACACACACACAACGCACAGACTCGCGTCAGTCTCCTGCTCCCATCGAGTTCTCTTTTGCTCATGAACAAACAATAACAACAACACAGAGAATTTTGAGTATTCTCATGTAAGGATTCTTAAATTAGCTAAATAACATCTTAAATGAACTTAAAGATTTGTGAGGAAATGAGATGCGCAGGACAGCGCGTGAGATCCGCATTGTTCGGCAGCGGCTGTTCTTAAAGTGACAGGAGCACTGATGATGTCTGTCATTAATGTTCATCAAAGAACAACGGGAACAGAGTAAATTGTAGCTTGAATGATTATTAATCAATATTTAATGTATTATTTATGTAGTTAAGAAAGGTGTTGATAACTATTACATTTCTGTATATGTCTAACAGGGAAGGCACAGGTAAATATATATCTTTTTTTAAAAGTTAGTGGTTTTAAGTTCACTTAAATTAAAGATGGTTTTTTTAAAGCCTAATAAATGTTGAAATTTGTATCTTTCAGTTATACTGTAATCAATGTAATGTTATTGATGTTTCATAGAGACATCAGTAGATACTGGCCTTCATTCATAAAAACATAACAATACAACACATATTTAACGTATACTGTCAATAAATTGTTTCTACATTAATTTGGTGAGTAACTGAAATTACAATATAAAAACATTACGTATTAATATTAAAACGTAATAATCGTGATTAATTACAGAGAAAAAAAACGTGATTTAATTAGTTTTTTTTTTTAATCGATTCCCAGCACTACCTAAAAAAGAAAAACAAGGAGAGAAACCAGAGCAGCTATGGTCCATAGGCCTCAGTGAAGAGGTGTGTTTTAAGCTGGTTTTTAAAGGTTGCTAGAGATGGTGCAGAGTGGATGGAATGAGGAAGCTTGTTCCAGAGCGAAGGTGCATCCACACAGAAGGCTCTATCACCAAACGTCCGTAGCCTGGACTTAGGGACAGCGAGCAGGTCCTTGTCTGAGGATCGCAGGGACCGAGCTTGGTTGTAAGGATGGAGTAGATCAGTCAGATACTGAGGTGCAAGCCCATTTAGAGATTTGTACGTCAAGAGGAGGAATTTATATTTGATCCGTGATTTAACTGACAGCCAATGAAGCTTCTTTAGGATAGGAGTAATATGAGATCCAAGTTTTGTGTAAGCATCCTAGCTGCAGATTTCTGTACATACTGGAGTCTGTCAGTAGCTATGCTGGGCAGACTAAACAGGATACCATTACAGCAGTGGTTCTCAAACTTTTTTGGTCATTCCCCGCTTTAGACAAGGGGAAATTTTAAAGCCCCACCTACCCCAATTGCCCCAACACAATGCTAATGAAATGCGCAACAAGCTTAACATGTTCCAATTTATTGAACTAACAATTGTTATCAGAGTAACAAGTTGTATCTAAAATACAAACTATATACATAAAATAACAGAATGTTCAAAAATAAAGAAAATAAAAGTGCAGCTGTGTCATCATAACTTGCAAGAAATAAAAAAAATAGAGAAAATACAAGTGCAGCTGTGTCAAATTTTTTACTAATTTCAAAAATAGATAAGATATAAAAGTGCCACTTTGCAATCTGTAAAAAAAAGAAATCCATTCGGCAGGTTATCCCTGCATTAGTGGCTGCAATGGGCCTGTTTTGCATTGCACAATTTCTCAAAGCGATCTTCAGCTGAGATCTGTACTTCGTTTTCAGTGAAGCAACAGCTGAAAACCCCATCTCACAGAGATATGATGTGGCAAAGGTTAATGTTTCCATGGCGACGCGTCATTTGTCACGTGACACACCGCAGCCACAATAACAGATTGCCTTAATTTCCTTTTTCCTTTTTTTATTTAAAAATATTCACAAACTTGCTTACCATGTCATCAACTATCTGATATTCCGATTCTCAAAAATTTGTAAGTGAGTGTGTTAGGTCGTTTAAAAACCTTAAAAACCTATAAATAATCTTGATATATAACGTGAGATGCGCGCCGCAATGTTTCTTTGTTCAGAGAATCCTATCTGCCATCAGTTTCTCCCAAAATACATGCAAGAAAGTGGCCGGTGAACTCCGAGAAGAATAGAGTAAACTTTATAGTTACTTCCACTATGTTTGTCTGATGTGAATAACACACGTCGGCACATTATATTTAAATAGATTGTTATTGCTGCTTCCACAGACATCATGTGTATTACAAACTCCAAATGTATTGATTCACTAGTGCTTATGTGCGCTGAGCGCGTCCGTCTCTGGCTCAGGGCCAACCTACGCAAAAGCACAATTTTAATCTGGCAGTGATGTCACGTCACTGAACATTCGAAATCCCATATGTGGGACCGTACAGGGGCACAGAAATAAAAATCCTATATATGGGACCAAACCGGATAATGCTCAAAAGGTTAAACATTTCATTTGTAACCATTAATACAAAAATGAAACTGAGATGACGTGTTGAACAAACACACACCGTGCAGTCACTCTTTAGTCTACTCTAGTGCGCGGTCTTGCTCCAGATTCCGGAAAATTTAATCTCACGTTACAATATAAGGCATAAAAAGGAAAATTTCCTCCCGTTTGGCGCACCCCACCTGTCACGTCTCTATTCCCCACCAGTGGGGCACGCCCCACAGTTTGAGAAACGCTGCATTACAGTAATCGAGTCGGGAGATGATGAAGGAGTGGATTAGGGTCTCGGCTACAAAGTCAGAGAGCCACAGCCGGAGTCTAGAGATGTTCTTGAGATGGTAAAATGCCGTTTTAGTAGTGTATTTAATGTGTTGCTGGAAGGAGAGAGTAGAGTCCATGATGACGCCTAGGTTGCGTACTTGAGGAGATGCTGATATTGAACAGCCATCCACATCCAGTATGAAGTCATCAACTTTTTTAAGAAGTGACTGTGGAGCAAACACTATGAGTTCTGTTTTGTCTTTATTGAGTTTAAGAAGGTTACTGTCCAGCCAGAGCTTTATGTCCTTCAGGCAGTTGATAAGTGACAGCGGTGGAAGAGGAGTGGAAGGCTCAGTACTGATGTAGAGCTGGGTATCATCAGCGTAGCAATGGAAATGTAATCCATGTTTCCGGATGATCATCCCAAGAGGCAACAAATAGATATTAAACAATAGAGGGACAAGTACCGATCCTTGTGACACACCGTGTAAGACTGGCGCCAATCCAGAGCAAATATCCTTAAGGGTGATGTATTGTTGCCTGTTGGTGAGATAGGATTTAAACCAGGAGTACACAGTACCACTGAGGCCAATGAGATTAGAGAGGCGAGTGAGAAGAATGGATTGGGATACTGTATCAAAGGCAGCAGAGAGGTCAAGAAGTATTAAAATGCTGATATGCCCAGAATCAGCTGCCATGAGAAGATCATTTGTGATTTTGATTAGGGCAGTTTCAGTTCTGTGCTGTGTCCTGAAACCAGATTGAAATGGCTCATAGAGGTCGTGCTGTAGCAAATGATGGCTCAGTTGGGAAGCCACAACCCTTTCCAATAGCTTGCAGATGAATGGTAAGTTGGAGATTGGGCGGTAGTGACTTGGATCATCGTGGTTCAAACCAGGCTTTTTAAGTGTAGGGATCACCGCAGCAATTTTAAAGCTGGTGGGGTCCAACCCAGAAGACAATGAGGTGTTGATGATGTTGACAAGGGTGGGAGCCTTGGAAGACATGCCTTAACCAGTGCAGTCGGCATTGGATCCTGTTTGCAGGTTGTAGCCTTTGCCTTTGACACTAGCTCCAGAACTTGAGCTATGTTGAGCATGGAGATTGAGGACAGGGAGTCCTCCGGCGTGAAGAAAGTTGTGAAATTTGTGTCAAGAAGCCGGAGGGTTGTTGAATGAGAGGAGCTGGACTGCTGCAGTTGCTGATGGATGGATTCAACCTTTTCCTTGAAGTAATCCTGGAATCTGTAGCATAAGCCAGGAACATCAGATGGCAAAGGGTTGTCAAGTGGGCAGAGTAGGCGGTTGATAGTGGAAAAAAAGCTGTTTAGGTTGATTTTGTTGGTTACCAATGAGTGTAGGATAATAGAAATTTTTGGACTTGGACAGAGCATCTTTGTAACTCTTAACATGGTCATTATAGGCTTCCCGGTGTACAATAAGGCCAGTTTTTTTATAATTCCTCTCCAACCTCCGTCCTGTGGCCTTCATGAGGCGGAGTTCAGCAGTAAACCAGGGAGCAGGACAGGAGAAGGAGACAGATCGAGTAATGAGGGGGGCAACAGAGTCCAGACTATGCGACAAGGCCAGGTTATAATCATTAACCAAGTCATCAACTGTACAGTTTGGAGAATAGCTGATCAGATAGCCTTCAAGAGTGTTTGACAAGTTTTGTATGGATACTTGTTTAATGTTTCGATATGCAATGGTCCTTTTCTCACACTTCCTGTGTGTGTTGTGCACAGTAACAGAGAACGTGACTGCAAGATGATCAGAAACGGCCAGGTCAATAGTTTGAAGATGGGTTTGGGTAAACCCTAAGGAGCATACCAGATCCAGTGTATGACCTTTAGCATGTGTGGGGCCATTGATATTTTGTGTAAAATTAAAGCAGTCCAATAGTGACAAGAATTCTGTAGCATAAACATTACTGGAGTCAACATGAATTTTAAAGTCACCAAGTAGGATGGTAGCTGGAGAGGTTGGGCAAATCAGGGCAAGAAGGTCAGAAAGCTCAGGCAGGAAGCTAGCAGATGCCTTAGGCGGGCTATAGATAAGGACCACTTGTAGCTGCAGAGGCCCAGACAGAGCAAGGTGAATGCAATCAAATGAAGTGGCATGTACTGAAAATTATTTTATTTTGAAATCTGCATTATGTATTACAGCCAACCCCCCACCACGTCCAGAACTACGAGACCTTTGAATGTATCTATAGCCTTGGGGGGTAGCTTGGTTAAGTGCAAGAAAATCCATTTGGTTCTGCCAGGTCTCTGTTAGACACAGAAAATCCAGTTTCCTGTCAGTTATAATGTCATGAATGAGTGGTGCTTTATTATTTAGTGAGCGAGTGTTCTGAAGCATAAATGAGACAGACTTCAGAACAGAAGTATTTGAATGAGAGATGACATCATCAACAGCCCGTTCTATGGGCTGTAGGTTGAAAAAGTGTGGACGCGGCTCGTTCTGATGACTGTGTCGCTGAGTAGTGAGAGACCGAAGAACAGGCCTGAGATGTCTCCATGTAAACAAACTTATGTCGAGCAGCCCTGTGCACATAGCGGGGGTGGCGTAAGAGATGGAGAGATTTAATCGCCTCAAAGCTAACGGCACTTGGTGCGATGTGAGAGTTGAAATTCTTGAGTTCCATAGCGCAGTATCTGAGGAAAGCCATGATGCCCAAGGAGAACGCTAGCTAGCTGTTAGCGTTGGCTTACAAACCACAACCATTCACCAGAAAAAAAAAAAAAAAAAAACACGTCCGAGCTTCACGTCCAAGCTTCAACAGGGAACAACAGATAACGAGAAACACGTCCGAGCCTCAACAAAGAACACTGAGGGGGGTCAAGCAGTAACCAGAGGTAAATTACAGCTATTGTCAGAGGTGAAATTACTGCTGTTAGCAGTTTAGGAATCAACAGTAAGAAGTCCAGATAGATAAAATAGCCTGTCTAATGTAGCAGCATCTTGAAGTAGCTGAAGTAT
This sequence comes from Gobiocypris rarus, assembly GCA_023029165.1. Taxonomy (NCBI): domain Eukaryota; kingdom Metazoa; phylum Chordata; class Actinopteri; order Cypriniformes; family Gobionidae; genus Gobiocypris; species Gobiocypris rarus. Next base: position 23,306,598 of record CM040919.1, on the reverse strand, counting down.
AATCGCAGGATAGCTGGAGTTTGTTTGTGAGCATGAGAAGCGGTGACATACACGCCAGCGTCCTCTCAGCACTCGAATATATGCTATTTTCTACACTGGTTTTGAGGGTCTCTCCTGAACGCTGGGTTTTGATGGGCATGCTACACTGGAGACTTGGAAGTAAACGCCCACGGCTAGGATTGGATAAGATTTGCATATTTAATGAGCTTCTGCTCCCCTGTCATATCTATGCCCCTGTCAGTTCACGTGAGGGAGGGATAGTTTTGAAAGCGGCAACCGGAATGATTCTCTCGATCACAGGGCTCGTAAACGTCTTTATCAAACAAACACAATGATTTATCTCTCATCCCCCCGCGTTGGAATAATATTCTTGTATCATTTGGCCCGTCCGATCGGTGGATATAAGCGCAAATCGAGCGCACACACATGCGCGCGCGTTCAATTGTCAAGTAATTTGGCCCATACATGTCCGAGTCTGACCCCGAATCACAATAAACCAACAAATAAGGGATTATCCAGCCTATAATAGCGTGCTAAAGGTATGTTCTGTGTACACATAATCAAAACGATCTATAACAATGCAATACTATTACATTTACAAAAACACGTTTTACTCACATAAGTGTGCTGCACCATGCCTGTCGGCTCCACTATAGAAGGCACAGCATTGTGTTTTAATCTCCTAACCCCTTGCATGTCTGCAAATCCAGCATCGACCTGAGACTTGTTTACAAACGATTCCGCAGTGAAATGAAGCAAACACATGTACAGGGAGTGCAGAATTATTAGGCAAGTTGTATTTTTGAGGATTAATTTTATTATTGAACAACAACCATGTTCTCAATGAACACAAAAAACTCCTTAATATCAAAGCTGAATATTTTTGGAAGTAGATTTTAGTTTTAGCTATTTTAGGGGGATATCTGTGTGTGCAGGTGACTATTACTGTGCATAATTATTAGGCAACTTAACAAAAAACAAATTTATACCCATTTCAATTATTTATTTTTACCAGTGAAACCAATATAACATCTCAACATCACAAATATACATTTCTGACATTCAAAAACCAAACAAAAGCAAATCAGTGACCAATATAGCCACCTTTCTTTGCAAGGACACTCAAAAGCCTGCCATCCATGGATTCTGTCAGTGTTTTGATCTGTTCACCATCAACATTGCGTGCAGCAGCAACCACAGCCTCCCAGACACTGTTCAGAGAGTTGTACTGTTTTCCCTCCTTGTAAATCGCACATTTGATGATGGACCACAGGTTCTCAATGGGGTTCAGATCAGGTGAACAAGGAGGCCATATCATTAGATTTTCTTCTTTTATACCCTTTCTTGCCAGCCACGCTGTGGAGTACTTGGACGCGTGTGATGGAGCATTGTCCTGCATGAAAATCATGTTTTCTTGAAGGATGCAGACTTCTTCCTGTACCACTGCTTGAAGAAGGTGTCTTCCAGAAACTGGCAGTTGAGCTTGACTCCATCCTCAACCCGAAAAGGCCCCACAAGCTCATCTTTCATGATACCAGCCCAAACCAGTACTCCACCTCCACCTTGCTGGCGTCTGAGTCGGACTGGAGCTCTCTGCCCGTTACCAATCCAGCCATGGGCCCATCCATCTGGCCCATCAAGACTCACTCTCATTTCATCAGTCCATAAAACCTTAGAAAAATCAGTCTTGAGATATTTCTTGGCCCAGTCTTGACGTTTCAGCTTGTGTGTCTTGTTCAGTGGTGGTGGACTTTCTGCCTTTCTTACCTTGGCCATGTCTCTGAGTATTGCACACCTTGTGCTTTTGGGCACTCCAGTGATGTTGCAGCTCTGAAATATGGCCAAACTGGTGGCAAGTGGCATCTTGGCAGCTGCACATTTGACTTTTCTCAGTTCACGGGCAGTTATTTTGCGCCTTGGTTTTTCCACACGCTTCTTGCGACCCTGTTGACTATTTTGAATGAAACGCTTGATTGTTCATTTAGGTATTTAGCAGACGCTTTTTTTTCGATGATCACGCTTCAGAAGCTTGGCTATTTTAAGACTGCTGCATCCCTCTGCAATATATCTCACTATTTTTGACTTTTCTGAGCCTGTCAAGTCCTTCTTTTGACCCATTTTGCCAAAGGAAAGGAAGTTGCCTAATAATTATGCACACCTGATATAGGGTGTTGATGTCATTAGACCACACCCCTTCTCATTACAGAGATGCACATCACCTAATATGCTTAATTGGTAGTAGGCTTTCCAGCCTATACAGCTTGGAGTAAGACAACATGCATAACGAGGATGATGTGGTCAAAATACTCGTTTGCCTATTAATTCTGCACTCCCTGTATAATTTCTTTCCCGCTTGATCTGGAACTTCATTAAAAATAAAGTTCAACCACACATTCCTAATATTAGGATCTGAAGGAAGCTTATGCAGCGACTGTTCTTCCACAACCAGGAATAGCGCAATATCTTGCCATCTTCTTCGGCATGTTTATTGCTGCTGGCTAGCACAATCCGAACAGCTCCATGAGTGGGTGGGCGGGGCTACTGAATTAGACGTGCTTATTATTCTGTGGTGGTGGTGTTTTGCCACACGATGACGTCAGGATTAATCACTTTATCGTTTTCTGGGCCTGGTGTCTATAAAAGCTTTTCTTTGACTAACAATGAAGTTTTCAGCTCTGAAACTTACAGGATATTCTTAAATTACCATGACCTTTTATATATCAAAAGCTCAAGGGAAACTTGAATTCCTTAAATCATCACCCCTTTAAATTAAGTGCAATCTCTTACTGTAACTTTACATACTACTAATATACTTACAACTGTAAGGTTTTTTTATAGCCTATTATGATTTAACCCACTGGTAACAAAAAAGTTCAATATTACAACTGATGCTTCAACTCCTGAATGAAACCACAACAGTCCACAGTGAAAATGAAAACTGGCTGGATCCGAAATTGCCCCCCAAAACCTCAATCACAATGTTAATCCACTAATACAGTTCATTAAAGGCGTGAATGAAAACTTGTGTGTGAAGTCGGACAGCCGTTGTGTGTACATCAGTTGTACACTCTTTATTGCAGTGCAATGTGGGATTGAATGAGTGCACTCGGACATGTCCACTATGGTTTCGAACACCACTACAAATGGCTGGCCCCTCAAATAATGCCCTATTTGAGGGTATAGGTGGCGACTTTGGATTCAGCCTATAACTGGCGGGTTTTGCAGCTTGATGTTCAAAAAGATTGATAGCCTTACTGATTATAAAGGGAGTGCTCTTCTCTTGCTTTCTGTTTATTACCCATTCTCAATCTGGATACAATTTTAGTTTTCATGCTTACACAACAAACTTTCTGGATTGACAACCATATTTAAATGTGCAGTGACAGTGACACCTGGAGGGGCGTGATTGGGAGGAACGGCCCCCCTGATCTGAACCCGAGTGGTGTTCTGTTATTGGATTTCTGTGCTAGCCACGGTTTGTCCATAACGAACACCATGTTCAAGCATAAGAGTGTCCATCAGTGCACGTGGCACCAGGACACTCTAGACCGGAGGTCGATGATCGACTTTGTGGTCGTGTCATCAGACCTTCGGCCATATGTCTTGGACACTCGGGTGAAGAGAGGGGCGGAGCTGTCAACTGATCACCACCTGGTGGTGAGTTGAATCCGATGGAGGGGGAGGAGGCTGGACAGACTCGGCAGACCCAAACGTACCGTGAGGGTCTGTTGGGAACGCTTGGCCGAGCCCCTGTCAGAGAGATCTTCAACTCCCACCTCCGGCAGAACCGACCGGATCCCGAGGAGTCTGGAGATATTGAGTCCGAGTGGACCATGTTCTCCACCTCCATTGTCGATGCGGCTGTTCGGAGCTGTGGCCGTAAGGTCTCCGGTGCCTGTCGAGGCGGCAATCCCCGAACCCGGTGGTGGACACCGAAGTAAGGATGCCGTCAAGCTGAAGAAGGAGTCCCATCGGGCCTGGCTGGCTTGTGGGACTCCTGAGGCAGCTGACGGGTACCGGCAGGCTGGCGGGCTGCAGCCCGGTAGTCGTGGAGGCAAAAATCGGGCCTGGGAGGAGTTCGGTGAGGCCATGGAGAAAGACTATCGGTTGGCCTCGAAGAGATTCTGGCAAACCGCTTCGACGCCTCAGGAGGGAAGCAGTGCCCTACCAACACTGTTTACAGTCGAGATGGGCACCTGTTGACCTCAACTGGGGATATCATCGGTGGAAGGAATACTTTGAGGATCTCCTCAATCCCACCGACATGTCTTCCATTGAGGAAGCAGTGGCTGGGGACTCGGAAGTGGACTCGCCCATCACCCGGGCTGAAGTCATCGAGGTGGTTAAAAAGCTCCTCGGTGGCAAGGCACCGGGGGTGGATGAGATCCGCCTGAGTACCTCAAGTCTCTGGATGTTGTGGGGCTGTCTTGGCTGACACGCCTCTGCAACATCGCATGGCGGTTGGGGACAGTACCTCTGGACTGGCAGACCGGGTGGTGGTCCCTCTTTTCAAGAAGGGGACCGGAGAGTGTGTTCCAACTATAGGGGGATCACACTTCTCAGCCTCCCCGGGAAAGTCTATGCCAGGGTACTGGAGAGGAGAATCGGCCGATAGTGGAACCTCGGATTCAGGAGGAACAGTGTGGTTTCGTCCCGGTCGTGGAACACTGGACCAGCTCTATACCCTTTTTAGGGTGCTGGAGGTTTCATGGGAGTTTGCCCAACCAGTCCACATGTGCTTTGTGAATTTGGAGAAGGCATTCGACCGTGTTCCTCGTGGCATCCTGTGGAGGGTGCTCTGGGAGTATGGGGTTGGCGGCCCCCTTCTTAGGGCTGTTCGTTCCCTGTATGACCGGAGCAAGAGCTTGGTTCGCATTGCCGGCAGTAAGTCAGTCCTGTTCCCGGTGCATGTTGGACTCCGGCAGGGCTGCCCTTTGTCACCGGTTCTGTTCATAATTTTTATGGACAGAATTTCTAGACGCAGCCAAGGGCCGGAGAGTGTCCGGTTTGGGGACCATACGATTTCGTCGCTGCTTTTTGCGGATGATGTTGTCGTGTTGGCCTCCTCAAACCAGGACCTTCAGCGTGCACTGGTGCGGTTTGCAGCCGAGTGTGAAGCGGCTGGGATGAGAATCAGCACCTCCAAGTCCGAGGCCATGGTTCTCAGTCGGAAAAGGGTGGATTGCCCACTTCAGGTTGGTGGAGAGTTCCTGCCCCAAGTGGAGGAGTTCAGGTATCTTGGGGTCTTGTTCACAAGTGAGGGAAGGATGGAACGAGAGATCGACAGGCGGATCGGTGCAGCTTCTGCAGTAATGCAGTCGATGTACCGGTCTGTCGTGGTGAAGAAGGAGCTGAGCTGTAAGGCAAAGCTCGATTTACCGGTCGATCACGTTCCTACTCTCACCTATGGTCATGAGCTGTGGGTCATGACCGAAAGGACAAGATCCCGGATACAGGCGGCCGAAATGAGCTTTCTCCGTAGGGTGGCTGGGCGCTCCCTTAGAGATAAGGTGAGAAGCTCGGTCACTCGGGAGGAGCTCAGAGTAGAGCCGTTGCTCCTCCACATCGAGAGGAGCCAGCTGAGCTAGGGCATCTATTTCGGATGCCTCCTGGACGCCTTCCCAGGGAGGTGTTCCAGGCACGTCCCACCGGGAGGAGGCCCCGGGGAAGACCTAGGACACGCTGGAGGGATTACGTCTCCCGGCTGGTCTGGGAACGCCTCGGGGTTCCCCCGGAAGAGCTGGAGGAAATGGCTAGGGAGAGGGAAGTCTGGGCGTCTCTGCTTAGACTGTTGCCCCCGCGACCCGGCCCCGGATAAGCGGAAGATAATGGATGGATGGATTTAAATGTGCAATTAAATCGGAAACTGCGATGATTGAAAGTGATAACCAAGAGACAAGACAAAACAGGACAACATTTTTAAAAGTACTTAATTCAATAGTTTTTGCTCTAGTACTGTAATTGGTTGATCATTGTTGAAAATTAAGGTTAATGTGCCAAAGACAGCACCAAAACGCAATTTCACCCTCATCTACAACATTGTTGCTTTACTTTCTGAAATGTACTGGTCAGTGTCTAAATGTTGGTTCCATGTGCTTGACATTCTGCATGAAAGGCTCATTCCTGTGGACTGGATTGATTGCAGGTTATTATGCTTGTTGTTTTGTATTTCTTAGGATGATATAGTGAATGAAGTGACAGCTGAGCATATCTCCATATGGCCTTCATCCCTCGCCAAGTATGTTGCAACAAATTAAATACCATTAGATGAAGAAATGCTCCCTTGTTTATATATGTAAATGTAATGGTAATTTGTACATTTATAAAGTTTGTTTTGATGGTATAATCTTGGTGTCTCATGTTCTAATGATGATGGTGCCAATGCAGTTTACAGTCTGTGGATGTTGAAGCCGTGGTTGTCACGTTAAAGGAGCTGGTTAACTACGCTCTCAGCCTCAACCCTAACAATCAGTCGTGGCTCTGCACACAGGCTGACATTTACTTTGGTAAGTAGATGCAATGTATAAAATTAAACCGTACATTCATACTGTAAAGATCCAACACGGAGGGGTTATTTTAAGTCAAGTCATATTATTTAAGTATTCATATTATAAGTATAACATTTTAAACAAAACATATTGTTTCAAAGTAGCTTTAGAGAGTTTTTTTGTTAATGCTTAATTGTTTACATTTAGCAGTCTGGAGCTGGGTGATAGTATAGTTTACATTTGACAAGGCTTGAAAATTGCAACCATTTTGCAACCAAAATGTGCAGCCTTAAAATATATTTGGGAGCATTTGTGCAAGTGCAAATAATTATTGAGGTGCAACCTGTTTTTATTTCTCTACAAAATCTTCGCCAATTACTGCACAGTATGTGCCTGCTGTGAGCTGATACCATGACCAGTCAACAGTTCTATTACATAACCAATTAAACTTTATATTCCTAACTTTACAGCTATGGAAGCTTATGTGTAGCAGGATTCAATTTGCTATGCAATATGCAAAATAACAATGCAATATGCAAAATGGCAATGTATTTCTCAATTTAAAATTACATTTTCCATTAGATATGTGCCAAGTTGGTGCAAAATGAAAATGAAAATTTTATTATATTTTTACTTTTGCCATTTCCAATAGTAATTTTCAAATGTAAATTACATATTCATTTTGAATGCTTTATATGAAATGAAAATGTATTACTCAAATTGATTTGGAATGTGTCTATGTCCAAGCCTTAACAGTAGCAAAATGATCATTTAAATGTTATTTGTTTTAAATGCATTTACACTCACGGTTAGGAAACTTAGGATTGCATTTTCATCATAATGCCATGTGATATTTGTAGCAAAATTCAGTGTGGATTTCAAAATGCCTTCTGAGCCAAAGATATAGCAAAATGGTAGCAAAGTCACCTAGCAGCAGCAGCGCCGCGTCAGACACGCTGCTGGTGTGCAAAGACATAGAAAACGCCACGCAGCAGAAACGCCACGCTCACACTATGCTTGCAGTGTGTCACCAGCCTTATGTATGGCCTTACAGTTAAAGACATTCGCAGCTTTGTATGGAATTAGTCGCTGGAAGGTTAAGGCCGACAACTCTGCAAGACGCTCCAATTCAGACGCTTATACTAGTTCGATCACCTACATATGCGTAAAAATCTTTAGAAACACTGCCATTTCTCTGTTCACGGTCCACTTCATCTGCTAGTGAATTCAATGACCGTATCAGGTCTGCAGGCCTGTCTGTCGTGCCCCGCCTTGATGCATTGATTGACAGAGGGTGGGCGTGATCAGCTCTGAATGCATTTTCAAATCCACATCGACTGAATGAATCGACGTGTGGCATTCATTAAAATGTATTTTTCAAACCTCTCAAGAATGAGTGTCAATGTATTAAAAAGTCATTTAAATCACAATTTTGCTACCATTTTGCTATATCTTTGGCTCAGAATGCATTTTGAAATCCACACAGAATTTTGCTACAAATATCACATGGCATTATGATGAAAATGCAATCCTAAGTTTCCTAACCGTGAGTGTAAATGCATTTAGAACAAATAACATGATAATTTTGCTACTGTTATGGCTTGGACATAGACACATTCCAAATCAATTTGAGTAATACATTTTCATTTTCATTTCGCAACGTATAAAGCATTCAAAATTAATATGTAATTTACATTTTAAAATTACTATTGGAAATGGCAAAAGTAAATTATATAATTACATTTTTATTTTGCACCAACTTGGCACATATGTAATGGAAAATGTAATTTTAAATAGAGAAATACATTGCTATTTTAGGTTGGTTAATATTAGCCATCAGTCACTCCCTTAATCTGCGCTCCATTGTCACATAACAGAGAGCTGCTAACTAGCATGCAAAATGTTAAGAGCTGAAGAGAGAAGATGAAAAGATCACTGTTATATATCACATACCCAGGACTTGATTCATCCTGGGTAACCACTTCACTAAAATGCTCCCACACTGTACTTTTCTTTCCTTTCTTTTGTTTTGCTTTCTTTTTGTGTTCTCCTTTTTGAATTTTCTCTTGGATCTGTTTTTGCCTCCATTGCTGCTTAAACAAGTGCAAGGGCAAGCTGCAACTGCATTACATAATGAGTCTGCAAATATGTGCATGACGAAAACTTAAATATTTCCAACATAAAGTTAAAAACACTTTTATCAGAATAATTTCTGTGCGCTATTTTAAGGATGTTAAGCAATTTCTTGTTTTTTTTCTTTGTGTTTTATATAATGACCACCAGTGCAACAAGTAAAAAAAGTAAATTTCAAGCCGTTTGATGATGGTATATACTGTTAATCTGTTGAAATTTTATAGTGTACTGTATGCCACAGTATGGATGTCTGAAACCGCATACTCTAGGTACTTATTTTGAATAAGTAATTACGTCACAACTGCTAAAAAATTACATTCTATATAGTATGACTGTTTGTAGTATGAATATAATCTGAACCTACTAAATTTGCCATGTTTGCCATCACATGATTTTATCACGTAAGTTGCGTCACCTCACTGTCATTTACAATTCCTCTCCATTTGTTTATTTGTTTATTTAAAAGGATCCCCATTAGCTGACGCCAAGACGACAGCTAGTCTTCCTGGGGTCCAAACAATACATACAAAACCCAATAATTACAATCACAATAACTCCAAATATATCATGTAAATTAAAATAATGAAAAACAACATAGCACATAATACAACCTCACTCAACCAAGCCAGACAATATTATGATATTGAAAACAAATACAGTCTTAGTCTTTTTTTTAACCAGTTTTTCCCTTGATTTCACGAACCCCAACTGGAAGATTGTTCCAAAACACAATTGACCTATAAAAAATGGTCCTCTTCATAGAGTCAGATTTAGGTAGGGGTAAAGAAATATGTTGACTATTCACCCCTCTTGTGTAATGTGAATGCATATCTGAATAGTAAATTATATTATCATAAAAAAATGTTGGAGTCCGAGTATTAATAATTCTATGAAGGTATACTAACATATTCACATATAGTCTATCCTTGACCATCAGCCAAGCAAGACGTTCATGCATCACTGCAACACTAGTTCTCAAAGAACAACCAATAACCAGTCTTGCAGCCTTGTTTTGAGCCACTTGTAATTTTTTTAAATGACTACTTGATGCAGCAGACCATACAACAGAACAGTAATCCAAATGACACAAAACCAATGTACAAACAACACGACTAAACAGCTGTGAATTTAGAAACTGTGAACATTTACACATAACTGCAACAGCTCTACGCATTTTAGCAACAACTGTGTTAATGTGATCAGACTATGACAATGTGGAATCAAGCCAAAGTCCAAGAAGCTTCACCTTTTTTACCTGCTGTATATTTTGACCATTTACTTGTAAATTAATTTTAGGATTATCAGATACTCTATACTTAGAACCAAATATTATACTCTTAGTTGAAATATTTAGAACAAGTTTGTTTTGATTCAGTTATACAATTTGCTAATCTCACAAGACAGAACCTGATTAAGCTCTGAACATGTAGAGGCTGCATAATAAAGAGTAGTATCATCAGCAAACATAGTCAATGTAGCCTTACTGAGTATATACGGCATATCATTTGTAAAAATTTTAAATAACAAAGGTCCGAGGCAACTTCCTTGAGGAACACCACAATCCAAGGACCTACTACAAGATAATGCACCATTAAAATAAACTCTTTGCGACCTCTCTGACAAATAGCTCTTAAACCACTTGATTGCTGAGGACGTAAAACCACAACTAATAAGTTTGGAAATCAAAATTTCATGATTGATCACATCAAAGGCAGCACTGAAGTCCAGTAGTAGTGTACCCACTAGCATTGAATTATCAATTGATGTTAGCCAGCTATCCGACATTTGAGTTATTGCAGTGCAGGTGGAATGACCATACCTATAAGCATGCTGAAACATCGAAGTCAAATCATTAAAAAAAAAAAAAATCTTACACTTGCTTAAATAAAATCTTTTCCAATAGTTTTCTTAAAATAAGCAAAATGCTTATAGGCCTACTATTTGGACCACAGAAAGTTAATTTTGTGTCTTTGGGTAAAGGAATTATCTTACCCTCCTTCCAAAGTTTTGGACACTCACCACCAATCAGACATCTGTTAAAAATGTGACAGATTGGTTTTGAAATATGTCCAGCTGATAACTTCAACAGCCGACTATCCAATTTCTCTGTACCAGCAGACCCACCAACAGTCAAAGATCTCAACAACATTTCCACCTGCACAACATTAACCTGATGAAATTCAAAACTACACAGTTTACCTTTCATAATACACCTTTCAATTAGCTCATTTGAGTTGGAATCAACAGTGTATTTCATTGTCTCTCTAAAATTAGAAACCTTATTAACAAAATAATCATTAAAATAATTTGCAATCTGTAATGGCTTAGTCAAATAAACTCCATTCAATTCAACAAAAGAAGTACAAGTAGATTGTTTTCCCATAATTTCTTTGAGTACATTCCACATTCTCTTACAATCTGTACCACTATCGTCAATTCTCTTCTGAAAATATTTTTTCTTTTTCACTCTGTTCACCTTGGTCACCTGATTCCTTAAAATACAATACAAATTTCTGTCCTCAAGAGATTCAGAAAGAACCGCAACCTTTTTAGCCTCTTCCTTTTTAGCCTCTTCCCTTTGAGCCATTAAGCTCCTTAACTCAGTATCAACCCAAGGAGCACTTTTGGCTTTAACTGTTAATTTCTTTAATGGGGCATGATTTTTAACAACTCTCATAAAACAATCCATAAATAAATTAAGAGATGCATCCACATCATCAGTATCACTTATCAAATTCCATTTAATATTATCCAATTAATTAAAAAAAACTCTCCTCATTAAATCCCCTATAAAATATTTTCATAATAATTTTAGGACAGGCTCTAGGTAGCTTAGTTCTCCTAGAGACAGCAATACAGTTGTGATCACTAAAACCAACTGTTACAGAAACGGGTGTTGAGCACATATCAGGATTATTAGTGTAAATATGATCAATACATTTTGATGTTAAAGATCCTGTATTGTTACTAGAAATTCTTGTTGGCTGATCCATTAATTGAGATAGACCACAGGTGTCTGTCATAGTTTTAAGCTTCTTCTTCAGAGGACAAATTTCCAACAGCAAATCAATATTTAGATCGCCCAGCCAGTATAGCTCTCTGTTTTCCTCAGTCACCTTGTCTAGCGTACTACATAAACCATTTACATACTCTATCCTGGCACTAGGTGGCCTATAACAACAACCAAGAATAATCGGTTTTAAAGGTGTAAGTTGTACCTGTAACCATAACACTTCAACTTCATCAAGCATTAAGTCATGTCTCAGTTTAACAGGGAAATGATCCCGTATATAAATGTCTACACCACCTCCAAACCGGTTTCAATCATTTCTATAAATTGAAAACCCCCCTATATCAACATCTGAATTATCTATAAAGTGATCCAGATGAGTTTCAGAAATCATAAGTATGTCTATTTTGTTTCATTTCAAAAATAAATACAGGTCTTGAATTTTGTTCTTTAGACTACATATATTAACATGTGCAAGGATTAAACCTATAGGTAGTTTATTTATACTGGTCATCTTAGTTGACGGTAAATAAGTCATATATTATAATCAAGTTGAATATCTTGTACCCTAAGCTATTTTATCATCATCATCAAGTAGGCTTCATACATAGAAGTTCTACACACAGACACACATGAATATACACAACCATATATAAAATTGAGCTATAAGATCATTAGGCCAATAACTGACCTTGTCCAGCCCTTGGGGTGATAATCAGTTTATCATACTTCAAACTCGCTTTATCACCTCTCTCTCTGGCAGCTTTCACCTTCGGCCACAACTCTTTCCTCCTATGTTGTACAGCTTCAGAGAAATCTTTGTTAATGTAGATCCTAGTGCCCTTTAATTTCTTGGCAGAAGAAAGAATCAGCTCAATGTTTGTCTCAAATGCCCTTAACTTTGCCTCAATCTCAGTGCATCCCATCTTCTCCTCTTCAAACTTTGTTTGGGTAAATTCCAAGCTAGTCTTCAACTCCTGTACATCTCTGATAACACTGTCCAATCTTTTGTTAGTTCCATCCATGATCAGCTGAATAAAACATTTGAAGTTATCTTGCTGGTGCAATAACATATCTTTATAGATCCCTCTCTGCTGCTCCTTGTGTACACTCATTGTGACAACAGCATCCTCCTCACAAGGAGATGTTTTAGCATTTTTAGGAGGCATAATGTGTCTTACCAGGATGTACTGAAAGACGATGAAAGTTGCAAATGTTGATGGTGACAGATCTGTTTGTCAAGGTCCTAGTAGGCCCAAAAGTCCATCAACTAGGACTACAGCACAAGCTCAGCGGATAGTAGAAATACTGTCCTCAATATTGAAACACAATTTAAATAAAATGCAACTTGAGTCAATTGACCACTAAATTTGAGAATACCAGAAAGGATTCAGTAGATTTTTGTTAGATTCTAAGAGGCCAGATTCTCAGAGAAAACTACTGGCAGCCATCTTGACATCATGAACTCATCCATTAAACTCATGTTACTACTATTTGGGCATCTGTATCACTGTCATGGCTAAAGGATGCATATAAACAGCAAGATTCAAGAAGTTTAGCTTAATTTGCCCACTTCTGAGCACTAGGCAGTTTAACTTTAAAGTAAAGTCAAGCCATGAGACTTAAAAGTCTGGTGTAACAAAAACATTAAAAAGTTCTCAACTCAAATGAAGATATTTTTGATGAAATCCGAGAGCTTTCTGACCTCTCCATTGACAGCAATATAATTATCACTTGCTGCACTGTGATAATTAAGTCATCCTCAACAGGTGCACTTAAAGGGTATAGAACCCCCAATAAAAGAACACTGCCATCACTTAACTCACCCTAATATCGTTATAACCTTTGGCTAATTATCAAAACTCAAATTAAGATATTTTAATGAAACCTGAGATGTTTCTGTCCCTCTATTGAAAGTCCAGGTAATCAAAACTGAAAAGATCTAGAAAGGTCATAAAGGTATCGAGTCCATATGAATCGATCAGTTTAATCCGTTCATCATATAGCAACCATGTCTCTTCAGAAGACTTTGATTAAACTGCTTGATTCATATGGATTCATTTTACAAACCTTTTTAGATCTTTTAATTTTGGTTACCTGAACCTTCAATGGAGGGACAGAAACTTCTCAGGTTTCATTAAATATATTTTAATTTGTGTTTAGAAGATTAAAGGGGTACTTCAGCGCTGGGAAGATTAATCTGTATTTAAACGGGGTCATTTATGTAGTAGAAATGTAAAATAACTTTTGAATTTGGTGCCTTCTAGACTGAGAAAACACAGAAAATGTATTTTTGTCTGATGGGGATGAAAGACAGCAATTCCCAGAACGCACTGCTTCACTGCCCTACTCTAGGCGCGGCTAGTCGGCTACTGGATTACTAGATCACTTGCCCACCACGTTCATTTTCAGAAAATCAGTTCAGTTAGAGACACTACAATTAAAAACTGAACATGTCTGTTCGATATAATGCGAGTGAGCCGATTGAGCGTCACGGCACAAACGCAGCAGGATCGGATTACATTCATCACATGAGCGGAGGTAATCGCGGGATTCGCGGCTGCGGTTGCATTCACAGCGCGTGATCAGTCTGGCACGTGTTCAGTTCATGTCTTTGGAAGCTTAACTTTCATAGGAAGTTCATTTTAAAAGTTAAAACACTCACTTTGGTCTCCACCGCTCCGTTTACATGAATCTCCGCAGCTCCGCGAGCCGAGTGCTGTGAGTGTGATGTTGAAAACATGAGGAAACAGCGCCTCCTGCTGGCTGTAGTCTTTAGCCTCTGGCCAAAAACTCCTTCGATGACGCCAAATGACGATATTTGCGTCATCAGAGGAATTTTTCCAGAAATAAAATACATAATTCTCGTCTCAGGGTCATGTGAGGGGGGAAAGTACGATAATTTGACTATAATCCTGGGTTTCTACTGATACAAAGCTTCCTGTTCCTGTAAAAAAAAGTTCCTGGTACAAATTGTTCTGGGTAAGTTCGGTGGAAACGGGTCTATAGTTGTTAAAATAGTCCATATGACTCCAGTGCAGCTCCTGCGTCATCACACGCATCGTGGTGCTCATATGAACAGCGCCTGCTGCCATAGAACTCGAAAGCACTGCACTGTTTACAACGAACCCACCCAGCAAAAACACATTGAAAAGACGTTGAAAAGACGACTTTGACAACGTCTAAACAACGTTAAAATTTGTTTGAAAAGTGAAAGGTGAAAAGATGTCTTTCCATGTCGTTGAAAAGACGTCTATAAAAAGACGTACCAAACAGAACCCGATTTTCAACGTCTTTTTTTGGGCTAAAGACGGCCCAAATAAGACGGACCAACCAGAGCCCGATTTTCAACGTCTTTTTTTGGGTTAAATTTGGACAAATTCCGACGGACCTAACGGAGCCCAATTTTCAACATCTATTTTTGGGCTAAATGAAGGCCACGACTTGATTTAGCCCAAAAAACAACGTCCAAATGACGTCTGGTGCTGCGTGGGAAAAGTCGCAAAGTACAGGTCCTTCTCAAAAAATGTGCATATTGTGATAAAAGTTCATTATTTTCCATAATGTAATGATAAAATTAAAATTTCATATATTTTAGATTCATTGCACACCAACTGAAATATTTCAGGTCTTTTATTGTTTTAATATTGATGATTTTGGCATACAGCTCATGAAAACCCAAAAATCTAAAATAAATTGCATATCATGAAAAGGTTCTCTAAACGAGCTATTAACCTAATCATCTGAATCAACTAATTAACTCTAAACACCTGCAAAAGATTCCTGAGGCTTTTAAACCATGGGTAAGACTGCCGACCTGACTGCTGTCCAGAAGGCCAGCATTGATACCCTCAAGCGAGAGGGTAAGACACAGAAACAAATTTCTGAACGAATAGGGTGTTCCTAGAGTGCACCTCAGTGGGAAGTCTGTGGGAAGGAAAAAGTGTGGCAAAAAACGCTGCATTCACCAGGTCAAGCCACGTTTGAACCAGAAACAGCGGCAGAAGTGCCTGACTTGGGCTACAGAGAAGCAGCACTGGACTGTCGCTCAAATTTTGCATGTCATTCGGAAATCAAGGTGCCAGAGTCTGGAGGAAGACTGGGGAGAAGGAAATGGCAAAATGCCTGAAGTCCAGTGTCAAGTACCCACAGTCAGTGATGGTCTGGGGTGCCATGTCAGCTGCTGGTGTTGGTCCACTGTGTTTTATCAAGGGCAGGTTCAATGCAGCTAGCTATCAGGAGATTTTGGAGCACTTCATGCTTCCATCTGCTGAAAAGCTTTATGGAGATGATTTCGTTTTTCAGCACGACCTGGCACCTGCTCACAGTGCCAAAACCACTGGTAAATGGTTTAATGACCATGGTATTACTGTGCTCAATTGGCCTGCCAAATCTCCTGACCTGAACCCCATAGAGAATCTGTGGGATATTGTGAAGAGAAAGTTGAGAGACGCAAGACCCAACACTCTGGATGAGCTTAAGGCCACTATCGAAGCATCCTGGGCCTCCATAACACCTCAGCAGTGCCACAGGCGGATTGCCTCCATGCCACGCCGCATTGAAGCAGTCATTTCTGCAAAAGGATTCCTGACCAAGTATTGAGTGCATAACTGAACATAATTATTTGAAGGTTTACTTTTTTTGTAATAAAAACACTTATCTTTTATTGGTCGGATGAAATATGCTAACTTTTTGAGATAGGAATTTTGGGTTTTCATGAGCTGTATGCCAAAATCATCAGTATTAAAACAAAAGACCTGAAATATTTCAGTTGGTGTGCAATGAATCTAAAATATATAAAATTAAATTTTTATCATTACATTATGGAAAATAATGAACTTTTATCACAATAAGCTAATTTTTTGAGAAGGACCTGTATTCAGCACAAAGTATTCTCATCGCTTTCTTAAAATTAAGGTTTAACCACTGAAGTCACATCGACTGCTTTAACAACCTTTCTTTACTACCTTTTTGGACCTTGAAAGTGGAAATTATTTTGCTGTCTATGGAGAGGTCAGAACACTCTCGGATTTCATCAGCAATATCTTAATTTAATTTCCGAAGATGAATGAAGGTCTTATTGGTTTTGAACAACATGAGGGTGAATAATTAATAACAGAATTTTCATTTTTGGGTGAACTAACTCTTTAAATAAGTGTTCATTCTAACAGAATGATTAAAACAGTACTTGTAGAATGCAGAGAAAGCATTTAGAAACATGTCTAGACTACAAACTTACACAATTTAATTTATACAAAAATTAATAAAAAATGTAATTCAAAATTACTTCAGTTATAGCATTTTTTTTTAAGTATGTACTTTCATTTTTATATTCTTCCTTTGTTTTGTTTTTTTCAGTCACCAACCAGTATTCTGCAGCGATGCATTATTACTTGCAGGCAGGGACTGTGTGCTCAGATTACTTCACCAAACCAGTTCCTCCTGATGTCTACACTGACCAGGTCCTGCAAATTTGCTGATCCCTGTTGTAAACTAATAATAAAAAAAGTTGTATTCTGCTTTTGTCTTGGTAATAAAATGCCCTCTAAAGATGTGACTGAAATATTGTCAGGACTGACACATGCTGAATTTCTCTGCAGGTTCTGAAGAGAATGATCAAGTGTTGTTCGCTGTTGAACTGTCACACTCAGGTAACACAACACCATGAACCGTCTCGTTTCAGATGATTGTACTACATAATTCATGATGTGATTTTGTACACTCTGCAGGTGGCTGTACTCTGCCAGTTTCTGAGGGAAGTGGACTACATGACTGCATTCAAAGCTCTTCAAGAGCAAAACAGGTGAACTAGCAATGCATTCTTTATCAGTACCTGCTTTACAAAATAGTTCAGAAGTTTAATTCTCTCCCCTCTCTCCCTATTCATTCAGTCATGACTCTATGGATTCATTCTATGACTACATTTGGGATGTGACTATTCTGGAATATCTGACATGTATCCTTTTTAAAGAACACTGTATTTAAGACCAACAACAATCTGTAGTCAGGAGTTATCAGTCTTGAACTCTACATCTGCTAATTTATTAATCAAAAGTTTTATTAATCAAAAGTTTTGAATAACCCTTTTTTTTCAGCATGTCTAATATTCTAGCCATTTTTAAACCGTAACATTTGCCCTCAGACATTCACCATAAACGAGGAGAGAGTGACAAAAGACAAGTTGCGGTAAGCTGATTTGTTTTCTCTATTGATCCAAGAATCACAGTTACGACACTTATTTATTGCAGATAGTGTATACATGATAATATCTAGCAATATCTATCATTTCAGTCCAGTTTTAATGCAAGATTTGTACAGCAGTAGCACATTAGTAGCACAGTAGCTCCATCACAAAAGAAACTAATTTGCTCACTACATAGATATGAAGCTGATGAATGTAAATCTGTTAACAGATCATGGCCATCGGACAGACTGAGTTAAACTCCAGTAATCCAGAGGAAGTCCTGCAGCTCGCAGCACAAAAAAGAAAGAAAAAATTCCTACAGGCCATAACTAAACTCTACTTTTAAATTCACTCTAAAAGAATGCTCTTTTTTATACAGAAAAATCAATTTTCAAATATATACGGCTAAGCTGATTAAAGATAAGTTGTCTCCTATGTTTATTTTATTTTTTTTATTTTTTTTTAGGTCAAATACTATTATCATTTCTATAACTATATCCCATTGTATGTTTATAACAATCCAATGCACTGTTTAAAGTGTTCCGTAAGACCTTTGTTCATCTTCAGAACACAAATTAAGAAATTGGTGATGAAATCTGAGAACTCTGACCCCTCCATAGACAGCTATTTAATTAACGCTTTCATGAACCAGAAAGGTAGTAAAGACATTGTTAAAATCGTCCATGTGACTCCAGTTATTCAATCTTAATTTTATGACGCAATGAGAATACTTTTTGTGTGCAAAAAATGAACAAACTAATAATATGACTTTTTTCAACAATTTCTTCTATCTTGTGTCAGACTCGTATGCCATTGACGCACTGTAAACAGTGCAGTGTTTCCTAGTTCTATGGCAGAACGCCTCATGCAGATGCGTCGTGGTGCTCACATGACCAGCGTTGGCCAATGGTAAGCCGGCATTCTGGAAGCGCTGCACTGTTTACGCCATCAGCGAAAGAGTCTGACACACACATTTGTTTAAAAGGTTAAGTATACTTTGGCCTTAAAGGTCCTTGCGGTCCAAAATTCTTGTCCAAAATATTTGTGTAAAAAAAAAAAAAAACTATCTCATGTTGTGTCAATCACGTTTACACACTGCCCTTCGAAACTTTTTCATTAAAAAAATTCTGATCGGGTTTTGTGTGTTTCTTGTCTGGGATGCATCAGGATAAGCTAGCATTAAGACTCTACATACACTCACCTAAAGGATTATTAGGAACACCTGTTCAATTTCTCATTAATGCAATTATCTAATCAACCAATCACATGGCAGTTGCTTCAATGCATTTAGGGGTGTGGTCCTGGTCAAGACAACCTCCTGAACTCCAAACTTAATGTCAGAATGGGAAAGAAAGGTGATTTAAGCAATTTTGAGCTTGGCATGGTTGTTGGTGCCAGACGGGCCAGTCTGAGTATTTCACAATCTGCTCAGTTACTGGGATTTTCAGGCACAACCATTTATAGGGTTTACAAAGAATGGTGTGAAAAGGGAAAAACATAAAGTATGCGGCAGTCCTGTGGGCGAAAATGCCTTGTTGATGCTAGAGGTCAGAGGAGAATGGGCCAACTGATTCAAGCTGATAGAAGAGCAACTTTGACTGAAATAACCACTCGTTACAACCGAGGTATGCAGCAAAGC
This sequence comes from Gobiocypris rarus, assembly GCA_023029165.1. Lineage (NCBI taxonomy): Eukaryota > Metazoa > Chordata > Actinopteri > Cypriniformes > Gobionidae > Gobiocypris > Gobiocypris rarus. The sequence continues at coordinate 23,287,144 of CM040919.1, read as the reverse complement.
ATTTGTGAAGCCACAACACGCACAACCTTGAGGAGGATGGGCTACAACAGCAGAAGACAGTTGAAGACTGGAAAATTGTTGCCTGGTCTGATGAGTCTCGATTTCTATTGAGACATTCAGATAGTAGAGTCAGAATTTGGCATAAACAGAATGAAAACATGGATCCATCATGCCTTGTTACCATTGTGCAGGCTGGTGGTGGTGGTGGTGTAATGGTGTGGGGGATGTTTTCTTGGCACACTTTAGGCCCCTTAGTGCCAATTGGGCATCGTTTAAATGACACGGCCTACCTCAGCATTGTTTCTGACCATGTCCATCCCTTTATGACCACCATGTACCCATCCCCTGATGGCTACTTCCAACAGGATAATGCACCATGTCACAAATAAGCTTGAATCATTTCAAATTGGTTTCTTGAACATGACAATGAGTTCACTGTACTAAAATGGCCCCCACAGTCACCAGTCACATCTCAACCCAATAGAGCATCTTTGGGATGTGGTGGAATGGGAGCTTCATGCCCTGGATGAGCATCCCACAAATCTCCATCAACTGCAAGATGCTATCTTATCAATATGGGCCAACATTTTTAAAGAATGCTTTCAGCACCTTGTTGAATCAATGCCACATTGAATGGCAGTTCTGAAGGGGAAAGGGGGTCAAACACTGTATTAGTATGGTGTTCCTAATAATCATTTAGGTGAGTGTATGTGATGTTGTGACATGCATCTCTGAACAGCTGCCAAAATGGTTTAAGTGATTGATTGACAAAATCTTTGCCAAAATCTTGTTCAATATTTTATAGTGTGTGGGAAATTGTCTCCGTGTGATCTGAATGTAGGTTTCCTGAGCAAACTGAGATGCTAATAGATTGGTGAAGTCCTACAGTGATGTGATCTGAATGTAGAGCTTTACCCATGAGACTACAGTCTCTGAACACACTTCCTAGTTTAATGCCTGTTTAGGTACAACAGACAAAACTGCAGATAGTCAGTGATCTCTGGAGTATATATTTTTTGGGAGAACAACAGCATTTTGCTGTGATCTATTTCCCAAGCTGATGGTACTTCCAGTGTAGACATCTTTTTTGATGAAAATTATAAATTTAACTTATGAATTTTGATGCTTCATGCTGCTCGTGTTTTAATTGCACTTATCAGGCACGTGATCCGCAAAAAAAAAGGTAAACTCCTCAGAAAAACAAAAACAATATTTTTGAGATTATTGCTTTTTTAACCCCTTAAAGATCTCTTCAGTTGTCTCAGGTCACATTATAAAAAAATAAATATTTGTATTTTATTCTATTTTAAAGGTGTCATGAACTGCAGACTGCTTCTAAAAACATTTGTGAAAGAATGAGTCACTCTTAGGAGCTCATTGAATTAAACCGTAGTACAATCGGTTGCCACCTGTGCAATAAGTCAGTTGTGAAATTTTCTCACTAAATATTCTACTGTTAGTGGTATTATAACAAAGTTGAAGCAATTGGGGACAACAGCCACAACGTGGTAGGCCTTGTAAAATCACTGAGCAGGGTCAGCGCATGCTGAGGCGCACAGTGCGCAGAAGTCGCCAACTTTCTGTAGTCAATAGCTACAGACTTCCAAACGTCATGTGTCCTTCAGATTAGCTCAAAAACAGTACAAGAGAATGGAATGAGCTGCATCTAAGTCTTACATCACCAAGTGCAATGCAAAGTGTTGGATGGACTCTAGAGCAGTGGAGGCACGTTCTCTGGAGTGACGAATCTTAATTCTCTGTTTGGCAATCCTAAGGACGAGTCTGGGTTTGCGGTTGCCAGGAGAACGATACTTGCCTGACTGCATTGTGACATTTAAAATAAAAAAATAACATGAAATGTTATCGACAGCCTCTAGATGTCTGCAGAGCAATACTGGCTTATTTGACATTTCCACATAGGTATACATCTTTTCACAAGTTTTTATTTAAATTTGTGTTTATTATAACAATTTGAAGTGAATTTATTTTTGCAATTTCAAAATATTGCAGTCAAACTTGAACATGATGTTATGTGTGTTTTTATTAATTCTCCATCACTGATGTGTTATGGTGTGTCCTGAGGTGTAGAGAATATAATATATTTTAAGAGATTATATTATATTTTCATTTTCAATTAACGGCACATGTTAGTAAGTGGGAAATATTAGGAAGCAAGTGAACATTTTGTCCTTAAAAGCAGGAAAAATGGGCAAGTGTAATTGAACAGGACAATGACACAAAGCTACGTTTAAAAGAAGTTTTTAATAATTGTGATGGACATTTAGGACAGTTTTTCATGCTAATAAACAGCATATATTCTTACATTCTTATTTTTTGTTTAAGTATAGCCTACTATCAGCAGTTTAATAAACCTATTTTTTGTAAGGATGTGCATCAACAACAAAAAAACAGCTCACCAGTTTTACTTCCTCCCATTGATTCAGAAAGTGAGTCGTCACTTTCAGTCCTCATCCAGCTCATGAAGAATGGAGGCTTTCAAGATCATGACCATTGTCCAAACTGTTGCTTTTATACAAGGTATCTATCTATATATCTGTCTGTCTGTCTGTCTGTCTAATATATGTCTACTGCATTAATTTATAAAACAAAACAGTAGTGTTGTTAAAGATTGACACAATTTTAAATAACTATTTTCCATTTATATTTTAGAATGTAATTTTTCTTATGATGGCAAAGGTCCATTTTCAGCAGCCATTTCTTTACTTCAGTTATGATCCTTAAAAAATCGTTATAATATAAAAAAAAAGTTCTGCTTATTGAAGCATTTCTTTTTTCAGGATTCATTGATGAACAGAGTTTAAAGTACAATGTTCATTTTAAATTGTCTTTTGTAACATTTTAAATATCTTTATTTCCATTGTATCAATGTAATGTGTCCTTGTTAATATATATATAAATAAATATAATACACATACAGTATATGCAAAAGTCAGAGATTTGATCTCCAAGACGTTGAAGAAACCAAAGCTCCAAAAGCTACCTGAAAAACACTGTTCAACCTATACAAAAAGCAGCTTTAAATGCAAAGGGTGGTCACATCAAATATTGATTTGATTTAGGTAATTGATAAAATATATTTGACATTATTTTTGAAAGCATCCTCCCTTTTACACAAGTGCCTAACTTTTTACAGTACTGCTTTGCAAATAGGTTCTTCTGGATTATCTGTTTCAGTGTTTTGTTTCTTATCTGTTAAAATACTAACGTGACAAGACTTTTGCACAGTAGTGTATTTTTAAACACAAACAAAAGCAATAAAATAATATTAGAATGATATCAATTTCTTTCTTAACAGAAAGATCGAGATTTAAAATCATACTAAGCTGATATAAGCAATTAAATAATGCTTTCTATTGTATTGAAATCAAGACTAAAAGCTTATTGCATTTATAAAGTATATAAGGATGACTGAATGTCTTTTAATGTTGTTTGGATTATGTAAATTTGCATCTAACTGTATACAAATTCTAAATATAGTATAGTTGTGTGTTGTCATAAATTTAGATACACCTAGCAGAATCTACAGAATGTTAATTTTAAAGCAACAAGAGGGATCATAAAACATACTTAGTTTTTTAGTACTGCACGCCCTAAATAAACTTTCACAATGCATATGTTTCCATGCAGTATAGTCTACAAGACAAAATAAAAGATGCATTTAAAAAAATGGCTCTATTGTTTTTTTTTCTTCCTGTAATGGTTGTTCCTGAGCCCCTTAGTTAAAATGCTCACTGTTCTTCAGAAAATTCCTCCAGTTCCTGAACATAATTGGCTATGATTTTTTCCATATGATTTTGAGATTAATCTGTTCACAATTGAGGGACTCATACACAAATATTACAAAATGTGCAAACATTCACTGATGCTCAAGAAGGCAAAATAAAAAAGGGATCAGGGTAAATTGTATAGCTACCTATTTTGTCTTCTGAGACGTATAAGTATCTTCTGTAGTTTCTAAAGGGTGGTACTAAATGAAACATTTGTATATCTACATTTTGTTTTAAATTTCTTAAACCCCCTGCTCTTAATGCATCATGCTGTTTTCGTGAGCCTCAATGAATGTTTGCACCTTTTGTAATAGTTGTATTTGAATCCCTAAGTTTTCCATAGTGTGAAAAGATGGATCTCAAAATGCTGGAAAGATTTGTATTTTTTTTTCATGAAGAACAGTGGGCATTGTAACTGCTCAGGACAAACAATGATCTCATCCTTGTAAAGGCACAGCGTTACATATCAAGCATTTGTCAACATTTAAACTGTATTTTTTGTACATTCAGCTATCATTTTGTCTTGTAAATTAAACATCTGTTATATGAAAACAACAAGGAATTTTTATAATCACGCTTATTTGGTTAAAAGTTATATAATTTTGCAATTTCTGAAAGTACTACGGCATCTGTAGTTTGCTCTACCATTATGCCATCTTTCAGTGAACCCACAAAATAAAACGTTAGCAGAAGCGTGAAAAAAAGAAAAGTCAAGTCACCTCTTCATTAGTTTGTTAATATATTATTCCAGCTATATAATATAGAGACAACAGTTGATCAAGACTAAAATTGCTTGCCACTTTCAGGATATGACAATCTCATCTCTAATCAACATCCAAAGGTCAAGGTCAATGTGAAACGTGAGTTATTTACTTTCCTAAAATGTTGTGTTATTTTGATATTCATGGGTAATCCTTCCTTTAGTAGTTTACATTTAATTTACTATTTGCCTCAATGTGGACTGCTGAATGTTGTGACAAGGCCTTAGCGCATTGCAAAGAATAATTTTACATAATTCTTAACCCCAAATTTAAGTGTGACAGGATGTTGCGGTGATGCTCTTGTTATCCAACCACTGCAAATTTGCTCACTTCCACTGTATTTCTTTGTTGCACTAAAACAGGTGGCACATCAAATAGGCAGCCTGTGAGGTGTCAGATCATGTTGGGCTCTATGCTGTTGTTACTCTTTGAACAGCATTATTGTAGTTTATTATAAACGAATGATCTGTGTTCAGTTGTAATACCCAAGTTCAAAAAGCAGAATTGTGCTGTGTTGTTTTATTTGGGTTTCTGCACTTATGTAACAACAACAGTATTTGTGACCCTGGACCATAAAACCACAAGGGTCAAATTTTGGAAATTGAGATTTATACATCATATGAAATTCTATTGATGTATGGTTTGTCAAGAAAGATAGGACAATATTTGGCCGAGATACAACTATTTGAAATCTGAAGGTGCAAAAAAATGTGAGAAAATCACTTTTAAAGTTGTCCAAATGAAGTCCTTAATGATGCATATTACTACTAATAATAAATTGTTTATATTTTACTTGGAAATGTACAAAATATCTATATGGAACATGTTTTTGTCATATTGTTTGTAATTTGCATGTTTTGTTTGTTTTTTTTTTTTTTTAAGATCAAATTAAAAATCTATATTGTAATTACAAAAGTACATTAAAAAAATATTAAATTACTCATATCATGATTTAAGATTTTGGCCATCCCAACCTGTTCAGTAAGCGTAAACATTTTGTATTTAATTTGGTTCTATCTAAATAGTTTTTGTTGTTTTTAATGGGGGGCAAAATAAAATCTTTTTTTTTTATTTAAAAGCAATTGCAAACATTTTGAGATGTATATCAAATATCGTAAAAATGTGGACAATATCAAGATACATATATTTTTTGGATATCACCCAGCCCTACGTGCGACTTATGATTGGTTTTGTGGTCCAGGTTCACATTTCAGAAACAGTTTATTCACAACATGAAAAACAAATGTAGGCATTGTTTTTAGCAAACTTGTATTAGTTCTTATCACATTCTATTATGAAGTACTAATTTATTAACTTAAATGTAATTTATTTAAATAACATAAAAAAAAAATCATACATTATTTTTCCAATGCATTGGGGTTTGATTGGATAATCAACTGCAAAGACAAATGCTAGTTTGCTAAAACTATTTGGCTATTGGTTAACATTATCTAGTTAGCCTGTTTTGATGTCAATAGAAAAGGAGCACAGACACAGAAAGTTATTACATTTTGATTAAAGATTACAGAGACAATTTCTAAATATTGTAATTATTGTACTCACAACGATTGTAATAATGTCTTAAATGAGCTCATTGTTTCTGCCGTAAATGAAGACATTAGCTAACTGCGTGACTTTTTCACAATCACCTCTAATATCTCTAAATTGTAATGTAGACACATGCATTTTCTGTGAAACTGCTTTGAAACAATAATAATTTTCTGTGGAGTAACAGGCACTCAAGAATAGTTTATAGAACAGGAATATGCATTGAGAAAATAAATTGTTAAAAGTAAATTTTCTTGTGTTCTCAGAAACCGATCAGCGTTCTGGGTCATGTTCCTGGACCCTCAACACTAGAAACCACACGTCAGTTATAGGCGTGGAGGATATTAACAGTCTCTCTTCTCAGATCTGTCTGTCCCTGGGATGTGGCGATGTGTATAAATTAAAGATATTTGATGCCGAATTCAACAGTACCTGTCTCACAGGCTGCCTTTACCATAACTCTGAGCTAAACAACTGCACTCAGACTGTGAGAAGCCACTGCAAGATGCTCTCTGAGGTTATTTGTGGTAAGAACCAGTGCAGTGAAATAGAACATGTATGTAGATTTGGAATGTATTATGTGAAATTGTAAAAACTGTTCCCATACAAGAAATAATGATAGTAAGATAAGTGAAAGATAAACTTGCCACTGTTTGAAATATGGGGTTAAATAAATAGTAAAAATAAGCATGATAAACAAGGGCAAATATTGGCTGATATTCCAAATAGAAGCAACACTTTTAATGTTTTAAATCTGATTTATTTATTTATTTTAATAATATTAATGTAATTGCTTAATTAAAAATGTATTTAAAACAAAGTCAAATATATTAAATATGAATAAATTCAGTCTCCTCTTTAGTATTCAGGTGATATAGTAACTTTACTAAATATAGTAATTATAGTATATCAATTCTACAGTATTTTGCATTTTACCTTTACATGCACTTGAACTTTAATGACATCCCATTCTTAATCTATAGGGTTTAATATGGAGTTGGCCCACCCTTTGCTGCTATAACAGCTTCAACTCTTCTGAGAAGGCTTTCCACAAGGTTTATTAGCGTGTTTATTTGAATTTTTTGACTATTCTTCTAGACGCGCATTTGTGAGGTCAGGCACTGATATTGGACATGAAGGCCTGACTTTCTGTCTCAGCTCTTATTCATTCAGGTTGAGGTCAGGACTAGGCCAGTCAAGTTCCTCCACACCAAACTCGCTCATCCATGTCTTTATGGACCTTGCTTTGTGCACTGGTGCCCAGTCATGTTGGAACAGGAAGGGGCCATCCTCAAACTGTTGCCACAAAGTTGGGAGCATGAAATTGTCCAAAATGTTTTGGTATGCTGAAGCATTAAAAGTTCCTTTTGTTGTGAATTATGGTCTTAAATATTAATATTTAGTATTAATATTGAGTTTTGCGTCACACGTCACCTAAGGTGAGTGTGAAAGTGTCCGAAGATTCCTCCTATATTACGGGACACCAGCCAAGGAATTTCACCTTGACAATAAATAACAATGAAAGATCATTGAGTTAATTAGAATCATAATTGTAGGAAGTTTGTCATCTGACCAATCGGAAGGATTCGTAAGATATCGTTAATTTGTAGAGCCTCAAGGAACATCAACACAAGGAAGACACAAGTGTAATAAAAGGATTTAACAAAAAGATAGACAAGAGTAACTAATAACTGCTCAATAGATAAAGTGCATAAAGAATAATAAATGCAAGAGAATGAGTTGGATGTTACTATGGAAAGTTATGTAGAAAGATAAACAGTGATAAGATTAACCTTATTCTGAATTTAAAAAATAAATTGAGAGATTATTTGTTATTAACTGACATCAGCTATACAGAATCGAATGCTAAAATTATACTGAACCAAATTATAAATTATAAAATTATAAATTATTTTTCATGAGCTGAACTCAAAGTTCTAAGACTTTTTCTATGTACACAAAAAACAAAAAAACAATCCGTATCTGGTGTTACCACCATTTTCTGTGCAACACATCTCCTTCGCATAGAGTTGATCAGCTTGTTGATTGTAGTCTGTGAAATGTTGGTCCACTCCTCTTCAATGGCTATGCGAAGTTGCTTGATATTGGCAGGAATGCATAACCCTCGTTCCTGAGGAGGAACGGAGACGTAATGTCAATGACTGACGAATGGGGATTTCGTTTAGAAGCCTATCAACTTCAAAGATCTAGAAAGCGCCCAATGGCAGTGCCAATGCCATGGGCATGCGGAACTTGTATAGCGGACTCCTCCCCACCGCGTGGGTATATCAGGAAGAAAGCTGGCAAGATCGCATTGTTACCTGCTGAGGAGCCAAGACTGAACTCCCGGCCGTTTCAGTGGTACAGCTGATGTGGCAGAGGGATGTTACGTCTCCATTCCCTCCTCAGGGAACGAGGGTTACATATGTAACCGTGACATTCCCTTTCGTTCAGTCAAGAATGGGGGTCCCAATATAATCACGCCACTCGGCTGTCTTCCAGTGCCCTGCGTAAGTGCGAGTTCCCTGTCGTAAGACTAGTATGGATGAAGGACTCCTACTTAACACAGGAATACCAAGGTACACTGGGAAGCATATTCCAGGTGGAAGTATGCGCCAAGCTGACCCTTGGGGAGGACTTAAGGATAAACATATGACATATAAGGGCTGCATATGGAAGAACTCTGGGGTACAAGCCAAAGGTGGATTTTTAACCCCAGGGTTGGCAAGGCTTACCAGGTCTGGCAAGGGAAATCCGTATCCGTGGAGTGGAGTGGCGAGCAAGCGAAGACACCTGAGCCCAGTCCATTACCGGCCACTTGTAGAGGCGAGTACATTGTCGGACACAGCCTCCACTCGGAGATTGTAGAATCTGGCGAATGTGTTCGGTGTTGCCCAGCCTGCTGCTCTGCAGATGTCTGTCAGCGGAGCGCCATGCGCTAGAGCCCACACTGCCGCAATGGCTCAAAGGGAGCCCTCTGCAAAGCATCTAAAACTACTGTGAGGTCCCAAGAGGGCGTGAGGGGAGTGCGAGGAGAATTTAGTCTCCTCGCTCCCCTCACGAACCTGATGACCAGGTCATGCTGACTTACCTTTTTGTTCTCCAGGAAGTGGTGGTGGGCAGATACAGTGGCCATATATACTTTAAGGGCGGAAGGAGACAGCCTTCGTACCACCGTAGGTGGTAGTGTACTCAAACCTGCCGCGTCCCATCCAGGAGCCACACGTGGAGGTTCCACAGATCGGGACGCAGGTGCCATAGGGTTCCCCGTCTCTGAGATAAGAGGTCCTTCCTCAGAGGAATAGGCCAGGGAGGGGCTGTTCGCAAGGAATAAGAGTTCCGGGAACCAGGTCCGGCCGTGCCAGAAGCACCAGCTCCTTGTCCTCCCTGATCTTGCACAGTAGTTGTGCGAGAAGGCTCACTGGGGGGAACGCATATTTGCGCAGGCCCTGCAGCCAGCTGAGCGCCAGTGCATCCATACCGAGCATGCCCTCGATCAGGAAATAAAACAGACGGGAGTGGGAAGAGTCGTGGGAGGCAAACTGCTTTACCTGTGCGTCGCCGAACCGTTCCCAAATAAGCTGGACTGTCTGGGGATGGAGTCACCTTTCTCCAGGAAGTGGCTGACACCCTAAGAGCTCTTCGGCTGCACGGTTCAGTTCTCCCGGGATATGGACAGCACGAAGGGACCTCAGATACTTCTGACTCCATAGAACGAGATGGCGGGCGAGTTGAGACATCTGACAGGAGCGTAGACCACCCTGATGTGTGGTCCAATACTGTGGCCGTATTGTCCATCCTGACTAGCACATGTTGACCCTTGAGCATTGCTAAGAAGCGGTGCAGGGCAAACCGTACTGCCAGCAACTCGAGGCAATTGACATGCAGGAGGCGTTGGGGGTCCTGTCCAGGAGCCTGCGGCAGCATGTCCATTGCAAATGGCACCCCAAGCCCGTGGCGGAGGCATCTGTTGACACAACAACAAGCCTGGAAACTCGTTCTAAAGGCACACTGGCCCGTAGAAAACTGAGGTTCGACCACGGGTTGAAGGTCTGTATGCAGACCCGAGTCACTTGGATCCAGAGCGTGCCTGTCTGCCATGCCCATCTCGGGACTCGATCGCGAAGCCTGTGCTGATGCGGTCTCATATGAAGCAATCCGAGCAGCGTTACGGCGGCTGCAGATGCCATATGCCTCAGGAGCCTCTGAAATATTTTCAGTGGAACCGCGTTCTTGCTCTCTATTTGACAGAGGCAAGTCAGCAGTGACTGTGCGTGCTCGCTCGTAAGCTGCATATACATGGCGACCGAGTCTATCTCCATACCGAGAAAAAAGATCCTCTGCACTGGGCAGAGTTTGCTCTTTTCCTAGTTGGCCCGAAGGCCCAGACGGGCTAGATGCTGGAGAACAAGATCTCTGTGTTCGCACACCTGCTCTCGAAAGAGTGGCTCAGTATGAGGCAGTCGTCGAGGTAGTTCAGGATGCGAACCCCGTGCTACCTGAGTGGCGCAAGGGCTGCCTCGACGACTTTCGTGAAGTCGCGAGGGGACAGAGATGGGAGAACCGCGTACTGATATGCCAGCCTCTTGAAGGTAAACTGTAGGAACGGTCTGTGTCGAGGTAGGATGGAGACATGGAAGTAGGCGTCCTTCAGGTCGATCGCTGCAAACCAATTTTGTGTACAAACGCATTCGAAAAGGCGCTTTGGTGTCAACATCCTGAAGCCTGTGAAGGGATCGGTTCAGGATGCGCAGATACAGGATTGGCCATAACCCACCGGTTTTCTTGGATACAATGAATTAGGGGCTGTAGAAGCCGGACTCCATCTTGGCTGGAGGGACAGGCTCGATCGCACCTTCGCCAGCAGGGTGGCAACCTCCGCACGCATGACTGGGGCATTGGAGCCCACCATTGTATAGCGGACTCCCAAAAAGCGGGGAGGAGCCTGCGCAAACTGAATCGCGTAGCTGAACCTGATGGTCCTCGCGACCCAGCAGGACAGTCCCGGAAGCTGAAGCCAGGCTCCCAGGAACTGCACCAGCAGGGTCATTTGGACGACAGGTTTACCCTGGTTGGGGAAGCGAGGCAGTGTTACCGGCCCGGACATGGGAGGCGCAGTGTTAACGGCTGCGTCCTGACAGAGGAGACCAGGGACAGACGCGCGTTCCACTGGGGTCTGCTCTGAGAGGAGGCTGGCGACAGAGAGGGGTGCGAGTGGCGGGACCTGGGGGTGGCGCACACTCTCATCACCAGTCTCTGGCTGCTCAAGGATGGGATTGTCAGTTCTTTCTTTAACCACATTGGGGTGCAGCTGACCCGGGGGCCAGCAGCTGAACAAAAGATTCTCCCCCGGCCCTCCACCGGGGGAAGTAGTTGCGTCTCTTCACGGGCTGCGGGGGCCTGGCCCCCGGTGAAGGCTGCTGCTGGGGTGGCGCATGAGGGGTGGGAGCCGCTGGAGGGCGCCCTCGGCGGAGAGCAGGCTTGAGACTGCGCGGAGCGGCTGGATGGAGGCAGCAGCTGGCTGCCAGGGCAGTATATGCTTAATAGCCTCAGTCTGCTTTTGGGCGAAGCTCTCAATCGCGCCGCCGATATGGGAGCGTCGAGGAACCAGGCCCGCTCGCCGTCGCACATATCAGCCAGGTTGAGCCACAGGTGTCTCTCCTGGACCACTGCTGTGGACATCACCTGAGTCCTGGGTCAGCCCCACTCTCGTGCATGTCACACAGCAACTTGGCCTGGTAGGCCTAAAGAGGCGGCAGCCTGCCCCGCAGCACTATAGGATTTCGCCATCAAGGTTGATGTGAACCTACAGGCTTTGGAGAGTTGCCAAGGATCGCCACGCCAAGTCGAAGCACTCTGCGGACACAGTTGCATTGCAACAGAGCATTCGAGCGGGGGAACCCCAATGTACCCTTTGGCCGCGGCCCCATCGAGGGCAGAAAAGGCGGAGGAGACTGCAAAATGGTCGCGGAAAGACAACGGCGACTTCCCGAACCGCGCAAGCTCCTCATGCACCTCCGGGAAGAAAGGTATTGGGGGACTGACTTGCGACATATATGGTATTTTGCTGTGTGATAAAACTGCACATTTTAGTGTGGCCTTTTTATTGTGGCCAGCCTAAGGCACACCTGTGCAATAATCATGCTGCCTAATAAGCATCTTGATATGCCACACCTGTGAGGTGGATGGATTATCTCAGCAAAGGAGACGTGGAAATAGGCCTTTTGTGTACATAGAAAAAGTCTTAGATCTTTAAGATCTTAATTTACAGTATAAATGATTTATTTTTTCTGATAGTTACCCCTTTATTCCCCCAATATTACATATTGTTTCCTTGTACCTACACGTACTTACTTTATAGTTACACTATAATTACCAAAAGTTAAGCTGTAAATTCATTTTAATTATGCAGTACTTTCCGGGCCGTAATCTAAAGCGTTACCGGAACTTCTTTTGGAGGTTTAAGTCCTGTCCTTTTCATCATGGAAGAGTTTAAACTCTTATCACTACACTTTCACTTAAGGGACCAAACCCAATCCCTGAAAAACAACCCCACACCATAATCCCCCCTCCACCATACGCTTGGCACACTACATGCAGGCATTTACGTTCTACTGGCAACCAGCAAACTCTATTGCCATACAGAGAAGCATGATTCATCATTCCAGAGAACACGTCTCCACTGCTCTAGAGTCCAGTGGCAGCATGCCTTACACCACTGCATCCAACACTTTGTATAGGCAATGTAAGGCTTGAATGCAGCTGCTCGCCCATGGAAATCCATTCCATGAAGCTCTCTATGCAACGTTCTTAAAGCTAATCGGAAGCCCACACAAAGTTTGGAAGTCTGTAGCTATTGACTTCTGTGCACTGTGCACCTCAGCATGCACTGACCCCTCTCTGTGATATTACGTGGCCTACCACTTTTGTGGCGGAGTTGTTATTGTTCCTAGTTGCTTCTACTTTGTTATGATACCACTAACAGTTGTCCGTGGAATATTTAGTAGTGAGGACATTTCACAAATTGACCTATCACGATACCACACTTGAATTCAGAGTGACCCATCCTTTTACAAATGTTATTTTATACACCTGTGGCCATGAAATTATTGGAAACCCTGAATTCAATAATTTGGAGGGGTGTCCCAATACTTTTACCAATATGGTGTATATGTATGTTTATAGTATATTATATCAGTCATAATTAATTGCACAGCTTCATAAGAATGGCCAATCTATTTTTTTTTTTTAAATGCTTATTTTCTTCTTTCACCCCCAGGTTCTCCCTATGTGGCTGTAACTTCTAGCCCATGCTCCTGGACTATTAAATCCCCAGACACAGAATCCTCTGTGTCTCTGACTGAAGACACTGCCCACAATGTGTCTAGTGAGATATGCCATGAGCTTGGCTGCGGACAGGTCTACAGTCTCAGTCAGAGCAGTGTGCGATTGAACACAACCTGTCTCACAAACTGTGTTTATCACAACTATCAATTAAAGAACTGTACGGAGGTTACTAACCCTAGTTGCTCAGTGCTCTCTGTAGTTAAATGTGGTAAGTTTGTACATTTTCCATTACAACAGCTGGGAAAAAGATGACTACCGGTATATTAATTTAAAGAAATGTTCTTGGTTCAGATGTACTATGCAGGATATTCAGTTACTGCTTGTAAACACAGAATTCAAACAGAATTCAAACAAAAAAAAAAATAATAATAATAATAATAATAATCCATTCCCCCACACTGGAAAAACATGGTATTAACCCAGTATAGGCTAGCCTACGTAGAATCCCTTCTGCTGCTTCACAGAGCAAGATACATACAAAAACTGAGCCATATTGAATCGGATTGTCAGTACAGTCACTTCTGCCGCTTGACAGAGCAAGATACATAGAAAAAATGAGCCATATTGGATCGTGTGGCAAACAGCGAGGCGAGGGACCGTGAGAGCGGGCCAGTGGCGAATCAGGATGAGCGCCAGCTGTGCGCCACACCGGTCTTGCCTCATGGAGGAGCATAAAAGGAGGAGCGGCGACAGTGCAAAGCGAGAGAGGACCAGGCCTGGATTTACGTTGAGTTTTGTTTATGTTTTGTGATGTGTGTGCGGGTGTGTGCAGTCGTCCGTGAGGGGCTGCCCGCGATTTACTTTTGTTTTGTTTATTCATTTTATTAAAGTCTATTGAACATTCGCCGGTTCCCGCCTCCTTCCTTCCACGAACTTTACTACACTCGTAAATTCAGGCCTGGTCCTCTCTCGCTTTGCACTGTCATCGCTCCTCCTTTTATGCTCCTGTCATCCTCCTCCATGAGGCAAGACCGGTGTGGCACACAGCTGGCGCTCATCCTGATTCGCCACCGGCCCGCTCTCACGGTCCCTCGCCTCGCTGCTTGCCACAGATCGGATTGTCAGTACAGTATCTGGACAATGCGTCGAACTGACTGGACAAACGACCCAACGCAATGCCAGAGGTGTCCTTTTCTTTTCAAAATGCTTTCCCCCCATATATTACACGACAAGCCTACTTCATAAATCACCCAGTCTTTTCAATGGACATTTATTCAGTGTTCCTGAATTTAATGGATTTAAGTATGCTTTATCTGTTAATTTATTTGTTTTTCTTGTCAGTACATCCATGAATGAATTCCTTTAGTTCAGCCTTTACATTTTACAAAGTAAATTTGATGTTGACATGTCAATGTCATAATATTATTGAAAATTACTGACAATTTGCTTTTGCAAATTTGTCTTCATCAAAAGGCTGGGTGATGTATGAGGAAGACACTTGATGGCTGCTCTGTCAAGTCAGTTAGGCACCTGGGTGTGCTCTTTAATACCAATCTCTCATTTGGAAGCCACATTTCTAGCATCTGTAAAACAGCGTTCTACCGTCTTGCTTTCATGTGCAAAATGCTGAACAGTTAGTTAATGCATTCATGACCTCAAGGCTAGATTATTGTTATGCTCGATTGGGTGGTTGCCCTGCTCGATTAATAAATAAACTTCAGCTGGTCCAAAACGCAGCAGCTCGACTTCTTACTAGAACCAGTTTTGTCAACACTGCACTGGCTCCCTATTAAACATTGTATACATTTTAAAATCTTGGTTATTACTTACAAAGCACTAAATGGTTTAGCTCCCCAGTACTTGAGCTAGCTCCTAACGCATTATAGTCCATCACGTCTATTGCAGTCTCAAAATTTTGGCCAGTTGAATACCTAGAATATCAAAATCAACTGCAGGAGGTTGATCCTTTTCCTATTTTTTCCTAGCATTGTTCGGGAAACAGACACACTCTGTTAGTTTGAATCTAGACTAAAAAAATGCTTTACTTTGGCACAAACATAGAACATTATCAATTTATATTATTCAAATCAGTTAAATTATTGTTTTAGGCTGCATTAACTAGGTCAGCCAGAACCGGGAACACTTCCCATAACACCTGATGTACTTGTTACATCATAAGAAGAATGGCATCTACGCTAATGTTAGTCTCTCTGTTTATTCCGAGGTTTACTGCAGTCAGCCGAATCCAGGCTGTATCCAGATCAGATGGTGGACCTGCGCCTAGACAGAACCAAAATGCATCCCTGAAGTGTCTGCAGAGACAATTTCAATTAAAGTGTCTACAGTGTCAATTAAACTCCCCCCCTGTAAATGCCACATCGACACAACATCCAAATTTAAACCCGTCTCTAGCGTGACAACTCCAATCTTTCAAATAATCTTAAGAATATCTATCGATCTAATATGACTTTTGACCAGTAATGTAGCAGGAATCATAATCATACACTATTCGTTCGTCAGCCAGAGGAGAACTGGCCCCCTGACTGAGCCTGGTTTCTCCCAAGGTTTTTTTCCTCCATTCTGGCCCTGAAGGAGTTTTGGTTCCTTGCCACCGTTGCCTTTGGTTTTTGGCTTGCTCAGTTGGGGACTACATTTCAACAATATTACTGATCTGCCCACATTGACACTATATGATAATTTAAATTAGCTGGATGACATCACCATATTCGCCAGAGCGGCTCGAATCAAATTCTGTTGCATTATTTTCCTGTTTTAACACTGTGAAGCTTCTTTGAAACAATCAGCATTGTAAAAAGTGCTATATAAATAAAGGTGACTTGACTATTATGTTTCGTAATATTTGGGGGAGCAGCATGCATTTTGACGAGATGTCATTCAAGTGTCATACAAGTAATGTGACTAAATCAGCTTTTAAGCTTAAAGCACAAACATAAGCCCATCCATTCCCATAATTAAATAAAAAAGACTTTTTGAATGGTTTGTACATCAATTACCTCACGCATTCTGTAGCTATTTAATAGTTCATCATGAAAAAATGCTTTAGCGATAAGTAGATCGTTTTTTTGTTTTTTTTTTAGTTTCCGTGACAAGTATGACTTTATTGACGTTTTTGTTAAACAAATTTTGGCCATTGCAATTAATGAAATCTCTTATTTTTTATATTTACAATATTTACAATATGGCATAGGTTTCGGAACTGACAAACGGCTCCTATGATCTGTTTATTCAGCAGTAGGCTATATAAAACTTCAGATTGTTTTTATCTGGGGGTGTTGGGGGTTACTTACCAGAGGTGCAGAACGCCACACAGCAATATAAAATTTTTGTGGGCATTCCCAGTAATGCCGACCAAGGTCTAAAGTAAAAAAAAATGTGTTGAGACGACACCTGCTTCCAAAGCAATTCAAGAACAAAATAATAAATTACAGGCACAAGACAATGTTTCTGTATTTCTTTTTTACTTTTGTTTGTTTTTTAATCCTGCATATTGCACCTTTAAGTCCTGTGACAGCATCTGTGACAATGTGACATAAAGTCATTTATGGTAGAAAATAATTTTGACGCATGCTTCAGTTTTTGAAAATCAAAAATACAAAAATAAATGGAAAAATTCACACACTATTTTCTAATGATAATATAACTTGTACATTATACATGTGAAACTAATTTGATTAAATCACTTACTAACCTTGCTCGTGCCAAATTACATCCAAGTTTTCTACTCATCTCATGACCATGTAAAGCTGATAAACCCTTTCACTTTCACACCACATACACAACCCAGAAAGAATCCAGATGTGGGCCACTTCAGGCAATGATATGGCACTGTTGGCCTTCGTTTGACCCTTACAGAATTAATTTGAGCCCAAAGTGGCCTACATGTGTATTATAAAATATACAAATATCCCAAATCACGTGACGTTTTTTTTTTAGGCAAAGCTACACTACGTATTGCAATGTGGGTGTAACCCTAAAGCGGCCTGTATGGAAA
This sequence comes from Gobiocypris rarus, assembly GCA_023029165.1. Classification (NCBI taxonomy): domain Eukaryota; kingdom Metazoa; phylum Chordata; class Actinopteri; order Cypriniformes; family Gobionidae; genus Gobiocypris; species Gobiocypris rarus. The sequence continues at coordinate 23,269,748 of CM040919.1, read as the reverse complement.
ATAGTGAATATGACCAAAAATATCATAAAACAAATGTGGGGCACTCTAATCTGGCTTCCGGCACCGTCCCAAACATGTTTAGAGAACCATACCCAAAGGGCCTGTCTGGCTATAAACCAAAAGTGACACATGTTTGGCAAAGATATGGGACAGTAATCAATAGCAAATATAGAAAAATACAAATGTATTAATAAATAAGATAGTAGTCATATGGAGGCATAAACTATTAAAAAATGTAAACAATCTTTTAAAATACTGACGTAATAAGGCTGAGCAATGGGCTTTGTGTAGCCCAGATCTGTCTAACAGGAGCAGAACACCCAAAATGGCAATGGTTTGGGAAGTGTTGTTTACACACCTGCAGGCATTACATTGGTAACACATAACATCCCATCGTGTAGTCCTACCTTGAACTGAAACATTTAAACAGTTTTGTATTGAAAAAGCTGCACATTTCTATTTATATGCCCGTCGATACACTTTACCCATAAACGTTCTAGTAAGTGCATTGCTGTAAACATAATTTTTGATTTGTATTTGAAAGGTTTTTTATGTCTAAATGATGTAAATAATGTTGTTATTGTCTAAATGTTAATATGTCCCAACTGGTTCTTTAGGCAATTCTGCTGTCCGATTGGTTGGAGGCGGTCATCGTTGTGGGGGCCGTGTGGAGGTGTGGCGGGGGTCCTGGGGTACAGTGTGTGATGATGGATGGGATATGGAGGAGGCAAATGTGGTGTGTTCACAACTTGGTTGTGGGTACGCTGTGTCTGTCAGCGGGCAAGGTGACCCCTACGGCCAGGGTACAGGCCCCATACACCTGGATGAACTCAACTGCACTGGAATAGAGAGGAGCTTATGGGAATGTCCGGCACTTACACATGGACATGACTGTGGGCATAAGGAGGACGCAGGTGTTGTTTGCTCAGGTATGTATCACAATGAGTTATAAGTGGCATCTTAATCGGTTTTGATTAGGGAGTTCATTATGGATGGATCCATATTTTAGCCATTTTTTACTATTTGATGACATATATGATAAGCCTTTTTGTTGTTTTAAAGGGTTAATTCACACAAAAATTTAATTCTCAAGCGATCCTTGGAAGGCAGCCTTCGTTTCGCATTCTTCATTCGACCTGTTTTGAAGGATGCATTATAAAGATTTGTAATACAAAATATTTTTCAAAAATGTATTTTTAATAATATTATGTTGTGACCGTGGGGGTTGGAACATGCGTGACGTAGTCATGCACACTTACTAGACTATATAATTTAATTGCTGAGGAGGTCTCGAGCTCTACAAGCCTCAGAAAGACTAGGAAGGATGTAGCCTTCCGTTTGAGAAGCACCCTACATTTACTCACCCTAATGTCGTTCCAAACCCGTAAGACCTTTGTTCATCTTCAGAACACAAATTAAGATATTTTTGATTAAATCCGATTAAAAGTTTCTCTTTTTAAAACAGCTGTGGTCTGTATGTTAATGAAGTTCAGACACCCCATTGTCTAAGATGATTCTCAGTGTCCCACACCCATTCCCATTCTACTAGTATCCCTCTGGTACTATTTACATATTATTGAGATCTGGAGGAAAAGCTGGGTCAGGGCAGACTATAATTTCTTACAGCGCTAACCTCTGAAAGTGTCTTTAAAAGATTTTATGCCACTAACCTCGTAAACTTTGAGTAATGTAGTGATTAATTATACCATTATAAAGTAATAAAGCCATGTGTGACAAGTATCTGTGTGTCATGGGTGACTAACGTTTTTCATGTGTTTGAAATGATTTTAAGATTTTTTTTCATTGCATGTGTCTGTTCACATGTCTCTTCTTCTCATTTTAATGAAGAATACAAGGCTCTGCGACTGACAGGTGGTCTGGACCGATGTGCTGGGAGAGTGGAAATCCACCGCAGTGGTAGATGGGGAACAGTGTGTGACACGTGCTGGCAGAAGGAAGAAGCTGCAATGGCCTGTGATATGCTAAATTGTGGAATGGTCAAACATTTCACAGCCTTTGACCCCCCCTTCAAGCATAAAAATGAAACACACTGGTATTTTTTCTGTGCACAGAATAGCAAAAACCTATGGCAGTGTCCTGAGCACATTAACAATGAATATTTATGCAAGGAAACAAAAGCAGCTGGGTTGATTTGCAGCAGTAAGTAACATGTTTTGTGTTTTTGCATGTAACATGTAAGAGAAAATGTTAATAGATACAGCAACAGTTTACCCTAAAACAGCAATTTTCTAATTTTCTTCTGTGGAACACTAAAATAATTGTTAAAAAATCTTAACATAACCCTTAGCATTGACGATGTCTCTCAAATTTCTAAAATATGCTACATTCCAGCTAATATAGCTCATATACTGTATTCCAAACCATCTGAAGATGTATTAAAAAAATATCCCCCTTTGTTTCATCCCCCATTGTTTTAAGGGTGGACTTTGTTGGATTATTAACAAGACATGAGAACCAGTGGCATTGCCCATCAATGTTGCAATTGTTTCACTTAGATTCCCTTTTAATCATGAGAAATAATTACATATACAGTATTGTTCAAAATAATAGCAGTACAATGTGACTAACCAGAATAATCAAGGTTTTTAGTATATTTTTTATTGCTACGTGGCAAACAAGTTACCAGTAGGTTCAGTAGATTCTCAGAAAACAAACAAGACCCAGCATTCATGATATGCACGCTCTTAAGGCTGTGCAATTGGGGTATTAGTTGAATTAGTTGAAAGGGGTGTGTTAAAAAAAATAGCAGTGTGGCATTCAATCACTGAGGTCATCAATTTTGTGAAGAAACAGGTGTGAATCAGGTGGCCCCTATTTAAGGATGAAGCCAACACTTGTTGAACATGCATTTGAAAGCTGAGGAAAATGGGTCGTTCAAGACATTGTTCAGAAGAACAGCGTACTTTGATTAAAAAGTTGATTGGAGAGGGGAAAACCTATAAAGAGGTGCAAAAAATGATAGGCTGTTCAGCTAAAATGATCTCCAATGCCTTAAAATGGAGAGCAAAACCAGAGAGAAGTGGAAGAAAACGGAAGACAACCATCAAAATGGATAGAAGAATAACCAGAATGGCAAAGGCTCAGCCAATGATCACCTCCAGGATGATCAAAGACAGTCTGGAGTTACCTGTAAGTACTGTGACAGTTAGAAGACATCTATGTGAAGCTAATCTATTTTCAAGAATCCCCCGCAAAGTCCCTCTGTTAAAAAAAGGCATGTGCAGAAGAGGTTACAATTTGCTAAAGAACACATCAACTGGCCTAAAGAGAAATGGAGGAACATTTTGTGGACTGATGAGAGTAAAATTGTTCTTTTTGGGTCCAAGGGCCACAGGCAGTTTGTGAGACCCCCAAACTCTGAATTCAAGCCACAGTACACAGTGAAGACAGTGAAGCATGGAGGTGCAAGCATCATGAAATGGGCATGTTTCTCCTACTATGGTGTTGGGCCTATTTATCGCATACCAGGGATCATGGATCAGTTTGCATATGTTAAAATACTTGAAGAGGTCATGTTGCCCTATGCTGAAGAGGACATGCCCTTGAAATGGTTGTTTCAACAAGACAATGACCCAAAACACACTAGTAAATGGGCAAAGTCTTGGTTCCAAACCAACAAAATTAATGTTATGGAGTGGCCAGCCCAATCTCCAGACCTTAATCCAATTGAGAACTTGTGGGGTGATATCAAAAATGCTGTTTCTGAAGCAAAACCAAGAAATGTGAATGAATTGTGGAATGTTGTTAAAGAATCATGGAGTGGAATAACAGCTGAGAGGTGCCACAAGTTGCTTGACTCCATGCCACACAGATGTCAAGCAGTTTTAAAAACTGTGGTCATACAACTAAATATTAGTTTAGTGATTCATAGGATTGCTAAATCCCAGAAAAAAAAAATGTTTGTACAAAATAGTTTTGAGTTTGTACAGTCAAAGGTAGACACTGCTATTTTTTTTTAACACACCCCTTTCAACTAATACCCCAATTGCACAGCCTTAAGAGCGTGCATATCATGAATGCTGGGTCTTGTTTGTTTTCTGAGAATCTACTGAACCTACTGGTAACTTGTTTGCCACGTAGCAATAAAAAATATACTAAAAACCTTGATTATTCTGGTTAGTCACATTGTACTGCGATTATTTTGAACAATACTGTACGTTACTGCAAAGTTTAAGGCTGCTCTGATGCTGCTCACTTACACAGAAGCAGCCACAGAGCTGTGGGTCAGAGCTGGCTCAGAGCAGTCCTATGTAAAACCGTTCAAGATAAACATTTATTCTTTTCCAGATTCTCTTGGTCTGCCTGTTCCCACCAGTCAAATACCAACCTCAGCACCAGCAACCACAGGTGATCTTGAATGTTAATAAGTATCCTAAAACTGAAAATTATTAAAAGGACTTGGGAAAATTATGGGGGTTCATTTACTGTAGTTGCAGTTATGCCATGGAGAGTAAAATAAATGTTAAATTTGAAGACAAAATAAGTTAACTTATTCATGGTTGGCTGCATTTATGGAAATGGTAAGAAATGTCAGGCAGAAGCAACACTCTTTTATTATACCTGGGACTCTTTTCTTTCATCCAGAGATAACGAACATGGACAAGACACATAGATTCTTCCCATCCCCAGAGTTACTGGGGTGTTTTGTTCTGGGTTTCTTTCTTGTGATTGCAGTTATCACAAATATCTTCCTGTGTCATCATAATAAAAAGAAGAAAGGTAGGTCCAAACCTGCAGAGCAACACCATCTAAAGCACAACACTTTTAACTAAATGTTGGCAGAAAACATAATGTGTTTTCTATTCTATAATGGATGGGGATGTGATGGTAGTGTTTTTGTACTGCATTTGAGTATATTTCTAATTTGGAATGTCAGTGGCCTCTATCTTTTATAGGTGGATGGTAGATACTGTGGAATAAAACGGTTTTGTTTTTTTCCTGTGTTTACTCACTATTAGCTGCTGTGGTCCAGAAGAGATACATGAACCTACAGGCCACAGCTGAAGCTGAGGAAAATAACTACAGAGATTCTGTCCATCTTGTCAAAGTTACAAACAATAGTGGTGATGCTGAGGGTGAGTTTTACTGTGCTAATACTATGTGGATTACATATACTTAATAATACATTTGTTTTCTGTATTTGTAAATTGTTTTCTCTGTGTGCTTGTAGTTCCCATATTTCCTCAGCGTATCTGGCCTCAGAGTAGCATTGAGAGTGGATCTTATGACACGGACTATGAGCAACATGACATCAGTCTGGAAGCGGCTTTTCCTTTATCCACTTTTCACAGTTAGTCATTGTTAAATGTTATGGACAATACTGAGTAAGCAGGAAAGACTATGGATGGTTGTAACACAGGGTTAGCTTTAACACTGTCAGTTTACAGATTTAGAGTTTATGTTTTTGATTAAAGATTGCAATGGTACATTATGTTTTTTTTTTTTAAATAATGATGTGCTTGGAATAATATATATATATTTAAAATAAATACTGCAACATTCAGTAAACTCTGAGTTACATATGTTAGAGCAAAAGGTGTTACAACCATCTCCCTTCTCCCCTATAAAAAAATATATTAAAAAATCCAATGCGGGGGAATAGCACGACAAGTAATGTGAGTTATCAAGTAAAGAAATGCATTGCTTTTAAATGTACCATTTTTATTTTTATGGAATGCCTTTCGAGGGAACTCAATGCTGTGTCATGGTTGTTGACGCCACAGAACAAGATGTAACACATTCTGGATGATAGACTGAATATACTATATTCAACAAATTCAACATCTAACTCCTCAGATATAGAAGCATATTCAAAATCTAACTCAGAGTGTGCATCTGGTTTAACATGAGATTATTGTGTGCATTCATAATCTATTTGCATAAAACACAAAAGAGTGTTTTATCTCCAATCAGAGAATAACTTTTCTGGGGGTGGTGTGGGAGGTTACTGTAATGCAAGATATGCGGTAACTGTTAATCTCGTAGATCATTGCCACTTCAGAAACGTCAGGCTAGGTCAGGGTATTTCCGTCCAAATGAGCAGGGGGTTCCCTATAGAGTTGCATGCAGAGGGCATTGTACCCTTTATATGTAAAAAGACCCCAGTTTATAACCCAGGTTTTCACAATTGGTTAGCCTGAGGCTTATTCATTTCACTTTTGGCATTAAGGGACCTTTACATTTTCCAAAAAATATAACTTTTTTTGTCATTAAAAAACAAACAAGCAAGCCCAGGTGAGAAAAAGTAACATAAAATGTTAATTCAAATAAAAATGAACTAAGTAATGCCATTAGTAACTTTTTTAAATAGTAAAGAAATATATTGTAATGCATTACATTTAAAAGTAACTTTCCCCAAAACTGAAAATTAGTAGGCAGTACTGTAAGTATACTTCTCTCTTTTTTCTCATGTAGACTCAATGCGGTACAGTGGAGATGGTAAAACGCCTGTTGTAAAGGCCACAAACCTGAACAGTTTGATGGAGGAGGGTAAGAAGGGGAAGATTTATTTCACTTTGTTTGTTCTTTTTATTATTTCAGTTGTTTGTATGCAAGTACACTGTATTGCCAAAAGTATAGGAACACCCCTTCGAATAATTGAATTCAGGTGTTCCAATCACTTCCATGGCCACAGGTGAATAAAATTAAGCACCTAGGCATGCAGACTGCTTCTACAAAGTTTTTGAAAGAATGGGTCGCTCTCAGGAGCTCAGTGAATTAAGCCAAGCGTGGTACCGTGATAGGTTGCCACCTGTGCAATAAGTAAATTTGTGAAATTTCCTCACTACTAATTAGGAACAACAGCAACTCAGCCACAAAATGGTAGGACACGTAAAATAAGAGAGCAGGGGCAGCGCATGCTGAGGCGCAAAGTCCGCAGAAGTCTGCAACTTATTTAAGAGTCAATAGCTACAGACCTCCAAACTTTGTATGACCTTCAGATTAGGTCACGAACAGTGCTTAGAAAGCTTAATGGAATGGGCTTTCATGGCCGAGCAGCTGCATCCAAGCCTTACATCACCAAGTGCAAATCAAAGCGTTGGATGCAGGGGTGTAAAGCACGGCGCCACTGGACTCTAGAGCAGTGAAGATGTGTTCTCTGGAGTGACGAATCACACTTCTCTGTCTGGCAATCTGATGGACGTGTCTGGGTTTGGCCATTGCTAGGAGAACAGTCCTTGCCTGACTGCATTGTGGAAAGTTTGGTGGATGGGAGATTATGGTTTGGGTTTGTTTTTCTGGGGTTGGGCTTGGCCCCTTGAAAGGGACTCGTAATGCTTCAGCATAAGACATTTTGGACAATTTCATGCTCCCAACTTTGTGGGAACAGTTCGAGGATGGCCCCTTCCTGTTACAACATGACTGCACCAGTGCACAAAGCAAGGTCCATAAAGACATGGATGAGTGAGTCTGGTGTGAATAAACTTGACTGGCCTCCACAGAGTCCTGACTTCCTGACAGAACACCTTTGGGATGAATTAGAGCGGAGACTGCGAGCCAGGCCTTCTCGTCCAACATCAGTACCTGACCTCACAAAAACACTTTCAACAAAAACATTTTCAAAAATTCCCATAAACAGACTCTTAAACCTTGTGGAAAGCTTTCCCTGAAGAGTTGAAGCTGTTATAGCTGCAGTGGGTTGGCCAACTCTATATTAAACCCTACAGATTAAGAATGGGATGTCAATAGTCCATGTGCATGTAGAGGCAGGCGTCCCAAAACTTATAGCAATTATAATAGCTTTGTATGTAAATGTATAACATCAACATCATCAAAATCAAAATTCTGATTACTTTCTTAAAATTCATTCTTGGCCTTTCTGTGATTGTGTTTATGTTTATAGAAGAAAAAAAAATCTAAATGTGATTTCACAAGGTCACAAATTCATATAATCCTCAAGTGTAATTGCTGTAGGCAAACAAATTTGTCCTGTTCTTAAAGGAAGGGTAAAACTAATTAATTACATTTGATTATCTGTATTGGAAATAAAGTAGAAACGATATATTTATAGAATCTGTATCTATAGAAATAGATGTACCAAATTAATTATTGATTAACCATTAAAATCAGTTGGATTAAATAATGGACACACAACTGAATGGAAAGAGATGCAAATCAAAAGTTTGATAGTAATGGCATTGTGAAAGAAGGATTATGAAAAAGTTCACAATTCTAAAAGTTTTGAAAATGTAATGCTTGTGAAAATTGCACCAAAGCAATTAAAAAAACTGTAACTTTAACAGATAAATGATTACATTCTTAAATACACATAAACACTGTTTGGTCTCAGCTGCCCCGGTCGAGGTCTCAGTGAAAGGATACCAACAAATCCGTGACACTTCCTGTGATCATGATGCACACCAGATGCGTGGGTCTGCTACAAGTGGTGAGAATTATTTGACTAATTTACATGTCTTTTTTATATTATTATTTACATTTGATATATAAACGAGATGAGTATTATAATTACCTCTCCTTCGCACAGTGGACTCATTTGAGTCATCCTGCACCTCATCAGGAGAATGCTATGAGAACACAGGCACAAATGCACAGGACCTGTGCTCGCTGGAGCCTGCTGAATGTTATGAAAATACAGGGGAAAACCGAGACGGTCTACAAACTTCAGGTATTAAATGTCCCAATATTTTCATTCTCTCTAGAAAATCTGTTAGATACATAGAACTGATGAAAATACAGTATTATACAAGCAAGAGTGCAAAGGAATGCTTTGCAGGTAAATTCACAGCCGTGGCCAATGTATGTAATCACAGCTATACTAATATATTTAGTTCAACAGTATATTATTTTTTATGTTTTTCATTGTAACACTTTAGTTTACTTTTGTTCACTATTAACTAGTTGCTTATTAGCATGCAGGCTGTGAATTAGTACTTATTAAAGCACATATTAATTCCTTATTCTGCATAACCATATTCTTATAACCCTTACTTCAACCCAATACCTAAACTTAATAATTACCTTACTAACTATTAATAAGCAGTAATTAGGCGTTTGAGGCAAAAGCTGTAGATAATAGTTAACAGTGAGAACTGGACCCTATATAAACTAAAGTGTCACCTTTTTCTTAAGTATTCAGGTGTGCATTTGAGTTCTTCAATATTAAGGTGTGCATTTACTTTATCATTGTAAAGTAATATTTCTATATCACTTAATTTGAGAGATTTCTGCTGTCAATACTACCAACTGCAAAAAAAGAAAGGAAATGTAATTCCTGTGAATTTTAAAGGGATAGTTCATCCAAAAAATCAAAACTGTACTCAAAAAAGTACTGAGTAATATCAATTAACATGTAGTAATAAAGGCTTTGGTTTAGGTGTCTGTAACTATGTGTTATTAGGGGCCAAGCACCGAAGGTGCTTAGCCACCTTTTGTTTCCGTTCCCGTGTTTTCTTCTTCCGCCATGAGAGTCTATGGCAGCCCATAGAACCGTTTGCGGGAAAGTTGTACCGATTTGACATTCTGATAGAGCACAGTCCCAACATTAAATACACCAATTTTGGTGTCTCTAACTCAATCCCTCTAGCGCCTACACCTGTCCAAAGTTGCAGTCATGTTTATGCTAATAACTCTTCAACCTTAAGGGCTAGAAACAAAATTCTTTTTTCTTCTGATTTGTGAGCTAATGCCGATTCGATCGCACCTCATGACATTTCCCGCCATTTTGAATTTAGCCAAAAACTTACTTTTGCAAACTCGTCCTAGACGGTTTGTCCAATTCGCACAAAAATTGAACCAGACTATCTTTAGCCAGTGCCGACAAAAAGTTATGGAATTCAAGTTGATTCGTCAAATTGTTTCCGATAAATGCGCAAAGAAATTTTACGTAGCACTTGCAAAAACAGACGTAAGGCTGTATCTCCGCAAAGCTTTATCGTATTCAGACCAAACTTGGTACATGTCAGCAGAAGCATGGCTTGAGGCAACATGCAGCGTTTCGGCACAGTGTCACCTACTGGTCCGGAGATACGAAAAATGGCTTTTTTTGCTTATCACTTCTGAACCGTTTGTCCAAAACTCATAAAAGTGGTCCTGTTAGATTCGGGACATTGTGCCGAGTCGACTGATATCCAGTTTTACCATATCGGACATTTTGGCTGTCGGCCATCTTGAATTTTGTGATAAAATGCTGTATTTTATGAACGCATCAACGGATTGTTACGAAACTCGGTATGGGTCATCACCACGAGACCCTGAAGTGGCCTGAGGAGTTTCAAAACAGCGCCACCTAGTGGAGATTTTTTTCCAAAAATGCTTATAACTTTGGGTGTGGTCGACTTATTTTCACGAGACTCATCTCCTTAGACTCCTGAATCGTTGCCGAGTCCAACGATACCACACTTGCCAGGTTTCGGCATATGGTTTGTGCGGCGTTGTAATTTAGCGCTTAAAAACAATTCGCTGATATCTTTGAAACCGCTAGTCCGATCGAGACGAAACCAGCGTCAGAAGTTCGGAAACATAGGTCGTTAGGCATGATCGCGAGCCCTAATGTCAAAATTTTGATTGTAAGGGGTAGTAAAATCCAATCAAAGTCAGGTGTCAGGCCGACACCCTATTGTAACTGTTCATTGTCCCATGATGCATCATTTTCCAGCTAAAACTGATCGGGCAGACCGAACCGTAAGTCGTAGAGACTTGAAACTTTCAGGGCTGGTAGTACTCACAACGACTACAAACGTCACCGAAGCCCGCCCCGATCGGCCTGACGGGGGCGCTACAGCGGTCAAAAGTACGAAAGGGCGACCATGCCTCGGATTTGCTCGCCCTTCAGGCACCAATTTCGAGATATTTTAGGTTTTTTGTAAAACCTACTTTTCCAAATTACTCCCAGGTTATTAGCCTGATCAGAACCAAACCACTGCAGAAATGTTCTCTGGAGTCTAATTGTCAATAATTATCCCCCAAAAAATTTACATTTTGATTCATTGTCGCTAAGGGGAGCCAAAATATTTGATGTGACGGGACCTCTTTTACTAAAATGGCTATAACTTGTGAATGAAATTAGATATTTTCACCAAATTCAGGTCACACGTGTGTGAGCTCAGTCTGAGATCACAAGAAAAAAATTGCAACGATTGATAACTTGTTGGCGCTGTAACAGGGGAAAAACACATGAAATGGCAATATATGCACCCAAACATTAGTCAGATGAAAAGGAGCCTAAGACATTTCAAGCCAGCATTTTTCACAGACTCCTAAATCCTTGCCGAGTCCAATGATACCAAACATGCCAGGTTTCACCTTATGGTTTGTGAAAAGCTGTACTTTAGCACCTAAAAGCCTTTGCGAATGTCTTCGAAACAGTTAGTCCGATCAAAATAAAATCACAACAGGAAATTCGGAAACATATTTGAATAGCTAAACAATAATGACTAAAAGCCAACATTTTGAAAGGAAGTGGCAAAAAAATCAAATCAGTGCAGCCCATGCTCTCATAAATATGAGTGGCTATAACTTTAAAACAAAATGAGAAATTTATAAAAAATTTGACACATATTTATGGGCACACTTTGAGGGCTCCTAAAAAAAGAGCAGAAATGTGTTGTAACTGTCAAAAAAAAAAGTTATTAGTTAAATTGCCTGTATTGCCGTGAATGCTCTTTCCCATATATGATCTAAGTTTATTTGTTTATTTGGATCCCCAATAGCCAATACCTAGGCAGTGACTACTCTTCCTGAGGTCCCAAAAAGAAAAGAAAAAACAAAACTACATTAAAGTTGCAAGAGCAATGAAAGGGTCCTCGCACCTGTGCCACCACCACCTTGTGGCTTTAGGAACACAGAGCACGTTGGGCAATACACATCTAAGTAGATAAAATAGGAGGAATATATAAATCATTTGTATTTGTCACATTTCCTGTTACCAGCTGGTGGCACTATGACTAACTAAAATTATGCCGAAACATCAGACTTTGTCAGGATGCCACGGACACATCGTTTAACAGAACTTTTTTTTTAACATCACTAAAGCTTAACATCACTAAAGCTTAAGATTAGACTGACCAAATATGTTGTTCTGGTTCAATCTTAATTAGGAGTTGATCACACGTGGCACTATAACTAACTAAATATTGGCATGTAGACCACCATTGGTGCTCGGGCCCTAATTAAATCAACAACAATAAAATTAAACATACAAATCCCATTAAATGTTCCTTCCTTTTAAAAATCATTTAACTTCTTAAAATATGTAATATCTGATAGTAAATCATATTTGATTCCTCTAGATATTATAGTCCATTGTTGTGCAGTGGTTTTCAAAACAAAATACATGACACAGTTTAAAACAGGAAAAAGATCACTGGTAAAATAATGATGATAATATTAGTCCTAAACAACTTTATTGGGGAACACCACATTAATCTGCAGCATCTGCAACAAAATCCACCAATAATTTATGATCCATTACATAAAATACTAAGCTAAAATCTAACAATACAGCTTTCTAATAAGTTATTGTCATCACTTTGTGCTCATACTACTCCCTAATATTGATCTGTAATTCATATTTAGACATTATAAAATCACCATTATAACATTTACAATCACATTTTGTGAAATGCATCACTTCCTTTCTGTTGAAGTATTGGTATTGACAATTGTGCCACATGAGTAATGAGTAGTGTGAAAACTGAAAAAGACTTGCAGAAAACATTTTGTTTCCACAATAAATTTCACATATCTGTATCTACAACAAAATGTGTGTTTGTTTGTGTGAGCATGTTTAGTCTGTATAAAATATTATTGTTTAAGTATTGTTTAAGTATTCATTTTCTACCATATTTTGTGGTCTCAGTAATACATTTCAGGTTGACATAGGGTTGACAAAACTTGGTATGGGTCATCACCACGAAGCCCTGAGGTAGCCTTAGTAGGTTTGAAACACCCCGCCACGTAGTGGATAATTTTTTTTTCCAAATGCTTATAACTTTGTGTGGTTGACTTGTTTTCATGGGAGTAACTTTTTATTTCTCTAATGAATCCTTGCCAAGTCCAATGATACCAGACTTAACCAGGTTTCGGCGCATGTTTTGCGCAGCGTGCTAATTTAACACAAAAAAAACCTTAGCGTATATCTACGAAGCTGCTAGTCTGATCAAGACAAAACCAGCATTAGAAGTTCTGAAACATAGGTCAATAGCCAAGTGTTACTACCCAAATGTCAAAATATTGACAGTAAAGAGTAGAAAAATCCAATCAAAGTCAGGTGTCAGTCAGTTTTTTGTATATAACTCCAAAATTAAATTAGATATATTTTGACCAAAATCGACACACATATGTATGGGCTCACTCCGAGGACACACACAAAATGGTGGGATTGTGCCTCTTGGTGGCGCTATAATAAAACAAAACATGAAATTCCCACTGACTTCAATACAGTATTATGATAATAAATGTAATTCATTTGTTTTAATAACTCTTTGGCATATCATTACAAAACTCTGTGTGTCTGTTTGGAACAATGCCCTGAAGGTACTCAAAACGTTTCGAAGCAGCACCACCTTGTGTTCAACAGTTATTACAAAATTTTTTAAAATCTAATTACTTATGATTATTTTAGTATATTGTAACAAAACTGGTCATAATACACTCCTTGGGTTTTGCCGGCAACATAGATACCAATCTTAATTGTTAAAAACCTACTTTTTCAAACTCTTCCTAGGCGTTTGTCCGATTTTCACCTAAATCAAATCTTATCATCTTTAGACTGTGCCGACAAATAGTTATGGATTTCACGTCGATAAATGAAGTTGAAGAATGATGCAAAAATGGCTCTTGAGCATGTATCTCTTCAATGCTTTGACATATTGACACCAAACTTTGCATTTGTCATTGTTCCCTTATTCTAACCGCACCAAATCAATTTTTTAACAGTGCCACCTATTGGGCGAAAGTGATAAACCATTGAATCTATTCTATTGACTGTATTTAAACTTTTACAGCTATTTTGCCTAAAATCAACTTAATATGTCTTTAATGGCTCATACTGGCAGTTGGTTTTACACATCCAACCATGCTGGCATGTCTTATCTTCTTCTTTGCGCTTGGACCCGGTATTGCTGCTTGCAGCTATATTTTACTGTTGTTACTACAGTAAGCTCATAGAAAATGTATAATGGGGACACTAAAATCAAGTGTTACTGACGTTCTTTCTTCTACATATTTTGAGAAATGTATTAGGCTTTCCTTTAAATGTACAAAAGATCTGTCCAGTTTATTTTCCAACTCGCCCCAATGTGCTCAATGGGGTTAAGGTACGGACTTTGAGGGGACCAGTCAGAAGCAGAATCAGAAGCAGATTCCTTCCATCGCAGGTAGTTCCGGTAATAGTTAGAATAATATTTTCTGGTCATTGTCCTCTTGGAAAATAAATCCAGGCCCAAGAAGATGACTCCCAGATGCCAAGAGTTCTAATAATTTTGGCCGCCACTGTCCTGAACTTCATTGAAAGTTATAAAAAACATCAATAACCATTAAAAATTAGCCGACCATATGAAATTAATAGGAAAGACCCTAATGGAGAGCATTTTTGTTAACACACACACACACACACACACACACACACACACACACACACAGACACACACACACACACACACACACACACACACACACACACACACACACACACACACACACACACACAGAGAGAGAGAGAGAGAGAGAGAGGGACAGTGAAATGAATGGGAGTCTATGACTGTAAGCATTACTGCAACATGACACTTCAAAGTTTAAGTAAGTTTAAATGACTAATTCTAAGCATAAAATCAAGAACTAGCTCACGCAATAGCTGAATAGAACACTTCAGCCATTTACAGGGCATTATTGTCATTACATTTTGAACTGACATGCAATTGTTATTTTTCCTTAGATGGATATCTGGACCAAATCCATTATAAATTCTCATATTATTTTTGTTTCAACTTATAGAATTTTTTAATTATTTTTTTTATTTAGCTCATGCTAATGATTGTCAAATAGAGAAAATAACACATAAATAAGATCTAAATGACCTAAAATCCCAAAAGAAGAGCATTCTTGATGGACACTACTTCAGGTTAATTACTGTTATATACAGTCAAACCAAAAACACCTTCTACATTTACTCACATTATCACAGTTTATTCACTAGAAAATGGTAATAAAATATGACAAGAACTCAGAGTTATACTGTGTCAGAACAAATTAATCTTGATAGAAAGCTATGTAATGGATTACAATCAACCAATATAAGTACACAATTATAATACCAATTTAGGTCAACCAATAACCAAGCAATGATTAATTTAGTTAAGTCTGTGGTTAAGAATGGTGCATTAGCAATTAAAGAAAAAACACTCAAGCAAAACATGGTCAGGGCAAAGTGTCTGATTAAATTTGGTCCCAATTTTTTTCTTTTTTTTCCCTTCAATTTTACTGGTAGTCTGGGAGTTTTTACTAGAAGTTTCATTTGGATTAAATATGGACATACAGTATGTATTAAACTGAACGAGAAGAGATGCAAATGAAAAGTTTGTAAGGCAGTTATTGTGAATGAAACAATCGAGGAAACAGTAAAAATAATATTTTGTGATTTTGTGTATTGTACTTCCACAACAAAGTACAATTCTGATGATCTGTGGTGATATTACTGGTAATACTAAGAATTTTGAAAATGTGCCACTTGCATGTGAAAATTGCACCGAAGCAATTAAAACAGCCAACGGTGGCAGATTATTTAGCAGCCTAAAGATCTAAATAACCTAAAATTGACCAAAAAGAGCATAATTTTGTTGTTAGTGTTTCATTTAACAAATAACAAGTAACACTCTTACTTTTCCCAGTCAAAAACGACCAACAGCCACAAACCCCTAGCTTTTTCAAAAAGTTAAGGAAGGTTCAGAGCAAAACAGCAAATGATAATGTAGAAATAGTGGCCAAGGTTCAGTTCCTGAGGACTGTAGATATTCTAACTGCTTTCTAAATTTGACTCAGATAATGAAGATTTTCTGAAGCAGGAATCTGTAAGATCTGTCCTGGGCTGTACCATGGATTCTCCCATCAAAGTTGTGTATCTACCACCAACAGAAAATATACATTTACACCCGAAATCTATGTTTTAGTTATTTGTTATTAGTTTATTTGTTGTACCGCGGTCACTTTTAATACGTGGTGGTGCATTCAGTTCCATACTGCTTGAAACAAACAAACCTCTTGACAATTTTTATGATGTTTAAAGATTTTTCTGTACAAAATATATAATTAATTTATTTTCTTTTATTATCAGGACTAGATAAAGGGGGCAGCAACAGAGAGGACTCCCCGCTGTACTCACCCATCAGCTATGATAATGAGGCCGTCTCTTCTGAAAGTGACTATGATGACATTGGCAACTATATACAACAACCTAATCACTTACATTAGTTGGAGATTTTTATATAGTGGCCCATTAGTACAGTAGCCTACCATTAGACACCATACCTGAGAGCCATTTTACACCATTCTTCTTTCAGACTTTCAATGTTTTTAATGTTATTTCTTTGTTCATTCATGTCTATTTCTACATAGTGTAATCAAACTTTATGCTAAATGTTTCATCAAGCTTTATACCACTGCATACACTGCAAAAAATAGTTTTATTATTTAGCATTTTTGTCTTGTTTCCAGTCTAAATATCTAAAAACTCTTGAATCAAGATGCATTTACTAAATAAGAAAAAAGACATAAGATATTTTGCATGTTTTTATTTTCCAGAAACCAAAAAAAAAATATCTTATGAATTTTACTAAATGCATCTTGATTTAAGATTTTTTATATATTTAGACTGGAAACAAGACAAAGATACTAAATAAGAAAAGCATTTTTTTGTTGTTGTTGTTGCTGTGTATACACTGAGTGTTTACCAGTGTAAAAAGTACATTACTTGTAGCTTACAAGTTCTTTGACTCAAAATGCTTAGGACTGATCATATAACCACAACCAATGACCATTTAAATTCAAGGTGCTCTAAAAGAATTTTAGAATTGTTATCTGAGATTTAAGCTGGCATCTGTAACTGAAGGCCCCCTGCCTGGGCTTGCTGCATGTATTGATGGCTGCTGCAGACTATTACAATTTTAAATACACCCAAAACATTTTTCAGTTACAATTGCATAAGTGATTAATTTGATATTATTGTTATTAAAACAATGTACTAACCATTTTGGCATGGAGACCTCAGAATGCTGGAACTGAGTCAAGGCTTGTAAATGAGCCTGCAAGCATGATTTTGAAGAGGCCTACTAAATGTTTTAATAGAAATGTTAAATGACCGAAGTAATGCAAACTACTCAACATTTTTTTGAATATAGTACATTCTGATTCATGAAATTAATGTAGTAATTTATTGTGTTGAGACAAGAAACATTAATGTTATTTTCAGCATGTTAGGCATATGATTAAGAGTAAATATGTGCATATTGTTAATGAATTTCCTGGAAGCTTTTCAGTAAATTCACTTAAATGCCCAGATAAGTTGTGTTTTATTAAAGTGACCAAAATATAATTTGCAAGTTCAAAATTATTACTTTAGCCAACATTAAATTCTATGTCTTTTACTATTTTTCTTTGGTTCTCCACTTCTTTTCCTTTAAATGTGCAAGCATCACCCCTTACTATTGGTTTAATGGCATAAATAACATTTATTTATATTACATTTTTGTTTTATCCATGATATCATGATAAACCGGACTCAAAGACAGACATTGTCAGGGATAGATACACAGGATCCAAATGTGAGCTCAAAACAGTATTTATTTGACTCAAAAGCACAAAGGAAGATCGAGCAGGAAGTCCAAAGACTGAGAAACCAGGAAATCCAGGAAGACTGAGAACAGGCAGGCAAGCACGCCAGCTGTGACGCAGAGAAGCAATGGGCCACTCCACGGTGGATCCTCCAGAGACAGGAACAGAGAAATCCCAGGAGAAGACGGCAGACATGCACACACAGGATCTGGAAGCTTGCAATGATCTGACAGTAAATGTGGGTGAGTGAAGGAAATAAATATAGGGAGAGATAATCAGGTGCAGCTGGAGGTGATGAGGAGAGTGGCAATCAGTAACCACACCTCCAACACAACCACACGAACACAGAGAGAGAATGAATCAATGAACCCATGAACTGTGACAGACATTAACAGACCAACCTGTCGTTTACTAAACAGATGGGTGAATGGCACAGTTCAGGTGAGTATGGCACAAAAACAGTTGGTGGGTAACTTACATCTCTTTTCGTTGCAGGTAATAAATGGTGATGAGGGTAAAGGAACTGGTGAAGCACACACCTCTTGATATTGAGTATACAGGTAATCTTTAACCTACAGGTTTCAGGTACGAAGACGAAAAAGATTGTTGGATAGAAAAAGGAAACATGGGAATCGACACAGAAGGTAAACAATGCTTAGCTGAACCACCAAGGTAAGTAGAGCAGGTAAGAAGTCTGTTTCCACGTTCAAGGCCAGACGATGAGGGACTGAGAGGTGTGTGCTGTAGTACTGGTGCTGAGTGCTGCAGTGATTAACTATTTTCTATTAACATGTTCTATTTTTTTGTTTTATTTTTTTGGCATTCATAGAACCACTCAACTCGACCATTCAACCCTAAGTTATAGTGGAATATTAAGTGAATTACCCAAGTTATAGTAAGTGAAATTATATGTTATGTTTTGTTTATTTTGTGTGAGAAATAAATGTATCCATAACTACATACCAAGTTGAACTAGCTAGATTGAAAAATCACAAACTTATAGTATAAAATAAATATAAAGCAGAATGCAGTTTTAAACCTCCTGAAGAACACAACAAACATTTTATGATGGTTTGGCACCTCCCTTTCCTGTATTTATTGTACCTCCTTGTATTTATTGTATTTTCATTTTCGAAAACAGTGAATATACTGTATACAGTAAATAAAGTGGAAAAAAGGAAAGAGTGTAAGATGAGCCATTTTTTACTTATTTGGTCCTCAATATAAGAGAAAATAAGTACACTGAAAGTATCTAAAGTAATTGTAGGGTGTTTGCTATCATTTTAAACGATCAGAACACATCTATGACAAAGACTTCTTAAAATATGGCCTCATTATAAAAAAAGTGATATTGTGGCTCAGTTTACCCCAGGTTGGGGTAAGTTGATCCGAGTCAGTGTTTTTACTTACCCTTGCACCATCTGGTTGTAAACGGACCATATAATTAAATCTGAATCAAACCCATGTGAAATTGTAAAGATAACTGACCTCTTTTGAAACACTATTCAAAACCAAACAACTAATCAATGCCTCTTTTAAAACACTAGTTGTGTTTTAGTCCCTCAGTTGTATCAGTGTGAAAAGAGGGATCTCAATGGAAAACTGAAGAAAGTGCAGGACCTGGAGGATTTTTCTGAAGAACAATTGGACAGTTGAACTGCTCAAGACAACCCATCAAAAAAATAAAATTTAAAATTTTTTTAAAAATAGAGATGATGAGGATCATCTGAATGTATTTGTAATGTATTTGCAATAGACATTTACCCTGCTGTGACCGCTCCCTCTTCTGAGAAACCTGGAAATGTGAAAAGGGTCTAATGTTTTTTTTTTTTTTTTGCATTGTAGTCTCATTTTGAGCAGAGAACATTCTTTCTGCGGATGTAATTTTGCAAGTGTAACTTAGACCCTAATTGGTGGATTTTATCATTTATCCATACTTTCACCCACGTGGTAAAACATCTTCAGGCCCTGCTTTATACAGTAAACAGCATTACTTTAATTTAACATGAGCAGTTAGTATGTGACACTGCCTTTTTTATAAAAATCAGAGATAACAGTGCTTGTGCAAGTATTCGTGGCTGAAGGAGCGGAGTTCAAACAAGTATATCTTGCCACCCCAAAATAATCACTACTCGACTGCAGTCTATGACTATGTTGGTCGAGTTTTTTGTAGTGTATTTGCAGGTTGTTTGGAAACGGGGCCAGCTCTAATCGACTCCAAATACCGGGACGTCAGCTCACCATGTATATTTACAGACAGGAAATTGAGTGCTTGGGTCTGTGACTATGGCAAGACAACGGGACAAGTCAGTTATTACTGAAATTTAAAGTGCGTGACGCTGCATAACGCCGACCATAATCCTATTGGTTGAAACGCCGGTGCCTCAGATTCTTTGGCATCCTATTGGTCGGGTGGAGTTATGGGGGCATGTCGCCATGCGGATGGTGTAGCCGGACGGACACCGCGGCTGTTTGTTATTGAATGGAAATCCTTTTTTGGGGGGGCAATATTCCTATTTAGAACACGAAAAATTAAATGTATTTGTTTGTATCATTTAATAACTTTTTTTGTCTTTATTAGCATGTAATTACGCAGTTTTTGTAACATCTTGTAATATTAAGGAGCTATTTAAAAGTCTTAGAGCCCTAGGCCTTGAGCAGGCGCCGGTGTTCGATTTTAACA
The DNA here is from genome assembly GCA_023029165.1 of Gobiocypris rarus. Taxonomy (NCBI): domain Eukaryota; kingdom Metazoa; phylum Chordata; class Actinopteri; order Cypriniformes; family Gobionidae; genus Gobiocypris; species Gobiocypris rarus. Next base: position 23,249,260 of record CM040919.1, on the reverse strand, counting down.
ATAGCCGAGGAACAGTCACGTAGAAGCGGGCACACTTCCTCAATGAAACCAGCCAGCAGAACCTCACCTCCATCACAACTGTAAATAAACAAAGGAAAGAGAAACCATAGGAGCCCAGCCCGGATGGTTCCCGGCGTTTGAGGCGTTTGGAGATCACATATGGACAGTTCCTGATCGTTTTTCTGGGCACACACAATAGAAAATGTCTAACGGTGCAGCGGGAAGCGGGGGCTTAACCTGGGTGGTAAGTCATATATAATTACTAACGTTGTATTTCATGTGTTATTACGCTCAGAATTCGCGTATTAAAGATTCTAACCGTTGTGTGTACAAACGCATATGCTTTAGCTTTTAGCTGCAATATTCATCCAGTTCCACATACATGATCCCACAGACTTATATGCATCTCTTTATTATTAATGCAGGGCACGCTATATCAATTTATATAGCATCTGTTTTAAATACCTCACATTTAATCACCAATTTGTGTAGGAAGATGAAGATTTGTGAAGCTCTTCATTGTGATGTTGAGGAAAGTTCTTTTGTGTTGATTCTCAGCTGTGAATAACTCTTTCCACTGATTTCAACTTTCTCATCTTTGTTAGTCAAACTTACAAATGTAATGTTTATATATCTGATGACTGTTGTTCTATTACAACCAAAATCTTAAAACGGGACAAGGTGGAAAGGTTTATTTGGGTTTGATCACTCAAAGCCACAACAATAGGGCAGTCCATGGAGAGATAGATGTTAATTATAAGAACTAATCCCAGGCCATGTTACTAGGTTACTTGTTCAAATTACTGATCTTAACAGATATATGATGTGTAGATTTTTGCAAGTGGCGCTAAAAGTAACGTTGACACAAACATGTTATGTTACAAAATTTGCCTGTATTATTTACACATTTGTAGATAGTATTTACACATTTGTACAAATTATATTTACAGGTAGATTACAGACCCCGTTATCATAATTCATTTAAGACAAAAAAATCTGCTATTACGACAACTTGACAAAATAGTGTGTCTAGTGTGTGATGCCATTTGAGCCAATTCCATTGTTAAACCACTGTAAAAATTCTGTTATTCAATGTTATTCAGTGTAAACTATGAAATGACAGCTCAGAGATTATTATAAAGCACTGGCATTACACTGTTTTGAAAAGAGTACAATTTCTTTTCAATCATAGACGTGTTAAAAGATTATGGATGGAGTTCAACAAACTACAGACAGACAGATAAATAATATACACAAGTACAAACATTTACAGAATTTACAGATTATCTATAGCACAAATATATTTGCAAAGCAACTGTTAATCCAGGCCATCTAGATAATTTACCAAATATTCCAGATACCTCTTGTTTCTGTAAAATAATTCCAACATCAAAAGCAACTAAAAGGTTCGCAAACTTTTTGAGAGAACCACTTGATAGCCGCGGACAAGTTTAACAAAGTTGCATGGATGTATCTAACAACAGACCCTCTTTGACAAGAACAATGGTGCGAAGAAAGAGGAAGTGAACGGCCGGGGAGATGCAGGGAAGAGTGAGGCAGTCAAGAAAGAGAGCTCTAAGAAGATGTCAGTGGAGAGGATCTATCAGAAGAAGACTCAGCTCGAACACATCCTCCTCCGTCCAGACACCTATATCGGCTCTGTGGAACCTGTCACTCAGGTAAGAGAATTAGATTCAGCCTAAAATTTTGGCTGACATTCAAGAATATATAAACCCGACCTTTTATAATGAAACTCATTTTAAGACAGAAACAAGTTTTTTAACTATTTGTTGTTTTGCTATTTGTAGTAAAGTTGAAGTAAATGTTAAACTGACTGATTGACTTCTTCAAAGCTTGTGTCATCAAATGGATTTTAATTTCTTTACATAATACTCAAGTGATTGTGTCTTGTGTGTTCTACAGCAAATGTGGGTTTTTGATGAAGAAATTGGAATGAACTTGAGGGAGATCACGTTCGTCCCTGGATTATATAAAATCTTTGATGAGATCCTTGGTAAGATTTCTGTTATGTTCCTTTCAGTGAAAAAAATTTGCACTGCTTGCTTAGTGATCATATATTTCACTTCATTGCTCAGTAGTCTTCATTAAACTAGATTTATAGCATTTCACTAATTACAGTTGTGCTCAGAAGTCATGTTTTTCATGTTATTCAGCCATTATGTTCAGCACTTTGGCGTAACTCTTAAATGTGCTATATAAATAAAATTTTACTTGACTTGATGTTGTGCCACTCCGTTTTGCAATCCTTTTTTGTCCTGCAGATTGCAGGTTTTAAAGCATTAAAGAAATAGTTCACCAAAAAAATTATCCCATAATTTACTCACCCTCAAGCCATGCTAGGTGTATATGGCATCCTTCTTTCAGGTGAATACAATCAGAGTTATATTAAAAAATCTTCTGGCTCTTCCAAGCATTATAATGGCAGTGAATGGCAGCCCTAAATTGGAAGACCAAAAAGTGCATCCATCCATTATAAAAGTAATCCACATAGCTCAGAGGGTTTTCTAAAGGCCTTCTGAAGTGAATCAATGGGTTTGTGTGAGAAAAATATCCATATTTAAAACTTACGTATTCAACTTACGAAGAAAGTTTACCGCCTCTCGCCTCTTTTGATGCTACGTCCAACGTCATCGTCGTGCCAGTTACGCTTTTTCCGGAAGTTGAATATGGTAGGCGGGCGGCCGGAAGCTAGATATTTTTACTTTATAGCGTGTTAAATATGGATATTTTTCTTACAAAAAACAATTGATTCGCTTCAGAATGTCGGAGCCATGTCGATTACTTTTATAATGGATGGATACACGTTTTTGGGCTTCCATTTACTGTTTGGATTAACCTGAACATTTTTTAGTATAACTAATATAACGATTGTATTCGTCTGAAAGAAGAACGTTATATGCACCTAGGATGGCTTGAGGGTGAGCAAATCATGGGGTAATTTTCATTTTGGTGTGAACTATCCCTTTAATGTTTTTGGTAGGTTGTATCTTGTAAATTTCAGTTGCAGAAATCACATTAATTTTGGGGCTTTGTTCATTTCTCATTGCAGTGGATCTAATCTCAGTGTGGCATTTTTCATATATTAAAATCTTTTAGTAATATTATATGCAGTAAAGTAAATATTGCTGTACTAAATAAGTTTAAGTACTATACTAATTTCTGTATTTGCTGTATTTAGTTGACAACAATTAAGATCATTCTGAATGTTTCTGCAGTTTATGTTAACATTTGGATTTTGAAGTGCATTATTTTTCTTATTAATACTATTACTAGTAGTAATAATATAGATAGTATCACTATTATGATTGTTTTATAGGTAATCTGCTATTTTCCAACTATCTAGATGATAAATGTCTGTGATCTTTCATGCTGTAACCAGTGATTTTTTTATCATCAGTCAATGCAGCTGATAACAAACAACGAGACAAGAACATGACCACCATCAAAATCACCATCGACCCGTGAGTGCAGCTTTTAACATTCTCATTTACATCTGCTCTGATTAAAGGCTCTGACTCTAAATGCTCTTGTATCAAGTAATGTTGGTGCTGGCAGTTGACTACTGCAGTGGGAAAATGTTGATGTGATTGATTCTTGGGAGAGCATGCAGTGGGTGTTATGATCTAATAATGTCCCATGGCTGCTCATTTCACATTCCATCACACACACACACACACACACACACACGCACACACGCACACACACACAGACACACCTGCATATGTGGTTCACAGGGACTCTCCATAGACATAATTGTTTTTATACCGAGATTATCACATTTTTAATCCCTGACACTAAACTAACCCCTAAACATAACCCTTACAGAAATCTTGTGGTGTTTTAAAAAAATATATAAATACACACCTTTTAGAAGAGGTGTGAATCTTCACTTGCAAATTTGATTCAGATTCATAACGGTAATTAATATGATTAGCTTTTTGCTTTACTATATTATCAAACAGCTAATAATGTGTTGCTAATGCTACACAAACCATCTCAGAGTCAGAGAGCTGCCTTCTAAAAATCCTTAGAAATGCTTTGAACAACTTAAAAAGTCAGTGAAGAAAGGCATATATTTAATCATAACATTGTAATATAAATCATATACATAACTCACTCGCTATATTGCTAAATGTACCGATTTTTCATATCAACAGAAAAATATACAGGGATAACCTGGCTTCTCTTGAGACTTCCCTGCTTCGTTTGCAGCATAGTAATGATGATATGCTAAAGCCTGCCCGCACATTGATGTGATTGGTTACAAGATAGTTTGTGACATCAAATAGACCAGAGAATTCAAACAGTGTCTTTTTTCATTGCAGTTTTTAAGAGAAAATACTCAACAATGGTGTCGACTTATGAATTTACACATGGTTTGTCTTAAAGCATGTCAATAACATCAAATAGACAACATTAAAAACTCGATTTTCACCACAGGGGGTCATTAGTAGATAAATGCCCTTGCAGATTTATTCACTTTCTGTGGATTAATATTTTTACAATAATAAACTGTCCTAGGCAAGTGTTTTGTATACTTTCCTTTTCTTAAATACAGAAAGAAATATTACAGTTCTCATTTTAATTTAAATATATTTGAATAATACTGGTCCTTCTCAAAAATGTACATATTGTGATAAAAGTTCATTATTTTCCATAATGTAATGATACAAATTTAACTTTCATATATTTTAGATTCATTGCACACCAACTGAAATATTTCAGGTCTTTTATTGTTTTAATACTGATGATTTTGGCATACAGCTCATGAAAACCCAAAATCTCAAAAAATTTGCATATTTCATCCGACCAATAAAAGAAAAGTGTTTTTAATACAAAAAAAGTCAACCTTCAAATACTTATGTTCAGTTATGCACTCAATACTTGGTCTGGAATCCTTTTGCAGAAATGACTGCTTCAATGTGGTGTGGCATGGAGGCAATCAGCCTGTGGCACTGCTGAAGTGTTATGTAGGTAGGGCTGGGCGATATCCAAAAAATATATGTATCTCGATATTGTCCACATTTTTACGATATTCGATATACATCTCGATATGTTTGCAATTGCTTTTAAATAAAAAAAAAAGATTTTATTTTGCCCCTCATTAAAAACAACAAAAACTATTTAGAGAGAACCAAATTAAATACAAAATGTTTACGTTTACTGAACAGGTTGGGATGACCAAAATCTTAAATCATGATATGATATATTTTTTAAATGTACTTTTGTAATTACAATATAGATTTTTAATTTGATCTTAAAAAAAAACATAAACAAAACATGCAAATTACAAACAATATGACAAAAACAGTGCTTTATTTTCAGCTACAGCTGGTCTATTTAACAGTAGCAAGTCAATAAATAAATCAAAAATCAAATAAAAATTCTTCACTCTATAAATTAACTATAGGCTACACTGATTCTTAATAAATATATTAAAGTTGTTTAGCCAAGCATGGGGTGGTTTTCTATTTTTCGTTGTTGTGTGATTAACATTAAATCACACAGAATATGAGGTCCGGCCCTTTAAGAGCTCCACGGACCAAATTCATTGTAAAACACGATTTCTCACTAAACTCTGTGTATGTTCATTAAAGACATACACTACTGTGTGTACCTGAATACTCGCCAGGACGTGCAGTTTTACATCTGTTTGACCAATGAAACCCAATAATCCATGAAGGAACTGAATCCCGATCGCATGTTGTTTCAAAGGCATGTGCGCGCGCTTCAGGTCCGGCAGGCCCCCCGCCGCGCTATTTTTTCTCTCATGTGCGCATGTTTCTGTTGCTTTCTTTGTCATGCGCTGCGCGTATATTTAACTCTTCTGCTACCAAAGTTTAGGGAAACCTCTGCGTTATCTGGTAATGTTATTTGGGAAAGTTTGCATGTTGAATTTGAATTATTCGATATTCACAATATTTTCAAATTTTACATCGTCGTCAAAATTATTGCGATATTATCGCTAATATTCGATATATCGCCCAGCCCTATATGGAGACCCAGGATGCTTCGATAGCGGCCTTAAGCTCATCCAGAGTGTTGGGTCTTGCGTCTCCCAACTTTCTCTTCACAATATCCCAAAGATTCTCTATGGGGTTCAGGTCAGGAGAGTTGGCAGGCCAATTGAGCACAGTAATACCATGGTCAGTAAACCATTTACCAGTGGTTTTGGCACTGTGAGCAGGTGCCAGGTCGTGCTGAAAAACGAAAAAGCAGATGGAAGCATGAAGTGCTCCAAAATCTCCTGATAGCTAGCTGCATTGAACCTGCCCTTGATAAAACACAGTGGACCAACACCAGCAGCTGACATGGCACCCCAGACCATCACTGACTGTGGGTACTTGACACTGGACTTCAGGCATTTTGGCATTTCCTTCTCCCCAGTCTTCCTCCAGACTCTGGCACCTTGATTTCCGAATGACATGCAAAATTTGAGCGACAGTCCGCTTCTGCTGCTGTTTCTGGTTCAAAAGTGGCTTGACCTGGGGAATGCGGCACCTGTAGCCCATTTCCTGCACACACCTGTGCACGGTGGCTCTGGATGTTTCTACTCCAGACTCAGTCCACTGCTTCCGCAGGTCCCCCAAGGTCTGGAATCGGTCCTTCTCCACAATCTTCCTCAGGGTCCGGTCACCTCTTCTCGTTGTGCAGCGTTTTTTGCCACACTTTTTCCTTCCCACAGACTTCCCATTGAGGTGCCTTGATACAGCACTCTGGGAACAGCCTATTCGTTCAGAAATTTCTTTCTGTGTCTTAGCCTCTCGCTTGAGGGTGTCAATGATGGCCTTCTGGACAGCAGTCAGGTTGGAAGTCTTACCCATGATTGCGGTTTTGAGCAATGAACCAGGCTGGGAGTTTTTAAAAGCCTCAGGAATCTTTTGCAGGTGTTTAGAGTTAATTAGTTGATTCAGATGATTAGGTTAATAGCTCGTTTAGAGAACCTTTTCATGATATGCTAATTTTTATCACAAACACAATATGCTAATTTTTTTAGAAGGACCTGTATTGTAGGAACAGCCTGGAAAACATAACTGTATTCTGTTTCTTTGCATTCTGTTTAATATCTTGCCCTCCTTTTTCTAAAAGAGAGTCCAACACCATTGCCGTGTGGAATAATGGAAAGGGAATTCCTGTTGTTGAACACAAAGATGAGAAGATGTATGTGCCTGCACTGATCTTTGGACACCTCCTCACCTCTAGCAACTATGATGACAATGAGAAAAAGGTCACAGGTAATACAAGCACACACTATATACTGCAATTATGCAATGGTGCATATTCCAAAACTCCTCTGTGGTGGAGTTTGTTTTTGTTGGTAGTGTTTTTCTCATGTTCTGCTGGTTATTGAACTTGTTGTCTGTATCGCAGAATGGTCAAGCAGTCTAGTGGATTGACCAGTGTTGCACAATTAATCATTTAACACAATCAATTGTAAATTAGAAATTTGATTAAAAATAGTGCAGTATTGGTGTGCACGCAAAAAAATAAAAAAATACTTTTTTTTATCAGAATAGATTGGTGATTAGATAGAGAAAATAGATTGGTTTTTATGCCTTAAACTGGCTTTAATTAGGCCTTGTTAATTCTTGACATTTCCTCACTCAGGCAAGGGTGATTTTTGCAGTATGGCTCAAGCTGAACAGATGCTGAACACAGTGTGAGACAAAAATGCATTATAAACCTATTTATCAACATTATTTTTTGCACTACAGATAGGAAGCAGTACAAAATACTGAAATGAAGCTGACTCACTTTGGAAGATTAAACAAGTTATATTCTAAGTATTACATATGAGCAGGAAGGAGAATAAGTGAGAATCCAGATGCAGTAAAAAGTTTATTCCAAAAGAAAACAAAAACACACAAACAAACAAAGATATTCCAAACCAGAGACAGGAATGTAATCTAAACGGGGAAACCAGGAACGCAACAGCTTACACAAAGTGTAAAGACATAAGGACAACGACCAACAAAGACTACTGAAACACGGGTATAAATACAAGGGCTAACAAGGGACAGGTGAAGGTGATTAGTTACTATGGAAACTTATGAGGGTAACTATGGAAACTAACAATGTAGGCAATAAAACAAAGGAAACAGAAACTAAATATGGGAAGACAAAAAACAAACAAACAAGGAACAATGGGAACAAAACGCTTTAAAATAAAAGTCCATAAAACAAAAGCAAGAACCACAAAATTAAGGCAACATGTTAACACTAAGGTTTACAATCAAAATATAATCCAGTCAGTTTTTAAAATGTACATATTTCAGTTATATGACAAATGATTGATTAAATGGAATAATCTTTAAATAGTGTGTCATGTTAATATAATAGCAGCTCTTCAGAAACAAAGTGTAGACTGTAAAATGATGTGCAGTCTGCTATTATTAATATTATATTTGTGACAGGGAAAATTACAAGATCATCATCCAGTTACTTTGATACACTCAAGGAGAATTACTTTTTATGTATGTGGTGTGTACCTACTTAACATTATTTTAGGGACACATCTGAACGCCAAAGAGACAAAACCTCCCTTTTGGGAAGTCCTCTTTCATAAAAACTGTACAATATATATATATTTAGTAAAATTAAAAAAAAAATTACATTCATTTTCATATGCCGGTCCTTTCCATCTCTAATTACTGTTGAATGACTAACTAAATAGTGTTCAGAGTTCTTCTCTTAAAGGATTAGTTCACTTCAAAATGAAAATTTCCTGATATTTTACTCACCCCCATCTCATCCAAGATGTTTGTGTCTTTCTTTCTTCAGTCGAAAAGAAATTACATTTTTTGAGGAAAACGTTCCAGGATTTTTCACCGCACCTTTGACTTTCCATTGCAACCAAAATGTTGAAGGTCCCAAAAAAAAAATGCAGTTTCGCAGGGCTCCAGAGGCTCTGCACGATCCCAGACTAGGAATAGGGTCTTATCTAGCGAAACAATCGGTTATTCAAAAAATAAATAAATAATAATGAATATACTTTTTAACCTAAGTTCCTCATCTTGCAATACTCTACGCTCGCTAGTGTCGAAAACGTCACACTAGATGTAGGCGGAAGTACCGCCCCAAGTGAAACTTCAAGGACGTAGCCCATACAAACGCCCTTTACCAAAAAACACTCCATCTTCAACTTTAAAATCATCCAACATCATTGTTCTACCTTTTTTTTTTTTTTGCTACAGGGCATTTGTATTAGTCTTTGCATGTGCGCTTTGTAAACACCTTATTTTGTAAAGGCGACACGTTAACCTGTTACAAACCTAGTTCATTTGAATGGTTGCAGTCATACATGCAGATAGAAATATTTTTTACTTTACTGCATTCTCATTTTCTGAAGCATTTTAGCGAAAATTGGTGCTATATACAAATATTACCGCATATAATGGTGAAAGATCATTGTCATATAAATCCCCCTGAGAGCTTGTGGTGAGTATAGCTCCATTGTTTTGATGTGCTGCTCTCTTTTTAACTGTAGGATTAGTTTGTTTTTCATGCTGCTAAGAGGATCAGTAAGAATGTGACATGCAGTTGTCCCTCACAAATAAATTCTATTAGTTGATTGATATTAATACCCCCCCCCTATTACAATATCAAGAGAAATAATCAACAGTTTTGATTTTTGTCATTACCATGCAGGCTTATGCGAATTAGATGCAGCTGTGCTGTTTGTTCATGTTAAGGATGAGTGTTCAGCTGATTGTAAATCATCAATTTTGTGTTTTTCAGGTGGCAGGAATGGATATGGTGCTAAACTGTGTAACATATTCAGCCTAAAGTTTACAGTGGAGACAGCCTGCAAGGAGTACAAACGCAGCTTCAAACAGGTACAGCCTTTTTACTGAAGTGTGATTTGGAATACAAAAAATATGTTGTAGTTGTGATTAGGGGTGGGAATCACAGGTCAACGCACGATACGATAATATCACAATATTTTGCCCACGATAATGATATATCACGATACCAGCGATTCTGTGACAGACAATATATTGCAAGAAAATCACTCACGATATATCACGATATCATTTTGTAAATGAAAAAGGCGTCAAAAAAGTAATATGATCATATATTTCATTATTAAAACTAAATCATATAATATTTGAAATAGCATTAAAGTACAGTAAGTGCATATAAAGCCATCAAACAGCCATGAGAGAACTGTTTTCTGTCACTATCTGTAACTTATTCATAGCAGCAACATTTCATATTTGGAAATTGCAAAATTTACACATTACTAAAACTGTGAAAAAAACACCTTATTTAAATAAAGTATGGTCACATCTGAGTACCAAGCGCGTTAACCAATCAGGAGCCTGCTTGCTGCTGTCATGTGGTCAAGTGACGTGATGAGAAACCCTGCATAATTAAAAATACTGATATTTTGTCACTGAATGTAGTTTTAATGCTTTTCAGTTGATAATGTAGTTGTTTAAAGCGAAAATATGTGGTTTATTTAAGAAGAAAGCGCCTATTTAAAAAAAATGATCTTGCGTTTTTTGAGTTGTGAGATCCAGGCGATCACCGGGCGCACAACGCTCGTTAACCCTGGCGGGAGCAGCCTTTCCTCGGCCAGTCCTTCTGGTGTTTTCCGCTGGCTCGGATGTCTCTCTAGCGGTTAAACATGACATACAATTCGTCTTGTGTACATCTAATGGGCGATCTTTGGTCTAATAAGTCTATTGTTGCCAACCAAATCATTTTGAAGTGAAGTTGCATAACTTGCAGTGAAGATAATCCAGGTAGTGCGTTGGCTAAACCACATTTATGTGGCTGTTAATGCTTTTTTTTTTAAATGAAAATGAAAAGAGGCAGAGTGGTGTTTTATGACATTTTTCTTTGGAGTGCCTTGAACACGCGTCTATTTCGCTTCAAATGCTCGATTGCTGCGGACACGCGAATGGATTCAAAATGTTCACGCGTCAAACTAGACGTGATTTTGACGTTGTATTCGCGTTTGGTGAAGTGCCACCACATGAAGTCTGGGGGTACTGCCACTCTGGGAAGCCAAAGCGGTAAACAGCCACAATGTAGACATGAATTTAAATATTCTGATAAAATATCGATACTTGGAGACAGCGTATCGATAAGGTCTCGCCGCCGGAAATATTGCGATAAATCGGCATATCCGTTTTTTGTCCCACCCCTAGTTATGATAAAACAGCAGCTATCTTGAAGTATAACACATTTGTGTAAAGTTTTTCTCCTCATATCTTTCCCAAAGACATGGCAGGAGAACATGGGAAAGACCAGTGAGGCGAAGATCAAACACTTTGAAGGGGAAGATTTTACATGTGTCACCTTCCATCCTGATCTGGCCAAATTCAAGATGGAGAAACTGGATAAGGACATTGTGGCTCTGCTAACACGCAGGGCGTATGATGTGGCTGGCTCTTGTAGGGGTATTAAAGTCATGCTCAATGGAAAGAAGCTACCTGTAAGTGACCTGTCATTTCCTTATACAAACATTTCTATACATTTCTAGTCGTCTCTCATGAGCATTTGTTTGTGTCTCGTGCTGCAGGTGAATGGTTTCCGCAGTTATGTGGATCTCTATGTGAAGGATAAACTGGATGAGACGGGAGTCGCTCTAAAGGTGGTGAATGAGACAGTGAATGAGCGCTGGGAAGTTTGTCTTACCATGAGTGAGAAGGGCTTCCAGCAAATCAGCTTCGTCAACAGCATTGCCACCACCAAGGTCTCTGAAAACACATTTATTCCTGAAACTAGAGATTAGATATTTTTATATGTGTAAATAATTAGTTAACTGAAACCTTTGTATAGTTATATATAGTTTCAGGTATGCCAGACTCCAATCTGACAGTTTAAGTATAAAAGTGGGGATGAATTTAAAGTAGCAACATTTAGAGGGTTGTACCAACTAACTAACAGCAAAAACACAGCAAACTCTGTGTTTATATACTCTGCTCAGTACCTTTGCTATACTGGTGGTTTTCTATCATTCCTCTATTGTTTAGATGCTTCTTTTAAAGTCATGTAATACTTATGAGCTATGTGATATCTTAGGGAGGAAGACATGTTGACTATGTTGTGGACCAAATAGTGGCGAAACTGATTGAAGTGGTGAAGAAGAAGAACAAAGCTGGGGTCTCTGTGAAACCATTCCAGGTGTATATGCTCAACACACTCATAAGATATAATATCTATTTAAACACTTGGATATGTGCTTCTTCAGTCTCTTAAGCTGTTGAATCTCCTAAGATTTAACTGTTTCAACTGTTCTAAGAAAATATTTTTAAATTTCAGGTTAAAAATCATCTGTGGGTATTTGTTAATGCCCTAATCGAGAACCCAACCTTTGATTCCCAAACCAAGGAGAACATGACTCTACAGACCAAAAGCTTTGGCTCCAAATGTGCTCTCTCTGAGAAATTCATCAGAGCTGTAAGTGTGTGATTATTTATATCTCTTCAATTATGAAATGTTGCACTTACTTAATGTCAATGTTTGTATTTTAGACTCCCTTTCATTATCAAAAGCTTCTGGACATAACGAAAAGAATTGCTTGTATTAAAGTCGGCTTGTTGAAACTGAAGTTGTGACCAATAAGTTGTGCACAAGACAATATGTAACATTTTAAGAAAAATAATTGGGTGGATTTTGATTAGATGCCAACTTCAATAACCATTGAGTTGTTGTAATATCGGAGTTATTTGTCCCATCATAGGCCACAAACTGTGGTATTGTCGAAAGCATTCTGAACTGGGTGAAGTTTAAGGCCCAGACGCAGCTGAACAAGAAATGCTCCTCTGTCAAACACAGCAAGATTAAAGGAATTCCCAAACTAGACGACGCCAATGATGCTGGTGAGTTCATGATGGATAAACCCCTTTGCTCTCTTCTGCTCTCCACAGCCATATCAGCAGTTTTTAAAGATCATGTTCTGCTCATTAGGACTTGGCAGTATAGACCAAAAATCACTATTTTTAGACTGAATATGTGATATATATCTTGGTATTTTCAATGAAGTAGGCTAAATGTACTGTTTTTAGGCACTCTTGCAAAACACTTTGTTTCAGGGCAAAAGGCTTTTTTGCTCTTGAAAGGCTTTACATTACATCAGCAAGTTTAACACTCTCTTTGTACTGTAGTTTATGGTGCTGTTGAAAATTTTGGAAGAGATTTTGAAGTACTTCCACTTTTGGATGGAAGCTGTTTATGGCATTCCCTACAGATTAAATGGTTTTGATGCTCATCTGATCTTTTAAATCTGAATAATCATAATTCAGTAATTGAACTATGACTGCAGCAAATGTTTATTTTGATAACTGAATAATCTGTTGATTATTTCTTTGATACATCGATTAATTGAATGCTTCTACTTAGGGATGCACCGATATGATTTTTTGGGGCCGATACCGATGCCGATTTTAACAAACAATTATTGGCCGATACCGATATTTGTCATTTGTCCTCTTATTTGAAATTGTGTCATTCAATTAGAGTGTTTTTCAGCACAGTAAAAAACAACAACAAAAAAACCCCTTCCATTAACTAATAGCCTACTAGCTAGTTTATTGTTGCATTATCAAATAATTTCTAATGACCATAGACTGGATCCATTTAACATTTAGCAGGCCAACATAAATACAAAAATACAATAGAACAAGATACATGTGAAATAAACATAAGTTTTTTTTAAGTAGGTTTATTGTTAAATAACACAAAAATTTAATAACGTGTCAATTCTACGTGGACCGCAAGCGCTATGATTGGTCTGGCAGAACCCCTCCCTCAGGTCAATAAATCTGCTATAGCAGTGTGTGTGTCCAGAAATTGGATGATAGTTTCTTTCTTACATCTGCTATATAACAAAATATTTTGTAGTGCAGAGATTCTTTATGTTAGTGAATAAATACTTGAATAAAGTGAATAAAGATCCGCTGTGTATAGTTTATTTATTTTCTCATTAAAACCAAAGATGTTAATCAGTGTTTGTATATCAAGAACAGGGACACATGCATTTCGTTTTGTGATTTCAAAAGAATGAATAGTCTCCGCAACAGCAATCGATTGAAGCGCTATAGCCTGTGTACGATAGCTTGACGTGGTCATGCTCAATTCTAGTCAGAATATGAGTCTGATACTGCTCCATTGGGCTGTGATTATGGGGCGTGTTTCAACCGAACGAGGAAAGACCTCAATTGGATAGACCTACAACACATCAGAGCAACCGAGCGACGCATAACGTTAGTTGTCAAATGTCAACAGAACTCAACTGCACTGTGTTGCCAAGTCCGTGTTTTTCCCGTGGGTTGTTCTCCTTGTCCGTGGGTTGAAACAACCCCAATTATGTGATATATAGACCCAGGAATGCGAATTTTAGAAGGCAACCTTGCCAAAATAACATATTTTACCCCACCAACGCCATTTTTTTCCCGGATGATGGATGATTTCACAAACGCATTCCATCGCCAGATCAACAAGCCGCTTCTTCTTCTGCTTTTGCCTAGATACTGCAGGTTACCATCCACATGGAATTGCACATTGACGCGGACAACAACACAGAAGTATAAATGAAAACCAACGCGTAACTTGCGCGGTAGAGGATACGGCGTAGGTCCGATGCAGAAGTATAAATCAGCCTTTACTTTGTTAAACTGACCTTTTATTTTGACGGGTTGCCATGAAGACCTTTGAGTTCCTGTGTGGGGGGGTTTATGATATGACGATAGAGTTTGTCAAATGAAAAGGTAAAATGCTCATGAAGTGACTGGAGATGCATTCATGTCCTCATATTGAGGTGGCAGAGGCTGATAAACACAGCAAGTTTAAGTGTGTGTGTGTGTGTGTGTGTGTGTGTGTGCGTGTGAGTGTGAGTGTGAGAGAGAGGGGTAACGTTAATGATAAAACTGCGCGTCTGCTCCACTCACACAGACACAGAAACATGCAGGATTCATATTTAAACATGTCTTTTTGCGTCTTAATATTCACAGACACTACTAGTATATAACGCTGTTTGCTATACGTTTTATGTATTTATCAAAACTTTGACTTATTCTGTGGCATTCCACTGCAGTAAATTCATTTTTATGACTAATCCGTCTGCATTGTCTGCATCGTGGAAATTAATCCATAATAAGTTACAAAAGTTAATTTAGTCTTTTTTGGGGGGACTTTTGTTGTTTGATTAACATTAAAAAGCAGACAGCAGTGCAGCAGGAATATTACATTATACTCTTGGATTATGCCGCAGACATTACACAGCTCAGTGCCTTCACGCAGTTATTAACGCAGTTTTAAACCCTCGGTTTGTTATATCAGGCTTTTTCATGCTATAGCCGATATGCCGATGGTTGTAAAAAAAATCGGCCAATAAATATCGGCTGCCGATACATCAGTGCATCCCTACTTTTACTTAAATATTCTTAAAGGAACACTGCAACTTTTTAGGACTTTAGCTTATTCATCGTATCCCCCAGAGTAAGATAAGTCCATACATACCATTTTTATCTCTGTGCGTGCCATAACTCTATTCTGACGCACCCACCACTGAATTACTAAACTATTTAACCATATCAACTATATCTCTGATCTGCCCACATTATCACTATATGATAAATTGAAATGAGCTGATGACATCACCGTATTCTCCAAAGCAAACGTATAGCCGAATAAAATTTTGTTGCAATATTTTTTTGTTTAACACTGTAAATCTGCTTTGAAACAATCGTCATTGTAAAAGCGCTATATAAATGAAATTGACTTGACTTGACTGGAAGTAGACTGGAAGTAAACGGATCCAGCTAGCCTACTGCTCAATAAGTGTCAAAATAACACCAATATTTTTCTATTTACATGTTGTGATGTGTTGTTATATACAGTCAAAACTGTTAGGGGTATAATCACAGTGTGTACAAATAACAAGGTAACATGAGACACAGCCATCTTATAAACGTATACATACTGAGGTCTATATTCACAGAAGGCAAAACACTGCTTCTACTACGGAGTGATTTGCTCGCAGCACCAGAGGAGAAGCACCGTTGTTACTTCCGTCAACAAAACCAACGTGACTAGGTAGCTAGTAACGTCCATGACTGTTGGTCATGGCTGACTTTGAGGAATTGTCTGAGGATTTTTACTTGGTATCAGACCAAAATCCAGAACCATATCGTTTTGAGCCAGAATACACAGATGAGGAGTTACAAATTTGGAAGCTGATAGACAAGACGCCGAACAGACCGAGGTCGAGGGGAGAATCAGAACGAACACAGAATGGTGGTGTAAATGTGGAACATGCCAACCTATGCCGAGCGCGTTAGCGACAACACAATACTAACATTACAGAGGATACATGGAGCACAGGAACAACTGCAATACAGTAGTGACTGTTTTACGTGAATCCCCGCAGCTCCCTGAGCCGAGTGCTGTGAGTGCGATCTCAGCCCCCATGGACGGGTTGAAAACATGCGGAAATAGCGCCTACTGCTGGCTGTAGTCTTTAGCCTCTGGCCAAAAAATCTTCTGATGACGCAAAATGACGATATTTGCGTCATCGGAGGATTTTTTCCAATAATAAAATACATAATTCTCTCCTCTCAGGGTATATGAGAGGGGAAAATACGATAATTTGAATATACTCCTGGGTTTCTACTGATACAAAGCTTAATGCTAATCGCTGAAGTGACAATTTAAGTCCCCAAAAGTCGGCGTGTTCCTTTAATGTTTGCCAATATTATTTTAATATTTGGGAGAATTTTGTGGAAACGTTCATGCTAAACTCAAATGTTTTCTCTAAAATCAAAAGAAAATATATAATATTTAGCATAAAGAAAATTAAGCCTATAGGCATGTTTTCACAAAGACGAATGTCGGGCGCAATAATTATGTGGAATAAACTTTTTCATCTGAATTTGAAAAGAATGTTAAAGGGTTAGTTCACCCTAAGGGGTTGTTTACGCCACGTCACATTTTCTCTGATCATGAAAAATTCATGTATAAATGCTCTCTGAACCGTTTTCGAGACTCAAATCCGATCACTTAAACTACTTCAGGAGGTGGTTTGAGACGCATTCCAAACGAAACTGGTTAAGTGTAAATGCGTCTGGTTCTTGAAATCAAATATGTAAATTTTACTGTTTCAAAAATGGTAAAAAACTAAAAGCGTGAGAGCATATTATAGGCTACCGGCTCCTAGTAGCCAGATATGACAGCGCTACAGCAGCACACATCCCTGCAGATGAGTAGCTGATTATCTCTTCATCAAGCTGACGTGCAGGCTACCGCAAATTAAACTGAAAGTTCACCGTTGAGTCCTGAAGCTCAAAACACAATCTTCAATAAAAGTAGTGAGACTAAATTAACTTACCAGTGACGATGCTGCTCTTTGTTCTATTACTGTCTTTGATCTTGACATTAGCCGATGTAAGACCGCTGAACCCGCTCCAATGACCGGTAACGAACCGCGGTGAAGGTCGCATGCGCATTCAGTGTTTCTTCTGGTAAGAGATGGGGGTTGAAAACAGTAAAGCAAATGTCTTTGTTCAATTTAAAATAACAAATATCTTTGATTATTTTCAATCCTACACCGATGATAGATAAAATGCAGCTAATATCTGTTACATTTGTTGATGTGAAATTTCAAATTTGTCCAATTTGCATAGAGCAGATCGGATTTATATTCCCTTTACAGAGAGACACATTTATTTGGGCATGTGTAAATGTAACAGTGTAAACAAATCAGATAGCTATCTAATAAGTAATAATGCATGAAGTGGTTAGCCTAGATTCCAGCGGACACAACATTTTTGCTCGGGCAATTTGGTCTGGACTCGATCCATAGAGGAGTAATTATGCCTGTACAGAAACTGTTCAGACCAATGAAATTGTCAGGACGGGCTTTAGACGATGATGGACAGATAAAAAACAGTAACGTAATCATCCACGTCATCGAAGGCGCTTGTGTTGAATTTGCTCTTATCCTCGGAGAACTTCTTCGTATATGGATTCACCTTTACTATTTCTCTCAGATCGTGTTGGTAAGTACTCTTGTGTATCCTTAAATTCTTTTTTTTACAACACTGGCAAAGATCGTTAACACTCATCGGGGGATTCTCCGGAAAAAATGGCGTTGAAAACAACCCTCGGGAAAACTGCGGACTTAGCAACACAGTGCAGTTGAGTTCTGTTGACATTTGACAACTAACGTTACGCATCGCTCCATTGCTCTGATTGGTTGTAGGTCTATCCAATTGAGGTCTTTCCTGGTTCGGTTTAAACACGCCCCATAATCACTGCCCAATGGAGCAGTATCAGACTCATATTCTGACTAGAATTGAGTATGACCACGTCAGGCTATGAAGAGGTGGAAACAGGCCAAAAAATGCTAATTCTGTCATTAGCCCAGTTTCCACAAAAATTACCCAGAACAATTTGTCCCGGGAACTTTTTCCCAGGAACTCTTTTTTCCCCAGACCTGCTGCTGTCTGCTTTTCCATCGCGGTCTAAGTATCGTGAAGATTAGTCCGGTGATGTAGGACTAAGCGCAACTTTCCAGAGCCCACTGGATTTCGTCCTCCTCAAATAAAGCCTCAACATTGCCGTTGGTCCATCAGTTGTATTTTTTTAACTCAGTTGATGATTCAAATAGCAAACAACTCTTACTGCATGCACCGCAACAGTCTTTTAGGTTGAAATAAAATGCTGCATGAACTCAAAACAATCAGCATGTTTAGCGCCCAAATAACTCCCCAGAAAGTTCCTGAACTTTGAAAAAGTACTACCTCGCAAGCAGGGCCGTTTTGAGGGGGACATTTTTACTCAGAACTTTATTTAGACCCTGGTTCCTTCTGTCGAAACACACAGAGTACCACCCCAAAGTCCCTAATTCCTGGGGAAAGTTCCTGCGGTGGAAACACGGCTATTATTTAGTCACCCTCATGTCGTTCCAAACCCATAAGACTTTGGTTAAAGGGTTACTTCAGCGATTAGCATTAAGCTTTGTATCAGTAGAAACCCGGGAGTATATTCAAATTATCGTACTTTCCCCCCTCATATGACCCTGAGACGAGAGAATTATGTATTTTATTTCTGGAAAAATTCCTCCGATGATGCAAATATCGTCATTTGGCGTCATCGGAGGAGTTTTTGGCCAGAGGCTAAAGACTACAGCCAGCAGGCGGCGCTGTTTCCTCATGTTTTCAACATCACACTCACCTTTAAGTGCACCTGTTGAGGATGACATGCACATTCACAGTGCAGCTTTTTTTTTCTTTTTTTTTTAAGACTGGAGAGGTATTCTAAGATATTACATATTTATATTACACTGTGATGAAAACATGTCAATACTGTCAGAAATGGAAAGTTGCTGCAGATATCAGAAATAGCAAATAACAGATGAAGCTAATTAAATACATAAAATATTATTAAAAATGAAAAAAGAAGAAAGAAGAATAGGGGGATACCTACTTTCAGAGTGAAATATAATTTTCATTCAGCCCATCTGCCATTGATTTGGCCTAGTCACACAACTCGCATGCAAAATCGACCAAACATTTGTGTTATGGTGAATAGGCCTTATTTGTGGAAACACTGAATTCCTTTTAAAAAGTAATGTTTTTGTGTAATTGTTCTGCCACATTTATTTTGACTTGATTTATTTAATTTAAATTACCTATATACAGTAATGAAAATGATATATTAAAGAGAAGTGGTGCAGAAAATATGTTTAATAGTCAAAAATAAAAAACAAATGTCAGCTTTTGACTGATATTTCATTTGGTAATTGCAGTTTTGCTTAGTATATTGTAGCAGCTTCTTTGTTTGGCTTACTTCTTAAAGTACTCTAACTATGAACGTGGTGTTCAAAATGTTTGATTAATCTGTATGTAACTCTTGCACCATCATGTAGGGGGGAAACACTCTTCCGAGTGCACTCTGATTCTTACTGAGGGAGATTCAGCCAAGTCTCTGGCTGTGTCCGGTTTAGGAGTGATCGGGCGAGATCGATATGGAGTGTTTCCGCTCAGGGGAAAGATCCTCAACGTGAGGGAGGCCACACACAAACAGGTAAGCTGTAGGAATCTTGACACGGAAAGATAAACCAAACTAGAAAATAAGAGCAGAGAATGTAATGTACTTTTAAATTTGACTTGAGTGAAAGTACAAAAGTACTTGATTTTTAATGTACTTAAGTAAAAAGTACTGATTGATGAATGTTTATTTTGTAATTTTATACAGGCTACTTATATTATTTAATTTTACATTATATAATTTTATAATCCTATTGCTTAAAATAATTATGAATTGTCAAATAGCCATCACTAGTATGGAAGATTAGTGGACGCAGATACATAACATATACAATACAATGTGTGTTGACAAACAATAATAACAGACAGATAGGGCTAAATGCATAATGCCTGTGCGTAAATTTAATTTGTGTTAGAGCTGCATGATTCTGAATAAAATGAGAATCACAGTTTTTGTTTAAAATATAGATTATGATTCTCCCACGATTCTGAAAAGATAACTAAACAAAATAACGTAACTATTTACTTCAAAAATCGGCGTGCCGATTTAATTAATACAACCGTTATTTGAAGCGCCATGTTAGTTAGTAAGTTTTTAAGTTAGATTTGCTTTTTATATTTAATAGTTAACCACACATTTAATTATTCTGTTTGACCCTTTGTTGAAATTATACTCATTCATAACCTCCTAGAGATCATTAATAATTCCAGAGTAAGTCAGAATAAATCAAGTGTAACAATTTATTAACAGTCAGGTAAATATATAATGCCAAGTACATGAATTCAAAGGTACTCAATAACATCAAATACTCTGAAGTAAAGAGTGAGAGATGAATTCCTGACTTTCAATGCGTAACGCTGGTTGGACACACAATCTGATTTACAGTATTGTGCCCTGACCTTTCTGCTACATCGCCCTAAGTATTCAGACCAGACAGTCACTTCTTTCAATTGGAAACATATGTTAACAAAGTGAATTTACATGCAATCACTGTTTCAGACCTGTATTGACAAAAGACCGAATGGTTGAAAGCCACACCCACCATACTAGGCAAGATGTCTAAACTCTTAAAACCTTTAATATGTTCTTGTTTGCTTCTGTGGAGATGAGATATTTGTACCAGTCGCACTGAGACATTTCCAAATATATCAAACACATATATATATTTTATAGTATTTGTTCACTTTAGATCATTTAGATTTTGGGTGGATTCTGGTGGAGAGATGGGGGTGAAGGAAATACATGTAAATTAGAGCCATTCTCAATTGATTCACTCAGTGTGACGTCGTCTCTGACAGAGGTGCCCAACTAATTGCAAATCCGATCAGTCCAGTTCATGAATGAATTGTTGAAATCAGATTGTGCACGAATCGGACACCGCTTTTGTGTTCTGAGCATGTGTCAATTTCTTCATTTTAAAATAAAGAGTAACAGTATGTTTTATGAAATGTAAATGAATTTCAGACCTGTTTTTTTCAGACCTCAGTTCATAACTTGCATCTTTCAGTTATATCCTTATCTGCAAATCTTAGAAATGTATGCAAGTATTTCCATTTTGCATAAAGGCTTGTGCTGTCAAGTGAGTCTCTGCTAAACTTCACAATGAAAGTAAAATAAAATATTTTGCATTTGAAAGTGGAAGTCAAAATCTTCAAATCTTATCCCCATTTACAACAGCACAATACACAGCAGTATGAAGAGTGTGTTGCAGCCAGTGCAGCAATATTGACAATTTTTTTCATGGTGTCATGGTTTTTTCATTTAATAAAAAATAAAATAATAAAACATTACATAAAGTGTTAAATTAACTCTCGCAATGAGAAAATTAACACTTTTTCTGGGTTTATATAGGTCCACACTAAATAGAGTTGAACTAACACTTTAAATAAAAACAAACCCTGATTTTGGAGTGCAATCTGTATTTGACTAAAAATGCATGTGTGCATTCAGTTAAATAAGACAACACACCATCAGTTTGGTTTTACTGTCAGAAATTTTATTTTCAACAACATGGAAGGTACAATGCATCATCACCTGACCCAGACAAACACTGCAGATCAAAAGGCCTGTAGAACTTTAAGCTGTTGGCTTTTAAAAGTTCACCCAACTCACAGCATCTCTGTACTTTAAACGTATGATGATGTTCTGAAAAAAATTTCTGTAAGAAAATTGGTCGATAATAAAATACAGTGCTGTCAATTTTGACATTTTCCAAATCTGACTGAAAACAGGAATTTCATTACATACGAGGTCTTGTCTATATTCAGTCTGTATGAGATTCTGTAGCATTCCTGGCAGCTTTTCACCAGTCAACATCCTTCTGACAAAATGTTTTCTTTGGTTCCCAGTCTACTTGACTCAATGATGTTGTTTCCCAAAGATAACCTATTTGACATCTGATAACTTTTTGCCAGAGATTTGGTAAAAAGTTCAAAGGCACTCAAGGAGCTGGTTTCAGCGCAAGGGATGAGGTGCTTGTCCACAACGACATAAAAATGGTCGATCCTACCCTTGATCCTTCCTGATCCCATTAAGAATGGCTGGTTGGCCCTCCCTCCCTCTGAGATCTTCAACACTGGTGCAGGACTGAAAAAAGCAAAAACTAATTATAATGTGAAATGATAAATGCATTAAACCTGTTACTGGTAACTTGCTTACATTCAAATAAAAAAATCTAAATAAAAAATAAAAAAGTATCATAAAAAAAAGACCTATATAACAAATGGTACATTTGGACAGTCACATTATGCCAGCGATTTTCAATCCAGGTCCTGTGGACCCACTGCTCTGCACATGTTGTATGTCTCCTGGATTCAGATCTTTACCTTATTAGGTACTATAAGAGCTCCATGAACTAAACTAATGAGTTAGTTCACTTAAATGAAAATTCTGTTCCAAAACCAGTATAAATTTCTTTGCACTACTGAACACAAAGGAAGATATTTTGAAGAAGGTTTAACTGGACACTTTGGGCAGCCATTGACTTCCATGGTAGGAAAAAAATTGTCAATGGCTGCCCAAAGCGGCCTGTTAAACCTTCTTCAAAATATATTCCTATGTGTTCAGCAGTACAAAGAAATGTATACAGGTTTGGAACAACTATCCCTTAAGTGTGTCAGGTCAGAGAGACAAAATGTGCAGAGGAGTGAGTTCCATTTAAGGACCAAGACTGAAAACCACTGCATTTTACGTTCACAACGACTTTGCAAAAGTATTGTGAGTTTTACCTTATGGAAACGCACAAGTCTGTCAACAGCCTCTGTTGGACTTATCTTAGTCTTCTTTCTCCCTGGAGGAGGAGGCAGGAGGTACAGCAGCATGACAGAAACGTCACTGTCCCAGTCTGAATGAGTAAATGTTTAGGGTGTTTTTAGTCCTCACAATAACAAGAAACCAGAGTAAATATTCAATTATGACATCCTCACAAGTCATGCCAACCATTTTTAGATCCTTGTCCACCTACTGCATTGAGAAGACACTGAATTTAGACAAAATATAAACAATAGTTCTACAGCATTTATTAATCTTAGTTGATATCTGTTAATCTCAACATTTACAAATACATTATACAAATCTAAAGTTGTTTCTTTTAACATAAATGCACTATGAACTAAAATGAACAATTAACCAAACAGTTCTATTTTTTTATGAACTAATACTAAAGTTAATGTTAGTTAACTGATTAATGTTAACAAATTATACATTATTGTATAGTGTTAAACCCCGGGGACTTGAGTGGGCTTATACCTCAAGCATAGTTTCTAACCAGTAGCACAAGATTCTTAACTTACTTTCATTGAGAAAATCTTGAAACGTACAACCTTGATACTGAACCAGCATGACGAACCAGCTTAACCAGCATGAGAAAGCTGTCAAGAAAAATGTACATTACGTTAATATTAAAGAAAATCCAGCGAGCTGCTGTTGTCAGAAGCTCCATTTGTCAACCCAAAAATGTTACATTAAAGTGAAATTGCAGCAAGTTAATTTGTATCTACATCATGTGACGTAAATGATTGCAAATAAAGCGCACGTCAAACACTTCTCATATGATGAGCGAACGTTAGTTCATAATCATACGCTGGCAGGAAATATAAATTCAGCAAATCGCTTCTTGCTTGATTATCTGATAATTTATCTCCGCTGCTTTTTACTTTACACTTGAAGACGAGAGTAACCGCGACATAGGCTACATGTAAATTCATTGCACCGTCATAATCCCTGCACATTCAAAGTCCACGTAAAAAAATGCATTACAATGTCTTATTTTGGCAGCCACAGGGGAATATGAATGCTGCGTTTGCGGTAATTTAACTCATTAAACAGTTACACAAATCACAGAAATGACCATGTTAACTACACCAGATTATAAAATATAATTAAATTTAAGTTTAAAATTGCTAAATAACAAAAACTGTGCAACTCTTACCTCAATATGCCAGTGAACTAGCTGGCCTTGTGATGTCGGTGGTCTGTCACGTTATCTGAAAGGAAATCCTGTTAGCACCCTGGCAATGTTGAGAAAGTACTAATATTATTCTGAATGGTGAAAAAGTAAACATGAAAATTGGTAAAAATTAAGTGGTTATAAAATAGTATACCTGTTTGAACAGTGCTCTCCTCGTGGTCGTCCGCCATTAATCAAAAAGGAAGTAATCTGCAAGGACCGGAAATTGTATCAACTCATCATCATTGTGAATTATGTCAACTTGCAGTAATTACACTGACTTCGACCACTGATTTACACTGCAATTGTTGATACCATTTAAATCAACACCAGAATCAACACTTTTTAACTCTTATAAATTAACACCATAAAAACAACTTTAAACACTTCAGCTCTGCAGCATTTTTCGATTAATTATGACGTATGCAATTTTCGACCCACGGGTGAGGGCGTAGAGCTGAAGTGGCTAAACAACACTGGATATTTTGCTGTGTGGATAGGTCCACCCTAGTTAAATCTCATTGGTCTAAAATTCCTTTTTACACACCTGCTTGTTATGTTTTGACTGTGATTTTTTTTTTAACTGAAAATTGACCCTTGCTTTGATTGTAGATAATGGAGAATGCAGAAATCAACAACATCATTAAAATTGTGGGTCTTCAGTACAAGAAGAGCTATGATGACCCAGAGTCCCTGAAGAGCTTACGCTATGGAAAGATTATGATCATGACTGATCAGGTGTGATTATGTGCTTTAGTTAGTCTTAATCTGATGAATTTTAAGAGAACAGGTCTTTTTTATTCAGAATGCATGCAGAGATACACGAGTTCTCTAATTTCTGTTATGTTTACTATCAGGATCAAGATGGCTCTCACATCAAGGGTCTTCTCATAAACTTCTTCCATCACAACTGGCCATCTCTGCTGAAGCACACCTTCCTGGAGGAGTTCATCACACCCATTGTGAAGGTATTATAATCATCCAACAACAACAAAAAAAGTTCAGTTTATCAGTTTTTTATACTTGTTTCTAAAACGTTCTCTTTAGGCCAATAAGAACAAGCAGGCAGTATCATTCTACAGCATCCCAGAATTTGAAGAATGGAAGAAGCACACAGACAATTTTAAAACTTGGCACATAAAGTACTATAAAGGTTTGTTTTCTGTTTCATACTTACTTGAAAGAGTTGTCATAAAAAAACAAAAATGAGCTTTCATGACTAAATGTTAACTGCACATTTGTTAGGTTTGGGTACCAGCACAAGCAAAGAAGCAAAGGAATATTTTGCTGACATGGAAAGACATCGAATTATGTTTAAGTACAATGGCACCGAAGATGATGCAGCCATTACACTGGTTAGTTTTATTTTTTAGTTCATAATGTTGGATCTAGTTTGTACTGCGTTTGGTGCAACATTACATATATTAGTTGCATATAACTTTAACATAATGGTTAACATTGTCTGTGAACTCTGCTCAGGCCTTCAGTAAAAAGAAAACGGATGACAGGAAAGAGTGGCTGACTAATTTCATGGAGGACAGACGGCAGAGGAGGATGCATGGGCTGCCTGAGGTACAGCTGTCATTTACACACTAAAAAACATAACTCTCTTAAAACAGTTCTTTATATAGAAGTAGTGAAACAAAGGACTAGCCTGACGTGGTCATACTCAATTCTAGTCAGAATATGAGTCTTATACCGCTCCATTGAGCTGTGATTATTGGGGCATGTTTCAACCGAACCAGGAAAGACCTCAATTGGATAGACCTACAACCAATTAGAGCAACGGAGTAAATGACGTATGTTGAGCGACGCATAGTAGTGGGAACTTTGGATCATTTTACGGACTTGGATCTGTCAGGGCTTTCAAAGGAAAAACAGATTGTTCCAATTGCGATAAACAACTTGTTTATTAGATGTAAATGATGACTGTAGTCACAGAATAAACAAGACTCAGGTACAACACAGTTTCCAGAAAGGTCCCAGCAGGAAGACAGGCGTGCCACACGGACAATGGCGATGCAGGCAGAGGAATCAGACAGGGAGACGAAGCAGGGATGCAGCAGGCATCCAGACGCCGAGGAACGGAATTCGGAACAGGGAAAAATCCAGGAGTCCGGACGGACACACGATCCACACACCAGCAGGCCTGGAACGAACTGACAATGAATGTCAGTGAGAGAACGTTATAAATAGGGTGAAGTGATGAGTGTGGCAGGTGTGGGAAATGAGCCCCGTAATCAGTAACCACGCCTCCAAAACAACTTCACAAACACAGAAAAGGAGACGGTGAATCCATGAACCGTGACAGGATCTTTGAATCTCGTTCAGCAAAATGAACAAATCTTTTTCAAATAATTTTGTTTATTTCAGCAGAATATGATTAAAATGTCACATGTTAAATTCCCCAACACATCTAGTACTTATGCAAACATTGATCACATTTGGAATAAAAAATAAATTATAAGCTAATGCAGCCAATGCCAAACCATTTAATCACATCTGTTCCCTGGAAAGATTAGTAACGTTACACCTCTCCTGTCTTCAGGTTTGACTCGTTATAGTTCCGTCATCAGTGTGCATGCAGTCCCGAAAATAAAACTGATTAGTTCACCTCTCCAGTCTTTGGGTTCCAGTTATTCGTTCTCACAGCCCCATCGGCTGAATGCAGAAGATCCTGTACAGAACCGATGGCCTGTAGCGCATGCACGGACAACACACAATGAACAAATCGCTCTCTGAGACAACTCGATGTTCCGGAGTCATATTTAAGATTAGTTCAAAAAGAATTAATCGTTCATGAACAAAGCATCACTAACGCATAACTTAGTTGACAACAGCTCTCAACTGCACGCACACTGGAAGAAGTAGAAGAAAAATATGGGTGTAAACGATCTTTAAAAAAAATTATTTAAGGACACACGGAGTATTTACTAACACAATCATAATTTTTGAGAGAAATAGTTCTCCGTTTAGGATTAGAACGAATTCAACCCAAGCACTCTTTGATGACATCAATGCCTACGTGACTGTTTATCATCTGTCCATCATCATATAAAGCCAACCTGACAATTTGATTGGTCCGAACAGTTTCTACCCTTGGTCTCCCAAGGTGGGAAGCAGACCCGTAGCTGCGCTTTACACACAAGCAGCAGTTGGGCAACAACAAAGGGGACTCAAGCTTTTACGAGAAAGATAAGCCTTGACCAGCGCGCCTACATGGTCATATTCCCATGTGAGAACATGAGCCACCCACGAATGCCGTCTCAGCATGCTAATGCGCTGGCATGTGATGCCTTAAATTATGATGCCTCATGATGCTGGCCACCTCTGGTAAAATCGCCCACATCCTCAGTTGAACGGATCATGTAATTCTACCCCTGTAGTATAATGGCCTATGTCAAGATTGACCGTTTTCAGTTTTTTGTGTTTTCTAAGAAACTTGAAAAAATGACATGGGCAATTATTTTAGGAAGGTGACGCTATGTCAGTCCCTGACATTAACGTTGAATGTGACTGACTGGTAGGGAAGTATTGTTTTTAAAGTAAAAGTACCCACATTTAAATTCACTCTTAAAAGTACAAATTTCAGACTCCAGACTGCAACTAAAACACATTTGCGACCAAAAATATTAATTTGTGCGTGATATTTTTGCTGAGATTGCCATAGGCAACCATATAACCACATTTACATGTTATGATTCATATTTGCGTGGTTTTTACCGGCATGTTCTATGATGAGTAGCCTATCACATCTTTTGTTGTGTTGACATAATAAAATAAGACGCATCACAGCAAAGTTACAGTAAAGAAATCCTCACTGAGTCTGAGCGCCAAAATACGTGTCACAAACAGATTTCAAAGCGTAAAATATCAGGCTTTTTACTCATAATTTATTCATCCAAAATTATGCCAAATTCCTTGACATTCCATATTATATTTCATTTTTATGACTGGATCCTGCGATTTTGTCCGCGTTTTTCACATTGTGAAAATCATAGGGTTTTTGTCTGGAGCCCTAAAAAAATAAATAAAAGTACATTTAATTGAGCAAATATAGTTTGTTACTACCTACCTCTGATATTAATTACACATTTTTATGTATTTTACGCATTACATCCCTACATAAGGCCTATACAAACAAAGTGTCAAGACTTTTTCAATCTGTATTAAACTCTTCTTGCTGTTACTGCTGTTAAAAAATGAAAAAAAAAAATTCTGATCATTCTTTGCACATCTTTGTTTTCTTATTACAGCAATACCTGTACGGCACAACAACACGACACCTGTCCTACAATGACTTCATCAATAAAGAACTCATCCTCTTCTCCAATTCTGACAATGAGCGTTCAATTCCATCGCTTGTTGATGGTGTGTAGTTTCA
Source organism: Gobiocypris rarus (assembly GCA_023029165.1). Taxonomy (NCBI): domain Eukaryota; kingdom Metazoa; phylum Chordata; class Actinopteri; order Cypriniformes; family Gobionidae; genus Gobiocypris; species Gobiocypris rarus. The sequence continues at coordinate 23,220,407 of CM040919.1, read as the reverse complement.
TTTATGTTTTTAACATGTTAAACTCTTAATTTCTCTTCTTAGCTGAGTAAATGTTTTTTTTTGTGTGTGTGTGGAATAATTGCTGTTTTGATTATGTTTGACCGAAGTGATAATGATGTAGTTGTGAAATTATTAAATGCTGCTTGCCTGTAATTGAACTGGGCATCTAAATTTCAAGTCTACTTTCATCTGCTGTATGCAGGTCTGAAGCCAGGTCAGAGGAAGGTGTTGTTCACTTGTTTGAAGAGAAATGATAAAAGAGAGGTTAAGGTGGCCCAGCTGGCCGGATCCGTGGCTGAGATGTCTGCATACCATCACGGCGAAGTTAGTAGCAAACATTTCTTTGCATTTCTTCTTTAATTTGTTCTTGGTCATTATTAGTGCATTATTAATGATTTACTGGTTTTCTTGATGCATTGATTAAACTGCAGATTAACTGAAATATGTATTTTAAAGGGGATTATGCCACTTTTTACACATGTAAAATAAATCTCTGATGTCCCCAGAAGTTTAGCTCAAAATACCCCACAGATAATTTTTTATAGAATGTTAAAATTGCCACGTTTTTGGTGAGCAAAAACACATCCTTGTTGTGTTATGTACCTTTAAATGCAAATTAGCTGCTGCTCCCTGCCTGTTCTATCAAGAAGAGGGCTGTGCTTCAATAGCTTGTGCAACAACAACAACAACAATAAAACATGTCAGAAACTAACAGTGTTCAATTTGAACCAAACTCTGACAGTCCTGCCTACAGAGCCAGAGAATAAATGCTACATGGAGATAGAACAGGTATAGTTTAGTTTAATTTTAACTTATGTTGCCATCTTGCTTTTATCCACAATTAGTACAAGCATGTTGTAGAGTTCCATGTCCGAAAGATGGCCAAAACTTTACTGATGAATTTCATGAAGTTTATTGTTCATCACACAAAAGATGAAGCGTCTGTTTTCACTCCAGAAAATCACTGCGATAGATGAATAAAAACACAGTACAGGAAGTGCGCATTAAAGTCTTATCCATAAACGCTTTCTCCCTTGCATTATTATCAGCATACACAGCGAAACGGAAACTTGCAGATTAAGGGAAAGTAATATTATAATAGATCCCCTTCCTACGTCAGAAGGGGAGAGAAATCTGAGCATCTTGTTTTTTCACATTCTTGCAGAAAAAGGCTTACCAAATCAAAGTTTCTGGGTTGTCCTTTTTCACGTTTTTTAAATTGGTAGATGCACCAGGAACCTACTTAAACATGGAAAAAGTCAGATTTGTCCCTTTTAAACTGTGAATTGCTTATTTAAAAAAAAATCTAAATATTATAATGTTGAAAATGACCAGGGATCAAATGTATACTTATTTATTTAAATACATATCAAATTGAACCGAATTAAAGACTTTTTACAAGAAACTTTGTCTTTTCTGCAGCAAGCCCTGATGATGACTATCGTGAATTTGGCCCAGAACTTTGTGGGCAGCAACAATGTCAACATCCTTCAGCCTCTTGGCCAGTTTGGTACCCGTATCAATGGTGGGAAAGATGCTGCCAGCCCTCGTTACATCTTTACTATGCTTAGGTAAGATTTTATTTGTTATAATGGTGCATTTCTAATAATGGTCAGATTTGAGAAATGTTGATCTTTTTAGGGCTGCAGCTAATATTTATTTTAATATTAGATTTTTCTGTCAATTATTTCTTTGATTAATCAGATGAAAAATTCCAGTTTGAATCTGTTATTTAAAAAAATGGATTCTCCTCCAAACAATGTGCAATTTGAAGGCTATGAAAACAAATATAGTAAATGTATAAATGTAGCAAATTGAATTGGATGATCAAATGTCAGCAGCAAAGACAATGCTTAATCTTTTCAAAGTTCGTAAAAAAAAAAAAAAAAAACACGAACAAATGCGAATTAGGTGCGTTTCCTTGTGGTGCATGGTAGTATAGTAACCAACAGCAAATAAAAAACAATTAATGTTTCTCAATTCCAAGAACGTAAAGAATGGATTAGTTGTGGCAGCCCTATGCTATGTTTCATTTCATTCATTTATCTTACTGTCACATAGTTTGAACTATTTTGGTTAATAACTAATAAATCTTCAAATACACACAAATATTGTACAAGAAATCAGTTTTTCTCTTTTCTCACAGTCCATTGGCCAAACTGCTGTTTCCTGCTGTGGACTCAAGCCTTCTAAAGTTTTTGTATGATGACAACCAGAAGGTAGAGCCAGAGTGGTACATACCCATAATTCCCATGGTACTGGTAAACGGAGCTGAGGGTATCGGGACTGGTTGGGCCTGCAAGATCCCCAACTATGACCCACGAGAGATTGTCAACAACATCAACCGTATGCTCAACCACCAGGACCCTCTACCCATGGTAACACCTCCATCCTCACTCTTTTACTCATTTACATGTTTAGTAGAAATGTGATATTTTTTACTTAAGGGCAGACGTGGCCATTTTCAACTAAGGCTGCCGGTGTCTCCCGCTTTTAGTTAATTTAGTTAATTTGTTCTTAACATAGGGATTTTGCCTAATTTGCAAGGGTGAACTGCAAGTGCCATTCTGTCCATGTTTTGTTTTCTATTTTTAGCATGTTTGTGTTTTGAGACCTTATCTAGCTAGAGTGATAAACAGTTGCCACTATTGCTTATACAGCCATACAACACCATATACCATATCTTCAGACAGATGAAGGGATCATCAAACTCACGTTCAGATAAGATTAGTCATTCTGTGCCTCTCTTTATGCTTTTCTTAGCTGCCCAGCTACAAGAACTTTAAAGGTATCATTCATGAGCTGGGACAGAACCAATATTTGGTCAGTGGAGAAGTGTCTGTCCTGGACAAAAATACCATTGAGATTATTGAACTTCCTGTTCGCACCTGGACTCAGGTAAGGTCACTGGTAGAAGTCTTGTTTTATGACATTAGATCTATTTATTAGAATACCGGTGTGCAAGTGATGTCAGAAATTACATCTTTATTTCTCTCTCTCAGGCATATAAGGAGTCGGTTCTGGAGCCCATGCTCCAAGGAACAGATAAAACTCCTCCTCTAATCAGCGACTATAAGGAATACCACACTGACACAACAGTGAAGTTTGTGGTGCGTATGACAGAGGAAAAGCTGGCACAGGCAGAGGCAGCCGGCCTTCACAAGGTCTTCAAATTGCAGTCGTCCCTCACCTGCAACTCCATGGTATGAACCTCCCCTCCTGAATGTCTTGAATTGAGCCAACACAATTTCATACCTTGTTTAATAATTAGATTAGAAACATACTCTGTGCTGGTATGCAGATTTCAGTGATCTGTCGAATGGTTGTGTATGGTACTGCTGTACATACTTGATGCAGTCTTGCATTATGGTGGAATCAGATTTAAAGGAGTACTTCAGCACTGGGAAGATGAATCTGTATTTAAACTGGGTCATTTTGAGTAGAAATGTGAAATTATTTTTGAATTTGGTGCCAATTCCCAGAATGCACTTCGCTGCCCTCCTACTCTATGCACGGCTACAGGATTACTGGATCAAATGCCTACCACTTCATTTTCATAAAATCAGTTCAGTTAGAGACACTACAATGAAAAACTGAACATGTCTGTTCGATATAATGTGAGTGAGCCGATTGAGTGTCACGGCACAAACGCAGTAGGAGTCAGATTACATTCATCACATGACCTTAGGTAATCTCGGGATTCGCAGCAGCGGCTACATTCACAGCGCATGATCAGTTGTAGCTTTGTTGTAGCCATGTAGCTTTCTAACAGTAGCTTTAGCTCAATATATAACATTATCAGACTAGCAAGACTACTGTCAGATTACTGCAGTTTTTTAAACCGCTAGAGAGCCAAACGTTACATATTGTAGCTTTAAATGGCATTTGCAACCTATTATTTGATGTGTTCATGTACTTGCACAAACGCAGCAGGAGTCAGATTACATTCATCACATGAGCTGAGGTAATCATTCACAGCGTGATCAGTCTGGCGCATTTTCAGTTCATGTCTTTGGAAGCTTAACTTTCATAAGAAGTTCATTTTAAAAGTTGAAACACTCACTTTGCTCTCCACCGCCCCGTTTACATGAATCTCCGCAGCTCCCGAGCCTCTTTAGCCTCTGGACAAAAACTCTGCCGATGACGCAAAATGACGATATTTGCATCATTGGAGCAATTTTTCCAGAAATAAAATACATAATTCTCTCGTCTCAGGGTCAATTGGGGGTTATGATTTGAATATACTCCCGGTTTCTACTGATACAAAGCTTAATGCTCCTTAAAGTATTCAGGGTGATACCCTGTTGCCTTCAAATATCTCTGCCATATTAAACTCAACATTAAAACTGCACTATGTAACTTTATAAAAATCACATTGTTATTAATCACATTGTTATTAATCCGTCTGTCTGTATGAGGAAACTCCACATTAACTTAATCTCCGGAGCTGTCTTCACAAGCATTTCACAAGTTCCTTTGAGAACACTATTATCAGATAAACAATACAACTTCAACCTGCCGAAATAAAAGTTGGGTTTACCTTGAAATGATGACAGACATATATTATTATTGTACAGTACAATGTACTTCTCAAAGTAATATTAACAAGAATAATACAGTATATTTAAACATTAAGGAATATCACAATTTTTAATCCATGTTTTAATTTAAACTGTAAAATTATGAATGGAATTGTTAGAATTCTATTTGATTACATTTGAAAATATTAAATTGTTAAAAGTTTTATGCATTCATTTTATTACCACTTTTTTTTTATAATAAATCACAAAAAACAGAATCCTGAACAAAACACAATAATTTTTTTGTTGTTGTATAAAATAAAATGGAATTTGGGGAAAACTAAACTGATTTAGAGTTTAAACTAATAGAGTATGTTTCCATATTCAAAAATCTGCTTCATTTAAAGTGCCCCTTTTATAGTTATAGTTATACTATATTATATTATAGTGCCCCTACGCATAGACTGTATAAAACAATGGGCATAGTGTCTTGTGACGTCACCCCTAGGGTTTCTGAATAGCATTTTTGAAGGCCAAAGTGGGTCGTTGCCATCTTGGCACCTCGTGTCACACCCGGATAACTAAAAATGGGCAAAGAGGCGGGACATGGGTGGAGCTGAGGTGCCTAGTTGCTGAAACCACGCCCGCCTGTCACTCAATACCGAATCGAGTCATCTGTCGAGTCGTTTAAGAATCATTGAAAAATGTGGTGATGTGCAATGTGTATTATGAAATTTTTATTTTTATTTAGGCTTTTATTTGCATATGAACATTTAATAACTCAAAGCTCAAGCATGTTTCCTGATGTGCAAGAACCAGTGAGGTTTATTCTTGTGTGTTATGCAGCACTTTTAAGCTTACGCAAGAGGTTTGTTCTTGCATGTCAAGCAGGTTCGGTTGAGCTTCTGTTTATGTTCGCTGATCAATGTGATATAGGCTTCTGTTGCTTTAAAACCTAATGAACGGATCCAATGTGATACACAGGAATCATTTAGATGTTTGCATGCTGTCTGAAATGTGCCTCTCTGTGTATGTGCATGCTTTCATGTTTGCGGCTGTATGCTCCAATAACATTACTTAAATGTGTAAATTGTCAAGAAAAAACGTGTGCAAATAATAAACTTTTACTCTATGATGATGGCTGCATTTAGCAATTCATCTGCGAATCACATACATGCCAAACAGTGGGGACTGGGGCCAGTGCACGCGCTAGCCCATAACTATGCACTAAAATATGGGCAACTAAAGCACAAAGTTTACAACATTGTACTATTGTAATGCGTACTGCTCTCATTATCTTGCTGTTAACTGTATTTTGATGTGTATATTTTTTAGCCATGATAATCTAACACTGTTTTAATGATCATTAAAATGTGAAACTGTAATACTATCTGCCTAGAATTTTGTATTTGCCTCTTTCTCATTGGTCTGTAGGTGCTATTTGATCACATGGGCTGTATGAAGCGCTATGAGTCTGTGCAGGAGATCCTGAAAGAGTTCTTTGAGCTGCGCTTGCACTATTATAAACTGAGGAAGGATTGGCTGGTGGGCAGTCTGGGCGCTGAGTCAGCCAAACTCTCCAACCAGGCACGATTTGTTCTGGAGAAGATTGAGGGAAAACTATCAATCGGTGAGATATTTATCCATATGTCTGTCAGGTTTTATGATCCTTTTTGGCCTGCTTCTTCTTCTGAAATATATGTATTTTTCCTGTCTTTCTGGTTAGTAAGTTTGAATTTCCACTTCAGTGTAACTGGTAATAACAGTTTTACTGCAGAGGACAAATGAATGAAGCGCCCTTTAAATTTAAATTTTACATTAAACATAAAAAATGAATCTCATGTGCTCATTATTTTACCAGAGAACAAGTCAAAAAGAGATTTGATCCGAATGCTGGTTCAAAAAGGATATGAATCCGACCCAGTGGCAGCCTGGAACAAAGCCCAAGAGAAGGTATATGAAGAAACATAGATGATAGATACAGCTATGAGAATATATGCATCTGTAATCTGTAATGTATGTGTAATATTACTTAAAATGTAAAACATGTAAAATATAAATTTTGTTCAAATCAGAACTCAATGCAAACACCATAGACATGGAAATTGTCCTAAGCCTGACCTTTAAGCTTTAGACTACAGGAGTTTTTAAATCCTAAGCAATTATGAAATCTGGTTGCATCACACACATCTGATATAATCTGATTTTCTTCTCTCAAATGTCAAACATGCACACACATGATGCATCACACACTACAAGAGATTATTAAAATTATCATGCCAGAGGGAGCACCTTGCATGATCATATGCGCAAGCGGATGTAAACTAAATTGATATGGTCTGTTCTTCAGTGAGAACTGGAGGTTAGATTTTAATTGCTAATTTTAATATCTATTAACAGTAGTATGCTAGCTAACGTTAACCTTTAGGCTAAAGGACTCAAAAAGTTTTGCTTGGCAACATCATCAGCTTGTTAGCGAGCAGCTTTCTTCATTCACCCAGTACATTCATAACTGTAAATAACAAAAATTCTTCCCAGCTCTTCTCTTTGTTCATACAGTTGTGGTACGTTTTCGAAGGACATTAGTCAAGTCACCTTTATTTATATAGCGCTTTTTACAATGGCAATTGTTTCAAAGCAGCTTTACAGTGCTAAACAGGAGAATTTTTTTTTATTTGGCTGTATAGCCGCTGTGGAGAAAACAGTGATGTCATCAAGCTCAGTTAAATTATCATATAGTGTCAATGCAGGCAGATCAGTCATATAGTTGAATATTTAGTGTCCCCAACTAAGGGTTGGACAAAAGTAAATTATACAGGATACCGGCAGTCGAGTTGTTGCTGCACTTCCACAAACCGTTGCTCTGTCTCTGCTTTTCAACAGACTCGTACAGCAGCTTGTTTTGTGGTTACCATTTTAAATCTTCTCTCATTCACCGCCGTTTTCTTGTAGACTTGTCTCTCTCTTGTCACTTGGCTATTGTGAAAGTACTTACGTAATCATAGTTATGATCATCCAGATTTAAAATACTAAATATCAAACAGCACAGTTTTGTTTTGTAAGAGCTACATACTTTAATCAACTTGCACAATTTAATTCTCACACTTTAATAGTATTTATAGCCCCTAACTTAATAAAAGAAGCTGTGTTACTATGAGGAATTATTACCTCAAAAATGTAGATCTGTATGCAGGTGCAAGGTACTTTATCTAAATGAAATACATACACCTCTTTTGCTCATGTGCCAGCAATTTTTTTTACAATACTGTTGTGGCTTAGACTCATTGTTCATATCTCACTTTTTCTCTTTGTATGATCAATGACGATGATGGTAGTCTTTAGAGGATGAGGATGGTGATGGTACTGACAGTGACAGCTCAGTGGACTCTGGCTCCTCCTCTGGGCCAAATTTTAACTACATTCTGAACATGCCTCTGTGGTGTCTGACCAAGGAGAAAGTTGAGGAACTCCTCAAGCAGAAAGACCTGAAGGTACCGGGATCAGTCATCAGTGTTGCATTCAGTGATTCATAGCATTTTTTATACATTTTATTGATATGACTGAACTTTTTTACTGTAATATAACATCATGTGTTATGTAATGTTGGAACATTCTTTTCGAAGGAGTAATACACACCCACTATTTTTTTATTCTGTTATTATTTATTCATCTCAGTCCAAACCTGTTTGACGCTTTTTACAATACAGATTGTTTCAAAGCAGCTTTACAGTGATTAATACGAAAATAATGCAACAATGTTTTTTTTCCGGCTGTACAGCAGCTCTAGTAGAAAATATTATCATTGTTCAATTGTTGATTCATTTCTGTTGTAAAAATCATTAGTTATTAATTTAGTATATTTATTTATACAGCATCTCTGGAGAAAACAGTGATGTCATAACCCAGCTCAGTTCAGTTCTCATACAATGGTGTCAGTGCAGTCAGATCAATAATATTGTTGAATATTAAGTGTCCCCAAGTAATCAAGTCAGAGGCGACGGTGGAAAGGAACCCAAGATTGTCTATGAAAGCCTGAAGACTTGATTTTTATGTGAAGGACTCGGGGTGTTTTTGCAGGAAAAATCTAAAGGATGTAAGGTTTACACCCAATATTTATAAGGTCATTTGAATTCATATAATAGCTTTGTGTGAGGAAAAGACCAAATGTTGTTATTCACTGAAAATCGGGTATAGGGTGAACTATTCATTTGACTAATAACAGCAGCAGGTTGAAGTGTGTGCTCTTTAATTTGTTATATAGAAAGCAGAGCTGAATGAACTCCAGAGGAAAAATTCAGAAGATCTGTGGAGGGAAGATCTGTCCATCTTCATTGAGGAGCTGGACGTGAGTCTCATTTATAGATGTTAGCTTTAGGATTGGGGTTTCTTTAATCTTCTTTAAGTGCCGGGGAGCAACTTTGTCTAAAGTGCTGCAAAAAATAGATATTTTCAATATTTTCTGTTGCAAAATCGAGTTCCTCTAGGCTATTTGGGATGCTGAGGAGATGAAACTGATGAGAAAGATTATTTACAAAGCAATCTTTAGTGGCGGCAGGGATAGTCCTCCAAATCTGAAGCAGACGGACGGCTTTGCAGCCTTAGCTAAATTAAGTATACATGATACTGATAATGATCTGAGATGTCATCGCTCTGCTGCAGAATTTCAATGGTATCAACATTTATTCCATGTGACAATATTAGGTCTAGACTCTAGAACAGTGGTTCTCAAACCTGTCCTGGAGGACCACCAGCCCTGCACATTTTGTATGTCTCCCTATATCTGACATACCCATTTCAAGTCTTCCAGTCTCTACTAATGAGGTCATGAGTTGAATAAGGTGTGATAGATGAGGGACACATACAAAATGTGCATGGCTGGTGGTCCTCCAGGACAGGTTTGAGAACCACTGCTCTAGAGTATGATTATGGCGATGAGTAGGTCCTGACACGTGTTGCCTAACTCCAATAGAGTTTAGAATGTCTCTAAATAATAATCCCAAAAGCGTCTTTTTCATTGTCTATATGGATATTAAAATCACCAACAATTAGGCCTTGCAGCCAGTACTAACTCAATTTTAACAGCAACTACTGTTACTAAACTAACAGCTATTTTTTTGATAAAGTCTGTATTGTGCCCTGGTGGCCTGTATACAGTGTGCACATATGTCAAACGGGATTTATCAATTGCACTACATAACGTTACATAAAGCACAAAAACTTCAAAATAATTATATTTGAAACTAGACTTCTGAGTAATACTTAAGATATTATTATGAATTACAGCAACCCCTCCCCCTTTACCTTTCAGATGTATCTCGTGTATATAACAATAATCTTGTGGGGTGGATTCATTAAAGTAATGTAGTCGTCAGGTTTTAGCCAGGTTTCTGTCAAACACAGCACATCTAGATTATTATCTGTAATAAAATCATTAACAATAAGTGCTTTTGGGGAAAGGAATCGAATATTCAGCAACCTGAGCTTTATCATTTGATCATCTGTGTGGTAGCAATCCGTCTAAATTCTCCTCTTGTTTCAATTTTCTTCGTGAGTGAGCGTGATTTGAACTCGAATAACATCCATTAGTCCAGAAAACTTCTTTTCAAAAAGGTTTATTAACAAATTAGCTGGAAAATGTTACACGGTCAGAAAACTGTATCGCTCCAATATCACACAAAAAACTAACGGTCAATATGTAATATTAAATAACACTTAATTATTATTTACTTATAATTAATTAACAATTGCTTAATGCACACAATTATTTAACCCACATCTACATAAGAAACAAATAGTAAATGGCTCTTACAATCTGTATTATTTATATTGTTTATTTGTTGGACATTAATTACATTTTTACTGTTGAATGGTTTTGATGGGGTTTTTTTATTAGTTTTTTTTTTAGATTTATCTGACTTCTGTATTGGGAGACAGCTAGCAGGCAGTCGGGTAAGCCAGTCTGTCTGCATCCTGAACTGGGCCCTAGTTAGTCAAGGTTTAGCTCTAATACTGTAATGATACACAGACAGTAGATGCAAATGCAAAAACGCTCTTTATTATATGGCCAGGCCTAGAAGCACACAGGGTCAGACGGTCACAAGACGATGACGACGAACGCAGGGACCTCAGTGGAAAAGGGTGGTGAAGGTGCTCCAATCCCGTGAATATCCCGTGAAGTGCTCAAATCCCGGTGCTGAGTGGAACACCCAGACGGCAGCACACAACGGGCGACTCCAGGGACCAGAAACAGCGGGGAAACAGCAGGAACACACACACAGGAATCACAACGATCTGACAACATGAGACACCAGTTACTGAACATATAAAGACACACATTGATGACAACCAGCTGGCGCTGCTGATCAGCGCTGATCAGTGACCACGCCCACAGACAGTTCACAAGACGAGAGAGAGACAGCGGATTCATGAACCGTGACATTACCCTCTCCTCTAGGAATGCCGCCTGGCGTACTTTACCTGTCGATTGTAATCATCGATCAGGGAGTGATCCAGAATGTCTCTAGCAGGAACCCAACTTCTCTCCTCCGAACTGTAACCTTCCCAGTCCACCAAGTATTGAAATCCGCGTCCCCTCCTTCTCGAGTGAAGAATACGATTAACCAAATAAGTTGGTTCCCCATCTACGAGACGCGGCGGGGGAGGAACAGGGACTGGCGGATTAATCTGTGCATGAAACACGGGTTTTATCTTTGACACATGAAAGGCGGGATGAATTCTCCTGTACGCCGGAGGGAGTTTGAGTCAGACTGTCATCGGACTACATTCGAACAGAGAAAAGGCCCATGGATGACACTGGTAACGTGTTATGTGCATACTCAACCATAGACAGTTGTTGACTCCAGGAGGAAGGATTCCTGGAGACCAAACATCGCAACATTCTCTCCAAATCTTGGTTGGCTCTCTCGGTCTGACCATTGCTCTGCGGGTGAAACCCCGAAGATAAACTAACAGTCTCTCCCAGAAGTTTACAAAACTCTCGCCAAAATTTGGACCCCTTTCAGACACCACGTCTGTCATGAGGCCATGTTACCGAAAGACGTGATCAATGACAGTAACCGCTGTCTCCTTAGCTGAGGGTAATTTGGGTAAGGGAATTAAATGAGCCGCCTTTGAGAACCGGTCCACGGCAGTTAAAACGACCGTCTTGCCCTGGAAGGGGCGTGAGGGCGGCAATAAAATCTAGTGCGATGTGGGACCAGGGTCTCGAAGGGACTGACAGCGGTTGTAATAATCCAACCGGAGGGCGATTGGAAGTTTTACCAGTGGCACAAACCGAGCAAGCCAAGACAAAATCGCGGATGTCGCGAGCCATACGTGGCCACCAGAATCGTTGCCTGACCAAAAAACTGGTGCGGTGAACTCCTGGATGACAGGCTATGCTGGAACAGTGACCCCACTGAATAACGTCGGACTGATTTCCCTCTGGCACAAATAACCGGTTCGGTTGGCAGTCGGGTGGAGGCGTTACCCCTTCTAAGGCAGACAAAACCTTCGATTTGACCTCCCACCTGAGAGTGGGGACGAAAAGAGTCTCGGGTAAAATACTCTCGGGAGTAGACGGGCCTACGGATGGGTCAAAAATACGAGATAAGGAATCGGGTTTGATGTTTTTAGAACCCGGGCGGTACGTGAGAGAGATGTCAAAACGTCTGAAAAAAGTGCCCACCGAGCCTGCCTAGAGTTGAGTCTTTTGGCAGTTCTGATGTATTCTAAGTTCTTGTGATCTGTCCAGACAATGAAAGGTACCCCTGACCCTTCCAACCAGTGACGCCACTCCTCCAGCGCTAATTTGACGGCCAACAACTCTGTTACCAATGTCATAATTACTTTCGGCAGGAGATAAACTATGAGAAAAAAACGCGCAAGGGTGCATCTTGTCATCTGTGGAAGCGCGTTGGGAAAGAACTGCGCCTACCCCCACCTCTGATGCGTCGACCTCTACCACGAACTGACGTGATGGATCAGGGGCCACAAGGATGGGAGCCAAAACGAAGCGGCTTTTCAGGTTGGCGAATACAGCCTCGGCTGCATCGGACCACCTAAACGTAGTTCGGGGAGAGGTCAAGGCTGTCAGAGGTGCGGCTAGTTGGCTGTAGTTGCGAATAAATCGCCGATAGAAATTGGCGAATCCCAAAAACCGATGTAGGGCCTTACGGGAATCTGGGCTTGGCCAATCTATCACGGCCTTAACCTTGTCAGGATCCATACGCACTCCCTCAGACGAGACGATGTACCCTAAGAAAGGAACAGACTGTGCATGAAAAACGCATTTCTCCGCCTTGACAAAAAGCCCATTCGCTAACAACCTCTGAAGCACTCGTCTGACATGCTGAACATGATCAACTCTTAAGGCCAGTTCAATCAGTCCATTGAGACTAGAAGGGAGGTCCAGCATATAAATCTCTCTTTGGACACGGTCAGCCAGCCCATGCAGGAATCGGTCCCACTGCGCCTCGTCGTTCCAACGGCACTCTGCGGCCAGGTTGCGGAACTGGATGGAATATTCTGACACCGAGCGCTCCTCCTGGCGGAGATCGGCGAGTAGTCTGGCCGCCTCCCTACCCGCCACAGCACGATCGAAAATCCTCCTCATCTCTTCGGAGAGTGCCTGGAACAAGGTGCAGCATGGATCCTTACTTTCCCACACCGCCGTTCCCCAAAGAGCCGCCTTTCCCGAAAGCAGTGTGAGTACAAAGGCCACCTTCGACTGCTCTCGCTGAAATGTCTGTGGCTGTAAAGAGAAGTGCATCGAGCAACGGGTCAAGAATGCTCTGCAAAAATCGGGGTCACCTGCATAACCCTCCGGGGTGGGTAGAAGCGGCTCTCGTGGGGAACTTGCCTCGATGGAAATAGGCTGTGTGGGTGGCGCAGTGGGGGTTCTGAGCAGTTGTAGTTGACAGGTGAGCTCGGACACCTGCGTTACAAGAGCTTGGACCGCCCGCCCTGTGTTGGCGATGCCCTCCTCTTGCTGGTCCATCCTCGCAATGCTGCGGGATGCGAACTCGTCCCATCTTGTAGCGCTTGCTGCATCCATCAATGGTCAGATTGTTCTGTAATGATACACAGACAGTAGATGCAAATGCAAAAACGCTCTTTATTATATGGCCAGGCCTAGAAGCACACAGGGTCAGACGGTCACAAGACGATGACGACGAACGCAGGGACCTCAGTGGACAGCGTGGTGAAGGTGCTCCAATCCCGTGAAGTGCTCAAATCCCGGTGCTGAGTGGAACAACCAGACGACAGCACACAACGAAGAACGGGCGACTCCAGGGACCAGAAACAGCAGGAACACACACACAGGAACCACAACGATCTGACAACATGTGACACCAGTTACTGAACATATAAAGACACACATTGATGACAACAAGCTGACTCTGCTGATCAGCACTGATCAGTGACCACGCCCACAGACAGTTCACAAGACGAGAGAGAGACAGCGGATTCATAAACCGTGACAAAGACTGTGTGCCAAATTACTAGATACTTATTACGTGCAATATCTTTCATTCAGCCACAAAAAAATGAAGTTATATATAATAGTGTATATATATATATATATATATATATATATATATATATATATATATATATATATATATTAGTACTGGGGAAAAATTAATCGTGATTAATCACATCCAGACCTAAACCCCATAAAAGTTTGTGTTTACATAATATATGTGTGTACTGTGTATATATACATATACACACATGCATGTATATATTTAAGAATTTTTAAATATTTTTATTTGAACACCCTGCTATTTTGCAAGTTCTCCCACTTAGAAATCATGGAGGGGTCTGAAATTGTCATCGTAGGTGCATGTCCACTGTGAGAGACATAATTTAAAAATAAGAATCCAGAAATCACAATATATGATTTTTTTAAACTATTTATTAGTATGATACAGCTGCAAATAAGTAAACATGACTGTCAATCTCCCTCGGACTGGGGCTCCATGCAAGATCTCACCTCGTGGGGTCTCGATGATCCTAAGAAAGGTGAGAAATCAGCCCAGAACTACATGGGAAGAGCTGGTCAATGACCTGAAAAGAGCTGGGACCACTGTTTCCAAGGTTACTGTTGGTAATACACTAAGACGTCATGGTTTGAAATCATGCATGGCACAGAAGGTTCCCCTGCCTTAACCAGCATATGTCCAGGCCCGTCTTAAGTTTGCCAATGACCATTTGGATGATCCAGAGGAGTCATGGGAGAAAGTCATGTGGTCAGATGAGACCAAAATATAACTTTTTGGTCATAATTCCACTAAACGTGTTTGGAGGAAGAAGAATGATGAGTACCATCCCAAGAACACCATCCCTACTGTGAAGCATGGGGGTGGTAGCATCATGCTTTGGGGGTGTTTTTCTACACATGGGACAGGGCGACTGCACTGTATTAAAGGAGACCGGGGCCATGTATTGCGAGATTTTGGGGAACAACCTCCTTCCCTCAGTTAGAGCATTGGAGATGGGTCGAGGCTGGGTCTTCTAACATGACAATGACCCGAAGCACACAGCCAGGATAACCGAGGAGTGGCTCTGTAAGAAGCATATCAAAGTTCTGGCGTGGCCTAGCCAGTCTCCAGACCTAAACCCCATCCTGAAACTGGATATGCTTTATTAGCTTACTGTCATATACACACCGTTTTCACAGAGTTTTATTTATTAAACAATATTTCATGTAGGTTCCTTTGTGTTTTTTTATTATAATGACCACTAGAAGGTGTTCTAGGCGTATGTTTTCCTGTTGAAATGAAAGTAAAAACGTAATGGGCGTTCGTTTAATTTTACCATGAAATGAGAGTTGTGTCTTAATCAAGCTAACACAATAATGATTTCTAAGTCATTTATTTTTGTTGGTACTTGGCCCACTTGAACGGTGCATAGAACCGCGCATCACGATTCACTAATGTGCCACACACACACACACACACAAGCCAGCCGCACGCGTTAGTAGCGCTTATTATTTCTGGTGCCCATGTTAACAGCTTAGAGCATTTACACCGCAAACTGAGGTGTATAAATGATTAAAACTAGATACATATCTTAACTTTAAGGTTACTTGTATCGTGTTAACTACCTCTATACAGCATGTATGCATATGTGTTTGGGACAGAGGGGGACACGGTCGCATTCTCCGCAGATATATACTGAATGCTGCCCATCAGGGGTCGGAGGAGAACGCCAGAAAAGTGACAGAATTGACTATATTCGTCTGTACTTGCACTACACAAAGCGGTTCAAAACACGTGCCCCGGGACGTCGGGCAGGCGATTTTGCGAGCACTGTTTTGCAGACACCACTTAGACAACCAGCCATTGAGTGATGATAGTCTGCTAAGTATCTCATCACTCCTTTTAACAGGGAGAGGTATGGAGCAATAGACTGCATCAGCCATCGTAGTTCACACACCTCTTTAGTGTTAATTTTGGTGATCTCCGACTGGCGAAGTCAAACATCATTAGTGCCGACGTGAACAATAATCTTAGAGAATTTACGATTAGTTTTAGCCAGCACTTTTAAATTTGCTTTGATGTCAGGCGCTCTGGCTCCCGGTAAACATGTGACTAACCCATTTTTATCAAAGTTGTTTGATGGAGTCTATTTACTAATCCAATTTACCACAGTTGTTTAATGAACTCAGAAAACAGGAAACCCAGGTGCAGAGATGGCAAGCTAACAGGCTAGTGAAAAGCTAACGTGTGATAGTGATTTAGATTAAAAGTTAGTGATGTCAGATTTAATGCGGTAGGCAATGTTAGACAATAAATGCAGATGAGTAAGTTATATTTAGCAGTTTAAACAACAGAGAATTATATCAAATAAAAATTCAAAGTGAGCAGAGCACATGTGAGCACAGCATCAGCAACAGGTAGACAGGAGCAATCGATCAACAACCTTTCACTCAGAATTATGTGAGAGTATTTTCTGTCTTTCTTCCAGCGTATAGAGGAGCAGGAGAGGGAGAGTGTGAACTCTGGGAAGGGCACGAAGCTGGTGAAAGGTAAGGTGGGCAAACCTAAAGTGAAGAAGATGCACCTGGAGGAAACTCTGCCTTCTCCCTTCGGTCGCAGGATAGAGCCACAGGTCACACTGGCTATGAAGGCTGATGCCTCCAAGAAACTCACTAAAAAGAAGAAGGTAAGGATGAGTGTGTGTGAGGCTAAAATGTTGTATTTACTCTGAATGTTATTACATTAATATATCATGTATTACATGTTTTAGGAGAATACAATTAAAGGATTAGTTCATTTTTAAATAAACTTTTGCTCTTCAGTCGAAAAGAAATTAAGGTTTTTGATGAAAACATTCCAGGATTTTTCTTCATATTATGGACTTCAGTGGACCCCAAACGGTTCAAGGTCCAAATGACAGTTTCAGTGCAGCTTCAAAGGGCTTTAAACGATACCAGACGATACCAGACGATAAATAAGGGTCTTATCTAACGAAACAATCGGTCATTTAAAAAAAAAAAATCAAAAGTTTAAGTTTTATAAGCACAAATGTTCGCCTTGCTCCGTTCTATGATATGTGTACGTGACATCACGTAATACGCAGTTACGTTGAAAAGGTCACGCTTATCATAGGCGGAAATACTGTAAGTAGCCTAATGTATATTTCTGTTGATGGATACACATTCTGGCTTCCCAATTCATTACAACAGTGATGATCAAAATGCTTGGTCAAAACTCCTCTATGCACTCCTCTACGCACACCTTGGCAATAGAATCGCCATTGGCTAGTAAATTTTTTTGTTTAGTCGCCAGACTGATATACTTTATTATATTGTACTTCTATACTTCTATATATATATATATATATATATATATATATATATATATATATATATATATATATATATATATATATATATATATATATATATATATATATATATATATATAGTATTGTTCAAAATAATAGCAGTACAATGTGACTAACCAGAATAATCAAGGTTTTTAGTATATTTTTTATTGCTACGTGGCAAACAAGTTACCAGTAGGTTCAGTAGATTCTCAGAAAACAAACAAGACCCAGCATTCATGATATGCACGCTCTTAAGGCTGTGCAATTGGGGTATTAGTTGAAAGGGGTGTGTTCAAAAAATAGCAGTGTCTACCTTTGACTGTACAAACTCAAAACTATTTTGTACAAACATTTTTTTGGGGGGGGGGATTTAGCAATCCTGTGAATCACTAAACTAATATTTAGTTGTTTGACCACAGTTTTTTAAAACTGCTTGACATCTGTGTGGCATGGAGTCAACCAACTTGTGGCACCTCTCAGCTGTTATTCCACTCCATGATTCTTTAACAACATTCCACAATTCATTCACATTTCTTGGTTTTGCTTCAGAAACAGCATTTTTGATATCACCCCACAAGTTCTCAATTGGATTAAGGTCTGGAGATTGGGCTGGCCACTCCATAACATTAATTTTGTTGGTTTGGAACCAAGACTTTGCCCATTTACTAGTGTGTTTTGGGTCATTGTCTTGTTGAAACAACCATTTCAAGGGCATGTCCTCTTCAGCATAGGGCAACATGACCTCTTCAAGTATTTTAACATATGCAAACTGATCCATGATCCCTGGTATGCGATAAATAGGCCCAACACCATAGTAGGAGAAACATGCCCATATCATGATGCTTGCACCTCCATGCTTCACTGTCTTCACTGTGCACTGTGGCTTGAATTCAGAGTTTGGGGTCGTCTCACAAACTGCCTGTGGCCCTTGGACCCAAAAGAACAATTTTACTCTCATCAGTCCACAAAACGTTCCTCCATTTCTCTTTAGGCCAGTTGATGTGTTCTTTGGCAAATTGTAACCTCTTCTGCACATGCCTTTTTTTAACAGAGGGACTTTATGGGGATTCTTGAAAATAGATTAGCTTCACACAGACGTCTTCTAACTGTCACAGTACTTACAGGTAACTCCAGACTGTCTTTGATCATCCTGGCGGTGATCATTGGCTGAGCCTTTGCCATTCTGGTTATTCTTCTATCCATTTTGATGGTTGTCTTCCGTTTTCTTCCACGTCTCTCTGGTTTTGCTCTCCATTTTAAGGCATTGGAGATCATCTTAGCTGAACAGCCTATCATTTTTTGCACCTCTTTATAGGTTTTCCCCTCTCCAATCAACTTTTTAATCAAAGTACGCTGTTCTTCTTAACAATGTCTTGAACGACCCATTTTCCTCAGCTTTCAAATGCATGTTCAACAAGTGTTGGCTTCATCCTTAAATAGGGGCCACCTGATTCACACCTGTTTCTTCACAAAATTGATGACCTCAGTGATTGAATGCCACACTGCTATTTTTTTGAACACACCCCTTTCAACTAATTCAACTAATTGCCCAATTGTACAGCCTTAAGAGCGTGCGTATCATGAATGCTGGGTCTCATTTGTTTTCTGAGAATCTACTGAACCTACTGGTAACTTGCTTGCCATGTAGCAATAAAAAAATATACTAAAAACGTTGATTATTCTGGTTAGTCACATTGTACTGCTATTATTTTGAACAATACTGTATACATACACTCACCTAAAGGATTATTAGGAACACCTGTTCAATTTCTCATTAATGCAATTATCTAATCAACCAATCACACGGCAGTTTAGGGGTGTGGTCTTGGTCAAGACAATATCCTGAACTCCAAACTGAATGTCAGAATGGGAAAGAAAGGTGATTTAAACAATTTTGAGTGTGGCATGGTTGTTGGTGGCAGACGGGCCAGTCTGAGTATTTCACAAACTGTTCAGTTACTGGGATTTTCACGCACAACCATTTCTAGGGTTTATAAAGAATGGTGTGAAAAGGAAAAAACATCCAGTATGCGGCAGTCCTGTGGGCGAAAATGCCTTGTTGATGCTAGAGGTCAGAGAAGAATGGGCCGACTGATTCAAGCTGATAGAAGAGCAACTTTGACTGAAATAACCACTCGTTACAACTGAGGTATCCCTTTATGACCACCATGTACCCATCCTCTGATGGCTAATTCCAGCAGGATAATGCACCATGTCACAAAGCTTGAATCATTTCAAATTGGTTTCTTGAACATGACAATGAGTTCACTGTACACACTGAACGACTGTTTGGCCGATTATGAATGGACTTTGGTTGTTACGACTGATCATGCTCAAACGCGCCGAATCAGGGACAGTTGCGTTGAGTCTGTGTTTATAGTCGGTGTGAAAAAACATGCAGTGTGCTGTATCTTAAGATTCTAGTATTAAAATTTAAGAAACAGTCATTGCCAGTCCTCCTCACAACGATTTCTAGTTCTACTTTTAATATTTGCCAGCGATCTAATATATGCTGGTCTAATAATAGACGCCGGCGATCATGCGCGGATGACGTCACTGTTTCCTTGGAGACTGTATCAGTTTTTTTAAACAAGCAGATTGTAAATAAGAGCTGTGTCCCAAAGTGAAGGGTGCGCACTTCGAAGGTGCACAACAAAACCCCTCCAATTGCTAATCAAAAGTCGGAATCATGGCCAAAACGCACCAAAACACCACGGGTTGGCGATAGAACTATTGATAAATCAATCAATCAATCAATCAACTTTATTTATATAGCGCTTTTACAATGACGATTGTTTCAAAGCAGCTTCACAGTGTTAAACAGGACAACATTGCAACAAAATTTGATTTGGCTAGTTTATAGAATTATATATGACCAAATTAATAAATTCTATTTGTATATTTAGTTGAGTAACTTGGATCATAATTTGAGTGTCCCCAACTGAGCAAGCCAAGCCAAAGGCGACAGTGGCAAGGAACCAAAACTCCATCAGGGCATGATGGAGAAAAATAAACCTTGGGAGAAACCAGACTCAGTCGGGGTGCCAGTTCTCCTCTGGCCTATTATTAGTGTATAATTATTACTCTGGCAACCTTGCAGGTCATAAATCATATTAGATAGGAATATTCGAAATTTTGGGTATCACGACAGACGGGTTCATTTAGGATGGCGCTCGATTACACAAGAATATGAATACTTGAAAGATTGGAGTTATTGCGCCGAGACGGGTTAATTGAGGATGACGTGCCGGTGAGGCAAATTCAGAGGAGACACTAATGGACACGGTCTCAGCAGACACTCCAGGATGAGCTGGTCATGTCCAGATGCAGGTCCACCATCCGATCCGGACACGGCCTGGATCCGCCGACTGCAGTAAACCTCGGGATAAACAGAGAGACTAACATTAGTGTGGATGCCACTCTTTTTATGTTGTATCGAGTACATCAGGTGTTATGGGAAGTGTTCGGTTCCGGCTGACCTAGTTAATGCAGCCTAACAATCAGTCATTTGATTTGAATAAAGAAAGTTAAAAATGTTCTTTGTGTATGCCATAGTAAAGAGATGTGTTTTTAGTCTAGATTTAAACTGACAGAGTGTGTCTGCTTCGAACAATGCTAGGAAGACTGTTCCAGAGTTTAGGTGCTAAATAGGAAAAGGATCGACCGCCTGCCGTTGATTTAGATATTCTAGGTATTTTCAACTGGCCAGAGTTTATAGACCGCAATAGACGTGATGGAGTTTAATGCGTTAAGAGCTCGCTTAAGTACTGGGAGCTAAACCATTTATTGCTTTATAAGTAATAAGCAAGATTTTAAAATGTATGCGATGTTTAATAGGGAGCCAGTGCAGTGTTGACAGAACTGGACTAATGTGATCGTACTTCCTGGTTCTAGTAAGAACTCGAGCTGCTGCGTTTTGGACCAGCTGGAGTTTATTTATTAGGCGAGCAGGGCAACCACCCAGTAGAGCATTACAATAATCTAGCCTTGAGCTCATGAACGCATGTACTAATTGTTCAGCATTTTGCATTGAAAGCATGTGACGTAATTTAGATATATTTTTAAGATGGTAGAATGCAGTTTTACAGATGCTAGAAACGTGGCTTTCAAACGAAAGATTGGTATCAAAGAGCACACCCAGGTTCTTTACGTACTTTACATAAAGTAAAGACAAACCTATGTACTATAGGCAACAAACAACTCAACAACAAAAGTGTAAAAGTAGCCCTATTCCAGACTTGGCAACACTGAACCGAGCGTCGTTAAATGGCCTATAGCATATACCTATAATGGCTTTATAAATTAATATTTGATTTTTTTTGCCACAAAATGACTATAATTTGCCTCTTTGAATTGGAATTCTCTATTTTAGCCTTAATTGCTACACTAATTTTAATATAAATAATACAAATATTAGAAGAAAAGTGGTTTATTGACAATCATTATCACTGCTGAGGTGTTATGGAGGCCCAGGATGCTTCGATAGCGGCCTTAAGCTCATCCAGAGTGTTGGGTCTTGCGTCTCTCAACTTTCTCTTCACAATATCCAACAGATTCTCTATGGGGTTCAGGTCGGGAGAGTTGGCAGGCCAATTGAGCACAGTAATACCATGGTAAGTAAACCATTTACTAGTGCTTTTGGCACTGTGAGCAGGTGCCAGGTCGTGCTGGAAAACGAAATCTTCATCTCCATAAAGCTTTTCAGCAGATGGAAGCATGAAGTGCTCCAAAATCTCCTGATAGCTAGCTGCATTGACCCTGCCCTTGATAAAAACACAGTGGACCAACACCAGCTGCTGACGTGGCACCCCAGACCATCACTGACTGTGGGTACTTGACTCTGGACTTCAGGCATTTTGCCATTTCCTTCTCCCCAGTCTTCCTCCAGACTCTGGCACCTTGATTTCCGAATGACATGCAAAATTTGAGCGACAGTCCAGTGCTGCTTCTCTGTAGCCCAGGTCAGGCGCTTCTGCCGCTGTTTCTGGTTCAAAAGTGGCTTGACCTGGGGAATGCTGCACCTTTAGCCCATTTCCTGCACACGCCTGTGCACGGTGGCTCTGGATGTTTCTACTCCAGACTCAGTCCACTGCTTCTGCAGGTCCCCCAAGGTCTGGAATCTTCCTCAGGGTCCGTTCACCTCTTCTCGTTGTGCAGCGTTTTTTGCCACACTTTTTCCTTCCCACAGACTTCCCAGTGAGGTGCCTTGATACAGCACTCTGGGAACAGCCTATTCGTTCAGAAATTTCTTTCTGTGTCTTACCCTTTCGCTTGAGGGTGTCAATGATGGCCTTCTGGACAGCAGTCAGGTCGGCAGTCTTACCCATGATTGCGGTTTTGAGTAATGAACCAGGCTGGGAGTTTTTAAAAGCCTCAGGAATTTTTTGCAGGTGTTTAGAGTTAATTAGTTGATTCAGATGATTAGGTTAATAGCTCGTTTAGAGAACCTTTTCATGATATGCTAATTTTTTGAGATAGGAATTTTGAGTTTTCATGAGTTCTATGCCAAAATCATCAGTATTAAAACAATAAAAGACCTGAAATATTTCAGTTGGTGTGCAATGAATCTAAAATATATGAAAGTTTAATTTTTATCATTACATTATGGAAAATAATGAAGTTTTATCACAATATGCTAATTTCCTGAGAAGGACCTGTATTTATATATACACACACACACACACACTCACATATATATATATATATATATATATATATATATATATATATATATATATATATATATATATATATATATATAGATAGATAGATAATAAATATTATTGAACTAAAATATCCGTCCATATAAAATGTCCGTCCTGACTAGCAATAGTTTCAGTGAAACCGCGCTCTTGCTCTCGATTTGACGGAGGCAAGTCAGCAGTGACTGCGCGTGCTCGCTCGTAAGCTACGCGTACATAGCGACAGAGTCGATCTCCTTACCGAGAAAAGAGATCCTCTGCACTGGGCAGAGTTTGCTCTTCTCACAGTTGACCCAAAGGCCCAGACGGGCTAAATGCTGGAGAACAAGATCTCTGTGTTCGCATACCTGCTCTCGAGAGTGGCTCAGTATGAGCCAGTCGTCAAGGTAGTTCAGAATGCGAACCCCGTGCTGCCTGGGTGGCAGGGCTGTCTCGACGACCTTCTTGAAGACGCGAGGGGACAGAGATAACCCGAATGGGAGAACCGCGTACTGATATGCCTGCCCCTCGAAGGCAAACCGTAGGAATCGTCTGTGTCGAGGAAGGATGGAGACGTGGAAGTAGGCGTCCTTCAGGTCGATCGCTGCAAACCAATCGGCTGGATAAAAGCATTCGAAAAGGTGTTTCGCTGTTAACATCCTGAACGGAAGCCTGTGAAGGGATCGGTTCAGAACGCGCAGATCCAGGATTGGTCGTAACCCGCCCGTTTTCTCGGGTACAATGATGTAGGTGCTGTAGAAGCCGGACTCCATCTCGGCTGGAGGGACAGGCTCGATCGCACCCTTCGCCAGCAGGGTGGCAACCTCCGCACGCATGACTGGGGCCTGCGTGAACTGAATCACGTAGCCGAACCTGATGGTCCTCGCGACCCAGCGGGACAGACCCGGAAGTCTAAGCCAGGCTCCCAGGAACTGCACCAGCGGGGTCGTACAGATGACAGGAGTACCCCGGGTGGGGCAGCGAGGCAGCGTTACCGGCCCAGACGTGGGAGATGTAGCGTCCCGGTGTGGGGGCATGGTTAACAGCTGTCTCCTGACAGAGGCACACAACTCATCTCTGAGTCCTGGGTCAGCCCTACCCTCGTGCATGTCACACAGCAACTTGGCCTGGTAGGCCTGAAGAGTTGCCATGACATGCAAAGAAGCGGCAGCCTGCCCCGCAGCTCTGTAGGAAGGCGGAGGAGGTCCCAAAACGGTCACGGGAAGACAACAGGGACTTCCAGAACCGTGCAAGGTCCTCATGCACCCCTGGGAAGAAAGGTATTTGGGGGACGGAAAAAAAACAATCATCCAGCCTTGAGCGCTTAGGTCGGGGAGGAGGGTTCCACTCCAACCTAAGACTCGTGGCTGCCCTGGAGAGCATGGCTGTCAATTCTGGGTCAGGCAATGCTGCACCACCCGGAGGCGGCAGCACAGCCGAATCATCATCCTCAGATGACTCCAGCCCGCCTTGTGATGCGGCGATCAACATCTCCTCGTCTTCCCCATCACCAACCGAGACAGTCGGGACAGCAGGAGCCGGCCCTGATGTACTCTGTTGAGTAGACGGCACTCGGAGTGACTGAACGAAAGGAAACTTGCATTACAAACAAATTAATAGCCCTAAGTTTAAAAAAAAATAAATATATATATATATATATATATATATATATATATATATATATATATATATATATATATATATATATCGGGTCGGGAATAAAATCAATCTAGCGGGAGAACACGGAGTGAATTTTAAGCACGAGCGGGAGGGAGCAGAATATCTCATCCCATTGCCACGGCTCTGAATCATCCTGTAGCGGGAGCGAGATGAAAAAAATAGCCCCGCGCAGATCTAATTTGTATTTAAAGAAAGTGTAGGAAAAAAGAAGAAAGAAAGAGCAGGGAGAGAATTGACAGACTGATTCCTCTTCTTGAGAGAATGGTTGAGAAATACATTTATGCAAGTTAAAATTGGGAAATGAAACTTTATATTGTCAGGTTGCTCAGGGCAGGGAACTGTGAATGCCACCATTACAGAACATTTTGTTCACTTCAAGTTCAAGCTCGATTGCGCTGTTGTGTCGGGACTCGGGAGCGGCCGGGCTATTTTCAGAATGTAGCCTACTCCCGTCCGAAGTAGGCTACACCAGAGTTATCAACCGCTACCGTCTTTCACTGGGAAATGTAATCCCACACTGCAAAAAAATGTTATCAAGTGCCGTGGGAATGCAGAACAGTCTAACGTTAACGTTGTGACGCATCAATCGTTCAGTGTGTTATATAGCAGTCTGGCTCCGTCGTAAACGTTTGTGCTGTTCTCTGACTGCCAAAGATTAAAATCTGCTCCAGTCGAAGGAAACTGTCTGTAAGTGTGTTCAGTTCAGTCTTAGAATGTTTCAGCTAGTCATTCAGTGTGTCCCCAGCTTTACTGAACTTTGGACTGGTGGTGGTGCTTAAGATATTGTTGGTGTTTCTGTAAAAAAATTGATAATAGTAATATAATAATAAGATAATAATAATAATACTAAATCTACTACTAATAACACTATTCAACGCACTAAGGACTAATGAGCTGCTGGGTTCATGAACAATAATCACGTTGACAGCATTCCCTCGAACTGATTTGATGAATTCAGAACAAGGACAGTAGTTCCGCCCACTACCGGAAAAAAAAGGCATATTTTCTGCTTGTTCTTAAAAACTGAACAATTCTAAATGAACTCTGTTATTTTGACAGGAAAATACAACAAAGAATATTGTTATCTTACATAGTCTTACATACCGCGCGCGCGTGTGTGTTTGTGAGAAATGTGCTCAGCAAAGCGATCTGAGTTGTGCGGCTTCTAGGGCTGAACGATTTTGGAAAATAATCTAATTGTGATTTTTTAAAATAAAATTGCGATTTAATATGCAATTATTTTTTTAAGCTCTATCTTCTGTATTATTCAACAAAAATGAGCAATAAATCATTGTAGCCTATATTAATGGTGGGAATCTTTAGGCACCTCACGATCCGATTCCAAACCAATTCTTGAACTTTTTTCTTATTTATTAATTATCTTATTAATAAAACTTAAAATCTTTAAAAAAAAGGCTATAAGTATGTTTTAAATACTTACACAAATTACGCGTAATAATTGGACAAATTTAATTAAAACAATTGCTTGTTTAGAATTTTAAATATATAAACTAATATAGCTTCAAAACATAAAAGCTAGTAAATAATAAAGAGGAACTAAAAACATATTACAAGCAAAGAAAAGAGTGCTTTCAGTATCTAAGAGTATCTGACCTCAGCTTTACTGTTGCTAGATTATTATACTTTTTTTATACATTTTTTCATTTTTTACAACAGACAAAA
Organism: Gobiocypris rarus; assembly: GCA_023029165.1. Classification (NCBI taxonomy): domain Eukaryota; kingdom Metazoa; phylum Chordata; class Actinopteri; order Cypriniformes; family Gobionidae; genus Gobiocypris; species Gobiocypris rarus. The sequence continues at coordinate 23,194,006 of CM040919.1, read as the reverse complement.
GTATTAACACATACAAATACACCCACCCTCCCTCCGCCCTCTCCCTCCACCCAACATAACCCAGCGGTCTCTGTACAATGGGGTACATAATGCATGGAACTTTTAACCAAAAAAAAAACATTGAAGCATTCTTGATAAAATAGCACATACTTCTTTCCAATTTTTTTTTTACTTTTTCACATTGCCACATCATGTGGAAAAAGGATCCAAGTTGTTGGTCAGGACATTTATCACAAAAGGGATTAAAGGTGGAGTCAATACGATATCTTTTGAGTGGGGTCCAATAAGTTCTGTGACAGAAGTTATAATTGATCATTTGGTGATTGGGATTTCTAGATGAGGTAAAAATGTTCCGCCACACTCTTTCCCAGTCCATAATACCTTCCTCTTGTTCACAATCTCTTTCCCATGTATGCTATATAGATAAACGGCTTGCTGTAGCCTCTAATGCCTTCCTGTACATCCATGAGGTGAAGTGACTAGAAGAGGACAAATCAAACCAAGCGATGATCGGATGTTTGGGAAGCGTTTCCCCCCATGGCATCCCATAGGCCTTCATGGCCGACCTTAAGCGCAAATATAAAAACAGAGAAGAGGGCTCTGTTCCATACCGCTCACACAGTTCTTGAAAACTTAGCATGCATTTAGGACCTGAAATATCTTTCAATGTATGAATGCCCTTCTGCATTCATTCTCTGGAAAAAAATGGTGCGCCTCCTGAACAAATTTTATTATTATGCCAAATGGGAGTGTAGTTGTGCCATTTGTGTGAATATTCAATAGATTTTTTCATCAGTTTGAAATTGACTATCGTATTGGCGATGATTGGACCGAAAGCTTGCATACATTGATTGTTATTTAGCCCAGAGAACAGTACAGGGAGTGCAGAATTATTAGACAAGTTGTATTTTTGAGGATTAATTTTATTATTGAACAACAACCATGTTCTCAATGAACACAAAAAACTCATTAATATCAAAGCTGAACATTTTTGTAGTTTATTAGGAAGTAGTTTTTAGTTTTAGCTAGTTTAGGGGGATATCTGTGTGTGCAGGTGACTATTACTGTGCATAATTATTAGGCAACTTAACAAAAAACAAATTTATACCCATTTCAATTATTTCTTTTTACCAGTGAAACCAATATAACATCTCAACATTCACAAATATACATTTCTGACATTCAAAAACCAAAAAAAAACCAAATCAGTGACCAATATAGCCACCTTTCTTTGCAAGGACACTCAAAAGCCTGCCATCCATGGATTCTGTCAGTGTTTTGATCTGTTCACCATCAACATTGCCTGCAGCAGCAACCACAGCCTCCCAGACACTGTTCAGAGAGGTGTACTGTTTTCCCTCCTTGTAAATCGCACATTTGATGATGGACCACAGGTTCTCAATGGGGTTCAGATCAGGTGAACAAGGAGGCCATATCATTAGATTTTCTTCTTTTATACCCTTTCTTGCCAGCCACGCTGTGGAGTACTTGGACGCGTGTGATGGAGCATTGTCCTGCATGAAAATCATGTTTTTCTTGAAGGATGCAGACTTCTTCCTGTACCACTGCTTGAAGAAGGTGTCTTCCAGAAACTGGCAGTAGGACTGGGAGTTGAGCTTGACTCCATCCTCAACCCGAAAAGGCCCCACAAGCTCATCTTTGATGATATCAGCCCAAACCAGTACTCCACCTCCACCTTGCTGGCGTCTGAGTCGGACTGGAGCTCTCTGCCCTTTACCAATCCAGCCACGGGCCCATCCATCTGGCCCATCAAGACTCACTCTCATTTCATCAGTCCATAAAACCTTAGAAAAATCAGTCTTGAGATATTTCTTGGGCCAGTCTTGACGTTTCAGCTTGTGTGTCTTGTTCAGTGGTGGTGGACTTTCTGCCTTTCTTACCTTGGCCATGTCTCTGGAGTGCCCAAAAGCACAAGGTGTGCAATACTCAGTGATGTTGCAGCTCTGAAATATGGCCAAACTTGTGGCAAGTGGCATCTTGGCAGCTGCACGCTTGACTTTTCTCAGTTCACGGGCAGTTATTTTTTATTCGGAAGTGCTAATCCCCCATTATGTTTTCGCGCTGCAGTGTTTCAAATTTCAATCGGGGTTGTTTACCGTTCCAAATAAATTTACGAATTGTAGAATTGAGTTTGTGTTGCTAGATTATTAATGATGACATCATAGCAGGAGATCTGCATTCACACACAGTTGCCTCAGATCTTTCAATATTCAGATCTATTATGACCTCTGACCTTTAAAATTGCCAGAATAATAATAATAATACGCTGTTTGTTAATTGGCCAGAGGAGAAATGGCACTCCGACTGAGCCTGGCTTCTCCCAAGGTTTATTTTTCTCCATTAGGTCACCTGATGGGGTTTTGGTTTCCTTGCCACTGTCGCCTCTGGCTTGGCTTGCTCAGTTGGGGAAACACAATTTTTCAAATAAATTTCCAAATCTAATTATTAAACTAAATTAACCATATAGACCAAATTACTGATCTAATTACTGATCTAAAGCCCACATTGTTACTGTATGATAATAGAAATATATTCTGTTGCATTATTTTTCTGTTTAACACTGTGAAGCTGCTTTGAAACAATCTGCATTGTTAAAAGCGCTATAAATAAATGTGACTTGACTAAAGCACAGGTCTCTTTTAAAATTTAAGATGTGGTTTATCCCACAAGACATTAATTTTGCATCACAAAAGCATTTAGATGTGTGCACAGACGTGCGAGCACTCTTTACAAATCGTTTGAAACCGAAAGCCTTCTGTCAGTAAGTTTCCTGTTTTTAATATATAAGCACACTGCATTACAAACGACATAAATGAAGCCTTCGTACAGCATTTGTAAGGAAAATACCTGCCGGCGAGAACACACTGTAAGTGCAACATTCAATTCAATTCAATTCAAATATATTTGTATAGCGCTTTTCACAATACACATTGTTTCAAACCAGCTTTACAGAAAGTGCATTTTATAAATGTACATTGAAAAATGTTAGAAAAAATTAATCAATCTTGTATTATTTTAGGCCGCTATAACAGCGCTGGCGTTGAGTCGTCTCTTCACAGGCGTCGAGTCGTCTCATCACAGGTGTTGGGGCATCTGAAGTCTCCATGAGAGGCTGGATACAAACTGGAGCTGACCAACTATTTACCTCGGGACTAGTGTCCCGAGATAATAACAGAAAAGCAGATGGGAAATAATTAGCATAGCTGCTGTTCAGAATATTAATGCTTTTGATCCGATTTAACTGTAGTATAAAAGGTAATTATAATGTGAATGCTTGGCTAAAGAGATGCGTCTTTAATCTAGTTTTAAACTGGGACAGCGAGTCTGAATCTCGAACAATATCAGGAAGACTATTCCAGAGTTTAGGAGCTAAATGTGAAAATGCCCTCCCTCCTTTAGTGGACTTAGATATCCTAGGAAGCGACCAGAAGCCTCGAGTTTAGTGATCTTAAAGCGCGATGGATTGTAGGCGATAGAAGATCCGTTAAATACACTGGAGCTAAACCATTTAGGGCTTTATAGGTCAGTAGCAATACTTTGTAATTGATACAGAACTTAATAGGTAACCAGTGTAGAGATGATAAAATTGGTGTTATATGATCATATTTTCTTGACCTAGTAAGAACTCTAGCAGCTGCGTTTTGGACTAACTGTAGCTTGTTTATTGAGGATGCAGGACAACCAGCTAATAAAGCATTACAGTAATCTAGTCTCGAGGTCATGAATGCATGAACTAACTTTTCTGCATCAGAAATAGATAGCATGTTACGTAGCTTAGCAATGTTTCTAAGGTGGAAAAATGCTGTTCTTGTAACATATGAAATATGATTTTGAAAGACAAGTTGCGGTCTAATATAACACCCAGGTCTTTTACTGTAGTGGATAAAGTGACAGGGCGTCCTTCCAAGTTAAAGTTGTATTGTGAGAGGTTTTGTGGGCGTTTTTGGACCAATAAGTAATACCTCTGTTTTATCTGAATTTAATAGCAGAAAATAACACGTCATCCAGTATTTAATATCTTCAACACACGCTGTCAGTTTAGATAATTTAGCGTTTTCATCTGGTCGTGATGAAATATATAATTGAGTGTCATCAGCATAACAGTGGAAATTAATTCCATGTTTTCTTATAATATTACCAAGTGGCAGCATATATATTGAGAATAGCAGAGGGCCTAACACAGATCCTTGCGGCACCCCCATAGTCTACTGGCGTTATCTTTGATTTTTCCCCATTTAGACAGACAAAATGGTAGCGGTCTGATAAGTCTGATCTAAACCAGTTTAATGCCTTTCCTGAACACCAGTGTAATTTTGAAGTCGATCTAAGAGTATTTTATGATCTATAGTATCGAGCGCACTAAGATCGAGTAGAACTAGTATTGAGATACAGCCTTGGTCAGAAGCTAGAAGTAAATCATTTGTGATTTTAACGAGCGCAGTTTCTGTGCTATGGTGCGGTCTGAATCGGATTGAAATTTTTCATAGATATCATTTTCTTGCAAGAAAGAGCACAATTGAGCAGACACAACTTTTTCTAGTATTTTAGACATACATGGAAGATTTGAAATGGGTCTGTAATTTGCTAGGTTATTATGATCTAATTGTGGCTTCTTAATGAGAGGTTTTATGACTGCCAACTTGAATATTCTTGGAACATGACCTAAAGATAAAGACGAGTTAATAATATTGAGAAGAGGCTCTTCCACTACAGGTAACAGCTCTTTCAGTAGTTTAGTGGGTATTGGATCTAATAAACATGTTGTTGGTTTAGATGCAATGATAAGTTTATTTAGCTCTTCCTGTCCTATAGTTGTAAAGCGGTGTAGTAGTTCTTGAGGGGCGATAATTGAGGTTGAATCATAAGACATCATTAAAGGTTGTACATTTACAATTCTGTTTCTGATGCTTTCTATTTTCTCAGTGAAGAAATTCATAAAATCGTTACTACTAAACTGTAACGGAATATTTTGCTCAGGCGATGCTTGTTTATTTGTTAATCTAGCCACGGTGTTAAATAAAAACCTTGGATTATTTTGGTTATTTTCTATTAGTTTGCGGAGATGCTCAACATCAAGAAAAGTTTCTCACAGTGCATATCCTGTGCAATGAAGCCCGCGAATGTCATTGTGATTCGCTTCAACCTTTCCGAACGTTATGAAATATTATTTTATGGTTTGAGCGGAGTGTGCGTGTATATGAGAGGAAATAGAAGCAAGCAGAATATACGGGTGTTTCTAAAAGACATGCAGCGCCATTGCGCACCTGCAGTTAAAATCTAAACTCATAATTAGTCCAGAATCATTGGAGAGAGAATCTTTCCTCCCTCTCCTTTTGTACACAATATTAGATCGATTCAACACAAACTGTTCTTTCCTGTAGGCATATGTGTTCACCGGTGGTCGACTGGATCTCACAACAACAAAATTTCAAATAGGTGCTCTCTTTACAGATTTGAGCTTTAAACAAGTAAATTTTTACAGAAACAGGCTCAAACATTTCTGTTGGATCAATGCCTAAACTCTCTATTGTCATGCAGCGACTGACAGAACTGTGCAGTGAAACAGCCAATCAGAGCAGAGTTCCACATTACTATTCTTGACCCTTCCAAATAAGGCAAAACAGTCCATTTAATTCTAGGAACAATTTCTAGGGTTGTAAATAAAACCATATCTGGACAGTTTTTGCCCTTAAATAAGCCACATACACTCTATGTAGATATCAGAGAACCATTTAAAATATAGTTTCAACTCATTCTAGGGCACCTTAAGCCTTGCCTTGTAAACATTCTAGAACAAGATGCGAAAGAGAACTTGCGCGCACTGTGAGAACTTTTTTTAGATTTTGAAAGATATTGTTTGGTTTATTGAGATCTCTGATTGTAGTCCTTGAAAACCAAAAAAGTAGTGATGGAAAAGTCCTGGAATTTCATTTTACAGTTTCTGTACAAACCCTGGTCTAATGATGTCTGTGTTTGTGTCAGGGTGAGGTAGATGCAGCTGTGAAGGCGGAGTTTGATGAGGACAGCGCGCTTGGCTCCAATGGAGGAGAGAATTCCCTAATTTCTCCATCCGGCCTTCCCAACCCTGGAGCCAAACCCAAAGCTCCACGGGTCAAGCGTGAGAAGAAAGAACCTGGTAACAATAAATATTGGCACTGCATTTAAAGTGGTTTGTTTATTTGTTTTGTTTATATTCTTATTTTTGTTTTTAATATAATCTTCAGTTACTCCAAAACAAAGGAAGCCAGCAGGTGCTAAAGGTCCAGCTAAAAAAGTAAAGAAAAGGAATCCATGGTCAGATGATGAAGGTGATGATAATCGTTCCGACAATGAGCTGGATGAAAATGAACCTGTTATTCCCAGAGATACCACATCCAGGAGAGCCTCAGGTGTGTGTGATTTAATTAATACTACTCGGTTCGTACGGTCATGAAAAACCTGGAAAAGTCCTGGAATTTTAAAATAGCATTTTCCACGCCTGGAAAAGTTGTGGAAAAATAAATAAACCAGAAAGTTTTGGAAAAGTCATGGACATTTGTTTCAAAATATTTATGTAATATGTTTGTTATAATATTGGTTAAACAAACTTTGAAACGTAGTAAACATACTCCTTTGATCCACCTGACCGCCGCATTCCATCAGATTTCCTTTTGCAGCGTTGAGCCTTATAACCAATCACACACGTTTCTGTCGAGCGTGAGGGCCAATCAGAAGCGTTCAGATTATTCATCACTAAAAGAAGAGTTTTGTTCAGTGCGCGTTAGAGTGTGACCAGACGTCCCCGTTTTCCGGGGACAGTCCCGTTTTTTGGTGTTCTGTCCCCGGAAATGTCCCCGTTTTACAGCTCGTTCAAAACAACCTGCAGATACATTGCAAAAAATGCATGCGCTACTACTTCACGAAGAACGTAACCGAGATCAGATCTTGTCAAATATCAAAAGAAACATTTTTATCGCTTTCAAGGTAGTTACATACTAACTATTCATGTAAATTAAAGTAATACTGTTTGCATGTACTTTAACAGCCTCAACAGGGTGCGGGATTGTTTTGTCCCCAAAAGTTCCATTGTCACAACGCAGTGATTACCACATAAAAAAACCAAACACTTGCAACAAATACATGTGCAGAATACACATACTTTTAATGTGTACTAACACTTAACAAATTCTTAAAATAAGCCTAAAATGCAAAATAACAAGACCAATTAAAGAAAAGTAATTTTAAAGCACAAACGTAACAAAACATTTGAAGTAAAAAAAGTAATTTATACAGTAAGACTTGAGAAAAATGAAAGGATTAAATAGTTTGTTAAATAGTTTTATTCATCAGATCATATATGTTGGTTTAATTTTGTAATGTGTTTTTATTAAATTATGTTATAGTATTGTTTTGAACAGCTTGTGATTTACAATGGATACTATTAACTGTTTTCATTGTTTGTGTGTGCGCGTGTGCGTGTGCGTGTGTGCGTGTGTGCGTGTGTGCGTGTGTGCGTGTGTGTGTGTGTGTGTGTGTGTGTGTGTGTTTGTGTGGGTGCAGTGAATTTTATTAAAACCTTTCCCCAAACAAAATATTTTATGTATATATGAATCAACGTCATTTATAATCATTATTACAATATCAAGAGCATTAACTGACAATAATGACTCTATAAAGAGTTCCTGTTCATTTTATAATATGAGTAACATTGAACTTTTAAGGTGGCCGTCACTGGGGTGGTACCCTTAAGGGTACATTTTTGTACCTCTAAGTCAGGGGTAGTTCAGTCCTGCAGAGTTCAGCTTAGTTATACGTTTCCCAGGGAACACCATTGTACCTCTACTGTACCTTTTTTCTGAGAGTGTACACAGACGTTTCATGGAAGCTTAGGTCATGAATATTTGCCGAAAAGTCATGGAAATGTATTTGTAGAAATGTGTATGAACCCTGACTACTGTACAAAATGTAAAATGTTATTGTTTTAATCATTTAAACCAGACCTGAGTTATATGATGGTACATTATATCACCCTATATATTTGCATGGCTATGAGTGGACAGGACTGCTGTTATTTATCACAACTGTAATGAACAAACATTTGACTATATATCCATATATCTATGGAAGAAATCATTTGCAAGGGGGCCTGGAATTATTCAAAAATACTGCGAGGTGGTAATGCATATGTGAAACATTTTTAGGCTGAATTTCGAACAAATGTAACGTACTCATTTAGACATAGCCTGAAATGTTCTATTGTGTTGTTGTTTCACAGCTGTGAAGGCCAAGTACACGTTTGACTTCTCTGAGGAGGAGGAAGAGGATGATGGTGACGAAGAACAGGAGAATGATGCATCACCAGTTCACTCCTATAAAAATACAGAGCAGCTAAATGATGATGAAGATGATGAAATTTTTCCTACAAAAACATTTACTTTGTATGTATTTGTATTTGTATATGAATCTCACAAAAGCTGTCACAATAAGTTTTAAGTTCTTATTTCAGAAATTATATTTTTTTGCATAGTTTTTGCTGTTTTATTTTAATTACAATTATACACGTTTCTCATTAGTGTAATGTAAAAAAGTAATTAGTACTGTAACAGCTTATCTTATTACTATGTAAATTGTTTACTATTACTACTATTTGAAAACAAAATACAGAGCATCCTTTTTCCTTATTTCCTTTGTTCAGCACTTATGCTGATCTAAATTAAAATGTAATTGTATTAGAGTAATTATTTGAATACAATAAGGAAAAAAATAATCTAACAAAAATCTGAAAATAATGACATGTTTTTTGTGAGGTCCACCCATTTAATGAAACAATGTAGTTACTATTATTCTCAAAGTGACAATCAAATATCAACAATCAACTCTTTAATTTTAATAAAATATTTTTCAGGCTTACTTCACCAGCGAAGAAAAGGGACCCAGAGCCTGTATTGTCATCTAAAACGGCATATGCTGACAAGAGCAGCGATGACGGTGTGTGTGTTTGTGTTCAGTGGTGGTTTATCTTGTTAATAATGTGCATGTGTTAATAATATTTATTTATTCTTAAGATGTGAAGTTAGACAGTGATGATGACAGGGGTCCAGTGTTCTCATCATATTCCAGCAGTTCTGCTTTTGACAAACCTCCAGCTAAAAAAGGTACCTGACCAGCAACCAACCTGTGATGAATGATCATGTTTAAATGTCAACTCGAAACTGACCCTTTTTACTGCTCCGTATATCGAAATATTGCAAATGTACAAAATACAGTAAACCTGCTGCTGTCTCTCAAACAACAAAAGAAAAAGAGAAAATCACTCACTACTCTTGACTGAATAACTTTTGTAACTTTAACATGGATCAGTAAATGATTAGACTATGCAGTGTTTTATTTTTACATTAGATTATTCAGGTTTCTGTATTGTTTCTTATGTGAATGCACATGCAACCAGACAAGCTGATTAAAACGTCAATAACAAAAAATAACTAGGGAATCACTAAGATGCAGGAAGGATTCTACATGTATTTAGCGATTGAAAGTGTATAACAATTTATAATGTAATAACAGGAGGCTTGTGCAGCCTCTCGAGGAGAAATCGAAACAAATGTGTGCTGCTCAGACAGAGAAACCCTGTTAACATACTGCAGTGAAAATTTCGAAATGTGGTTTACAAAAAATAAAACATATGATACAGTCGCAATGTCACTCTACAAGAGTGCTGTTTTCCTGAATACCATCATGATTGAAAATGACACTGATTTCATATGACAGTTCCATAAACAATGAATTAACATGAGTCACTTACATTTTAGATGCAATATTGACTGTTTTTGTTATATTTCAGCAGTGAACATATTTCCAAACGAAGTTCACAGCATAACCATAACGCATCTCACAGCAACAGTGTGTTACTGAACGATTCAGCATTTTGAATGAATTGGTTGAATCAAAGATTCAATGACCTGTACGTAAACGACTGCCTCATTCTTGAATGAATCAGCCGTTTGAATGAAATCGACTCAATGACTCATTTGTTAAGACGGTCACCTGTTGCCACCTACTAGCGGTTTAGTTTCATGTTTAAACATTCTTTCCATCTTTTCTTATTTGTATACACAAAAAATATTTACTTTTTTTTTTTTTTTTTACTCTGACAAGTGAATGACAGATTTGACAGGCTTTATGCCGAGCCCTGATATGTGAATGTTAAATAGGTCTAATATTGGCCTACCTAGAAAACTTGAAGCACTATTGTATTTGTATTTTTCCTATGGTTAGTAATTTGCCTCTTTGCTATATTTATAAGTTGCTTTCGAAATTTAACGTAAATTTAAATTTTCTTAGGTTGTAGCGATGCTTCACAGGAATAATCGGTTATACCATTTTCCGTTTTTAAATATATTTAAATGTAATTTAAATAGATTTTACGCACTTAAAAGCATGATTGTATCGTATTGTTGTTATTGCATATCGCATAACCTACTTTTTACTTCTTGTTCTTCCTCTTATTGTGAATGATTCATGAGTGCATGTTATTACAAAAAATATTGCACCAGCAGTATTTCATCAAAATGCAATAATTTCATGATCAAAATCTGATGGTGAAAATCTGGTGCTGCTTTACTTTTTTTTCTCCATTTCATTAAACATCCTGTTGTACTCTTTAAATTACCAGTATAACATTTCCAGTCTGGTAAAAATCATTTTGTTCTGTTACTCCAGCTAAGAAACCTGCAGACATGGCACCTAAACAGAAGAAAGCTCCAGTAAAAGCCAAGAAGCCTGATACATGTGTCTGGGACTCCGACTCAGACACAGGCACTAAAAAAACACCAGCAACTCCAAAAGGGGGCGGGAAAGGCAGAGGCAGGAAGAGGAAGCAGTCAAGCTCAGAGGAGGATAATTATAACCCTGTGAAGAAGACTGGAAAGACTGCCACAAGCAGGGTGAGGGATATATCCTCTACTAATAATCCCATAAACTATGTCTGTAGATCTGAATAGTTTTTCAATGCAATGTAATATAATACATTTTAAGTAGTTTATTAAAAATGCATTATATCTGTTTATTCAATCAATTAGGAGTACATACAGATAAAGTGCAGGCTTGTGTATTTTCAATCATTGTCATCAAAATCGTAGCCATAGTTTACTTCTAAAAAATATTGACAGCATTATCAGTTGACAAGCATTTTGACTTGTTTGTGACCAATGACACAAGTACTTGTCATTCTGATAGCACTGATATGTTAATTAATATGAATACTTTTGAGACATGAAGGATTTTGAGCCAGTTACAGGCTTTTGCAGGCAATCCATTCATTGTATGGAGCTGTTTGTTTAAATTGTTTTGAGAAATTAACTTACTGTTTTGCAAATCTTAAGGAAGATTTAAGAAATGTACCAAAGCTGGGAAAAAACAGAAATTTCTGTCACTGCTGTAAAATGACCACCGCATAGAATAGGAATAATATGAATGTGAGTCAGCTGTCCACAACAGGCCTCAACCAGCCATGGTACCATCACAAAAACATAATCAGCTAAATATCATCTAATTATTGTTATCAGCAAAATCTTTGAAAATATTGAGAGGTCTTAAAAAGCCTCGTTTTACTATAGAAAAATGTGCAGCAACCCTGCTTTATGTTGTTATATTTACAGGCCATAGCTCAGGATAGAATTATTCACAATTTGACTGAATTTTCATGTGATTTGATTTAGGGTTGTTGCAACTGATTATTTAAGTAATCACAAAATTGGCTAAACCCCTGCACTGCAAAAAATGCTTTTCTTACGTAGTATTTGTATCTTGTTTCTAATCCAAATATCAAAAAATTCTTACATTAAGAAGCATTTACTAGACAAGCAAACGTAATTGGCTTGTTTTAGGGAAAAAAATACTCAAAATTAAAATAAGCAAAATAATCTGCCAATTGGGCAAGCAAAATAATCTTGTTTTCTATTTGAATTAAGATTATTTTTCTTAACCCATTGGCAGATTATTTTGCTTATTTTAAGCAAAAACTCTCTTATTTTGTTATTTCCCCCCAAAACAAGACAATTACTTTTGCTGTGTGATTGCTCACAGTTTTTTAACAGCATGCATTGTATTTTAAAGAATGGATACTTTAGAGAAAAAAAATCACTAGAAATCCTATCAATGGCCATAATGATTGGGTCAAAAAAGTATTAAAATTATATCTTTATTATATACTGTATATCTGAACAATTTTGTCAAAATACATATAACATAATGGCCATAAAGCTGTAATGTACATCTAGAGAATTATTATTATTATTATTATTATTATTATTATTATTATTATTATTATTATTATTTTTTTACAGTTTTGCAGATTACAGTTTTGTAAAAATGATTTTTTTAAAAGTGGAACTTGTGGCCCACTCAGTGAAAACCATTAATTCATGTACCTAAAACTGCAAGCACACTATCTGCATTATCTGCATCTACTCATACTTATTGCAAAAATTTAAACACATTAAACAGAAAAGGAGCCTTAGTTTCAGAAATTGTGTGTAAGCAAAAAACACAAGTGTTACAATATGTGTAACAAATTAAATTTTTTAGCCTGCAGGGGGTGGCAATGGTCTGGAGATTATAAATCCAGGTTTGAGCTCAAAACTTCCAGTTAAAGCATTACAATATCGACAGAACCGCAATATTTTCTAAATAACAGAACTGTGTGATGCACAGTGGTAAATAATTTTGTGCACTGTACTCAAGCTGAACTCAGGTATCAGATGCGTCCATATAAGTTCACAAATTTGACTGGATCTTGCAGTTACGCATAAAGAAGAGTACAGTGTCTTATCATGTTGTGTGTGTGTGTGTGTGTGTGTGTGTGTGTGTGTGTGTGTGTGTGTGTGTGTGTGTGTGTGTGTGTGTGTGTGTGTGTGTGTGTGTGTGTGTGTGTGTGTGTGTGTGTGTGTGTGTGTGTGTGTGTGTGTGTGTGTGTGTGTGTGTGTGTGTGTGTGTGTGTGTGTGTGTGTGTGTGTGTGTGTGTGTGTGTGTGTGTGTGTACATTGGTATGTAGAAACCAAAGAAGCCAGCATCTGAGGATGAAGATGATGATGACGCAGGTGTGAACAGCTTCAGCCGTCTGGACTCAGGCAGAGATCGATCCGGTCGAAACAAAAAAGAAGTCAAATATTTTGCAGAATCTGATAATGATGATGATGACGACGACATGTTTGACTAGAAAACACACTCACATGCACACTCTGTCCAGAAAAATGCTTGTTGAAGAACAGGTTCTCTGTCTTCTGCCCAGCAGAATTTTGTAAATTTTACCCTCCATTTAATTTTTTGTTTTTTTTATTGTGATGTTGAATTCTTTCTACTGTGTAGCTGTTTTACTCTTTTTATTGTTGTTACTATATTATTATTGGATTATTGTTATGATACATTGACAATGTTGTTTTTTTTATCATTGAATTGTATTTGTCCTGAGCAGCTTTTAGAGATTTAGACCGCTGTGCTTTAGCACCTTTAATGGTTCAACGTTAGAGATGACTTAACTTTTTGAGATGACTTGGAAATAAACATGAAATGTAAATTATTTGTTAGTCTCAAACATTTTGCAGCATTTCAGTGGTACTGCCATTGTTACAGACAACGCAGGATGTTGAAGGGGTCAATAGAGCTCTATTAGCATGGCATGCTGTTTATTACCACAGAAATTAATCATCCTGCAGTTTTTAAAGACAAGGTGACGCAGAACCAGAAGTTGATATGCATAGAAAAGTAATCCAAGGGTGCGAAAACGATGATTAATGATGATGACATTTGGCATTGTATGAAAAAATTTACAGAAATGTACACATACATGGAGCATTTCCAAAGTACTTCCAAACGTTTTAAAATAAATACATTTTATTGTTTTGCCAGAAGGGTTCATGGTAAAGGCAATGGTAAACATGAACTAAAGCACTGTTAATTTCCCAAAAAAAGAGATAAAACAATTGGATACAAACACTTAGAATTCTGATTAAAATATTCTTGACAACATGATAATTTGTCATTATCCAAACTCCTTGGGTCCACAAGGTTTAAACAAGCTATTTACTAATTTCATCCATGAGTTATTTATTTATTTATTTTAGAAAAACCAAACAGTTAGAGGAAATGTTAAAGGACTGTTCCATCATAGGTTAAATTTGGGCCAACTTTGTGTTTGACAGTTGACTGCCTTTCAATGAGAAATCAACCAGATGAAAACAAATCTAACATTTGTAGAACATGTTGGTTTTGGTCTCTATCTGCTCTTCCATTGGGTTCAGAGCTCATTTACGCTCGTAAAGAGCTTCCTTTTTTTATTAAATAGGAAGTGATGAATTATAATTTTTTCCTAGCAAAAAAATGCAACCGTTTAGGCATACAGTATGACCACAGCAAAATTATGTTTCCTATTATTAAAGAAATTACACAAGTAAACTGTTGCATCTTTGCCATGACACAAGCTTAGGACAATATCACATTCAGCATAAAGCATTATTGAACAATCCAGATAAGAAGCCTGGACCCTCAGCAGCTGAGCTGGCCCATGCGAGGTAATTTTTATAAAGATTAACAAGACACATTTGATAACCCTTGTTACCGAATGAGATTTTTCTAAACAAGTTTTGAACGTGGATTCAGAAAATCTCTTGCGACATATAGTTATGATAGGTAGATATATGCTAACTTAGTCAAACACAAGGTCAACTAGCTAGAAAAAAAACAGTCCTCTTTTTTCTGTGTAGCAAAGCATAAAGGGTACACAATTCAAAGGTGCAGCATTCACAGCTTACAGTTTTAATGAACAAGGATTGTAGATGTGTGGGGGAATTGTGGGTGTCGTGGGGTTTTTTGTAAAGACATTCATGAGCTGTTTAATTTGTTAACTTCAAAGACACATGCTGCTCCAAAAAAAAAAAAAAACTTGCTTTCTTTAAGACAAGATGTGGAGCAAAAACTAGACTATTAATGTAGAGTGATGAGGTACAAAAGTGAACACAGAAATATAAATACTGCATATAGTCTAAAGTTTGTCATTCCTTATTCACATTCAGATGAGTGAGTCTGTTCTCCCTTATGATATGGGCAGATGTGCAGTGAGATAATATAATGTATATAAGGAGAATGTATTTATAAATGGCCAGTTCACCAAAACATGAAATTCTTCTCTTTGAGATTTAAAGGGATAGTTCGCTCAAAAATGAAACTTACCCCATGATTTTCTCACCCTCAAGCAGTTAGGTGTTCATGACATTCTTTTTTTTAGATGAACAATCAGAGTTATATTAAAATATGTCCTGGCTCTTACAAGCATTATAACGGCAGTGAATGGCAGCCCAAAATTTGAAGACCAAAAAAGTGCATCCATCCATTATAAAAGTAATCCACACGGCTTCAGGGGGTTATCGATGGGTTTTTGTAAGAAAAATATCCATATTTAACACATTATAAAGTAAAATATCTAGCTTTTGGCAATCTGTATTCAATTTACAAAGAAAGTGCTACACCCGATGTCAACGTCTCGCCAGTTGCGCTTTTTCCGTTGAAAACGGAACGGGGTCGGCCTATGGATATTTTTCTTACAAAAACCCTGTTTTCTTACTTTTATAATGGATGGATGCACTTTTTTGGTCTTAAAATTTTTGGCAGCCATTTACTGCCGTTATAACGCTTGGAAGAGCTAGGACATATTTTAATATAACTCTGATCGTGTTCATCTGAAAGAATAATGTACACCTAATGGCTTGCATGGGGTAATTAAATTTTTTGGGTGAATTATCCCTTTAAGTAAGATACAAAT
Source organism: Gobiocypris rarus (assembly GCA_023029165.1). Classification (NCBI taxonomy): domain Eukaryota; kingdom Metazoa; phylum Chordata; class Actinopteri; order Cypriniformes; family Gobionidae; genus Gobiocypris; species Gobiocypris rarus. Next base: position 23,178,192 of record CM040919.1, on the reverse strand, counting down.
CTCATGTCTTTAGAAAGCCATATGACTTTTCCTTTTCCTCCATGGAACACAAAAGAAGCTGGAAGTTTTATGGGCTTGAAATGACGGCTTATTTTTTTTTGGTGAACCATCCCTATAAGTAAAAAAAGTAAACAAAGACTACCAGTGACCCAATCCGACTCTGTGGTAATACATTATTAGATAAATGATTACAGTTAAGTTCCACGTTAGACTTTACACCATTACACTAAATTATCCACTCATGCAAAGCAAGAGAAAAATAATATGACATCTGTCTCCTGGTCCTCTCAGGGGGTAAGTATAAGTGCAATAAGAGTTTAAAGACTAAAATGTCTTTATGCAGACAAACTGATTTACATCGATAACACAGCCAGACCTGAAGCCTTTATAAGAAATTGATAATAAATCAGCCAAAGATAGTGACCCATTGTAAAAATGGTAATCCAGCGACACTTGTGTTTTAGTAAGAGGTATAAGAAACTCAGGATCAGTTTAAATGAAGCTCTTCAGAGAAAAGAATCGACTTACTGATCAAAGCTGAAGGCGATCATATCACCTTGTCTAGGAAAAAACGTGTTTCACTTGAAAATGAAATAATATATAAAAAAAACTTGATCTGTACACAAAACAATGTTCCCTAATGAATGCACACAGAGATAAATGTACAATATGCTTGCTGCAGCATGACAGGCTTGTCAGTTGTGCTGTGAAGAATTGCAATGTCCCGCCGAGTTGTCAAAAAAAGAAACTTATGTAAAGGAGTTTTGATGACTATGGTTACTTGGCCCTGAATCGATGTACGTTTGAGTGAACCACACGCTGCATTCTCAAAATGATTTCAAAATGTTCAACCACATGGGGTGGATAGTTTCACTGCTTAAAATTATCTTAAAATGAAAGCTGTGTCATTATATACTCATCCTCATGTCATTCAAATCTGTATGACTTTTTTTTATTCCACAAAACACATGAGATGTTTTGAAGAATGTTCTTGTTGCTCTTTTCCATAGAGTGAATGGGGATTGAGGTTTTCGTAAAAAGAGCATCATTAATGAGCTATAGAAAGTTTTCATATGACTTGTGTGCTGTTTTCCAAGTATTCTAATGACAGCATTGCGATAAAAAATGACTAAAAAAAGAGAGTGCTGCAGGGATACCGTCATTTTGACGGAACTTAGCATCACCCTGGTTCCCATGTCAAAAAGCCTATATTTTAAAATATTTTACCATTGGCTTTGGGAGAACAAGCAGTGACCAACAATATTTTAATATTTACACCTGTTCATTAAAATAATCTTCATAAACACAACATTTATCAATTTTCGAAGCCTAAATACCTTAAAGATTGAAGTAAAAAGATAAAATTAAAGGCTATAAAGGACTACAGGCACACGCCTTTGTCTCCGAGCCCCTCCTGCAAATCTTTGTTTTTTTTTAGTTTTTTTTCCTTTTTTTAATGTCTGAAAGCAAAAATGCCATTACCTTGAGGACGATTGACCTGGACATTTAAAAAATACTAACTAATTTCCCAGTTTTAAGACTCATTACTGCAGCACTCGACTGACATAATATAAATTTTGGTGTCTTTGTTCCTAACACAAAGGTACTATATGAATTGAATACTATATATATATAGATTACCATATATGTGTAAAGATAGTAATACGGTTTAGAACAACATGAGGGTGAGTATAACAGTTTTATTTCTGGGTGAACTATTCATTTAAATCAATTAATTTGTAAAAGGACATTTGGTGTTTGGATTTTTCACAATGAAACAGAATTCAACAGAATTCTTTTTAGATTGCATTCACATTTTAAATTGGTCTTAGTAGAACGAGTTAACTAGTAAATGACAATTGCTAAAGATTTCTTCCATATGAAGGCCTCATCATGATTACTACTTGAGTACCTTAAAAGTGAACACAGAGCTTTAAAAATCCAGAATGGAAACAGCTTTCAATATACAAATCAATGTAAAATATTCTAATATTCCATAATGGAATTCCATAATGTCTATAAGCAAAAACATTTTATATAAGTGTAATTTAAAGGACTTCAGCGCAACATATCGCATTATCATGTTAGACAGTAAACATTGTAAAAAGCACCAACAAATCCATCATAGAAACATAGAATGCTATGTACAATGAATGCATCAGCTAAAAATGAGAGGAACGAGTAAAAATCACTGAATAAAAGTAACAGCTTATCATGCACATGAAGAAATCCATACAGGAGACCTGAGGAGCTTCATATCTGTCACAGGTGGGCTAGGACACACAAATGCACACATGTCATTCAGTCCTATGAAATTGATGTTAGTAGGACTTGATTCTTCAGTCATGTTTTTGATTATAGACCAGACATCATTAGTTCTTAAAGCCGGAAACGAGCAGAAATCGACACAAAATCCAACACACGCCTCCAGTCTACAGGTACTGTCCAAAGGAATGTCTTACAGCTGCCTTGGTTCTAAGGCTCCTCGCTAGAGGAAGTGGCCCCAGATTCATCTGTGGGCTCCGAGGAGGGGGCCGAGGGCTTGTGCTTCGTGGAATTGCCGTTGTTTTTGTCCGTGTTGTTCCGCTCTGAGTTCTGCCCATCCTGACCCTCAGAGTTCTCCAGCATCTCCTGAATAAGGGGAGGCATTGATCCAGGGATCTCCATCTTCAGAGAGATCACACGCTCTGCACCTATAGGAAACAGTCACTGTGAGCTCCATTCATATTGCCTTGGTTACTTTTTTTCTGAAATGAGACATGACAGATGCAGCCAGCAAATGTGATGACTGGAGGGCACAGCCGTCAGAATGAGAGCTTCTCACAGCCTTTATGTTTACACTCACATGAGCCTCAATTAAACTTAAAACTCTGTTATGGGAAAAAAATCTATATCGATTAATTGTTCAGTGAAAAATTAAAGAGATTGTTCTTAACACACAAAAAAAGAAGAAGCAATTTTTGCAATATATTTTCGACTTTGATACTAATGAATGTAACAGGGTTGGTACAAACACTTTTTAAAGCATGAAATAATATTTTTAATTAAAATGCTTTTATTTATATAGTCATTATAGTCATTTATTGCAAGGCACTCCAAAACTTGTACATGAGTTCTAAACCCGATTCCAAAAAAGTTGGGACACTGTACAAATTGTGAATAAAAAAGGAATGTAATAATTTACAAATCTCATAAACATATATTTCATTTACAATAGAATATAGATAACATAGCAAATGTTGCAAGTCCAAATGAGAGACATATGGAAATGTCATGCCAAATATTGGTTCATTTTGGATTTCATGAGAGCTACACATTCCAAAAAAGTTGGGACAGAGGCTGGAAAAGTTAAGAGGCTGGAAAAGTTAAATGTACATATAAGGAACAGCTGGAGGACCAATTTGCAACGTATTAGGTCAATTGGCAACATGATTGGGTATAAAAAAGAGCCATGAAGAGTGGCAGTGTCTCTCAGAAACAAGATGGGCAGAGGATCACCAATTCCCCAAATGCTGTGGCAAAAAATAGTGGAGAAATATCAGAAAGGAGTTTCTCAGAGAAAAATGGCAAAGAGTTTGAAGTTATCATCTACAGTGCATAATATCATCCAAAGATTCAGAGAATCTGGAACAATCTCTGTCTGTATGGTCAAGGTCAGAACCCATACTGGATGCCTGCGATCTTCGGGCCCTTAGATCGCACTGCATCACATACAGGAATGCTACTTTAATGGAAATCACAACATGGGCTCAGGAATACTTCCAGAAAACATTGTAGGTGAACACAATCCACCTCGCCATTCGCCGTTAAAAACTCTATAGGTCAAAAAAGAAGCCATATCTAAACATTATCCAGAAGCACAGGTGTTTTCTCTGGGCCAATGCTCATTTAAAATACACTGTGGCAAAGTGGAAAACTGTTCTGTGGTCAGACGAATCAAAATTTGAAGTTCTTTTTGGAAAACTGGGATGCCACATGTCATCAGAACTAAAGAGGACAAGGGCAACCCAAGTCGTTATTAGTGCTCAGTTCAGAAGCCTGCATCTCTGATGTTATGGGTTTGCATGAGTGTGTGTGGCATGGGCAGCGTAAACATCTGGAAAGGCACCATCAAAGCTGAAAGGAACAGTATTGTTCAAAATAATAGCAGTACAATGTGACTAACCAGAATAATCAAGGTTTTTAGTATATTTTTTATTGCTATGTGGCAAACAAGTTACCAGTAGGTTCAGTAGATTCTCAGAAAACAAATGAGACCCAGCATTCATGATATACACGCTCTTAAGGCTGTGCAATTGGGCAATTAGTTGAATTAGTTGAAAGGGGTCTGTTAAAAAAATAGCAGTGTGGCATTCAATCACTGAGGTCATCAATTTTGTGAAGAAACAGGTGTGAATCAGGTGGCCCCTATTTAAGGATGAAGCCAACACTTGTTGAACATGCATTTGAAAGCTGAGGAAAATGGGTCGTTCAAGACATTGTTCAGAAGAACAGCATACTTTGATTAAAAAGTTGATTGAGAGGGGAAAACCTATAAAGAGGTGCAAAATGATAGGCTGTTCAGCTAAAATGATCTCCAATGCCTTAAAATGGAGAGCAAAACCAGAAAGATGGAAGAAAACGGAAGACAACTATCAAAATGGATAGAAGAATAACCAGAATGGCAAAGGCTCAGTAATGATCACCTCCAGGATGATCAAAGACAGTCTGGAGTTACCTGTAAGTACTGTGACAGTTAGAAGACGCCGTGTGAAGCTAATCTATTTTCAAGAATCCCGCAAAGTCCCTCTGTTAAAAAGGCATGTGCAGAAGAGGTTACAATTACCAAAGAACACATCAACTGGCCTAAAGAGAAATGGAAGGAACATTTTGTGGACTGATGAGAGTAAAATTGTTCTTTTTGGGTCCAAGGGCCACAGGCAGTTTGTGAGACGACCCCAAACTCTGAATTCAAGCCACAGTACACAGTGAAGACAGTGAAGCATGGAGGTGCAAGCATCACGATATGGGCATGTTTCTCCTACTATGGTGTTGGGCCTATTTATCGCATACCACTGATCATGGATCAGTTTGCATATGTTAAAATACTTAAAGAGGTCATGTTGCTATGCTGAAGAGGACATGCCTTGAAATTGTTGTTTCAACAAGACAATGACCCAAAAACACTAGTAAACGGCAAAGTCTTGGTTCCAAACCAACAAAATTAATGTTATGGTGTGGCCAGCCCAATCTCCAGACCTTAATCCAATTGAGAACTTGTGGGGTGATATCAAAAATGCTGTTTCTGAAGCAAAACCAAGAAATGTGAATGAATTGTGGAATGCTGTTAAAGAATCATGGAGTGGAATAACAGCTGAGAGGTGCAAGTTGCTTGACTCCATGCCACACAGATGTCAAGCAGTTTTAAAAACTGTGGTCATACAACTAAATATTAGTTTAGTGATTCACAGGATTGCTAAATCAGAAACATTTTTTTTGTACAAAATAGTTTTGAGTTTGTACAGTCAAAGGTAGACACTGCTATTTTTTGAACACACCCTTTCAACTAATACTCCCAATTGCACAGCCTTAAGAGCGTGCATATCATGAATGCTGGGTCTCATTTGTTTTCTGAGAATCTACTGAACCTACTGGTAACTTGTTTGCCACGTAGCAATAAAAAATATACTAAAAACCTTGATTATTCTGGTTAGTCACATTGAACTGCTATTATTTTGAACAATACTGTATATCCAAGTTCTGGAACAACATATCCTCCCATCCAGACGTCGTCTCTTTCAGGGAAGACCTTGCATTTTCCAACATGACAATGCCAGACCACATACTGCATCAATTACAACATCATGGCTGCATAGAAGAAGGATTACGGGTACTGAAATGGCCAGCCTGCAGACCAGATCTTTCACATATAGAAAACATTTGGCGCATCATAAAGAGGAAGATGCGACAAAGAAGACCTAAGACAGTTAAGCAACTAGAAGCCTGTATTAGACAAGAATGGGACAACATTCCTATTCCTAAACTTGAGCAATTTATCTCCTCAATCCCCAGACGTTTGCAGACTGTTATAAAAAGAAGAGGGGATGCCACACAGTGGTAAACATGACATTGTCCCAACATTTTTCTGAGATGTGTTGATGCCATGAATTTTAAAATCAACTTATTTTTCCCTTAAAATTATAAATTTTCTCAGTTTAATCATTTGATATGGCATCGATATTGTATTCTGAATAAAATATTGAAATTTGAAACTTGCACATCATTGCATTCTGTTTTTATTCACAATTTTATTTATGACAATATTTTCATAAATTTAACACATTCTTGCTGAATTAAAGTATTTCTTTTTTTTTTTTTAATTGCAGTGTCCCAACTTTTTTGGAATCGGGTTTGTATTATAACAAAGCTTTGAGGTAAGTAACAAACAACTATTTACAAGACTGTCGTCACATATTTATGATTGGGCCATATATATATATATATATATATGATTAATCATATAGATTAAGCTATATTAAAATGGCTCATTTGAATTCTGCCGAAGGCATTCAGAATATGTGTGCTACCCAAATAATGACCTGGCGCTTTCACACTTGGTTGGACTGCCTGGACCTGACCCGAGTTCGATTGCTCCCCCCTCCCCCTGCCCCCGCTGGACTGTGTTCATATTATATTATTTGGGTCCGAACCGGGTTGCGTCATCAAAGCAGCAGCTGTTTACCCCGTTACTTGGTAACGACGTCGAGACTCGAGAGAGAAGGTGGAAAAATGAACAGCGTTGTTCATCTAACTTTTATATTTTTGTTTTGAACCGTTGGTTTTGTTACCAAAGCTTCAGCACGTAATGGCACTTGGCGCGTCTATCTGCTGCGAATGTACTGCAAATGCTCTAAAGAACGCTGACGACGAGCAGAAATGAGATTTACAGCTCTCTGCTTACAGTGTGTCAGTAGGACTCGGGTGCGGTTCGCGGGTGCGCACGAAAAGGTTCTGACTGCAGAGCCGCAGAGCCACAGTTTTACCCCAACTACAGATTTACCCCACAGCAGTTTTGCCACGCATTTCGTCGTGAGAGTTTTATGTTGTGCATGTTATTGTGTTTTGCCGGTATATCTAAATTACGGCACATGCTCTCAATGCAAAATGCTGAACAGTTAATACATGCGTTCATGAGCTCAAGGCTAGATTATTGTAATGCTCTACTGGGTGGTTGCCCTGCTCCCTTAATAAACAAACTCCAGCTGGTCCAAAACGCAGCAGCTCGAGTTCTTACTAGAACCAGGAAGTATGAACACATTAGCCCGGTTCTGTCAACACTGCACTGGCTCCCTATTAAATATCGCATACATTTTAAAATCTTGCTTATTACTTACAAAGCACTAAATGGTTTAGCTCCCCAGAACTTGAGTGAGCTCTTAACACATTATTCTCCATCACGTCTACTGCCGTCTCTAAACTCTGACCTGCGGATAATACCTAGAATATCAAAATCAACTGCAGGTGGTCGATCCTTTTCCTATTTAACACCTAAACTCTGGAACAGTCTTCCTAGCATTGTTCGGGAAGCAGACACACTCTGTCAGTTTAAATCTAGACTTAAAAACACATCTCTTTTCTATGGCATACACATAAAACACTTTTTCAATTAAATGATTATTAGGCTGCATTATCTAGGTCAGCCGGAACTGGGAACACTTCCCATAACACCTGATGTACTCGTTACATCATCAGAAGAATGGCATCTACGGTAATGTTAGTGTCTCTGTTTTATCCCGAGGTCTACAGCAGTCAGACGGATCCAGGCTGTATCCAGATCAGACGGTGGACCTGCACCCAGATGTGATGAACACATGACCCTGAAGTGTCTGCAGAGACCGTGTCATTTAGACTCCCCCCTTAAGCTGCCTCATCGACGCGGCATCCTCAATAAACCTGTCTCCGGCGTGATGACTCTGATTGTTTGAATAGTCCTAGTTAAATATTCATTAAATCAATGTCATCCTCAAAACAACCCGTCTCCAGCGTGTTGCAGCCGATCTTTCGAATATTACATTTTAGTAATTGTTTAATCAATACGGCATCCTCAATAAAAACCTGTCTCCGCAGAATGACTCCGATATTTCAAATTTTTTATTTTTAATAATTATTTAATCGATACATCATATTCAATAAACCCGTCTCCGGCGTGTTGCCTCAGATCTTTCGAATATTCAGATCGATTATGACCTCTGACCTTTAAAATAATAACTTTAATAATAATAATACGCTGTTTGTTAATTGGCCAGAGGAGAACTGGCACCCGACTGAGCCTGGTTTCTCCCAAGGTTTTTTTTCTTCATTAGGTCTCCTGATGGGGTTTTGGTTTCCTTGCCACTGTCGCCTCTGGCTTGGCTTGCTCAGTTGGGGAAAAAAACTATTTTTCAAATATATTTCAAAATAAATCTAATTATTAAACTAAATTAACCATATAGACCAAATTACTTATCTAAATACTGATCTAAAGCCCACATTGTTACTGTATGATAATCGACATATATTCTGTTGCATTATTTTTCTGTTTAACACTGTGAAGCTGCTTTGAAACAATCTGCATTGTTAAAAGCGCTATATAAATAAAGTTGACTTGACTTGACTTGTCCTACTTTGTCAGATTTTGCTACCTCCCATTTAAACAGTAGGTAGCACAATTCAACAGCGAAAAATTCTACCTATTAGATTGTGCTACCAGCATCATATTGACGTGGTTTGAGGCTTTTTTTAAACATCCATACCCACCCATACCCTAAACCTACCCTTAAACAGATGGAAAAAAATAATAACAGCAGGAGCAACAATAACCGTTAGATAGTTTTAGGACAGAACAGTCGCCAAGATTTACAAATTAAATGTGATAGCATGGGCAAAAGTACTGTAGTGAAACTGCGCATGCGAGGGCAAAACTGCTGTGGTGAAACTGCTACTGGGGTAAAACGGTTTCTCTGCTGACAGATATTATTGGTGCGCACCCGAGTTCTGAAGACAGCGTTCACGTTTGATGTGGTAATTTCACAGTAGGCATACACGCAGGTTCGAGGACTCGTTCCCTACAGTGCAATTGGGCTAGGTACATCCGCGCTAAAATATAAAGCTGAAAGTCATCATAGCATGCGTAGTATAGACCCAGCTCCCAACCCAACTTTGAGAATAGATTAACGGCGATATTTTTTTTATCGCCCGATAAGAGTCTCACGTTAACGCAGCACGTTAACACCGATAACAGCCCACCACTAATATATATATATATATATATATATATATATATATATATATATATATATATATATATTAGTGGTTTTATATATATATATATATATATATATATATACTCTGAGTGACTGAACAAAAGGGAACGTGTTTTTGTAAAATTTGGGTAAATGGCTGACATATATGTTTCCCTGGGCGCTTCAGCATCGACTGTGAGGTTTTCCTCTCACTAAAAGAGCTCACATGTGGCTTGTCCTTTTCAGGATGTTTCGCCCATGTGCTTCTGGGTGCGGTCGGTCTCTGCCGCCTTCTGATGGGCACGAGCACTGTCTGACGTGCTTGGGCTTTCAGCACGCTCAGGCAGCGCTCGTGGATGAGTCATGTTCCCACTGCAGGAACATGCCCATCTCGGTGTTACGGTCGAGACTCCGAGATCTCCGTGCAGCCGCTGGGGTGAGAGTCCCCTCTGCCACACCCCAAGCTGCGGTCTCCACGAGAGGCGGCACTTTGGCTGGTGGCCAGGGTGATTTGAGGGTGATGGTGTGGAATAAAGCTCCGACGATCATGCCTCTGCCCACATCCCCCTCTCATGCACCGGACCTGCCGTCCACTTAAGCGGGTACATCGGGGCCGGCTAGGGCAGTCCCGACTGTCTCGCTTGGGGACGGGGAAGACAAGGAGATGTCAGTCGCCGCATCACAAGGTGGGCTGGAGTCCTCTGAGGATGATGACTCGGCTGTGCGGCCGCCTCCGGGAGGTGCAGCATTGCCTGAGTCGGACCCAGAGTTGACAGCCATGCTTTCCCGGGCAGCTGCGAGTCTTGGATTGACCGCACGCTCCCTGGGTCAGGTGATGTCCACAGCTGCGGTCCAGGAGAGACACCTGTGGCTCAGCCTGGCTGAAATGCGTGACGACAAGCGGACCCAGTTCCTCGACGCTCCCATATCCCAGGCTGGGCTATTCGGCGGCACGGTTGAGAGCTTCGCCCAACAGTTCTCAGCTGCCCAAGAGCAGACTGAGGCTATCAAGCACATACTGCCCCGGCGGCCAGCTGCTGCCTCCACCCGTCTGCCCGCGCAGAATCAGCCCTCCAGCGGCTCCCACCCCTCGTGCGCCACCCCAGCAGCTGCAGCCTTCACTGGGGCCGCGCCGAGAAAGCCGCAGGAAGGTGCCCCAGTCCGCCCCAGCCTGCAAAGAAATGCCAGGCTAAGCGGTGCTCCTGACGCGGACAGCTCAGGGATGGGCAGTTCTTTCCAGGAGATGGCAACAGGGCCACTCCTTCCCCCGGTGGAGGGCCGGGGTAGAATCTTTTGTTTAGCTGTTGGCCCTCTGGTCAGCAGCAACCAGAAAGAACTGATGAACCCATCCCTGAGCAGCCAGAGACCAGCGATGACAGTGTGAGCCACCCCCGGGTCCCGCCACTCGCATCCCTCTATGTCGCCAGCCCTCTGGCAGAGCAGACCCCCGTGGAATGCGCGTCCTTCCCTGGTCTCCTCTGTCAGGGCGCAGCTGTTAACCGTGCCCCCACATCGGGACGCTACGCCCCCCATGTCCAGGCCGGTAACGCTGCCTCGCTGCCCCACCTGGGGTACGCCTGTCATCCGTATGACCCCGCTGGTGCAGTACCTGGGAGCCTGGCTTCAGCTTCCGGGTCTGTCCCGCTGGGTCGCGAGGACCATCAGGTTCGGCTACGCGATTTCGGGGAGTCCGCTATACCATGGTGGGCTCCAATGCCCCAGTCATGCGTGCGGAGGTTGCCACCCTGCTGGCGAAGGGTGCGATCGAGCCTGTCCCTCTAGCTGAGATGGAGTCCGGCTTCTACAGCTACATTATGTCTACTTCATTGTACCCAAGAAAACGGGTCTTCACGAAGGTCGTCGAGACAGCCCTTGCGCCACTCAGGCAGCACGGGGTTCGCATCCTGAACTTCCTCGACGACTGGCTCATACTGGGCCACTATCGAGAGCAGGTGTGCGAACACAGAGATCTTGTTCTCCAGCATCTAGCCCGTCTGGGCCTTCGGGTCAACTGGGAGAAGAGCAAACTCTGCCCATGCGGTATCTCTTTTCTCAGTATGGAGATCGACCCGGTCGCCATGTACGGGCAGCTTACGAGTGCGCGTGTGCAGCCACTGCTGACTTGCCTCCGTCAAATCGAGAGCAAGAGCGCGGTTCCACTGAAACTATTTCAGAGGCTCCTGGGGCATGTCAATTGCCTCGAGTTGCTGGCAGTATGGTTCGCCCTGCACCGCTTCCGAGCGTTGCTCAAGGGTCAACATGTGCTAGTCAGGACAAACAACACGGCCACAGTAGCGTTTATCAACCACCAGGGGGGTCTATGCTCCCGCCAGATGTCTCAACTCGCCCGCCATCTCGTCCTATGGAGTCCCTTCGTGCTGTCCATATCCTGGGAGAACTGAACCGTGCAGCCGGATAGCTCCTGGATTGGACGGAGCAGGTTTGAGTACGCTGCCACCTGCGGTGGTGGTCACCATCACTTCCGCTAGGGCAGAGTCTACCAGGCATGCCTATGCGTTAAAGTGGAACCTCTTCGTCACCTGGTGCTCTTCTCTCCAAGAAGACCCCTGGAAATGCCTGATCGGGTCCGTGCTCTCGTTTCTTCAAGAAGGGTTGGATCGAAGGCTGTCTCCTTCCACCCTTAAAGTATACGTGGCCGCTATATCTGCCCACCACGACCTCCTGGACAACAAGAAGGTAGGTCAGCACGACCTGTTCATCAGGTTCCTGAGGGGAGCGAGGAGACTAAATCCTCCTCGCGCTCCCCTCGTACCCTCTTGGGACCACGCAGTTGTGTTAGATGCTCTGCAGAGGGATCCCTTTGAGCCATTGCGGTCAGTGGACCTTAAGTTCCTGTCTATGAAGACGGCGCTCCTGATCGCGTTGGCCTCCATCAAGAGGGTAGGGGACCTGCAGGTATTTTCGGTTGACGAAGCCTGCCTGGAATTTGGGCCAGCTTACTCTCACGTGATCCTGAGACCCCGGCCTGGATATGTGCCCAAGGTTCCCACCACTCCGTTCAGAGACCAGGTGATAATCCTGCAAGCTGGCCCTTGGAGGAGGCAGACCCAGCCTTGGCACTGCTCTGTCCAGTACGCGCCCTTCGTGCTTACGTTGACAGAACGCAGTGTTTCAGGATCTCAGACCAGCTCTTTGTCTGTTATGGTGGGAAGCTGAAGGGGAAGGCTCTCTCAAAACAAAGGCTGTCTCACTGGATAGTGTACACCATTGTTTTGGCGTACCAGCAGCAGGGGCGCCCATGCCCCCTTGGGGTCAGGGCACACTCCACTCCGCCAGATTCTTCAATCTCCGAGTGGAGCCTGTGTCCGACTATGTACTCGCCTCTACAAGTGGCTGGTAATGGACTAGGCTCAGGTGTCTTCGCTTGCTCGCCATTCCACTCCACGGACTGGATACGTGCAATATATTCTCAGGTGAGCTTCCCGGAAGGCCTGAGCTCCTCCAGCACTGTCGACGCCGACACCAGTAAATCTGCCCTTAAGCCCAGACCCTCGTATCAGGCCAGGTGCCTCCGTGTGCATGGTTCCCCTCTTGGCGACCCCCACATGTGTATTTCCACCGTAAGCCTCCCTGAGCAGGTGTCTTTCCCTTGGCAGGCTTGGCGAGCCTTGCCACACCTGGGGTTAAAAGTCCACCTTCGGCTGGTACCCCAGATTTCTTCCATATGTAGCCCTAAGCGGGTCATTTGTGTATTCCTAAGTCCTCCCTATGGGTAGGCAGCTTGGCGCATACCTCCACCTGAAAATATGCTTCCCAGTGTACCTTGGTATTCCTGTGTTAAGTGGGATTCCTTCGTCCGTACTAGTCTTACGACAGGGAACTCGCACTTAATCAGGGCACTGGAAGACAGCCGAGTGCCATTCGTCAGTCACTGACATTACTCGGAGTGACTGAACGAAAGGGAACGTCTCGGTTACATATGTAACCCTCATTCCCTTAGGAGGGAACGGAGAAGTAACGTCCCTCTGCCACATCCGCTGTACCGCTGAAACTGCTGTACTGCTGGCTCCTCAGCAGGTAACATAATGCGATCATGCCAGCGTTCTTCCTGATATACCCAAGCAGTGGGGCGGAGTCCGCTATGCAAATTCCGCATGCCCATGGCATTGGCACTGCCATTGGGCGCTTTCTAGATCTCGAAGTTGATAGGCTTCTAAGCGAAACCCCCATTCGTCAGTCACTGACTTTACGTCTCCGTTCCCTCCTCAGGGAACGAGGGTTACATAGATAACCGAGACGTTTCCCCGAGTGTCTATGCCAGTTATGGCACTTAGAGTGTGAGATGGGAAAATATGTCTTTAAAGTTCAGCAGTCAATCTTTAAACTGATAGTTCACCCAAAAATTACACAATAATTTACTTACCCTCAAGCCATCCTATAGGTGTATATGACATTCTTCTTTCAGACGAATACAATAAGAGTTACAGTTGGTACGGTAAGTATTCAGCCCCCCTTAATTGCAGCCATTTGCTAAAATCATTTAAATTCATTTTTTTCTCATTAATGTACACACAGCACCCCATATTGACAGAAAAAAAGAATTGTTGACATTCTTGCAGATTTATTAAAAAAAGAAACACTGAAATATCAATTAAGTATTCAGACCCTTTGCTCAGTATTTAGTAGAAGCACCCTTTTGATCTAAAACAGCCATTAGACTTTTTGGGAAAGACTTGATTTGGGGATCCTCTGCCATTCCTCCTTGCAGATCCTCTCCAGTTCTGTCAGGTTGGATGGTAAACGTTGGTGGACAGCCATTTTCAGGTCTCTCCAGAGATGCTCAATTGGGTTTAAGTCAGGGCTCTGGCTGGGCCATTCAAGAACAGTCATGGAGATGTTGTGAAGCCACTTCATTATTTTAGCTGTGTGCTTAGGGTCATTGTCTTGTTGGAAGGTGAACCTTCGGCCCAGTCTGAGGGCTTGAGCACTCTGGAGAAGGTTTTCGTCCAGGATATCCCTGTACTTGGCCGCATTCATCTTTCCCTCTATTGCAACCAGTCGTCCTGTCCCTGCAGCTGAAAAACACCCCCACAGCATGATGCTGCTCATCACCATGCTTCACTGTTGGGACTGTATTGCAGGTGATGAGCAGTGCCTGGTTTTCTCCACACATACCGCTTAGAATTAAGGCCAAAAAGTTCTGTCTTGGTCTCATCAGACCAGAGAATCTTATTTCTCACCATCTTGGAGTCCTTCAGGTGTTTTCTAGTAAACTCCATGCATGCTTTCATGTGTCTTGCACTGAGGAGAGGCTTCCATTGGACCACTCTGCCATAAAGCCCCGACAGGTGGAGGGCTGCAGTGATGGTTGAGTTTCTACAACTTTCTCCCATCTCCCGACTGCATCTCTGGAGTTCAGCCACAGTGGTCTTTGGGTTCTTCTTTACCTCTCTTAACAAAGCTCTTCTCCCCCGATAGACCAGTTTTCCAATTAAGGATTATGGAGGCCACTGTGCTCTTAGGGTTCTTAAGTGCAGCAGAATTTTTTTGTAACCTTGGCCAGATCTGTGCCTTGCCACAATTCTGTCTCTGAGCTCTTCAGGCAGTTCCTTTGACCTCATAATTCTCATTTGCTCTGACATGCACTGTGAGCTGTAAGGTCTTATATAGACAAGTGTGTGGCTTTCCTAATCAAGTCCAAACAGTATAATCAAACACAGCTGGACTCAAATGAAGGCGTAGAACCATCTCAAGGATGACCAGAAGAAATGTATAGCACCTGATTTAAATATATGAGTGTCACAGCAAAGGGTCTGAATACTTAGGACCATGTGATATTTCAGTTTTTCTTTTTTAATAAATCTATTAAAACAATTAACAAATAATAAAAACAGTAATAATAAAACAATTCTGTGTTTTAACCCTGGGGGTTAATTAAGGCTTTATGAAGTGAATCATGAATTTGCGTAAGAAAAATATCCATATATAACACATTATAAAGTAAAATATCTAGCTTCCAATGGACCGCCTTCCGTATTCAATTTATGAAGAACGTATAACGCCACTCGCTGTTCAAAACGCTTAGGCTACTTCTGACATCATCGTTGCGCCAGTTACGCTTTTTTGTAAGATGAATATGGAAGGCAGTCCGCCGGAAGCTAAATATTTTACTTTATAATGTGTTAAATATGGTTATAATTATAATTTTAAATTGTTAAATTTGACAAATTTTGGGCTGCCATTCACCAGGCAGGACATTTTTTAATATAACTCTGATTGTATTTGTCTGAAAGAAGAAAGTCATATACTCCTAGGATGACTTGAGGGGGAGTACATAATTATTTTAATTTTTGGGTGAACTAAGTATAACACCCCAGTGTTGACTTATACACAGAGTCAGAATTCATGCTGACCTTTAGCACTGATACTGCGCAGGTCTGTGATCTTCATGAGGGTCTTGGGGAACAGGTGTGGTTTACTGGGTCTTCGTTTTCTCACATAGATTTTCAGAGCCTCCAGCAGAGGTTCCTGGAGCTCATCCACTTTTGAAGGCTCTTCCAAATCCTGACGATCTAGAGAAGCAGCAAGAGACATAGCATATGATCAGAGACATTATAGATTAATAAGATTTCATAAACAGTGTGTTGTTAGTATGAAACCTCTAAATGTGCCATGCTCAATCCAGCAACTCCCATGACCACTGGAGGGCAGTGTTTTCATTCTTACTGAAGCCACTGGCTGTGTTCACATTTTTACTGTAAGTACAACTACACAGAATCTACTGTATATTGGTAGTATATTGTATACTTGTTTTTAAACCTAGTATTTAAAATAGTATGCAGTATAAAATTCAATAAATACAGTATACAGTACTGCACAAAGTGTGCTTTGTGAGCACTTCCAAGACCATCACTCCATCAGTAACATAAAAATGGCTTTGTGCACTTTGAAATGACAATTGTGTTTTTCACCCAAACTAGCTGAAAGATTTTGTACTACTGCAGGGGTCGGCAACTATGGCACGTTTGCCAACATTGGCATGGGGAGAGGTATTAATCAGTGCCAAGAATTAAATAGCAACAGTGAACAGAAGTGCAGCTCTGATTAATTATTAATTCAACAACTGTGCATTGCCACCAAAAAAGCAGAAAAAAGCATTGAAAGCAGAACACAAATCAAGGCAGCAGAGCCATGCTTCATGTGTGAATCACACAAATTAAGCCACTTTTATAGTTTAGTGCTTTTCAGTTCAGCTATGTTTGTTGCTCTTAGCTTTAAGAGAAAAAACAAAAATGCCACTATCAGCATCCTAACATTCCACAAATCACAATGGCATCATTCATACACACATACAATGGGCTCCCATAGGGTCGCATTAAAAATCTGGGTTTTACTTTATTCTGATGGTCCCTTTAAAATTCTGTTGACTATAAGCAAAATTGCACATACTCTCTTTAGATTGTTAGTAGAGTGTTAGTAGAATATTAGTGGACTGATAGGTTAGAGTTAGAATAAGTTGACATCTAGTTGCATTATAGTCAGTAGAATGTCTGTTGGAGGACCATAATAATAAAGAGTTAGCAGATATTAAGCAGACAGTCTACTAATACGCTAATGAGAGTTAGTTGACAAGTAGTTGCTTATCGTCAACAGAATGTTCAAATGGGAACATCAAAATAAAATGTTACTTAAAATCTGTTACTCAATGTCTGATTTAAATCTGAAAACCAACAAACTTCAAGGAATTTTGCATATTGGGTGGCACAGTGATTATCTATCAAAATTAAACATTCCATTTCATGTCAAGATTTCCAACCTCTTTTGTGTGTGTGTGTGTGTGTGTGTGTGTGTGTGTGTGTGTGTGTGTGTGTGTGTGTGTGTGTGTGGACTGGTAATCCCTACGGTATGGGGACAAAATGTCCCCACAAAGATGGCAATATTCAAAATCCTTGTCCTTGTGGGGACATTTTTTGGTCCCCATGAGGAAAACATCTTATAAATCACACTAAGTGATGTTTTTGAAAATGTAAAATGCAGCATGTCTCCTGTGATGGGTAGGTTTAGGGGTAGGGGCAGTGTAGGGGATAGAAAATACGGTTTGTACGGTATAAAATGCATTACGCCTATGGAATGTCCCCATAAAACATGGAAACACAACGTGTGTGTGTGTGTGTGTGTGTGTGTGTGTGTGTGTGTGTGTGTGTGTGTGTGTGTGTGTGTGTGTGTGTGTGTGTGTGTGTGTGTGTGTGTGTGTGTGTGTGTGTGTGTGTGTGTGTGTGTGTGTGTGTGTGTGTGTGTGTGTGTGTGTGTGTGTGTGTGTGTGTGTGTGTGTGTGTGTGTGTGTGTGTGTGTGTGTGTGTGTGTGAAGGTGACACCCACCTCCAGAGATGAGGCAGATGGCGGACAACAGTCCTGTCTCAGTGTCATCCATCTCGATGGGCAGAAGTTGGTTGGCAAAGGTGAACACCAGGTCGGTTAGCGGGCCAAAGCCAGCATTGTGCATCTGTGTGCGGTTCAGCGTGAGACCGTCAGAGAACGTCATTGTGTCCTGGTCAGGGGTGTAACGTGTGCAGATACGAAGTATCTAGAGAGTAAGCATCAAATTACTGTAAAAATGGACCAATTTAATTCAGAGTACTCCACTATATGTCAGCTTCACTTCTCTGGAAGACATGACTGCCAAATGATTTGGAGGAAACTGCTCACCTTTTTTGAGACACTGAAAGCTGGAAGTTTAAATACAGACACTATAATATATAGAATATAGGAGAATAAAAGAAGTGTACAGAAGTGTAATGAAAAGCATTGGCCACTGGAAAAAAGACATAAAGGCTAGGAGAGGGAGTGAAATTAGGCTGGGTGAAATGTATGGAAATTCTTGGAATTTTTAGGTTGAATGGCAATATACAATATAATACACACTCACCTAAAGGATTATTAGGAACACCTGTTCAATTTCTCATTAATGCAATTATCTAATCAACCAATCTCATGGCAGTTGCTTCTGAAAGGAGTAAATTCTGGAATTCACTGCCGCTTCAATATACCTGTAAATATCTTAATCAGATTCATAATCAAAGCCTTAATTAGTATTTATTCTCCTATTTTTAATTATTTATTCCAGTTAATTTTACATAATCAATAGAACCACTGATTGTTTCATTTTACTGAAACGCTAAATAATCAAGATGAATATTGCCTGTACCTCTCACTAAGAGAAAGCACATGCTATCAGTATTTTTTGGGAACATTTTGGATTGGAGCTTAATCAGCTCCAACCTTGAAGAGACTGTGTATCTGTATGTGTGCAATATTCAGTGTGACAGATCAGTATTGGAGGTGGATTACAGGCCTCCTAAGAGGTGGGTGGATTTGTTGTTCTGGACAAACTGGTGCCTGTTCGGGTGAAAGCATCAACAGGTGACCTGTATGGACACGTGCATCTGATTAACTGACCGTGTGTGGAAATTTACCATGGCTATGCATTTTCTCTGAGCCAATCAGAATCATCCACCTTGAAGTAATGACCTGGTTAGACCTTGAAAACAGTATAACTGTTGGGACAATTGTATGTACGTACGAAGAGACTGGTAGAGGGGGAGCGTGGCCTACGAACTCCTTGTGAGACTTGAAGCTGGCTTCTGCTGATGAAACTGCAAACTATTCTTAAGTAAAATTTTTCTTTAATTAATTGCACTCCTGAATCTTGGTCTTCATTCTTCAATACTGGTCTCTGGGTTTGAACTGTTATACCCCTAACACTTCAATGCATTTAGGCGTGTGGTCCTGGTCAAGACAATCTCCTGAACTCCAAACTGAATGTCAGAATGGGAAAGAAAGGTGATTTAAGCAATTTTGAGCGTGGCATGGTTGTTGGTGCCAGACGGGCTGGTCTGAGTATATCACAATCAGCTCAGTTACTGGGATTTTCACGCACAAACATTTCTAGGGTTTACAAAGAATGTTAAAAACATGCAGGGAAAAACATCCAGTATGTGGCAATCCTGTGGGCGAAAATGCCTTGTTGATGCTACCATCTTAAAAATATACCTAAATTACGGCACATGCTCTCAATGCAAAATACTGAACAGTTAATACATGCGTTCATGAGCTCAAGGCTAGATTATTGTAATTCTCTACTGGGTGGTTGCCCTGCTCGCTTAATAAACAAACTCCAGCTGGTCCAAAATGCAGCAGCTCGAGTTCTTACTAGAACCAGGAAGTATGAACACATTAGCCCGGTTCTGTCAACACTGCACTGGCTCCCTATTAAACATTGCACACATTTTAAAATCTTGCTTATTACTTACAAAGCACTAAATGGTTTAGCTCCCCAGTACTTGAGTGAGCTCTTAACACATTATACTCCAACACGTCTACTGCGGTCTCTAAACTCTGACCAGCTGATAATACCTAGAATATCAAAATCAACTGCAGGTGGTTGATCCTTTTCCTATTTAGCACCTAAACTCTGGAACAGTCTTCCTAGCATTGTTCGGGAAGCAGACACACTCTGTCAGTTTAAATCTAGACTAAAAACACATCTCTTTTCTATGGCATACACATAAAACACTTTTTCAATTAAATGATTATTAGGCTGCATTATCAGCCGGAACCTGGAACACTTCCCATAAAACATGATGTACTCGTTACATCATCAGAAGAATGGCATCTACGCTAATGTTAGTCTCTCTGTTTTATCCCAAGGTCTACTGCAGTCACCCGGATCCAGGCTGTATCCAGATCAGATGGTGGACCTGCACCCAGATAGGACCAACACATAACCTTGAAGTGTCTGCAGAGACCGTGTCATTTAGACTCCCCCTTAAGCTGCCTCATTGACACGGCATCCTCAATAGTCCCCAAATGTTTGAATATTCCTAGTTAATAATTCTTTAAATCGATATGTCATCCTCAAAACCCGTCTCCAGCGTGTTGCCGCCGATCTTTCGAATATTACACTTTAGTAATTGTTTAATCAATACGGCATCCTCAATAAAACCTGTCACCGGCGTAATGACTTCGATATTTCAAATGATTTATTTTTAATAATTATTTAATCTATACATCATTCTCAATAAACCTGTCTCCGGCGTGTTGCCTCAGATCTTTTGAATATTCAGATCTATTATGACCTCTGAACTTTAAAATTACCAGAATAATAATAAAACGCTGTTTGTTAATTGGCCAGAGGAGAAATGGCACCCCGACTGAGCCTGGTTTCTCCCAAGGTTTATTTTTCTCCATTAGGTCACCTGATGGGGTTTTGGTTTCCTTGCCACTGTCGCCCCTTGCTCCGCTTGCTCAGTTGGGGAAACACAATTTTTCAAATACATTTCCAAATAAATCTAATTATTAAACTAAATTAACCATATAGACCAAATGACTGATCTAATTACTGATCTAAAGCCCACATTGTTGTTGTTTGATAATCAAAATATATTCTGTTGCATTATTTTTCTGTTTAACACTGAAGTTGCTTTGAAACAATCTGCATGGTTAAAAGTGCTATATAAATAAAGTTGACTTGACTTGACTTGACTAGAGATCAGAGGAGAATGGGCCGACTGATTCAAGCTGATAGAAGAGCAACTTTGTGTGGAGGGCAAAAAACCACTTGTTACAACCGAGGTATGCAGCAAAGCATTTGTGAAGCCACAACACGCACAACTTTGAGGCGGATGGACAACATACAGCAGAAGACCCCACCAGGTACCCACTACAAATAGGAAAAAGAGGCTACAATTTTCATGAGCTCACCAAAATTGGACAGTTGAAGACTGAAAAAATGTTGTCTGGTCTGATGAGTCTCGATTTCTGTTGAGACATTCAGATGGTAGAGTCAGAATTTGGCATAAACAAAATGAGAACATGGATCCATCATGCCTTGTTACCACTGTGCAGGCTGATGGTGGTGGTGTAATGGTGTGGGGGATGTTTTCTTGGCACACTTTAGGCCCCTTAGTACCAATTGGGCATTGTTTAAATGCCACGGCCTACCTGAGCATTGTTTCTGACCATGTCCATCCCTTTATGACCACCATGTACCCATCCTTTGATGGCTAATTCCAGCAGGATAATTCACCATGTCACAAAGCTCGAATAATTTCAAATTGGTTTCTTGAGCATGACAATGAGTTCATTGTACTAAAATGGCCCTCCCTAAAATGGAGATCGCAACCCAATAGAGCATCTTTGGGATGTGGTGGAATGGGAGCTTTGTGCCCTGGATGTGCATCCCACAAATCTTCATCAACTGCAAGATGCTATCCTATCAATATGGGCCAACATTTCTAAAGAATGCTTTCAGCACCTTGTTGAATCAATGCCACGTAGAATTAAGGCAGTTCTGAAGGCGAAAGGGGGTCTAACACACTATTAGTATGGTGTTCCTAATAATCCTTTAGGTAAGTGTATATATATATATATATATATATATATATATATATATATATATATATATATATATATATATATATATATATATATATATATATATATATATATATATATATATATACACTTACCTATATATTATATATATATCTAAAAGTGAGTGTGGTTCTATAGCACATACTGTGGCTTACTGACAGTGATTGGCATCACTGTCAAGAAGATGAAAAAGATTAAAACATGACTGCTGCTGACAGTAGGCTGCTCACTCTCTCTACACCACATGCACACACACTCACAGAGGTGCGTTTGATCCTCCTCAATACAAACTCTATAGCAACGGGACACTGCTGCTATCACGGGACACACTCTGACCTTTGGAGCTGTACATAGTATTTGCGTTTCAAACAGACAGGCAAAGTAAAATACTTTACTATGTTTAAAGTGTTTATACATTTTCACTGAAGTTCATCTATAATGTCATAATTTTGTTATTTATGATCAGTCATAATCGTTTTACAGATAGAGCTTAATTTATGAAACAAACAGAAAACATTTATGTGTAAATAATTTATAAAACCATTTAACAAAGTTTGCACTTACATATGATTATATGTAAGTGTGAACTAGTTAAATGGTTTTATTAATTATAGATTTTATAAGATATCGTATAAAATATGCATATTTGGCGTGCTGTCCAAGAGAGGGCTCCAATCTCAGAATTTTGCCCGAACCTAGGAACCAAGAGCACCCCCCATCCCTGGCTGGGATAGGAATAATCAAGAGTTAGGAGGAGGGATGCTTGAAAAACTGTTGCAGAACAGAGATGAGATGTTTCTATATATAAAACTCCTCCTTGGCTTTATGAACAATTTCTACAGATATTTGTTCTATGCTTCTATGCTCATGAATGACGCCCACAGCAATCATCAATAGACAATGCAACCACTAAACTAAATTCACTAAATTCACACCTGAAAAATTCTGGTATCACAACATCTCAGGTTACGTATGTTACCCTGTTCCCTCAGAAGTGAAGGAGACATTGCAACATGGTGTTGACATGGGAACACCTTCGGCATGACCGGTGTCTGAAGTACGTGTGAAAACATGCCAATTCTATTGGCCAACGGAAATCATGTGATGTAGCATTGCTCGTCATTCAGACCATAAAAGCGCACTTGTGTCATGGCATCCCCAGATTTTAATTGAATGAACTTGCAGGCATCCTCAAAGTATGGCAATGCAGTGTCTTGTTTCCTGATCAGGGAAAAGGTTACATGAGACATTCCATTTCGAGGGAACGAGAGGCTGGATCATGGCTTTGATGCTGTGGGAACGTTAATACCAACCATACTGCCATACTGACCAAACGCCTGTTTAACCAAGCTGTGAATTTAAGCACTCAGTAAGCAACTAATATTAACCCAAGGAAAAAGTCATTGGCCAAGAGTAGCAGAACCAAGCTTCATGATGTAAATCTTGAAAATCAAAGAAAATCTTTTCAGAGTGAGAGATAGCAGGATCTAAACCATCTTGGGACTCATAGATAATGGGTCTAAAGTTTGCCTTAGGACTTCCGTTTCATCAGCCTGCCCAGCCAGAATTAGTGAAAAAACATTAACCCAGAAGGATCTAAGTCTGAGGGTTAATACTATAAGTCCTGTGCTAAAAGAAGCCATAAAACCATCAAGCAAGCCATCACAGGGCTTGAAGACCCTGGTCGTCCACTTTCATTGCTTTTCTTAGCAATGAAAGTGGAGGACCAGGGTGATAGGGAAGCAGACTGTCCACATCGCCAGTGACTTTGTTACTGTATGTCACTAGTTTCTGTACTGTGGAGATGCTTGTGGCCATCTGGCCATATCTGTAGAAAATGAAAATCACAAATGAAATCACTTTTCTTTGTTATCTTAAGTCTTCTTTTGTTTTGTAATTGAGATATGTTTCTTTGTTTGCTTATTTTGTTGCCGCTTTGTGTAATTAATATTTATTTTAGAAGCCGTAGGGAGGAGGTTGCCATTTTCTTTATGAATCTTAGGAAGCTATTGAATTTTATTTGGGTTTTTTATTTTGTCAGGGAAGTTCAATTTAATTCCCCTTTCACGAGCAAAGACCACGGCGCAACCATGAATGTTGGAGAACATCTCGGTTACGTATGTAACCCTCATTCCCTGAGGAGGGAACGGAGACGTAACGTCAGTGTCTGACGAATGGGGGGTTTCGCTTAGAAGCCTATCAACTTCGAGATCTAGAAAGCGCCCAATGGCAGTGCCAATGCTGGCAAGAACGCTGGTGTCAGCCCCACCCTCGTGCATGTCGCACAGCAACTTGGCCTGGTAGGCCTGAAGAGCCGCCATGGCATGCAAAGGATTTCGCCACCAAGGTTGATGTGAATCTACAGGCTTTGGAAGGGTGCTTAGGGTCACCACACCAAGTCGAAGCACTCTGCGGGCACAGTTGCATCGCAACAGAGCGCTCAACTGGGGGAACCCCAGTGTACCCTTTGGCCACGGCCCCATTGAGGATGCAGAGGAGATCGCGAAACGGTCACAGGAAGCCCACGGGGACTCCCAGGACCGTGCAAGCTCCTCATGCACCTCCGGGAAGAAAGGCATCGGGGGGACGGACGGACGGGTGTCCGCACGCACCGACCCCAAAAAACAATCGTCCAGCCGCGAGCGATCAGGTCGGGGCGGAGTGTTCCACTCCAACCCGAGACTCGCGGCTGCCCGGGAAAGCATGGCTTTCAACTCTGGGTCCGACACAGGCAATGCTGCGCCACCGAGGCGGCGCGCACAGCGTCATCATCCTCAGAGGACTCCAGCCCACCTTGTGATGCGGCGATCGACATCTCCACGTCTTCCACGCCCCCAAGCGAGACAATTGGGACGGCAGCGGCCAGCCGCGATGTACCCGCTTGAAAGGACAGCGGGAGGGGGGTGTGGGCCGAGGCATGAGCGTCGGAGCTTTATTCCACACCATCACCCTCAGATCACCCTGGCCACCAGCCAAAGTGACGCCTCTCGCGGAGACCGCAGATTGGGGTGTGGCAGAGGGGACTCTCACCCCGGCGGCTGCACGGAGACCACTGAGTCTCGACCGTTACACCGAGATGGGCATGTTCCCGCAATGGAAACATGACTCATCCACGAGCGCTGCCTGCACGAGCTGTAAGCCTAAGCACGTCAGACAGCGCTCGTGCCCATCAGAAGGCGGCAGAGACCGACCGCACGCAGAAGCACACGGGCGAGACATCCTGACAAGGACGCGCCGCGTGTGAGCTCTTTTAGTTAGAGGAAAACCTCGCAGTCGATGCCGAAGCGCCCAGGGAAACACACACCAGCTGGATGCAGACCACTGCACAGATCAGCAGGCAGGAAGTATGCGATCGCTGGAACGCGCCGTAACACCAACACCGACTGGAAGGCTGCTCGTCTCGAAGAAGCTGAAGATAATCTCAGAAGGCTTGAGGAGTGAAGAGTGTATGTGCTCTTGGCTCCGAAGCAGAAACATAATCCGATCATGCCAGCGTTCTTCCTGATATACGCACGCAGTGGGGCGGAGTCCGCTATGCAAAATCCGCATGCCCATGGCATTGGCACTGCCATTGGGCGCTTTCTAGATTTCGAAGTTGATAGGCTTCTAAGCGAAACCCCCCATTCGTCAGTCACTGACATTACTCTGAGTGACTGAACGAAAGGGAACTATTTATTGAAGAAGTTTATGTCACCAAGTACTCAGAAGCCCTTAGAAACATCAAAGCTAGACAAGTAGCCAACTGCCTTGTACAGCTGTTTTAACAGATCAGAGTACTAACTTTATGTCCTTGCTGTTAAAACAGGTGTACCGACTGATGGGGATTAGGGATATTAAGACCTTACCTTACCACCCCCCAGAAAGACACTTTGGTTTGAGCGCTTCAATCAAACCCTAAAAAGCATGCTGTGCAAGTTTTTTGTGTCCAACTGGGACCAGTGGTTACCTTATCTGTTGTTTGCTTACAGAGAGGCTTCAACAAGTTTCTCCCCATTTGAACTGTTATATGGCTGGTAGGTGAGAGGTCCTTTGGACCTGCTGAAGGAACAGTGGGAGGGACCCAAGGATGGTACGTGCAGTGTGGTCTGATACGTGATCCAAATAAGAGAGCATCTGGAAGAGATGACAGCACTGGCCCAGGAGAACATCAAAAAAGCCCAGCAAACGCAGAAGGTTTGGTATAATAAGAGAACAAAGGAGAGATCCTTCGAGCCGGGCCAAAAGGTACTGCTGCTACAGCCCACTAATGAGAATGAATTGCTAGCATAGTGGCATGGACCCTACGAGGTCGTGCGGGAAATTGGCAGTGTCACCTATGAGATCTCCATGCCAGAGCAGGGGAAGAAAAAGCAAAACTTCTATATTCATTTGTTGAAAGAATTCAATCCCAGGGCTGAGTCGGTGGCTGTACAGCTCTTTATTCGTGTGGTCGGTGAGGAAGAGGAACCAGCATAGGAGTACTTTTCAACCAGCTGCACCCAACAAGCTGTGGAAATATCTCATCTAAAGCAACCCCGAAGAGACCAGGTAATGCAGCTGTTGGATCCTGAGCTGTTTTAGGAGAAACCTGGTGCTACATGATATCCTTAAGGAGGCAACTCCAGCCCGCCAGAAGAATTATCGGATCCCTGAATTAAAAAACAAACAAACAAACACTGTTATATTTCTCTTGAAAGTTAAAGAGCTGGATTCTTATGCTAAACATGGCAAAAAACAAACAAACAAACCAGTTGGACGTATGACGGAGTATTTCTGTGCGAAATAAACTTGAACGCTTACCCAAATCAACCAGAGCGAGAGCAAGAGAATGCCCATCAACGAGTTTCGTTCGGGTTACGGAAGCCGACGACAGCCCTGTAATTTTGTTTGACCACGAAAACCAAGAATGTCAACCCAGCACTAAGGAAAAAGTGGATGAGGTGTGCTTTTCCAGAGCAGCAACGGAGTTGCAAGTGTGTTTGTTTGTTCCCGGTCATGAGTCGAAACCGCAGGCGGTGAGTGAAACTGCATCAAATGTCTGTGTTTTCTAGTGCATATAATGTAAACAACATGAACGTATAGTGAATGTAGTTATCCAAGGATAATGCCACAATGTATTGTATATGTCTCATAGGTGTGTGTGTGCTCGTGACTCTTTAGCTCCGCTCACTGCACACCTCCACAAGTTCGGATGTTTTCAAAAAGAATCAGTACAGCGTATCTGTCTTTTATAAATATGATCAAACTAAAGACTCTTTGGAGATATGAAGGATGCAATACTACTCTATAGGTACTCAAGATTAACATGAGATGCATTGATAATATACATGTGTGCTGATGTTAGTGTAACGGAGGCCAGCAAGTACTTTCTTTGCAAGTTTCTTGAGTCTCTTGAGAAAATGGACTAATCCACTCAATTCATATGGATTTGTTTTCCAATCTCTTTATGAACTTTCATCAAAGTTGCAATGGCATATAGGCTGTCTATGGAGGGATGAACTAACCCTTAAAAGGCAAATGGACAATTTAAGGCAATCAGTTTCCTCAAAGGAAATTAGTTAATTTAGGTTTTGATTAATTTTCCTCAAATTAAATGAGTTAATTCAGTGCATACTGTAAAGTACAATTAGTAAACTTCTGGCAACAATAGTACATTTAATTGCTGCCATATTTTTTTTAAAATGTGAAGTTCTAGCAACCACAACAGTTTTATCATACATTTCAGAGATCTTTTTACAGTGTACTACTTCACACCAGACAAAACATGAGAAGATGAGAATCTATAGGCCTCAGTGACCAGCTGAAATACTGCATCAAAATTTGTGAAAAACAAGATCTGTAACAAATGATTGTACCATTAATCAATCAATCAATCAATCAACTTTATTTATATAGCGCTTTTACAATGACGATTGTTTCAAAGCAGCTTCACAGTGTTAAACAGGACAACATTGCAACAAAATTTGATTTGGCTAGTTTAATTTGGATAGTTTATAGAATTATATATGACCAAATTAATAAATTCTATTTGTATATTTAGTTTAGTAACTTGGATCATAATTTGAGTGTCCCCAACTGAGCAAGCCAAGCCAAAGGCGACAGTGGCAAGGAACCAAAACTCCATCAGGGCATGATGGAGAAAAATAAACAACAGGAGAAACCAGACTCAGTCGGGGTGCCAGTTCTCCTCTGGCCTATTATTAACAGTGTATAATTATTACTCTGGCAACCTTGCAGGTCATAAATCATATTAGATAGGAATATTCTAAATTTTGGGTATCACGCGCGAGACGGGTTCATTTAGGATGGCGCGTCGATTACACAGAATATGAATACTTGAAAGATCGGAGTTATTGCGCCGAGACGGGTTAATTGAGGATGGCGTGCGGTGAGGCAAATTCAGAGGAGACACTAATGGACACGGTCTCAGCAGACACTCCAGGATGAGCTGGTCATGTCCAGATGCAGGTCCACCATCCGATCCGGACACGGCCTGGATCCGACTGCAGTAAATCTCAGGATAAACAGAGAGACTAACATTAGTGTGGATGCCACTCTTTTTATGATGTAACGAGTACATCAGGTGTTATGGGAAGTGTTCGGTTCCTGACCTAGTTAATGCAGCCTAACAATCAGTCATTTGATTTGAATAAAGAAAGTTAAAAATGTTCTATGTGTATGCCATAGAAAAGAGATGTGTTTTTAGTCTAGATTTAAACTGACAGAGTGTGTCTGCTTCCCGAACAATGCTAGGAAGACTGTTCCAGAGTTTAGGTGCTAAATAGGAAAAGGATCGACCGCCTGCAGTTGATTTAGATATTCTAGGTATTTTCAACTGGCCAGAGTTTAGAGACCGCAATAGACGTGATGGAGTATAATGCGTTAAGAGCTCGCTTAAGTACTGGGGAGCTAAACCATTTATTGCTTTATAAGTAATAAGCAATATTTTAAAATGTATCGATGTTTAATAGGAGCCAGTGCAGTGTTGACAGAACTGGACTAATATGATCGTACTTCCTGGTTCTAGTAAGAACTCGAGCTGCTGCGTTTTTTGATGCAATTGATGACTTATGCCAATAAAAGACCTTTCAGGTAATCACCAAACAACCTGACATCACACATTCATTTAAACCAAACTTAAAACACAAGAAGTCACAAGAGACTCTTCACAAGAACTGTTTAACCTTCATTAAATCAGTTTTTTAAAGCTGCAGTCCGTAAGTTCTGCCTCTGTGTCGCCATCTCTGTTTGAAACCTGCAATTGCAGTTATTTGCGGCGTTATCATATGTACGTGAGTTGTGCATCAGGTCAGGAAGGTCAGGAAGCAGACAAACTGGCTAAACCAACCGTCTGATAGCTGTCTCACGTCACCAGAGTCAGCTAAATCCCAGCACATAGAGACGCTTTCACCTAGATATTATCACATAGAGACTGTGTCTGTTCCCGAATCAGTAAATACAAAAACCATCAAAACCATTCAACAGTAAAAATTTAATTGATGTCCAACAAATAAACAACAGATATAATACGGATGAACAATTGATAAATCTCGGGTTGCTGAATATTCGATCCCTTTCGCCAAAAACGCTTATTGTTAACATCTCAGATCATTACCTAATATCATGTATACTTAATATAGCTAAGGCTGCAAAGCCATCCTCGCTTCAAATATGGCAGGACTATAACCGCTGCGACTAAAGATTGCTTTATACATAATCTTCCTCATCAGTTCCATCTCCTCAGAATTACAGATAGCCAAGAGGAACTTGATGTTGCAACAGAAACTACTGACTCTCTCTTTACTAGCACTTTAGACATAGTTGCTCCTCGGCGCTTAAAGAAGATTAAAGCAAATAATCCAACGCCGTGGTACAACGAGCACACTCGGGCCCTTAAAACAGCAGCCAGAAAAATGGAGCGCAGCTGGAAGAAAACAAAACTGGAGGTTTTTCGCAATTTGTGGAAAGAGAGCATGATTGCATACAGAAAGGCCATAAAAACTGCTAGATCTGCTTATTTCTCAACTCTTTTAGAAGAAAACAAACACAACCCTAGGTATTTATTCGATACAGTGGCTAAATTAACAAAGGATAAAGCTTCAACTTCTGACGTTTGTAAACAACACAGCAGTAATGACTTTATGAACTTCTTTACTAGTAAGATTGATAACATTAGGAATAAAATTATAACCACGCAGCCGTCTACAGTATCACTTCAGACAGAACATTGTAGTCTCACTGAGGAAAAATTACACTCATTCACTGCTATAGGAGGAGAAGAATTGGCTAAACTTGTTAAATCATCAAAATCAACAACATGTATGCTTGACCCTATACCGACTAGGCTATTAAAAGAGATGCTTCCAGAGGTCATAGATCCTCTGCTTAATATTATTAATTCATCCTTGACATTAGGATATGTACCAAAAACTTTTAAGTTGGCTGTAATTAAACCACTTATTAAAAACCGCAACTTGATCCTAAAGAGTTAGTCAATTACAGACCAATCTCGAATCTACCGTTTCTATCAAAAATATTAGAAAAGGCTGTGTCTTCACAATTATGTTCCTTTTTAGAAAGAAATTGTATATGTGAGGATTTCCAGTCAGGATTTAGACCGTATCATAGTACTGAGACTGCTCTAATTAGAGTTACAAATGATTTACTCTTATCATCTGATCGTGGTTGTATCTCTCTATTAGTGTTACTCGATCTTAGCGCTGCATTCGATACTATCGATCACAATATTCTTTTGAATAGACTCGAAAATTATGTTGGCATTAGTGGAACTGCATTGGCATGGTTTAAATCTTACTTATCTGACCGTTATCAGTTTGTAGCAGTAAATGAAGAGATGTCACTCCGATCACAAGTTCAGTATGGAGTACCGCAATGCTCAGTGTTAGGACCGTTGCTTTTCACCCTGTATATGCTACCACTGGGAGATATCATTAGGAAGCATGGCGTTAGTTTTCATTGTTATGCTGATGATACTCAGCTCTATATTTCTTCACACCCTGACGAAACTTACCAATTCACAAGATTAACGGAATGCATAGCTGATATTAAAAATTGGATGAATAGTAATTTCCTGCAACTTAATTCAGATAAAAATGAATTTTTAATTATTAGACAGAAAAGCTCCACAAGTAGTGGCCTAGAATACTGTCTAACCCTCGATGGCTGCTCAGTCAAGTCCTCGTCGTCAGTGAGGAACCTGGGTGTGCTCTTTGATACCAATCTTTCGTTTGAAAGCCACGTTTCTAGCATCTGTAAAACTGCGTTCTACCATCTTAAAAATATATCTAAATTACGTCACATGCTTTCAATGCAAAATGCTGAACAATTAGTACATGCGTTCATGAGCTCAAGGCTAGATTATTGTAATGCTCTACTGGGTGGTTGCCCTGCTCGCCTAACAAATAAACTCCAGCTGGTCCAAAACGCAGCAGCTCGAGTTCTTACTAGAACCAGGAAGTACGATCATATTAGTCCAGTTCTGTCAACACTGCACTGGCTCCTATTAAACATCGCATACATTTTAAAATCTTGCTTATTACTTATAAAGCAATAAATGGTTTAGCTCCCCAGTACTTAAGCGAGCTCTTAACGCATTATACTCCATCACGTCAATTGCGGTCTCTAAACTCTGGCCAGTTGAAAATACCTAGAATATCTAAATTAACTGCAGGCGGTCGATCCTTTTCCTATTTAGCACCTAAACTCTGGAACAGTCTTCCTAGCATTGTTCGAAGCAGACACACTCTGTCAGTTTAAATCTAGACTAAAACACATCTCTTTACTATGGCATACACATAGAACATTTTTAACTTTCTTTATTCAAATCAAATGACTGATTGTTAGGCTGCATTAACTAGGTCAGCGGAACCGAACACTTCCCATAACACCTGATGTACTCGTTACATCATAAAAAGAGTGGCATCCACACTAATGTTAGTCTCTCTGTTTATCCCGAGGTTTACTGCAGTCGGCGGATCCAGGCCGTGTCTGGATCGGATGGTGGACCTGCATCTGGACATGACCAGCTCATCCTGGAGTGTCTGCTGAGACCGTGTCCATTAGTGTCTCCTCTGAATTTGCCTCACCGGGCGTCATCCTCAATTAACCCGTCTCCGCGCAATAACTCCGATCTTTCAAGTATTCATATTCTTGTGTAATCGACGCGCCATCCTAAATGAACCCATCTCGCGTCATACCCAACATTTCGAATATTCCTATCTAATATGATTTATGACCTGCAAGGTTGCCAGAGTAATAATTATACACTGTTAATAATAGGCCAGAGGAGAACTGGCACCCCTGAGTCTGGTTTCTCCCAAGGTTTATTTTTCTCCATCATGCCCTGATGGAGTTTTGGTTCCTTGCCACTGTCGCCTTTGGCTTGGCTTGCTCAGTTGGGGACACTCAAATTATGATCCAAGTTACTCAACTAAATATACAAATAGAATTTATTAATTTGGTCATATATAATTCTATAAACTATCCAAATTAAACTAGCCAAATCAAATTTTGTTGCAATGTTTAACACTGTGAAGCTGCTTTGAAACAATCGTCATTGTAAAAGCGCTATATAAATAAAGTTGATTGATTGATTGATCAGCTCCTCAGCACGGAGGAGTAGGCCTATGTGTGGCTTACTGTCAGTCACCACACCAGTGTTGATACTGTACTTCAGAATCACAGATTCTACATCTTGGAGTATACCCTAAATAAGAATTTTCACTAGAAAATGTCATCTGAACAAGTAAGTAACACGTCTGCCACTTTTGGGAACAAAACATTACAATAAATACTGCTACCAACAATGATTAAATCTAACGATCGCTTGTCAAACCATCAAACCATGCAAATAATTATTATTGTTATACTTTGTTCTCAAATTGTTAATTTTAACATCAGCATTGCGTGACAATGTGTATTTAGTGTTTATTAGCGTTACCTGTAGATTTCAATTCCCATACAGTCTATGCTTTTGATTTTGACTACGGGTGAATCTCCAGTTGTCACTGATGTCGCAATTGGATTTGTGACAATGTCATTTGGGCCTTTCTGGATTACAATCCGCCATCAAAATGATAAATTTAATTACATCAGCTGCTGTGAGAAAAGGCTATGAATGATCTGCTGAAGAACATGCTCCTCATGTGGGTTACTACTACTAGCCGGACACTTTCTTTTTGTATACAGACGTGAAGTAATGGCGCAAAGACATGCTTGAATTTTGTGCAGAAATCTACCATACCACTCTAATTAGGGGAGCGCGGGGCACAACCTAACGTGGGGTTAATTGTAACACGCATGGTTTAACACTTTTCACTCATGCTAGGATGACGAAACTTTGTATATTTACTAGATGCCATATCAACACTATATACAAAAATGCACCAAAATTAAAAAATCTTTGGAAAATATCACTGAACATTTATTTAACCATAGCAAAAGTAAATTTCTTTCTTAGGTTTATTTTTCATCTCTGTTTTTTGTGTTTATTTAAAATAAGACAAATATGATATTATAACAGCTGAGGTCATTCTTTAATGCTGATCTAACCAGCAGAAGACATGAGCAGCGATTTAAACCAGTTGTGCAGATGGGGTGCGTTGTAACACTGCATTACAATGAGCCCCTATTAGAAATATGCTATTATATTCTATACGTTTAAGAATTCTTTTGAGAAACCATGAGAAAAGGGTAAATAAGGACTGAGAGTCAAAGTTCAGAAATCATTAATTATTATTATGTTTTTAACAATGCTGAATAGCAATTTAGCAAATTGTATTTAGCAATGTATTTGTTGTCAAAATCAAAAATGTGTGTATTTTTTATGATTAAAAAATGCCATTATTTTATTTCAAAAATTTTATCATTGTATTTTATTGACAAAATATTTTTGTGTGTTTTGCATATTTTTTTGATTGTATCAGATAACATTTTAAACTGTCTTTTGCAATGTTGCAATGTGCCCCCTCACATGTTACAATGTACCCCACCTATGGGTTGGGTATGTTGTCACTGTAGCCACAATGACGGTCTGTTCATCTGGCAAATGGCCAAATGTCCCGCGCATCTCGTGAGGCGCGTTATCAGATCATACTAAACCCAGGCCATGTTGTTCCCCAGCATACCAACACAGTTTATGGCCCTAAGGGTGCCACGATGTCTGAAAGCAACTACCAACCACTCTTTGATCGCCCTTGGGAGATAACTAACAAGCTCCGTGTTTGACTTTTATCAACCCTAAATGGCCCATGCCGCGATATCGGACACCTCACACACACCCACGAGACACACACGTGGAATTCCACCAGGACCATAGAGGAATATATGGTTAAAATCCACCTCAAAAACGTATTAAATGTATATTTTCCAGCTTGAGTGTTTTTATATGTGTCTGGAATAAATTAGGAGGGTTACATAAACTGTGTAGGCTAATAGACCATGGAAAGCCTGTATCCATGTGTTCCCAAATCTCAGACTTGTGATTCATGGTACCAATACAATCAGAAAAACGCGATCGCACCGAATCGTGTAAAAGAATTTACAGAAAATGCATTATTACAAGAGTACCAGCTTTGTAAGGTTAAAATGCATAATCATGTCCCCTCAGTATATTAGCCAGGAGGAGTAACCGAACTGAACAAAGAACTTTTTTGCGCCTAAAAACTCTCAGGCACGATTGGACCATCCCGAAAATGGATGTCGCTCGATCTTATCTATAAGAACCAACGTGACTATTAAAAAAAGCGCATTCCGCCAAGGCATTCCACCCAAGGCATTTCG
Source organism: Gobiocypris rarus (assembly GCA_023029165.1). NCBI lineage: Eukaryota > Metazoa > Chordata > Actinopteri > Cypriniformes > Gobionidae > Gobiocypris > Gobiocypris rarus. Next base: position 23,143,759 of record CM040919.1, on the reverse strand, counting down.
CCACCAGGAGAAAGCAGTTCCAGCTGCAAGAACATCTCTAAGAGACCCGAATCCGGCCAAACTTCTTCTCCACGAACCGAGAGCCACACCTAACAGACCTCGGAAAAGGACCACTGAACGCGCGGGACATTTGAACTCAGAATACACGCATACACGAGAAGCCAAAAACAAAAGCAAGTATTCCTATTTTACAATCTAAACTGCTGTTGAAAGGTTGTCTAAGTTATTCCCTTTTTCGGGATGATTTCAATTCCTTGAGGGCTCTTTGTAACGAACTGAAGTGAACGCTGTGATCTCCTTTTTCTTTCCTTATTTTTGTTTTCTTTCATTTATTTTCATTTAGGTACCATATATATTTCTACTATCTTTATGCATATTTAGTATGTACTTTCTGTGTGAATTGTAGTGTTATCCTCAGTCTGTGTTTATTAAACTTCCAAAAGGTTCTTTTGAATTGAATCTGTTATTTCTCCACATACACGAAGTCAATGAAACTTACGATTTTAAACGTTACCTAATGCTGTCTTGTGCTACTATTTTAGTAAAATAAACTGTACGAACATATGAAATAATAATTTGTCCTGATCAGTAAAGTTATTGTTTCTTATTGCGCTCGTAAAGCAGTAATCACTTATTGAGAATTGATTTGAAAGACTATAACTAATTTGCAGGACAAACGTAGTAAGATAATTTCAAGCAATTCCGTAAAGGTTACTTGTACTTAATTAAACATTTTCCTTATCGGAAAATTTAAACAATGTAATGAACGACCAGCAAATTATATTCATAAACTCATGAATATTCAATCCCTTTTGAGTTAATTATTCCCCGAGACATTAGACTCATAGTCGAAATCGTTACAGTTATTTTGGTGGAGAAAGGCAGTTTCAAACGTTTGTGTATGTGTGAGGAATATTAATATTCATATTCATGTGTATTTTTTGGGTATTAATAGCACGCACACGCGTTTTTGAATTGTGAGATAAACCGCGCAAAGCGAACTCACCGAAACCAAGCATAAACAGATGCTGAAACATGTTTAAATAGCTAGCCTATATTAATGAAAATATAGACTGCATGTAAGTGCAATATTGAAACAGAGACCACGAAATCTCCGTACAGCCGTAGGCTCAATATTGTTTTATCCGCGTGATTTCCAAACAAGTTTTCTGTGATCCACGCAAAGAATTGATGACCAAGCGAGATTCCTTGGGTCAATAATATGCCTAATAATATTATTATATTGTTAAGATAAACGGTTAATTCCTGGTTGAACGTGAATTTGCTACTCACTTTAAAAACCTAAAACAGACTCAAATGCTGAAAAAACGATCAGCTAAGTTAATGTCTTTGGGAGTGCATTTAAATGTGTGATAGAAAAACGGTAAATTCCTGTATCCACCACATTTTGTTTCTTGTGCCAGTACAGCACAAAAGAGACCCGCCGTGGTCTGAGAAGAAATTGTGAGTTTTGCAAAGAAACTGATTTCTGTCCCGACTCTAAGATTGCAACGCCGCTTGCGAACGCCAGAGGGCGACTCTAAAATTAGACACGGCAATCTAAAACTTCCCATGCGGACGCAACAGCGCCATCTGGTGGGCATTCCGCCTAACTAACTCTAGTCTAGGGGGGACGCAACAGCGCCATCGCGTGGATAAATTCGGATAGTGTCAAACAAGTAGAGCCTATAATTCATTTATACAATTTTATTAGCAACAACCAAGTGTCCTTTCTCGCTGATTAAACACCCTTATTCGAATTTGAAGTAAAAAAAATATATATATATAATAATTTTTTCTAACTCAAAGTGAAATTAGGTTCAAATCACAGACAGTCCACTTGGAAGGAAGGACGCCACCGTGTGGCTGTACCCTGCTAAGTCAGCGCACCGCTAACTCCCTATTTCCTTTCTGATTAATTATTTTATTTGATGATACTCCCACTTAGCGATTAATCGTAATAGGATGGTATTTTGATTTGCTTCCTTTTATTGGATTCTCCTTACAGGATTATTTAAATTTAATTTAAACTTGCTTTGAATTTAATTTGAATTAAGTTGGACTTAAAAAAAAAAAAAAAAAGTCTTTCTTTAAAAGTTTTTCTTTCCCCCTCTCATTGGGGTTAGGCTCATTTTGGTAATTACAAACAGTATCAAAAGTGCTTTTTGTTTTATCATTATTTAATTAGAAACCTTTGCCTTTTTCTAAATTTCTCTTGATATGTAATTTTCCACTTCCTTTTCGGCTACAATCATAAATCCTTTGATCCGGTGAACAGGAGAGTTTTAATTCATTTTAATTCCACCTGTTTACCCTCTTTGTGTATTTAGTGTAGGGCTCACAAGCATCTATGGGGAATTGAGAATCGTCTCAAACTGGTCTCCACAAGCGGGGTTGCCCGACCAACGTGACAGACACCGGCTGTGTGTGAATCTCGGTTTCTTTTATCTATGTTCGCCGTTGCGGCCCGCTGTGGCGACCTCAGCAATTTGACACTCCAAAGAAGTCAACCAGTCCAGCTCACGCACACAAGGAAATTTCTGGGACCAGTACCTAAACCGGGGCCTAATAGGAAAGAGAGGGTTCTGGGGAACGTACCGATTTTGCTGTGCTGACTGGCAATTGATGGATTGGTGTTATCAGGTTGTGTTTAAAGTCATAAGCTGTTTGAGTGGGCGTAACGCGACACAGAGTAACGAAGGACCGAGGACACGGCAGTTCGGTGTTTGGAAACGTCCGGAAGGCCGACCACACCGCTGGGTTTTCCACCTGAGCGACCTCAACTCACCCCGGATGAGCTATGGGATAAAAACCCATAGTATAAGCCGAATTTTAGTATATCCTGAGCATTTGGCCCACCTTTTTCTCTAAGCCGGCCCTATCAAAAACTCTTATGAAAAGTAACAGGCTTTTACCTTTATTTTTCTCTAACACTTCCAGCGCTCATGCTTACTTTCATTTCATTTCAATTCATTTTGTGTTTCTTTCCTATCCTCACTGTTGGACTGTCGTAATTGTGTTTCTTTCAGTTCACCAAGAGACCCCAAGGAGAACTAAGTAATTAAGTGACGACCGAGCAACGGGTCTCCAAGTGACCCCAGGGCTACCGCTCACCTGATTGTCTAAATTGTCTAATTGTCTAACTGCCTAACTGTCCACATCAGTTAGCCAAAATTCCTATCGACGGCATAGCCTGTACGATAGCTCGTTAGCTTTAAAACAAGCTTGCATTGGCCTCTGTGTGTGTGTGTGCTGTGTTTCTCTCGTCCACAGTAAGCCAGCATGTCCCGTTCATCCAGTCCCGCCGTCCCGTGGGATCGTCTAGTGACATGGCTGGGAGCGATAATGGCCACCAGTCAAGGGGATCTGGGGCAGCTGAGCCAGGAGCAACTGGACACCGAGCTAGACCAGCTGATGACACATGATCAATCCGTGTATCATTCGTTCAATCGTTTTTGATTTAATATTGAAAGTAGAAAAATGAAAACAGCTTGTTTTTCGTTTTTTCATTATTTTCAGAAAAACGAAAAACGAGTTTTCAGCGTTTTCGTTCACAAGTGGAAAAATGAATAAACAGTTTGAATATTCGATTTCTACACATGGGCGGGAATTATCGCCTCTTTCTGCTGATTGGCCAGCGAAGATCAAACTATTCCGTCATCAGTTCTTCCTCAGTTCAGCACAGCAGAATAAAAGTCCTGTGCAACAGCGGTATGGATTCTTAACGCGTTTATTGCAACTCCATTTTATCTTTTCCTCATCAAACAACCAGACTGGCTCGACCTCAGCCTCGACACAACCCGTACCGGGGCAGTGCTTTCTTCTGTGTAGATATAAATTAACCACTTTAATTCAAGCCTACCTTGGTTAAGTAGCTAAATAGGCCCATATATATATAAATATATATATATATATATATATATATATATATATATATATATATATATATATATATATATATATATATATATATATATATGTATGTGTATATATATATATATGTATGTATGTGTGTATGTGTGTCGTGTGTATAGAGAGTATATAGACTATTTTTATTTATTTATTTAATACAAAAGGAAATAATAATGCGTTGCAACCAGACAACCTTGTTTTTATTTAAATGTATTATAATTGATATCTCAAAAGGGTGCTTAATTAACAAGGACTCGCACACAGTACTGGAACACAAGATTTTCATTAAAGCCTGCAATAACTTGCAATTTCGGTTTGCTTCTCAAACTCTATTAAAACCTACCTTCAGAACGCTTAAAAACGCACCAGTCAGGTGCAGACCAGAGCAGTGTTCAGGAAATACGCAGCAGTTATTACTTTGCGATTATTTCATATTGAGTAAATACATTTCCAATGACCCCCATATAATTAGGCTGTAACAGTGATGAAGCCCAAAGTTAATGTGGGTGGGGATAAGCACAATGTATAGCCTAATGCATCATATGCATTTTGTAATAATAGCTAGCATAATTAATAATTGACAGGCTATTTGCCAGAAAAGTCGCATCAAGTGTAATTCACATGAAACTGTGTCATGTTGAGCAAGAAACAAGCGCGTTGCATTGTAATAAAATCTGTATTTTAAAATGGAGTTGTATATATTGTGCTATTTATTACCTACAAACAACATTTAGTTTAAACACCAAGCCTAAATTATTTATTTTAATTGAAATCGTTGGGCTCGTTGGTGCATCTTTCATTCGGTCTAAAGTTTCCATATTTGCAATGTAAGATTTGGATGCTGGAGCTGCCTATTTATGTGAAGGAGGTTTCATCCCGTCGGCTATTGGCTAAATCGGCATCTTCACATGCAGATAAGAGTTTGTAATAACAGCAAGTACTGACTGGAACAACAGACAAATTTAATTAATTCAACCAGTCTGGTTGTTTGATGAGAAAAAGATAAAATGGAGTTGCAATAAACGCGTTAAGAATCCATACCGCTGTTGCGGCGCAGGACTTTTATTCTGCTGTGCTGAACTGAGGAAGAACTGATGACGGAATAGTTTGATCTTGGCTGGCCAATCAGCAGAAAGAGGCGTATAATTCCCCGTGTAGAAATCGAATATTCAAACTGTTTATTCATTTTTCCACTTGTGAGCAAAACGAAAACTCACGCCGAATACTTGTTTTTTTTCTGAAAATAATGAAAAACGAAAAACAAGCTGTTTTCTCATTTTTCTAGTTTCAATATTAAATCAAAAAGGATTGAAGCGAATGATACACGGATTATGATCCAACGCAGAGCTACTCTAACAAAGAAGTGGCCAAGATCCTCGGAAACCTCGCCCACGTCCTCATCGCTCAGGCACGGTTAAGCGAAGGGAGCTACGCCAATCTGGAACAGGATGCAGCAACGCTAAATCTTCAAGCCGAGGAGGCCCGGAGAGACCAAGCCCTCACCCAGCTCAACAGAGAAAGATGATGAAACGGAAAAAGAACAAGGAAAGGAAGTAGAAAGACTTCAAAAGACCCTGGAGGAGCTCCGTCTTGACGCTGACCGACGAGTACAGTCAGAGAAAGACGCCAGGAAAGATCTCAACGAACAGCTTCGGCGTGGCGAATCCCTCCTGGAGAGAGCCAATAATGAACTTAAAGACAGAGACGTTAGAAACAAAGCCTATGCAAAACATTTGCAGTCGGCACAAGCCGAGATCGATGAGCTCGTCCAGCAATGACACGAGCTCAAAGATGAACTTGACATGGTGCAAAGAGAACTGAGACAATCATATAAACTGCAACGTGACCGGAAGGGGGAAACACACAACACAGAGTTTCCCCTGACCAGTTACTCCGCACCGTTTAGCCTAGAAGAAAGAGCTACGAAGGGGGGTGACAGCTCACTGTTTAAAATGTCACCCACCAGTCTCCACGAATCCCCTTCAGCAGCAGAGGAAGGGAAGCCCTTCCAGGAAGTCAAAGTCAACAGCCACGGAGCTTCAAAGAACCTTGACAAGCTTGCCAGAAATATTCCTACCTTCAGCCCAGACCCTGCAGGAGGACACGACGTCCAAAAGACATAGACTTTTACCTGCAAACTGTCGCTCACGCGAACAACTGGGACAGAGTGTACCTACTCAGGATCACGTCTAATCGTGACGTACGGAGCTTTCTAGATCGACAACCAGAGGCCGTCAAAGCGGACTACCGGCACCTACGATGAGCTCTAATTCGTGAGTACTCTGACCCGGAGTCAGACCTGGGTCTCATCACTGCCATGGACCTCAAGCAAGCCCGACTTGAGACCCCACAGAACTTTTATAACCGACTGCGACGTGCTTACTTTGGGGCACGTAATGAACCAGGCATGGAGGAAGACATCAACTTCAGAACTCTGTTCCTCCGAAACCTGCACCCTACCATAAGTCACCACCTGGGAGTGCTGGCGTCCCCGCGCAGTATGGATACGCAGCAGTTAAGAGACTTAGCTCACAAAGCGTACATCAAACAAAAAAACATTTCTGAAAAGACTGTAAGACAGCCAACCATTTGCCCTGTCTCTGAGCACCGCCCAGAGCTAACCCTAGAGGGCGCCCAACAGAACCACAGTTACAGACCCGTCAACAGAGAGTCTAAACCACTCCAAGCCAGCAGAGGGCAGCGTGGTCGTGTTGGTGCCCGTCCGAAGCACCAGAGCGATCGCTCTGGAGGATCCTGGGACCCGCCTCGCCCCTTTCACAACCAAAAGGGGTGAGCACCTGGGAAGCCAGCCGGCAACCCAGATGGAGCCGAACCGAATCTCCAAGACCACCCAGCCCAGAAAGCGAGCAAAGGGGCCACTCTCGACGTGATAATGGTAAGCTCAGACCTGAGCCCATATCTAACAAAGAAAGTGCAGCCGCTTCTAAACGCTGCAGAGCTCCTAAAAGCACTGAAAGAGTTTCTCCAAAAGAAACCTCACAAGGAAGACAAGAAGGATGGACCAGATACAGCATGACTGAACCTGAAACCTGAAATCAACCTTCCAAACCTTCCTGCAACTGAACCAAGCACCCTGAACACTGTTTCTCAACCACAGACTATTGAACTAACTGTTGCACCCCCACACGTCAGCAGCACACACTCACTACAGCTGACAGCAACAGCCCCTGACCAAGACAGCATCATGTGTCACTCCAAGGTACCAGAAAGCGCTGTTTTGATTATCTGCACTCACAATGAGACACCCGAGACATATCCCGATGGCTTACCAAGCAACACACAGGTCCCAACACCAAGACTCATGGGAAACCTGATCGAGAAGGGAATGGCTCGAAAACTCTATCTAACCATCACCATGGAAAGGGAATTTAAGCTCGAAGCCCTCGTCGACACTGGCTCCGACCTCACGCTGATATCTGCCCAACTGTTTGAAAAACTTAAATTTGAAGCACAGATTTGAAGGGCAGATAATTCTGATTCGCCTAAGGCTCATGTGGACGTGTGTAACGAAGTGGTATGGGCTCCATTAACTTCACAGCCACACGTTTCCATCAGTCATGACAATCTCATGTCAGGACAGACCATCCCAGAAGTCTGCACCCTAGTCAACGAACAGGGAACTGTGATACCAGCATACACCAAAGGGGTCGCTGTGCGGCTCAACATGCGATGTGGTCAAACCTTAAACCACACGCTGGGTTTCTTCCAACCCTCACCTGAATGTGTGGAACTCAGACTCACACTTGAAGCCACACCCCTCACTGAAGTGTCATCTCGTGTAGTCTACATCCTGTTCAACAACTGCACTGCAACTAACATCAATATCCCCAAGGCCTTTCGGCTGGGATGGCTAATCAGCAATGACTTTCATGACTTTGAACTTGTGTTACCCATCATTGGGCCCATTCCACACGCACTGATACCCGAAGGGAGTACAGACAACACACTGTTCACTGTACCCTTCAAGTTCATCAACATAACATCTGTCATGCCGGCGACCAAAGACCAGGTCTGCCGAACGGAGCTGACAGAGGACAGTCACCTCGTAGTATACACAGTCTCCCATCAGCCTGTCATGGAAACGGATGAACCTGCTTCACCTCTCCATACCAACCTGACTGATGACACCCAGACGGAGGAACCATACCCAGGTTTTGAGTCTCAAGAGCAGCAAATTCTAAAAGACGCTAACGCACTACACGGCGAGATGTGGGAACCTCCAAACGCCACACCCAGCCCCAACGTGGCAGTGCTAACCCGCAGCAAGCGACCAGCACCAGCCACGATGCCCGCCTCGCAGTCGCTATCGCTAACACCGCAGATTTCCCACAACGACATTGCGGAAATGCAAGCCTCTGACACTGCAATAAAGACAATTTTCGACCACCTCTCAGACCCCTCCAACCACCCTATCACTGACTCTGAGCTCTCTGATGACTCAAACACATGATGCGTATACAGGACGACATTCTGTGGTTTGCACCCGATGACAGCACAACGCCACGGCTTGTGGTGCCACGGTCGCAAAGGGGGGTGATGCTAATGTACGCCCACGACACAACATGTGCAGGACACCACGGCACCAGAGCCACGCATGACACACTGAAACAGGTGGCATATTGGCCCGGCATGCAACAAGATGTAGCGGAGTACGTCAGAGAATGTCTGGTTTGCTGTCAGTTCCATCCAGGAAACCCGAACCACAGAGCCCCACTGCAACGCAGAGGGGTCACGTTCCCGTGGTCAGACCTACAAATCGACTGGGTAGGACCCCTGCCCAGGTCCACAAGAGGCAACAAGTACTTTCTCACAGTGGTGTGCCAGTTTACCAAGTGGGTGGAGTGTCTACCAGCACCCAACGACACTGCCCAGACCACGGCATACCTCCTGTTAAACCACATTTTCTCCCGGTTCGGATTGCCACTGAGAGTCAACTCAGACAGAGGCACCCATTTCACTGCCGAGACCATGCAATAGATCTGGAAATGCCTGGGGATACGGGCTAGACTTGCATGTCAGCCACCACCCCATCGCATCAGGGCAAGTCGAGAGATCGAACAGAACGGTGGTCGCCATGCTGAGAAAGTATGTGTCTGCTAACCAGAAAGACTGGGATATGAAACTCCCCCTCGTTCTGATGGCCCTCAGAGCCACCCCGCAGGAATCGACGCGGGTGTCGCCTTTTGAACTCATGACAGGGCGGCAGATGAATCTGCCACTTCACCTGCTGTACCAACCCGGCGACTCCAACCTTGTCACCGCGTACACCACGTTCCAGTACCTCGATGAGCTACATAGACATTTAAAAACAACTTTCGCCTTTGGCCAGCAACACTTGCAAAAGAGCGCTGAAGGTCAGAAAGCCTATTACGACCGCAAAGCCTCACACCAAGAACTGGAGATGGGCGACAAGATCTGGTATTACAACTTCAACCTGCCACCTTTGACAGGCCCCCGATGGCTGTCAAAGAAATTTCTGCCGCACTGGACGGGACCTCATGAGATAATGAACAAACTCTCTCCCGTCGCGTACCAGATTCAGCTAAACCGGGGACAGAGAGAACCGGTTCTCAAATGGGTTCACCGGAACCAGATCAAGAGACATGTGGCCGAAATCCAAACTGAACTTCCACAGCTTAAAGAGCAACTTACCACACAAAGTGCACCATTACAAACTGTCGGCAAGATATTGAGAGGAACTGTGGTAATTCTAAACACCCACAGTGTCCTGTTAAACCAGACCGTGAACTCCATGAAACAGCTATTAATGACTGACATGTTACGGGAAATAAGCTCGTACATCGACAGCTTAGCCATGGGTAGAATCCCACCGTACCTGATACCCTTATAGCCTTGTGCAAAACGTGTTGGCATCTGCGATCAACACACCCACTGACCCTCTGCAGATACACCTTGCCTACTCCCTGGGTAGCGCCATTCCCCTTTACGTGGTCCCCTTTAACTTACCCATCATCGAGTCGAGCCGAATCTACCGACTCAAAGACATTATCAATGTGGGCTATTGGAAAGGTAAAACTCCCCAGGTAGTCGCGTACCATGACAGCGACACACAGCTGTACCTAGAACCTGCACATGTGCACACTGACCAAAGACATTCATTATCTCTGCCCAAGCAAACCTTTCCTCCGAGACAACACCGAGGGAATCTGCAGTTTGCAACCTATGCTCAGCGATACCCACTGCCCCACCGACGCAACGCCTCGTACCCAAGTCACCGAGACGCAAGCAGAGATCGTAGGTGACAGGTGGCTCGTCAACACTCCAGTTCGCACCGCCACACTGATCCACGACCAACACGACACTGCGACCCGTATCAACCTGCTGGATCAGAGCATGTGGGTCCAGGTACCACGAGGAGCCATTCTCCACCTGGACGACTTGGCCCTGTACCACCTCCCAAGTGAAGAGTACCAATCAGAACTAGAAATCCCCGCCTTTTTCAAGGACCACAACTTCACCCCTCGCTCCTGAGTTAGAATTGTGGATTGAGAAAGGGGGGCCCCAGCTCATTGACATCGCTCCCCTCGACACAGCCCTCCAAGCATTGTCCCGGATGCCCATCCTGAATACCTCTCCTGTTGTCCAAACCTGGACCGCAGCTGACACTGCGCTATGTGTCTCTATGATCTTCGGCAATACCCTAACCCTGGGCATCGCCTTCCTCCTGTACAGAAAATTAAACGAGATGAGAACCTCCACAGCCAAGCTCACGACAGCCGTGTCTGGAGGTCTCCGATGGAAACCACGGAGGGAGGTTACAACGCCCGAAGCAGAGGCGGATCTCATCAAGCTGGCTCCCCAGCCGTAACAAACACCTGCTGCCCGACCGCCCGACTCACCTACCATCCGTCCATTGTGATGGGGGTTGTCCGATAATGACCACAGGACATCAGCCGAACAAAAAGGGGGACTTCTGTAGCCACAATGACGGTCAGTTCATCTGGCAAACGGCCAAATGTCCCGCGCATCTCGTGAGGCGAGTTATCAGATCATACTAAACCCAGGCCATGTTGTTCCCCAGCATATCAACACAATTTATGGCCCTAAGGGCGCCACGATGTCTGAAAGCTTTGTAAGGATAAAATGCATAATCATGTCCCCTCAGTATATTAGCCAGGAGGAGTAACCGAACTGAACAAACAACTTTTTCGCGCCTAAAAACTCTCAGGCACGATAGGACCATCCCGAAAATGGGTGTCGCTCGATCTTATCTATAAGAACCGACGTGACTATTAAAAAAGCGCATTCCGCCAAGGCATTCCGCCACCAGGAGAAAGCAGTTCCAGCTTCAAGAACATCTCCAAAAGACCTGAATCCGGCCAAACTTCTTCTCCACGAACCGAGAGCCACACCCAACAGACCTCGGAAAAGGACCACTGAACGCGCTGGACATTTGAACTCAGAATACACGCATACACGAGAAGCCAAAAACAAAAGCAAGTATTCTTATTTTACAATCTAAACTGCTGTTGAAAGGTTCTAAGTTATTCCCTTTTTCGGGATGATTTTAATTCCTTGAGGGCTCTTTGTAACAAACTGAAGTGAACGCTGTGATCTCCTTTTTCTTTCCTTATTTTTGTTTTCTTTCATTTATTTTCATTTAGGTACCATATATATTTCTACTATCTTTAGGCATATTTAGTATGTACTTTCTGTGTGAATTGTAGTGTTATCCTTAGTCTGTGTTTATTAAACTTCCAAAAGGTACTTTTGAATTGAATCTGTTATTTCTCCACATACACAAATTCAATGAAACTTATGATTTTAAACGTTACCTATTGGTGTCTTGTGCTACTATTTTAGAAACATATGAAATATTATTTTTGTCCTGATCAGTAAAGTTATTGTTTCTTATGTGCTCGTAAAGCAGTAATCCCTTATTGAGAATTGATTTGAAAGTTTATAACTAATTTGCAGGACAAACGTAGTAAGACAATTTCAAGCAATTCCGTAAAGGTTACTTGTACTTAATTAAACATTTTCCTTATCGGAAAATGTAAAGAATGTAATGAACGACCAGCAAATTATATTCATAAACTCATGAATATTCAATCCCTTTTGAGTTAATTATTCCCCGAGACATTAGACTCATAGTCGAAATCGTTACATCACATTTAACTTCCATTCTTTTGGAGTAAATCAAGAAAAAAAGTATACATTGTATAAATGAAACAAAACCACGTAATTGTACTAGACATGTGTGAAATTAATGTGGCAAAAAATAAGTACTCTGAACCCCATGTGGATTTACACGAACTGAGAATGTCAAAAAGCGTTAGGTTGTCCCCCGCTCTCCCCTATAACACATTATTACAAGCTTACCATTGTGAATGGGGCTAAGATAAGGAGATAATTTTGATTACTGGCTTGTTGTGTACTAGCTCAAACATTTATTTTGGATAATTTTTTCCAAAAAAAGTTTGAAATATAATGTACTTCAGAAGTGTTCAGAAGTACAGGTAAGGTGAACTCAAAATGAACAGAAGTTCAGATGAACAAAATTAACAAAAACACACGTTGGGCCTTATAATTATCATGCAAGCGGAAGAAAGATAAGTACAACACTTACATGGATTATAAAGGAATTGAAATGACACATTGCACAACATTTTATAAAGTTGCCCTATGCTGGACTCTAATCCACAACCTTTAGGTCACATGTCTGTTGCTCATCTTGTTGCACCATTGGGAAGACATGCACTCACCCAGCTGTCAAAGTTCCATAGAGGTAGGATGAACTCAAAATGAACAGAAGTTCAGATTAACAAAAAAACACTTATTTCTCATGCAAGAGGAAGGACGATAAGTACAGCACTTACCCAGATAATAAAGGAATTGAAATGACACATTGCACAAAATTGTATAAAGTTACCCTACGCTGGACTCGATCCCAAGACCTTTAGGTCAAATGCCTGTCACTCATCTTGTTGCACCAGTGGATAACCATGCTTATGCAAACTTGCCGAAGTTCATTAGTTCAACTGAACATCAACTCGAAACTAAGATTTGGTAAATAAACACACTGCATGTTATATTTAACAGCTTCAGATGAGAACATTCTCAATGCCTGGAACAGATGCAAGTTCTGCATCACATCCTGCCACAGTACCTCTTGCGGTCTGGGCATGTGTTTCAGTGTGAGAATGAGCAAACAAAATCATTATTTAAAATTTTAACTAGATTAGCATGCTAAAATAATGTTTCTTAAGGTTAACCTGATAGCTGAAGAGCCACATTAGAAAGAATGGCAACTGAAATTCTAGCATTCTAGTTAACTAGCATAAAGACACAAACACAGGCAAGGTCAACTTCAGAGATGAATTTCTCAGGAACGGTAGCGAATATCAAAAATCTGTTCAGTTATTTCTGTGCGGCTCAGTCCGAAGATCATCTGCGCCAATTTGGACAAAATTGGACAAAATTTAAAGGAGGAGTAGCGAAAAAACTGTTTTTCATTTTCTTCAATTATAATTCAATTATATCAAATTTGGATAATGTTTTCAATAGTTATAAGCATTTTTGCAAAAAAACCTTATATCTCTGGAACACTAGGTGGCGCTGCTTTGAAACTTCTCAGGTACGTTCAGGACTTTTTTGTGCAGATGTGTCAAATATTTTAAAAGATATAGCTATTTATAACAAAATTCAAAATGGCGGTCACGTGGTTAATCTGATCCTAACATATCCGGGATCCATGGATTCGGCATGACACGAGGAATCCATAGACACAACAAGATTTTCTGACAAACCGTTTAGAAGTTATGAGCAGAAATAGCCATTTTTCATATATCATGACCCGTAGGTGCCGCTATTCCCAACTTTGGCATGGACCCTCAGATCATGGGTCTGATGAAGTGATCAATTTTAGTTTCGATTGATCAAATTTTGGCCGAGATATAGCCTTTGAACCAATTTTGGGTCGACCTTTTTTTTTTCCAGAAGGACAAAAAATTCTGTTCATTCATTTCTATGCAGCTCGGTCCAAAGAACATCTCTGCCAAGTGTTGTGAGAATTGGAGAAATTTTGAAGGAGGAGTAGCGAAAAAATGGGCGCTATAGAGTTGGTCCTAGAGACTCCAAATTTGGTCCATTTACTATTGATGAACATCTATACAAGTGTGCCAAATTTAATCATTTTCCTACTTACGGTTCATATGGCTGCCATTGACTTCCATATGGGAGGAATAATAATAACAAGAACTGCAAGCAGTTTTACGGGCTTGGCCCCTAATAAAGTAAACTAACAAACACAATAGGGGCTACAGCCCTTTCAGGGCTTGGCCCCTCACAAGATTATTTTTCTCACCCCATTGGCAGATAATTTTGCTTGTTTTAAGAGATTTTGATTTTATTTTCAAGAAAACAAACAATTTTTTTTAATTTTACTTACGTAGTAAGATATTTAGGCTAGAAACAAGAAAATATTTCTAAGAAGAGCATTTTTTTTTGTGAACCGTGTTGTTCATTTACCAGAGGAGAACTGACTGACTCTGGCTTGCTTAGTTGGGGATATTTAAATTTTAACAGTAATATTCTGACTTTACTGATGGCACAGGACATAGAGGACTTAGGTGGTCCAAAGTGGGTCTATCCTTACTCTTTGGAGTGGAACCTGACCCGGGAAGACACCCAGAGATGCCCAATCAGAACTTCCTGCAGCATAGGTTGGAGCGAAGGCTGTCTCCCTTCACTCTGAAAGTTTATGTAGCCACGACTGCCGCACATCACAATGCAGTAGATCAGGGGTGTCAAACTCATTTTGGTCCGCATACAGCTTAATATGATCTCAAGGGGGCCAGACCAGTAAACTCATAGCAAAATTACATAGAACTAACAATAAGTCTGCTTTTTTCTTTGTATTAAAGCAAAGTAGAAGTAAATTATAAAAATCTTTATATTAAATGAATTGTCCTTTTACAAAATATATTTTATATACAACCTAAGTAGTATGTGCAATTTCAAAAACACTATTACTCAGTTTAACATTTATTTTATTTATGCATTTATGCATAAAAAAATATCAAAGTTATTGTACATTGTTGCAAAACATTTAGTCACAGTTTTGTGTAACTTAAAAACACTGTCCTGGGCTGCGTTTCCCAAAAGCATCGTAAGCCTAAGTTGATCATAGAGACCATTGGTGGCAATTGTTCTACGATCAACTTAAGCTTACAATGCTTTTGGAAAACACAGTCCTGTATGTTAACACAAATCAAATATCAAAATATAGAAATTATTTACAAATAATTTTCCAATTCTGTATGCAATTACATTTGTCTCAAAAAAATTAACGTAACTTTATAAAACTGAACGTAACTTTTCAGAAATTATCAAAATATGCCATTATAAAATAAGAAAAACACAATGAAAAGGAAAACAAAATGAACTCAATGTAACAGCCTCTTCAAATATGTTTAATTCTTTGTAAATGTTTTTCAAATATTAATTTCCGCAAATCGTGGATTCTGAATAAATTGCCACAGATTTTGCTTACGTTTCTTAGTTTTTCGTTTGCTGTTCCGCTTGTCCTTCAAGGCAGCTTGAAGTAATTTCGTCTTACTGAATTAACCAATAACATCGATAAAAATTGTATTTATGTAAGTTACAGTGTGCAACAGTCCGTTGCGGGTTATTATTGTCATACACAAATTTGCAATGTCATTATGTCATGTCATGATGTTATGTAGTTTGATTGTTTGCTCTTTTGTACAGTTATTATATTCAAGGACTTTATTCAAGGACTATACAAAGGATTTTGTATAATATTTAACTTTTTTTCACATTTTGTTTAATGTTTTTGATACAATAATAGCTCTTCAGGACCATGGTAGAAGACCCTTTTATAAATGTGCCTTACTAGACCACTTGTTATTTGTATAATTTAAAACATCTTAATAATACATTTGAACATGAACAAAATTATATGAATTTATAACAACGTGGATACAAGTCATTGACAATATTTCAAAACAGTTGGCATTTTGACCTACTTAATATTTCTTTGATTATGCAGCGAACTTCTGATACTGACCCAGAAGATGGTGTGGTGGTTCCAGAGATCCAATGCCCTTTATCTGAACAGAGATTGAATTGTTCGCCTGACATCACAAAACTACCCGAGAACTCTATGTCCAGTCACTTGATATTACAAGACTGTGCTTTACTAACATTTTACTTCTTACATTAAAAAAAGAAACTTACAAAACATATGTAGTTACATCAGAAATGTAACATCACATGTAACTTTGTAAGCCACTCTTTTGCAAATAAATGATAAACTGTAGTGTTTTCTTTTTTTAGAGGTCAAATAAAAAAATTTAAAGGACATCTAAAATCTGTTCTAAACCCGGTAAAAGTAAGCTCCCTGTTGCACTGCAATTTTCATATGTTATTTAAATTTCATATTCATGTAAACTTGTTAAATATGCAGTGGGAAATGTAATTGTCTGTGTGCATGCACAGAGTGGCATATTCTGTGGTTTGGCAGATGTCGGAGTGCTTGACCAGACTGTTTATACTATATAAAGTACTTTTTTGATAACACTTCACAATAAGTTTCATTAGTAACATTAGTTAACTACATAAGTTAACATTAACTAATAATTAACTGCACTTATAAAGCATTTATTTATCTTTGTTGATGTTAATTTCAACATTTACTAATGCATTATTACAATCTTGATAACAATAGTTAATGCACTGTGAACTAACACAAACAAACAATGAACAGCTGGATTTGAACTCACGTTAACAAAGATTAACTAATGCTGAACAGAGGTTCATGGTCAGTTCATGTAAACTAATAGTAGGCCCTACAACCTTATTGTAAAGTGTTACAACTATTTTTGTTTTAATTTTTTTTTACTTCAGATGTTTTACGTTTGTGCTTGAAAATAAATCCATAATTGGTCTTTTATTATTTATTTTAAGCAGAAAGTATGTGTATTCTGCATTTGTGTTTGTTGTGAGTGTAATTAGATTATTTATAAAATCACTGCTTTGTGACTGCGTAACTTTTGGGGAAAAACAGTAAGCAACCCTGCTGAGGCTCTGTTATACAGTACATTCAGTATTATTTAAATGTAACATGAATAGTTACTCGTTCTTAATGAAGTAGTAGCGGCGCACGCGCGACCAAGTAGAGTCAGCTTATCTCACAGCATCGTCTGCTGGTGAAAATAATCACTGATGTGTGTTGATAGGGCATTTTTTTGCAATATATCTGCGGGTTGTTTTGAATGAGCTGTAAAACAGGACATTTCCGGGGACATCTCTAGTCAGGGACAGAACACCAAAAACCGGGACTGTCCCCGGAAAACAGGGACATCTGGTCACCTTATCTTTACAGCCTGAGACGATTGAAGTTCAAATATTGTTTACATACTTAATACAAAGCACAACGTGTTGCACTCAAATCTCAGTGAGAGCTTTCCAATATGCGCGCCACTGACTGATGCCTGTACTTCCAGGCCAGAAAGCACCTGTCCATCAAAAGCTCACTATCCAATCAGAGTACATCACTGTTAAGCCCGCCCCCACGAGAGGTTTTTGTCAAAACAGCAAACAAAAACAGAAACGTAAGCGAAATCTGTGGCAATGCATTCAGAATCGATGATTTGTGAAAACGAATCTTTGAAAAACATTTACAAAGAATAAAGCATATTTGAAGAGGCTCATTTTTTTTCCATTTTCATTGTGTTTTTCTTCTTTTATAATGGCATATTTTAATAGTTATGTTCAGTTTTATAAAGTTACATTCAGTTTTATAAAGTTACATAAAAATTTTTTTGACAAAGGTTATTCCATAATTCTGAACACA
Source organism: Gobiocypris rarus (assembly GCA_023029165.1). Lineage (NCBI taxonomy): Eukaryota > Metazoa > Chordata > Actinopteri > Cypriniformes > Gobionidae > Gobiocypris > Gobiocypris rarus. Next base: position 23,125,986 of record CM040919.1, on the reverse strand, counting down.
TGAATTGCCTTCACACACTTAAAATCTTTAGTGGCAACTGTTTTAAAAAGAAAATCTTTGTAAAATGTGCAAATTTTATACATAAGTATGTATGTTTTTTAATGTCAACTAATTTACTTTATCAATTTGCCCCTGAAACTTGGCATCTTTTAGCCTGCACAAGTGCATCAATATCAGGCATCATGTCCTGAGTAGCAGCCAATTTTAGAATCTCATTTAAGTGATTATGTGTGAGCTTTGAGTGCAGCTTCGTTTTATTAATGTTCATTACTGAGAAAACTTGCTCACAAAAGTAGGTAGTCACAAACATGCACAACGTTTTTGCAGCCAGTGCTGTTAATTTAGGATAGCCTGGCAGGAGATACTGATAAAATTGCAACATCACACTGCAAATCAATTCTTTCAAGTTGCATGTCTCCCCCTCTCAGTACAGCTTTGACGCTAATGCTATTTCACTTGCAATTATGTAGCTGGCTTTCACTGCAGCATCACTGGCCTCTCGGGTCCGGGTGAAAACAGATTGCTGTTTCCTCAGACCCACCAACATTTCATTTACCTTCTATATTCTCAGTTCTCTGTGCAAGCTGTTGTATTTTTCGCCATGCTGAGTTTCATAGTGGCGCCGAACATTATATTCCTTAAGCACCGAAACTTGCTGCATGGACACCAGGCACATGGGTTTCCCATTCACCTCCGTAAACATATAGGAGGACACTCTGTGTCTACTTTTCTCTTTTTTGACAAAGACATTTCGATGGTGAGGGTGCCAGGGCCAATAGAAAAGCGGGTAAACTGATAGAACAGAACGCCACTCAGACCTTGAAGCTCAGTGCTACCATCTGCTGTTAGTTTGCCGAAAATTAAAATGTTTTTTTTGTTTCATATTGCAGATTTATCCCCTGGGCCGGACTGAACCCCCTATAGTGGGCCGGTTCCGTATGTCTGACACCCCTGCAGTAGATGGTAAATCAGGTTCCTGAGGTTTGAGAGAAGACTAAATCCTCCTCGCTCTCACCCCATTCCATTTTGGGGTCTGCCTCTGGTGCTTACGACACTGCAGAGAGCCCCCTTCAAACAGCTACAGTCAACTGTGCTTAACATTTTGTAAATGAACAGTGCTCCTGACTGACCTTCTCTACGTAAGTCCTTTCCCATCTTCCACCCCAAGAGGTGCAAGGGGATTATGAGGTTTACGCAGGGCGCTGGAAGGTGCAGCAGCAGTTCAGCTTTGTAAGGGATCCCAGTCATTAACTTAATGTCAAAAGTGACTGACTGAAAGGGAACGTCTCAGTTACATATGTAACCCTCATTCCCCTGAAGGTAACTGTAGCCATGATTGCTGTACCACCACTGAGCGGTCGAGTCACCGGCTCGGCTCCTCAGTGAAAATCTGATTTCCTGTCTTTGTTTGAGATCATAAAGTTAAATTTTACTCTTAAGTGTGTCAAAAGAATGTATAAATTTGACTCTTTTATAATAAATTGTCAAGTATCTGCTTTCAAACGAGACCAGGATTATGCCTGTAGAACAAATGGTTCAAAAGCTGAAGCCATTTAATTTTAGGTATATCACTTTCGGCGTGTGTGGGTGTTAGTAAAAGCTGGGCATACACTGTGCGATTTTCGTCTGATTTTGAGCCGAATTCTGACTCGTGCGATTTATTTACTATAGCATTATTTAATATTTACTTAATTTTATGAACGCGGGAAATGTGAACCGTTTCCATCATTTGACACAAAATGTCATCATGCCACATTATTGTTTTTTTCTTCTTCCCCTTTTAAATCATGAAGGAGTCAGTGGATATCACGCAATGTGAAAACTTAAATGTGCAAATGCAATGTGCGCGAAAGTCGGTAAAATCTCAAACCCAAATATTCACTACAGAAAGTGAATGTAAAATCTGACGAGCTTTCGGCGCATATTATCACAGAGACAATGAGAGATAATGGCTTCTTTAACATATGCTGAAAACGTCGTAGCCTAACTGTCTTAATTTATTTTCTTAATATTTATCTTGTGGTAGTTGTTTTTTAAATTGCTCTTAAATTTCATTGAGACTGATATTATCTATAAATAACCCATAATTCCTTGTTTAACTGGACTAAATGTTTTTAAATAATGAGGAGTAGGCCTAAAATAATCTATCTAATCTTTTATCATGCAGTGTGTCGGCTATATGCATCGATGCGTTATGAAATTGTTGCGGGAGCAAATTAAATGTAATATCAATTTAATAAAAAAAAGTAGGCCTACTTTTATTATTAAATAGATATTGCATTTAATTCATATTTTTATACATGCATTGGAAACGCTAAATCCTCTTGATAGCGTTAGCTGATGCATTTGATAGCCTATCTATAATAGCCCATGGTCTGTCATTGCAACACGGAGGTTTATCGCGCATATTTCACTCGTACAATGTGAGCAGTCAAGTCGCGCTCGACAATCGGACTGCACAGTGTGACTGGCTTTAAATTGCATGCGATCTACTCGTACAGTGTGAGTAGGCAACCTTTCTGAAATCGCACAGAAATCGCACAGTGTATGCCCGCTTTAAGGGATTAAATTAGGCTAAATTCTTTAACTCTTTAACTCTGAATTGTTAACCCTTTTTTTCTTTCTTTTTATTAATTTAATTTTTTTATTTGTTATTGTTATGTATTTAATAAGATTTTATTTAATGGTTACTGCTAAAAACTAAGTAAACCCGAACTAAAACTAAAAGTAGTAACTAAAACCAAACTATTCAGACTATTCTGCTTTGCTAACAGGGTTGAAAAATTACACCAAAAGTTTACAGTCATGATATCACCCTGTTTGGACTCTGTTTTCTGTTTGCACTAGTAGTGTTTTCATTCTTTTTAGCTGTGTTGTCATCATCACTTTGTTTGTCTGTGTTTTTAAAGGGAAAGTACACCCAAAAATGAAAATTAGCCCCTGATTTACTCACCCTCAAGTCATCCTAGGTGTATATGACATTCTTCTTTCAGACAAATAAAAGTTGAGTTATATTAAAAAAAGTGGCTGTTCCAAGCATTATAATGGCATTGACTGTTGCTCTGTTTTTGGAGCCGATAACAAAAGCATCTGTCTGTCAAATAATATGCTCCACATGCCTCCAGGGGGTTAATAATTGAGTTTAATATAACTCAACTTTTATTCGTCTGACAGAAGAATGTCATATACACCTAATTTTCATTTTTGGGTGAACTAACCCTTTAAGTCCTGTGTTTTTAGTTCACCTTTGTCTGATATCGTCAGTGTATGCGTTGTGTTGGACTGCTACCTCTGTTTGTATTTATCTTGTGGATTATTAAATGTTATTCCTCATCTTCTTCATCGTGCACTTCTCTTCAGCCACTCAACCATGACATATTAAATATTTATTATATTTATAATACAGTAAAGTTGTATTTTGTGTTCTTGTGTATAAGTCAAAACTGTTTGGTTGCGTAATAGTCAAACATACATACATACATATGTCATACCAATATGTCGAGGCAGGCAGCTTTGAGCAGTGTGATCTGATCGGCGATAGTGAGTCCAGTGAAACCAGGAACTCGTTTGGCAAACTCCACGATTTTAATAATGCACTTAGTGGCCAGTTCACTGAACTTATCCCAAAGACCCAGATCCAAACGAATACGATGATCAGCACTGGAGTTCTGTAGATGACACAAACAGGAATAGAGTTTTTAAAAAATTGTCTATACATGTCTATACATTTTAATGTAAAAAAAACAAAAAAACCTGCTTCTGGGTTGTGATTGTCAGTGTCATATTTTGCTAAGAGCTAAGGCATCATCATGACACACCTAAAATATTCAACCCTCTGGTACTGTTTGGCGATTTTGGCTGATATTTTTTTAAGCTACAAAACCGTAGAACACACACAAAAATTGGGTACATGATAAAAAACAGTGACTCTTGTACTGTTCACAAGCATGAAACATGAAAAATACCAAAAACACAAAAGCATTTTCTTGTGGTTACAATCTACAAATCAGCCACGCAAAAAATAAAAGGGGTGAGACTTTAAAACATCAAGAGTGGAAAGTTCTATCCCTTAACACTCCCTTGACCCCTAAACCCATATCACAGAAAACTTTCTGCATTTTTAAATTTTCAAAAACATCACTTAGTTTTATTTGTAAGCATTTTTTTTCTCTCACACACACACACACACACACACACACACACACACACACACACACACACACACACACACACACACACACACACACACACACACACACACACACACACACACACACACACACACACACACACACACACACACACAGCTCAATGGTCTGGTGGCATAAATACCTTAAAATAGTTAAAATAAATCAAAGGACCACAAGATAACAGTTTGTAAGATCTTTATTTTGTGTTAGGGTTACTCCAGTGGCAGTCACATGAAAGGTGCACATTCCATGGTGACTGCTAACAAAGTGAAGCATACAAGGTGAATTAGACAAACAATGCTTATAATGTGTATGTCTCTTTGTCTTACCGGTTCCTGGAAAAGCCTAGTAGGAGGGGCTTCTTCTTCTTCTCTTGATTAATGGCGGATTGCAAACAACTTTGAGGTGCATTAATCCTGTGTGGTCCACTCTCAGTCTTGTCATTATAATTTCTTCCCGCCTTTCCTTTCCCTATAACTTTAAATACTGACAGACTTTTGTATTTTATGTTCCCTTTCGTTCAGTCACTACGACGTAACGTTAGTGATTAACGAATGGGGGGGGGTTTCGCTTAGAAGCCTATCATCTTCGAGCTTAGAGAAAATGCCCAATGGCGTGCCAATGCCATATGGAGCATGCGGAATTTGCATACGTAACTCCGCCTCACTGTGTGAGTATATAAGGAGGTACGTGGCAACATCGCATAATGTTTCTGCTTTCGGAGCCAAGAGAACCTACCTCTTCACTCCTACAGCCTTCTGAGACTCTGTCAGCTTTTTCGAGACGAGCTGCTTTCCAGTCGGTGTTGGTGTAACGGCACGTTCCAGTGATCGCATACTTCCTGCCTGCTGATCTGTGCAGTGGTCAAAAAGAGCTTGCGCATGGCACGTCTTTTTCAAGGCGGTTCGCCCGTGCACTTCCGGGTGCGATCGATATCCATTGCTGTCTATGGGCACTTTCACTGCTCGATGTGTTTGGGCTTCAGCACGTTCAGGCAGTGTTTGTGGATGTGTCATGTTCCCACTGCGGGAATGTGACCATCGCGATGTTGTGGTCGAGACTCAGTGATCTCCGTGAGGAGAGAGAGTCCCCTCTGCCACACCCCAATCTACCGTCTCCGAGAGAGGTGGTACTTTGGATGGTGGCCAGGGTGACCTAAGGGCTGTGCTGTGGTATTAAGACCCCCGACGTTCATTCCTCGGGCCACACCCCCCTCTCGCACATCGCTTCCCGTCTCTGACGCCTCGTTCGTTCAGTTCACACTCCAGATAGGATTGAGATTTAGATTGCCGCATCCCAAGGTGGGCTAGAGTCCTTTGGGGATGACGATCAGGCTGTGCTGCGCCTCCGGCTGTGTCAGCGCCGCCTGATCTGACCCAAAGTTGACAGCCATGTTATCTCGGGCAGCCGCGAGCCTCGGGCTGGTGTGGAACTCCGCCCTGTCACGAGTGCTTGTGGTTGCACGATTGGTTTTTGGGGACGGCACCTGACAGCTGTTGGGCCCCGCCCCCAATGCCTTTCGCCTCGAGGTGCATGAGGAGGTCACGCGGTCTGGGAGTCCCGTGCTTTCCGTGACCGCTCGGCCTCCTCCGCCTTCTCTGCCCTCGATGGGGCCGTGGCCTAGGGTACACTGGGGTCCCCCCCCCACTGTTGCGCAGGCCGCTGCCCCTTTGCGCATGCACGAGGGTGGAGCCGACCCAGGGCTCTTCAATGAGGTGCGTGCCGCCACTGATACCACCCTCTGGGCGGTGAAGGTGGCCACATGCTCCCTGGGCCGGGCGATGTCCACAGATGTGGTCCGGGAGAAACACCTGGCCTTACCTGGTGATGTGGAGGTAGTTGAGTGAGCCACCTCTTCAACTGGCCCATATCCCAGGCTGGCCACTTCGGCGGCGCGGCTGAGAACTGCGCCCAACGGTTCTCAGCCGCCCGAGAGCAGACTGAGGCTGGAACACGTACTGCCCCGGCGGCCAGCTGCTGCACCAGCCGCCGGCTCAGTCGCCTCGGTCCACTCGCCGCCGAGGGCGACCTCCCCCCTCCAACCCGGCCCCAGCAGCAGCCTTCACCGGGGCCGTGTCAGGGAGGAGGTTGCAGGATGACGCCCAGTCCACTGCACAGCCTGACTAAACGCCAGGCTGGAGGTGGACAACTCAGAGATGGGTTCCAGTTCTTTCCAGGGGATGTTAGCAGGGCCTCTCCTTCCCCTGGTGGAGGGCCGGGGGAAAATCCTTTCGCTGCTGGCCTCCGGGCTGGCGGCGCTTGGAGAGAACTGGTGTCCCCATCCCTGAGGACACGGAGACTGGTGATGACAGTGTGCACCGCCCTCGGGCCGCGCCGCTCTCGTCCCTCTCTCTCGCCAGCCTCTCAGAGCAGACCCCAGTGGAACGCGCGTCCTTCGCTGGTCTTCTCTGTCAGGACGCAGCTGCTGGCTGTGCCCCCACACCGGGACGCTACACCTCCCACGTCTGGGCCAGTCACGCTGCCTTGCTGCCCCGCCCGGGGTACGTCTGGGGTTCAAGTGTCCCCCGTGGTCAGTTCCTGGGAGTTTGACAACAGCTTCCAGGACTGTCCACCGGGCTGCGAAAACCATCAGGCTCGGCTACGCGATTCAATTCCCCAGGCTCCTCCCCGCTTCGGGGAGTCCGCTCACCATGGTGGGGCCCAATGTCCCAGTCATGTGCGCGGAGGTTGCCACCCTACTGACGAAGGGTGCGATCGAGCCTGTCCGTCCAGCCGAAATGAAGTCCGGCTGCCTCGGCCTTTACTTCATTGTACCCTGGAAAACCGGTGGGTTATCGCCAATCCTGGATCTGGCCGTCCTGAGCCGATCCTTACCATCTTCCGTTCAGGATGTTGGCAGCGAATGCCTTCTCGAATGCGTTCATCCAGTTGATTGGTTGCAGCGATTGACCTGAAGAACGCCTACTTCTTTGTCTCCTACCTCAACGCAGACCGTTCCTACAGGTCTGCTTCGAGGGGCGGACATTTCAGTACGCGTTCCTCCCATTCGGGCTAGCTCTGTCCCCTCGTGACTTGAGCGCCTCCTGCATGTCAAATGCCTCGAGTTGCTGGCAGTACGGTTCGCCCTGCACCGCTTCCGAGCGTTGCTGAAGGGTCAACATGTGCTTGTCCGGACAGACAACACGGCCGTAGTAGCGTACATCAACCACCAGGGCGCTCTACGCTCCCACCGTATGTCTCAACCGCCATCTCGTTCTATGGAGTCAGAAGCGCCTGAGGTCTTGCAGTTTCAGCCTCTCGGAGTGTCGCCTCCTCTTGGGCTTAGTGCATGGCGCCTTGCTAACAGACATCTGCAGAGCTGCAGGCTGGGCGACACCTAACACATTCGCCAGATTCTCCTATCTCAGAGTGGAGCCAGTGTCCGACTAGGTACTCGCCCACCCGAGGGGCCGGTAATGGGCCAGGCTCAATTGTCTTCGCTTGCTCGCCATTCCACTCCTCGGACTGGATCAGTGCGATTATTTTTTTTATTTTTTATTTTTTCTCAGGTGAGCTCCCCGAGAGCCCTGAGTCCCTCCAGCACTGCTTACGCCGATACCTGTGTGTCTGCTCTCTAGCGAGCCCAGACCCTCGTGTTCGGCCAGGTGCCCCGTGTGCATGGTTCCCCTCCGGCAACCCCCACACGTCTATTTCACCGTAAGCCTCCGCAGTGAGCGTGTTTCTTTCCTTGGCATATCCCTGCCACCCCTAGGGTTAAAAGTCCACCTTCGGCTGGTACCCTAGAGTTTTCCCATTTGCAGCCCCTGCGGGTCATATGTGTACTCTTAAGTCCTCCCTACGGGTAGGCATCTTGGCATTTCCTCACTGGAATATGCTCCCCAGTGTACCTTGGTATTCCTGTGATAAGGGGGAGTCCTTTGTCAGTACTAGTCTTACGACAGGGTACTCACACTTACGCAGGGCACTGGAAGACAGCTGAGTGGCGGGATTATATTGGACCCCCATTCGTTAGTCACTAACGTTACGTCGTAGTGACTGAAAGAAAGCGAACGTCTCGGTTACGAATGTAACCTTCGTTCCCTGAGGAGGGAACGGAGACATAACGTCCCGTTGCCACATCAGCTGTGCTACCTGGAACGCAGGAGTTCAGTCTTGGCTCCTCAAGCAGGTAACATAATGCGATGTTGCCACGTACCTCCTTATATACTCACACAGTGAGGCAGAGTTACGTATGCAAATTCCGCATGCCCCATGGCATACGCCATTGGGCGTTTTCTCTAAGCGAAGATTATAGGCTTCTAAGCAAACCCCATTCGTTAGTCCCTAACGCTACGCCTCCGTTCCTCCTCAGGGAACTAGGGTTACATCCGTAACCGCGACGATATCCCCTTCCTTTCTTGTCTTCCCCCCACCATTTCTGCCATGTTTCGCTACCTTTCTTCTTAATTATTGCTTTTCCTTCTCCTTTTCCGAGTGTAATTGGAACTGTTATTTTCTTTTGTAATGCCTCTTTTGGCTAGTTTGTCTGCACTCTCATTCCCTTTACTTGGATGAATAGTAATTTCCTGCAACTTAATTCAGATAAAACTGAATTTTTAATTATTGGACAGAAAAGCTCCACAAGTAGTGCCCTAGAATACTGTCTAACCCTCGATGACTGCTTTGTCAAGCCCTCGTCGTCAGTGAGGAACCTGGGTGTGCTCTTTGATACCAATCTTTCGCTTGAAAGCCACGTTTCTAGGATCTGTAAAACTGCATTCTACCATCTTAAAAATATATCTAAATTACGCCACATGCTTTCAATGCAAAATGCTGAACAATTAGTACATGCGTTTATGAGCTCAAGGCTAGATTATTGTAATGCTCTACTGGGTGGTTGCCCTGCTCGCCTAATAAATAAACTCCAGCTGGTCCAAAACGCAGCAGCTCGAGTTCTTACTAGAACCAGGAAGTACGATCATATTAGTCCAGTTCTGTCAACACTGCACTGGCTCCTATTAAACATCGCATACATTTTAAAATCTTGCTTATTACTTATAAAGCAATAAATGGTTTAGCTCCCCAGTACTTAAGCGAGCTCTTAACGCATTATACTCCATCACGCCAATTGCGGTCTCTAAACTCTGGCCAGTTGAAAATACCTAGAATATCTAAGTCAACTGCAGGCGGTCGATCCTTTCCTATTTAGCACCTAAACTCTGGAACAGTCTTCCTAGCATTGTTCGGGAAGCAGACACACTCTGTCAGTTTAAATCTAGACTAAAAACACATCTCTTTACTATGGCATACATAGAACATTTTTAACTTTCTTTATTCAAATCAAATGACTGATTGTTAGGCTGCATTAACTAGGTCAGCCGGAACCGGGAACACTTCCCATAACACCTGATGTACTCGTTACATCATAAAAAGAGTGGCATCCACACTAATGTTAGTCTCTCTGTTTATCCCGAGGTTTACTGCAGTCGGCCGGATCCAGGCCGTGTCCGGATCGGATGGTGGACCTGCATCTGGACATGACCAGCTCATCCTGGAGTGTCTGCTGAGACCGTGTCCATTAGTGTCTCCTCTGAATTCGCCTCACCGAACGCCATCCTCAATTAACCCGCCTCTCGCGCAATAACTCCGATCTTTCAAGTATTCATATTCTTGTGTAATCGACGCGCCATCCTAAATGAACCCGCCTCGCAAGGCCATACCCAAAATTTCGAATATTCCTATCTAATATGATTTATGACCTGCAAGGTTGCCTGAGTAATAATTATACACTGTTAATAATAGGCCAGAGGAGAACTGGCACCCGACTGAGTCTGGTTTCTCCCAAGGTTTATTTTTCTCCATCATGCCCTGATGGGGTTTTGGTTCCTTGCCACTGTCGCCTTTGGCTTGGCTTGCTCAGTTGGGGACACTCAAATTATGATCCAAGTTACTCAACTAAATATACAAATAGAATTTATTAATTTGGTCATATATAATTCTATAAACTATCCAAATTAAACTAGCCAAATCAAATTTTGTTGCAATGTTGTCCTGTTTAACACTGTGAAGCTGCTTTGAAACAATCGTCATTGTAAAAGCGCTATATAAATAAAGTTGATTGATTGATTGATTTACTCCTCATGAGCTGGTACCCAACAAAACTATACATCTGTGCCACCCTGGTGCAATCTTAGCAAACTCCCACACATTCCTGTTTATTTTTGGATCTATCTGTATACATTTTGAGATAATTATAGTAACTATTTCTAAGATAAATATTTGTCTTAACTCCCACTTCCTCCATTCTCCATTCTGTTTTTTTTTCCAGGATACTAAAATCTGTCTTTACCTCGGTAAAAAACGATGGTGGAATATTACTAACTGGGTTGGGCTTAGTAAACTCTAAGGTTTCCATTCCCGTCCATCCAAACCCCCTTCCCTGAAACTTGGTATATTCCCATATATACTCCCGAGTCTTTGTGATAGAAATACATTTTTTCCAATGTTGTTTTTGCTGCTGCACCATAAACTATGCAACCATAGTCAATTGATGACCTCATGCAAGCTCTATAAATGTCAATTAGTGAATGTTTGTCTGCACCCCAATCACATCCGGCCACAGCTCTCAGTAAATTAATAACCTTTTTGCATTTTGTTTCTAGTTGCTTTATGTGTGTTTTCCATGAATACTTACAATCAAACCACAGCCACAGATATTTTAATTAATTTACTGTCTCTATTGGCTGCTGATTTAATTTAATCTTTTCAACATGACACTTACGTTTGTTTGTAAACATCATATAACAGGATTTGCTTGTTGATATTTTAAACCCCCACTCATATGACCACTTCTCTACTTTCCCTACTGCTTTCCTTATGTTCTCTAACACGTATGCCACATTTCTTCTTCTCATCCATATGACCCCATCATCCGCATATAACACTGATTTGATGTGTGCATCTACATTTAAAAACATGTAATTTATCATAATATTAAAGGGCACATATTATGCCCCTTTTTACAATATGTAATATAAGTCTCAGGTGTCCCCAGAGTGTGCTTGCGAAGTTTTAGATAACAATTCCTAACAGATCATTTAATATACCATGTTGAAAATGCCAATTTTGGAGTTGAAGAAAAATTAGCTGTTCAGTGTGTGTTTCCCCTTAAATGCAAATGAGCTGCTGCTCCCCACCCAGAGGGTGGACCCTTCACAGCTTGTGAACACCAGAACACGCGAATGAAAACTGAAACATGATATCTCTGTGTTTTGATGATCATATATATCGCAGACTTGTTCATGTGACATTTCAGTTCTACCAGAAAGACTCGGGAGAATGAACAGTGTGACAATTATCCATTTATTAACAACCCAGCAAGCAATCAAGTATTTTGGCATAGGTCCCGTCCATGGCTCGCAGTCGGAGGGTCCGGACTTTGCATATCCTGCCTGAAGATGAAGGCAGAGGCGCAGCCGACCCCCCATGGAGTCTGGAAGTGGTAGGTTAGATGTAGAAAGGATATTGACTTGGGGGTGGAGGGGAGGATGGCGGTGAATTGGCGCGTCAGCATCTGCGAACTCAGAAATGGGTAAGTACCGATCTTTTATACTCAAGTATTAGAATGTGATTGGCTAGATAAGAGAGTAGAAGTGACGTGACAATTAAGTCTTCCTGGCAGAACTATACACTAGAGCTTTCATTTCTTCATCATTAGGAAATATTATCATCTGAATGCGTATTAAAGCCTTTTCGCTATCAACTTGAACACACACACACATGCTCCTGTCATATGTGCACAGAGATGGATGTCAGCACATCCGTGAGTTATCATTAAACTAGTTCCCTTTCATTCAGTCACTCCGAGTAAAGTCAGTGACTGACGAATGGGGGTTTCACTTAGAAGCCAATCATCTTCGAGATCTTAGAAAACGCCAAATGGCAGTGCCAATGCCATGGATATGCGGAATTAGCATGCGTAACTCCGCTCCACCCTGTGGGTATAAAAGGCGTAAGCTGGCAACATCGCATTATGTTTCTACTTCGGAGCCAAGAGCATCTCTTCAAGCCTGACTTCTGAAGTCCTCTCTTCAGTCTTCAAGATGAGCGGTTCTCCGGGGTGTTGGTGTGACCGTGTGTTCCAGCGATCTCACGTTGCCTGCCTGCTGATCTGTGCAGTTATTTGCAACAGCTGTGTGTGTTTCCCTGGGCACTTCGGCACTCTGCAGAGCTTTCCTCTCACAAAAAGAGCTTGCGCCAGGCACGTCTTTTTCAAGACGTTTTTTTTCACTTCCGGGTGCGATCGATATCCATTGCTGTCTATGGGCACATTCACTGCTTGATGTGTTTGGGCTTCAGCATGTTCGGGCAGTGTTTGTGGATGTGTCATGTTCCCACTGCGGGAATGTGACATCGCGATGCTGTGGTTGAGACTCAGTGATCTCCGTGAGGAGAGAGAGTCCCCTCTGCCACACCCCAATCTACCATCTCCAAGAGAGGTGGTACTTTGGATGGTGGCCAGGGTGACCTGAGGGCTGTGCTGTGGTATTAAGACCCCCGAAGATCATTCCTCGGGCCACGCCCCCCTCTCGCACATCGCTTCCCGCGAGTGCTGGACTGAAACAGCGATTCCACCATCTCTGATACCTCGTTCGTTCAGTTCACACTCCAGATAGCAGCGGGATTTAGATCGACACATCTCAAGGCTGGCTAGAGTCCTTTGGGGATGATGATTAGGCTGTGCTCCGCCTTCGGGTGTGCCAGCGCTGCCTGATCCGTTCTAGAGTTGACAGCCATCTTATCTCGGGCAGCCGCGAGCCTCGGGCTGGTGTGGAACTCCAATTGGTTTTTGGCGATGGCACCTGACAGCTGTTGGGCCCCGCCCCCAATGCCTTTCGCCCCCGAGGTGCATGAGGAGGTCACGCGGTCCTGGAAGTACCCTTGCTTCCCGTGACTGCTTGGCCTCCTCCACCTTCTCTGGCCTCAATGGAGATCTGTTGCCTCCCACGACCCTGACTGAGGGCATGCTCGGTACGGATGCACTGGCGCACAGCTGGCCGCGGGGCCTACGCAAATATGCGTCCCTCAGTGAGCCTTCTCACACAGCTATTGTGCAAGATCAGGGAGGACAAGGAGCAGGTCCTTTTGGTCGCCCCGTACTGGCACGGCCGGACCTGGTTCCCCGAACTCTTACTCCTTGCGACAGCCCCTCCCTGACCTATTCCTCTGAGGGACCTATGGCACCCTATGGCACCCGCGTAATTTTGTTGGTTTGGAACCAAGACTTTGCCCGTTTACTAGTGTGTTTTGGGTCATTGTCTTGTTGAAACAACCATTTCAAGGGCATGTCCTCTTCAGCATAGGGCAACATGACCTCTTCAAGTATTTTAACATATGCAAACTGATCCATGATCCCTGGTATGCGATAAATAGGCCCAACACCATAGTAGGAGAAACATGCCCATATCATGATGCTTGCACCTCCATGCTTCACTGTCTTCACTGTGTACTGTGGCTTGATTTCAGAGTTTGGGGGTCGTCTCACAAACTGCCTGTGGCCCTTGGACCCAAAAGAACAATTTTACTCTCATCAGTCCACAAATGTTCCTCCATTTCTCTTTAGGCCAGTTGATGTGTTCTTTGGCAAATTGTAACCTCTTCTGCACATGCCTTTTTTAACAGAGGACTTTTGGGGATTCTTGAAAATATATTAGCTTCACACAGACGTCTTCTAACTGTCACAGTACTTACAGGTTGTTCCTCCATTTCCTCCATTTCTCTTTAGGCCAGTTGATGTGTTCTTTGGCAAATTGTAACCTTTTCTGCACATGCCTTTTTTAACAGAGGGACTTTATGGGGATTCTTGAAAATATATTAGCTTCACACAGAAGTCTTCTAACTGTCACAGTACTTACAGGTAACTCCAGACTGTCTTTGATCATCCTGGAGGTGATCATTGGCTGAGCCTTTGCCATTCTGGTTATTCTTCTATCCATTTTGATGGTTGTCTTCCGTTTTCTTCCACGTCTCTCTGGTTTTGCTCTCCATTTTAAGGCATTGGAGATCATTTTAGCTGAACAGCCTATCATTTTTGCACCTCTTTATAGGTTTTCCCTCTCCAATCAACTTTTTAATCAAAGTACGCTGTTCTTCTGAACAATGTCTTGAACGACCCATTTTCCTCAGCTTTCAAATGCATGTTCAACAAGTGTTGGCTTCATCCTTAAATAGGGGCCACCTGATTCACACCTGTTTCTTCACAAAATTGATGACCTCAGTGATTGAATGCCACACTGCTATTTTTTTTAACACACCCCTTTCAACTAATTCAACTAATTGCCCAATTGCACAGCCTTAAGAGCGTGCATATCATGAATGCTGGGTCTCATTTGTTTTCTGAGAATCTACTGAACCTACTGGTAACTTTTTTGCCACGTAGCAATAAAAAAATATACTAAAAACCTTGATTATTCTGGTTAGTCACATTGTACTGCTATTATTTTGAACAATACTGTATATGTGGCCACAATATCTGCCCACCACGACCTCTTGGGGAACAAAAAGGTAAGTCAGCACGACCTGGTCATCAGTTTCCTGAGGGGAGCGAGGAGACTAAATCCTCCTCGCTCTCCCTTCGTACCCTCTCGGGACCTCTCAGTAGTCTTAGTTGCTCTGCAGAGGCCTCCCCTTGAGCCTTTGCGGTCAGTCGTTCTTAAGTTCTTGTCTATGAAGACAGCGCTCCTGACTGCATCGGCCTCCATCAAGAGGGTAGGGGACCTGTAGGCATTTTGGTCCACCACTCCATGCAGGGACCAGGTGGTGAACCTACAAGCGCTGCCCTTGGAGGAGGCAGACCCAGCCTTGGCACTGCTCTGTCCAGTACGCGTTCCGCGCTTACGTACGACAGGACGCAGTGTTCAGGACCTCAGACCAGCTCTTTGTCTGTTATGGTGGAGAGTGGCAGGGAAGGGCTCTCTCAAAGCAAGGCGGTCTCACTGGATTGTGGACACCATTGTTTTGGATTACCAGCAGCAGTGTGGCCTCCTCTTGGGCTTTAGGCATGGCATTCCGCTAACAGACATCTGCAGTGCCAAGGCTGGGCGACACCTGCACATTCACATATTCTGCAATCTCCGAGTGGAGCCGGTGTCTGACTATGTACTCGCCTCTACTAGTGGCCGGTTATGGACTAGGCTCAGGTGTCTTCGCTTGCTCGCCCTTCCACTCCACAGACTGGATACGTGCGAATTCTCCTCAGGTGAGCTTCTCAGAAGCCCTGAGCTCCTCCAGGACTGTCGACACCTAGAATAACCTAGAATAGTAGTAACCTAGAATATTGTCTAACCCCTGATGGCTGCTCTGTCAAGTCCTCGTCGTCAGTGAGGAACCTGGGTGTGCTCTTTGATACCAATCTTTCGTTTGAAAGCCATGTTTCTAGCATCTGTAAAACTGCATGCTACCATCTTAAAAATATATCTAAATTACGGCACATGCTCTCAATGCAAAATGCTGAACAGTTAATACATGCGTTCATGAGCTCAAGGCTAGATTATTGTAATGCTCTACTGGGTGGTTGCCCTAGTCGCTTAATAAACAAACTCCAGCTGGTCCAAAACGCAGCAGCTAGAGTTCTTACTAGAACCAGGAAGTAGGAACACATTAGCCCGGTTCTGTCAACACTGCACTGGAAAATCAACTGCAGGTGGTTGTTTCTTTTCCTATTTAACACCTAAACTCTGGCACAGTCTCCCTAGCATTGTTCGGGAAGCAGACACACTCTGTCAGTTTAAATCTAGACTAAAAACATATCTCTTTTCTATGGCATACACATAAAACATTTTTTCAATTAAATGATTATTAGGCTGCATTATCTAGGTCAGCCGGAACCGGGAACACTTTCCATTACACCTGACGTACTCGTTACATCATCAGAAGAATGGCAACCTCGCTAATGTTAGTGTCTCTGTTTTATCCCGAGGTCTACTGCAGTCAGCCGGATCCAGGCTGTATCCAGATCAGACGGTGGACCTGCACCCAGATGTGACCAACACATGACCCTGAAGTGTCTGCAGAGACCGTGTCATTTAGACTCCCCCTTAAGCTGCCTCATCGACACAGCATCCTCAATAAACCTGTCTCCGGCGTGATGACTCCGATTGTTTGATTAGTCCTAGTTAATAATTCTTTAAATTGATATGTCATCCTCAAAACAACCCGTCTCCAGCGTGTTGCCGCCGATCTTTTGAATATTACACTTTAGTAATTGTTTAATCAATACGGCATCCTCAATAAAAACCTGTCTCCGGCGTAATGACTTCGATATTTCAAATTATTTATTTTTAATAATTATTTAATCGATACATCATCCTCAATAAACCCGTCTCCGGCGTGGTGCCTCAGATCTTTCGAATATTCAGATCGATTATGACCTCTGACCTTTAAAATTGCCAGAATAATAATAATACGCTGTTTGTTAATTGGCCAGAGGAGAACTGGCACCCCGACTGAGCCTGGTTTCTCCCAAGGTTTATTTTTCTCCATTAGGTCTCCTGATTGGTTTCCTTGCCACTGTCGCCTCTGGCTTGGCTTGCTCAGTAGGGGAAAAAAATATTTTTCAAATAAATTTCAAAATAAATCTAATTATTAAACTAAATTAACCATATAGACCAAATTACTGATCTAATTACTGATCTAAAGCCCACATTGTTACTGTATGATAATCGAAATATATTCTGTTATATTATTTTTCTGTTAAACACTGTGAAGCTGCTTTGAAACAATCTGCATTGTTAAAAGCGCTATATAAATAAAGTTGACTTGACTTGACTTGACCAGTAAGTCTGCCCTCTCGAGCCCAGACCCTCGTGTCCGGGCAGGTGCCCCTTGTGCATACACGTGTGACCCCCACACGTGTATATCCACCGTGAGCCTCCTTGAGCAGGTGTCTTCCCTTGGCAAGCCTTGCCACCCCTGGGGTTAAAAATCCACCTTCGGCTGGTCCCCCAGAGTTCTTCATATGCAGCCTGCGGGGTCATATGTGAACTCTCTAAGTCCTCCCTACGGGTAGGTGTCTTTGCATATCTCCACCTGGAATATGCTCCCAGTGTACCTTGGTATTCGTGTGATAAGTGGGAGTCCTTCGTCCGTACTAGCAGGGCGCTCTCACTTACGCAGGGCACTGGACGACAGCCGAGTGGCGTGATTACATTGGAACCCCCATTCGTCAGTCACTGACGTTACTCTGAGTGACTGAATGAAAGGGAACATCTCAGTTACGTATGTTTTCCTCATTCCCTGAGGAGGGAACGGAGACGTAACGTCCCTCTGCCACATCCGCTGTAACCAAACAACAGAAAATCACTCACTGCTCTTGACTGACTGAACTTTAGTAGCTTTAATAAGAACACATCTCTTACTTGAATGCTGCTGTTAATGCTCTGGTGAGTAGATAAACATGGAGGACTGTGTACAGCTCTCTGAGGGAGGGGTCTACGCTAAAACGGCAGTGTCCATCAACACTCGCGGGCAGGGCCTTTGCAGTGTGACGTCACACTGCAGGAATCTGGAAACAGCTTGTGTTGAGACACTGATTATGATTTATGGTGGATTTTTACCATTTTAGGGTGGTTGTGTACTTACACTGCCAACAAACAATTATTTTCAAACACCTTATGAAAATGAATTTGGCATAATAGGTGCCCTTTAAACAACACAGGGTTGATTGCACTCCCCTGGGGAATACCATTGTTTACACTAAACTCCATTGATACCTCTGATCCAACTTTCACTCTAATTTTCCTGTTTGTTAAAAAGTCCATTATCCAATTATTCATCCTTCCTCCAAACCCCATTCTACTTAATTTAATAAGCAGTCCTTCCCTCCACATAGTGTCATATGCCTTCTCAATGTCAAAATATCCTATTATCATCAGTTCTTTTCACATTTGCCATACTCATGTTGACCACCACATCTTTCCGTATCTTTTATTTGCACTGCTGTGCTGTGTGCCCCATTCTTTGACATTTATAGCACCTTAGAGGTTTAGGTATGTACTCTTGTTACGTCCTTGGACGTATTTTCCCATGGTTGCTCTGAAATTGGTTTTATTCAATTGTGTGTATATACCTGTGTGGGCGTGGTGATATGTCGTGAACCCGTGTAATGCTTTGTGTCCGTGTCTCTCCCTCTCTCTACTCCTCACAGATAGAACGACATGCACCTGTAGCTCGTTATGTCAGCGTGTTTGAGGCTGAGAGTGGAGCTTATAATGGCATTTGGAGGTGTGATGCAGGGGGAACACACTTCTCTCCTGCTCCAGACTGAACCTTGGTGCAATTGTTGATTCAGAGCTTGAGGTTTTCTTGTGATAAGTTAGCAAGTGGCTAAGTGTGCTGCGGTGATCAAGAGTTTTACCTTTTTATTCTTTTTTTGTTTCTTGCTAAAGATTGGTGTAAACTTAAAAGGGAAGCGTAGGGGGAGAGTGCCTTTTACTTTGACTATCCTTTCATCCCTGTTTTTGGTGCAGTTAAGGAGTTAAGGGAAGTTTTATGTTGTTTATTTGCTCCTTTTCTTTTGAGTAATTGAGGTAAGTTAGCTGCTCCAACATTTAGTTAGTTGATCGTTTTGTTTGTTATTTTAGGCCTTGCTCTTCCCTGAGCCAGTGCTCCCAGATTATCCTCTGTAAAACTTTTTTTTTGTGTAAATAAATTCCTACTTTTTCCTGCAATTAAGCAGACTTGTGTGAACTCCTTTACTCTGGGACCAGAGACAGAAGTGTGTTACCTCTAATTTTTATTACCAATAATTTTCACTCACTTTTTTTTTCTTTGTTACTTCCCCTTTCCAACCCCTAGACAAAAAGGGGGTCGTAACAAGTGGGGGGTTGACCGTCCGTTTAAAAAAACAAAAAAACAATTACGTTGATTTGGTGATTAAAATTTCTCTTTTCTCTCTTAAAAAGTCTGGTCTTGCTGTCTTTGCTTTAGGTGAAGGGGAGAGTCTCTGTGTTCAGTCTCTAAAAATGGAGTTTGATTTATTGGCATTTCCTCTTTCAACTACCACAGAGGTCTTCCAAAAGTGTAGGAAGAAGGATCTGATTTCGATTGCATATTTCTTTAATATAGATGTCCCGAAAGAAGAAAGAAAGCAGATAATTAAGGATTTACTGTTTGAGCAGCTCGTGTACAATGGTATTTTACCAGAGGTTGAAGAACAACCTGCAGTTATGAAAAAGTCAACGACTGAGGAGATTGTTTCTGGTTTTGATACCATTGAGAGTACTAACTTTGATCCAGCCTTAGCCATCCGTCTTAAAGAATTAGATCTCAACATAAAGCAGCAGGAAAATGAAAATTTACGTTTAAAGCTCAGAGTGGTAGAGGTGGAAAGTGATAGAGATGTTAAACTCCACACTTTGAATTAAAATCTGAGGAGGTGAGACGACAACCTATTCCTCCTCTGCGCTCTAGACCTCCCTCTGCTTCTATTTCTTCCCCTGCGTCTATGCCTGTTACACCGGTTACCTCAAATAGAGAAAGAGATGCTCAAGGGTTTGATGTTAGTAAATACATCAAACTTGTGCCTCCCTTCCGAGAGTCAGAGGTTGACGCGTACTTGACACTGTTAATTGACAATAATAATTATACACTGTTAATAATAGGCCAGAGGAGAACTGGCACCCCGACTGAGTCTGGTTTCTCCCAAGGTTTATTTTTCTCCATCATGCCCTGATGGAGTTTTGGTTCCTTGCCACTGTCGCCTTTGGCTTGGCTTGCTCAGTGGGGGACACTCAAATTATGATCCAAGTTACTCAACTAAATATACAAATAGAATTTATTAATTTGGTCATATATAATTCTATAAACTATCCAAATTAAACTAGCCAAATCAAATTTTGTTGCAATGTTGTCCTGTTTAACACTGTGAAGCTGCTTTGAAACAATCGTCATTGTAAAAGCGCTATATAAATAAAGGTGATTGATTGATTGATTGACTTGACGTTCAATGCTTTCGAACGCATCGCCGGTAAGCTTAAATGGCCGATTGATTTGTGGGCACTGTTACTACAGTGTAGTTTTACAGGTAAGGCTCAAGAAATCTGTGCTTCATTGCCCATTGAACAGTCCCTCGATTTTGATATTGTCACCTAAATGTCACTATTTCACCTAAATGAGCACAAAGTAACGGCGTTGTCGGAGGCTGCTGTATTGGCGGACGAATTTGTTTTGACGCACCGAAATGTTTTTCCATTTAACCGATCGTCAAACATGTAAAAACATGCTGCAAGGTTTTTCACGTGTGCCTTTGCACATGTTGAAAAGTAATGGGCAGCGAGATAGGTAACCTGTCTCTTCAATGGGAGGAGACGGACGTTCCTGTTTTTATTGTCTTGATCAAGGAAAATTGTCTGATTGCGGAGTGTCAGGCCTGGAAAAAGAAAAATGCAGAAGTCAAAATTAAAAAAACTGCTTTGGTGCATGCAATGACTATGGATAAGAATGAGTCTATGCAACCTTTTCTCTTTTCTGGCTCTGTTTCCTTGTCTGACACTGCACATCAGCCTGTTGTGATCTTGCGAGATACTGGCTCGGCGCAGTCCTTAATTTTAATTTTAAAGAGATACTACCCTTCTCACAAAATTCATACACAGGGACAAACGTTTTAATTTGTGGTATTGAGATGGGGTGTGATCGTGTTCCTCTCCATCAGGTACACGCAAAGTCTGATCTTGTGAATGGATTAGTCAATCTGGGAGTGTGTGAACAGTTCCCATTTGAGGGAGTAGGTCTCGTGTTAGGAAATTATTTGGCAGGTGGTCAAATTTTCCCCAGACCGATTGTGACAAATAAGGGTGACATTGAAATTTCAACTCTTTCCCAAGAGTTCTCATCTACATTTCCTGTGTGTGTGGCCACTCGAGCACAGTCCAAAAAGTTTGAAGATGTTGTAAGTCTTACAGACTCGTTCTTACAAATCCCCTCGGATCCTCTCCAATGTGACTTAACAATAAAGCCTGAGATTGGGGAGCGGATGGAGGTAAATAGCCCCCATGAGGCTCTTAGTGTTGGTAGAGATCAATTGATTGCTGCACAAAAGACAGACCTATCCCTTGTTCCTTGTGTTGAGGCAGCCCTTAGCTGATTTGAGAATTGGCTAATTACTATGATAGTGGAGTATTAATGAGGAAATGGAAGCCAGAGGATGATCATTCTGGTTGCCGTGAAGCTCATCAAATAGTTCTCCCTGCTGTTTATCGTCCCCAGGTGCTGAACCTTGCCCACGAAAATGTACTTGCAGGACATTTAGGTATCAATAAAACTTTTCACCAGGTAACAAAGTATTTCTTCTGGCCTGGTTGCAAGTCTTCAGTAGCAGAGTTTTGCAGAACTTGCCCCATATGTCAAAGATCTGGCAAACTAAATCAGAAGATCCCTGTTGCTCCTCTACATCCCATGCCGGTTATGGCTGAACCATTTGAGCGGTTGGTATTAGACTGTGTAGGCCCCCTTCCCAAAACCAAAAGTTGGTACCAGTATGTAATGACTATTATGTGCTAGGTTCCCTGAGGCAGATCCCCTGAGCACAATTAAGTCCCCAGCGGTAATCAAAGCTCTTGTAAAGTTTTGTACCACATTTGGATTGCCCAGAGAGATCCAAACAGACCAAAGGTCGAACTTTACGTCGAAGAAGTTCACACAAACATTGAGTGTGTCGCACCGTATGTCAACTCCATACCATCCTGAATCACAAGGTGCCCTGAAACGCTATCATCAAACCATGAAAGCAATGATACGTGCCTACTGTGTTGAAACTGGAAGAGAATGGGATGAGAGACTTTCTTTTTCTTCTGTTTGCCACCCTTGAGTCCGTGCAGGAATCAACGGGGTTTAGTCCTGCTGACCTTGTGTTTGGCCACACGATTCGCGGCCCCTTGAAGATGCTGAGTGAACAGCTATTGTCTGTGAATCATTCACCTAGACCAGTGGCAGAATATGTCAGCATGCTGCCTGGAACATTGCACAAAAGCAGTTGGGTGCTACCCAAGTAAAAATGAGGTCCCGCTTTGATAAGAAGAGTTTTGACCGTGAGTTCCGACCTGGTGACCAGGTTCTTGTCCTCCTGCCAATTCCGGGCTCTGTGTTTGCTGCAAAGTTCTTCGGGCCATACTCAGTTACACAAAAACTGAGTGACACTAACTATATGATTGCCACTCCTGACAGACAGAGACGCAAACGTGTCTGTCATGTGAATATGTTGAAACGTTATTTGAAACATCAAGACACAACCTCTTCCACTACTGCAAGTGTTGTTCCCGCAGCTACTGCCAGTTACTGTCTTGCTGAGGATGGCTTGGTAGACAAAGTCCCTGCAAGCTCCTGCGGAAAGCTTAAAAATTCAATGATTCTGAGAGACTTGCCTAACACTCTTGCCTACCTAACAGGCTGCCAACAACAAGAACTTCTTCAGCTGATACACAAATACCCTTCACTATTTGGAGATGTGCCTGGCAGAACTTCAGTTTTAACCCATGATATTGATGTAAGTGACTCTCTGCCAATTAAACAACATGCCTATAGAGTTAATCCAAAGAAACGGGCAATAATGAAAGAGGAGATTGAGTACATGTTACATCAACATATTGCCATACCCAGTCATAGCCCGTGGAGTTCCCCCTGTATACTTGTGCCCAAGCCTGATTCATCAGCAAGGTGAATAAACTCACTAAGGCTGACTCGTTTCCTTTACCACGAGTGGAGGATTGTGTGGACAGGGTGGGCTCTGCTAACTTTGTGTGCAAATTAGATCTCCTTAAGGGCTACTGGCAGGTCCCTCTCACTCCTCATGCCTCTGAAATTTCAGCGTTTGTGACGCCAGATCATAATGCAGTACCAGGTTCTAGCATTTGGGATGCGGCATGCTCCTGCTACCTTCCAACGCCTGATGCAGAGAGTCCTGGCAGGAGTCAGCAATTGCGAGGTGTACATAGATGATGTGGTTGTCTATTCAAGTTCATGGGAAGAGCATGTGAAAGCACTGGAAAATGTGTTCAGTAAGCTGGCTATAGCCTCGTTAACTTTGAATGCTGCCAAATGTGAATTCGGTAAAGCTGTGGTCACTTATTTGGGAAAACAAGTGGGACAAGGATGTGTGAGACCTATTGATGCCAAAGTGGAGGCAATCCTACAGTTCTCTACCCCCAGCAATAAATGCAAGCTACGGCGATTTCTTGGAATGGCAGGCTACGACTGCGGCTTCTGCAGGAACTTTTCCGCAGTATTTTCCCCACTCACTGATCTTTTAAGTAGCAAGCGAATGTTCGCTAGCTTTTGAGGCAGCGAAGGACCTGTTGTGTAACGCTCCTGTGCTCACTGCCCCCACCTCGTATTGACGAGCTGATTGAGAGACTGCGTAAAGCATGAAATGACTACTCTAGATTTATGTAAAGAATATTGGCAAGTGCCCCTTGATCCGTCTTGCAAGCCCTACACTGCTTTTTGATCTCCCACAGGGTTATATCAATACACGTTTATGCCCTTTGGGCTACATGGAGCACCGGCCACATTCCAGAGATTGATGTACTTGGAATGTGAGCAGTATGCAGCTGCATATCTTGACGGCTCACAATCAACACCACAAAATGTTCATGGGCTCGGAAGGAAGTGAGGTGTTTGGGGTACTTACTAGGACATGGACAGATTAGACCACAAGTAGAAAAGCTTAAGGCTATCTAGAACAACACTCATCCACAAACTTTAAAGAAGGTGAGATCCTTTCTTGGTTTAATTGGCCGGTACAGACGATTTATTCCCCACTTTGCATCACTGGCTACACCTTTGACTAATCTGACCAAGAAGAGTCCTGCTAAATTTTGTTGGACAAATGAGTGTGAAGAAGCCTTCAATTCACTTAAAGACTTATGCCATGAACCAGTATTGCAGAGTCCTAATTTCTCTAAGAGATTTATTGTCCAGGTGGATGTCAGCCTGGGAGCAGTACTATCCCAAGGAGAGGTTCATGATGAGAGACCAGTGCTATTCCTGAGCAGAAAGCGCTTTGAAAAAGAGCGGAAATAATCAACCATTGAGAAAGAAGGCCTTGCTATTAAGTGGGCTGTGGACTCCTTACGGTATTACCTGCTTGGCTGTCAATTCGTGTTAAGAACGGATCATCGTGCTCTGAAATGGATGCAAACCACGCGGAACAGTAATTCAAGGATACTGCGCTGGTGTCTGACTCTGCAGCCTTATGTGTTTACCATTGAGCACTGTTCGGGTACCTTATCGCTGACTATTTATCCTGTTTGCCACACAGGGGATGAAGGGGAGAAATGTGATGTAGTACATGTTCTTAATCAAAGGACCACACGATAACAGTTTGTAAGATCTTTATTTTGTTTTTGTTTTACTCCAATTGCAGTCACATGAAAGGTGCACATTCCATGGTGACTGCTAACAAAGTGAAGCATACAAGGTGAATTTGGACAAACAATGCTTGTATATTAAAGGGGTGGTTCCAGGCTTGGTTGTGTTTATGGGGCGCAGTATAACATGTCTTAATACTTCTTTTTTTTTAAACGCCACATTTTTCTTATATTTTACCTTATTCCACACCACTGTCTCCACTGTGCACTGAATGGCTCGTTTGCTTCCTGCTTCTATGAAGCCCATCCCTCCGAAAAACACAATGGTCTTAGATTGGTTAGATGGCCAAATGTAGTTTCATGTATTTTTATAGGCTGAAGTGCCATGCACAGGTTGTCCCGAAATGCTAGGCCCTTACCATTACGGGCAGAAGTCACTTCTGCGGTGTAAATAATGGCGTCAATATTGCCATACCAATTTGAGACCCAAATAGCAGGGATGAAGGTCAAGCAGAACCTCTGCACGCAAGGCTTTTAATGGACGTTAGTGAATGGTAAGTATTTTTGTATTTCAAGTAACATCTTAAATTTTCCTTAGTATTATAGTTTACTTTGTCAATACTGACAACTAGTGGTCACTTTAAAAACGCTGTCACTTTAAGTAATACATCAGCCATTTCGGATTTTCAGAGCTCAGTATAGAGGTGCATATGCGTCCATCCTTCTAGTTTCGCTCTTAAAAAGGCACAATCTGTAAAATTAGAGTATTAATGCAGTAATTAATTGCCATAACTGGCAGTTATTCTGACAAACGTGGGGCTAACCAGAGCTAAACTAAGCTAATAACTTGTTTTTAAACTACTTACTAACGGAAAATATGAGCACTCGTGTCCCATACACCACGCGACTGAGAGTGTCACTGAAAATAAAGAAAACAGACCAGCAGGAGGCAGTATTGTCTTATTTCTCCTTTTATTCTGAACACAGAATAAAACCTTCACAGGCAGGTCCATATCGCGATGTCCCTCCCCTACACATCTCTCTCCATGACGGTGAGAGCCACACTTTTTACATAAGGCAGTATGTGAACTAAACCCACCCAGCTAACTTGAACATAAACACACATAACTTTGCTTACGCAAAAACTCAACCATATTGCTTAAATAATGTATTAATGAACTTCAAACTAACAAATACCCATAACACACCTGGCTGCTAGTGCTGACAGCCGGGTCATAAAAGACGGTAATGATTATGTGTTGATAAGTTATGCAAATAATAGAGAAAATATTTACATGTGACATGGGAAATGTAACTCGAGGCACACAATTGTGATGCTAGATCAGGGGTGTCAAACTCATTTTGGTCTGGGGGCCGCATACAGCTTAATCTGAGCTCAAGGGAGCCAGACCAGTAAACTTATAGCAAAATTACATAGAACTAAAAATAAGTCCTTTTTCTTTGTATTAGTTCAAAGAATAAGTAAATTATAAAAATCTTTATATTAAATTAATTGTCCTTTTACAAAATATATTATGAACAACCTAAGTAACTTAAGTATCTAAGTAACATTGTGTTAACATGTCCTGCATGTTAACACAAATCAAATATCAAAATATCAAAATTATTTACAATCCATTTTCCAATTCTGGGAAGCAATTCTGAACACATGAATTGACTTCACACACTTAAAATCTTAAGTGTCAGCTGTTTTAATTAGAAAATCTTTGTAAAATGTGCAAATTTATATATAAGTATGTATGTTTTTTTTCATGTCAACAAATTAACTTTATCAATTTGCCCCTGAAACTTGGCATCTTTTAGCCTGCACAAGTGCATCAATATCAGGCATCATGTCCTGAGTAGCAGCCAATTTTAGAATCTCATTTAAGTGCTTATGTGTGAGCTTTGAGTGCAGCTTCGTTTTATTAATGTTCATTACTAAGAAAACTTGCTCACAAAGGTATGTAGTCCCAAACATGAACAACATTTTTGCAGCCAGTGCTGTTAATTAATAGCCTGGCAGGAGATACTGATAAAATGTGTCCAAGCCCGCAGAGGCAAATTTGTTCTTCAATTCTACATCACACTGCAAATCAATTATTTCGAGTTGCATGTCAACGGGCACATCAGAAGCTCTGACTGTGAATGGTGAACAAAAAAACGTCAGATTTCCCCACGTAGATCAAAGAAGCGCTTCAGCACAGCACCTCTGCTTAACCATCTTACTTCAGTGTGGTATGGCAGACCATGGTTAATGTTACAGTCACTGAGAAGGCTGTGAAACTGATGATAATTGAGACCTCTGGCTCAGATAAAATTAACAATTCGGACAACCACCTTCATGACGTGATCCATTTTTAATGACTTGCAGCATAATGCCTCCTGATGCAAAATGCAATGAAATGTCCAAAAATCACCCCCTCCATTTGCGGCCTGTACTTTCACTCTGAACTTTGTCACAACACTTGCCCTTTTCCCCTGCATCCAGCTCATGTGTTTCCCTGGGCGCTTCGGCACCGACTGTGAGGCTTTCCTCTCATTAAAAGAGCTCACACGAGGCTGGATGATTGTTTTTTGGGGGCGGCGGCCAAAGGGAACACCGGGATTCCCCTGATCGAGCGTTCTTTTGTGATGCAACTGTGTCTTTGTGCTTTGACCTGGCGCGGCGATCCTAGGCACCCCTCCAAAGCCTGTAGCGTCACATCAACCTTGGTGGCGAAATCCTACAGAGCTGCGGGGCAAGCCGCCGCCTCTCTGCATGCCATGGCAACCCTCCAGGCTTACCAAGCCAAGTACCTGTGTGACATGCACGAGGGTGGTGCTGACCCAGGGCTCAGAGATGAGCTGCATGCCGCCACCGACCTCGCCCTCCGGGCAACGAAGGTGACCACGCGCTCCCTGGGTCAGGTGATGTCCATGGCTGTGGTCCAGGAGAGACACCTGTGGCTCAACCTGGCCGATATGCGTGACGGCGAGCGGACCTGGTTCCTCGACGCACCCATATCCCAGGCTGGGCTATTTGGTGGCGCGGTTGAGAACTTCGCCCAACAGTTCTTAAAGCATAAGAGTTCTTAAGTTCTTAACAGGCTATTAAGCATATACTACTACGCGCGGTCTCAGTCTGCTTGCTGCTGAGGGCGCCCTCCAGCGGCTCCCACCCCTCGTGCGCCACCCCAGCTGAAGCCTCCACCGGGGCCGCGCAGAGGAAGCCACAGGAAGGTGCTCCAGCCGAGGAAACGCCAGGCTAAGCGGCACTCCTGACGCGGACAGCTCAGGGATGGGCAGTTCTTTCAGGGAGATGGCGGCAGGGCCATCCCTGAGCAGCCAGAGACTGGCGATGACAGTGTGCGCGACCCCCGGGTCCCACCACTCGCATCCCTCTCTGTCGCCAGCCCCCTGGCAGAGCAGACCCCAGTGGATCGCGTGTCCTTCCCTGGTCAGGGCGCAGCTGTTAACCGTGCCCTCACGCTATGCCTCCCACGTCTGGGCCGGTAACGCTGCCTCGCTGCCCCACCCGGGGTACGACTGTCGTCTGAATGACCCTGCTGGTGCAGGACCTGGGAGCCTGGTTTCAGATTCCGGGTCTGTCCTGCTGGGTCGCGAGAACCATCAGGTTTGGCTACGCGATTCCGTTCGCGCAGGCTCCTCCCCGCTTCCAGGGAGTCCGCTATACCATGCTGGGGTTCAACCGTCTGCCTTCGAGGGGCGCGCATATCAGTACGCGGTTCTCCCATTCGGGCTATCTCTCTCCCCTCGCATCCTCACGGTTGCAGAGGCAGCCCTTGTGCCACTCAGGCAGCACGGGGTTCGCATCCTGAACTACATCGATGACTGGCTCATACTGGGCCACTCTCGAGAGCAGGTGTGCGAACACAGAGATCTTGTTCTCCAGCATCTAACCCGTCTGGGCATTCGGGTCAACTGGGAGAAGAGCGAACTCTGCCCGGTGCAGAGGATCTCTTTTCTCTGTATGGAGATTGACTCGGTGAAGCTTACAAGCGAGTCACTGCTGACTTGCCTCCATCAATTCGAGGGCAATAGTGCGGTTCCACTGAATCTATTTCAGAGGCTCCTAGGACATAAAGCATCTGCAGCTGCGATAACGCCGCTCGGACTGCTTCATATGAGACCGCTTCAACATTGGCTTCGCAATCGAGTCCCGAGATGGGCATGGCAGACAGGCATGCTCCGGGTCCAAGTGACTCGAGCCTGCCTTCAAACCCTCACCCTGTGGTCGAACCTCAGGTTTCTACGGGCCGGTGTGCCCTTAGAACGAGTTTCCAGACATGTGGTTGTGTCAACAGATGCACCCGCTACGGGCTGGGGGGCCATGTGGAATGGACATGCTGCCATGGGCTCCTGAACAGGACCCCAGCGCCTCCTGCATGTCAATTGCCTCGAGTTGCTGGCAGTACGGTTCGCCCTGCACCGCTCCTGAGCATTGCTAAAGGGTCAACATGTGCTAGTCAGGACCGACAACATGGCCATAGTAGCGTACATCAACCACCAGAGGGGTCTACGCTGCAGCCGGATGTCTCAACTCGCCCGCCATCTCGACCTATGGAGTCAGAAGCATCTGAGGTCCCTTCATGCGGTCCATATCCCAGGGGAACTGAACCGTGCAGCCGACGAGCGCTCACGGTGTCAGCAACTCCCGGGAGAATGGCGACTCCATCCCCAGTCGGTCCAGCTGATTTGGGACCAGTTCGGCGACATGCATGTAGATCTGTTTGCCTCCCACGACTTTTCCCACTTGCCGCCCGTTTTACTCCCTGTCCGAGGGCACGCTCGGCACGGATGCTCGGATGCACAGCTGGCCGTTTCCCCCAGTTAGCCTTCTCACACAGCTACTGTGCAAGATCAGGGAGGACAAGGAGCAGGTCCTTCTGGTCGCACCGTATTGGCACGGCCAGACCTGGTTCCCGGAACCCTTTGTCCTTGCGACAGCCCCTCCCTGGCTTATTTCTCTGAGGAAGAACCTCCTATCTCAGAGACGGGGCAACCTTTGGCACCCATGTCCGGATCTGTGGAGCCTCTATGAGTGGCTCCGGGACGGGACGCAGCAGGTTGGAGTATGCTGCCACCTACCATCACTTCCGCTAGGGCAGAGTCTAACAGACATGCTTATGCGTTGAAGTGGAACCTCTTCATCACCTGGTGCTCTTCTCGCCAAGAAGACACCTGGAAATGCCCGATCGGGTCCATGCTCTCATTTCTCCAAGCTGGGTTAGATCGAAGGCTGTCTCCTTCCACCCTTAGAGTGTATGTGGCCGCTAAATCTGCCCACCACGACCTCCTGGACAATAAAAAGGTAGGTCAGCACAACCTAGTCATCAGGTTCCTGAGGGGAGCTAGGAGACTAAATCCTCCTTGCGCTCCCCTCGTGCCCTCTTGGAACCTCTCAGTTGTGTTAGATGCTCTGCAGAGGCCTCCCTTCGAGCCATTGTGGTCAGTGAGCCTCAAGTTCCTGTCTATGAAGACGGTGCTCCTGATCGCTTTGGCCTCCATCAAGAATGTAGGGGACCTGCAGGCATTTTCGGTTGACGTAGCGTGCATGGAATTCGGGCCGGCTAACTCTGACGTGATCCTGAGACCCCGGCCTGGATATGTGCCCAATGTTCCCACCACTCCGTTCAGAGAACAAGTGGTGAACCTGCAAGCGCTGCCCTTGGAGAATGCAGACCCAGCCTTGGCACTGCTCTGTCCAGTACGCGCTCCGCGCCACGAGACAGAACGCAGTGTTTCAGGACCTTAGACAAGCTCTTTGTCTGTTATGGTGGGAGGCTGAAGGGAAAGGCTCTCTCAAAGCAAAGGCTGTCTCACTGGATAGTGGACACCATTGTTTTGGCATAACAGCAGCAGGGGTGCCCATGCCCCCTTGGGGTCCTCTTGGGCTCTAGCGCATGGCGCACCGCTTACAGACATCTGCAGAGCGACATCGAACACATTCGCCAGATTCTTCAATCTCCGAGTGGAGCCCTTGTCCGACTATGTACTCGCCTCTACTAGTGGCCGGTAGTGGACTGGGCTCAGGTGTCTTCGCTTGCTCGCCACTCCACTCCACGGACTGGATACGTGCGATTATTTCCTCAGGTGAGCTTCCAGAAGCCCTGAGCTCCTCCAGCACTGTCGACCCCGACACCAGTAAGTCTGCCTCAAGCCAGACCTCGTGTCAGGTCAGGTGCCTCCGTGCGCATGGTTCCCACTCCGGGCATTCCCCAGATGTGTATGTCCATCGTAAGCCTCCCGGAGCGGGTGTCTTTCCCTTGGCAGGCTTGGCAAGCCTTGCCACACCTGGGCTTAAAAGTCCACCTTCGGCTGGTACTCCAGGGGTCCTCCTTATGCAGCCCTTAGCGGGTCATATGTGTATTCTTAAATTCTTCCAACAGGTAGGCAGCTTGGCGCATACTTCCACCTGGAATATGCTTCCCAGTGTACCTTGGTATTCCTGTGTTAAGTGGGAATCCTTCGTCCGTACCAGTATTACGACAGGGAACTTGCACTTAAGCAGGGCACTGGAAGACAGCCGAGTGGCGTGATTATATTGGGATCCCCATTCGTCAGTCACTAACATTACTCGGATTGACTGAACGAAAGGGAACTTCTTGGTTACGTATGTAACCCTCGTTCCCTGAGGAGGGAACGGAGACGTAACGTCCCTCTGCCACATCTGCTGTACCGCTGAAACGGCCAGGAGTTCAGTCTCGGCTCCTCGGCAGGTAACATAATGCGATCATGTAGCGTCCTTCCTGATATACCCACACGGAGTGGGGCAATGCAAATTCCGCACGCCCATGGCATTGGCACTGCCATTGTGCGCTTTCTAGATTTCGAAGTTGATAGGTTTCTAAGTGAAACCCCCATTTGTCAGTTACTGATGTTACGTCTCCGTTCCCTCCTCAGGGAACGAGGGTTACATATGTAACCGAGACGTTCTCTGTGCAAGCTGTTGTATTTTTTGCCATGCTGAGTTTCATAGAGGCGCCGAATATTATATTCCTTAAGCACCGAAACTTGCTGCATGCACACCAGGCACCCGGGTTTCCCATTTACCGCCGTGGACATATAGGAAGAGGTCCATTTTTCTTGAAAAATCTGACACACTGTGTCTACTTTTCTCTTTTTTTGACAAAGACATTTCGATGATGCCAGGGCCAACAAAAAAGCTGGTAAACTGATAGAACAAAACGCCACTCAGACCCTGAAGCTCAGTGCTACCATCTGCTGTTAGTTCGCCGAAAATTTAAATGTTTTTTTTTCGGTACCACTTTAGAATGGCCTGGTGTAACAAGGACTCAGGTGGATTGGGATTCATTCACAGTTTATTAAGGTTAAACAATCTCAGTGCAAACAGGTGTGGGTCAATAATCCAGGAAAAACAGCAGTATCAAAGGCAAGACATAAAACGTGGTCAAAACAGGCAAGGGTCAGGGCAGGTAGCAAACAGTCGAAATAACAGAGTCCAGCCACTAACAGTTCAAAGGGCAGGCAGAGAAGGATCAGAGTCGATAATCAGGTAGGGGCGTAAACAAAGGCAGATCAGGATAAATGTAACAAACACTCAGAAACAAGACTTCGCAATGTGTGTGTGTGTGTGTGCAGAGCTTAAATAGTAGGATGACGAGGATCAGGTGTGCGGTAATCAGGCCAGGCATGTGGGATTATGGGAAATGAAGTCCAGGGGAGAGAGTTAGTATTCAGGTGATAGCAACCTCTGATGGCCGATGGTGGGCTCTTCACCAGCGGTCATGACAGAGTGTAGTTGGGGTGAGGCAGCCGATGACAATTCGCTTGTTCCTTGACCCTATTTATGGCTCGTTGAAGATGCACATGGGTTTGATTCCAGATAGCCTCGCTGCGTTGCATCCAGTCATTGACTGCAGGGACTTCGGACGGCTCCCCGGACCATGGGAACAATGGGGATTGGTAGCCCAGGGTAAACTGAAAAGGTGTCAGTTTGGTGGCTGGCTTAAGGATGGAGTTTTGGGCATATTTTCCACCCAGGGGAGGAAGCAGCTCCAGTCCGTTTGATTCTGTTGGCAGTACATTCTGAGGAACTTGGATATCTTTTGGTTCAAGCGTTCCGTCTGTCCGTTAGACTGTGGGTGGTAACCAGAGGTGAGGCTTACATTAATATTATGTAGTCTGAAGATGGCTGACCATACCCTTGACGTAAACTGGGATCCTCTATCTGAGACGATGTCTTCTGGCCGTCTGTAATATCTGAACACGTACGGGAACAGGTGTTCGGCGTTTTCGAAGGCTGTAGGGAGCTTGGGCAGAGGAATTAGCCGACATCCTGTAGAAAATTGGTCAATAACAGTTAGAATAGTGCTGTTACCTTGCGATACTGGTACGGTGATGAAGTCAATGGCTGTGTGAGACCATGGACATTGTGGAAGGGTTAATGGTTGTAGCAGACCAATTGGAGGCTATTTGGGTGTCTTTGCTGCAGCACAGGTATGGCAAGTGTTCACAAAGTTGGTGACGTCAGTCTGTAAGGTGTCCCACCAGAAACGATTCCTTAGCAGCCTGGTAGTAGTGGTAATTCCTGGGTGACCAGAGCTTGTGTCGGAGTGTACCCACCGAATTACCCTTTCCCAGAACTCTGGGGAAACAAATGTTCAGTCCCCTGGACATGCTGCCGGAGGAGGGCTTTGCTGGTGTGTCTAAGTGATCTCTGCAATAATGTCCCATTGAACCGGAGCCATGATGAGAGTGGGAGAGATAATGGGTTCTTGCTGGGTATTTGTTGGTGTGTGGTCGAATTGGTGTGATAATGCATCTACCTTAGTGTTCTTGGAGCCTGGAATATAGGTAATAGAAAAATCTAAAAGAGTGAAGAACAATGCCATCTAGCTTGCCTGGGGTTTAGACATTTGGCTGACCGTAGGGACTCGAGGTTACGATGGTCGGTCAAGACCAGGAACGGATGCCTTGCTCCCACGAGCCAGTGTCTCCACTCCTCGAATGCCGCTTTCATCGCCGGCAGTTCTCGGGTTACTCACATCATAGTTCCGCTCTGTAGGTGATAGTTTCCTGGAGAAATAGGCGCAGGGAAATAACTTGGGTGGGTTACCTTGCCGTTGTGAGAAAATAGCCTCGATCCCAGTGTTGGAGGCATCTACTTCTACCATGAAGGGTAAGTGCGGGTCAGGATGGTGCAGGATGGGCGCAGACGGGAACCTGTCCTTCAAGTCCTTGAATGCTTGCAGGGCTTCGACAGACCATTTTAGCTTGTTACTTCCTCCTCTGGTCATCGAGGTGAGTGGCGCTGCGACCAGGCTGAAGTTCCTGATGAACTGCCGGTAGAAGATAGCAGACCCCAGAAATCTCTGTAATTCTTTCAACGTGGTAGGCTTTGGCCACTCCACGACTGCCCGGACCTTCTTCTCATCCATGGCCACTCCCTCCGAACTGATGACATACCCGAGGAATGTAACTGAGGATTGGTGAAATTCACATTTCTCCGCCTTGGCGTATAACTGATGATCAATGAGGTGTTGCAGAACCAGGTGTACGTGTTGGATGTGCTCCTCCATGGTGTCTGAATAAATGAGTATGTCGATATAGACTACCAGACATTGGTTCAGCAGGTATATATATATATATATATATATATATATATATATATATATATATATATATATATATATATATATATATATATATATATATATATATATATATATATATATATATATATATATATATATATATATATATATATATATATATATATATATATATATATATATATATATATATATATATATATATATATATATATATATATATAAACAGTATTGTTCAAAATAATAGCAGTACAATGTGACTAACCAGAATAATCAAGGTTTTGGTATATTTTTATTGCTATGTGGCAAACAAGTTACCAGTAGGTTCAGTAGATTCTCAGAAAACAAATGAGACCCAGCATTCATGATATGCACGCTCTTAAGGCTGTGCAATTGGGCAATTAGTTGAATTAGTTGAAAGGGGTGTGTTCAAAAAAATAGCAGTCTGGCAATCAATCACTGAGGTCATCAATTTTGTGAAGAAACAGGTGTGAATCAGGTGGCCCCTATTTGACGATGAAGCCAACACTTGTTGAACATGCATTTGAAAGCTGAGGAAAATGGGTCGTTCAAGACATTGTTCAGAAGAACAGCGTACTTTGATTAAAAAGTTGATTGGAGAGGGGAAAACCTATAAAGAGGTGCAAAAAATGATAGGCTAAAATGATCTCCAATGCCTTAAAATGGAGAGCAAAACCAGAAAGACGTGGAAGAAAACGGAAGACAACCATCAAAATGGATAGAAGAATAACCAGAATGGCAAAGGCAAGGCCAATGATCACCTCCAGGATGATCAAAGACAGTCTGGAGTTACCTGAAAGTACTGTGACAGTTAGAAGACGTCTGTGTGAAGCTAATCTATTTTCAAGAATCCCCCGCAAAGTCCCTCTGTTAAAAAAAAGGCATGTGCAGAAGAGGTTACCATTTGCCAAAGAACACATCAACTGGCCTAAAGAGAAATGGAGGAACATTTTGTGGACTGATGAGAGTAAAATTGTTCTTTTTGGGTCCAAGGGCCACAGGCAGTTTGTGAGACGACCCCCAAACTCTGAATTCAAGTCACAGTACACAGTGAAGACAGTGAAGCATGGAGGTGCAAGCATCATGATATGGGCATGTTTCTCCTACTATGGTGTTGGGTCTATTTATCGCATACCAGGGATCATGGATCAGTTTGCATATGTTAAAATACTTGAAGAGGTCATGTTGCCCTATGCTGAAGAGGACATGCCCTTGCAATGGTTGTTTCAACAAGACAATGACCCAAAACACACTAGTAAACGGGCAAAGTCTTGGTTCCAAACCAACAAAATGAATGTTATGGAGTGGCCAGCCCAATCTCCAGACCTTAATCCAATTGAGAACTTGTGGGGTGATATCAAAAATGCTGTTTCTGAAGCAAAACCAAGAAATGTGAATGAATTGTGGAATGTTGTTAAAGAATCATGGAGTGGAATAACAGCTGAGAGGTGCCACAAGTTGGTTGACTCCATGCCACACAGATGTAAAGCAGTTTTAAAAAACTGTGGTCATACAACTAAATATTAGTTTAGTGATTCACAGGATTGCTAAATCCCAGAAAAAAATGTTTGTACAACATAGTTTTGAGTTTGTACAGTCAAAGGTAGACACTGCTATTTTTTTGAACACACCTTTCAACTAATACCCCAATTGCACAGCCTTAAGAGCGTGCATATCATGAATGCTGGGTCTTGTTTGTTTTCTGAGAATCTACTGAACCTACTGGTAACTTGTTTGCCACGTAGCAATAAAAATATACTACAAACCTTGATTATTCTGGTTAGTCACATTGTACTGCTATTATTTTGAACAATACTGTATATATATATATATATATATATATATATATATATATATATATATATATATATATATATATATATATATATATATATATATAACATTTTTATATATTTAACATTTTTGTTTATTTTTCACAGACAAGAAAGGCTTAGATAGAGTGATTTCGAGAAGGCAGAGGAATTCATGAAATGCATGAAAGTCTTGTACACATCAACCCTCTGGGTGTCAAGTGACAAGTCCCCCACATACAGCCAAATCATCCCAATCCTCACAAAACTTGAGGCACACTATTCAACCTCTGATGATGAAAATGTCTTTGTGGCTGCTATAAAAGAGAAGGTCTGGGAGGCTCTCAAAAAATGATACCAAGTACTATCCATTTGCAGCCAATATCTATGTTCACAAAGAAAGAAGAATTACACCATTTTCACTATTAGATACCATGTTCCCTTTCAGTCGGTCACGTTCGACGTACGTCGGAACTGACCGTCGAATTGGGATCTGTTCTCAGAGACCGACCTACTTCGACGTAAAAACGAGCCAATGGACATTGGCATGCAGTTCACGCATTCCACGCACCGCCCCGCTGCGCGGGTATAAATACGGAAGTGGAATACCGCATCTTTGCTTTTTAAATTTGGAAGCGAATAGTTTGCTGTGTCAAGCTGTTTCTACGAAGAATGTTTAGATGAGTCTCGGGGAGGATCGCTCTCTTACCTGGTTGCTGGTGTGACGGCGCGAGTCAGCGAGTGGCCGCTGCAGCATACACTTGTTCCTGTGTTGGTTGGCTGGGCTTTCCTTGAGTGCTCACATGCAGGCTTGCCTTCGGACTGCTGTGAGCCACGGTCATCTCCCTGAGTGCTTCAGCACTTCTAAAGGAGCGTTTCCTTCTAAAAGAGCAACACGGTTTGACCCTGCATCTTTTTCAAGATGTCATTCAAACCGTGTGTTTCTGGATGCGGTTGTTTCCTGTCCTCATTCAACGGCCACGATCTCTCTCACATGTAAACAGATGCATGTAAACACATGCTTTCGTGGGTGATCCATGCTCTCTTAGGAGAGCATGATTACGTCGGCATGTTGTTCGTCTCACCTTTCTCGTAAGCACTCGAGCGTTCAGCGTGCCGTGTGCCGTCGAGCGCCGGCTGACAGCGGGGGGTTGTCACGGCAACCCAGCGCGTCAGTCGGCACTCTAGATGCGCGGTCTAGACTATGAAACCTCAAACGGGGTAGATTCCCTTTGCTTATTCCCCGATCTAGTTTCTTTTCTGAGGCACCAGAAAAGGGCTACTTTGGCTAATAAGCCTGGGTGACCTGAGGATTACAGTGGGGCATCCCCGCCGGGTACATCCCCCCCGGGCCCCCACTCCTCTATCACATCATGAGCATGCTGAGACTTTGTTCGTGGGTGGCGCGTAGGAGTTGTTCGTCCTGCCCCTTTTGTAGGGGCTTTTAACGTTCAGCGCGCCGTGTGCCGTCGGGTCTGGCGGCCACGCCCACTGTCTCTCATGGCTGCTGCTAGCACAGATGGGACTGCTGGTCCTTTTTTGAAAAAAAGAGGGGACCTAATGTTTCATTTGTGGCTCTGGCAGAGGACAGATGTCAAATGCTGCATTGGAGAGAAGCCTGTTATATGCTGGAGATGATCATGCTGAGTTTCCCACTATAATAGTGTGTGCTCTTGCTGAATCAGATTCAGAGTTGACAGCCATGCTTTCCTGGGTGGTTGCCTGGATATGCATTGGAAAAATATAGCAGTGTGGAACTATTTGGTGGTGGTGGTATTTTGGTGTGGAACACCAGAGGGGCCATAATCTGTGTAAGTTTTTCCCTCACTCACTAGCCTCTGTCCTGCATGCACGGGGGTAGTCCCGACCTTGCTCTACGAGTGGTGGAAGTCACTGCGTGTGCCCTGGGTCAGGCGATGTCCACATTAGTGGTCCAGGAACCTGAGGCTAACTTGGCAGATCGGCCAGAGCCTGATAAAGTTTGGTTCCTCAACGCCCCTGTCTGTCAGGCTGGTCTCTTCGGCGACGCCGTTGAGAACTCGCCCAGCAGTTCTCGGTGGCCCAGAAGCAGATGGAGGCAAAACGTCCTGCCCCAACGACTGGGTGGAGCACCTCCGTCTGCTTGTCACAGAGGGTTGACGCAAAAACGCATCTTGGAGTGCATCTGTCCCCAAAATTGGTTCGCAGCGATCGACCTGAAGGACGCGTACTTTCATGTTTCCATTCTCCCGAGACACAGACCGCTCCTACGCTTTGCGTTCGAGGGGAGGGCATATCAGTACAAGGTCCTGCCCTTCGGGCTGTCCCTGTCGCCCCGCGTCTTCACGAAGGTCGCGGAGGCAGCCATTGTTCCGCTCATGAGAACGCGCGTTCGGATCCTCAACTACCTCGACGACTGGCTGATACTGGCCCAGTCTCGGGAGCAGTTGTGCGAACACAGGGACATGGTGCTCCGTCACCTCAGCCTGTTGGGCCTTCGGGTAAACCGAGAGAAGAGCAAACTCTGTCCCACACAGAGGATCTCCTATCTCGGTATGGAGCTGAATTTGGTTAATCGGACTGCGCGCCTCACAGAAGAGTGAGTCCAGGCTGTGCTGAACTGCTTGAATACGTTCAAGGGCAGGACGGCGGTCCCACTGAAATTTTTTCAGAGGCTCCTGGGGCATATGGCATCTGCAGCCGTGGTAACGCCGCTCGGATTACTACATATGAGACCGCTTCAGCACTGGCTTCATGGCCGAGTCCCGAGATGGGCGTGGCAGAGTGGCAGGTACCGGGTCCCAGTCACCCCGTACTGCTGCCAAACCTTCAGCCCGTGGTTGGACCCTTCGTTTCTACGGGCGGGAGTACCCTTAGAACAGGTGTCCAGGCATGCTGTGGTCTTTACGGATGCCTCGTCCACGGGTTGAGGGGCCACATACAACGGGCACGCAGTTTCGGGTCTGTGGACGGGGCCCCAACTGCTTTGGCATATCAATTGCCTAGAGTTACTGGCGGTACGTCTGGCCCTGGCATGGTTCAAGAAACCGCTTCGGGGCAAGTTCCGCTGTTCCGTTTGGACAGCACTGCGGCCGTTGCATACATCAACCGTCAGGGTGGTCTACGCTCCCGTTGCATGCTCCGGCTCGCCCGCCATCTCCTCCTGTGGAGTCAGAAGTTTGTGAGGTCACTTCGTGCCATTCACATCCCAGGTGCGCTGAACCAGACAGCCAACGAGCTCTATCGCCAGTCGACACCTCCGGGCGAATGGCGACTCCACCCCTGGAGCGTCCAGCTGATATGGGACCACTTCGGGTTGGCACAGGTAGACCTGTTTGCCTCCCCGGACTCAACCCATTGCCAGTGGTACTACTCCCTGAACGGAGGTACCTTAGGCATAGATGCACTGGCGCACAGCTGGCCCCAGGACCTACGGAAGTATGCGTTTCCCCCAGTGAGCCTTCTCGCACAGACACTGTGCAAGGTCAGGGAGGATGAGGAGCAGGTCTTGTTAGTTGCGCCCTACTGGCCCAACCGGACCTGGTTCCCAGAACTCTCACTCCTCGCGACAGCCCCTCCTTGGCCGATTCCCCTGAGGAGGGACCTTCTTTCTCAGGGGCGGGGCACTCTATGGCACCCGCGTCCAAACCTCTGAAAACTCCATGTCTGGTCCCTGGACGGGACGTGGAGGTTCTAGGTGGCCTACCTCAAGCAGTGGTAGACACCATTGCTTCAGCTAGAGCCCCCTCAACGAGGCACCTCTACTCTCTGAAGTGGAACCTGTTCGTCCAATGGTGCTCTTCCCGCCGGGAAGACCCCCAAAGGTGTTCGATTAACGTTGTGCTTTCCTTCCTGCAGGATGGGTTGGATCGAATGCTGTCTCCATCCACCCTTAAAGTATATGTTGCAGCAATAGCGGTGTATCACGATGCAGTAGATGGTAAATCCTTGGGCACGACTTAATCGTCAGGTTCCTCAGAGGTGCGAGGAGACTAAATCCTCCTCGTCCTACCTCGATACCCTCTTGGGACTTAGCCCTGGTGCTCAGAGCACTTGATGGTCCTCCATTTGTACCTTTGCAGTCCGTTGAGTTGAAAATTCTGTCCATGAAGACAGTTCTCCTGATTGCATTGGCTTCAATCAAGAGGGTAGGGGACCTGCATGCACTTTCGGTCGACGAATCGCGCCTAGAATTCGGGCCGGCCAACTTACACGTTGTCCTGAGACCCCGGCCTGGATACGTGCCCAAGGTTCCTACCACTCCCTTTCGGGACCAGGTGGTGAACCTACAAGCGCTGCCTTCGGAGGAGGCAGACCCAGCCCTAGCTTTATGTCCCATCCACGCTCTTCGCGCTTACGTTGACCGGACTCAGAGCTTCAGATCCTCACAGCAGCTCTTCATCTGTTACGGAGGCCAGCAGAATGGAAAGGCTGTCTCCAAGCAGAGGTTAGCCCACTGGATAGTGGATGCTATCGTCTTGGCCAACCAGTCCCAAGACGTGCCTTGCCCATTTGGGTTGCGAGCGCACTCAACAAGGAGTGTTGCCTCCTCCTGGGCGCTGGCTCAAGGCGCCTCGCTGACAGAGTGGGCTGGGCGACACCTAACACGTTCGCTAGATTCTATAGCCTCCGTGTGGAGCCGGTATCTTCCCGTGTACTCGCCCCCAGTGGCCAGTAGCGCGAAGTGCCCGTTCTAGTGTCGGCTTGCAACGCCACTCCCGCCCCAGGGGCCGGATACGTGCGTCTATACTCTCCAGTTGTGTTCCCCAGAAATGGCTAACCCTGTGAGCTCCTCCGCTACCCCTGGCTCCGCAGCGTGCCATCTCCCTGAGACGGGCATGCTTTCCCAGCGTTATCCAATAGTCACGCTGAGTGGGTCTTGCAGGAACAGCAGTGACTGTCCTTCCCTGCCGGGAGCCCTGACTCCCGCTCCAACATTGGAGTGGTCCAGCGAGCTCAGGCAGGGCGCTGGAAGGGCCAGCATCCCTGGCGTGTTGGTAGGGATCCCAATTCGTCGCTCAGTTCCGACGTACGTCGAACGTGACCGACTGAAAGGTAACGTCTCGGTTACGTATATGTAACCCTCGTTCCCTGAAGGAGGGAAGAGAGACGTACGTCCCGTCGCCAGGTGCTGTGCTTCAGCTGAAGGCCCGAGTCACTTATCTCGGCTCCTCAGTTGAAAAGCAAAGATGCGGTATTCCACTTCCGTATTTATACCCGGCGCGGGCGGTGCGTGGAATGCGTGAACCGCATGCCAATGTCCATTGGCTCGTTTTTAATCACTCGAAGTAGGTCGATCTCTGAAAACAGATCCCAATTCGTCGGTCAGGTCTGACGTACGTCTCCGTTCCCTACTTCAGGGAACGAGGGTTACATACGTAACCGAGACGTTTTCATTACAGGACCAAGACATTCAGAACTTCCTTCAGGAGGCCACATTGATGAACCCTCGCTTTCAAGGCAGGTTGGAAGCTGGTGTTGCAGAAGCTTGGGATAGGCTTAAAAAAGCAGTGATTGACAATGCCACGGCCACTCAGGTATTTTACTGCATGTTTGTCAGAGACAGTGTACTGCCCAACTTTTTTAATATGCTCTGTGTACATGCCCATGTTACAGTTTCTGTAATTAAGTATTGCTGTTTTATGGGCACTGTGTCTACAGCTTACAATAGAGGAGGACCCTCATCAGACTGAGGCAGGTGAGAAGGAGGACCAAACAGGCAGATGTGTAAGAGGGATACCCTCCCTAATTTGTCTGTCCTATCAGAGGTGTACTTGTGTATGCAGGCCTCATCAACCCCCTCTGAGAGTTTTCTCCTGTGCTGGGCATGCTATAAGTCAGGAAAGTTCAGTTCAGTTCAGTTCAGTTCAGTTCAGTTCAGTTCAGTTCACTTTATTTGCCATTTCAGTATAAAACCACATTGCAAGAAGCTCAAAGTACAACCATATAAATAACATTCAAACACAGCACCACATAAAACAGACAAGCAGATGCCACATAAAAAACCCAGAAGTAAATACTATACGATAAAATCCTCTCATAATTTAAAAAAGACCCCATTTAAAGTGCTTTGTTTAAAGTGATTACAGCTTGAGGAAAGAAACTGTTTAAATGACGGTCAGTAGAACATTTTAACAACCGATACCTTCTCCCTGAAGGAAGCATCTCAAAAAAGACCCCTGCAGGATTCTGAGGATTTTGTATTCTGAGTAAACTCACGAAGCCTGCGTAAAAAGAAGAGGCGCTGTCTCGCTTTCTTTGCAATACTAGTCGTTTTTGAGCTCCAGTTCAAATCATGAGAAAGAGTCACACCTAAAAATGTACAGCTCTCAACAATCTGCACATCAGAGTCATAGATAGTAATAGGCAACTGATTCCTGTTGTGACCAAAATCAATAACAAGTTCACATGTTTTCTAGGTGTTCAAGAGCAAATTATTTTTTTTACTCCATTTAACAACCTTCTCCACCTCCTCACGATACTGAGATTCATCGTTTGAACTAATCAGCCCACTGATAGTTGTATCATCGGCATATTTGATTATCACATTATTATCTTAGAATGCTTCGAGGTCATGAGTATACAATGTAAACAACAGGGGACTCAAAATACACCCCTGTGGTGAACCAGTGCTAACATACAACTCATTTGAAATACAGCCATTAATTTTGACACTTTGTGGTCGACAAGTAAGAAAGTTTAAGATCCATTTACAAATGGCATCGTCGAGTGCAAGGCATTTCAATTTGTGAAAATGAGCTTTGTGGGGACCATTGAGTTAAAAGCTGAACTATAGTCTATAAATAGCATTCTTGCATATGATGTATGTAAATCAAAATGCTTATAGACAGAGTTCAAAGCGAAGGAAATGGCATCATCCACACCTCTATTTTTCCTAAATGCAAACTGTAATGAATCCATAGACATAGGGATTTGCTCTCTAATAAAATTCAACACCAACCGCTCAAAGGTTTTCATCAAGACAGATGTGAGGGCCACTGGCCGATAGTCATTTAAACATGTCACAGTCTTCTTGGGCACTGGAATTATGATTGATCTTTTAAAACTAACTGGAACAGTACACTTCTCTAGTGACTTATTAAAAAGATCAGTTAAAACAGGAGCAAGTTGCTCAGAGCACAATTTAAGGACCCGGGGAGGAATACAATCCGGACCAGGTGCCTTCCTAACCTTAGTCTTAGACAAGATCCTCCGGACGTCCTCCTGAATGACTATAAGACTCTGCTCATTACAAGCTGAAAGAACAACGGGTTCAACATATCCAGTTTCAAAACGACAATAAAACTCATTTAATACGTTTGGCAAGGAAAACTCCCGTGGGAGATAAAAGGGCCGGCATTTCAAAATAAGACATTCCAAGTTAACATTGCAGGTTTTGTTCACAGT
This sequence comes from Gobiocypris rarus, assembly GCA_023029165.1. Taxonomy (NCBI): domain Eukaryota; kingdom Metazoa; phylum Chordata; class Actinopteri; order Cypriniformes; family Gobionidae; genus Gobiocypris; species Gobiocypris rarus. Next base: position 23,082,700 of record CM040919.1, on the reverse strand, counting down.
AACACAGTCCGTGCACCAAAGTTCATTCACTAAAAACCAACCTTGTCTCACAGAATTCCGTGAAATGAACACGGACCCTTAACTCAAAATCCGTGGTAGTTTCACGGAATCTGAAAATTCTGTGATGGGTCCACGGAAGTGATGCCTATGTAAGTCAATGACAGGCAGCATCCGTGGTCCACACACGGATTCCCAACACACGTTTAAAGATTTATGTTAATATTGTGTCCAGTTTGGCCCTGTACATAAAAGGGTATTATTTTTTGACAAAGTGTGTGTGTGGTTTCGTTTTCTTAAGTACCGGTTTAAGAACCGTTGATCAGGAGTACTGTGCATGACGGCAGATCTTATGGGGAGCAGCTTGACAGAGCAGGAGCAGCTTGACAGAGCAGGTGCAGCTAGAGTGACATGTAGAGTCCCATTGGATGATCTGCTTGTCCTGCCATGAGATTTGCGGGTTATGGTCTTGCAGCCAGGGAAAATCCAGGATGATCGGGTTGTGTGGAGAGTGGATGACGTACCGCCGGATGGATTCCTTGTGAAGGATGCCCACTTGTAGGTGGAGTTCATGAGTCGTGAATTGCACATGTCCGGTGCCCAGGGGCCACCCATCTAGAGCTGCCACTGCCAGAGGAGAGTTGCATGGGATTAGAGGTATTTCGTACTGATGAACCAGACCTTCATCAATGAAGTTGCCTGCCGTGTGTTTCCCATGCCAAATGTCGAGCAGTTGTTCAATAGTCCTCCTTCGGCGTGGTCAAACACTGTGCGTAGTCGCTCTACAAAATTGCCATACATGGTTCCCTCCCAAACAGCTGTTGCCCAGTTGAGTGCTTTCCCGGTGAGTAGTAAGCATACCGGAGTACGTGGTGTATAGGGCTGGCTTGTTGAGCTAGAAATGTGGAACACTGCATGAGGAATCCCTTGCACTTGGCCGGGGTGCCATTGAACTTTTCGGGAAACGCCAGACGGGGACTGCTCGTTACTGCGGTGACAGGTGTGGCGTACGAAGTGCGGGTAATGGCGGTGATGCCTCTGCAGCCGCAGATGGTGGATGAAGACTCTGAACAGCTTTAACCAATTCCTCCATCATACTGGTCAATCGGGTGAGTTGTTGCTGATGCATCATCAGTTGGTTGGCTTGTGCAGAGAGCTTGTGCGTGAAACGAGAGACAACTGCTGGATCTGTGTTTGGCAAAGTCTTCTGTAATGAGGACAGTTTATTAAGGTTAAACAATCTCACAGCACAAATAATAATCCAGGAATAACAACAGTATCAAAGGCAAGACATAAAACATCGTCATAACAGGCAAGGTTCAGGGCAGGCAGCAAACAGTCGAAATAACAGAGTTCAGGCACTAACAGATCAAAGGGCAGGCAGAGAAGGATCAGAGTCGATAATCAGGTAGGGTCGTAAACAAAGTCAGATCAGGATAAATGTAACAAATGCTCAGAAATGTCGCTGGGGAAAAACAAGACTTTGTGATGTGTGTGTGAGTGTGTGTGCAGAACTTAAATAGTCAGGATGACAAGGATCAGGTGTGCGGTAATCAGGCCAGGCATGTGGGATTTTGGGAAATGAATTTCAGGGGAGAGAGTTAGTATTCAGGTGATAGCGACCTCTGATGGCCGATGCTGGGCTCTTCACCAGCGGTTGTGACACCCGGAAAGTACTGCATAATTAAAGCGAATTTACAGCATAACTTTCGGTAATTATAGTGTAACTATAAAGTAAGTACGTGTAGGTATAAGGGAACAGTATGTAATATTTGGGGAATAAAGGGATAACTATCAGGAAAAATAACATTATTTATACTGTTAGATTTTTTAATTAAGAGGTAAATATCCGTGACGTTACAGGGTAAGTACGAATCTGCGGGCTGTAAATTAAAGTGGTTCTTGTTTCCCCTCTTGTTTCATGTAGTTACAGGGTAAGTACGAATCTGCGGGCTGTAAATTAAAGTGATTCTTGTTCCCCTCTTGTTTCATGTAGTTACAGGGTAAGTACAATAAAAACACATACAAAATCTGATATCACTCAAAAACATTTATTTGAAAAACAACTTATTTCAAAACAGATTAATGACACTTTTTATTAATTAATTAATTAATAAACTTTTCATTTCAAATAATAACGTCCTGACAGAAAGAGGTACTTTTTGTCCCTTTTTCTCTAATTATTAAACACACTCTGTCTTCTAGTCTTGTTTGTTCCTCATCGCTATTATCATATATTATGTTATTGTTTGTATACTGTTGTGAGCATTAAAAAATTAAAACCGACAGCATCCGACATCCGCATGACCAGAGTTTTTTGGCAAGCGCACGTCATGCTTCACGCTTATGTCAAGCATGAACTCAACCTTCGCATGTACACGCAGATGACTGCTGGTTTGTATTGTTCTTACAAACACTTATCGTTTAACTTTAGAAGAAATTGATTCATCCATTGGGATCATATGGATTACTGTAGTTATTGCTGTATGTGCTGTTTAACTCATGCTTCAACTCTTAGAAACCCAAATGAGTTTTCATTAGCAGAGATTATTTATTTTTCTGTGTTCATATGAAGAAATAAAGTCGTATACATCTCGGATGGCATGAGGGTAAAAGACGAGTAAACGATGAGGACATTTCTGTGCGCATTGTGTTTTCAGTGTAACAGTTATATAATACAGAATACTAGCTAGAGACATGGGATTCCTTCTTAAGATTCATCTGAGGCAAGGACGAAAAAGAAGAGGTACAAGAGGAGGATGAAGCCAAGCAAGAGAAACGAACGAAAACGAAAGTGTTGTAAATCAGTTAAATTTTTTTATTTTAATAAAGGTTTCTGAGTGATATCAGATTGTGTATGTATTTTTATTTTATTATTTTATTTAGTGTATGTACTTACCCTGTAACTACATGGAACAAGAGGGGAACAAGAGCCACTTTAATTTACAGCCCGCGGATTTGTACTTACCCTGTAACTACATGAAAAAAGAGGGGAACAAGAAACACTTTAATTTACAGCCTGCATATAAGTACTTACCCTGTAACTACACAGATAATTACCCCTTAATTAAAAAATACTTACATTATAAATAATTTGTTAATTTTCCTGATAGTTACCCCTTTATTCCCCCAATATTACATATTGTTCCCATATACCTACACATACTTACTTTGTAGTTACACTATAATTACAGAAAGTTACACTGTAAATTCACTTTAATTATGCAGTACTTTCCGGGCCGTACTCTAAAGCGTTACCTTTTTTTTCATATTGCAGATTTATCCCCCAGGCCGGACTGAACCCCCTAGCGGGCCGGTTCCGTACGTTTGACACCCCTGTGCTAGATTGTTTATTCATCGTAACATCACATGTTCTAAGTTATGTAAAGGCAATTTATATGCATCTTACACATTGTCTTGGGCCATGTTAAGTGACTGTAACTTGTAAGAGATTTTCTCAATATTTGTGTTACAGTTTTCAGTAAATCAGTAAAGTCGGTCTTTACGGTCTTCAGTAAAGAAAGTTTGACCCTGGCTTTCGTCTACGACTTTTGAGCTGAGGGCAGAATAAGTGGTCACAATTATATTATACATTTAATATTCATAATTGTTCCCACCACAAAGTGCTAATTTGCCTCAATTGGATTTTTAAATATTTTCTCTAGTTCTAACTTAAATAGTGCATTAATGCTTGAAAAAGTTTTTTAAAAAGTAAAATAATGATGTGCCCTCCACTTATATTGGCACCCCTATTGAGTGTAAAGGCGGCTGAGAAAAAAAATCTGCATTGTTTATCCTTTTGATTCACAAATTCACAAAATTCTAACATTTCATTGCAGTAAAACGAATGAAATAAATGTTTTCTCTAATGCATGTTGCCCACATTTATTGGCACCCCTAGAAATTTTTATTCTTCTGAAAATATCTTTAAAGTATATTCCCATTCATATTTATGGTGACCGTAGGTGACAGTAGCATCCTGACCTTTAAAGGGCCATGCATGAGGCTATTTGCCAAAGACCAAGTGTGATGCCTGTGGCCACCTTTTCATCTGGTCCAAGTGCACAGATTTGTCAGGTCCCTAAGGTGCTGTAGTTTCTGATGGTGTGCAGCCTGCCCAGCTGTAGTTAATTAAAAAGGTCCTTGAGGGCAGAGTTCTCCAGTCTGAGCCCCTTGGCTGTCTCCAGGAACTTCCTGGCGAACCTCCTGACCTCTCTCCCCTCCTGACAGAGACGTTGGAGGACTTGAAACCGGACAATCCTCTCATACTGAGGACAGGTGGTAAGGGACTCCGGAATTGAGTCCTCTCTCTGCTGAGTCCTCAACATGGTCGGATCCTTATGTCACGTTAAACACAAAGGAAAACTGGTGCGAGGACTCAAGTGCAGTCATAAGGGGGGTTTATTAACAAAAACAAACACCCACGAGGGGGCAAAACGCATAAACAATAGAATTAGAACACATACCAATGGGTCACGGGGAAATGGGAGACGTAGACATAACAAGGATCCGACCAAGACTGACAAACACAAGGAGTATATAAAGGGAACAAATCAAGCAGGGAAACAGGGAACACAGGTGGGGCAAATGAAACCAATAATCAGATAACAAGGGGGAGGGATCCACATCCCACATGTGCACAGACAGGACAGGCATGTGACAGAGAGCCTTACTGATCACAGAGCCGCTCTTCACTAACACTCTGGGCATATATTTATTTTTATAAAAATCGCATATAAGCCAAATTGCGATTGTGGTTCAATTTCGATTAATCGTGCAGCCCTAATTTCCACATAGGGTTTCCCCCGACTTTCAATTGTTTTACTTCAATGAAAGGTTCGAATTTTGTGATTTTTTTTTTAATGAAAGATCAAAAGGTTGTTTATATGCAGATTTATTTTCTTTTATATATTATAGTTTTTTATTTCCTTTGCTCATATGTACCAAAGGTGCCAATATTAGTGGAGGGCACTGTACAAATAGTTTTATGCAAATAAAAGGGTCACATTGCTTAGTACCATAAAATTCCCTCAAAATAAAAAAAAATCCATTATTCCATCCATTATCTTCCGCTTATCCGGGGCCGGGTCGCGGGGGCAACAGTCTAAGCAGAGACGCCCAGACTTCCCTCTCCCTAGCCACTTCCTCCAGCTCTTGCAGAGGGAACCCGAGGCGTTCCCAGACCAGCCGGGAGACATAATCCCTCCAGCGTGTCCTAGGTCTTCCCGGGGCCTCCTCCCGGTGGGGCGTGCCTGGAAGGCGTCCAGGAGGCATCCGAAATAGATGCCCTAGCCACCTCAGCTGGCTCCTCTCGATGTGGAGGAGCAACGGCTCTACTCTGAGCTCCTCCCGAGTGACCGAGCTTCTCACCCTATCTCTAAGGGAGCGCCCAGCCACCCTACGGAGAAAGCTCATTTCGGCCGCCTGTATCCGGGATCTTGTCCTTTCGGTCATGACCCACAGCTCATGACCATAGGTGAGAGTAGGAACGTAGATCGACTGGTAGATCGACCGGTAAATCGAGAGCTTTGCCTTACAGCTCAGCTCCTTCTTTACCACGACAGACCGGTACATCGACTGCATTACTGCAGAAGCTGCACCGATCCGCCTGTCGATCTCTCGTTCCATCCTTCCCTCACTCGTGAACAAGACCCCAAGATACCTGAACTTCTCTACTTGGGGCAGGAACTCTCCACCAACCTGAAGTGGGCAGGTGGAGAGTTGACGACCTGACCCGATCTCTGGACACGGAATAAAAAAAATCTAATTACAAATCATACTACTGCTGGCCAGGAAATCTATTGTCTCCGGCTCACATCAATAATCTCTATTTAAGAGAGAAGCATATCACAGCTGGCATTAAATCACTCTAAGAGAGTGGCGGCACAGAAAGACCTCACCAATAATTGACAAACTAACCACAGAAAGACAAGCGGCCAGGCTTCAATATTAAACCTAATTGTTTTCTTCCTCCCTGGGGCGAAGTCAATGCTGTTTAAGTTACCTTCCAATATCAGTCAATTACCACACGGTCATAATTTAATAGAGCCAAACAAGGAAGAGGCCGGAGAATTTTTATTTAATTTAGCAACATCTATCCTAACAAATTAGACAACTTGCGACATTGGAAAAAAAGCTGCCGATGTTAGAATGAATGCAACAGCATCAATCACAGTGCAGGCAGCAAATAAGAAAGAGGAGTGGCTCAGAATAATGTAAAAGAGCACGTCGTGCCTATGCAGCTAATATTCAGTCAGCTAATATTCAGTCATTTTAAAGCCACCTCCTTGAACCGAAGGCCACATATCAGAGCTGTTTTATTTTATCTTTAATACTTCCAGGGTCTTTTCTCATAACCATCACTGTCAATAAAGCATTATTCATTGTAGGACAGAAGCGCAGCTATCACTTTAACCCGCCTGTGAACTCCTCAATCACTGAAGGATGAGATTTGAATATTTTATGGCATAATTTGAACTTTAACCTAATCTGTGGGAGTGCTGCTTCTTTTCTGTTGCCTAATAAAAGCATGCTGGGAACCGCATGTAATAATAAGGAAAGGAACTTCTCTCAGGCTGAGAGCAGGGATAATTAGCCCTGATCCAGATTAAAGCCACGTTTAAACACTCCTCGCTGCTGTTTTTTTTTAAGAGCATGGAAATAATAAAATGTATAAACATCTTTAGCTTTTATAAATACAAAATATCAGAAAAATCATACCAAAAGAAATGACTTACCAAGCTAATAATCAAATATGCATCAGTACAAGTTAAGAAGTGAATAGAGGCCACATCAGACGGAAGAAGTGAAGTGGACTCCCCTGAACTTGGGAGGATGCTTTGCAAACTGAATCACGTAGCCGAGCCTGATGGTGCAGGTGAGCCTGTGTGACGGTTTTGGAAGCGTTAGCTAGGCTTCTAGAAAACGTACCGACGAACCCACCCATACCACAGATATACCCGCGGTAAGGCAGCGAAGTAAAGGGCAGGGACCTGAACCAAGAGCCATAGCATCCTGAAGTGAAGTCTAAGTGCGCAAAGCAGCACCTACCTGCCCACACGGTTGAACAGAGGGTACGAGAGGAGGCATGGTAGCGTTCTCAAGCCATTGGCTGCTGTCCACTGGCGACTGAAGGAGAGGCTGAAAGCGGTGAGGCTTTGTGGCGTCGCACACTGTCTTCCTCAACGAGAACGAGGAACGAGAGAGGCAAGGCATAGCGTTGTGCTCTGTCGTCCTTGCACCACTGAAAAGGGGAGAACGAGAGTGGCGAGGCTCCCTGTAATGGCACACTGTCATTCTCACCCTCTTGTGGGGAGGGGTGAGGCTTCGATTGCAAAATGCATTGTTAATTTTATATAACAAATAAACAATAAGTCTTGACAATTTTTATAGACAACGTTGTCATTATATATATATATATATATATATATATATATATATATATATATATATATATATATATATATATATATATATATACAGTGTATTATTATTTTTATATACAGTTTTTGCTCTTTTTTTTCTAACAAAAATAGATTCAAACAAAGCAGGAAAGTTACATCTCTAAGCAATGTTTCATTCTTGAATAATTCAACGTTTTCGAAAGAATTTGCAGCCAACTACTGGCAGCTTTATAGTTTCATATAGGCCTGGAATAATTACATTTTTTACCAACATTTTATATTTCTATAATTAAAATATTATATTTAGAACATAAATCTAAAAATCTCTTATATAGGCAATTGTAATTACAGTGTAAGTGCATTTTGATAAATGGTAAGATGGATTTTGTTGATACTGATTTCATTTAATTCTTATAACAGCCATAGTTTATCATTGTAAATAGATACACTATGGCTGTTATGATACACATGTTATGATACAATATAACGTGCAGCACTGATACACTGTTATGGTACACTATACACATAGATACACTATAGTAATTACTTAAAAAGATGGTCAACAATATGTAACTTTACTTTATAAGAGGTGTGCTCTAAAAAGTGAGCATGGCATTTTGAGAACACCAAGGAAAGAGCACATTCCTTTTAGATACTTCAAACACAAGTTTGCACTGCCTGTTTGGTTTACATGTTTACACGTTAATAACGTGGGTTTTGTCCGACTCAAAGCGCGCGCGTCCACCACCATAAAGCGCATAAAGCGGAATGAGCATTAACGAAGGATACAGTAGGCTTCAGATACGCATCTAAACGGTCAAATAGCATACACACAAATATGCTGAAATGCTGATTTGGTAAGTATCCTCATAAACACAGTCGGTTATGTATTAATTAAATGTAAACATTTGAGAAAGCATGTTTGAAACTCGTGTGTAACAGTAGGCTATATAATAGATATGTGCAGCTTTTAAAGTGACAGCAGCTACATAACTGCTGCAGTCATTAATGTTAATCAAGCAAGAAAAGACAAAGATACAATCCATTAGAGAGTATAACAACACTTTCTGGTAATAAATTGCAGTCCCTGATGAATATAGAATATAGGGTTTCCCCTTTTACAGAAAGCTTTGCAGGACTGTAATAGGTATCTGGGTACAGAAGGTTATATAAGCAAAAAAGGCTGTAAAAAGCGCTATATAAATAAAGTTGACTTGACAAAATCTCTCCTATTGCATTTAGTCTTGACTTTCTAGCTCTCTCTCAAACTGACTTTCCAAACTGGTCACTTTATGGTCTGAAAACTTTTTCGGGCTTGTTTGATGAGTCCATTAAATCCTTTACTGCTATTTGAGCAGAATATCAAATTCCCAGAACGAGAGTTTAAAAGTTTTTTTTTTTTTGTGCTTGCGCGTGCCTCAAAAGAGAACATACAAAGATACATAACTTTATGCAAGCAATATATAGGTCAAACAGCCACCCACATAGTCTATAAACAAAGCATCCGACTGTCTTTGAGTTCACATGAACAACAGTTAAAGTTACTTGTCAGGTTACAGAAGAATACCATAATTCCTCCATTCAACTGACTGTTCACAAAGACCCACGAAGGGTAAATTAGGTTCAAGACATCGATAGTCACACAGACCTATAACAACCAAGCCACAACACATTATTGGGAATAACATGCCTTACCTTTACACAGAATCGTCCACATAGGCCTGGGGTCAGCTTTCTTTGCTGTTCTTCCAGAAATCCAAGAAGTGGATTTTCGTTTATATTTTTCTATGAATCTTTGCGCTAAAGGCGGTCATACACTGTGCGATTTCTGTGCGATTTCAGAAAGGTTGCCTACTCACACTGTACGAGTAGATCGCATGCGATCTAAAGCCAAAGCTCACGGTTTATGTGCTCACACTGTGTGGTCCGATAGGCCTACTTTTATTATTAAATTGATATTACATTTAATTTGCTCCCGCAACAATTTCATAACGCATCGATGCATAGCCGACACGCTGCATAATAAAATAATAGATAGATTATTTTAGGCCTACTCGTCATTATTTAAAAACATTTAGTCCAATTAAACAAGGAATTATGGGTAATTTATAGATAATATCAGTCTCAATGAAAAGTAGGAACAATTTCCAACTACCACAAGATAAATATTAAGAAAATAAATTAAGACAGTTAGGCTACGACGTAATCAGCATATGTTAAAGTAGCCATTATCTCTCATTGTCTCTGTGATAATAGGCCTATGCGCCGAAAGCTCGTCAGATTTTACTTTCACTTTCTGTAGTGAATATTTGGGTTTGAGACTTCACCGACTTTCGCGCACATTGCGTTTGCACGTTTAAGTTTTCACATTGCGTGATATCCACTGACTCCTTTAATCTTGCTGCATTAAAGATGAAATGGTTAAACTTCTGCTTTCGCGCAGGAGCAGTGAGGGGGAAATAGGGCAATCAGTTCGTAGCTCTGCTTCAGCTGTGCGATATCCTCACGAGGGGCGATCAGAATTTCTTACACGCCAGAAATTCATCCAATTGCCGATCGGGAGAGGTTTGTCACCTCTCGTTTCCCCCTGTACACTGCACGAACACCTCGCGACAAACGACGCACGATAAAGCTGAAAATCGGCCCGACCCAAAACAGAGTCGCACGAATCAGAATTCGGCTCAAAATAGGATGAAAATCGCACAGTGTATGCCCAGCTTAACATGTACTAAACACAAGTGGAATTTGCACCGCAGTGCCACCACACCTTGACGCTCATGACAAGAATAGCATGTATAGTTATCTTTATTGAAGACAATTAAGTTTAAATCGCTGTCATGCATGATTGATAGATATTTTTGCAATTTGACACATAATAATCCAAGATGATCACATTACACAAAACTGAAATTGCACATCAAAATAACACATTGCCAATTTTTCCCTTCAAGGGAACTCGTGCTGCGTCACCGCTTTGGGAACGCCTCTGCGTGATTGCGTCGTGAAGCACGTGTGTAATCAGTCCAATGGAGAGACGGAACATATAGGCGGGTGACATCATAGACCCGGAAGGTATAAAGCATACCGGCAACCTAACGCCACTAGCTAGTGTTTCATTGTCCTTGTCAGCTCTGTGTTTGTGTCTTAGTTCAGACTTTTCTTATTTTTCTCACAAAGTGCATGTACACATACTGACTTTTGGTGAGATTATGGCGAGCGAATAGCATTACATATAGTGTGTTCCTCCCTGCTCACGCTACATCACGAATGGGGATACACACTTCATGTGTGTTGTTTGTTTGGGAGAGCAGCACGCGCAGTCTGCCGCTCGAGGGCAGCACGCGCAGTCTGGTGCAGAGCACTGTGGGGCTCTGCCTCTTCGGCGTGCTGCGATCCTGACGGGCACTCTTTGAGGAGGGTGCCGCGGCTCACGTTCCTCGCTCATGTCGTGGGGTTTGCAAATGGACCTGTCAGAGGGGTTAGAGACGGGCTCAGCCCGCTCTGCGGTTTCTCCCGCCCAGGGGGCGGCCTCTGTGCTACAGTTATCCAGCTCAGAGGAGGTGGATGTCTGTAGTATCGATGCAGGGGTTGAAGACTCGCCACTTCAAACCCCTGCCAGTTAGGAGCTCGTGGAGGTTTTAAGCAGGGCTGTGGCCAAATTAAACATTGACTGGCCACAAGAGAATCAGGAGCGCGCCTCAGTTAAAAGCAGGCTCGATGAGCGCTTCCTGCCAGCCCGCTCTGCTCAGCCTCCACAAAGGGGCTTGCAGTTTTTCACGGATCTCCACGCTGCGGTGACGAGATCGTGGAAGCGGCCCATGTCGTCACGTATTTTCAGTCTTCACACACCAATTACAGAAACATCGTGGGTCTGAAAAAGCATGGTTACGGTTCGATGCCCCGTGTAAAAGAAACGCTTGCGAGCCATCTCTTGCCTGAGTCGGCATCAGTCATTAAAGCCCCATCTTTGCTTAAAAAGCCATTAAAAACTACATCTTCACTAGTGGGCAAAGCGTACTCGGTCACAGATCAGGGCGCCGCATGCCTGCACACTATGGCTATCGTGCAGGCATACCAGGCTGACCTGCTAAAAGACCTGAGCGAGAGCCAGGAGATCGGAGCAGATGTCATAAGTGAGGTCCAATCCTCCGCAGATTTAGCTCAGTCTTGCGTAGATTAAGGAGAAAGACAAAACCTTCCTTCTTAATGCACCGCTGTATCCTGGGGGCCTTTTCGGTGAAGCAGTCACTACTGTCACCGAGAGGTTCCAGGAGGCAAAAATGCAATCTGAGGTGCTCAAGCAGTTTCTCCCCTGTAAGGCTTAGGTCTCGTCTGCTGCAGTGCGGGGGCAGCATGCGCCGAGTACGAGCTCCTCACATCGGGCGCAGCAAAAAGAGAGTGACGCCACCCGAAGTGATGCTCACCTCATCATATGGTGCCCGTCTGTCCTTGGCGCCCTCACATGGTCAATCCACCAACCCTGCCCGAGTGCTGGGGCGTGGAGGGCCCTCACGAGTCATCCGAGGGAGGAAATTAGCGCTCTCGAGCCAGTTGTTCCCTGCCGGTTCGCCGCTTCAGGGCGCTGCGCTCATGGCGCAGAGTACATCAGAGACCAGCCTCGAGAGGCTGGTACCCTTAGTAGATTTTACATTTACATTTAGTCATTTAGCAGATGCTTTTATCCAAAGCGACTTACAAATGAGAGCAATAGAAGCAACCAAAAACAGTCAAGGGCAACAATATGCAAGTGCTGTAACAAGTCTCACTTAATCTAGCAAAGAAACCAAAGAAATAAATAATATAAAAAATTAAAAATAATAAATAAACAATCGATTTGAGACAGGCAGGTCATTCCACCTGGTGGGAACGGTCCAGGAAAAGGTCCTTGTGAGGGATTTCATGCCTCTTTGGGATGGCACCACTAGGTGTCGTTCACTTGCATAACACAAGCTTCTGCAGGGTGTGTAAGTCTGAACAAGCGAGTTTAGGTATACTGGTGCAGAGCCTGTGGTTGCTTTGTAGGCGAGCATCAGTGCCTTGAATTTGATTCGAGCGGGTATCAGTGTTGGGCAAGCTACTCTGATACTGTAGCTTTGCAAGCTACAAGCTACTTGTAAGTTAAAGTAGTTAAGTTACATTCAAGCTACCCTTTTGAAAAAGTAGTTAGCTACAGTACAAGTTACTATCAAAAAGTAGCTAGCTACATTGAAACTACTTTTAATTTATCATAATTTTTTTTTACAATGACATTGTAACAAATAAATTGTTAATGAAGAATGTTATACTGTTTGGGGTTTCAAGCAACATAATGCAATTTAATTATGATTTCAAATAGAATGGGGTAAATTCAGGTTTAGGTTTATTGAGACACTTTTCCCCCAGTCATTTCAATGGCAAAATTTTAATTTTGTAAACTATCCTAACTAACAAAAAGCAAAATGGCTACACATTAGTGCAAAGACAAAATGTATGTCATTTAAATGAAATACTCAGGAGTAATGGAGTCAGGAGTAATCTAAAGATGCAGGTTAAACTCACATCATCAGGTACATCATTTTGAACAGAAACGCTCTGAGTATCATGAGCTACTCGCATGAACGTGCACGCGCACTCGCTTTGCTTGACTGTTTCTATTCATTTTGAATTGTTTCATTTAAAAGTGGGCATTTCAAGCTTTCTATACATATATTTCTCATGTCGGTGAGGCAAGTAGGCTAGCCTGCTGAGTTTCGGTTTATTTATGAGACGTGCTCCAGTTCATGTCAAGGTAATTATAGTTTTGCATTTTTCATTAGTTTTTTATTTTATTTTGTTTTCAAATTCAATTTAGTTTTAATTTGTTTTTAAAGTGGGTTTGTTAGTTTAGTTAATTTTTTTTTAATATAATTTTTTAAATGGTTAGTTTTAGTTTAGTTTTTATAAGTTTTAGTGTTAGTTTTAGTCTTTTTTTTGTAATTTGGGTTATTTGTCAGGGGCAAGATTCAAAAAGGTCAGAAAAAGTATTGTGTAATAATAGCTCAACAAAAACATCATACATTTTTAGAAAATATTCATTCAAAAATAAAACCAGTACATAAACCCAAGAATGCATTTTGCAAACCCGACAACCCAAGTGCATTTTACCTAAAACTTGCGAGTAGTTTACTTTCTAAAGTAGCAATCGCTTCTCGGGTTGACATTAACACACTGACAAAATTATATTCAGAATTAAAATATTTGTATAACACTTTTTAATGTGTGATTGTGTAAAGGTGTGAAGGCTATAAGGCCACACATATATATGGAGGCTATATATTTATTTTGAATTGTTGTTGATTGACCTTTTCCCCCTCTTTATTTTCATATATTGTATTTTTTTTTGTATATTTGGTAGTACATTTTTTCTGTTGGTTTTGCAAGATCGTTTTGTTTTATTTTTATGTATTGTGTTAAAATTCTAACCAAACGGTTGTACTAGGGGTGTGCGCATTTAAGATTCAAAAAGGAGAGCGCCAATTCATTACTAGAGTGCACGCTAGAGAATGAATAAATTCCACTAGACAAAGTTATGAGTTTGATATATTCATTTTATTTTGTTTGAGTTGTTTTCTTACCCGTGGTTCCGCCGAAGGCCCATGACTGCAGCATGGAGCGAAGATCGGACTAAACGGATGTATTATTTCCGGAAACCTTTTATTATTATTTTGGGGAATTATGGGAAATGTAGGGTTTGGTTTAACATGTGTTTGGATCATTTGTTGGGGGGGTGATCTTGTTCATGTGAATGGATATACTTGTGTGTATATTTATTTTTATTATTACTGTATGGTGCATGTGAGTTTTCATGTTTCTGGAGTTTATTTGTGTGAATATTTTTTTCTTCAATATGTGAACCATGAGATGAGACATTTGTGAGACCCCTGGGTAATGCAATGGTTTGGTATAATTTCTTAAAAATGAGTTTGGTTTTGATGGCGAGTCAGTTCTGGTGAGGGATCGCGGTCATAGAACATCAGAGACCCAGAGCTCACGTTGTTTTTTCCTTGCATTCAGTTATTTATTTATTTTGATGTGACCCTTGTATAAGTTATTTGTTTTCCCCCTCTTGAATAAATCAAGATTTTGTTTACTTTATGACTGCCTACTGAAAAGTTTTTGGAAGAACCCGACAAGATGGTGGCAGCGGTGGTTTTCTGTCCAGGAAGAGGCTGTTCATAGTAAGTCAAGTGACGAAGAAATGGCGCCTAAGAGAGCAGGGCGTGCGGTTGTCCCACCGGTGGATGTCGAGGTCGTACCAGATGAGGGAGGAGTCTTGACAGAGGAGGCGACAGGTGCTGTTGAGCCAGGGGCCGAAGAGGAGGCTGAGGGAGATGTACTGGAGCTTAAGCGTATGTTTCAACGGTTTATGAGTGATCAGCAAGACAGAGATGCTCGTCTGACACAAGAGACAGCTCGACAAGAGACGCGATGGAAGTTGCTTCAGCATCAGTTCCATCAACTGCAAGGTGAAGTCAGCTGTCGAAGTGCGTTGGAGGACGCGCAAGGCCGGGGAGCCGCCGAGTCAGATGAATTGCCAAGAGCTTCCAGTAGCTACCGTACTATGAGCCCTGCATATGCGCTGAACGAACCAAAGATGCAACAGTTGTGTGACTCGGATGATATCGAGCATTACTTAACCACGTTCGAACGGATTGCGGGGGTGTGCAGGTGGCCGAGGGGAGACTGGGCCATTAAACTTGTCCCGTTGCTGATGGGCAAAGCGCGCAGTGCGTACGTGGCCATGGATGTTGCGGACGCAAATGAATATGTGCAGGTGAAGGAGGCTATCTTAAAGAAACATTCCATTAACCACAAAACATACAGGCAGAGATTCCGTGAGATGGGAGTGCTGGAAGAAGAGGCCCCTAAAGAGCTGTATGTTCGACTAAAAGATCTGTATGAAGAAATCTGTAGAAATGGGTGAGACCAACAGAGAGAACGAAGCAGGAGATTGGAGAGATCATTGTCCTGGAACAATTTCTCCGGATGCTTAGCCCAGATCTGCAGACGTGGATCAAAGAACACGGCCCGTCTACAGCTGAGGAAGCGGCACATCTGGCGGACGTCTTCGTGGCAGCGCGACGTAGAACTGAGCCTTGGAGTTTTGCGCGCTGGAAGACAGCACAGGACAGATCTTTCCGGCGACCGAGCTCAACGTCTCAAAGTAGCAGGTCTTCAACTGAGGCAAGTGTAAATCGAATTGAGAACTCTGGTGCTTCTGTTTTAGAGACTATTAAGTGTTACTAATGTGGTCAGTTGGGTCATAAAAAGCCAATGTGCCCACAGTGGACAAGAACACTGACTAATATGTGTTATGTTCCTAGAGAAAGCATACCTGAATCTGTTAACGCTGTCGTCCTAAAACAGGTAACCAGAAAGGTGGAGGTGAATGGAAAGAAAGTCACTGCCTTGTTAGATACAGGCTGCATGCAAACTTTAGTTGAATCCGATCTAGTACCATTATGGGATAGTAGCGATGCTCCAGTCATAGTGAGATGTGTTCACGGGGAGGAGCGGCAGTATTCTGTTACTGATGTGTATATGGGAATAGAGGGGCAAACCTATTTGATGAAGGTAGGGCTTGCACAAAATTTACCATATCCAGTAATTCTGGGTCATGATTTTCCTGCTCTGACTGATTTATTATCTTTTCGAGATTCTTGTAATATAGTACTGACGCGTTCTCAAAGCAAACAGCGTGAATGTGACGAAGAGGAAAATACCTTGTCGTCTTTACCCTTTTTTGATTTGGAATTAGCTGTGAGTCAGCTTAAGATAAGGAAGTCCAGAAGGGAAAGAAGGCAGGATAAAATTAAGAACGCTGTAGTGCAGTCTAGGGAAATAAAAACCCCTGATAAACTGTTGAATGCTGATCAGCTTCCAATACCTGACGATGTGAGGCAGGTCCAGAAAGAGGACCGTGAAATTGCAAAATTGCGTTCACAGGTGGAAGAGGCAATACAGAAAGGGCGGAATGAAGTAGTCTGTCAGGGAAAATATTTCTGTGTGATTAATGACCTGCTGTATCGTAAAACAGGAGATAAATTACAAGTGGTATTGCCTGCGAGTGTACGGAGCACCGTGATGACGTTGGGGCATTCCATTCCGTGGGCAGGACATTTGGGGAGGCGAAAGACACGGTCGAGAATTGGTAAGCATTTTTACTGGCTGGGTATGTCTAAGGATATTGCTGAGTTTTGTAAAGCTTGCCCTGAGTGTCAGTACAGCGGAATTCGTAAGCCCCATAAAGTACCGTTAATTCCCTTACCAGTTATTGATGTTCCGTTTCAGCGGCTGGGAATGGACATTGTAGGTCCGCTGGAACGGAGTAAGACCGGGTATAAGTATATGCTAGTCATTTGTGATTATGCGACGTGGTTTCCCGAGGTGTTTCCGTTAAAAAATATCAAAGCTAAGGCTGTCGCGTCCTGTTTGGTACAGTTCTTCTCACGGGTAGGTATTCCGAAGAAAATATTGACCGATAGAGGTACGAATATTACTTCTCAATTGCTGCAGCAGGTGTATCAGTTGTTGGGGATAAAAGGGTTAAAAACAACTCCCTACCATCCTGAGACGGATGGGCTCGTAGAGAGATTTAACCAAACGCTAGTGCAAATGCTGAAATTAATGAGGTGGGAACCGACTGGGATCAGTGGTTACCATATCTTATGTTTGCGTATAGGGAGGTTCCACAGGCATCAACTGGGTTTTCGCCTTTCCAGTTGATGTATGGGCACGAAGTGCAGGGACCTCTGTCCCTTGTGAGAGAACTTTGAGAGGGGAATTTGGAGACGTTAACTAAAACTAACGTTATTGACTATGTGTTAGCCATGAGACAAAAATTGCAACAGATGACCGAATTTGCTTCTGCCCATTTAAAGGAAGCCCAGAAAAGACAAAAAACGTGGTATGATCGAAAGACAAAGTCACGGGTTTCTGAGCCGAGAACAAATTGTTGGGTAAATGGCAGGGGCCGTATCAAGTGACTAGAAAAATAGGAACAACTACGTATGAGATAGCGACCCCAGGAGAGTCACGATCACATCGAGTACTGCATATTAATTTGTTGAAAAACTGGTACCCACAAGACGAGAGCGCGGTCGTTAATTTGATTAGACTAGTGGAGGATGAGGAGGAGACGGAAGAACAGTACTTACCCGGTATCCAACATTCGCCGTCGGTGGATCTTAGCCATCTTTCCGTGGAGCAACGAGCTCAAATTCAACATTTGTTTGAACCGGAGTTGTTCAAAAGTCAGCCGGGCTACACCCCACTTATAAAGCATAGAATAGTGCTTAATGAAAATGCTCGTCCGAAACGAATGAGTTACCGCATCCCTGAAAGGTTGCTGACATCTTTTGAAAATTAGGTAACATTGATGCAGCAAATGGGTATAATAGAACCGTCAAAAAGTGAATGGTGTAATACGGTGGTATTGGTGCAAAAAAAAGATAATACCCTTAGGTTCTGTATCGATTTCCGTTATTTGAAATTCGATTCATATCCTATGCCTCGTATTGAGGAGTTAACTGAAAAACTCGGCAAGGCTAAATTTATCAGTACCATCGATTTAAGTAAAGGGTACTGGCAGGTGCCTTTGGACGCAGAGTCGCGAGAGTTGATCGCGTTCCGTACACCGAGGGGGCTAATGCATTTTCGAGTTTTACCGTTTGGGCTACACGGAGCACCTCCAACTTTTCAAAGATTGATGGATTTGGTATTGGATAAGGTGGGAGAATTTGCAGCGGCTTACTTGGACGATGTTGTAATTTTTAGTACCTCCCGGGAGAGTCATCTCGAACATCTGCGTATAGTTTTTCAACGAGTACCTAGGGTACGTATTAGGAAATGGGATAATTAAGCCACAAGTGCAGAAAATAAGGGCCATTCGATCATGTCCTCCTAGGGTTAGGAGCAGTCCTGATGCAGGAAGAAATCGAAGGGAGGCATCCGGTGGTGTATTTGAGTCGGTAGTTATTTCCTAGAGAGACTAGATACTCCGTGGTGGAGAAAGAATGTCTAGCTTTGAAATGGGCTCTTGACTCATTGAAATATTATTTGCTCGGCCGGGATTTCGTTATTGAAACGGATCATAAAGCTTTGAAATGGTTGAGTCGAATGAAGGATGCAAATTCTCGATTGACGCGATGGTTTCTCTCTATGCAACCTTTTCGCTTTACAGTGAAGCATCGTCGAGGGGTTGAAAATGTAGCCGCCGATTTTCTTTCTCGCTCTCCGTGCGAGAATGCTTAGGTGGGGGGAAATGTGAAGGCTATAAGGCCACACATATATATGGAGGCTATATATTTATTTTGAATTGTTGTTGATTGACCTTTTCCCCCTCTTTATTTTCATATATTGTATTTATTTTTTGTATATTTGGTAGTACATTTTTTGTGTTGGTTTTGCAAGATCGTTTTGTTTTATTTTTATGTATTGTGTTAAACTTCTAACCAAACGGTTGTACTAGGGGTGTGCGCATTTAAGATTCAAAAAGGAGAGCGCCAATTCATTACTAGAGTGCACGCTAGAGAATGAATAAATTCCACTAGACAAAGTTATGAGTTTGATATATTTATTTTATTTAGTTTGAGTTGTTTTCTTACCCGTGGTTCCGCCGAAGGCCCATGACTGCAGCAGCGAAGATTGGACTAAACGGATATTATTTTGGGGAATTATGGGAAATGTAGGGCTTGGTTTAACATGTGTTTGGATCGTTTGTTGGGGGGGGGGCATCTTGTATACGCATCTTGTTCATGTGAATGGATGTACTTGTGTGTATAATATTTTGTGTATATTTATTTTTATTATTACTTTATGGAGCATGTGAGTTTTCATGTTTATTTGAGTTTATTTGTGTGAATATTTTTTTCTTCAAAATGTGAACCATGAGATGAGACATTTGTGAGACCCCTGGGTAATGCAATGGTTTGGTCTAATTTCTTAAAAATGAGTTTGGTTTTGATGGCGAGTCAGTTCTGGTGAGGGATCGCGGTCATAGAACATCAGAGACCCAGAGCTCACGTTGTTTTTTCCTTGCATTCAGTTATTTATTTATTTTGATGTGACCCTTGTATAAGTTATTTGTTTTCCCCCTCTTGAATAAATCAAGATTTTGTTTACTTTATGACTGCCTCCTGAAAAGTTTTTGGAAGAACCCGACAAAAGGTATTCACGAGATAGGTACCAACCTTTCGCGAACTTGCTTTCAACGTTGAACACTGCATGGAGGGAGGGGCTCTGTGTGTAATGTGGTCCGTGAATTTAAGCTGATCATCAATCACAACTCCAAGGTTTCTGGCTGTTATTGTTGATGAACCCGAGCTGAATGGAGAGAGAATGGTGAAGTGCTGGTTGGCTGAGACCACAAGCAGTACTATCTTTGCCAGATTGAGTTGAAGGTGTTTTTCCTTCATCCAGGCAGAAATGTCTGTCAGGCAGATAGCGATACGAACACCAACTGTGGGATCATCTGGTTGGAATGAGAAGTAGAGTTGAGTGTCATCAGCATAGCAGTGATAGGAAATGCAATGTTTCTGGATGACAGATCCTAGTGATGACATGTAGATGGAGAAGAGAAGTGGTCCAAGCACTGAGCACTGGGGAACCCCAGTAGCTAGACGATGTGACTTAGACACTTCACTTCGCCATGACACCCTGAAGGACCTACCTGAGAGGTAAGATTTCTAACCACTGGAGAGCAGTTCCTGAGATGCATGTGAGAACAACATTTTGATGTTGAACCGGCTGACGAGCTGACTGTGCTAGGATCAGCCAGTCATCGATATAATTGAGAATGCGGAATGCATACGCAGGGGGACTAGCGCCATGTCCACACACTTCGTGAATGTGTGGGGTGAAAGAGCTAGACCAAAGGGAAGCACCCAATTTTCACCAGATCTTCTGCCAGAGTGGGAGAATCTCCCAAATATAACTCGATGGGTCCTGCATATTTTAAAAGAGGGGTATGCCATTCAGTTCAGGTGTCGTCCACCCAGTTTCAACGGGGTCCTACCAATGTTGGTGGGGGGCACAGGAAGTACCTGAAGGTTCGCTTTTGGGGGAGAAGCATACCAATATCGGGTGCTTCCCTTTGGTCTAGCTCTTTCACCCCGCACATTCACAAAGTGTGTGGACGCGACGCAAGTCCCCCTGCAGGGGATCCGCAATCTCAATTATATCGATGACTGGCTGATCCTAGCACAGTCAGCTCATCAGGCGGTTCAACATCGAGAAGTTATTCTCGCACACATGAGGAGATTGGGGCTGAGGCTCAACTCCAAGAAGAGCACCCTTTTGTCAGTTCAGCGAACAACGTATCTGGGCGTGAGTTGGAATTCGGTCTCTATGCAGGCCCGTCTATCAGAGCCTCGCATAAGATCAATCCTCTCAGCAGTGAAAAAGGTGAAGCTAGACCAGCCGCTCACTGTCAAACAGTATCAGAATCTGTTAGGTCTGATAGCAGCAGCGTCCAATGTGATCCCTTGTGGCCTGCTGTACATGAGACCACTGCAGTGGTGGTTCAAGACCAAGGGCTTTTCCCCGAGGGGAAATCCCTTTCATATTATCAAGACAACACGGCAATGTATACGCACCTTGGTTATGTGGAAGGATCCTTGGTTTCTGGCCCAAGGCCCGTCCCTGGGAGCACCTTGTCAGTGTGCGTCTCTGACCACGAATGCCTCCCTGACGGACTGGGGGCTCTGAAACACTTTCTGCCTTATCTCAAGGGCCGTCATGTGCTAGTGTGCACAGAAAGCACATCGGTGGTCTCCTATATAAACCATCAGGGGGGTCTGAGGTCTTGTATGAGCCCAAGGGAAACTGCTCTCAGTCAAGGCAGTTTATATCCCAGGGCGCCTAAATGTGGAAGCAGACATCCTGTTGAGGCAGGGGCCGAGGCCCGGGAGGCGCGAGGTGGTGGAGCTCTTTTGGGAGAAATTTGGAAGGGCCCAGGTGGACCTGTTCGCCAAACACGAGAACACTCACTGTCAGCTGTGGTTCTCCCTAACGCCTCCAGCTCCTCTGGGACTGGACACTATGGTACAGGAGTGGCCGAGGCTGCCCCTGTACACTTTTCCCCCGATTCCTCTGGTTCCAGGAGTTCTAGAAAGAATGCGCCGGGACAAGGCCCGTCTTCTGCTAGTAGCCAGCCCGAGTTTGGTTCTCGGACATTGTGTCGCTCCTCGACGGCTCAGGAGGGACCTTCTCTCTCAGGCGGTCGGGCAATCCTTCACCCTGGCCCAGAGCTGTGGAAACTGTGGACTTGGTCTCTAAAGGGGCCCAGCTCATAAGTTCTGGTCTCTCAACCAAGGTTGTTGAGACCATTCTACACTCTAGAGCTCCCTCCACAAGGAAACTGTATGCTCTGAAGTGGAGAGTCTTCACCTTATGGTGTAGAGATTACCTGTGGGATTCTGTTAACTGCCCTGCAAGCGCAGTGCTGGAATTCCTGCAGGAGGGGTTCTCCGCTGGGCTAGCTCCATCCACACTAAAGGTGTACGTGGCGGCCTTAGCAGCTTACCACAATTCTTTGAGTGGGTTTTCACTGGGGCGACACCCTCTAGTTACTCGTTTTCTCTGTGGCACTATGAGGTTAAGACCTGAAGTACGCACCAGGGTGCCCAGCCTGGGACTTAGCCATTGTCCTCCAAGGTCCATTGTCCTTTCTGAGGCTCCATTTGAGCCACTTGAAGAAGTTCCTGAGAAGTTTCTCACACTTAAAACCATCTTTCTACTTGCTATTTCTTCCCTTAAGAGAATAGGGGATGTGCAAGCCCTCTCTGTGGCACCCTCGTGCTTGGAATTTGCACTCGGTATGGCTAAGACCTCCCTACATCCTAGGCCGGGCTATGTTCCTAAGGTTCTCACTAATCCTGTGAGACCTATAGTACTTCAGGCCTTCTGTCCTCCTCCGTTTATGACGTCAGACCAGGAAAAACTGAATCTGCTTTGCCCTGTTCTTGCATTAGACGCTTATGTCCACAGAGCTGCCCTGTGGAAGAAAACAGAACAGCTGTTCATCTGTTACGGACCACACTCAAGAGGGGGTCCGGCTTCAAAGCAGAGGATGAGCAAGTGGGCTATTTCACTTGCTTATGGGGCGGCCGGGCAGCCTTCCCCTTTGGCTGTCCGGGCCCACTCTATGTGGAGTATGGCTGCCTCTCAGGCACTTTTGGTAGGAGCCTCCCTGCAAGATATTTGTGCACTAGATGCAGGGATACTCTAAATAAAAAGTGCAAAGTTCTGAGAGTGCAGGAAATATCTCTGTTAAATTTCCAACATTTAAGCTCACTGTCTGGATCTGGGTTATCTTAGATTCGGGTGCTGAGACATTCCGCTAATACAGCATTGACAGGCATTTGCATTGAAATGCAGTCTTCCCAGTCTGTGAATAGGTCAGAGGAGCTTTGCTTTTTAGGTGGTGGTGGTTCATCCTTTGCTGTGGCCAGAACCTGGTCAAACCTCCTCTTGTGGATTATTTCCTTTGCACCTTTGGATGTTTTAAAAAAGTATTAATCTTTATTAAAAATAATTTATAAAAAATTGTTTTCTTTTGTTTATGATCTTACTCATTTTACTATTTTTTACATTTGTACTCATTGTTTTTTACATATGTCTATTTCTTGACTGCATCGTACTTATTCTAATTTGTAACTGCACTGTGTATTTTCTGTTTTTATGTCTTCAAAGCAATTTGGTTGTTTTTTAGAAAGTGCTATAAAGTTTGTTAGATAGGAAAGCTTTAGCATAAATTCTGCCAGGAAGACTTATTTATCACGTCACTGTAACTTTGTTATCTATCCAATCACATTCTAATACTTGGGTATAAAAGATCGGTACTTTCTCATGTCTGAGTTTGCAGATGCTGACGCTCCAATGCCCAATTTAGTTGACGATCCTGATGTTCCGTACCGGTCGATCAATGGCCATACTAAGTAACACTGTGCATAACAGTGGCGTTTTAAGTCCAGGTAAGCTATCATTTTGTTCCTTGGGCTGTCACTGCAACAGACGCGAGTTCCTTCACTAAGGCGAGGAAATCTCGCATTCAGATTCAGACAATCATTTTCACGATGGATTATCTGGGCATGTTATCAAAGGGGCTGGATCTTCATCACCATTCTGGCGTCCTAACTACATCAGCATTCATCGCAGTGATATGTATATAGTTATGCATTTCCCTTGACGATTGGGTGTAGTATTTTACTATTTATCAACTCGTTGCAAGCATGTATCGAGCAGAGGCACACATACATTGATGAGACGCAGCACCTGCTCGTGCAACACGATCGGCCGTTGTCGTGGTTGTTTGTCATAACCAAACATATAACGTTAGTGCCTCGGAAATGATACGCACGAACTGGCACCATTAATAAGAGTTTCGCTGAACAAAAC
Organism: Gobiocypris rarus; assembly: GCA_023029165.1. Taxonomy (NCBI): domain Eukaryota; kingdom Metazoa; phylum Chordata; class Actinopteri; order Cypriniformes; family Gobionidae; genus Gobiocypris; species Gobiocypris rarus. The sequence goes on along the minus strand of CM040919.1, from coordinate 23,058,884 downwards.
ATGGCACAGCATATTACCTCTATCATTCTCCCCACGCACGTAACCTCACGGGGGTTTAAAGTAACATGCACCCATTTAACCGGGACTTCACAATTAACAGAAGTAAGCTGAATCGCGATTTGGCTCAGTTGCCTACTATGAGATCACTGAAGCAAATTAAACATGCTAATATGCTTTGAGTAGTCTTAAAAGTACAGCACTGACATCAGTGCTTTGATGTACCATTAAATGCTGATTCTAGCAAGCAATGAGTTTGTCATGCAACATGTAATTAAAACTGACAAAATATAGACAAGCTTATTGCGTTTTGGGCCTGCAGGACGCAGTGCTACAATTATGAATAAAACACAAATGTGTATTCTCGCTTGTAGTTGCAGCACCAAACGTTGGCTAAGGTTTGTATTCAAAATAAGATTCGACTAGATATTTGATAGGAGCACTACTTTTATTCTGCGCTCATTAACTGCCTTCATAACGTTCGCATCCTGTATAGCAACTAAAATTGCGGCACATGATCATAATTCAAATTCTGATCATTGTGATTTGTTGCTTTCAGATGTGTGAAGAAAAGAATGTCACACTGCGGGGTCTCTACTGCAGTAATGTCAGGATGTATGATAATCGGACGCACGAGAACTTGTCTGGAGTTTTACATCAATCATTCACATTTTGTGAATTTATTTCAGCTTAAAAATAAAAAAATAAAACAATCGATGAGAACATTAAAACAACTATCAAAGTCATATTAGCCTGGGGTCAAAGGAATTTTCAGGATTGTGATATTTGTCTCAGACTGCCAAGCGTGGAAGAATCACACAGTACGAACCTGGCTCAGGGTATCAAAGACGACTCTTGCATTTATTATCTTTTACATAAGTTTTACAGGGTCCAGTAGCTAGCTATGGTTATTAGCTAGTAAAGTGTCATCATGTAATACACTTATCCTTCTGCAAGGGCATAGTCTGAGGTTTTCAATAGTATGCGTCTATGTTTTGGATTTTTTTATTTTACCCATCTGTCATGCTGTTCGGGTTTATTCTCTTTGGGTGTTCTCTCAACAGGTTTTGATGGTTAGTTCTATCAAGCTGTGAGCGGGAGTAAACGCCCAATGATTTCGACTCCTCCAACTGCTGATGCAAAGAATTGCGGTTCTCAACTCAAACGCATAGGACATTCTCTTGGCTCGGGTTGCTATAAATGCAACTCAATGTGCAGAGTCTGCATCCTCTGTCAAGGTGCTCATCCTAGTCATCCTCAGAATTATAGCGCAAGGGGTGTATCACACCCCTAACTTCAAGTTACAATGTTCATGCGAACACGGGTGGTAGTATGTTTTTGAATTTACTACTGCTAATTGATCTTGTTTCCATTAGTAGCTATAGCTTTCACGAACTTGTCCGTGGTGTTCTATCGTAGCCTTCATCTCTATTTTGCTTTCTCTCCATGTGGCTTAATGCTGCTTTGTCTGTGTGGCTTTGTCTCTGTAAAAGGAAATGTATCTAAGCACATCATCCCTAATCTTCTGCACTATTCACACTCTCCAACGTGTCTCCCATATCAAGAAGGTGGTTTAAACTCACCTAACGACAGACCTACAGAACTGCAGACCATCTCATCTTTTACCAGACATTCTTCAGGGTTATGCAGGGCCGGCCCAAGCCCTTATGGGGCCCTAAGCCCCATATTTTATTTGGGGACCCCTCTGTGCCTCCAATACTATTGACTATTGTCAATTCTTGATAATTTGCACACCCAGTATCAATGTTAGTTGTAGCAGTGTTGCTTACATCATGTCTGGCTGTCATGTATTTTACTCTTATACGGTTTTGAATTGTTACAGTAGTAAACCCACAAGAGTGGTCAAGTGTTAATATTCAAATCCATACAGTACTACAGTTCAGACTGGGAAGTTGGAAATGTACTTTAAGTAGTCTTTTATGCTGAATATGCTCACTTTTCCCCAGTATTCTTTGATGAATAGAAGGTTCAAAAGAACAGCATTTCTCTAAAATAGAAAGCTTCCAAAAAATCCTAAAAACATGGTACACAGCTGTTTTCAACACTGATAATCATAAATGTTTCTTGAGCTCTAATCCTCATATGAGGATGATTAGTGAAGGATCATGTGACACTGAAGACTGGAGTAATGATGATAAATTCAGCTTTGATCACAGGAATAAATTACACTTTACTATATATTCACGTAGAAGACTATTTTAAATTATAATAATATTTCACAATATTTTACTGTCTTATTGATCAAATAAATGCAGATTAGGTGAGCAGAAGAGACTTCTTCTAAAAACAAGAAATGTTGATTTATTTTGAACATTAAATAGAGCTTTTATTTTGGCGGAAATACACTTATTTTTTTTGCATTCCATTCGAAGAAATAACCTTTTATTTTCTAGAAATAACCTTTTATTTTAAGTCCAAAATGTAGGCTACTTATAATTCCAAGGGAACGATAAAGCACATGCAGAAAAGCATTTACTGAGAAGCTGGAAGCTACTCAGACGTCAGACAAGATATTCGCACTAAACCATAGCGCATTCTCAAATCCATCCATTCATAAAAAGGTTAGCGGGCAACTGACGAGTACATTTTAGCGCCGATGTTTTACACACTTTGGACTTTGAACCCTAGCTAACAAGCATGTCCGGCAGAATCAACCCATGCCTATATTAGTTTTAACATTTAAGACATTTTTACATTTTGCAGTTTATTTAGTATTGTTTAAGCCAGGCCACTGCACGATTTCAATCATCATAAAATAAAGAAACAAAAAGTAATTTCATGTGCTCTTGGGGGCCCCTGGCGGCTAAGGGGGCCCTAAGCAGCCGCTTAGTTTGCTTATGCCTTGGGCTGGCTCTGGGCTTCTGCTACTATGTTCTGCTACTAGACGCAGGATTTTATGATGGTCAAGATTGTCTTCTTCAGTACTCTAAGCCTATAGGATGCTAAAACCTTCAGGTAATGCTAAGATTACCTATGTGTTTAAATAAGCATCAGATAAGTTACAGTTTATCAATGAACTCCTCTTAATTAAATCTTATTGGACTGCATTTTTATATAGCGCTTTAACAGACCAATGGTCATTCAAAGCGCTTTACACATTGCCTCACATTCACCCATTCACTCATTCATTCATACACCGACGACGGTGTCAACCATGCAAGGCGCCATCCAGCTCGTCGGGAGCAGCTGGGGTTAGGTGTCTTGCTCATGGACACCTCGACACTTGGTCAGGTGGAACCGGGGATCGAACCACCAACCTTCCGGTTTGCAGACAATCTACATGAACCACTGAGCCACTGCCGCCCCATAAGTAAGTAAGTATTGGGTAAGTATTCTACTTTGACTTCCATGATAAAATATCTTAATGTTCGCCTTAGACTTCTAATCATTTTACCCACGGAGCTCCTCTCTCTAAGGCCGGATTTCAGACCCACTTCTCATATGTCCTTAAAGCTGCAGTCTTTCCCCTTCCCTCTATACCGGACATTACATTAGGATTGGGGCAGCACCACAGCTGCAGAATATGGTATTCCTACACCAACAATCAAGTTACCGGTGAGATGGTCATCTTCGGTATGCAAGTCTTATATAAGACCTGTTTAAAAAATCATCCTTGAATCTCAGCAAGCTCTCCAGTAATGGTCTCTGTGGTCTAGCAGACCGTGCGGCCTTGTCTTTGTGTTCTAGCAGACCGTGTGGCCCTGCGGCCTTGTCTCGGTGGTCTAGCAGACCACACGGCCTTGTCTCCGTGGTCTAACAGACCGTGTGGCCCTGCAGCCTTGTCTCTGTGGTCTAGCAGACCGTATGGCCCTGCGGCCTTGTCTCTGTGGTCTAGCAGACCGTGTGGCCCTGCGGCCTTGTCTCTGTGGTCTAGCAGACCGTGTGGCCCTGCGGCCTTGTCTCAGTGGTCTAGCAGACCGCGCGGCCCTGCGGCCTTGTCTCTGTGGTCTAGCAGACCGTGTGGCCCTGCGGCCTTGTCTTTGTGGTCTAGCAGACTGTGTGAGCCTGCGGCCTTGTCTCTGTGGTCTAGCAGACCGTGTGGCCCTGTGGCCTTGTCTTTGTGGTCTAGCAGACCGTGTGGCCCTGCGGCCTTGTCTCTGTGGTTCATTGGAAGCGTCAGCAGCGGCCAAACGTTACAATTATGCATCAGCAGATATTAATTGCTTGTGTAGTACTCATCTACAAATTATAACTTCAAGTTCTGTTTAGCAATCAGCAGGTGGCGTTCCAAGTCCATGCTTACCATGTTAACTCTTGTTCTTCTTCTCTTCAGGAACTCCTGGACACAAGTCCAGTGGGTCTACTTTATTTACCGTTTTTGGGGGATAGGCTCCATCCGGGTGGAAGCATTCTTCTACCTAATTTTTGGGGGTCGGCTGCGCCTCTGCCTTCGTCTTCAGGCAGGATATGCAGAATCCGGACCCTCAGATTGCGAGCTACGGAAGGGGCCTATGTCAAAGTACTTTATTGCTTGCTGGGTTGTAAATAAATGGATAATTGTCACAGCATTATTCTCCCAAGTCTTTCTGGTAGAACTGTTCTTATAGCATGGGAATTTTCACAAAAATTAATGGACTATAAATTCACTTTAGAATAAGTCTACAAACAGGATAAATAATAACATAATATTCAAAACAATATAGCCTATTTTAACTATTCATTCATTTTACATACCTTTGACTACATTATCTCTTGCATCTGGGCATAGCTAGCTAGCTATCTATAGCAATCACATTTTAGCAGTCAGGAACGTTGCAATCCTGTAGATTTGCTGATGTGTCACTAGTCCCCATCAGTTCTTACAGACATGAGGCACACACACACACATACACACACACACACACACACACACACACACACACACACACACACACACACACACACACACACACACACACACACACACACACACACACACACACATACACACACACACACACACACACACACACACACACACACACACACACACACACACACACACACACACACACACACACACACACACACACACACACACACACACACACACACACACACAACATTTCAGAGAGAGAACAGGCTCGAGAGATACTGATTTGTAGCTTTTAATGAGTCTGACGGACCACAGCAGTGCAATTGATGCACTTGGACAAGAGTTGTCAGAATCAAGGTCATTAGTAGCATCTTTGAATAACTTGAAAAACGCAATCACTGTTTTCAAAGTGTTTTCATTTATCTGTGCAATTCTTTCTTACTGGCTATTTGTTGCCAATAATGTGGAGATTGCGTTTTGCTGTTTAAGTATTGAATCTAGTATAATTACAATTTCATCGGGTCTCAATAGATTGCTTGAGGGATGTCTTCAAGCTGTTTTGCAGACCTGAATGTTTTACCATTTTGTTTTGCATTGGTCAACAGTTCAGGTGTCTTGGCCAACACATCTGGGGCAAATGACGTTCAGGATATGCGCATTGCAGTTCAGCCTGGTGTATCCACGCAGGGCAACAACAATGTGGGCTCCACGGTCAATGACAAACACAACACGGCCAACTAACAGTGTCGTGTCTATTCCAAAGGCACAGCAGGCTCTTCATGTTCTTTTTGACAGACCAATGGAGCCACAAACAACACCCTCGAAACGAGACCAAAATTATTGTATGGTAATCCTCAGTCCATACCCCACATCCATATGTTTTTGAAATGATGGGCTTTATCTCTGTTGCCACAGACGGCTGCAGTGCCTGTGCTTTCCCCTCAGCATGTCGGGACACAGTGATTAGATGTGGCAGAGCATCTCTTACATCAAATCTGCCATATTTAGCGGCTACATTAACAAAGTCATATGGCTGAATGTCTTTACAGCAAAGTGCAACACATTTATCAGTAGTGTCTTACTTAACGTGAGCAGGAAGAAGTGCTCTCGTTTTATTCTTGTATTGTACACGCAATACAAACAAGTTAAACATTATACATTTGGAAATACATACATATATGTTTGACCATAAGGTACACATACATAACTATACCATACATTGCTGGGTATAAAAACAAGACAAACAAATCTACACAAAACAAAAAATTCACTAAACTGTAAACTCACATTATTTAACATAAACATCACTAAATATCTAATTTAGCCGCAATTTGATCATATGCATTATTTCATGTTTCAAGTTTAGATTTAGAAGAGGATTCCATATTTTTTTCAAAAGCAGTCATTTTGTTTCTAAGTGAGGCAGTCATTTTCTCAAGTGTTCATTGAACCATTAGATATTGAACCATTTTCAATATCTAATGGATATTTTCAATATCTTAATTGAACCATTGAACCATAGATAATTTTGATCAAAACCAGATCAAACCAGAGGTGCCAGATTTATGCTTGTTGTAAATAAACAATTTTGCAAAAATTTTTGCGATTTACAAAGTGAAATTCTTTTTCATTTTTTCAGTAACAACTGAAAATTGTCTCCAAATGTCGGACTTACCTTTCTTTGTTTTAGTGACGTAAATAGCCACTTTTTTTTCCTTCTCAACCTCAGTTGTTGATTCGACTTGTTACGTGGCTAATTGTGTTGTATTTTTTGAGCACACACTCCCGTTTGCAGCAAAAGTGAAACCTCCCAGTCCCTAATCTCAATGCAGCCCTCGACTACAGACACCCATTTATACTCTCGGGCACACTGGTAGTGATGTCACGGATTGTCGTTAGCCAATGAAATTGTGGTGTTTAAACAAGTGCTTCAGACATTAGTCATGCTAATGATGTTCCTCAAAGTGTCAGCAGACTTAGTGTTTTGTTCCCCTTCTCAGGGAACCATGCTTATACACGTAACCAGAGACGGTTTTGCTGTTCAAAGTGTATTTTTTTGTTGTGGTCAACAAAGTTAACACTGAGTCTGAGCATTTTTAAAAGTGTTTGTGACAGTGTTTTTTCTCTTTACATATTTGTATTTTTTTTTGTAAATTCAAACACCCCATTTCCAGGACACACTGCAGGTCAGTGCCAGTCTAGAAAAAACCTAGTTGTCTAGCAGCCTGTTTTTTTCTGATGCTGATGTGACTGTAGTGCAAAAATAGTTTTGGGGGCTGCTGTATACTCTTTTATAAGTGAGTGGCTTACCGTGGTGTACTTGCCCAGCTGGCAGAGTGAAGGGAAAGTTTCTTGGTGAGCTTTGCGTATCTTCTCAATGATGATCTGTAGTTCCACTGTCAGCTCATAACTTTCGACCAGCTCCTGCTTTGGAATCTCCTTTTTCTTCTTATTCCTGTCATTTCGGACAGCTAAGAAAGAAAAACAAATCAAGTGAGGTCAGACACTTTCTGATCTGTTTACATTTAAGTGTTAATTTTCACACATATACAGTATTGTTCAAAATAATAGCAGTACAATGTGACTAACCAGAATAATCAAGGTTTTTAGTATATTTTTTATTGCTACGTGGCAAACAAGTTACCAGTAGGTTCAGTAGATTCTCAGAAAACAAACAAGACCCAGCATTCATGATATGCACGCTCTTAAGGCTGTGCAATTGGGGTATTAGTTGAAAGGGGTGTGTTCAAAAAAATAAAATAAAAAATAGCAGTGTCTACCTTTGACTGTACAAACTCAAAACTATTTTGTACAAACATTTTTTTTTTCCTGGGATTTAGCAATCCTGTGAATCACTTAACTAATATTTAGTTGTATGACCACAGTTTTTTAAAACTGCTTGACATCTGTGTGGCATGGAGTCAACCAACTTGTGGCACCTCTCAGCTGTTATTCCACTCCATGATTCTTTAACAACATTCCACAATTCTTCAGAAACAGCATTTTTGATATCACCCCACAAGTTCTCAATTGGATTAAGGTCTGGAGATTGGGCTGGCCACTCCATAACATTAATTTTGTTGGTTTGGAACCAAGACTTTGCCCGTTTACTAGTGTGTTTTGGGTCATTGTCTTGTTGAAACAACCATTTCAAGGGCATGTCCTCTTCAGCATAGGGCAACATGACCTCTTCAAGTATTTTAACATATGCAAACTGATCCATGATCCCTGGTATGCGATAAATAGGCCCAACACCATAGTAGGAGAAACATGCCCATATCATGATGCTTGCACCTCCATGCTTCACTGTCTTCACTGTGTACTGTGGCTTGAATTCAGAGTTTGGGGTCGTCTCACAAACTGCCTGTGGCCCTTGGACCCAAAAAGAACAATTTTACTCTCATCAGTCCACAAAATGTTCCTCCATTTCTCTTTAGGCCAGTTGATGTGTTCTTTGGCAAATTGTAACCTCTTCTGCACATGCCTTTTTTAACAGAGGGACTTTATGGGGATTTTTGAAAATAGATTAGCTTCACACAGACGTCTTCTAACTGTCACAGTACTTACAGGTAACTCTAGACTGTCTTTGATCATCCTGGAGGTGATCATTGGCTGAGCCTTTGCCATTCTGGTTATTCTTCTATCCATTTTGATGGTTGTCTTCCGTTTTCTTCCACGTCTCTCTGGTTTTTCTCTCCATTTTAAGGCATTGGAGATCATTTTAGCTGAACAGCCTATCAATTTTTGCACCTCTTTATAGGTTTTCCTCTCCAATCAACTTTTTAATCAAAGTACGCTGTTCTTCTGAACAATGTCTTGAACGACCCATTTTCCTCAGCTTTCAAATGCATGTTCAACAAGTGTTGGCTTCATCCTTAAATAGGGGCCACCTGATTCACACCTGTTTCTTCACAAAATTGATGACCTCAGTGATTGAATGCCACACTGCTATTTTTTTGAACACACCCCTTTCAACTAATTGCCCAATTGCACAGCCTTAAGAGCGTGCATATCATGAATGCTGGGTCTCATTTGTTTTCTGAGAATCTACTGAACCTACTGGTAACTTGTTTGCCAAGTAGCAATAAAAAAATATACTAAAAACCTTGATTATTCTGGTTAGTCACATTGTACTGCTATTATTTTGAACAATACTGTATAATCTTTAAAAAATATATTTTAAAAAAGTATTATTGCCTGCTAGATTTTAGAAAAAATTATAAATATTTTTATTAATATGTATTAGGGGTTGAATAACTTAACGACGTAACGTTAGTGACTAACGAATGGGGGTTTCGCTTAGAAGCCTATCATCTTCGAGCTTAGAGAAAACGCCCAATGGCGTGCCAAAGCCATGGGGCATGCGGAATTTGCATACGTAACTCCGCCTCACCGTGTGAGTATATATGGAGGTACGTGGCAACATTGCATTATGTTTCTGCTTTCGGAGCCAAGAGGACCTACCTCTTCACTCCTACAGCCTTCTGAGTCTGTCAGCTTCTTCGAGACGAGCAGCTTTCCAGTCGGTGTTGGTGTAACGGCGCGTTCCAGTGATCGCATACTTCCTGCCTGCTGATCTGCGCAGTGGTCTGTTGACAGCTGGTGTGTGTTTCCCTGGGCGCCGCATCGGGTGCAAGGCTTCCTCTCACAAAAGAGCTTGCGGCGTGCACGCCTTTTCAAGACGGTTCGCCCACGCACTTCCGGGTGCGATCGATTTCCATTGCTGTCTATGGGCACTTTCACTGCTCGATGTGTTTGGGCTTCAGCACGTTCGGGCAGTGTTTGTGGATGTGTCATGTTCCCACTGCGGGAATGTGACCATAGCGATGTTGTGGTCGAGACTCAGTGATCTCCGTGAGGAGAGAGAGTCCCCTCTGCCACACCCCGATCTACCATCTCCGAGAGAGCTGGTACTTTGGATGGTGGCCAGGGTGACCTGAGGGCTGTGCTGTGGTATTAAGACCCCCGACGTTCATTCCATGACGATTAGGCTGTGCTCCGCCTCCGGGTGTGTCAGCGCCGCCTGATCTGACCCAAAGTTGACATCCATGTTATCTCGGGCAGCTGCGAGTCTCGGGCTGGTGTGGAACTCCGCCCTGTCACGAGTTCTCGTGGTTGCGCAATTGGTTTTTGGGGACGGCACCTGACAGCTGTTGCCTTTCGCCCCGAGGTGCATGAGGAGGTCACGAGGTCCAGGGAGTCCCCGTGCTTCCCGTGACCGCTCGGCCTCCTCCGCCTTCTCTGCCCTCGATGGGGCCATGGCCTAGGGTACACTGGGGTCCCCCCCACTGTTGAGCACTCTGTTGCGCACTACGGTGTCCACGGTGCCCGGCGTGGCGTATCCTAAGCACCCTCCCGAAGCCTCAGGGCCCATCTACTTCGGTGGCGTGGTCCTGCAGAGCTACGGGGCAGGCCACCGCCCCTTTGCACATGCGAGGTGGAGCCGACCCAGGGCTCTTCAATGAGCTGCGTGCCGCCACTGATCCCGCTCTCTGGGCGGTGAAGGTGGCCACACGCTCCCTGGGCCGGGCGATGTCCACAGATGTGGTCCGGGAGAAACACCTGGCCTTACCTGGTGATGTGGAGGTAGTTGAGTGAGCCACCTCCTCAACTCGCCCATATCCCAGGCTGGCCTCTTCGGCGGCGTGGCTGAGAACTGCGCCCAACGTTTCTCGGCCGCCCGAGAGCAGACTGAGGCTGTAACATGTACTGCTGCACCAGCCGCCGGCTCAGTCGCCTCAGTCCGCTCGCCGCCGAGGGCGCCCTCCCCCCTCCTACCCGGCCCCAGCAGCAGCCTTCACCGGGGCCGTGTCATGGAGGAGGTTGCAGGATGACGCCCAGTCCGCTGCACAGCCTGACTAAACTCCAGACTGGAGGTGGATAACTCAGAGATGGGTTCCAGTTCTTTCCAGGAGATGGTAGCAGGGCCTCTCCTTCCCCCGGTGGAGGGCCGGGGGAAAATCCTTCGCTGCTGGCCTCCGGGCTGGCGGCGCTTGGAGAGAACTGGTGTCCCCATCCCTGAGGACACAGAGACTGGTGATGGCAGTGTGCACCGCCCTCGGGCCGCGCCGCCTCGTCCCTCTCTCGCCAGCCTCTCAGAGCAGACCCCAGTGGAACGCGTGTCCTTCCCTGGCCTCTCTGTCAGGACGCAGCTGCTGGCTGTGCCCCCACACCGGGACGCTACGCCTCCTACGTCTGGGCCAGTCACGCTGCCTCGCTGCCCCACCCGGGTACGTCTGTGGTTTGAGTGACCCCGTGGTCAGTTCCTGGGAGTCTGACTACAGCTTCCAGGACTGTCCGCAGGGCGCGAAAACCATCTGGCTCGGCTATGCGATTCAGGAGAATCCCATTCGGGCTAGCTCTGTCCTCGTGACTTCACGAAGTCTGTCGAGGCAGCCCTTGCGCCACTCAGGCAGCACGGGTTCGTGCATCCTGAACTGCCTCGGCGACTGGCTCAGACTGAGTCACTCTCGAGAACAGGGTGCGAACACAGAGTTCTAGTGCTCCAGCAGAGTCCTCCACCTGTCTGGGCCTTCAGGTCAAATGGGAGAAGAGCAACTCTGCTCCGTGCAGGGGATCTCTTTTCCCGGTATGGTTTTCAACTCGGTCGCCATGTGCGTGCAGCTTACCAGCGAGTACGCGCAGTCAATGCTGACTTGCCTCCGTTAATTCGAAGCAAGAGTGCGGTTCCACTGAAGAGTTTCAGAGGCTCCTGGGGCATATGGGCATCTGCAGCCGCGGTGACGCCGCTCGGATTGCTTCATTTGAGACCGCTTCAGCATTGGCTTTGCGATCGGGTCCCGAGGTGGGCATGGCAGTCTGGCGCTCCGGGTCCAAGTGACTCAGGCCTGCTTACAGACGCTCACCCCGTGGTCGAACCTCAGTTTCTACGGGCCGGGGTGCCCTTAGAACGAGTTTCCAGGCATGTTGTCGTATCGACGGATGCCTCTGCCACGGGTTGGGGTGCCATGTGCAATGGACAAGCAGCCGCGGGCTCCTGGACAGGACCTCAGCGCCTCCTGCATGTCAATTGCCTTGAGTTGCTGGCAGTACGGTTCGCCCTGCACCGCTTCCGAGCGTTGCTGAAGGGTCAACATGTGCTTGTCCGGACAGACAACACGGCCGTAGTAGCGTACATTAACCACCAGGGCGGTCTACGCTCCCGCCGTATGTCTCAACTCGCCCGCCATCTAAGGTTATGGAGTCAGAAGCGCCTGAGGTCCCTTCGTGCTGTCCATATTCTGGGAGTCCTGAACCTCGCAGCCGACGATCTCTCGCGGTTTCAGCCTCTCCCGGGAGAATGGAGACTCCATCCCCAGTCGGTCCAGCTGATTTGGGAACAGTTCGGGGACGCGCAGGTAGATCTGTTGCCTCCCACGACTCTTCCCACTGCAGCCTGTTATATTCCCTGTCCAAGGGCACGCTCGGCACGGATGCACTGGTGCACAGCTGGCCGCGGGGCCTATGCAGGTATGCGTTTCCCCCAGTGAGCCTACTCGCACAACTCTTGTGCAAGATCAGGGAGGACAAGGAGCAGGTCCTTTGGTCGCCCCGTACTGGCACGGCCGGACCCGGCTCCCCGAACTCTTACTCCTTGCGACAGCCCCTCCCTGGCCTATTCCTCTGAGACCTCCTCACTCCAGAGACGGGCACCCTTTGGCACCAGCGTCCCGATCTGTGGAGCCTCCACGTGTGACTCCTGGATGAGACGCGGGTTTGAGTGGCCTGCCACCTTCGGTGGTCGCCACCATCACTTCCGCTAGGGCAGAGTCCACTCGGCATGCCTATGCGTTCAAGTGGAACCTCTTCCTCACCTGGTGCTCTTCCCGCCAAGAAGTGCCTGATCGGGTCCGTGCTCTCATCCTCCAAGAAGGGTTGGAGCGAAAGCTGTCTCCCTCCACCCTCAAAGTTTTTGTGGCTGCAATATCTGCCCACCACGATCTCTTGGAGAGCAAAAAGGTAAGTCAGCACGACCTGATCATCAGGTTCCTGAGGGGGGCAAGGAGACTGATTCGTCCTCGCTCTCCTCTCGTACCCTCTTGGGACCTCTCAGTAGTTTTAAGTGCTCTGCAGAGGCCTCCCTTTGAGCCTTTGCGATCTATTGATATTAAGTTCCTGTCGATGAAGACAGCTCTGCTGACCGCATTGGCCTCCGTCAAGAGGGTCGGGGACCTGAGAGCCAGGTGGGGAACCTGCAAGCGCTGCCCGTGGGGGCAGACCCAGCCTTGGCATTGCTCTGTCCAGTACGCGCGCTGCGCCTACGTAGACATGACGCAGTGTTCAGGACCTCAGACCAGCTCTTTGTCTGTTATGGTGGAGAGCGGAAGGGAAGTGCTCTCTCAAAGCAAAGACTGTCTCATTGGATAGTGGACACCATTGTTTTGGCTTATCAGCAGCAAGGCCGACCATGTCCCCTTGGGGTGCAGGCTCACTCCACTCGGAGTGTCGCCTCCTCTTGGGCTTAGCGCATGGCGCCTCGCTAACAGACATCTGCAGAGCTGCAGGCTGGGCGACACCTAACACATTCGCCAGATTCTACAATCTCCATGTGGAGCCAGTGTCCGATTATGTACTCGCCCACCCGAGGGGCCGGTAATGGGCCAGGCTCAGGTGTCTTCGCTTGCTCGCCATTCCACTCCTCGGACTGGATACGTGCGATATTCCTCAGGTGAGCTCCCGAGAGCCCTGAGTTCCTCCAGCACTGCTTAAGCCGATGCCTGTGTGTCTGCCCTCTAGCGAGCCCAGACCCTCGTGTCCGGCCAGGTGCCCCGTGTGCATGGTTCCCCTCCGCGACCCCAACACATGTATTTCACCGTAAGCCTCCTCAGTGAGCGGGTTTCTTCCCTTGGCATGTCCCTGCCACCCCTAGGGTTAAAAATCCACCTTCGGCTGGTACCCTATAGTTTTCCATATGCAGCCCTTGCAGGTCATATGTGTACTCTTAAGTCCTCCCCTCGGGTAGGCATCCTGGCATTCCCTCACTGGAATATGCTTCCCAGTGTACCTTGGTATTCCTGTGATAGGTAGGAGTCCTTCGTCCGTACTAGTCTTACGACAGGGTACTCACACTTACGCAGGGCACTGGAAGACAGCTGAGTGGCGGGATTATATTGGACCCCATTCGTTAGTCACTAGCGTTACGTCGTAGTGACTGAGCGAAGGAACGTCTCGATTACGGATGTAACCTCGTTCCCTGAGGAGGAACGGAGGCGTAACGTCCCGTTGCCACATCAGCTGTGCTACCTGGAACGCAGGAGTTCAGTCTTGGCTCCTCAAGCAGGTAACATAATGCGATGTTGCCACGTACCTCCTTATATACTCACACGGTGAGGCGGAGTTACGTAAGCAAATTCCGCATGCCCCATGGCTTTGGCACGCCATTGGGCGTTTTCTCTAAGCTCGAAGATGATAGGCTTCTAAGCGAAACCCCCATTCTTTAGTCACTAACGTTACGTCTCCATTTCCTCCTCAGGGAACGAGGGTTACATCCGTAACCGAGACGATTTTTTTTTAAGCTGACTGTTATGAGATCAAAGTTGAGTCGACTAGTCACTGATGTCATTCATAAAAACACAAGAGATGGGACTGCTTTGCAATATGCCACAATTTGCAATTTATTAGTTGAAAATTATACAGATGCTGACAGACAGCTCATAATATGATGCAACTTAAAGGAATTGTATGTAGAATTGTGGCCAAAACTGGTATTGCAAACACTTTCAAATTACTGTAGAGTGGTGTATCCCCTCTCCCCCTCCCCCTGACTCGAGGTTGGCAGATAGGCTGCAGGATCCAGCAGGAACGTAGGCTGCTACAAGGAGCTGCCAATGGCAAGTGATGAGTCCTACACAGTTAGTTGGGTTTTTCTTTCTGTTAATTATGTTTATGCTTCATGAGAGGTCTTTTAGGTTTCGTAAAGTTAGACATTTTTTATCAAAAAAGTTTGTAGCTGCAGCTGTGGGAACTAGAGCAGAGCTGGCAACCGGATGCCGAAACACTACTGACGTTGTGATTGTTAGATAGGTGGAGGGTGGCACTTCAGGCCAAAACACAACATGTCAACATCAACATCAGGCTGCAACTCCACTTTTAAAATGACAATGTCCTGGCCGGACTACTGTTTTTAGTGATATAAATATTTGAAATTAACATGATTTCTTAATGTCTAGTGACATATCAGGGCCAATTTATGATTAATTGAAATACATTTCTTACATACAGTTCCGTTAATGGTACAACAATGCAACAATAACGCCGAAAAACAAAAAAATGTTGGCATAACAATGCCATTTATGCAAGGCTGTAAGCCTACGCACTGTCACAGTCCTGCTCATTCACAGTTTTTACTTTTCAATCCTGGTTAGCATATAAGAACGCGAGGGCATCGACGTGAGCTGGATGGAGGCTTGCCTGCTGTCGCATTACCAGCCAGTGAGAAAATTATCTTGCTTGGGGTGCTGGTAGCTGGAACAGCCAAGTATCTTTTGCAAAGCTTGGCCAAAATTTTTGTGGTTGCAGGTTCACCACTGAAAGGGGTTCTCCGTAGTAGGAATGTGGTGCTAAAAAAATATTCACTATTTCATCAGCTGCTGTGAGGTGTCCTCACGTTTTCCTCCCACTGTTATAGTGTGGCCCAAAAAGCTGCTCAAAGTCTTGTTCAAGTCAGGCCTTTTTTCCAGTTACTGGCTCACCTTCAACTGTGTCATCACTGTTTACATCATCTAGGATAAATTTTAAAAAAAAAAAAGCTATAAATTCACATCTGCATCATTCACATAGTGATGCGCAGATCCAAGTAATACAAAATGATCGTAATATAACATGATCGAAAAATGATCGAAAAAACTACAGATAACAAAAATTATCCTAGTGCAGTTTCATTTAGCGGACCCAGCTGGTGCTGTCATTGCTTGATAACTTAACAGATAACAGAAATTATGCTAGCGCAGTTTCATTCAACAGACCCGCCTGAGGCTCTCCCTCATCCAGGCTCTTCAGGTGGCTGTGAGCGGCCTCTCTTTTTTTACCCTCAGGGATGAAATGTAGATGTTTGAACCGAGGATTGAGCATACAGGCCACAGTGGGGATGGATTCTGTCAGATCGTCGGACTCAAGTTAAAACCATGTTCCAACTGCCGTCAAACAGTGTTCTTAAAGGTGCTTCGATGCACAGAGTTGCTGATCACTTTGAAAATGCCTGAAAAGATGAAAAACAGCCCCACATGCAACTTCCCAAACATTATTTCGGTGGCCTTGGCCAAGGGTTGCAGGACTGGAATCAGCTGTTCCATCAGCTCCCACTCTGATGGTCTCAGGGCGAGTGACTTTTGGACGGCTGGTTTGGTGATGGTTTCATCTGCAAGCACAGATTGCACCGCGATTCTTTGCTCGAACAGCCGCTGGATCATTACGTATGTGGAATTCCATCGGACCGCTCAGTCATTCTGGAGTTTGTTGGGTCTTAGACCAAGTTGTTCCTGACGTTTCCTTAAAGCACAAGTGGACACCACTGAGTTGTGAAAGTGACTGACAACTCTCCTTACTGCATCAATAGCCTTTGAAACGTCAGGTAAGACTAACCCAGCTTTTATTGCTAGCTGTTGTTACGGACAGACAGACACGGAGAACAGAAGATGGTAATAAGCACAGTTTATTGGTTTGCAGAGAGAGTACTGGATCAGGTGAGTAGATAGATGAGAGTTCAGGAATGGTAGATAACTGGATGATAATACTCAATGTCGTTGCAGGCGGATATGGGAGACGGGTTGCTGGAGCCAGGAAGACGAGGAAGCCAGGAGACGAGGACGAGGAGACACACTGGAGATGAGGAGACACAGTGGAGAAGAGGTAAGTAACACATGTGCATGTGATCAGTATTGGTGCGTGGTGCTTGGGAGTGGGTGGAGACTGGCGTGCTTGTGACAGCTGTAGGGTGTATCCGGTGCATCCCAGATCTTTAGAAAACATTTCACATAGCTCCATGGCTAAGTTCATGTTACTGGCATTATCGTGGACTGTGCAAAACACCTGTATGCCCCATTCCTTGATTATCTCAGAAAGATGGTCAGCAATGTTGGCTGCAGTATGTCTCTCTGGCATCATTGATGTACACAGCACTCGGGCCATCAGCTTCCATGTGTCGCTGATGTAGTGAGCTGTTACCGTAATGTACGGCTCCATAGTGAAGGATGTCCATAAATCAGTTGTTAACGGCACAATCTGGTCTCTCATCTCCTCCTGAATTTTTTCACGCAGGCTGTCATACTGGTGTTTTGGTACTGGTGTCCCACAATGTGTTGTATGATGGAACATAGTAGCCAGGTTAGTGCATTATTTCTCTAAGACCTCTGTGCACTGCAGCTAAAGGTTGAATGTCTTTGACGATGAAATTCACGAGTAAATTGGTAATTTATTGCCGTCTTTTCTCTGTCACAGCAGGTTTTCTCTGTCTGATGTTGACTGATGTTGAGATGATATGCATTCCTCACCTAACATTAGCAGATGCCTTTTCAGATGAGTGTGCATTGCACTTGTACTTTTGTTGTACTTCAGGACGGACTTACATATTTTGCAAGTGACATTTTTACAAGCTTCATCTTCAGTGAAGTATTTCCACACACTTGATATAACGTTACCACTGCTGCTGTCTTGCTGCAAAGA
Organism: Gobiocypris rarus; assembly: GCA_023029165.1. NCBI lineage: Eukaryota > Metazoa > Chordata > Actinopteri > Cypriniformes > Gobionidae > Gobiocypris > Gobiocypris rarus. The sequence continues at coordinate 23,041,411 of CM040919.1, read as the reverse complement.
CCCTCTGGGATTTTCATCTGTTGTTGTGTGCAACGCGGCCATGTTGTTAGTATCAAAATTAGCGCAATCATAATGTCACATGATCAACACAACTAGTCGACATCAAGCTTAAAGCGTCGCAGCATTGCATTTAGGTCGATTAGTCGATTAATTGACTAGTCGGTTCAACCCCGAATATGTCTCACCTTAAGAGCAAAGATTGGAGATTTTTAAACAAATGTAATGAAAATCAACACCTACTTGGGAAATTTAAGTATAAGAAAGAATTATAGGAAAAAGTAATGTGCAGCACAGTACTACATTTCAATGTGAGTGATTTCCTTTTTTGATATTTTGTTATATAAGGTGTAATCATTGTCAACCCCACTATTGTTGTTTACACATGGTCACACACTAGTAATACACGATTCTTGAAGATTCAAACAGAAATGGTCTTTGAGGTTATAAACATGCTTCAATCCAAAGACTTCAGTAGATTGAACCTCTCTTCAAAAGAAGTGTTTGAGAAAGTATCACTGTCAATGAAAGTGCACCGTTTGGTCACGTCACATCATATTAGAGGCGTGATATGGGACAGCATTGATCTAGCTGAGGCGTTACAAACACTAAGCGTCTGCTGTTGACACTGTGAATATTGGTCGACTGAAGTGGGATATTTACATTGAAGTAAATTCCTGTCAGGTCTTGAGTCAGTAACATTGTGCTGTGCTGCCAGTTTTGTTGAGAAATCTATATCTTTTTTCAGAGAGAAGTTGCCTAAAATGTCTATGGGCCCTATTTTAACGATCTAAGCACATGGTCTTAAGCGCACGGTGCAGGTGCACTTAGGACATGTCCAAATCAATTTAGCTATTTTGATGACGAAAAAAATGTTTGGCGCGAAAAGGGTTGTACTTAAGTCCTTTGCACACTGAGTCCGAAATTCGCATGCAAAATTTGTGCAAGTCAAAAAATTTATTCAACCTCGCGTTATATCAATCATGCTTGCACACTGCCTTCGAAACTTTCATCCGTCAAAAAAAAATCGAAACAGGTTCGATTTTCACATCCGTAAAACACATTTTGAGAGATGTTTTGACATCTCTAAGCGAACGGCAAAATCGAAAATAACACTCCAAGTCCCTGTAAACCATGTGTGTGTGCGCATGTGCGGATCCTTAGACATACTGCCAGTGTCTGAGCCGCTGACATCCTAAAGTAAACTTTGAATCGGTCTGGATAATTCCGCAGCTCCTTGATAACTCTCCTTCCTCTCTACGCGACCGCAGGAGTGAATGGACACAAAATTTCCTTTTTCTCTTAGAAGAGAGAGGACAAAAAAAATCATCCTCACTACTTGAAGACGTCGGTAACACTTTACAATAAAGGTTCATTAGTAAACATTAGTTAACTACATTAGTTAACATGGGCTAATAATGAACTGCACATATAAAGCATTTATTTATCTTTGTTAAAGTTAATTTCAACATTTACTAATGCATTATTAAAATCTTGTTAACATTAGTTAACTGGACTGTGAACTAACATGAAGAAACCATGAACAGCTGGATTTGTATTAACTAACATTAACTAATGCTGAACAGGGGTGTTTGTCATGGTTAGTTCATGTTAACCAATGCATTAACAAATGGTAACTAATGCAACCTTATTATAAAGTGTTACCAGGATGTAATTTTGTATGATTCATTAATACGCATCGGACTCTGTGCAAAGGCCTTTAGTCTCTTAATGAGTAAAGTTCAAGTTAATTTATTTTTAAAGCACATTTAAAACAGCCTTGAGACTGACTTAAGTGCTGTACATGAGCAAAGTAAACAAATGCATAAAAAAAGTATAAAATATGACAAGGAGCGACAATTAGCATGTGATGATTCACTCCTTCTCATTGAGCACAAAAGCAGATGCTGGCAGAACCGAAGCAAGGGCTTGGAGATGAGCAGGTCGGATAGCGCGATGCCAGTAGCAGGGGAAAAGCAGTGAACAAAGCAGGGACTGAAAAACTGGATTCACATCCAGCCCATAGGTGACCTTTCTGACGGGCAGAGACCCCAGCCGGTTTCCTCCTGCACTTTCTCTGTATAAGATCAACAGGTCATTGCCATATACAGATCAGTACACTCACCTAAAGGATTATTAGGAAGACCTTGTCACGGTTCATGAATCCACTGTCTCTCTCTCGTCTTGTGAACTGTCTGTGGGCGTGGTCACTGATCAGCAGCGCCAGCTGGTTTTCATCAATGTGTGTCTTTATATGTTCAGTAACTGGTGTCTTATGTTGTCAGATCGTTGTGGTTCCTGTGTGTGTGTTCCTGCTGTTCCCCGCTGTTTCTGGTCCCTGGAGTTGCCCGTTCTACGTTGTGTGCTGTCGTCTGGTTGTTTCCACTCAGCACCGGGATTTGAGCACTTCACTGGATTCTCACGGGATTGGAGCACCTTCACCACGCTGTCCACCGAGGTCCCTGCATTCGTCGTCATCGTCTTGTGACCGTCTGACCTTGTGTGCTTCTAGGCCTATGCCTAACAATAAAGAGCGTTTTGCATTTGCATCTACTGTCTGTGTATCATTACACACCTGTTCAATTTCTCATTAATGTAATTATCTAATCAACCAATCACATGGCAGTTGCTTCAATGCATTTAGGGGTGTGTAACTGAATATCAGAATGGGAAAGAAAGGTGATTTAAGCAATTTTGAGCGTGGCATGGTTGTTGGTGCCAGACGGGCCGGTCTGAGTATTTCACAATCTGTTCAATTACAGGGATTTTCACTCACAACCATTTCTAGGGTTTACAAAGAATGATGTGAAAAGGGAAAAACATCCAGTATGCGGCAGTCCTGTGGGGGCGAAAATGCCTTGTTGATGCTAGAGGTCAGAGGAGAATAGGCAGACTAATTCAACCTGATAGAAGAGCAACTTTGACTGAAATAACCACTTGTTACAACAGAGGTATGCAGCAAAGCATTTGTGAAGCCATAGCACGCACAACCTTGAGTCGGATGGACTACAACAGCAGAAGACCCCACCAGGTACCACTCATCTCCACTACAAATAGGAAAAAGAGGCTACAATTTGCACAAGCTCACCAAAATTGGACAGTTGGAGACTGGAAAAATGACTGGATTTCTTTCTTTTGAGACATTCAGATGGTAGAGTCAGAATTTGGCGTAAACAGAATGAGAACATGGATCCATCATGCCTTGTTATCACTGTGCAGGCTGCTGGTGGTGGTGTAATGGTGTGGGGGATATTTTCTTGGCACACTTTAGGCCCCTTAGTGCCAATTGGGCATCGTTTAAATGCCACGGCCTACCTGAGCATTGTTTCTGACCATGTCCATCCCTTTATGACCACCATGTACCCATCCTCTGATGGCTACTTCTAGCAGGATAATGCACCATGTGACAAAGCTCAAATCATTTCAAATTGGTTTCTGCAACAGGACAACGAGTTCACTGTACTAAAATTGCCCCCACAGTCACCAGATCTCAACCCAATAGAGCATCTTTGGGATGTAGTGAAACGGGAGCTTCGTGCCCTGGATGTGCATCCCACAAATCTCCATCAAATGCAAGATGCTATCCTATCAATATGGGCCGACATTTCTAAAGAATGCTTTCAGCACCTTGTTGAATCAATGCCACATTGAATTAAGGCAGTTATGAAGGAGAAAGGGGGTAAAACACAGTATTAGTATGGTGTTCCACTTAGGTGAGTGTACATCTTATAGCAACAATGAGTTTTGGGGAATAATTAATTCAAATGGGGTGAATAGTCATGAGTCTATGAATATGATTCACTTGTCGTACACAAAAATATTAACTTATAACGGAACCTTTATCCAAATTGATTTCAGTTATCCATAATTTCTTCTCGTCCTGCGAGTTGAAATTCAGATTTCTTCATCAAATATCAATCTTTCTAACTTTAAAGAACTTTAATCTGCTGATCAGGACAAAAAATATTTCCTATGTTTGTACAATTTGTTTTACTGAAACAGTAGCAAGAAAATCAAGCTTGATTGGTAGCTAAGATATTATGTCTCTGTGAGCAAAATAATACGGATTCAATTCCATGAAAATATTGGGTTTTAATAAAACAACTAAGTATGCAGAACTACGATTCACACAAGGGAAATATGCATATATATGTAGGTAGTAAAACAAACAATATGATAAAAAAAGGGAAAAATCACACTTAACGAATAATATAAAGGGGAAGAGAATGAAGGAAAGAGAGAATGAAAGATGGAGAGAGAGAGAGAGAGGCGCAGCTTTATCACGCAGTCCTTTGCAAGAGACCTCAAGTAATTAATAATCCTGTAAACAGGAATAATTGAGACAACCTTTTAAACACAGTTTGATTGTGAAATAAAATACTTGCTTTCGATCTGGCTTTTCGTGTGTGTGTGTGTTTGAGTTCAATTGTCCTCTGAGTCTTTTCAGGGCAGTGAGGCGCGGGTCTGGTTCTTGGAGGAGTTTGGTGGCGCTGAACTAGTTGTTCAAGCAGCTGCTGGCCTTTAGTGGGTGGCGGAATGCCGGTGTCTCCCATCCTCTCTTTCTGGCGGAATGCCAATCTGCTTCTCTCTCTCTAAGAGTTAACTGTCATGGTCTGCTCTTACAGATGAGATGGGCTGATGCCCTATCTTTTGAGATGACCCAATCAAGTACGGGAGGCCAAAGCCGCGAACCTTCCTTTGTATATTGAACTAATGCATCTTGTTGTAATTTGCAAACGAGATTCGGTACAGTCGGCTTTCTGCAATTGGATAGATACCATGAACTATAATTCTGAGAATTGAGAGTACAGAGATACAACATTTCCACAGTTACTAGCATACAGAGTTTGATTTACATAGAGTAAACATCCTAGCTGTTTTAATACATCGTATAAAGACGTTAAATCAACAAAATATATATATTTAATACGTTGAAGAGGTAGTTAGTCCAATCGGTCCATATATGGCTGATGTATGTGTGTCACGAGACAATCCGCGTGTATTGGGACTGTGTGTGTGAGTCAGAGGTCACAAGAGGCGGTAGCGTGGGTGCTGGTGTAAAGTCTTGGGGAGCTATAAAATTCAACGCACATAATCTCTTCTCACAATCTCTTCAGGAGACATTGTGGCGCGTCAGGCTGTTAATAAGTTGTATGGTCGTGACACACAAAGGGACCTTTTGTTTACGTATGATCTGATTAGGGCATCACAGGATGCGTGAGGGGTTCAGGCTTTGGTCATTCGACAGATGGCTAACTGCTATCAGCCATTAGGGTTACAATCTGAAGGAAAAGGGTACAGTTCGTACATTCCGCATCAGCTTTGCTGGAGGCAAGAACAGAGGTTTGAAAAGTTTGTTGATTGTAAAACAAAAGTGCGTGACAATTCTAAAACTGAAGAAACAACAAAGAGAGGGCTGGCTAGCTACATCAGCGCTATCTTGACCTCTGTCATGGGTGTGTTTTGGGCGTAACATGCAATAAACCAATCAGACCAACCAATCTCCCATTCCCTTAAAAATCCAGGTGCACTTGCACCATAGTGGATTGCTATATACATGGCGGAATAAAGACTCTCTCAACCTGATGAGTCAGTTTAAAAAAACTTGTGTGTATTAACACGATTGATCAAATAATTGGCCAATTTCATTTGACGTTACTGCAACTGGATAATTCTGATACAGCAATGACTATCCATTATGACATGTAGGCAATTATTGTGTACTTTATGAACACAATAATAATGTTTCACATTGTAATCCTTTTATTTTTAATATTTATTTAATATTAATGTTTTGTGTGTTGCTGTATGTGTGTGTGTAACAAGCAGTGTACATGTGTTGTGTACCCAGTGTTGCCAACTATTTTCCAAGGAAAGTAGCTAAAGCCTGCCCAAAAAGTTGCTAAATGTCTAGATGACGTCATGCGTCAATAAGCATATGCAACGTCATCACGTTGTACTTGCTTTCTGCCTGCCATCCATGCTCACATACTGTCCAATAAAGACGTTCTCATTTCCTATATATTTTTGTCATACAATAGAACGAGTATGATATAGTGAATGACTTAAGTTCTATATGTTTAAAATAATCTGAATTGAGAGAGGTCAGAAACTGGATGAACTAAAGCTTTTTATAGTGAGTAATATAAGTGATAAGCACAAGAGAAGAATGGAAAGCACTACGGGTCAAACTACATTTTTTAATATAAAACAAAGGAAGCAGATAAGTGATAAATCCGTAGCAACACCGTGTGCTCATGTGTAGATTGCACATTGACGTCTGTCAGCTGCTGTGTGTGTTCACCGGCATGCACTGCTGCTCCTCTCAGCCATTCTCTGAACAGGGTAGACGCAGAGAGAGGTGTGACGGCAGGGAGAAGGCAAGACTTTGCGCTCGCAGGACAGTACTGCCGACATTTGTAAAGTAACTGACGGTGGTCCAAAAAGTCGCTAGATTTGTCGCTAGTCGCTTTTTTTTTTTTAAATTCGCTGTATGGGTCTGAAAAGTCGCTAAATATAGCGACAAAGGCGCTAAGTTGGCAACACTGTGTGTACCCACCTATAAGCACATAGTACTTACGCGCCCTTTAAATAACAAAAACAAAGCAATACTGTGTCGTTGACTTTAGACCAGGTTTTTGTTGGTCATAAGCGCAGTTGTTTTCAGTTGCTTCAAAATAGCAATATGCCAACAATGTGCCTGAACACACCTCGTTTTCAGATCAGCACACCTATGGGCGAACATATGGGCGAAAGTGCATTTGCAATTTAAACAACGTGGGCGCTGGACAGAAAAATTATCGGGCTGAAATTAGCAAAAAAAACTTTGCAGCACATTGCACCAGGTGTATGATAGGGCCATATATATGGATCCAATATTATTTCATTGTCTATATTTTATTCTCTGAAATGCTATATTTTCTGAGATTTCTTTTTATCCTGTTTTCTGTTCCTTTGTTATCCTGTTACCCTGTTTAGCATTTATTTATATTTACACATAATGGGTCAAATCAAGGCCTAATGTGTATAAAAGGTAACTGCCCTGAAATGCTGAAAAAAATCTAACTTTTTGGAGAACAAATGCTTTTCCTGAGAGTGAAGTATTAAGCAATTATTTTATTTGCATGTCACCAAACATCTCTTCGCCATTAAACAAAAGACTCCTTCAGTACCTTGCACATTTGTTGCAAATGTATGGGAACATGAATAATGTGGCTTCCATCTCGGTGGAGCATCAAACTGAATCTGTGGACATATGTCAAGGTCGATGAAGCACACTGCTCTATTATTCAAATACAAGCTGGAGCCCAGCCATCACCCAGCATTATTAATACAGGAGAGGCTGATGAAGTTCGCATTGCTGTATGAGATCATTAAGGAGAGAACACCTGGTGTTGTGGAGGGCTGTCTGTGGACCGTCCTGTTTCATTAAGCCTTGGAGGGTCTCATCTTTGAGCCAGCTGTCTGCAGGAGAGTAGTCTAAGGAAAAAACTCCCAAACGAGTTAAGGATTTTCTCCTTTTCTCCATTCCTATACCAAACTCACAAACAATCGCGATGAAATTCAGCTCTCCGCTGTTGTTATTGCAGTTCTCCAGAGAGATTGTAGCAGCCATGGATGATAATGAAACTGATACTAATCTTCTTTATATTTAAGAAGTCCTTTAGAAGATTTATATTAGAACAGATTTATTTATAAGGGCTCTAACAAATACTAACCTATTACAACAAATTAATAATTTAATACTTAGCGTAAAACATAGTTAACATAGAAAACTAGATTTTTTTCCCCTCAAAATTTTCCTCAATTTGAATCCCTAACATTAAATATTAATCTTTAGCGTGCAACTTTTCCAGCATCTTTAGCACAGCAGACATGAATGATAAATCAAATAGTGAATGATGCTTCTCATTGCAGCCCTAAGGATTTTTATTATTTTAATTCAGCTAAAAACTGGGACATACCTAGCCGACAGTCAGCCATTGGGCAATGTCAGGGCTTTTTTGAGCATCAGTCGACATCATTTTTTTCAGCGTGTTCCACATCATTGGCTCTAGTCGGACAGAGTCTGGGTTTTTTGGGCCGATTCAGCATATTGAATCGACGTTGGACCATCGGTGAGAGAGAGAGAACTCTGATTGGCTGATCAGCTTAGCAAATGAGCCAGTGCATGAGAATAAAAGCAAAAGTGATGCAAGCGAGCAAAGAAGTCAGACAGACTGTCATCATTTTACGTCATCTTACCTGAGTATTCGAATGCACAAATATTTTCATAATAGCATGAGCTGACTGGAATGAAGAACATGATCAGTGTGATTGATATTCAAATTAGTATTTAAGCACTGCTTTATTTACAGTTTGTATATCTGCAGTCCTAGTTTCAGTTTTTCCTATTTGAATGACAAAAATGGACTATTGATACCCGTTGATATAGATAAATATTTATGTACACGCAAGCGCAAAAGGCACAAGCTAGTTGACAGTCGCAGAGGTCACAACTCTGCATGGGTTTTCACCGAGGTGCTTTGGTTTTCCTTCAATCCAAAAAGCATGCAACATAGGTGAATTGGTGACACTAAATTGTCTGTAGGTGAGAGTACAAATATGTCTGTGTGCATGTCCAATTCATATGCATTTTGGCGTGCTATTAAGATGCATAATCGCTTTTTATCGTGTTTATCTACACCGTTTCATTCTAGCCCCCTACACTGCCCCTACCTCTAAACCTACCCATCACACACACACACTGCCCCTAAACCTACCCATCACAAGAAACATTTAGCATTTTTACATAAAAAAAACATAATTTAGTATGTTTATAAATACATTTACATTGTGGACACACACACATAATGGTTTGTTTCGGCGTAGACATACACGTGGAATCACACGGCGTACACATACACGCAGAATCACGCGGTGTAGACATACACGCGGAGATGATGGTTCGTTTCGATGTACACATACACGCGGAAAACAAATGGCGTAGACATACACGTGGATAGCTCAAAATGCGCACAGATAACACGCCATTTTGGGCTTTAAAAAGTGGCATGTATGTTTACGCAAAGTCATGATGTCATGTTGGCATGTGATTGTTCATGTCCCTGTGATGGACTGAACATTTGTCCAGGGTATTATCCCACCTGTGGCCTAAAACCCTGGATAGGCTCCAGCATCCCTGTGACCTTGCAGAGGATTAAGCATTTTGGAGAATGGCTAGATAACTTTACTGATGTAGAAATGTTTACAAATACTTATTTAATATATGAACATTTAATTCATAGAACGAAAAAAAAAAATCACATGTACATAAGTATTCACAGCCTTTGCTCAATACTACCAATTACAGCCTGAAGTCTTTTTGAGTATGATGCTACAAGCTTGGCACACCTATTTTTGGGCAGTTTCTCCCATTCTTCTTTTCAGAACCTCTCAAACTCCATCAGGTTGGATGAGGAGCGTCGGTGCACAGCCATTTTCAGATCTCTCCAGAGATGTTCAGTCGGGTTCAAGTCTGAGGACTGACAGTTTGAGGTCCAGAGCGCTCTGGAGCAGGTTTTCATCAAGGATGTCTTTGTACATTGCTGCATTCATCTTTCCCTTAATCCTGACTAGTCTCCCAGTTCCTGCCACTGAAAAACATCCCCACAGCATGATGCTGCCACCACTATCAGTATAGGGATGGTGTTGACCAGGTGATGAGTTGTGCCTGGTTTCCTCCAGTCATGACGCTTGCCATTAAGGCCAAAAAGTTCGATCTTTGTTTCATCAGATCGGAGAATTTTGATTCTCATGGTATTGGTGTCCTTCAGGTGCCTTTTGGCAAACTCCAGGCGGTCTGTCATGTGCCTTTTACTGAGGAGTGGCTTCTGTCTGGCCACTCTACCATACAGGCCTGATTGGTGGACTGCTGCAGAGATGGTTGTTCTTCCGGAAGGTTCTCCTCTCTCCACAAAGAATCACTGGAGCTCTGTCAGAGTGACCATCGAGTTCTTAGTCACTTCCCTGACTAAGCCCCTTCTCCCCCGATCACTCAGTTTGGCCGGGTGGCCAGCTCTAGGAAGAATCCTGGTGGTTCCAAATTGATGGAGGACACTGTGCTCATTGGGACCTTCAATGCTGCAGAAATATTTCTGTACCCTTCCTTAGATCTGTGCCTCGATACAATCCTGTCTCAGAGGTCTACAGACAATTCCTTAGACTTTCTGGTTTGGTTTGTGCTCTGGCATGCGCTGTTAACTGTGATACCTTATAAAGACAGGTGTGTACCTTTCCAAATAATGTACAATCAACTGAATTTACTCCAGTCAACTCCAGTCAAGGTATAGAAACATCTCAAGGATGATCAGTGGAAACAAGATGCACCTGAGCTCAATTTTGAGGTTCATGGCAAAGGCTGTGAATACTTATGTACATGTGATTTATTTCGTTTTTCATTTTTCAATACATTTGCAAATGTATTCACGTTGTCATGGAGTATTTTTTTTATAGAATTTGAGGAAAATGAATTTAATCCATTTTGGAATAAGGCTGTAACATAAAATGTGGAAAATCCATTATCAATGCATTTTGTGGAAAATCCATTATCAAGAAAATCCATTATCAATGCATTTTCTGTAAAGCTGCTTTGAAATGATATGTATTGTGAAAAGCGCTTTACAAATAATTGTGAATTGAATTGAATTAAATTACCGTAAAATTACCAGAATGACTTTACCGGCGAACCGCAAACAATAGCGTTCCCTTTCGAAAGGGAACTCGCACTGCATCTAAGAACGCATATGGAGAATGCCTCCAGCGTGACAAGTGCCTGGACTACTATCGAATCACGGCAATCCTATTGACCGGCGACAGCCTATGATGTCATCAATATGTAACCTGGAAGTATATAAGGGCGCCTTGCAAACATGACACCACCTTTTCGTCTTTGGGGACTGTTTTGTCTGAATGCTAATCGAGTTAAGGAAATCCAGATTCATTTGTTTTCTGCCTGGGATCTAGAGCATGCACAGTCAGCCTAAAGGCAGTTTGTTTGGTAAATGTATGAAAGGTGAGCGTTTTTCAATCCGAGATCGCTCCACTCTTGTCTGGCCCTCTTCTTGAGGGAAGAGGGTTTGGCATCTGAGACTGGTGATGCAGTTCTTCTCACGCTGAGGCTGAGCGCTGACACGCACCAGGGGTTTTCAACAAACGATCCTGCGACTGACTAGACTTATCAACAAGTGATCTAGGGATGGCTGGTGAGAAGGGAAACTAATCTTCTCAGCCATCCTGACTGTGTATGCTGAGCTGATGAATGTTATGGAACACGCTTCAGGCAGGCTGCGGCTGCCATGTGTGCGCGTTAGAGGAGAGACCGCTCATAGTAGTTTGAACAATCGATTTCTCTCTGGCCTTGAGAGGCACCCTGTGTACAGCCCATGTGTGCTTGGAAAATACTCCTCAATGATGTTGGCTTCAGCAGAAAACCTTGTCAACTAGTAGGCTCCTTACAGTATTAACTGGATTCTGCCAAGCGGTCCCTAAGGAAGGGGATCTGCTTGTTCAGCCTACAGCTTGGGTTACCTACCGGGCGGATCTGGATCTGATCTCGGTAGTAGGCCCCTAGTGAGGCCTCCCAATTAGATCAGTCTGTAAGCCTGTATGGCCTCCTGAGGACCCCTGTAATGTATGTGCTCAGTAGATCCTAGGAATCGAGCAGACAAACTCCCCTCGCTAGAAAGCACTACTCTGAATACAGCTCTCCAGGATACCCATCTCGGAGATCCGGTTCAAGGAGGACACTGCCTTTTTTCCCTCAATCTGGATGCCTAAGCAGTAGGCGAATGTCCGTAGGCTCTGTTTTCAAACAGACAGAGTTGGCCAAGCCAAAGTGTCCCTCAGTAGCGACACCAGGTAAGGTCATCCTGGTGGCATTCGGTGAGTCTTTTTCCCCAAATAGTGGCTGGCTGGGGCGCCCTCGGGTCCCCTAGCCACATTTCCTTAAAGGAACCCCTTCTGTTGAATTGGTTGGTTCCAGGTCTTTGAGCAGCCTGGCTAGGACTTCATGTAATGTATGAAGGTTCCTACTGAGGCTTATAGGTCAGGCTATGACTACATGGGCTATGTAGGGAATGCTGTCACTGACAGCCTAGTGTGACCAGAGGGGGAGTGGTTCAGGCATTTCAGTTGAATTTACTTGTTCTGACAGTTGTCACTGCCAGTGGGCACTCCCCTCAGCATGGCCTAGTGGGTATATCGTTCCCCATATGCGTTCTTAGACAAAGTGCGAGTACCCTTTCGAAAGGGAACGTCTCAGGTTACGTATGTAACCTCTGTTCCCTGAGAACAGGGAACGAGACACTGTGTCTCGTTGCCATGCCTCGGGGCCTGCCTGCCAAACATTCCCTTCAGATGAAAGGTGGGGTCATGTTTGCAAGGCCCCCTTTCTTCCTGGTCGCATATTGATGACATCATAGCCTGTTGCCGGTCAATAGGATTGCCGTGATTCAATAGTAGTTTAGGCACCTGTCACGCTGGAGGCGTTCCCCATATGCGTTCTTAGGCGCATTGTCTCGTTCCCTGTTCTCAGGGAACAGAGGTTACATATGCTTGATTGCTTCAGTATCCTGTCTCCCGTCTGCATCCCGCTCAGCTAATGAGTGTAGCTCTGTACAGTCTTGCTTTTGAATCTCTATTTGATATATTTTCTTTGTTCTACTGCTAAATATAACTTACTCATCACCATATATTGTTTAAATAATGCCTGTCATGTTAAATTTGACATCACTAGCTTTTAACCTAAATCACCATAACACATTAGCATTTCTCTAGCCTGTTAGCTTGTCATCCCTCCACCCAGGTCTCCTGTTTTCTGAGTTCATTAAAAAAACGTGGTGAGTTGGAATAGTAAATAGTCTCCTACAAACCACTGTGGCAAGTTGGATTAATCAACAAACACGGTAAGCTATGTCATCTTCTCCTGTCATTATCACTTGCACTGTTTGCTGCATGTTTAGTATAGGCTTCTCCGTTGGCAAACAGGGCTTCACATGTGATAAATGTAAAGAGATAATTAGGCCGCAGCAGGGAAACTGGGTAACGGTGAGGCGGCATAGTCGCGGATAAAAAAAACCACTCTTCCGTTCCGATTAGAACATCAAACAGGTTCTCCCCACTCAGTGACGCACCCACTGAGAATCCTGTTGAAAGTGCCCTAGTTATTGGCGATTCTATTACACGGAACGTGAAAATAGAGACACCAGCCACCATAGTCACATGTTTACCGGGAGCCAGAGCGCCTGACATCAAAGCAAATTTACAAGTGCTAGCTAATGCTAATCGTAAATTCTCTAAGATTATTATTCACGTCGGCACTAATGATGTTCGACTTCGTCAGTCGGAGATCACCAAAATTAACATTAAAGAGGTGTGAACTCGCTAGTACGATGGCAGGTTCAGTTTTTTGTTCTGGTCCGCTCTCCGTTAAAAGGAGTGATGAGATAGTTATCAGATTATCATCACTCAATGGCTATTTGTCGAAGTGGTGTCTGCAAAATAACATAGGGTTCATAGACAATTGGAAAAGCTTTTGGGGCAGACCTGGCCTGTTAAAACACGACGGCATCCATCCTTTTTGGAGTGGTGCCGCTCTTCTCTCTAGTAATTTGGCATATAGTCTTAGAGCTAAACCTTGACTCACTAGGGCCCAGGTCAGGAAGCAGACGGACTGGCTTACCCGACCGCCTGCTAGCTGCCTCCCGTTACAGAAGTCAGGTAAATCCCAACACATAGACACTCTTTTACCTAGATATTATCACATAGAGACTGTGTCTGTTCCGCGAATTAGTAATTACAAAAAAACAACAAAACCATTCAACGGTAATAATTTAATTGATGTCCAACAAATAAACAATAGATATAATACGGATAATCAAATAATAAAGCTCGGGTTGCTGAATATTCGATCCCTTTCCCCAAAAGCGCTCATTGTTAATGATATCATTACAGATAATAATCTAGATGTGCTGTGTTTGACAGAAACCTGGCTAAAACCTGATGACTACATTACTTTAAATGAGTCCCCCCCACAAGATTATTGTTATAAACACAAGCCGTGTCTGAAAGTTAAAGGGGGAGGGGTTGCTGTAATTTATAATAATATCTTCAGTATTACTCAGAAGTCTAGTTTCAAATATAATTCCTTTGAGGTTTTGGTGCTTTATGTAACGTTATGTAGTGCAAATGATAAATCCCGTGTAATATTTGTGTTAGCTACTGTATATAGGCCACCAGGGCACAATACAGACTTTATCAAAGAATTTGCTGATTTTCTATCAGAGTTAGTTCTGGCCGTAGATAAATTACTAATTGTTGGTGATTTTAATATCCATGTAGACCAGGGCCGGATTGGGATTAATTTTCAGCCCTGGACTTTATGCCATAGACCGGCCCACTTTTATTCATATTTTATTCAATTTATATTACTTTTATGCTATTCCCTTTCAATCATGGGCTTTGTATTTTCTATCGTTTGATTAAAACATAATGGGTCACTAACACTAGCATAGAAAGTTGTTATATTGTAACTAATGTGATCAGTGCAAAAAATAAAACAAATGCTTCTCTTACTTAGTATTTTTGTTTTGTTTCCAGTCCAAATATCTAAAAACAAAATCTTATATCAAGATGCATTTGCTAAACAAGTATGAAAAAACCACCTGAAAATTAGCTGAGTGATTTTTTTTGCTTAAAACAAGCAATAATATCTGCCAATGGGGTAAGACAAATAATTGTTTTAGCTTGTTTTAAGCAACAACAAAGGACAACAAAGCAACTTAATTTTTAGGGTGTTTTTTTTTCTTTTTTCTCCAGAAAACAAGACATAATTCTTTGTGCCATTTCACTTGTCTAGTAAATGTATCTTGAATTAAGAATATTTAGATATTTGAACTGGAAACAAGTAAGATACTAAGTAAGAAAATCATTTTTTTTTTCTCAGTTTGCTTATTCACACACTATGGTACAATAGCAGCTTACCTGTGTCTAAGAGCATTAGTCTCTTCACACCTGGTTACTGGCTCTCTTTCTGACACTAAATGAAATGTGTTACATTTATTTCTCACCACAAATATCCCCTTTTTACAAAGTTTTCATTACTTTTGTTTAGTTGCATTAATGTATTGCTGAATCATCAGGGATCATTAATTATCATTGAGCAGGGCTCTTCATTACTATTAGTTCTTCTGAAAGACAATCCTGCCCATTCTGGTGTGTTGGTAATAACGTTATTGGGCCTTGCTCTTCACTAGCTGCGTTTCCATTACATATTTACGCAAAACTTTTGCGTTATTTCCTAAATGTCGATAAAAAAACTATTGCGAAATGATCGCCTTTCCATTAACCGATGTTATGCGACTTTTTTTTTTCTTTTTTTTTCATTCAAAAAATTATGCCACACTTAAGTTGGTAGGTTTATGTATATCCCAGCCACCGCAATAGTCATTATTTAATGGAAGGAGACATAGGCATATTATTCAAGCATGAATTAAAATTAAAAAAGCGAAATGTTTGAATTTGCATGGTGGTAAGTTTTTTTTACAATTTCGTTATTTTGGCTTGAAATTTTGTTTGTTGAAAATATAAACTGAATTTAGAAATGCTTTTTAAAAGAAAAACTTTGCGTTTAATAAACAGAATACATTTTTGAAATGAAGATGACGTTTGGACGGAGTGCAGCGCATGCAAAATAATCTGTTCCCATGTTATTGTGTGTCTAGGCCCACACAAATAAAAGTAGATAGTTTGTGGTTTATAATTATGTCTTGCACTTATATCTTTATGGATAAAAATGACGGAGTACTGTGAGAGGTTTCCGCTGTCATAAAGGAACATATCTGTCAGAACGCGTCGCACCGGCGCTTTCGTCAGACAGAGGGTTATAGAAACGTATGTTTCATAGTTAGGCTATGTTGAACTATTAGCCTATAATATTATTATTTTTTAAATTTCATATGTTGCAAGAAACGTGAGTACAACAACCTTCTATGCAAACCTTGGCAATAGAACTGGATTGCGGTAAAATAGTTAATAAAAAAGTGTGGCTGCTGTGAGTGCAGGCAGCCTAGGGACCATCTAGGGAGCATCCATATTTCAACCCAGTGCCATGACAACAACGGCCCTCGAGGCCAAAAAAATATACCGGCCCACCGGGAATTTTCCCGATGCTCCCGATTAGCCAATCCGGGCCTGATGTAGACACGAAAAAGACACATTGGGATTAACAATTAAAGACATTATAAACTCTATTGGAGACGTGTCAGGACCTACTCATCGCCCTAATCATACTTTAGACCTAATATTGTCACATGGAATTGTAGAGGAAAAATTTAATCATAGAAGAAGATTTATGTTTAAGGTTATACAGAAGTCAACATCTGTCTCTGTTATTCCAAAACACCTCTTAGCTTGGGGTCACGGGACACCTAGTTTGGAGACTCTCTCGGGCCTTAGGTGTCGCTGATTAAAACACACACACACAGTCAAACCTACATCTACCACATAAAATGTATGCATGGTCGTAAACCACCCCCCCCCATAACCACTTGAGGTCTTGACACAAACACTGATGGGGGAAGATAGGGGTGAGGGGGACCATTGTGTCCCTTGCTTTCTTTTAATTAGTTACAGAAGGGCAGGGGGAAAGGCATTTGTTTCACCTTTCCTCTGTACGGAAAACTGAGACACTGAGGGGTATAAAAGCTTGGGCCTTCTTTGTTTTCTCAGTTCACACTTGTGGTAACCTCCAGTATGGTTGCTCCAACTGTGGATTCATTTCTTGCAAGGAATTAAATCTTTAAAGACACAATTGGCTAAGTTATGTCACTCATTCAGAAATGCAAAGGAGTTAACATATTTTTGCCGCAACAATTTTGGTGTCAGGAAGTGAGGATTCCTTGGATGTGCCTTCCGGAACCCGAGAACGGACGGTGACTGATCATCCTGGACGTAGAGTCACAGCCTTACCCCGACTGATTAAGGGAGAAGGGCCGGCTGCTCTAGGGGTTCTGGAGGGTCCAACCACTGGAATAAGAGAAAACGAACCCGAAGTGGCAACGGGACACTCTGGTAAGAGACAAATCCAAAACAATGGGAATTTTAATGTGAATTTGGTTAAATTAAGATTTGGGAAACTAAGGGTTAAACCATAGGGGGAGTCTGGTTCTGTGGTCAACGCGATTGAGAAATTCTGGGAGAATTGAGATCATGGAACGTGATCAAGAAATTCTGTGAGAGTTGAAATCACATAGAGGGTGATTAAGAAATTCTGGGAGAATTGAGATCGTGGAACAAGATATTCTGGGAGAATTGAAATCACAGAGGGTGCTGGAAGTGTCCGCCCGTCTGTCCTGGGTGAAGGATCAGATCTGTACGGAGACGTCCGACAGATTAATAGCATGCACGCAAAAGACCACAGAAAGACTGCCACTATGGAATATCCCAAAGAAGCTAGCAGAATATGATACACCGGTATTTTGTCAAATGAAAAAATTATATGGCCAGAGATGCATGGGGGATATAGAGAAATTAATTAAATATCATGATTTCCAAAAGAAAAGAAACACTGTGAGTCAACAGGATGAGAGTGGTGAAAGACTCCAACTAACAGTGTTGAATGAAATTGATAGCAGGGAAGGAAATTTTTTTTGTCTGATCACAATGAAGCCACAGCTGTTTAAAGATCATTGGTGAGTATGAACTTTGATTAAGCTATGGATAACAGTTTGTGATAACTAGAGCTAACAATTTGAGAGACATTATCAGTAACTTGATCAGGCCGGATAAAGTTTTTGAGACGGAAGAGAGCAAATGCTGTAAGCAGCTCTGCTCTGAAGCCAGCAATTTAAAGAAATAAGCAGAACTTATTAAGAAAATGGGCAGCAATGTTTTAATTATGTTTAGTAAATTATACGGCAATTTAACTGGCTACAAATTAATTGAGAACTAGAGAAATTCAAATTTCTAGATGTTAGTGCATAATGAATAATGAATAATCATGGGTTGTACAATGGGTGGAATGCCATTAAACCCTGACAGAAAGATCCCAGTAACTAAGGGATTGTATAATCTGATAACATTAAACCCTGAAGGAAAGATCCCAGTAACTGTGGGAATCTGAGCTAAATGTGATTTTTGTTTTGAAAAAGCAGATGAAAGATACCATGAATTGCTGAATGACACAGAGTG
Organism: Gobiocypris rarus; assembly: GCA_023029165.1. Classification (NCBI taxonomy): domain Eukaryota; kingdom Metazoa; phylum Chordata; class Actinopteri; order Cypriniformes; family Gobionidae; genus Gobiocypris; species Gobiocypris rarus. Next base: position 23,023,186 of record CM040919.1, on the reverse strand, counting down.
TTCTAGTTGTGGTCAGCAGGGCTGTGTCCACTCACCCATAAGGTGTAGAAAGTGTGACAAATGAGGACACCACACTAAACCCAGTAAAAAGAAAGAAACAGAGATGAGATTTAAACTCTGTCTAAGAAAATAATTAAATAACAATAGGGTTATAATAAATATGTTCTTGCTCTTCTCACTTTTGCAGAACTCTGATAATGCTTATTGGACTGAATATTAGGTTGTTGAAATAACTATAGCTAAGTTAATATGTTGGAAACCCTAGAAGTTGATGCTTTGGTTTCAAAAGATAAGCTTGTGCTGAGCTGTAATAAAATGATTTGCTTATCTGAATCTGGCACCACCACGTCATTTCTGGTGCTGTGGCCTAGCTTGAGTAACACAGAATCCATCTGATGGTGATTTGAAAATGTGATTTCAGTCTAAGGATAGAGTTTAAAAGGAAAATGTCTGAAGTTTATTTGAAAGTATTGAATCTGATTGCCTGATCGATTGCTCCCTGATCGATTGCTCCAGTCTACCTACTGCTGCTGCTGCATGCCTTTTCGCTAGCCTGGTAGCTTTCCATCCCGGCACCCGGGTCTCCTGTTTTCTGAGTTCATTAGACAACTGTGGTGAGTTGGATTATTAAATAGACTCCATCAAACAAAGTAAGTGGAGTAAGTTGTGTGGTAAGTTTTGGATTCATCAACAAATACGGTAAGCCATGTCTTCTTCTCCTGTCATTGTCACTTGCACTGCATGCTACATGTTTAGCATATCTATCTCCGTTGGCGAACAGGGCTTCACATGTGTTAAATGTAAGGAATTAATCAGGCTGACGGAGAAGATTTCAGATTTAGAGACACGCATCCAGACTTTATGTGAGAGTAGTGAGAATGGTACAGCTTTAGATACTGTTTTGGATGCGACTAGCTTAGTGAACACTCATTGTTTGGTTCCGGCTGAGCCCCCGCAGCAGGGCAATTGGGTGACTGTGAGACAGCATAGTCGCGGATCTAAAAACCACTCTGCCGTTCTGATTAGAACATCAAACAGGTTCTCCCCACTCAGTGATGCACCCACTGAGGATCCTGTTGAAAGTGCCTAGTTATTGGCGATTCTATTACACGGAACGTGAAAATAGAGACACCAGCCACCATAGTCACATGTTTACTGGGAGCCAGAGCGCCTGACATCAAAGCAAATTTAAAAGTGCTGGCTAAAGCTAATCGTAAATTCTCTAAGATTATTATTCACGTCGGCACTAATGATGTTCGACTTCGTCAGTCGGAGATCACCAAAATTAACATTAAAGAGGTGTGTAAACTCGCAAATACGATGTCACCGGCAGTCTGTTTATCTGGCCCCCTCCCTGTTAAAAGGAGTGATGAAATAGTTAGCAGATTATCATCACTCAATGGCTGGTTGTCTAAGTGGTGTCCGCAAAATAACATAGGGTTCATAGACAATTGGAAAAGTTTTTGGGGCAGACCCGACCTGTTGAAGATAGGCGGAATTCATCCTACCGGGCTGGTGCTGCTCTTCTCTCTAGTAATTTGGCACATAGTCTTAGAGCTAAACCTTGACTCACTGGGGCCCAGGTCAGGAAGCAGACAAACTGGCTAAACCAACCGTCTGCTAGCTGTCTCACGTCACCAGAGTCAGCTAAATCCCAGCACATAGAGCGCTTTCACCTAGATATTATCACATAGAGACTGTGTCTGTTCCCGAATCAGTAAATACAAAAAACATCAAAACCATTCAACAGTAAAAATTTAATTGATGTCCAACAAATAAACAACAGATATAATACGGATGAACAATTGATAAATCTCGGGTTGCTGAATATTCGATCCCTTTCGCCAAAAACGCTTATTGTTAATGATATGATTATGGATCATAACCTAGATGTGCTGTGTTTGACAGAAACCTGGCTAAAACCTGACGACTACATTACTTTAAATGAGTCCACTCCCCAAGATTATTGTTATAAACACGAGCCACGTCTGAAAGGAAAAGGGGAGGTGTTGCTGTAATTTATAATGATATCTTCAGTATTACTCAGAAGTCTAGTTTCAAATATAATTCCTTTGAAGTTTTGGTGCTTTATGTAACATTGTGTAGTGTAAATGATAAATCCCGTTTGACATTTGTGTTGGCTACTGTATACAGGCCACCAGGGCACAATACAGACTTTATCAAAGAATTTGCTGGTTTTCTATCAGAGTTAGTACTGGCTGCAGATAAAGTACTAATTGTTGGTGATTTTAATATCCATGTTGACAATGAAAAAGCGCATTGGGATTGGCATTTAAAGACATTATAAACTCTATTGGAGTTAGACAACACGTATCTGGACCCACTCATCGCCTTAATCATACTTTAGATCTAATACTGTCACATGGACTAAATGTTGATACCATTAAAATTCTGCAGCAGAGCGATGACATCTCAGATCATTACCTAATATCATGTATACTTAATATAGCTAAGGCTGCAAAGCCATCCCCTACTTCAAATATGGCAGGACTATAACGCTGCGACTAAAGATTGCTTTATACATAATCTTCCTCATCAGTTCCATCTCCTCAGAATTACAGATAGCCAAGAGGAACTTGATGTTGCAACAGAAACTACTGACTCTCTCTTTACTAGCACTTTAGACATAGTTGCTCCTCGGCTTAAAGAAGATTAAAGCAAATAATCCAACGCGTGGTACAACGAGCACACTCGGGCCCTTAAAACAGCAGCCAGAAAAATGGGCGCAGCTGGAAGAAAACAAAACTGGAGGTTTTTCGCAATTTGTGGAAAGAGAGCATGATTGCATACAGAAAGGCCATAAAAACTGCTAGATCTGCTTATTTCTCAACTCTTTTAGAAGAAAACAAACACAACCCTAGGTATTTATTCGATACAGTGGCTAAATTAACAAGGATAAAGCTTCAACTTCTGGCGTTTGTAAACAACACAGCAATGTGACTTTATGAACTTCTTTACTAGTAAGATTGATAACATTAGGAATAAAATTATAACCATGCAGCCGTCTACTACAGTATCACTTCAGACAGAACATTGTAGTCTCACTGAGGAAAAATTACACTCATTCACTGCTATAGGAGGAGAAGAATTGGCTAAACTTGTTAAATCATCAAAATCAACAACATGTATGCTTGACCCTATACCGACTAGGCTATTAAAAGAGATGCTTCCAGAGGTCATAGATCCTCTGCTTAATATTATTAATTCATCCTTGACATTAGGATATGTACCAAAAACTTTTAAGTTGGCTGTAATTAAACCACTTATTAAAAAAACGCAACTTGATCCTAAAGAATTAGTCAATTACAGACCAATCTCGAATCTACCGTTTCTATCAAAAATATTAGAAAAGGCCGTGTCTTCACAATTATGTTCCTTTTTAGAAAGAAATGGTATATGTGAGGATTTCCAGTCAGGATTTAGGCCGTATCATAGTACTGAGACTGCTCTAATTAGAGTTACAAATGATTTACTCTTATCATCTGATCGTGGTTGTATCTCTCTATTAGTGTTACTCGATCTTAGCGCTGCATTCGATACTATCGATCACAATATTCTTTTGAATAGACTCGAAAATTATGTTGGCATTAGTGGAACTGCATTGGCATGGTTTATATCTTACTTATCTTACCGTTATCAGTTTGTAGCAGTAAATTAAGAGATGTCACACCGATCACAAGTTCAGTATGGAGTACCGCAAGGCTCAGTGTTAGGACCGTTGCTTTTCACCCTGTATATTCTACCACTGGGAGATATCATTAGGAAGCATGGCGTTAGTTTTCATTGTTATGCTGATGATACTCAGCTCTATATTTCTTCACACCCTGAAACTTACCAATTCACAAGATTAACGGAATGCATAGCTGATATTAAAAATTGGATGAATAGTAATTTCCTGCAACTTAATTCAGATAAAACTGAATTTTTAATTATCGGACAGAAAAGCTCCACAAGTAGTGCCCTAGAATACTGTCTAACCCTCGATGACTGCTCTGTCAAGTCCTCGTCAGTGAGGAACCTGGGTGTGCTCTTTGATACCAATCTTTCGCTTGAAAGCCACGTTTCTAGCATCTGTAAAACTGCATTCTACCATCTTAAAAATATATCTAAATTACGTCACATGCTTTCAATGCAAAATGCTGAACAATTAGTACATGCGTTCATGAGCTCAAGGCTAGATTATTGTAATGCTCTACTGGGTGGTTGCCCTGCTCGCTAATAAATAAACTCCAGCTGGTCCAAAACGCAGCAGCTCGAGTTCTTACTAGAACCAGGAAGTACGATCATATTAGTCCAGTTCTGTCAACACTGCACTGGCTCTCTATTAAACATCGCATACATTTTAAAATCTTGCTTATTACTTATAAAGCAATAAATGGTTTAGCTCCCCAGTACTTAAGTGAGCTCTTAACACATTATACTCCATCACGTCAATTCGGTCTCTAAACTCTGGCCAGTTGAAAATACCTAGAATATCTAAATCAACTGCAGGCGGTCGATCCTTTTCCTATTTAGCACCTAAACTCTGGAACAGTCTTCCTAGCATTGTTCGGGAAGCAGACACACTCTGTCAGTTTAAATCTAGACTAAAAACACATCTCTTTACTATGGCATACACATAGAACATTTTTAACTTTCTTTATTCAAATAAAATGACTGATTGTTAGGCTGCATTAACTAGGTCAGCCGGAACCGGGAACACTTCCCATAACACCTGATGTACTCGTTACATCATAAAAAGAGTGGCATCCACACTAATGTTAGTCTCTCTGTTTATCCCGAGGTTTACTGCAGTCGGCCGGATCCAGGCCGTGTCCGGATCGGATGGTGGACCTGCATCTGGACATGACCAGCTCATCCTGGAGTGTCTGCTGAGACTGTGTCCATTAGTGTCTCCTCTGAATTTGCCTCACCGGCACGTCATCCTCAATTAACCCGTCTCGGCGCAATAACTCTGATCTTTCAAGTATTCATATTCTTGTGTAATCGACGCGCCATCTTAAATGAGCCCGTCTCTGCGTCATACCCAAAATTTCGAATATTCCTATCTTATATGATTTATGACCTGCAAGGTTGCCAGAGTAATAATTATACACTGTTAATAATAGGCCAGAGGAGAACTGGCACCCGACTGAGTCTGGTTTCTCCCAAGGTTTATTTTTCTCCATCATGCCCTGATGGAGTTTTGGTTCCTTGCCACTGTCGCCTTTGGCTTGGCTTGCTCAGTTGGGGACACTCAAATTATGATCCAAGTTACTCAACTAAATATACAAATTGAATTTATTAATTTGGTCATATATAATTCTATAAACTATCCAAATTAAACTAGCCAAATCAAATTTTGTTGCAATGTTGTCCTGTTTAACACTGTGAAGCTGCTTTGAAACAATCGTCATTGTAAAAGCGCTATATAAATAAAGTTGATTGATTGATTGATTGATTGATTGATTGATTGATTGAAAACAATTTTAATTTCTAGCCAGATCTTACTAGCGTGTGTAAAGAGTGAAAAGTTGCAGTGCAGATGAAGATGCAGTGTGCCAGCCCTGAAGGCCTCAGAGTCTCTCTCTCTCATTCAAACCCAGCACAAAGCTGTTATCTGAGCATGTGTCATAAGTGATGAGATACTTATGGTTAAGCACAGGGCATCAGTTGAAAATCATAGAGACAATGATTTGATAAAAAGGAATTTTTTGACTAATAGTTAAAGGTTTGCCATGGAGGGCAATGATATATATTTTGATTAAACAAAATGAGATGTTTTTAAAATATAGAACTGAAAATGTTGTGTCTGATCTAAGCATTCACCATGTACAGGACAGATGGATCGAGACACAAAGGTAGCAGAACATTAAACTGAAAGGACAGTTGTTCTGGCTAAATTCACTGAGTGGTGGATTTTAGTGATTTAGTTGTATTGTGATAATTAACCTGTCTCCATGTTCTACCTATAGTAAGCAGACCAGATGGCTCTGATGACTCTTGAATGCACTCTATGGAAAGCTCCAGAAAACAAGATCCAGTTGAGGGTCCAAAAAAAAAAAAAAAAATTCAAGCGATGACCAATGTGCATAAGATGATTCACCAAAGACGGGTAAGATCCTCTCTTGGCCAGCAGGGGGACAACCTAAGCCATGGTTTCATCGATATTGGGGGCAACTCCAAGAAGGGGGGTGTTTTTATGTGAGGTGTGTATGAGAGTTGAGCAGATGTCTGTAAGGCCAGCAGCATCATAAAGGGAGGAGTTGTGTTTTTGTAGGGGCCGAGATATACAGCAGTCCGACCCAGAGATGTTCCTCTATACCGCTCACCCAAGAACCGCTTATATTGTTTGTGAATTCCAGGGAAGACCCTGAGGGAAAGTTATGATGGTAAGGGGCATTCAAGAGCCAGCTGAGACCATGTTGTGATTGTCATAAATTTTATGGAGAACAGAACAAAATGTATTAATTGGTATAAGTAAAACTGTGTGATATTGAACTAATATGTCTCTATCATAGTCTTAAATCCTGCAGGTCATTAGATATGGCATAGGATAATTCGAAGACATGATGATGGCTTTAAGATGAGGACAGCTTTTGAAGTTCAAAAGAGAAGGTCTGGATAACAAAGGTATTTAAATTAAAGATTATAGTTTGTTCTGAGTTAAAGTCTCAGAGGCTGTTGAAAAGATTATCTGTGTGTGTGTGTGTGAGAGAGAGAGAGAGAGAGAGAGAGAGAGAGAGAGAGAGAGAGGCTGCTTGGCGGGGATGGCACAGTGTCTGTAATCGGCCATGTTAAAGCTGAGATAAAACCAAAACAACCCAGCTGACTTTTCTAAAGACAACTTAATAGTGAACAGACATGATTTGAAAATGGTTAAGATCCAAGTAGAAGCAAATTTCGAGAATGAGCAGTTCATATTTATGCCCTGATTGAGCGTAGTGTTTTATCACTACAGATGGGTTAAGCCAAACGACAGACTTTAAAAGAAGTGTATTATTCTGAGTGATTCTGATAAAAGATGATCCAGAACATGTGACTAGCTTTAAGTGGATTGATATCCAGCTTGGTCTGTTACTTGTAATAATGATGACTACTTTTGTCATTTATGATGTGGATTTGAATTACTCTCTGGATTAGTTAAAATAGTAAGCGTAAAAATTATAGACTTGAGGACAGAGACAAAATGACAAATTGGCTTAAGTCATTATCTAAATTATCCAGAGAATCCATCACAATTATGAAAGGCCAGTGGGCGAACAAAGGAATATAAACTTTAAAATGAGGCAGGACATTCATTTATCTAGAGAACTACAATTAATGTAAGAGAAAAACAAAAACAAAACAAAACAAGAGGCTGTGAGGCTTTCTGTGTGACTAGGATTGAGATGGAGGACTGTAATATTTTGGATTTCTGCAGAGCAGTGGACAGTGGAAAGGTGTGCCGTAGGTGAGACAGAGGACTTCGCGGTGAAGGTGAGACTGTATCAAGGATCGGCTCTGAGCCCCTTCTTGTTTGCAGTGGTGATGGACAGGCTGACAGAGAAGGTCAGACAGGAATCTACATGGACTATGATGTTTGAGGATAACATTGTGATCTGTAGTGAGAGCAGGTGGACGAAAGTCTAGAGAGGTGAAGGTTTGCTTTGGAGAGAAGAGGAATGAAGGTTAGTCGCAGGAAGACAGAATACATGTGTGCGAATGAGAGGGAACCAAGTGGAACAGTGAGGTTACAGAGAAAAGAGGTGAAGAAGTGTGTGTGTGTGCAGGCAGGTTGGAATGGGTGGGTAAAAGTGTCAGGTCTGTTGTGTGAGAGAAACAGCAAGAATGATAGGAAAGGTGTGCAGAAGAGTAGTGAGACCAGTGATGATGTATGGTTTGGAGACAGTCGCACTAAGGAAAAGACAGGAGGTTTAGAGGAAGGCCAAAGAGGAGGTTTATGGATGTAGTGAAGGAGGAACATGAAGGTAGGGAAAGAAGGAAAAGAAGATTCAAGATATTGAAAGGAAAATGTACTTTAAAATCCTAATTAATTGGAAAAATTTTGATAAAGAATTGGGTATTGAATATGATTAAGCATAATGTCACAAGAGAAAGATGAGTGAATGAGCTGATTGAATGTAATACGAATAGATATTTATGTAGTTTTGATGAAAAGTTTTCAACATTAACAAATTTAGGTTTATGTTATAAATGGTTAGATATGATGAGTGAAATTGCAGTTGATGGAAACAGTAATTTTGACCAAAAACAGGGTGGTTTGTAAAAAAATTGTGTTGAAACAACGGACTGGAGGAAGTTTGACAAGAATATGATGTTCAGTGAGAAACTGGGAGCATTTAGATCTGAATATAAACATGAAGTTGAGTTAGAGAGGATAATGACAACCATAACAGATGCACAAAAGAGAATCAGTGCATTTCAAACATAGGGCCTGCATGGGCAGAGGAGTCCTGGGCAAAGCACAAACTGAAGGATGTTTATATGGAGATTCAAAGCGCTTAGATGGATTATTATCTATCTTACTTATTTTTTTTGTCATTTAGTTTGAGTTGGACAACATTGGGGTCTGTGATGATTTGGATTTATCAAGAGAATCAATGATTGTTTTTTCTTCCTTTACACTAATCGAGTATTTGTCTCTGAGGAGTGACTGAGGGTCTGGCCTAGGGATGTGTGATGTGTCTTTAAAACACTTGAAAGCAACCAGGTGTCGTGTGTTTGGATTTTAAAGGTATCACACACCTCTAAATTGACAGGAGTGCAGTAACAGAGCTTACTCATTTAGCCCGGCTTCCAGATTTGAAATATGGATTTTATATTAACTTTCACTGAAACACAAAAGAATCAGCATAAAGATTGCCTGGTTAAGACTGGAGCTCGTAGCCCTGACTGAAACATGCAAGCTGATGAAAGGTAAGAGTGTAACAATTTGAACAGATTTGCGTATTGAGTTCGGAGTTGGGCATAATTTTGGGGCATTGTGGAAACACAGGAAAATTGTAATATCGGATGGGCTCCCAATTCTGAATGGTTCAACAGTGTCTGCTCCTCAAGACACAATTTTCTTGACTGGCCAGGTTGATATCTGTGAATGCGCAGCGCACATTAATAACAAAGATTTTACTTCGCAACAGGCAGATGAGGTTGCGAAGGCCGAGGCAGAGAAGCAGTCAAAGGAACCATAATGTCTTTTGATATTTGAAATAAACACAAATGCTTTCACTTCTTTACAGAGTACGGAGTTTACCCCGAAAATTCTTTGACCATTATGTTTAGATGGCTGTATGGATGATCAGGCAGCCAAAGGGGGAATTAATTAAATGAAAATTGATGAAAACTGTCTGGGGTACAGTATTTTTATGAAAACTTTTGTAGAAGAAAAGGCCTAGAGCAAATCTGAGTCTGTTCGAGACTGTTTAATGGAAGGGGTAAACAATAGCTTACATCAATATAATTCGTGAATTATTGCAAAATAAATGTCCTCTTTGTGTCTAAGATCTGTGTGCAGGTTAAGGGACTCCTTTACATAACATCAGACCAGGTGTTTGATGTCGTGATACGGGACTACAGAAGGAAGAGATGGAAAGTGAAAAGGTGACAAGAGCCTTTTGTCGTGCTTCTGACGACAAACACCGCCATCAAGGTAGCTGAGAAAGATCCCACCAGTGATCAGAGAGAAGGAACCGAGAGGAGCTGGAGGCACACGTCTGTGTGGACGGAGGTCACACAAACATCACTTGCTGCTATCACCTCAGGAGCAGAGACACTGGCACAGCGTGGAGCTGAGACAACAAGTTTAGAACCTATTGCAAGCCCACAGAATCAGAGTTGCACAATCTACAGAGAGGTGGCGTCCTTTCATTAACAGAGCAGAAAAGACTAATCTTCATAACTCTTTCTGGGCGTACAACTGTGCGAATCATTTTGCCAACTGAAAGACTGGAGCAAAGCAAAGCCGTGGTGCTCTTTTCGATGCTTGGACTGTGCAACTTGAGAAGAACAACATTCATATATACATTTAACCCTTTAGGCGCCAGAGGTTTTTTCCTTAAACGTTCGATTTTGACATCTTAATTTCAAAAGGCTATATCTTAAAAGTGATAAAAGATAGAGACTTCCTGTAAATTAGAGAAATATTAAGGATGACCCAAAGTTAATGTAGGGATTACATTTTCCCATCTAATTTGCATATTATGACGTCATATGGTGGTGTCCATCATAGATTATAGAATTTTCATGAAAAGTCACATGTTTAAATGATAAAATGCAGCACTTCTTTCCCCAAAAATGTTCCCCAACTTCTGTATGCTATATTACACAATACTGAATGCTTAGGTAAATAGTAAACAAACTGTAAATCATTACTAATAAATGGTTGAAACAAACCGAATGCATGTTGCGGTTGGCCATTTGCTGTAGGGATTTTCCATTTACTACATACATTAGGTACTCTGATTCCATGTATGTGGCACATATATATTATATATTATGCATAATAGCCCCACTGCCCCGTCTGCTCCTGCTATGAGCAGCGCGGCCAGATCTGTGTTGCGCGGCGCCGAGTGTGCACAGCTCGGATGGATTACTGTCATTCTGACTCCCCATCCTGCCTCCACGTTGCCCCATAACAGTCCTATGAATACTTCGACCTGGTCTAACATACCCAGTGGCATTAGACAAAATCTCCACCACAATACTGGCGCCGCGATTGTGGAGAGGCACACGGTCAGAAGACGCTTCATGGCTCGCGCGGTAAAACTCTCCCGCGGCCGCCTCGTTCTCCACAACACCAACACACCTGCTAACTTCGAGATGAAGACTCCGAGCCCGGGAAACATTGTTCCCACCACTGACATTGGGCATAGCACCATCTACATTGGGCAAAGGATTGACCGTTTGTGCTTGGTGTAGGGCTATACTTTCACTTTCAGAATCACCGTCATCTTCTGACAGCAAATAGAAACAGGGTCCGCGAATAGAAGACCCAACACTTCATTACACTACGGGTAAGATTTATTGAAGCCAATACATAATACTAATTATAATAATAATAATAATAATCTAATGTAAATACTCGCTGAGGTTGACAATATTGCTCTGATAAAATGGCTCACTCGAACATGAGCTCCGCTTTTCTTCGCACCGATTCAATGCGCTCTTGCTCGAAGATTTTGTATAGAAGCATGACGTTTTTTTGAGTCAGGGATGAAGTATGATATGTTTGCCATCTAGTGGAGGAGGTCGAATGAAATTCGATACCCTATTTGACAAAATCGGCCGTTTTGTTCAGTGCCGCATCTCGTCGAGTAAACTCGACCGTGGCGCCTAGAGGGTTAAAGTTTTTCTGGTGAATTATCAAAGAATGATAAAAGGGGGAATTGTAGAGGAAAAAATTTATCATAGAAGAAGATTTATGTTTAAGGTTATACAGAAGTCAACATCTGTCTCTGTTATTCAAAAACACCTCTTAGCTTGGGGTCAACGGACACCTAGTTTGGACACTCTCTCGGGCCTTAGGTGTCGCTGATTAAAACCCCCCATTCACCACTTGAGGTCTTGAAGGGCAGGGGGGAAAGGCATTTGTTTCGCCTTTCCTCTGTACGGAAAAACACTGAGACACTGAGGGGTATAAAAGCTTGGGCCTTCTTTGTTTTCTCAGTTTACACTTGTGGTAACCTCCAGTATGGTTGCTCCAACTGTGGATTCATTTCTTGCAAAGAATTAAATCTTTAAAGACACAATTGGCTAAGTTTTGTCTCTTATTCAGAAATGCAACGGAGTTAACGTATTTTTGCCGCAACAGAATAAATGTTGATACCGTTAATTCTGCAGCAGAGCGACGACATCTCAGATCATTACCTAGTATCATGTATACTTAATTTAGCTAAGGCTACAAAGCCGTCCACCTGTTTAAAAAATGGCAGGACTATCACTGCTGCGACTAAAGATTGCTTTTTAAATAATCTTCCTCATCAGTATCATCTCCTCAGCATTCCAGATAGCTTAGGGGAACTCGATGTTACAACAGATGTTGACTCTCTCTTTTCCAGTACTTTAGACACAGTCGCTCCCCTGCGCTTAAAGAAGATTAAAGAAAATAGTCCAACACCGTGGTACAACGAGCACACCCGGGCCCTTAAAACAGCAGCCAGGAGAGCAGCTGGAAGAAAACAAAACTAGAGGTCTTTCGTATTTCGTGGCAAGACCGTTGGTTTGCATACAGAAAGGCCGTAAAAACTGCTAGATCTGCTTATTTCTCAACTCTCTTAGAAGAAAACAAACACAAACCAGGAAGTATGAACACATTAGCCCAGTTCTGTCAAAACTGCACTGGCTCCCTATTAAACGTCGATTAAGATTATTTATAGATAATTAAGCATCTCAGTCTCTCTGTTTTATCCCGAGGTCTACTGCAGTCAACCGGATCCAGGCTGTATCCAGATCAGATGGTGGACCTGCACCCAGATGTGACCAACACATAACCTTGAAGTGTCTGCAGAGACCTTGTCATTTAGACTCCCCCTTAAGCTGCCTCATCGACACGGCATCCTCAATAAACCTGTCTCCGGCGTGATGACTCCGATTGTTTGAATATTCTTAGTTAATAATTCTTTAAATCGATATGTCATCCTCAAAACAACCCATCTACAGCGTGTTGCCGCCGATCTTTCGAATATTACACTTTAGTAATTGTTTAATCAATACGACATCCTCAATAAAAACCTGTCTCCGGCGTAATGACTCCGATATTTCAAATTATTTATTTTAATAATTATTTAAAGCTGCAGTCTGTAGTTAACTAACATTACCTGTAGTTCAGTTTCCATTTCTGTGCAGTCTCATTTCTAATCGTCATCAACAAATTAATGTGGAGTAGAGATGAACAGCTCCGTCTCATAGCTAGCACAAAATAATGGCTATTTACCATAAAGCACGTAGCAAAAAGAGAAACGCACAACAAAGGAAACTCCGTAACTTTTACTGTATGAATTAAGCGAAGGGTGCTACTGTTACATAATAACCATTGAAATGTCTGACCTGTCCAGCAGAAAAAAACTCTCTGCATCCGTTTTGAACCCCTTCAAAGCACGGAGTTAATGCCACCTTTCAAAAGCCCTTTTTATCCTTATTTTGGCATGGTCGAAGTTTCTTTTTTCTGTAACATAGCCATTTTGAAAGTCCGAAGTCTTTTGCATTTTACAACGGGCAAATCTCCATATGTCACTGTCACTGACTGAGGTTTCAACCTTTCTGGATCCGCTATCAAATTAATAAGTTTAATTATATCAAGCACTGTGAGAAAAGACTATAAATCTCCACCTCCAACATCCTCACACGGGATATAGCCTACTAGCTGGGACTTCTTATTGATGTGTACAGATGTGACGCAATGACGCAAAGATATGCTCGAATCTTCCGCGGAAATCCACCAGTACCACTGGAATTAAAAACATTATTACAAGCTTACCATTGTAAATTGAGCTAAGGTAAGCAGATAGTTTTGAAAACTGCCTGGTTATGTACTTGCTCAAAAATTTATTTTGGATCATTTTTAACCCAAAAAGTTACGGACTGTTGCTTTAATCAATAAACCCGTCTCCGGCGTGTTGCCTCAGATATTTTGAATATTCAGATCTATTATGACCTCTGACCTTTAAAATTGCCAGAATAATAATAATAATAATAATACGCTGTTTGATTATCATACAGTAACAATGTGGGCTTTAGATCAGTAATTAGATCAGTAATTTGGTCTATATGATTAATTTAGTTTAATAATTAGATTTATTTGGAAATTTATTTGAAAAATTGTTTTTCCCCAACTGAGCAAGCCAAGCCAGAGGCAACTGTGGCAAGGAAATCAAAACCCCATCAGGAGACATGATGGAGACAAATAAACCTTGGGAGAAACCAGGCTCAGTCGGGATGCCATTTCTCCTCTGGCCAATTAACAAACAGCGTATTATTATTATTATTATTATTATTATTATTATTATTATTATTATTATTATTATTATTATTATTATTCTGGCAATTTTAAAGGTCAGAGGTCATAATAGATCTGAATATTTTCGAAAGATCTGAGGCAACACGCCGGAGACGGGTTTATTGATTAAAGCAGCAGTCCATAACTTTTGGTAACAAAACTAATGGTTCAAAAACAAAAATATATAAGTTAGGTGAACAACGCTATTCAATCTATACATTTATCATGTGAACTACTTACAATATGTTATATGCGTGTGAGTTTGGGACAGAGGGGAACACGGTTGCATTTGCAACAGATATATGCTGCTTATCATATTTGCTGCCACCTTCTCGCTCGATGTCGTTACCAAGTAACGGGTAAACAGCTCCTGCTTTGATGACGCAAACGCACCCGGGTTTGGGACCAAAATATAATATGAACACGGTCCAGGGTGGCACGGTACATGAAAAAATCAGAGCGAAATAGAAGATTTAAAAGAATTACAAGACAGTTTTATAATAATTTAAACAGGCCTTTAAAATTTGGGTAAAAAGTTGCTAACGTTGATTTAAAGCCACAGTGCATTGTTCTGTCAAAATTGACATGATTAACATGAAAAATGTTACGTCAATGTATCGGACTCGTAGACAGCGTAAGCAGAAGGAAACAACTTCTACATGATAGAAAAAAATGAATACTGTATCCTAAATTGAGGATAATGACGCTATATATGCATATTTCTAGAGTGTTAACGATTAAAGAAAAACCACAACAAGAACCGTACAGACCGAAAATCGTGACCCTGAAACCATGATATGAACCGAACTGTGGGTTTTGTGAACTGTACACCCTAATATATATATATATATATATATATATATATATATATATATATATATATATATATATATATTTTGTATAAGGTTTTAAAAGAAGCCATTTTTAATTTTGGTGCATCACTAGATTATACTGTTAGCAAACATCTTACACCACCAACACTGCTGAGAGCAGTGTTTAGATGAATATGTAAATATGTGCTGCACACTTTCCTCTCATAATCTTTCCATTTCATAATCGATACATCATCCTCAATAAACCCGTCTCCGGCGTGTTGCCTCAGATCTTTCGAAAATTCAGATCGATTATGACCTCTGACCTTTAAAATAATAACTTTAATAATAATAATAATAATAATAATACGCTGTTTGTTAATTGGCCAGAGGAGAACTGGCACCCGACTGAGCCTGGTTTCTCCCAAGGTTTATTTTTCTCCATTAGGTCTCCTGATGGGGTTTTGGTTTCCTTGCCACTGTCGCCTCTTGCTTGGCTTGCTCAGTTGGGGAAAAAAACTATTTTTAAAATATATTTCAAATTAAATCTAATTATTAAACTAAATTAACCATATAGACCAAATTACTGATCTAATTACTGATCTAAAGCCCACATTGTTACTGTATGATAATCAAAATATATTCTGTTGCATTTTTTTCTGTTTAACACTGTGAAGCTGCTTTGAAACAATCTGCATTGTTAAAAGCGCTATATAAATAAATTTGACTTGACTTGACTTGACTCTCAATAACATAGTCATACCCCTAGATACTTAGCCTTCTGATCTCAACCATAAAATGCGAAACCATGATTTTTTCAGATCACGGTCCACTATGACAATGCGCATTGCTACCAAACTACTTGAGATTCAGTTCCAATCGTCTCTCAGATGAGACATTTGTGAGTTATATCACCAGTTAGATAGACTCCTTTCAAAGTGTAAATATGACCCCAGGTATGTCTGTGTCAACTGTATGGGATGCGTTGAAGGCATACCTGAGAGGCCAAATTATCTCGTTCTGTGCAGATTAATCTTTTTAAGTTTTTAACCCCTTGCCTGTCAAAGATCGTCGATGGCCCCAGATTATTGTTGTTCAACATTCAATGCACTTTAAAACATCACACTCTAACTTCATCTGGAAAAACTTGGTATAATTATAAATATTAAAGCCCCAGCTTCGTTATGTGACCACTGTTTATAATTAAATGAGGTTGCAGTGACATTAATATCTTAATTTATGTCAGAGTGCAAACTAATCGTTCTGTAATTAACGATATTTTGAATGGAATATCAACAAGAATCAAAAGCCAGTCACATCTCCGTTTTATTTGTGATCACAAACATCCTCTAAACAGCTTCCGTCAGGCTCTAAATCCAAACGTGTGCATATTTGGACAAATATAGATGTATTATCACATGTTTGCAAAATATTTCGTAATACAGAATACCATTTCTATTAATTTCTCACTGAATTATGTTGATCTGAAGAGCTGAATGACATTCAGAGCGATCTCTGTCTGTTTACGTCCTCCTGCACATCACTTATAATCTCAGAGCTCTCATTCGCAGTACAGCTGTCAATTATCTTACGTGACTCAACGTGACAACAATCCTACCCGATCTGGTCATGCTGTTCAGTGCACTTCCTCAATTTCATCTCTCTGTTGTAAATATTGCCAACGCCTGAAAAGCGAAGCTAATAACGCACGATTACGATGGCATGTGGTTGTGTGCGTTTTGTATGTGATTTGGTGTATTTTTACATGAATAAAGAATGTGTCCAGTAGCATGCTAAGCAAGTGTTGCGATTAGCTCCATGTAAAATGCTAAATATAACATTTTAACATCATTGAACATCACTGTAACCCACATTATATCGCGATCGGAAGAAATTACAAACACTCGCTGGCTGTTTAACCCTTAGGACCCGAGAAACGCGCCTGTGCGTTTGGCTGGATCCAGGGCCGTGCACAGGGGGGTGGCCTGGTGGCTAGAGCCACTGCCCCTTTACCCTCATCGGCTGAGGTGCCCCTCTTGCCCCCTTCCCTCCCTTACCTATGGAAGGATATCGCTGACAATTTTCAAAAGGAATTGCAAGTTGTATTTGCAATTGCGTTTTCAATTTGTGGACGCATAAACTCTGACATAATTCAAACGCAATTGCAAATCGTGCATTTCTGTTTGCAATTTCGTTTACGCGAACACACAAGGGCTGCCATATTTCAAATGAAAAAGCAAAGTCTGTTTGCAATTGCATTTCCAATGTCTTTCAAGTTATGACCCTGCCATTTTTGAATAATAATAGAAAATCACCTATTTGCTATTTCATTTCCTCCGTGTCCTGCCACAACCTGCACAAAATTCAAATGGAATTGCAATCCCCTTTACGTTTGCATTTCCGACCTCTAACACAGTCAACTGTCAATCAGGCTTGAGAGCGGGGTTTATTGATGTAGTCTGAAAGTAGGCCACGCCCTCAAGTGGTGGAAAATGGGGAATTTGGCTATTTTTTGTAATAAAAAACAAAGTTCAAACGCTTTAGTTCAAAGTCAGAATTCAGATCTGATTGTGTTGGTCGGGTGCCATGTCAGCTGCTGGTGTTGCTCCACTGTGTTTTATCAAGGGCAGGGTCAATGCAGCTAGCTATCAGGAGATTTTGGAGCACTTCATGCTTCCATCTGCTGAAAAGCTTTATGGAGATGAAGATTTCGTTTTTCAGCACGACCTGGCACCTGCTCACACTGCCTAATACCATGGTTTACTGACCATGGTATTACTGTGCTCAATTGGCCTGCCAACTCTCCTGACCTGAACCCCATAGAGAATCTGTGGGATATTGTGAAGAGAAAGTTGAGAGATGCAAGACCCAACACTCTGGATGAGCTTAAGGCCGCTATCGAAGCATCCTGGGCCTCCATAACACCTCAGCAGTGCCACAGGCTGATTGCCTCCATGCCACGCCACATTGAAGCAGTCATTTCTGCAAAAGGATTTCCGACCAAGTATTGAGTGCATAACTGAACATAATTATTTGAAGGTTTACTTTTTTGTATTAAAAACACTTTTCTTTTATTGCTCAGATGAAATATGCTAATTTTTTGGGATAGGAATTTTGGGTTTTCATGAGCTGTCTGCCAAAATCAGCAGTATTAAAACAATAAAAGACCTGAAATATTTCAGTTGGTGTGCAATGAATCTAAAATATATGAAATTTTAATTTTATCATTACATTATGGAAAATAATGAACTTTTATCACAATATGCTATTTTTTTGAGAAGGACCTGTATATATATATATATATATATATATATATATATATATATATATATATATATATATATATATATATATATATATATATATATACTCATGAGAATGATTAGTGAAAGATCATGTGACACTGAAGACTGGAGTAATGGTGATAAATTCAGATTTGATCACAGGAATAAATTACACCTAACTATATATTCACATAGAGAACATTTGTTTTAAATTGTATAAATATTTCACAATATTACAGTTTTTACTATTTGGATGAAATAAATCCAGCCTTGGTGAGCAGAAGATACTTTTTTTTAACAAACAGTTCTAAAATATGAGGGGCCGTATAGGCCATAATTACTGAAAAGCCTCTTACATACATATATGACATAGCCTACAGTTAGCCTACATGAGAAATTGCATTATTGGCCCAATTGGAGGCGCTATATCTCCGTTGCCTTTAAGGGTGCGTTAACATTTTAACTTTTAAGCACCCTTCTTTTAAGCTTAAATTACGAATGGGACACCCTACGGTCTTGTAGACTTAACGGACACGCACACGCAGCTGCAGCTGCTTGTAAGTCCACTCCACAAGACCAAAAGTGCACATGAAGTGTGCCATTTGGGACAGGGCCTAAGAAGCTTGATTTAGTCTTGTTGAAGACAGCTCATTGCGACTAAACGCCATTGTTTGTGAGACGCCCGCCAAATTAAACGGAAGTGCAGACACAGCTTCCTTTTCAAGTGAAATTACCTCTCATCACCTACTGAAATCCTGAGTTTTTCAGTTATGTGTATGAATGAATTTCACTGATGTTGATAATGTTTCACTAGTGTTTGTAAGCATTTTTTCAGTTATGTGTATGAATGAATTTCACTGACACTGATCGATGTGTTTCACTAGTGTTTGTAAGCGTTTTATAAGTTATGTGTATGAATGAATTTCACTAAGTTTGATCACTGTTTTCCAATTTCACTAGTGTTTGTAAGCATTTTTTCAGTTATGTGTATGAATGAATTTCACTGACACTGATCGATGTGTTTCACTAGTGTTTGTAAGCGTTTTATCAGTTATGTGTATGAATGATTTTCACTAAGTTTGATCAATGTTTTCCCATTTCACTAGTGTTTGTAAGAGTTTTTCAGTTATGCGTATGAATGATTTTCACTATGTTTGATCAATGTTTTTCATTTCACTAGTGTTTGTAAGAGGCTTCAGTTATATGTGTAAATTATTTTCACTAAGGTTGATCGATGTGTTTGTTTCACTAGTGTATGTAAGAGGCTTTTCAGTTATGGCCTATATGGCCCCTCATTCTAAAACATGAACGGTACAGTAGGTCTAAAGTCTTTTTGTAAAGACAATGTACAAGTCAGATTACTTCTTTAAATTAAACGTGATTTTGTGAACAAGATACAAACAATACAGTCTCCTCACATTCATTATAGTTCCCTCTGTCACATTCCTCATTGATATTCAGAGGAGTCATTGACGCCTCAAGTGTGAATATTCATGATGATTTTCTCAAAACTACAAACTTGTATGTACATGTTGCTCACATATTACTGTAGCCTTGTTTGTGCTGAATACAGTGTAATCAGTCTTTAGCCATTGATATTCTTTAAAGCAATTGAAAAAAAAAATGCCAAACTTCTTCAGGGCCACAAAATAGGCTCAGGGTCCAGAGGGTTAAAGGGAGTTTGGCGTTAAAGTGTTATGTTAATCTTTTATATTGTGTTATGTAGCTGGATGCTAACTGCAGCTCTAATGCACCTGTCATACCTGGAGCTATATATTTTTTCACGTAAGGTACGAAAGCATGCTTTTTGTTTTTGTTTGTCCGTTTGGTAATAAGACTTCAGATAGTAGGTTTGAATGTAAATTTGGATTAATGTGGGATTGATGGGCAATCCAGAATGCTTGAATAGGTTATACTGCTTGAATAGAAACAAAATAATTATTAAAATAAATAATGAGGATTAAGTCATTCTTGACAGACTTGTGAAAAGTTCATTGAGTGAAAACAAAAGACTCTGAATTGAGCAGTTGAAAGACTAATTAGTAGACTGTAAGAATGTGTTTTACAGGCCAATAACATAATGACAGCATCTTATCTTAGCATTCATTAAAAACCATATGACATGGTCTTACAATATGCTTCATAAAATGCATAATTTTGGAGATTTCCTCCTCAGATTTGAAATGAAGCATGACTACACTTGTGGATTCACATTAGTTGTGGTTAGAAGTTGTTAACTACATTCAAATACAATCTTTTTAATATGTTTTATTTTTGTTTTAATGTTTGAGCCTATATATCTCCATATTAGTCATTCTGAGTCTTGAATTGTAAACTTTTAAGTGTTGGCTTTCTAGATATGTTATGTATGCGTCTACTCAGAAAGACTTGTGAGCAGCAGTCATTTTACTATGAGTATGTCAAAATGCTCCACTTGCCAAAATGGGGGGTGACAGGCAAGGGGTTAATACTTTTTGGAGTTTTTAATATTTTATTAATTAGAGTAATTCTCCAAATGTATCTAGAAACAATTTAAAGACAGCTTATTTTAAATATGTGTGTAAAGGCCAGTATAACTGATACTAATGTCTCTATGAAACATTAATGACATTACATTACAGTATAAATGAAAGCTACCAATTTTAACATTTTTAAAAAACAACTTTTAATTTAAGTGTGTAACAATATCGACTATGAGTCTGATTTTAAGTTTCATTGACTTCGTGTATGTAGAAGAATGACAGCTTCAATTCAAAAATATCTTTTGGAAGTTTAATAAACACAGACTAAAGATAACACTACAATTCACACAGAAAGTACATACTAAATATGCATAAAGAGAGTAGACACATAGATAGGAAATGAAACTAAAATGGTACCTAAACGAAAAGAATGAAAGGAAACAGACATAAAGAGAGAGAGAGAGAGAGAGAGAGAGAGAGAGAGAGAACAGAGAAGATACAGCGTTCACTTCAGTTCGCTACAAAGAGCCCTCAGTGAATTGAACTCGTCCCTAAAAGGGGAATAACACAACCTTTCAACAGCAGTTCGGATTGTAGAAAATAAGAATACTTGCTTTGGTTTTGGCTTATTGGGTGTGTGCGTGTATTCTGAGTTCAACTGTCCCGCGCGCTCCGTGGTTCCTTTTGAAGTCGGTTGGTAGTGGCTCTCGGTTTTCGGAGAAGTGCGGCTGGGCGGGTCTCTTAAGTGTGCTGGAAGCGTGCTGTATCCTCCTCTCCGAAGAATGCCCCGAAGAAAGCGGGTGGCGGATTGCAATGCAAAGCACTAGCAAAGGTAAAAGGCCAAAGGGCCAAAGGCATTGGAATGCGGGTTGCATTGGTACTTATCGATAAGAGAGCAACACCCATTTCCTGGATGGTCCAATCGATCTTATTGTTTTCGGCGCAAAACAAAGTTCTTTGTTCGGCTGAGTTCCTCCCCCTGGCTACTATCCGGGGCAGACAGGTTCATGCATTTTCTTTACAAAGCTGGTATCTTTGTAATAATGCATGTCCTTTAAATTATTTTACCAGATTCGGTACGAGGGAGTTCTCTCGGTTCTAAAGACACCATGAACCGCTGGTCTGCGAGGTCGGAAACACACAAGTCCAGGTTTTCCACTGTCTATTGTCCTAAATAGTTTGAGTTAACATTCATATAATCCTCCTAATTATTACAGACACATATACAAACATTCAGACAGAAAAGTATACATTTAGAACGTTTTGAGGGGCTTTTAACCATCTATTCTTCCATGAGCTTGGTGAACATTTCATGCATGTGTTTCTAGGTGTGTGTGTGAGGTATCAGATTTCACTGATTGGCCATTTGCTAGGGCCATAAACATTGACTGCGGAGCCTGGCTGTTATCTTTCAAGGGTGATCAAAAGAGTGGTCTTTCAGACATCGTGGCGCCATTCATACCATCAATCGCCTTATCGTGATCTGATAACGTGCTTCACGAGAGGCGCGAGGCATCTGGCCGTTTGTCTGGCCGTTTGCCAGATGAACAGACATCCTCATTGTGGCTACAAGTGAACTTAAAACATTCTTTACATAAACCAATTTTAATAAATTTTATATTTACCCGTGGCCTTCCCTGTTAGATAGCCTATTCAGAAATGTAATAGTTATCAAACACCTTTTCTTAACTGCATATTAAATATAGATTTATCATCATTAAAGCTACAATTTTCTCTGTTCCCTTTGTTCTTTGATGAACATTAATGACAGACATTATTAGTGATGCTGTGACTTTAAGATCTGCGGCTGCCGAACATGACTGGTTAAAGCTAGAGATCAGAGGAGAATGGGCCGACTGATTCAAGCTGATAGAAGAGCAACTTTGATTGAAATAACCACTCGTTACAACCAAGGTATGCAGCAAAGCATTTGTGAAGCCACAGCACGCACAACCTTGAGGTGGATGGGCTACAACAGCAGAAGACCTCACCAGGTACCCACTACAAATAGGAAAAAGAGGCTACAATTTGCTCAAGCTCACCAAAATTGGACAGTTGAAGACTGAAAAAATGTTGCCTGGTCTGATGAGTCTCGATTTCTGTTAAGACATTCAGATGGTAGAGTCAGAATTTGGCGTAAATAAAATGAGTACATGGATCCATCATGCCTTTTTACCACTGTGCAGGCTGCTGGTGGTGGTGTAATGGTGTGGGGGATGTTTTCTTGGCACAGTTTAGGCCCCTTAGTGCCAATTGGGCATCGTTTAAAAGCCACGGCCTACCTGAGCATTGTTTCTGACCATGTCCATCCCTTTATGACCACCATGTACCCATCCTTTGATGGCTACTTCCAGCAGGATAATTCACCATGTCACAAAGCTCGAATAATTTCAAATTGTTTTCTTGAACATAACAATGAGTTCACTGTACTAAAATGTCCCCCACAGTCACCAGATCTCAACCTAATGGAGCATATTTGGGATGTGGTGGAACGGGAGCTTTGTGCCCTGGATGTGCATCCCACAAATCTCCATCAACTGCAAGATTATCCTATCAATATGGGCCAACTTTTCAAAAGAATGCTTTCAGCACCTTGTTGAATCAATGCCACGTACAATTAAGGCAGTTCTGAAGGCGAAAGGGGGTCCAACACAGTATTAGTATGGTGTTCCTAATAATCCTTTAGGTGAGTATATATATATATATATATATATATATATATATATATATATATATATATATATATATATATATATATATATATATACATATATAAATAACACATTGCTACGTGTGCTGTCCTACACTAACTGGGACTAGTCACAGTACTTGCATTTTGTTGCCTTATTGTTGCTGGTTTGATTTCTTCTATTGCTTTTCTCATTTGGATAAAAATGTCTGCTAAATGATTAAATGTAAATGTTAAATGTAGCATTTGAGCTTATGACGAATGAAGGCAATGATCACTTCTGGGTCTGTTCCTCACACAAATCAATTTATTTTGCTTCTCTGACGTGAAGTGGCTAGCAGATGGTTGGTTTAGCCAGTCTGTCTGCTTCCTTACCTGGGCCCCAGTTAGTCAATTGCCAGCTCTAAGACTATGTGCCATATTTCTAGAAAGAAGAGTGGCACCACCCCAGGAGGGATAAATAAAATTTATTTTTAATAGGTCAGGTGACAAAAACATGTCCAATTATCTATAAACCTATACTATTCTTAGGACACCACTGCAGACAGCAGAGACACGTATTACAGTGTCTGACATCGTTCCTGTTATAGTGATCTCAACTGACAAAGTTGGACATCATTAGTGCAGACTAGAATAACAATCTTAAGAGTATTTGCATTTAGCATTATACAG
The DNA here is from genome assembly GCA_023029165.1 of Gobiocypris rarus. Lineage (NCBI taxonomy): Eukaryota > Metazoa > Chordata > Actinopteri > Cypriniformes > Gobionidae > Gobiocypris > Gobiocypris rarus. The sequence continues at coordinate 22,999,274 of CM040919.1, read as the reverse complement.
CACTTTTACATTTGCTTTGTTGTCAGGCGCTCTGACTCACAGTAAACATTTATCTGGGCGTGGTGTGGGATTCAATCACGATCAGAGGTGTAAAGTACTTGAGTAATTTTACTTGATTACTGTACTTAAGTAAACAATCAAAAATCAATACTTTTACTTAATTACATTTTTCAAGAAAAAAAAGTACTTTTTACTCCTTACAATTTTATTTACAGTCAAAAGTACTTATTTTTTGGAGATCACTTCATTCTATTTTTCCCTTGCTATTACCAAACCAATCGAATTGTGCTGATGCCCAGTTTAATTTAAATGTATTTATTCTTCCAATGAGATTTCATTTTCACCCTCCATGAAATTGGCCAAACATGTTAATTGGTGCTTTGGAAATGATGTCATGTCGCATCAATTACCACAATGTACAGCACCTTGACCTGGAAATTATAGTGCCATGCTTTTCAGCACTGCAAGATTGCTTTTCAGCCCCAAAAGAGGCTTGACACTCACAATTTTAAAAATCAGCTTCAGCTTAAAGGGATAGTTCACCCAAAAATGAAAATGTGATGTTTATCTGCTTACATGTAGGTGACTTTGTTTCTAGAACACAGTTGTTTGTGTGTAGAACACAACTGAATTTTAACAGGATTTAACTGGAATCAGAACTGGATTTTTAACTCCAACCGTTGCAGTCTGCCAGTCGTATAATGCATGTCAATGGTACATGACAACTAGCATCATCTATGAGAGTAAAAAAAAAACATGTGCGAAAAACCGAACAGTATTTGTGGTAAAAAAAATTATATAAATACTGTTCGGTACATCAATGTGTCGTCACGAGCTGCATGGAGTTATTATGGATTTGTCTTTGCATGTTTTTTTTTTTAACTCTCATAGATGATGCTAGTAGTTTTCATTCTCGCTGCTACTTTTACTTTTTTAATACTCAAGTACAATTTTAATGTGGTACTTTTTTACTTTTACTTAAGTATGATTCTGGACAGATACTTTTACTTTTAATTGAGTAAATTTTTCACTCAGTACTTGTACTTTCACTCAAGTAACATTTTTGAGTACTTTTTACACTTCTGATGTTCAAGATCATCAGAGATATAATCAAGATATAAATGAGTCACTCTCAACACAGATGCTTCTCTCACAGGTGGGGAGCAGTAATTGAAGGCTGTGCAGCTCTTTGGAGGAGCCATCATCTTTCATGGCACATAAACTGCCTGGTGATGATGGCAGTATTCATGGCATTAAAGTATTTTCTTCCCAGACCTGAGGGGCCATCATGTGCTGGTCTGCACAGACAACACATCATGTTTCTCTTACATAAATCATCAAGGGGATTTGTAGCTTGAGGTCCATTGTGGTATGAAGCTCTTGCAGAACATCTGGGTTATGACCAGATTCTTGAACGCTTTGGTTTGATGGACTTGCAGTAACGACATAGCGTGTACGATGGAGGCAGCTTCTCCACAGGCCTGGCAAACCTTGCTGGTCAGATCAGACGAGTACATAGTTCAAGTCAAAGCGTTGAATGCAGTAGTGTAAAGCACGCTGCCACTGGACTCTAGAGCAGTGGAGATATGTTCTCTGGAGTGATGAATTAGGCTTCTCTGCCTGGCAATCCGATGGATCTGTGTGGCGAGCAGGCGACATGGAAGGAGCGAGTGGAGACCAGAATGTGCAGGCATTCGTCCGTGAGGGGCTGTTCATTTCATTAAAGTTGTTTAATGTTCGCCGGTTCCGCGGATAAAGAAAGACCCTGAGTGGCTGCCCGCGGCGACGGTGCTGGAGCGGTTGAAGATCGGTGGGACGGAGAGCTCTCTGCCGTGCCCCTGGGTCGAGGTGGGGTGGCGGCCTTCCTGGAAGGAGCGGAGGAGTCGCCGTTTGCCGGCTGCCAGGAGAACGGTACTTGCCTGACTGCATTGTACCAAGTGTAAAGTTTGGTGGAGGGGGTATTATGGTGTTGGGTTGTTTTTCAGGGTTTGGGCCTGGCCCCTTAGTTCCAGTGAAAGGAACTCTTAATGCTTCAGCAAACCAAGACATTTTGGACAATTTCATGCTCCCAACTTTTTGGAACAGTTTGGGGATGGGCCCTTCTTGTTCCAACATGACTGTGCATCAGTGCACAAAGCAAGGTCCATAAAGACAATCATGAGCAAGTTTGGTGTGAAGGAACTTGACTGGCCTGCTCAGAGTCCTTACCTCAACCCATTAGAACACCTTTGGGATTAATTAGAGCGGAGACTGTAAGTCAGGCGTTCTTGTCCAACATCAGTGCCTGACCTCACAAATGCACTTCTAGAAGAATGGTCAAAAATTCCCCTAAACACATTCCACAACTTGTGGAAAGCCTCCCAGAAGAGCTTAAACTGTTATAGCTGCAAGGGTAGGCCAACTCTATATTAAACCCTACGGATTAAGAATGGGATGCCATTAAAGTTCATGTGCATGTAAAGGCAGATGTTCCAAAACTTTTGGCAATATAGTGTATCTTTAATACTTTTTGAGTTACACATTCAAACTTTGGAAAAACAATACTTATGGCACTCAGACAGGTATGTTCTATGCAATTGATAATAATCCAACTTATAATGAAAGCCAATGCTTTATAGATCAAATCAATTATTTTGTTTGGAATAATAAAAGCACTCTAAAAATCTGAACTTTCAATTTTAGCTTTTTCCAGGCATGCCATACCTTTTAGACCTTTACTATAAGTGAATTGATCATTTATTAATCAACCATTGTGGGGGTTGAATGTACAAACTTTTTTCATGTTTTTTTTTTCTTTTTTCTTTCAGAGTTTTTCTGCATGGTTCAAACAGCAGTGTAATGATGATAAAGGCATGGGGAAGATAAAGTCTTGGAAATTTCCTCATAGATCTAAATGAGGACAGTTGGAGTTCCATTGCTCAAGTGCTCTGGGAATCTATCTATCTTTCAGCTGTGAAGCACTACAGATAATCTCAGTGAGGTCATTACAGGTTCTTAACAGCTGCTAATACTAGCAGTATAAATCTGTAGTATGGCTCAGAGACAGAGAGAGTGAAAAAACAGGGTGGGAGGGAGATTGTTAGCTAATGGTTTGACTTTCACTCTTTCAGAATTGTCCCACTCCTTGACTGTGATCAATCTTATGGGCCTATTCACAACAAGAGATGTGCAGCAATGTAGCCAAGAAATCTAGATGCACCCAGGCGGTAGCCAATCTAATTTGCAACCAGGATAGTCTAGCAACTCTCAATTGGCTTGCAAGCTGGAAAAACCAATCACATCATGTATAGAGTAACATAAGGCTTAACATAATGACGGCAGAGTTGCCGCGGTTCCGCGTGCTACTTAAAAATGAAAAAGCTGGCGGAAGGCAGTATTTCGAATCAGCTTTGGCCGTGACTCTGGAAGACTTGTTGTTAAGCTTTTATTTTAGAAAAGAACAACTAACGGCACTGAAGTCATTCTTAAAAAAGGAAGATATGTTCTGAGTTTTGTCGACCGGATACGGTGAAAGTTTAATCTATCAATTATCTGCGCTTCACCTTCTTTGTTGCTCTGGTTAGTTGTAGCGCTATCCTATTGCTTGCAGAGGGAATTTCAAAGACAACCGTTTATCCCGCCCCTCTGATTGAGCCCTGCCAATGGCGAGTTCCCAGACCCAACATCTTGATGTGGGTCAGCAGCATGTGAATCTGCAAAGAAAATGTATGAAAGTTTGCAAAGATATAGCCCTACTAAAATGGGCCTAGTGACGCCACTGAGTGCCACCTTTTTTTGCAGTTTGTACAGCCTGTCTGCATTTATTTTCTTGCATTGGTCTGAACAAACAAAACACATGTACATTTTATTTGTGCTAAATTTTTGTGTAAAACAACTCGGGTTACCTGTGTAACCAATGTTCTCTGAATACAGAATGAGATTGGTACTGCGTAGCGATGACGCAACGGGATATGCCCTTGGGAGGTGCTGATTGTCTAAACCGGATTAGTGTTGCACGATATACCGTTACTAGAAAAGTAGGTAGCACTACAATACGGGTGCACTAATATGCATTAATTCATGCTTAACTAATGCACAGATAATCATGAGTTAATGTGTTACTAATGGTTAACTAACCCATTTATTAATGATTACTGCATCAGCAACTAATGAAGAGTCTACATGATTAATAGATTAAGTAATAATTAAATTGTTATTAGTTAAATGTGTCATAATGTATTAATTCCTTAATAACATATTATATGAACTAATAATGTAAATTAATGTGTTAATTACCACAATGGGTCAAAGCCAAGCATTTCAACTTCCAGTTGTCTGCTTTAATTAATCATTAGCTAATGATTTACAAAGGTATCATTATGTTATGACTTTACTTGTTGGGGCACATGACTATTGACATGACTACATGACGATACCCTGCTATTACAAACTGTACGATATGGAATTTTATTAGTAAATACTGTTAGTAAATACTCTGTGTATCCTTAAATAATTTTTTACAACACCAGCAAAGATCATTTACACTCATAATTTTTTCTACTTCTTCCAGCATGCGTACAGTGGAGTTCTGTTGTCAACTAAGTTATGCGTTAGTGATGCGTCATTCATGAATGATTCGTTCTTTTTTAACTAATCTTCAATATGACTCGGAAACAACAAGTTGTCTCAGAGAGCCATTTGTCAATTTTGGGTTGACTGTGCATGCGCTACAGGCCATCGGTTCTGTACAGGATCTTCTGCATTCATCCTATGGGGCTGTGAGAACGAATGACTAGAAACCAAAGACACGAGAGGTGAACTAATCAATTCTATTTTCGGGACTGCATGCATTGCTTATAGGGCTGTCACGGCCCAGATCAGACACTGATGACGGAACTAACAACTCAAACCCGAAAACAGGAGAGGTGTAACGTTACTAATCTTTCCATGGAACAGACGTGATTAAATGGTTTGGCCTTGGCTGCATTAGCTTATAATTCAAATTTTTATTTCAAATGTGATCAATGTTTGCATAAGTAAGTAAGATGTGTTGGGGAATTTAACATGTGACGTTTGAATTATATTCTGCTGAAATTAACTAAATGACTTGAATAAAGACAGAGATTCAAAGATTTGGGACCGTAAAATGATCCGAACTTCCCACTACCATGCGTCGCTCAACATACGTCATTCACTCCGTTGCTCTGATTGGTTGTAGGTCTATCCAGTTGAGGTCTTTCCTGGTTCGGTTGAAACATGCCCCAATAATCAAAGCCCAGTGAAGCAGTATCAGACTCATATTCTAGAAAAAAATTGTGACTGCTCAATTGTGCTCTTACCTTCAAGAAAACGATATCTATGAAAAATTTGAGTCTGGGTTCAGACCGCATCATAGCACAGAAACTGCGCTCGTTAAAATCACAAATGACTTACTCTTAGCTGCTGACCAAGGCTGTATCTCAGTACTAGTTTTACTTGATCTTAGTGCCGCATTCGACACCATAGATCATAAAATACTCTTAGACGTCTACAAAATTACACTGGTATTCAGGGACAGGCATTAAAGTGGTTTAGATCATATCTAACAGAACGTTACCAATTTGTCTATTTAAACAGGGAAAAATCTTTGATAACATTGGTAAATTATGGAGTGCCACAAGGATCAGTGTTAGGCCCTCTGCTATTCTCAATATATATGCTGCCACTTGGTAATATTATAAGAAAACATGGAATTAGTTTCCACTGTTATGCCGATGATATATTTCAGCTCCACCAGATGAAATCTCTAAATGATCCAAGCTGTCAGAGTTTGTTAAAGATATAAAAAATTGGATGAGCTGTTCACCCCTTTTAAATTCAGATAAGACAGAGGTATTACTTGTTGGACCAAAAACCTGCACACAGAATCTCTTAGATTATAATTTGCATTTAGAAGGCTGTACCATTTCATCATCCTCTATAGTTAAAGACCTGGGTGTTATATTAGACAGCAACTTATCTTTTGCAAATCATATTTCAAATGTTACAAAAACAGCCTTCTTCCACCTCAGAAATATTGCTAAGCTACGTAACATGCTATCTGTCTCTGATGCAGAAAAGTTAGTTCATGCGTTCATGACCTCTAGACTAGATTACTGTAATGTATTTCTAGCAGGATGTTCTGCATCCTCAATAAACAAGCTACAATTAGTCCAAAATGCAGCTGTTAGAGTTCTTACTAGGTCAAGAAAATATGATCATATGACACCAATTTTATCATCTCTACACTGGTTACCTATTAAGTTCCGTATCAATTATAAAGTATTGCTACTGATCTAAAAGGCCCTAAACAGTTTAGCTCCCGTGTATTTAACTGATCTTCTATCACCTTATAACCCATCATGATCTTTACGATCACTTAACTCTGGGCTTCTGGTAGAACCTAGGATATCTAAGTCCACTAAAGGAGGAAGAACGTTCTCCCATTTGGCACCTAAACTATGGAATAGCCTACCTAATAATGTTCAGGGCTCAGACTCACTCTCACAGTTTAAATCTGGATTAAAGACACATCTCTTTAGCCAAGCATTCCCATAATGCTTCTCATAATCTTGTACTAGAATTAAATCAGTGCACATGATTGTCTTTGCTTAATGCTTTGAACAGCAGCTACGCTAATTATTTTCCTGTTCTGTTTTATCTTGGGACGCCCGTCCCGAGGTAACCATAGAGTCCGTCAGCTCCAGCCTTTCATACAGACTGATGACCATCCTGATCGAATGCTTCAGTCTCCTGTCTCCAGTCTCCTTTCTGCCTCCTGCTCAGCTAGTGTTTGTAGCCCTGTACAGTCTTGCTTTTGAATCTCTATTTGATATATTTACTTTGTTCTACTGCTAAATATAACTTACTCATCACCATATGTTGTTTAAATATTGCCAATCACATTAAATTTGACATCACTAGCTTTTAATCTAAATCGCCATCATACATTAGCATTTCGCTAGCCTGTTAGCTTGTCATCTCTGCACCCGGGTCTCCTGTTTTCTGAGTTCATTAAAAAACTGTGGTGAGTTGGAATAGTAAATAGTCTCCAACAAACCATTGTGGTAAGTTGGATTAATCACAAACACGGTAAGCTATGTCATCTTCTCCTGTCATTGTCACTTGCACTGCTTGCTGCATGTTTAGTATAGGCTTCTCCGTCGGCGAACAGGGCTTCACATGTGATAAATGTAAAGAGATAATTAGGCTGACGGAGAAGATTTCAGAATTAGAGACACGCATCCAGACTTTATCTGAGAGTAGTGAGGATGTTACAGCTTTAGACACTGATTTGGATGCGAGTAGCTTAGTGAACTCTGAACATTCTCCGGTTCCGGCTGAAGGGACCCCGCAGCAGGGAAACTGGGTAACAGTGAGGCGGCATAGTCGCGGATCAAAAAAACACTCTTCCGTTCCGATTAGAATATCAAACAGGTTCTCCCCACTCAGTGACGCACCCACTGAGAATCCTGTTGAAAGTGCCCTAGTTATTGGTGATTCTATTACACGGAACGTGAAAATAGAGACACCAGCCACCATAGTCACATGTTTACCGGGAGCCAGAGCGCCTGACATCAAAGCAAATTTAAAAGGGCTGGCTAATGCTAATCGTAAATTCTCTAAGATTATTATTCACCGCCCTTCTCTCTAGTAATTTGGCATATAGTCTTAGAGCTAAACCTTGACTCACTAGGGCCCAGGTCAGGAAGCAGATGGACTGGCTTACCCGACCGCCTTCTAGCTGCCTCCGGTCACAGAAGTCAGGTAAATCCCAACACATAGACACTCTTTTACCTAGATATTATCACATAGAGACTGTGTCTGTTCCGCGAATTAGTAATTACAAAAAAACATCAAAACCATTCAACGGTAATAATTTAATTGATGTCCAACAAATAAACAATAAATATAATACGTATAATCAAATGATAAAGCTTGGGTTGCTGAATATTCGATCCCTTTCCCCAAAAGCGCTCATTGTTAATGATATCATTACAGATAATAATCTAGATGTGCTGTGTTTGACAGAAACCTGGCTAAAACCTGACGACTACATTACTTTAAATGAGTCCACCCCACAAGATTATTGTTATAAACACGAGCGTCTGAAAGGTAAAGGGGGAGGGGTTGCTGTAATTTATAATAATATCTTCAGTATTACTCAGAAGTCTAGTTTCAAATATAATTCCTTTGAAGTTTTGGTGCTTTATGTAACGTTATGTAGTACAAATGATAAATCCCGCGTAACATTTGTGTTAGCTACTGTATACAGGCCACCAGGGCACAATACAGACTTTATCAAAGAATTTGCTGATTTTCTATCAGAGCTAGTTCTGGCCGTAGATAAATTACTAATTATTGGTGATTTTAATATCCATGTAGACAATGAAAAAGACACATTGGGATTGGCATTTAAAGACATTCTAAACTCTATTGGAGTTAGGCAACACGTGTCAGGACCTACTCATCGCCATAATCATACTTTAGACCTAATATTGTCACATGGAATAAATGTTGATACCGTTGAAATTTTGCAGCAGAGCGACGACATCTCAGATCATTATCTAGTATTATGTATACTTAATTTAGCTAAAGCTACAAAGCCGTCCACCCGTTTAAAAAATGGCTGGACTATCACCGCTGCGACTAAAGATTGCTTTTTAAATAATCTTCCTAATCAGTATAATCTCCTCAGCATTCCAGATAGCTTAGAGGAACTCAATGTTGCAACAGAAACTATTGACTCTCTCTTTTCCAGTACTTTTAGATTAATTAGATTAAAGAAAATAGTCAAATGCCGTGGTACAACGAGCACACCCGGGCCCTTAAAACAGCAGCCAGAAAAATAGAGCGCAGCTGGAAGAAAACAAAACTAGAGGTCTTTCGTAATTCGTGGAAAGAACGTATGATCGCATACAGAAAGGCCCTAAAAACTGCTATATCAGCTTATTTCTCGACTCTCTTAGAAGAAAACAAACACAAAACTAGGTATTTATTCGATACAGTGGCTAAATTAACCAAGAATAAAGCTTCAACTTCTGATGTTTGTAAACAGGATAGCAGAAATGACTTTATGAACTTCTTTATGTGTAAGATTGACAATATTAGGAAGAAAATTATAACCATGCAGCTGTCTACTACAGTTTCACATCAGACAGAGCATCGTAGTGTCACTGAGGAAAAATTACACTCATTCACTGCTATAGGAGAGGAAAAATTGGCTAAACTAACTATACCGACTAGGCTATTAAAAGAGATGCTACTAGAGGTCATGGATCCTCTTCTTAATATCATTAATTCATCTTTGTCATTAGGATATGTACCGAAAATTTTTAAGTTGGCTATTATTAAAACACTTATTAAAAAAACGCAACTTGATCCTACAGAATTAGTCAATTACAGGCCAATCTCAAATCTACCCTTTCTTTCAAAAATACTTGAAAAGGCCATGTCTTTACAATTATGTTGGATGATCAGTAATTTCCTGCAACTTAATTCAGAAAAAAAATAATTTTTAATCATTGGACAAAAAAGCTCCACAAGTAGTAACCTAGAATACTGTCTAACCCTCAATGGCTGCTCTGTCAAGTCCTTGTCATCAGTAAGGAACCTGGGTGTGCTCTTTGATACCAATCTTTCGTTTGAAAGCCATGTTTCTAGCATCTGTAAAACTGCATTCTACCATCTTAAAAATATATCTAAATTACGGCACATGCTCTCAATTCAAAATGCTGAACAGTTAATACATGCGTTCATGAGCTCAAGGCTAGATTATTGTAATGCTCTACTGGGTGGTTGCCCTGCTCGCTTAATAAACAAACTCCAGCTGGTCCAAAACGCAGCAGCTCGAGTTCTTACTAGAACCAGGAAGTATGAACACATTAGCCCAGTTCTGTCAACACTGCACTGGCTCCCTATTAAACATCGCATACATTTTAAAATCTTGCTAATTACTTACAAAGCACTAAATGGTTTAGCTCCCCAGTACTTGAGTGAGCTCTTAACACATTATACTCCATCACGTCTACTGCGGTCTCTAAACTCTGACCTGCTGATAATACCTAGAATATCAAAATCAACTGCAGGTGGTCGATCCTTTTCCTATTTAGCACCTAAACTCTGGAACAGTCTTCCTAGCACTGTTCGGGAAGCAGACACACTGTGTCAGTTTAAATCTAGACTAAAAACACATCTCTTTCCTATGGCATACACATAAAACACTTTTTTTCAATTAAATGATTATTAGGCTGCATTATCTAGGTCAGCCGGAACCAGGAACACTTCCCATAACACCTGATGTACTCGTTACATCATCAGAAGAATGGCATCTACACTAATGTTAGTGTCTCTGTTTTATCCCGAGGTCTACTGCAGGCGGCAAAGTTTTAGCAAGCAAGGTTTATTTTTCTCCATTAGGTCTCCTGATGGGGTTTTGGTTTCCTTGCCACTGTCGCCTCTGGCCTTGTAGTTGGGGAAAAAAACTATTTTTCAAATATATTTAAAAATAAATCTAATTATTAAACTAAATTAACCATATAGACCAAATCATTTATCTAATTACTGATCTAAAGCCCACATTGTTACTGTATGATAATCAAAATATATTCTGTTGCATTATTTTTCTGTTTAACACTGTGAAGCTGCTTTGAAACAATCTGCATTGTTAAAAGCGCTATATAAATAAAGTTGACTTGACTTGACTTGACAGAGGAAAGAAAAAAACAAAGTGAGATCTCTTTAGCATCTCAAATGTTTCTCCTAGACAAAAATGAGGTTAGTTTAAGATCAAATGGAGACTTTGGCTTAAGTCTCCTGGTTCTCACAGTTGTCTCCTGAGACAAAAACTCTAATACTCTCACAGTGGTCTCCTCTAAAGTTTTAGAAGAGATCTCAACAACATCACATACTGTGCTCAGATGTGTCTCCTTGGCTAGAGAGACTGGATTGCTCACATTTGTCTCCTCTAAAGTTTTAGAAGAGATCTCAACGACATCACCACACACATTTCTCAGATGTGTCTCCTTGGCTAGAGAGATTGGATTGATCATATATGTCTCCTCTAAAGTTTTAGAAGAGATCTCAACAACATCACACACTGTGCTCAGATATGTCTCCTTGGCTAGAGAGACTGGATAGATCATATTTGTCTCCTCTAAAGTTTTAGAAGAGATCTCAACAACATCACACACATTGCTCAGATGTGTCTCCTTGGCTAGAAAGACTGGATTGATCATATTTGTCTCCTCTAAAGTTTTAGAAGAGATCTCAACAACATCACACACATTGCTCAGATGTGTCTCCTTGGCTAGAGAGATTGGATTGATCATATTTGTCTCCTCTAAAGTTTTAGAAGAGATCTCAACAACATCAGACACATTGCTCAGATGTGTCACATTGGCTAGAGAGACTGGATTGATCATATTTCTCTCCTCTAAAGTTTTAGTAGAGATCTCAACAACATCACACACATTGCTCAGATGTGTCTACTTGGCTAGAGAGACTAGATAGATCATATTTGTCTCCTATAAAGTTTTAGAAGAGATCTCAATAACATCACAAACTGTGCTCAGATGTGCCTCCTTAGCTAGTGTAGAGGAAAAATGTAATCATAGAAAAAGATTTATGTTTGAGTTCATTCAGAAGTCAATATCTGTTTGTAAAACACCTTTTCAGCTCAACAGACACAGCTTCTGCTGAAGCCCAGGGGTAACAGTGGAATATATGGAATATAGCTACAAATCTGTTTCCTGATCAGACTGCATCATGTGATAAAATCAACCAATGAAAGCAATGTAAGAATTATATATGAACACAATGAACTACTCCTAGATGTCCACTAGGGGAGAAAGTAACAAACTAAATGTAAAGTATTCCTACAGAACATGACAACCAGGCTAGGGGAAAATAATTCATGGCTAACTGTTAAGACTAGTCTAAGAAGTCTTTCAACCAACCCCAGATGTCTTAAATGTTATTTTACAAGAAATGTTACATTACATTTTAAATTTATACTTATATTGTGAAATACTGAAACCATCATTCAAATAGCATTATGTGTTTCAGATTATCAAGGGTTACTCAATTAAATATATCTTCATTGCCCAGAAATGAATATGCAGTGCTTATTCCAAACAAGGCTTAGACAAGTGTATGGTGTTTAGTCTAGATAAATTATTTCTTTATTACAAATGTAATACTATAGTGGACCATGCTTCTAGGTTGCTGCTTAACCTATTTGTTCTACGTTTAACATTGCAAAGTTTATTTTGTACAACCCATTTTGCATGCATGTAAACACAGGTTGTTTTGTTCATTGTGCAACCGAATGCCTGTATTGTGCTTGATTGATATTGTGTGGATGAATCACATATAAACTACCCAGAGATAATAATAATAATAAAAAATTAACGATTCAAATGTTTCTGCGATACATAAATGAGGTTAAATTAACATTAAATGGAGATTTTTGCTAAAGTCTCCTGTTTCTCAGATTTGTCTCCTGAGACAAAACCTCTGACATTCTCACATTTGTCTCCTTTAAAGTTTTAGAAGAGATCTCAACAACATCACACACTTTGCTTAGAAGATCCTCCTTAGCGAGAAACACTGGAGCTCTCAATCCAGTCTTTTCTGAAGTTTTATAAGAGATCTCAACAACATCACATACTGTGCTCAGAATTTTCTCCTTAGCGAGAAACACTGGAGCTCTCAAACCTGTCTTCTCTGAAGTTTCATAAGAGATCTCAACAACATCACACACTGTGCTCAGACTTGTCTCCTTAGCGAGAAACAGTGGAGGTCTCACACTCGTCTTCTCTGAAGTTTCATAAGAGATCTCAACAACATCACACACTCTGCTCAGACTTTTCTCCTTAGCGAGAAACACTGGAGCACTCACACTTGTCTTCTCTGAAGTTTCATTAGAGATCTCAACAACATCACACACTGTGCTCAGACTTTTCTCCTTAGTGAGAAACACTGGAGGTCTCACACTTGTCTTCTCTGAAGTTTTAGAAGAGACCTCAACAACATCACACTGCGCTCAGACTGTTCTACTCAATTAGAGACTCTGAAGAGACCTCAGTAAATAAGGTTAACGTTTCTCTTAATTGTTAATACAACAAGAAAGCTGTACAGTTTATGTGCATAGGGCACATCATTTGTTTGACAAATGTGAGAGTACCAGAGTCTTTAACTAAGGAGAAAAATATGAGCACAATGTGTGAAGTTATTGAGATCTTTTATGAAGCTTTAGAGGTAACAAAAGTGAGAATTCCAGAGACTCTAGCTGAGGAGAAAAGTCTGAGCAGTGTGTGATGTTATTGAGATCTCTTCTAAAACTTTAGAGGAGACAAATATGAGCAATCCAGTCTCTCTAGCCAAGGAGACACATCTGAGCAATGTGTGTGATGTTGTTGAGATCTCTTCTAAAACTTTAGAGGAGACAAATATGATCAATCCGATCTCTCTAGCCAAGGAGACACATCTGAGCAATGTGTGTGATGTTATTGAGATATTTTATGAAACTTTAGAGGAGACAAATATGAGCAATCCAGTCTCTCTAGCCAAGGAGACACATCTGAGCACAGTGTGTGATGTTGTTGAGATCTCTTCTAAAACTTTAGAGGAGACAAATATGAGCAATCCAGTCTCTCTAGCCAAGGAGACACATCTGAGCACAGTGTGTGATGTTGTTGAGATCTCTTCTAAAACTTTAGACGAGACCACTGTCAGAGTGTTATAGTTTTTGTCTCAGGAGACAACCGTGAGAACCAGGAGACTAAAGCAAAAGTCTCCATTTGATCCTAAACTAACCTCATTTTTGTCTAGGAGAAACATTTGAGATGCTAAAGAGATCTCACTTTGGATTTTTCTTTCTTCTGGGAAATGCTGAACTTTGCTCACACTTGTACTTGGATCATCCTTTATCTGACCTGGATGTGGATCAACATCTTAACCTGTTACATTCTGCCTGGCTAAAGGTAGCAAATGTGACTGCTCGCCTTAAGCCTCACAAGTGCAAACGAAAATCAGTACTGTGGCAAAACTTTGACACTCGTCACCAAAGACAAATTTTCAGAAAGGCTGAATGAAAATGGAAATGGGACAGGCTTCCTGTCTCATTCCAAATGTTCAAAGACTCTCTAACATCATATCAAAATGCAGCCAAGTCTGCGAAAGCTGCCTACTTTTCAAATTTAATTTAATCTAATCACTCCAAAGATTCTGCTTTCTGTCATTCAGTCTGTTGTAAATCCAATGCTAATACATTTTCTGTTGCCTCAGATTGCCTCAAAGATTTTTTATTAATAAAATCAATGACTTAAGACTTAGTGTCTTAGTGGCTCTAATTTAACTGTCCCTCCTAGCCTGTCACCTGCTTGTTTTTTTTGGGAGGTTTTTGAACATATCAACCTCCAGACACTGACGGACGTAACTGGTACCCCTTAGGACCCGAGAAACGCGCCCGCACATTTTGCTGGATTTTTCCTCATGACTGTGTAAAACAACTTAAAATGCTCTTATGTGTCTTTACAAAAATATGTCTTTACAAAGCTTAAAGAAAACAAACAGGATGTGCATTCTCCCGTCTGTTTCCCTGTGATGTCCATTCTGAAATGTGTGTGGAAATGAATTCAGAACTCAGAGAAAACTTGTCACACAGACACGACAGATATCTCTTTATAAAGCCTGGATTGTCTACTTTTAAATTAAGTAATTTATATTAAAAAAACAGATATTCTCTGTTATGCAATCCGTATGAAAACAGCGAGAGGTCCAGTTTCTCAAGCAGCTGCTCATTATCTTTAATGTGACCATACCCACACGCGCAAAGCGATTCACATGCAAATCGTCCACGATGAAAGAACGCAAACCTGTAAACACCCTCCATCAGCTCTAAACAAAGAATGAGCTTCATCATTGTAATGATTTTCATCGAGATCGGAAGACACACTGGCGAGTTTGCCTTGGATTTAGAAGAGCGCGATTTTAAGGTAAACTGTTTCTTCTCACTTATATTAGCGTTATTGATACATAAACTTCACATTGTAGGCTACTAGTAACTATTGCCAGACTAAAATGTGTGAGAAATCAACGGAAACATGTTGAAATATGAAACAGGTAGGCAACCTTTCAATGTTAAATAAAGATACACATACGAAATGAGGATATTTGTATGCTCTACGATATTAAACGCAGCATGACAAAAAAGTAGTGTTACCAACTGTCCCGTATTAGCCGAGATCAGTGTGCGAAATACGGGGTGGGAGTGGGGTGGGGGTGGGGTGTCTGGGGGCTCGACACCCCGATTAAAGGGGTACTTCAGCGCTGGGAAGATGAATCTGTATTTAAACTTGGTCATTAATGTAGTAGAAATATGAAATTATTTTTGAATGAGAAAAATACAGACTGAGATTTTTCTAGACTGAGAAAACACAGAAATTTTATTTTTGTCTCATGGGGATGAAAGACAACAATTCCCAGAATGCACTTCGCTCCCCGAGGCTGCTCTAGGCACTTCTTACTGGTTTACTTGCCCACCGCGTTCATTTTCATAAAATCAGTTCAGTTAGAGACGCTACAATTAAAAACTGAACCTGTCTGTTCAATATGAGTTAGTCGATTGAATGTCACAGCCGTCACGGCACAAACGCAGCATCGGATTACATTCATCACATGAGCTGAGGTAAGAATCGGAGGAATTTTTCCAGAAATAAAATACATAATTCTCTCGTCTCAGGGTCATATGAGGGGGGAAAGTACGATAATTTGAATATACTCTTGGGTTTCTACTGATACAAAGCTTAATGCCAAACGCTGAAGTAACACTTTAACAAACCAGACCCCCATGTGCGCCAAACAGAAGAACCGTTGAGCGGTCCTACTAAAAATGGCTAGCAAGCGAAAGCTAAACCAGAGTGTATCACTCACACACTTTGGGTTCACATCTAAGAAGGTGGCACTCAGAGATGAAGAGGCACCGAAAGACGATGCTGGTGCTGCAGCTAGCACAGTGGGCCCACTCACAACCAAAACGGATCCACTCCCACCCAGTGACTCCGCAGAAGAACGTTTAGTTGAGGCCGAGTGCTCCGAAGATGCATCAGGTGCTGAGGTAAAGTTAGCAGCTACTGCTGCTAGCACAAGTGATTTGCCAGCTGGTTGGACAACAAAGCAGGTGAGCGAATGGAAATATCGCAACCCTTGGCTTGACATTAAGGCAGGGAAATTGGGGTGTTTAGTGTGTAGAAAAGCAAAAACATTGCTACTCTCAGAAAAGGAACCAGGTTTACACCTCGCAGAAGAATGGGTCAACGGAGATGTTTCTAGCTCTGAAGCAAAGATGTTACGAAAGAAGATCTACAAACACAGAGACAGCCAGGCCCACACAAGGTCAATGGAAATAGCAAAGATGAAAGAGAAAGACACCCTCCCGAACACTTTTATTGATATACAGTCCGATTTACTCAAGAAAACCACAGTCTCGTTCAGAACAGCATACACTGTGGCAAAGAAAGGAAAGACTTTCATACAAAAAGCTCAGCCCACTCATGACAATGCAGGAGCTTAATGGAGCCGAAGTTGGTAATATCCACAAATCTGACCACGCATGCGCAGAAATAATCACATTCACATTGCCAAGAAAATGCACCACAAATTCGTCTGCAATGTGAAATTGATTCACGGGTGTCAATCACAATTGATGAAAGCATCATTCATGGCCGTCCCTATTTAATAATCTACGTAAGATGTGATGTCAGCGGTAAGGGGGATGTAGCTAATGTTTTCCTGGATCTAGTGGAACTTACAGATGGGGTCGATGCTGAATCCATTTATAAATTGATGATGGTGAGTTTACATAAAGCTGGAATGGATGAGGACTTTTTGAAGACACACTTGATAAGCATTGCCACCGACGGAGCTGCGGTGCTCACAGGAAAAGCCAGTGGGCTTGTCGTTAGCTTCAAAGAAAAGTTTCCAAACGTACAGTCTGTTCACTGCCTGGCACATATATTAGAACTGGCTGGCAAAGATACTCTTAAAGCACTGATTAGTTTGAGTTCTTTATTTCAAAGTTATACTCACTCTACAATCAGTCAACCAGGAACGCCAGATTGTTTAGAGAAGCAGCGGCCGAGCTTGACGTGGAAATTGAAAATAGGTCAAATCTTTACCTTTAGGTGGGTTGCCAGCAGCTTTAAAACAGTAAAAGCAGTATGGAAAAATTTCCCCGCACAAGCACTTCATTTCAAAACAGCCAGTGAGGACACATCACGCAATGATCTTGAGAGACAAAAATACAAGGGACTTCTGAAGCACCTTGCTAACTCTGGATTTGTGAAAGATTTGGCTGTCATGAAAGACATCCTGCGTGAACTCCAGAGCCTGTCTCTCAAGCTGCAGAAAAGAGAAACGTCACTCGTTGATTCAAGTCTCGCCATCCAACAAACTATCAATGTTTTGACGGCCATGAAGACGACTGGTGGGGGGAAATCAACAAAGAAGGCTGAACAATCTGTCTCATCTGGCCTTTTTAAGGGCGTAGAGCTGAGTGAAGGGAGGGCGAAAATAAACAGGTCTTGGTTTCATGAATCAGTGATTGTGTCTCTAACTAAGCGAATACCGGAGTCAAATTTGGTCCGGATGCTCAAAGCTCTTGACAAGCGTTTTTGGCCAGGAGAGCAGGATGATCTGATTTTGCATGGCGAAGCAGAAGTACACAGCTTTGCGAAAGCGCTTGGAGGACCAACCAGGGAGGCCGTGGAGCAGTTTCGAGACTGGAAACTACAGGGCACTGCACCGGGAAAAACATTAGAAAGACTGTGCATAGCAAGTCAAATTTAGATCATTATTCCACTTTCCGCAACATTCGGGAGATGGGGACCCCCCCGAATATTGACGGGTATTTTGCACACTGGCCGAGATGTCCTGTTTATTGGGCCTAAATGTCCCATAAAAGTTTGTCCCGTTTATTGACTGCTACACTGAAGTAACCATGCACAGTCTCGTTCACATATGTTGCGTCTTTTGCACGTTCAAGTTTATTGTAAATGTAGACGCGCGACAAGCGCGCTCAAATAGACAGACTCATTAGTTTTCATTCATCTTACACTGTCCCTGTTTGCCATTGATGTCTCTTTTGCACCGTAAAAAAGAAAAAAAGAAAAATGCCACTGCTCTGTGTGTTGTATTCATGTGTAAAACCAAGTATAGACTACCAGTCAAAAGTTTTAGATTGTCTAATGTTTAAAAAAAAAATGTGATTCATGTGATTTATGTGATTCAAAATACAGCAGTATTCAGTATTATTGTGAAGTATTTTTTTTTATAATTTAAAATAATTGTTTTCTATTTGGATATATTTTTAAAATGCAATTTATTCCAGCCCTCAGTTTCACATGAGCCTTCAGAAATCATTGTAATGCTGATTTGCTGCTCAAGAAACATGTGTGTACAGTTTATTTCAGGATAAATATGATTTTGATAAATAAAGTTCAAAACAACAGTATTTATCTGAAATAGATTTACAAAGATGCCTATTATTGATCAGAAAAACACATTTCATTTCAGATAAATGTTATTCTTTTTCACTTAACGTTAATCAAAGATTTATCCCACTGGGTTAAATCTTTGATTTATCAAAGAATCCTGAAAAAAAAAATAGACAACTATTTTCAACATTCATAATAATAAGACATTTTTGTTGAGCATATATATATATATATATATATATATATATATATATATATATATATATATATATATATATATATATATATATATATATATATATATATATATATATATATAATCCAATCCAATCCAATCCTTAGATATATAATATATATCAAATCCTCATATGAGAATGTCACATGATCCTTCAGAAATCACTGAAGACTGGAGTAATGATGATAAATTCAGCTTTGATTACATTAAATAAATTACACTTTACTATATATTCACATAGAAAACATTTATTTTAAATTGTATACATATTTCACAATATTACTGTTTTTACTATTTTGGATCAAATAAATCCAGCCTTGGTGAGCAGAAGAGACTTAAAACTTGAACTGTACTGTAGGTCTAAAGTATGTAAAAAAAAATTATAGTCAGATTACTCATTTTAAATGAAACATGATTTTGTGAGTAAGCTACAAACTATACATTCAATCATTAAGTCTCCTCACATTGATTCCCTATAGTTCCCTCTTTCGAATTCCTCAATGATATTCAGAGGAGGAGTCGTTGATGCCTCAGGTGTGAATATTCATGATGATCCACACTCTCCCCGCATACAGCCATTCTGACAATAAGTGTCTTACAATAGTTAAATGACTATATTGTTTTGTATGAATGAGTGATCAAAATTGTTTTGGCCTTATTTCAGTGATTTAACATTTTCATTTTTTTCAAAAACTATGCATAAACATTATTTTCTCAAAACAACACACTTTTATGTACATGTTGCTCACATAATACTGTAGCCCTGTGTGTGGTGAATACAGTGTAACCAGACGTTAGCCATTAATATGCTTTAAAGAAACTAAAAAAAAACACTAATGTCAGAGCATGTCAAACTTCTTCAGGGCCACAAAATAGGCTCAGGGTCCAGAGGGTTAAGATCAAACCTTCATTTTGTCCTGTTGATATCATTCACCTGAAATTTTTTTAATGAATTATTGATTCGGTAGGGCTAAGTATGGTATCTTTTATTAACCAGTGTCTCAAAACGGGCTCTGTTCCTGCCCTTCCTAAAGTGGCCACGGTCACTCCTCTTCTCAAGAAGCCTTCACTAGATCCTTCTGTTTTAAATCATTTTCGGCCTATCTCTGTCTTACCTTTCCTGTCTAAGTTGTTGGAGAAAATCGTGCTGGACCAACTCCTTCACTTTTTGTCAAATAATGGTATCTATGAGGTCTTTCAATCTGGTTTCAATCTGGAGTCTGCCCTCCTGAGAGTTTTAAATGAGACATTGTGAGACATTGTGGTTCTTGTTCTCTTAGATCTCTCGGCAGCTTTGATACCATTGACCACTTTACTATTTTATTTTGACTAGAACTTTGGGTGGGTCTAAAAGCTTCTGTTCTGACATGGTTTCAGACATACCTGTCTGAAAGAAAGTTTTTAGTCAAGATGGGTAATTTCTCCAGCACTATAGCACCTCTGACCTGTGGTCTTCCACAGGGCTCTATTTTAGCTCCCTCTCTTTTTTCTCTTTACATGCTACCCCTGGGCGCTATTTTAAGGAAACATTATGTTTCATTTAATTTTTACGTGGACAACACCCAAATTTATATTCCTATCAAGAGAAACCACGCTGTAGCGATAAATTCTCTTCTACTATGCCTAGAGTAGGTAAAAGCATGGCTAGCCCAAAACTTCCTCTTTCTAAATGAAGACAAGACTGAGATCATTGTATTTAGCCCAAATTAAAATGATAAAGTGAACTTGAACTTGGTATTCCTTCAAATATAATTAAAAATCTGTTAAAGATTTTATAAGCATATTGTGTAGTTGTCCTTGGAGTCAGTATTTTATTTGTGATAACGCAATTAAATATGCCAAATTTTAAGGACACACTTTTTGGCCAGGATGTCATTTAAAGAAATGATGAGAATGCAAAAAGAACCAACTAATTATTAATAACTGATTATGTTTACTTTTATGTTTGAGTCAATATATGCTTTTTATTGAGAGCTTTTAGTTTTTCTATGCATGTTTTTGCATAGTAGCATAAAACCTGTTGTTGTAGTTTGCCTTTTTGTTAAAGGGTTACTTCAGTGATTAGCATTAAGCTTTGTATCAGTAGAAACCCAGGAGTATATTCAAATCATCGTACTCCATCGCAAAGTGAGTGTTTCAACTTTTCAAATGAACTTCCTATGAAAGTTAAGCTTCCAAAGACATGAGCTGAAAATGCGCCAGACTGATCACACGTTTGTGCCGTGACGGTCGTGACACTCACTCACTCACATTATGTTGAACAGACAAGTTCAGTTTTTAATTGTAGTGTCTCTAACTGAACTGATTTTATGAAAACGAACGCGGTGGACATGTGATCCAGCCAGTAGCCATGCCCTAGCAGTGTATTCTGGGAATTGTTGTCTTTCATCCCCATGAGACAAAAATAGATTTCTACTACATAAATTACCCAGTTTAAGTACAGATTCATCTTCCCAGCGCTGAAGTACCCCTTTAAATAATTTTGTCAGATAAATACTTTGGTTAGTATTTTGTTCTTCCCTTATATTTAAAATATATAAAATAGTTTCCTAATATTTTGATGGTTTAATCAAACTTGTAGGGTCATTAAAAACAAATTTCCTTTCTGGACATCACTTGTCCACTACTGTACTTCTCTCTGAAGTTGTTCAGTGAGTCAATTGCATGCAGAGCTAAAAAGCAGGTAATGAAGAAACGGCTCGGGTTATGTCTATAACCCTTGTTCCCTGAGAAAGGAACGAGCACTGCGCCGAACGACGATTTGGGGATGCTCCTAAGCATCAGCGAATCTGAAGTCTGAATGAACACTAGTCCAATCCGATTGTTCGTGCGTGATGGCGTCATCGTGGCGGCATACCCGGAAGTATAAAGGGGAGCGCGTAATGGCGGCAGCTATTGCTCTGAAGCATGCGCTCCAGGCGTGCCGAGGTGTGGCGACGCGGCGCAGTGCTCGTTCCCTTTCTCAGGGAACAAGGGTTATAGACATAACCCGAGCCGTTCCCTTCGAGGAACTCACACTGCGTCGAACGACGATTTGAAACAGTACCCACTAGGCCACACCGAGGGTAGCGCCTGCCTAGTGTGAAGCCGGAGACCGGGCACAACTAGGACTGGAGCACCTAGCGCCAGGCGTCGTGAGGGAGATGCAGGCTATAAAACCTGATGAAGGTGTGTGGTAGCCCACCCAGCCGCCTCGCAGATATCCTGCAAGGGGACCCCAGAAACGAGGCCACCGAAGAGGCCATGCCTCTGGTGGAATGTGCCCTCACGGCCATAGGTGAAGGCAAACTGCGCACCTGATAGGCCATGGTTATCGCCTGGACAATCCAGTTACTGATTGTCTGAGTAGACGCAGGCAACCCTTTCTTGGGTGAGCGAACACACCAACAGTTGTTGAGATCTCCTCCACTGTGCCGACTTCGCCAGATACACTCTAAGCGCCCTAACCGGGCAGAGCAGGTGAAGTCTCCCTTCTTCCGCCCGTCACGTGAGGCGGAGGATGAAATGCCTGCAGAACCAAAGACCTGACCACCCTTGATGGGACCTTAGGCACGTAGCCTGGCCTAGGGTGTAAGATGGCCTTTACTCCACCGGGGCAAACTCCAGGCAAGTCGGCGCCACCGCCAAGGCCTGAGATCCCCACTCTCCTCAGAGAGGTAATAGCGAGGAGAAAAGCCACCTTAAGGGTCAGGTTCTTTGGTTCAGCCGACTCAATGGCTCGAAGGGGCCTCAGCCAGCCCTCCGAGAACCACTGCCAGGTCCCAGGTTGGAACTCTGGACCGAGCCGCAGGCCTCATCCTCCGAACCCCACGGAGGAACTGTACAACCAACTGGTGCCTACCCAAAGGCCCATCACCCATAGGAGTGTGGAAAGCCGCAATGGCAGCCACGTACACCCTGAGTGTGGACGGGTTAGACCCGCAGAGAAGCGATCTTGGAGGAACTCCAGCACTGAAGCCACTGGGCAGTTAACTGGGTCCACCTCACGCTCCCTGCACCAAGTGGAAAATACATTCCACTTGAGGCTGTACAGTCTCCTTGTAGACGGAGCCCTGGAACTGAGTAAGGTCTCTACCACTTCTGCCGACAGGCCAGCCTCTAGGTACCTGGCCCCCTCAGGGGCCAGACCCAGAGGTTCAAATCTCCGGCCGGGGGTGAAATATTGTACCCGCCGCCTGAGACAGGAGATCCCTCCTCAGAGGAATCTGCCATGGATGACCTGCCAGCAGAGTTATGATATCCGAGAACCAAACTCGAGTCGGCCAACGGGGTGCTACCAGAAGTAGGCTGACCCCTTGTCGACGGACCCTCTCCAGGACTCCCGGGAGCAAAGCAATCGGGGGAAATGCGTACAGACGCAGCCTCGGCCACGTCTGAACCATGGCATCCAACCCCAGCGGGGCTGGATGCGTGAGGGAAAACCACAGTGGACAGTGGGGCGTCTCTCGAGACGCAAACAGGTCCACTTCCACTGCCGAACCTCTCGCACATGGCCTCCACCACCTCTGGGTGGAGTCGCCATTCCCAGGCCTCAGCCCCTGCCTCGACAGGATGTCTGCTCCCTGATTTTGGACCCCCGGGACATACATTGCCCTGATGGACAACAGTTTCCCTTGGGACCACAGGAGGATTAGATGCGCCAGTCTGCACAGAGGGCGCGACCTCAACCCTCCTGATGATTGAGGTGCGCTACAGACGTATTGTCTGTCCGCACCAGGACATGTTGGCCGCGGAGGTCCGGGAAAAAGCTCCTGAGAGCTCTGTAGACCGCCATCATCTCCAGGCAATTTATGTGCCAGGAGGAATGACGGCCCTCCCATGGGCCCCTCGCAAATCGGCCGTCCATGACGCGCCCCAACCAGTGAGGAGGCGTCTGTTGAAGCAGTTTCCGGCAACAGGGCGCTCCCAACACTGGCCCTGGGACAGAAACCAAGGTTTCTTCCATATGACTAGGGAACGAAGGCACCTGCGCGTTACCCTGATCATACGGAAAGTATTCCCTCTGGGAAAACCCCTTGGTTTTCAGCCACCACTGGAGGGTCTCATGTGTAGCAGGCCAAAGGTATCACGTTGGGACGCTGCTGCCATGTGCCCCAGCACTCTCTGAAAGTGCTTCACAGTGATGCTGTGGCCTAGCCTTATTCCTGAGACCATCGCCAGTATGGTCTCGACTCATGTGAGAGACAATTGTGCCCGCATCGCCGTGAGTCCCATACAATCCCCAGGAACGTAGTCCTCTGGGACGGCATCAACACACTCTTCTTTGTGTTGAGTCTCAGCCCCAAGCACTTTATGTGGGCCAGAGCGACATCTCGATGCGAACTGCCATCTCGTGCGACTGGGCCAATATGAGCCAGTCGTCGATATAATTCAGTACACGGATGCCCTGAAGTCTCATTGGAGCCAGAGCTGCGTCCATGCACCGTGAGCGTGCATGGGGAGAGCTAGGCCGAAGGAAGCACTCGATGTTGATGCGCTTAGCGGCGAACCTCAAGAACTTCCTGTGACATGGAAGGATGGAGATATGGAAGTATCGTCCTTTAGATCTATCGTGACGAACCAGTCCTCGGACTGGATCTGACTCACGATGATGGGAATAGTGAGCATTTTGAATCTGAACCTCCTCAGAGACCGATTCAAATACCTCAGATCTATAATCGGACGCAACCCTCCATCCTTTTTGGGAACTATAAAGTACCGGCTGTTTAACCCGGACTCCTCTCCAGCGGAGGAGCGCGCTCTATGGCTTCCTTCGCCAGCAAGGATTCTACTTCTAGTTCCATTACCCGAACCCGCTCCGGTACCACTGCGGTCCAGTTCAACCCCCTGAACCCTGGAGGAGGGTGACCGAACTGCAGTCTGTAACGTTCTCTACAGTACACAGGACCCATGTAGAAACACTCGGAAGGCACTTCCATGCGCCGAGATAATCTAAGGAACCAGCCTCTCGAGGCTGGCGTCGGAGTGTTACGAGGCTCGTCCCCAACCCCTGAAGCGGCTGACCGGCAGGGAGCAGTTGGGAACGAGTCTCTGTGTGCGGAGCCGAGCTGCCCAGCCGCAGGTCTTTCCAGAGGCGGCTGGAGCAGCATGCGTTCGCGAGGAAATCGATGTGGCCCGGCGTCATAGGCGGCGGGATTACCACATCGATTTCCCAAGCGCCTTCGTGGGAGGACCGCCCTTAGAAGCCCTGCCGCAGCTAGGACTTCTTCGGCAGCCTTCCGCGCCTGAAGGGCGTTCCTCAGATCGCCGCCGGGCAGAAGGCTGCTGGTGCGCGCCGCCTCTGTTGCCAAGCTCCCGGAGGAGGGGCTCTAGAGGCGGCGCTCTCTTTTGCACCTGCCGGTGCGAGCTGGTGGGCGGCTGAGGCTGCGGGAGATACTGGTGGAAGGCCGCTGACTGCTTCCTCGCCTCCTGAAATCTGTCGGCAGCGGTGTTAACTGCGCCGCCCGAACAGACCAGAAGGCGAGACCGGAAAGCTAGGAGGAAGGTTTTATCCTTCTCCTTCATCCCGATAAATTAAGCCAAAGATGTCTCTCCACAGTCACCATAGATGCCATGGAGCGGCCGATAACATGGGCCGTCTCCTTGGTGACGCGGAGAGACAAGTCAGCAGCCTTCCTAAGCTCCAGTATGTCCTCCGGAGAGGGACCCTCGTCGTCCAGCTCTTTGAGGAGGTCGGCCTGGTAGGCCTGCAATATAGATAATGTATGCAGGGTACTACCAGCCCGCCCAGCCGCCATATAAGCCCTGCCCACCAAGGCGGAAGTGTCCCTGCAGGTCTTGGTGGGCAGTACCGGGGCTTTAAGGGGCGGCGCCGATTCGGGCGAAAGATAGCTCGCGAGAGCATCTTCCACCCGCGGCATCGTCCCATACCCAGCCTCGCGTGCCCCCAGCACGTTGGCATAATCCAACACTGGGGATTGGAAACACGCGCTGAGTATGGCCTCTTCCATGATTTGCACAACTCATTGTGCAAATCCGGGAAAAAAGGCAAGCTCGGCGAGGTGTTTGGACCCGGTGCGTCAAGCGGTCGTCCAGCTTACTGGTTGGCTGGACTTCCTGCCTTTCCTGTGGCCAATCGATGTTCAATTTGGCCACTGCCCGGGTCAACACCTCGACCAGCTCCTCTTGGGCGGGTGGATGAAGCGGAAACACTTCCGATGCTTCACCACCCGCCTCGATGCCCACCTCCTCTGATTCCTCAGAACCAGAGAGGATGAGCATCGGATTCTCCACCCCGGGGGAAGAAGCCGCGTGCGGGCTTCCACGGGCGGAAGAATCTCGGAACTGCCAGAGGAGTGGGAAAGTGCCTCAGCAGTCCCACAACCTTCTGACAGATCCCTTTGTGAGCCCCATGATCTGCGACGCCGAGCCGCCTCTGCGGCTGCGGGTCCAGAACCACGGGGCTCACGAGGCTGGCCGGCCTCATCGAACACGGCCAGCCGAGAGCGGAGGAGCCTGAGTGTCAGCTTCTCACAATGCTCACAGGCGGCTCCTCGAGCCGCCCTGGCATGCTGAACACCCAGGCATTCCACACAAAGCGCGTGTGTCCGAGCCCGAGATGTAACGAGGGCACGGATGCACACACTGCTTAAAATCTCCTCTCTCAGTCATACTTTTTTTCTCTTTCACACACTCTTGGACAATACAACAATAAATAGACAGACAATGTACACAGAGCGCTATGCTGAAGAGCAATAACTGCCGCCATTACGTGCGGCTCCTTTTATACTTCCGGGTATGCCGTCACGATGACGTCATCACGCACGACCAATCGGATTGGACTAGTGTTCATTCAGACTTCAGATTCGCTGATGCTTAGGGAGCATCCCCAAATCGTCGTTCGGCGCGGTGTGAGTTCCTCGAAGGGAACAACCATGATGATGCTGCATTTGTCGCTCTTTTGTTCAGAAGAGCATGGAATCACTTTTCCTGCATCAAATGGAGTATGAAGTCGACCTGAACCATAACGCTGGCTTCACACCGCACGCGCTAGCAGGGCTTTGGCAGGGCAGAAGCGGTGGGTATGGAGAGCGGGAGCCGCACGCGTCCTTTGTGCTTTACACTGGCAGCGTTTGTCTCGCGCAGCTGAACGCGGCTTGTATATTGCAAATACAGACGAATATCGTGCATTCTGTCACCGGTGTTCTCCTCCTACCCCTGTCTGTCTCGTGCTTTGATTTATGATGGGCAGCATATATCTGCTGCAAATGCGACTGTGTTCCCCCCTGTCCCAAACACATATGCATAT
Organism: Gobiocypris rarus; assembly: GCA_023029165.1. Taxonomy (NCBI): domain Eukaryota; kingdom Metazoa; phylum Chordata; class Actinopteri; order Cypriniformes; family Gobionidae; genus Gobiocypris; species Gobiocypris rarus. The sequence goes on along the minus strand of CM040919.1, from coordinate 22,972,297 downwards.
AACATGCTGTATAAAGGTAGTTTACGTGATAAAAGTAACCTTAAAGTTAAAATAAGCCTAAAATTCAATACATGATTTCATGCTTCAGATGACTTGAATACCAGTGCAACTTGCCAAAGTGGTACAATTGCAGTGTGACTCCTGATGAAAAAAGTGGAACCACAAAGGTCCTGGTGAACTGTAACATCGTTTTTGACCATTTTCAAATGGACACATACAGCTTTAATTAAGTCACCACTCAGTGGGTTAATGGTGCGTCTCGAAGAAATCACATACAGATTCCTATGAAGAACTCACTACATATAGAATATTATCCAGGTTCAAATAATCACCTTTCTTTTTAGGTTTTATAACCCCAGAGCAAAATTATTGTACAAATGTTGCTGTTACATAACAGAAGGGACGGAGACAAGAGTACAAGTTAGTTTATGTTTATTGAACAACCAGCAGGTGAATACAGAAGTGCAGGTGAGTGATGTAGAAGTTCGTGGGAGTCTGATGATATCTTGAATGAACACAATCCTTATACTTGCAGGTGAAGCGGGCTGGAGACAGACTTGGATCGAGGGAGACTCTGGAGAACACACAAGACGAGGGAACATGAAGGAGGCTTGGATGAACACAGGAATAGGCAAGTAGATTGTCTGGAGTCCTTGAGGTAAGCAGAGAGGCAAGTTCCTACATGCTAAGGAGACCGGACAGTGACTGAGTGTGAGAGTGTCTTTTGTGCTGTGGGTGATTGCAGTGCTGATGGGATGCAGGGGATCGTGATCAGTTCTCTGGGGAAGGTGTGCGTTGTGAATGGATGACCTGGGAGCCTGAAGTGTCTGTGACATTTCCCCCCTCCACGTCCCGCCCCTGAGGGTTGAGGACCCCGACATCGTCATGGTCGGCCTCTGCCTCGAGACGCAGGTCTGTCGGGATGAGAGGCATATAAAGTTTCAAGCAGGTTAGGGTTGAGAATTTCATTTCTAGGAACCCACGATCACTCCTCGGGACCGTAGCCTTCCCAGTCCTCTGGAGTCCTTGAGGTAAGCAGAGAGGCAAGTTCCTACATGCTAAGGAGACCGGACAGTGACTGAGTGTGAGAGAGTGCCTTTTGTGCTGGGGGTGATTGCAGTGCTGATGGGATGCAGGGGATCGTGATCAGTACTCTGGGGAAGGTGTGCGTTGTGAATGGATGACCTGGGAGCCTGACGTGTCTGTGACATTTCCCCCCTCCACGGCCCGCCCCTGAGGGCTGAGGACCCCGACATCGTCATGGTCGGCCTCTGCCTCGAGGCGCAGGTCTGTCGGGATGAGAGGCATAGAAAGTTTCAAGCAGGTTAGGGTTGAGAATGTCATTTCTAGGAACCCACGATCACTCCTCGGGACCGTAGCCCTCCCAGTCCACGAGGTATTTGAGAAGACCACCACAGCGCCAGGAGTCCAAGATGTCATGCACCTGGTATGCAGTTCCAACTTCAACGATGAGTGGAAGGGGGGCTTCATCGGCTACGTCAGGCTCTGTGGAAATAGAAACAGAGGGAAAGTGAGGCTTCAACAGGAGACATGGAAAGTGGGATGTATCCTGTACTGTGGAGGTAGTTGGAGTTGATACGTGACCGGGTTGATCTGCTTCACGATGGGAAAGGGGCCAATGAACCTGGAACTTAGCTTCCTGCATTGCAGACGCAATCTGATGTCCCTGGCCAGACCTTCTGACCACGTTGGAATGTAGGATCATTGGATCGGCGAAGGACGGCTGTCATCTTGCATCTGTGCAGGGCCCGTTGAAGCTGATGGTGTGCGGAGTCCTAGACCCTCTTGCTCTCTCAGAACCAGTATTCGATAGCTGGAACATCCGACGGTTCCACGGGCCAGGGGAAATTTGGGGGTTGGTAACCAAGTACGCACTGGAATGGAGCAAGACCGGTAGTAGGCTGATGTAGGGAGTTCTGTGTGTACATGGTCCAACCCAGGAACTGGTTCCAGGAGTCCTGGTGGCCATGACAGAAGGTATGGAGGAAGCGACTGATCTCCTGTATCTTCCTCTCCGTTTGCCCGTTCGTTTGTGGGAGAGGCTGATGGTCACACCTAAGAGTGAGAAGGCCTTCCAGACCCGGGAAATAAATTGAGGTCCTCTATCAGACATGATATCCTCAGAGATTCCAAAGTATCTGAATATCTTGTATTTCCATGTTACCATGGAATCAGATGACAAGACTTGGAGAATCTAGCAATGACTACGAGGATACAAGTACATCCATCCGAAGGTGTGACGAGGGTCGGTTGGGAACGGGCAGAGGATGGAGCTTCCCACATGATGGAAGATGTCAAGGGCTTTTTGAGATGACACATTCCTTGCAACCCCTCACATACCTTCTGAAGTCGGCTGCCATGTTAGGCCACCAGAAGCGCTCCTTTAGCAGCAAGAGGGCTTCATTGACCCCTGGGTGGCCAGTGCCCAGTGACGTGTGGATGAGGAGAGTGTGCTGTGTCTGTGATATACTGCAACCTGGCAGAGTGTTGGTGGAGACATTAGGGGAGGGCAATGTTTCCTCAGACCAGGTGATGGGACGCACAAACCACTTCTCTGGAAGAATGGGTTCAGATTCTTTGGAACTTTCTTCGGGTTATAGAGATGGGAAAGGCAACCGCCTTTACATTCTTTGGTCCAGGATGATAGGAAATGGTAAAGTTGAACTGTTTGAAGAACCAGCGGGCCAGGCAGGGATTAAGCTGCATGGCATCTCTAAGGTGTTCGAGGTTCTTGTGGTCTGTTAGAACCAGAAATTGATGTTGAGAACCTTCCAAATCCATCTTGATGGTGAAGAGCTCCCGGTTGCCAATGTCATAATTTACCTCCGCCGGGTTGAGCTTGCGGGAGAAGGAACATGGATGGAGTCTACTTGTTGTCCCCTGCTGCTGTGACAAAAAAGGCTCCCACTCCTGTGGTCAAAGCGTCTACCTCTACGACGAAGGGTCTTGTTGGATCTGGATGCACAAGGAAGGGAGTGGATGTGAAGGCTTCTTTCAGGGTTTCAAAAGCTTGAGTGGCATCGGGGGTTCCAGGACAGAGACTTGGGCTTATTGCGTAGGAGACGAGTAAGGGAACAGGGGATAATGCTGTAGTCTTGGACGAAACAGTGGTAGAAGTTAGCAAATCCTAGGAATCATTGGAGTTCTTTGATGGTTATAGGCACTGCGGAGGTCCAACTTGGTGTAGACAGTGGCACGACGGAGATGTTCCAGCGCTGTTGGGATGAGAGGAAGGGGATAACGGAATGTCACAGTAATTTTATTGAGTGCACTGTAGTCGATACAGGGCCGCAAACCTCCGTCCTTTTTTGCCACAAAGAAGAAGCAGCAGGGGAAGTATACGGGCGTATGTATCCTTGATAGAGTGCCTCCTGGATGTATTCTGCCATGGCCTTCTCCTCCGATAGTGACAGTGGGTATATCTTACCACGGGGGACTGACTCACCTGTAAGCAGATCGATGGCACAGTCCAATGGCCGATTGGGGGCTCGCTTGGGGTAGAAGACGCCGCTAAGGGGATGTAGCATGGAGGGATATCCACAGAACGGTTTTCAACCACGCTCTCTATGGATGTTGTACACACCGGTATTTCCATGGAACGGAGGGAACAGGGAAAGCAGAAACAGTTCGGGAAGCAGCTGTTGCCCCACTTCAGGATCTTACCTATTTTCCATGAAATGACAGGTCTGTGCTGCTCTCACCATGGGCGCCCTAAGAACACGTCAGCAGTGGACTCCTCCAGAACCAGTAGATGTTGTTCCATGTGCAGGATTCCCACTTGGAGCTGGATGAGCTGACGGCAGAGGGTGCCAGTCCCTGACGATAGGTGGTCAACAGGGACTGCTCGTTCCATCTGCTGATGGCGGATAGTGTCCTGAATTGTGCAGGATTCCCACTTGGAGCTGGATGGGACCGGCGATGGAACAAACTGGTCTACGACTGAGGGGTTAACCTGTTACAGAGTGGATCTGGTAGGTAGACTGCTTAGCAGTGGTCTTGAGCCTGAGCTAACGGCAGAGGGCTCCAGTCCCTGACGATAGGTGGTCAGCAGGGACTGCTCGTTCCATCCGCTAGCAGCAGCCCGTGTCCTGAATTGAAAGGCATACTCATTTACAGATATATTTTGCTTTAAATGATACAATTGCTCACCGATAGAAGCACCCCAGGCTGGTTTTCCAAAGACATCTTTGAAATGCGAGACAACTCAAAAGAGACTGAATTATGGGGTTATTCTGGGTCCACAGGGTTTCAGCCCAGTGATGTGTTTGCCACTCAATTGTGAGAGAATAACGGCTACCTTGGTTTGATCAGTGGTATACATGTGCAGTTCCATATCCAGGACCAGCAAACACTGTAGCATAAATCCGTTGCAATCTTCCACCGAACCAGAGAAGGGCGCCGGTTTGGCCATGGGACTGGCGTAGACGGGTGGCGAAGGTGACGGTGTTAGTGGAAGTGATCGCTGGTGGAGGTGCTGGTGGACTAGATGGCGGTGCTCGGCAGACAGTGTCCAGGAGTTCTTAAAAGGGATCCGGGTGCTCATACTGGTGTTCAGCGGTTATGGTCCCTTCTTCTGTTACATAACAGAAGGGTAAGAGACAAGAGTACAGGTTAGTGATGTTTATTGAACAACCGGCAGGTGAATACGGAAGTGCAAGTGAGTGATGTACAAGTTTGTGATGATGATATCTTGAATGAACACAATCCTTATACTTGCAGGTGAAGCGGACTGGAGACTTGGATTGAGGGAGACTCTGGAGAACACACAAGATGAGGGAACATGAAGGAGGCTTGGATGAACACAAGAATAGGTAAGTAGATTGTCTGGAGTCCTTGAGATAAGCAGAGAGGTACGTTCCTACGTGCTAACGAGACTGGACAGTGAATGAGTGTGAGAGACTGTCTTTTGTGCTATGGGTGATTGCAGTGCTGATGGGATGCAGTTGATCGTGATCAGTACTCTGGTGAAGGTGTGCATTGTGATTGGATGACCTGGGAGCCTGACGTGTCTGTGACAGTTGCAGTTTTATACCATGTTATATTCTTAGTTATGTTTAATGGTTAAATGATTGGAGGGATATATTTCATATGGATCCTCTCAAGTCACTTTGCTGTAAGGGTTTTATGTGAGATGAACATTAATCTTAACAATGAAATGATTGAAATGAACTCTAGAAGAGACAAATGCAAGATTACCTTGTCTTATTCTCAGCAGTAACATGCACTGCATTTCATCTCATTGATATCTAAGAGAAGCAGTTGAGTTTATGAAGAAATTTCAGTTTTTAATGTCACAAGACAATTTTGACATTCTCAAAACCATTCTCAAAAGGTTTTACACCCTATAGCCAATGCACAAAAAAACTGGGTTTCATTGGGGAGTCATAGAAAATTGGGGTGGTAAAAGAATATGGGGTAGTGCACTAAACAGGGCTACCAACACATCCCACCTCTGACAAAACTGCTGTGACTTTGCATTAGTCAAACTACGCTGACTATAAAAAAGGACAAAACAGTTAAAGCTCTTAAATGAATCTCAAAGACATAGGGCACAATATTTTATTGACATTTGCATTTTACAATGTGATATTTTTGGTTACTGAAACGCTTACAATTAATAATATCATTACAAATAACAGTTTGAAAGTGAATGGAAAAGGTGTGGGAAAAATCTGTTGAAAGGAAAAATTCCTGAGCTGAAGTTTGTGTGTGTGTGTGTGTGTGTGTGTGTGTGTGTGTGTGTGTGTGTGTGTGTGTGTGTGTGTGTGTGTGATAAAGCTTTTTAACACTCACACTCTTTAGACATCCCCACAGCGAAGCACTTCTGTAGCCGGCAGTACTGACAGCGATTACGAGTCACCTTGTTGATAATACAGTTCTTCTCCCTGTGACATGTGTACACCATATTCTTCTGGATGCTTCTTCGAAAAAAACCCTGTGCAGAGAGAGAGAGAGAGAGAGAGAGAGAGAGAGAGAGAGAGAGAGAGAGAGAGAGAGAGAGAGAGAGAGAGAGAGAGAGAGAGAGAGAGAGAGAGAGAGAGAGAGAGAGAGAGAGAGAGAGAGAGAGAGAGAGAGAGAGAGAGAGAGAGAGAGAGAGAGAGAGAGAGAGAGAGAGAGAGAGAGAGAGAGAGTGAGTTATGCCATATTTTGTTGTTACATAGTTGTTATATAGAATTTGCACAAAAAAAAAACAACAAAAAAAACACATGGCTCTGCATTTAAATTTCGGCCAACACTTGGTCTGGATCTGGGCTTGAGTGGCCTAGTCTTGGTCTGAGTCTACAGGGGTCTTGTATTGTTCTGGGGGTCAGACTAAGTAACAAAGCATGCAACACACACAACAGTGTCTAATCCAGTGGTCAGAAACATACAGTATGTGGCTCTTTGAAAAAAACCTCATATGTGGCTCACCAGTTGTCAACCTCCACGATATAACTACATATTAGTTTCATGCAGAAAATGCTAAGTCAATTACAATTACTTTATTGTACAGCCTATGAAAGTTTTTATGATTATTTTTTTAAATAATATTTCAGACCAATAAGTAGTTTTGCATATTTGGTGCTGTACGCAACACCAATCAAGAAAAAAAACACTTACGTTTTTATTGCTATGCTCACACTATTTGGAAATGACAACCGCATTTATTTACAGATCTGATTCCAGAAATGTTCTGTTCACACATCAGGAGTCATAAGCCTGTATTCTATTATTGGGCTTTCCATGAATATTAACTGTAACCATTGTAAAGTAAATATCAAAGAAATAAAAAAAACTGGAAATTATTATTAAGGTTGGCGCAAGTATATTGGTCGAATTAATCGACAGCAACTTTTATACCTGAGTGGATGCACAGTTACGCAATGACCACACAAATATTCAGCTCTGATGCAAGAGAGATTGAATCTGAAACCTTCACATGACACACAGCTCATATCTCTTATCATAGTTACCGAAACCACATACAAAATATATTCAAACATGTCACGCACACATGGCAGAGTGTAACATGTCAGACAACTAGTAGTCCAAAAGCAGCTTTACAGTGATACACAGGTAAATAATAATCAAGTGTGAATAAATGCAATTAAGGAGTAAAATAAAGTTATTGTTATTGAAAATGTAATTGAAAAAAAAATGTTTTTAGCAAAATAATAGTAAAATATTAGTTTTTGCAATGGCTCTTTGTTTTGTATTACACTTGGTCTGATAGTAATACACGCAAAGTGATATTAAATCATTTATGAATTATAACCTGCCAAATTATCTGGGCCCCCATTTATCAACGGTGCGTACGCACAGATCTGTGCGTAGTGAGTGCGTAAGAACAGTTTCACTCAAAGTGTGGGATTTACCAACTTGTACTTATCAGTAGGAATGTGTGTAAATATAAGCACACCAGTGAACATGCTTATGCAGATAATCTAGTGGTAGAATAGTGATACCACACGTAAAAAGCATTTTAGAGTGTCACAGTATGCATTAAGCAATCTACATATGTCCTGTGTTTCCCTTAATTATAAAACACTCAATTTATATAGTTTTTGTCGTTTTAACTTATCTTATTTTGACTTATTTTGGCTTATTACTGCTGGATTTGTGTCATGATTTAGAACCAATGTTGGAGAGAGAAACAAATCGCACGAAAGCCATTCCCGTGCACATCCAACTCCTGTCCACCCTTTGATTTAGCTACTGGCACATTTCAGCGTGAGGTTGGAGACATATGGCCCAGCCATCAGTGAGTAGGATCATGCCAGCGGTGTTGGATGCAATTATTTATTTGGCCCCCTACCTACATCCAGTTCTCTTACCGAAATTCTCAACAAGCTGAAATAAAATGGGGCTTTCATGCTATCGCCAGCTTACCAAACATAATTGGAGCCATAGACTGCACCCACATCGCCATAAAAGCACCATCAACCAACGAATTTAACGTGCATAATGTTAACGTGCAAATCGTTTGTGATCCAAATTTGTCGTTGTTAAACGTCATTGCACGGTGGCCTGGAGGAACACACGACTCATTCATTATGCAGAACATCTCTGTGGGTGTGCGTCTCCAAGAAGGTGCTGTTGAGGATGGCTGGCTCATTGCTGATTTAAGATGACAATATGTTTAAAATGCTGTTGCAGGGCTATGTACAATTACTTAAAACTATCTCATTGTTAGGTGATCAAGGTTACCTGCTAAAGCCATTGCTAATGACCCCCCTAACCAACCTGAGGACTGAGCAGGAACAGGCCTACAACCATGCCCATTGTACTCAAGGGGCACAGTTGAGTGTGCAATAGGCCTGCTAAAAGAATGATGGCTGTGTCTGTCAAGCACGGGGCACTGCAGTATAAGCCTGCAAAAAAAAAAGTGTGGAAAATCATCATGGCTTCCAGTGTGCTACACAATTTGGCCATCAGACAGGGCATCCCTCTGCTGGAAGCCCCCAGACCAGACCGATGCAGTGCCCCTGCCACCCCCTAATGCCGCTGCCATTCAGACAGGACAGAGGATCATACAGACATTTTAGATAAGGCCGAGCTCAGAAACATTAGAGCTTTATTTAATTTAGTGTTTTGCAGCTTGGTGGGAACAAATAACTGAAATCACATTAGTCTGTGACACTTCTCTCCTCAGACCCAACAGAATTAACTGCATTGGTAACATTCTCCCGTGCAGCATTCTTTTGTTTGTAATTCCTCCTGCAGTGAATGAACTAAACAATATTTGTTGGTTGGATTCAACTTCATCTATCAGTACCTCCAATTCTTTGTTTGTGTAGTTCCTCACCTGTGCTCTTTTTGCCATGGTGAGGAAAAAACACAAGTGAATTTTAAAGTGAAGTTAATTAGAGGCTTTTGCAATTGCTAAAGACCGTGAACAAGCATGGGATTTATCAACAATGATTGCTTACTCATGTTAATGTTTTTTGTACTTAGGCACATTCTAAATTTCATTTGTAGAACATAATATAGAAACTTTTCTACGCACTGCTGATAAATGAGGGCCCTGGTGCCTTGACATGGTTGATTTTCTGCCTTTTTCAAATGGACAGGTGCTAATTTGAAATCCTTGATATAATACATCTTAACAGTGCCTACATTGTATTCAGAGAAACGGTTAATAAGTTGTATTATTCAACATTATTATTCAACAGTATTATTGATCCGACTGTACTGACGCTGTTGTATGCAAACTAAACTGAGCTGGATGACAACTGAGCTGAGCTTTTTTTTTTGCAGAACTTTATAGATGAAATGATCTAATGTAGTAATTTATGATCTTTACAACGTAAGTAAATCAACACTAAATTGACTGTTTTGAAACAATATGTATTATATAAAGCACTGTATAAATAAAGGTGACCTGACTTTTATAAAGCATTATAAATACATTACAATTATTAAAGGAATAATTCACTCAATTCGGTCACAATGTGTTTTTTTTTTTTTTATTATTAATTTATAATAATTTCCCTATTTCATAAATTGATTTATAATTTAGATATCATTCATCTTTTAATCATCAGGTAGGTAAGGCAGACGTTTGGGTGGGCTCAACCCACCCCTGCCCATGCATGCCTAGAGCCAGCCCTGTATAACAACTTCCTTACATTTCAATCTTCTTATCATACAAAGTGATTGCAATGCTTCAGAACATTTGTATTAATCATTGGATTACTTTAATGCTACTTTTATATCTTTTTTTGGACCCCATTGGTATAAAACATCTAAAACAGGGACATGTTTGGTTCACTTATTTTTGTCGTGGCCACGAAATATTAATTTGTGGAAATTTCATACTAACTTGTGGAAACGTGCTGACCAGTATATACAGGAAAGTTTAATTTCACTACAGTTCAATACCTACCATAACATCAGTCCATATAACAATGCTCTGGTACGGTCTAAAAGACTTTTAGACTTTGGTGCCTTTCTGGTTATAGAATTTGTCCTTTCAGGAGCTTGACAGCTCCTCTCATTTTATGGAATAAAGCTCCAATTGTGGAAAAGAGTGTAAAAATTCTTATGTTTAAGAAAAATACAGCTTTGACCACAGGAATACATTTTACAATATATTCACATAGAAAACAGCTATTTGAAATTTTATTAATATTTCATATTTGTGTTTTTACTATATTTTGGATAGATTCAATTGATAAATGTAGCCACCTACTTTCAAAAACATTTATAATGTCTTAATTATTTCAAACTTTTGATCGCCAGTATGTAAAATAATGCATGTAAACTAATTAGCAAATTCAATTTTTTAACACTGTTCTAACATGTTCTAAACTGGTTTAACATGTGCTACTTGAATATGAAAGTTGCCAGTTTCATTATATTTTGAGTTTTATGAACCATTTTCAAATGATTGTGAAATTGCTGAAGAAAGCTTGGAAACAGATATACAAACATTCACTCTTATCTGATATGCTGAAAACTGTTTTCCTTTGTGCATTGTGCATCAAATAAAGTAAATGGCATTAAAATCAGAGGAATTCGAAAAGGTCAGAAGTAGTTTGCATCCCTGGAAATGAATGTCCGTTGCTTAATTGTAAACTATGGAAGCCATAAACAGCCATGGATAATATATTTTTTTATATCTAGTTTTCTTCACGACTTATTTTTCTTGTCATCTCAAAATAACGAAAGTTGCTTTCTTGTGAGCATGATTTATTTTTCTTGTGATCTTGAGATTACAAAAGTTGTTTTCTCATGATCACAACTTATTTTTCTTATGATTGTTTCATTATGATTCACTGCACTGCACCCCATTCTATAGCAACAAACACAACTTTCACGCGCATCTGATCGACGAATAAACTGTGCGCTCTTAGCCTGTATGTTGTGGGTCTTTCAGCAAAATCTTTGCTTCGCTTAATAAACATTTTATTTGTTCAATTAACATGTTTAAATTATCAACAGAGCATTCAACAGCTCAAGCGCAGGCGGAGTGCCTTCAAAAGGATGGCAGATTATTCTGTAACTATTCTAAAAATTGTTTAGAGGTGCTTGGATTCAACTGACTTTATTTTCCTCATTCGTTTGTTATTATAGTATCCTACTATCATGTAGGATTGTTGTGATAGGTTGTGACTGGTATCTTGTGCATTCCTTCTAGCCATGCTATTCCATTAAAAAGAGGTGCAATACTCCAGATTTCTAAAAAAACAAACATTTAATCCAGTTGATATAGACTAAAAACAATCTTGGGATGCTGTTTGAGAAGAGTGTTTATGTATGTGTGTGGTTTGCAACTAAGAAATGTACAAAATACAATAGTTTTAGTTACATCACTGAATTAAATTATGCTACACATATTTACATAGGCTATAAATCATATTTCTTATCAATAGGCTACACTGACTGACACAATGTGGTAAACTAACAGTTACTTAGACTGATGATTAAAATGGTGTCATGCACAATAAGATGCAAACAGAATACAGTGACATCCAAAATAGTTAAACAGTAAGTTTAGTATCACACCGAAAACTATTGCGGTAGTGATGAGTCGTGCATCTATTGCAGTAGAATGTAACGATAATACAGATACATTTTTAAGCATACATTCAGCCATTTAACATTAGTTAAATTAATTACTTAATGTACATAATGCACAAATTATAGTGATCACGAAAGGTCTTCAACGAGTTCAATCTGGGCCAATATTTACAGGCCCATTCATAGGCTAATATTTAAACATAAGTAATATAAAAGTAATATGGTAATATATTAAGTAATATAGGCTAATATAAATCTAAATAGGCTACGTTTTCTTTAACCATCTGTCCGACGAAGGCGTCGGTGATTCTGATGGATATTTTCCTTTATGACATCAGAAACAACTCAAAATACTCTGTAATATTTATCCATACATATAAGTGCAATAATTATAAAGTATAATCTGTCTCACAATAACAACAAGGCCGTGGATTCAGGGAACAGGTTATTTTTGCATGCTCTCCAAGCAGTCTTCATTTTAAAATAATATTTTGTTTATTAAATGCAAAGTTTTTAATTTCAAAAGCATTTCTAAATTCAGTTCATATTTCCAACAAACTAAATTCTGAGCCAAAATAACGAAGTGGTAAAAAAAAAAAAAAAAAAAAACCTTCAAACAAATTCAAAAGCAAATTCAAACATTTCGCCCTTCTCCCTTCATCCTTTATTAAACTCATAAAAGACAATAGAATTACAGGAATGTTGTTTCTAAAAAAGGATTGACACATTATCATGAAGATCTTTAAGCAGATATGAGGGAGAAACACCCACAAACTATGTGACGCTCACAAGTATAAGGTGCTTTCTTTGCCATTAATGCAACACGCACTTCTCCATCCATTAAAAAGCTATGGCTAGTGCGGTGGCTGGGATATACATAAACCCAACATACATGGCATATTTTTTGGAATGACTTAAAAAAAAAAAGTTTTAGTCGCATAACAGTTAATGGAAAGGCTGTCATTTCAATAGTTTTTAATCGACATTTAAAATATCTTAAAAGTTTTGTGCAAATCTGTAATGGAAATGCGGCTACACTGAGGTGGATAGGCTATAACGCAGTATATAGCCTCTATAGTATCAGTTATTTGGTTATATACTGCCACCTGTTGGCGCAGTTGTGTAATTAGAGAAGATTAAGTCTTGGTCACGAGACAACTTTTGTTATCTCGAGATCACAAGAAAAATAAGTTGTGATCATGAGAAAACGAGACAGAATTTTTTTATTGAGTTTAAGGCTACCGTAGTAAACTGTCTGCAAATATTTGTATAGGTTTCTGTGAGTATATCCCGCCTCCTTCGACTTGATTGGATATCTCTAACATTTTGACATTGACAAGCACTTTTAGATCACTGCACTGGAACAGAGCACACTAAAATGTCTCATTTGATTTCAAATAGATTGATATCAAGTGAGCTTAATGGACAATTCATCTGGGCTGATGGAAGGATATAAATGCGGGTAAATTGATGCCGAAACCATTGAAAATGGACAGACTAAAAGTCACAAATAGATATTTCAACTTGTACACAAAACATAATCTACAAATAGATATAACATCCACAAACAAAGTCCTCATGATCCGCAAATGTAAAACAAGACCTACAAATAGATAAAAGTCCTCAAACAAACTCTTTGTGATCCACAAATATAAAGCATGATCTACAGAGATTAAAAATCCACAAATAAACATGTCCTAATTCACAAATACAAATCAGTGACTTGTACTTGAAAAACAGAATTTGAATGAATGTAAAGTGACTTGTCTGCAGGTAAAGATCATGTTCTGTTTGTAGATTGTGTCACATTTGTTTTCAGAGTTCTGACACTATTGTTTTGCTGTTATGGCAAAATAATGCCATAATCATTGAAAATGAAGGGACAATGAGTCAAAAATGCATATTACAATTTGTAAACACAAAACAAGATCTACAAATAAATTAAAAAATCTGCAAACAAACTCCTCATAATCTGCAAATGTACAACACAATCTGTAAATAGATTCTAAATTTGCAAACAAACTCCTCATGATCCACTAATGTAAAACAAGATCTACAAATAGATAAAAAATCCACAAACAGAGTCTTCATGACATTCAAATAATAAATGCAATCTACAAATAGATTTAAAATCCGCAAACCAACTCTTTATGATTCACAACTCTTTATAATTCACTGATAGAAATCAGTGACTTGTATACTTGTCAAACAGAATTTGAATTAATGCAAAGTGATTTGTCTGCGTATGAGGGTCATGATTTGTTTGTAGATTGTGTTGCATTTGTTTTCAGAATTTTGGCACAACTGTTTCGCTGTTTTATCCCATTAAAAAATCTACAAATGCCCTCCTCATAATTTGCAAACAAACACAGCCTAACTTGTATTTTCTAATCACTGTAAAAAGACATTCTTACACATTCTGTGCAAAGCTCCGCATGCAAGTGTTGAATCTGTGTTTGCAGATCACAGGGCATTTACAGATCCCTCTGCACACGTCTACAGATATTTCTGGCACTATCTTTCCGCAGAATTGTGTGCCTACGATCCACACGTGTAGTCGGCCAATCAGGGGTATTGCTTCAATGTGATGTCATGCCCACTCTATAAGCCCTTTTCAAAATAAGAGCTGACACTTCTTGGTTTGGATGGGTGGGCTGGGCTCGCTGGCATTAACCGTTGCTGGTGTCACAGCGCTCCGAACGACCGACCGATCGAACAAACGCCAAACCGAACGTCTATCGTACTTTGACCGTCTAACTGAGCGGGTGACCCACGTGACCACCTGACGTGACGTCTTGAATTTTTTTTTTTTTTTTTTACCATGTATTTATCCAAGCTGTGTGTGTTAAGACTATAAATTGACATTGCAGGCACTAAATACAGAGATAGTCACCCTATCTCTGAGCGATGGATAAAAATATGTGGGATATCTGCTGCTTGTCAGAGCTTGCATGTTTTCTTAATAATAGCCTCTGTATTAAACTTTATTAATACTGCACATAACGTTATAAATCAGCAATTGCTGTAATCAAATGGGGACTATAGACATAATCGAAGTATAAGAACGTTAAATTAAGGTAAGAAAAACAAAAGTGTTACACCGTGTCTTAACACGAAGACAACACGTTGGGAAGACTATAGGTTACCGCACAACCGACCGGTTGCCATGGGTATGCGTTAACAACACGTAAGCACATTTAGGAACGCATGCGATTTAATGAAACTGATCACTAATTTAGTCTGGGGTCATTGTTCATATGTGGAAGACATGAAAATCAACAACCCTGATTACAGTTTGAACAGAATCAGCTGAATGCCTAAATGTAAAACTAGCACTTAAACCAACCCAGGCTCATTGGAAATACGTGACTCTGCCAACATTTTTGCAAACCCTGAAATATGTACCTCCAGGTACGTTTCCCTGCACTTTTCGGGTGAAACGTCCACTAGAGGCGCTAAGTGGTATCAGTTTTTTCTCAACCCCTCTTCCCTAAACCTAACCATTTGTGTATTATAAAAATAACAGGCAGATACGACTGCAGGCACAATTTATTTAAAAAGTACAAATATTCCAAGTGTTTCGAGACCAAACGATTGATTTTTGTGAAGAAAATCCCCAAAAGCGATCAGCGTTGAGTCCACCCGCCGAAGATCATAAAATACATTTGCAAATTGCCGCCGTTACATCAGCTTTGACAGCATTGGCTGTCCTATGTCTCATGACCAATTGCGTCATTACGTCAGCTTTGATTGTAAAATGCCATTGGCTCTTGTGTGTCTCGTGACCAGTGTTGGGTGTAACGCGTTACAAAGTAATAATATTACTTTTTTCAGTAACTGGTAGTGTAAGGCATTACTCGTCTGAAAATGGTAATAGTATTACAGTTTTCCCGAGCTAGTTACTTGCGTTACATTTGCCAGTAGCACCTTCATCACACACAAGGCACACAACACAGAGAACAGAAGGGAAGGGGAGGAGGGTGTGAATGGAACAGTGATTGGTCTGGGTTTGGCACGAGGTATCATTTACCATCACCGATTGGTCGACACCCGGCAGCCAGCAGCAGAGCGGCACCTTCAAAGACAGATGGGGAAAAATGGAAGCGTCAACAACGGCAAGCTCTTTTTCAGAGGAAGGTTCCCAGCAACAGAAAGCTAGTTTCGATGGTTGAAGATTCAGTAATTATTTTGAATATGTTCAACGGAAGGAAAATAACTTGACGGTGAAGTGCACACTCTGCCCAGGAAGAAAGCTGCTCTCCACCGCTTGTAATCAAATTGATTTTTTGCACTAGATGTTTTTTGTTAAACATTAAGGAAGTTAATATATGTTTGGACTTGTTATAAATTGACAGTCAAATTTATTGATTGTTTGCACCAGACGGTGTTTGTTAAACATTGAGGAAGTTAATACTTGTTTGTACTTGATTGCACAAGTACAGTTGTTTGTAGTTATTTGTGCTAGACAGTGCCAGTCTGTTGTTGGCATAATAAAGACCCTAAAGAACACTCATCCTTTGTATGTTCTCCCTCCATCTGATGCATCACAGGCAATTATAGAGTAATTAAGAAAAAAAATTTAACTAGTAATATATCTAGTAAAATAACTAGTTACTTTCTCTAGGGATAAATAAAGTAAAGTAAGGCATTACTATTTTTGAGAGTAATATGTAATATGTAATATATTAATTTTTTGAGTAACTAGCCCCAACACTGCTCCTGACCGACTGGCAGAGCGGCGGATTGGATCATTATTTCAGTGATTAAAACATTAAGATCAACTCTGTTCTTCACATGAAGATATCGTATGACTTCGGAAGACTTGGAATGCAACATGAGTTAATACTTTTACACTATTTTGGTCAGTTTTTGCAATAAATACCTGTGACTACTCGTCTGTTATGTGTTTTATTGTTGAGAAGTGGGTAGGTTTAGGGTATGAGTGGGGTTAGTTACTCCAAAATATAAAAGTAGCCTTTAAGAATTCATAAAATCATGTCTACTTTTACAAATGCAAAGAATTAAATGTATGTCAATAGGAATTAAATTGAATTTAATTTTATCAGGAGATTTTGGAGCACTTCATGCTTCCATCTGCTGAAAAGCTTTATGGAGATGAAGATTTCGTTTTTCAGCACGACCTGGAACCTGCTCACAGTGCCAAAACCATTGGTAAATGGTTTACTGACCATGGTATTACTATGCTCAATTGGCCTGCCAACTCTCCTGACCTGAACCCCATAGAGAATCTGTGGGATATTGTGAGGAGAAAGTTGAGAGACGCAGGACCCTTGAGCTTAAGGCCGCTATCGAAGCATCCTGGGCCTCCATAACACCTCAGCAGTGCCACAGGCTGATTGCCTCCATGCCACGCCGCATTGAAGCAGTCATTTCTGCAAAAGGATTCCCGACCAAGTATTGAGTGCATAACTGAACATAATTATTTGAAGGTTGACTTTTTTGTATTAAAAACACTTTTCTTTTATTGGTCAGATGAAATATGCTATTTTTTTTAGATAGGAATTTTGGGTTTTCATGAGCTGTATGCCAAAATCATCAGTATTAAAACAATAAAAGACCTGAAATATTTCAGTTGGTGTGCAATGAATCTAAAATATATGAAAATTTAATTTTATCATTACATTATGGAAAATAATGAACTTTTATCACAATATGCTAATTTTTGAGAATGACCTATACTTGTGTTCCACGATGGTACAATGTTGCCTGAGAGCAACAGCTCAATTTCAAATATTATTTTTTATTAAATATAATGTTTTTATATATATTAAAAACTAGAGAAATGTCTTTGTTCAAGTGTTTGGTTAAAAAAAAATTTTTTCAATAAATATATTTATTTTTTTTCTACATGAAAATGTTAAATGTTTCAATTTGTCCTTTGTGGTACAATGTTGCCTTGAGGCAACAGACTTTAAAAAAAAGATATATATATATATTTTTTTTTCTTTATTGATATTGTTATAGTATTCAATTTTAACCAGGAAAAACACCACACATATTTTTGTCCTCATTGATATATTGCGTACCATAGAGGGTTAAATAAAGATTATATTACAATATTCTTCCACAAAGGTGTCACCACACACCATTGACTGATATCATTCATTCAAGAGATCCCTTCAAAAACCCAGAACAAAACTTAAAAAAGTCTTTATTCATAAATTTAAATTTGTAATTTATTAATTTAAATTAATACATGTTTTAATAGACACATTTACAAGTAAATTAAGCCTACATGCTATTTTGTTTAGTTGTCTAATGTTTTCAGAATCATAGGATAACCGTGAAAAAAAATCCATATTATCCAGAAACAAAAAAAAGAAAAGTATCTTAAAAGAATTTCTAGATCTGGCATCTACTTTACTATTATTAGTAGTTTCTAATATTAAAATATACAATCTTACAAACTAGGATGAAGTTTTTATGTACATTAACAAGGATGTGGGACGATTATAATGCATTCTAACCATATTCTGCAAACCACTTTATGCCCCTAGCACAGTATTCAATGATAATGATACAAGACGAGAACATGAGTGACAGTGGAAATGCAAGTTAGATCCAGTGTTGAGTTGACATGACCTCACAATATTCATATATCAGAGTTCATTTTGATATCCAAAAACAGCAACAGCTTATGTTAACTCATTGTCTTACCGGCCCATGAGTCAGTGGAGTCAGCAGAGGAAATATAAGAAAGAAGGAGACGAAATCATGGTAAAAATAAACATTGTGTTTATTGAATAATTTGTATTGAATAATCTTAATCTAAATCAATGTGTTACTAAAGTCAATTGACTACATGGTTCCATGACATTGAAGACTTGAACGGAAAGTGACGGAAATGTCTGCGGCTCCGGTACTAGCAGACGAGTTTGGTTTAACCCATAAAAATGTGTTTCATACTGTGCGTTGTGATAGAAATGTTTCTGCTGGTTACATACAACACAAGGGTTGAAGTACCTAAAGAGAAGCGTGAGTGTTTCTATTGTCATAAAATAGGTCATGTACTTGCAGAGAGTATAATGCTGAAAAAGAAACAGCACACTCCTAGTGCACAGCCTATAGGACTGGTAAACACCATTCCGGCTCCCAGTGATGCTGTTTATCAACCATTTATGTTAAAAGGGTTTGTGTCTTTCAGTGGCCAAGGAGAAGATCAAGTGGAGTTACGGGTGTTGCGAGACACTGGAGCTGCACGCTCGTTCATTTGTGGTGACGTGTTGCCATTCTCAGAGAAGTCCAGTGTGGGTTCTATTATTCTGGTGCAAGGTATTAGTATGGAAGTATTGAAAGTGCCGCTGCATCGGGTGTATTTGCAGACAGAGTTGGTTGCAGGTTTTGTGGATGTGGGGGTGCGATCGAGGTTGCCGGTGTCTGGGGTCGATATTATTCTGGGCAATGATTTGGCCGGAGGTAGAGTGTTGCCCGTACTAGAAGTGCTGGATAAACCGGTTGTTACTTCTGTTACCGAAGAGTTAACTCTGAAGTATCCTGACGTTTTTCCCGCTTGAGTGTTGACTCGTGCCCAGAGCAAGCAGATGGGGACAGAGTTCACGTTGGATGACACGTTCATGTGCACAGATGATGGCACGATGGAACGGGTACTTCATGAGACGGGCAAGGAAAAGGTTAGTGGTATGCTGATATCTCTGCTACCTGTAGGTTATGAGAAGTTGAGTAAAGCCCAACATGACGATGAAACATTGACAAAGTGTTTTGATGCTGTGTCTGAGTCAACAGGGGATGCCTCATATTTTATGGAAGATGATTTGCTAATGCGAAAATGGCAGCCTAGAGTGGTCGAGGATGCAGAGTGTTCCACTGTTTGTCAGGTAGTTGTGCCGTTAGCATGTCGAGCACATGTGCTTTCACTTGCCCATGATCACATTTTGTCAGGACACTTAGGGGTGACCAAGACTTACAACCGGGTGTTGCGGCATTTTTTTTGGCCAAGGCTGAAAAGGGATGTCGCAAATTATTGCCGTACATGTCCTACCTGTCAAGTCATGGGGAAACCAAATCAAGTTATTCCTCCTGCACCATTAGTTCCGATTCCAGTGCTTGGAGAACCTTTTGAGCATGTGGTTGTGGATTGTGTTGGTCCACTGCCTAAAACTAAGACTGGCCACCAGTTTTTGCTCACGATAATGTGTGTAGCAACTCGATACCCAGAGGCAGTGCCATTGCGAAAAATTACTTCCAAAGCGGTCGTTACAGCGTTGGTTGAGTTCTTTTCTACTTTTGGTCTTCCTAAGATCATACAAACATACCAGGGCACAAATTTTATGTTGTTTTCACAAACGTTGTGCTCGTTGGGTATCCGTCACCGTACATCCAGCCCATACTATCCTGAAAGTCAGGGTGTGCTCGAGAAATTTCACCAGACACTGAAATCTATGTTGAAGAAGTATTGTGCAGATACGGGGAATGAGTGGGATGAGGGTGTGCCGTTTGTTTTTTTTTGCAGTCCGTGAAACCATTCAGGAGTCTTTGCGCTTTAGCCCAACTGAGTTGGTATTTGGACATAGTGTCCGTGGACCATTGAAAGTTCTCAAGGAACAAATGATTGGTCTGGATGACCGATTAAGCCCCACAAATAACATTCTGGACTATGTGGCCTGTTTTCGGTAACGGGTACAGGAAGCTTGTGCTAAAGAAGCCCTTTCTAAAGCTCAGTTTAGCATGAAACAACACTTTGATAAAGCAGCAGTGTCCCGATCACTCTCAGTGGGTGATAAGGTACTTGTTTTATTACCAATCTTAGGCTCGGCGTTGTCTGCACGTTTTGCTGGTCCTTATGAGGTTGTGGGTAAAAGAAGTGACACTGATTACATCATTAAGACACCTGACCGTAATAGACAAAAACGGGTGTGTCATGTTAATATGCTCAAAGCTTATCATTCCAGGGAAGAAGCATCTTACTGTTCAGGAGAAAACACTGGGCCCGTGGTTTCATCTGTTTTTGTGAGTTGTGAGTTAGTACCATCCTCTCTTGGTGATGCTGAGCTTGATGCTGATGAGGTGAGATTAAGGGTTGATCCCTTGCCGTTCACACCACTGTCTAATTCTGAGATTTTAAGTGACCCTTCAAGGTTGCTGTGTCATTTGCCAGAGGATCAGCGTGCGGACATTGTTAACCTAATTCAGTGTTGTCCTCAGATTTTTGGGGATGTACCTAAGCAAACTGACGTACTGTGCCACGACATCGATGTTCATGAGTCTGCTCCAATTAACCCTTTAGGCGCCAGAGGTTTTTTCCTTAAACGTTCGATTTTGACATCTTAATTTCAAAAGGCTATATCTTAAAAGTGATAAAAGATAGAGACTTCTTGTAAATTAGAGAAATATTAAGGATGACCCAAAGTTAACGTAGGGATTACATTCCCATCTAATTTGCATATTATGACGTCATATTGTGCTGTCCATCATAGATTATAGAATTTCCATGAAAAGTCACATGTTTAAATGATAAAATGCAGCACTTCTTTCCCCCAAAAATGTTCACCAACTTCTGTATGCTATATTACACAATACTGAATGCTTAGGTAAATAGTAAACAGTAAACAAACTGTGTAAATCATTACTAATAAATGGTAGAAATCAATCAATCAATCAACTTTATTTATATAGCGCTTTTACAATGACGATTGTTTCAAAGCAGCTTCACAGTGTTAAACAGGACAACATTGCAACAAAATTTGATTTGGCTAGTTTAATTTGGATAGTTTATAGAATTATATATGACCAAATTAATAAATTCTATTTGTATATTTAGTTTAGTAACTTGGATCATAATTTGAGTGTCCCCAACTGAGCAAGCCAAGCCAAAGGTGACAAACTGAATGCAAACTGAAACAAACTGAATGCATGTTGCAGTTGGCCTTTTGCTGTAGGGATTTTCCATTTACTACATACAGTAGGCACTCTGATTCCATGTATGTGGCACATATATATTATATATTATGCATAATAGCCCCACTGCCCCGCGTCACACCGCATCTGCTCCTGCTATGAGCAGCGCGGCCAGATCTGTGTCACGCGATCGGCCGCCGCCGAGTGTGCACAGCTCGGATGGATTACTGTCATTGTGACTCCCCATCCTGCCTCCACGTTGCCCCATAACAGTCCTATGAATACTTCAACCTCGTCTAACATACCCAGTGGCATTAGATAAAATCTCCACCACAATACTGTCGCCGCGATTGCGGAGAGGCACACGGTCAGAAGGCGCTTCATGGTTCGCGCTGTAAAAATCTCCCGCGGCCGCCTCGTTCCCCACAACACCAACACACCTGCTAACTTCGAGATGAAGACTCCGAGCCCGGGAAACATTGTTCCCACCACTGACATTGGGAATAGGACCATCTACATTGGGCAAAGGATTGACCGTTTCTGGTTGGTGTAGGGCTATACTTTCACTTTCAGAATCACCGTCATCTTCTGACAGCAAATTGAAACAGGGTCCGCGAATAGAAGACCCAACACTTCATGGCGGGTAAGATTTATTGAAGTAATAATAATAATAATAATAATAATAATAATAATAATAATAATAATAATAATAATAATAATCTAATGCAAATACTCGCTGACGTTGACAATATTGCTCTGATAAAATGGCTCACTCGAACACGAGCTCCGCTTTTTTCCACACTGATTCAATGCGCTCTTGCTAGAAGATTTTGTATAGAAGCATGACGTTTTTTTGAGTCAGGGATGAAGTATGACATGTTTGCCATCTAGTGGAGGGGAGGTCGAACGAAATTCGATACCCTATTTGACAAAATCGGCCATTTTATTCAGTGCCGCATCTCGTTGAGTAAACTCGACCGTGGCGCCTAGAGGGTTAAGCAGCACCCTTATCGGGCAAATTGTACAAAGAGGGCTGCAATGAGGAGAGAGGTTGAGTATTTGCTGCAGGAGGGTCTTGCAAAACCCAGTGTTAGTTCATGGAGTTCCCCATGTATTTTAGTTCCAAAAGCTGATGGAACTGTCTGATTTTGTACCGATTATCGTCGGGTTAATTCAGTAACAGTACCGGATTGTTTCCCTCTGCCAAGGATGGAGGACTGCATTGATAATGTTGGTTCTGCTAAATTTGTGAGCAATTTGGACATGCTCAGGGGTTACTGGCAGGTGCCACTTACACCAAGAGCATCAGATATCTCTGCTTTTGTAACCCCAGAATCATTCCTGCAATATGTTATGGCCTTTGGCCTTAGAAATGCACCTGCCACTTTTCAAAGATTAGTAAATAAAGTGATGGCAAATGTACCTAATTGTAGTGCATATTTAGATGATTTAGTCGTCTATACTTCTACCTGGCCTGAGCACGTGTCAGTCCTGACGATAGTGTTTCAGTGACTCGCAGATGCGTCATTAACTTTGAATTTGGCTAAATGCGAGTTCTGCAAAGCCACAGTGACTTATCTGGGTAAGCAGGTAGGCAAGGGCCAAGTTCGTCCAGTGGAGGCAAAGGTTGATGCCATCAAAGAATTCCCTGCTCCCACTACTCATCTCGAGTTGAGAAGGTTTTTAGGTATGGCAGGGTATTATAGAAGTTTCTGTAAGAATTTCTTGTCTGTGGTGAAACCCTTGACCGACTTAGTGCTGTAAAGGAATTAATTTGGTCAGCTGAGAGCCAGTGTGCCTTTGAAGCTATCAAACACTTGTTATGTAGCTCTCCTGTATTGTCTGCTCCTAATTTTTCTGTGTCATTTAAATTAGAGGTTGACGCGAGTGCAGTTGGAGCTGGTGCTGTGCTGCTGCAGGAAGACGAGGAGGGTATTGACCATCCAATTTGTTTCTTTTCTAGGAAGTTTAACCGACATCAGAGTAACTACTCTACAGTTGAAAAGGAGGCGTTGGCTCTGTTGTTGTCTTTGCAACATTTTGAAGTTTATGTTGGGTTTACTTCGTATCCTGTGGTGGTATATACCGACCACAATCCTCTCACATTTCTGGGTCGTATGTACAACCAAAACCAAAGGCTCATGCGATCAGCCCTAGTGGTTCAAGATTATAATATTGAGATTCGGCATAAGAAGGGAGTGGATAATGTAGTTGCGGATGCCCTTTCGAGGGTGTAACTCCTGTGAGGGGTAAATCTGTGTACAAACATTATAATTTCTATAATGTTTGATTTTTAAGGGTGGGGGTGTTACGTGATTTAGTTGGTTTTTCTTTCCCCCCTTTTGTTATTGGTTGCTGTGCTTCTCCTCTTCGCGATGGTTTGTTTGTCTCTCTTTTCTGCTCTACTCTGTCACTCAGTTCTAGGTGCTGTGATTGGCTGCTTCTCGAGATCCTTCATTGTGATGGACATGGAATTTGACCAATCATCAGCTGTGCTTAATGATAAAGGACACCTGGTGGAAGGAAGAGGGGGGCGGATCTTGATGTGTGTTTGTTGGCTGTGCCATTTTGTTCGAGGCTACTGATTTAGTGGTGGTTCGCTTTCCTTGTTCTGTTTTCTCAGAGAACGTGATACCTGTTCGATACTGTGCCAGCCCAGAGAGTAGAGAAAAGGGAAGTACGTCACGTGACATACATCTTACACACACGTAGAGTAACGTTCTCTGTTAAACACATTAGGTAAAGAGCGGGTGCAACTTCCTGTATGTTTTTGTTTTAGTCAGTGAAGCTTTAGTAATGGTGTGTTGAACACCGAAGATTTCTTTTGTTTGTTTTGTTTTCAGTTAGTGTAGAGGGTGGGCATTAGTTTAACGGGCTTTGGTTTTGTTGCTTTGTTTATTTAGCAGCGCTCGTTTTCCTTCTCTCTGTGGTCTGGTTTAATTTATTGAATCTTGGTTTTCTTTGTGTTTGGTTGTATATAGATGTATATAGTGTGTCCTCGGTTTATTCCTCCCCATTTACTCCCCAGAGTCCAGAATAAAAAGATTGTGTATTATATTATGTGTACGTCTTCTTCATACCTCTATGCCAACATGAGACGTAACACATGGTAAAAAATAAAATAAAAATGAAGACGTCACGTCAGGTCATCACGTGGGTCACCCGCTCAGTTAGATGGTCAAAGTACAAGACGTTCGGATAGACGTTCGTTTTGGCGTTCGATCGGTCGGTCGTTCGGAGCGCTGTGACACCAGCAACGATAAATGGCAGCGAGCCCAGCCCACCTATCCAAGAAGTGTAAGCTCTTATTTTGAAAAGGGCTTACCGAGGGGGCGTGACATCACATTGAAGCAATACCCATGATTGGCCAACTACACGTGTGGAGCGTAGTCACACAACTCATGAGGTCTCTGCAAACACAGATTTAACACAGCTCGAGTTCAGAAAGGCCCTGCTGTGCAAGTGACAGCAGGCGCTATGAAATTGGTTCCGGCAACTTGCCATCAGGGGTTGGGGACTACATTTAATGCTTGTTTTTTGGAACCTTTGGCTTTGGCCAAAGACCGTACTTGGAGAATTGCACATTGTCCAGTAGCCTGCTTTAGCGTCTCCCGTCCAGTTCCATCTACAGAATGATGACTCTGAGGCAGTAGCATTTATCCAGTCGGTTGAGGTAGAGAGTAGTTCCAATGTTGATATTTCCCAGCTCACTTGGCCTACTTTGTCTTGTCAAGAACGTCAACAAGCCCAAGCGTTACTTGAGAAATATGTATTCAGTAGGGGTGACAGAGACTTGGGCCGTACTGATTTACTGCAGCATACTATCCCATTATTAGACGTGTGCCTGTACGTCAGCGATATCGTCGTCTGCCACATTCTCAAAATGATCTGGATATAGCTAAGCCCAGTTGTAGTCCATATGCCTCCCCCATAGTTGTGGTCCAAAAAAAAGATGGTTCTATTCGGTTATGTGTAGACTATCGCCAGCTTAATGCCAAAACTCGTAAGGATGTTTTTCCTCTGCCTCGAATAGAGGAGACCTTGGATGTGCTTAGTGGGGCCAAGTGGTTTAGTACATTGGATCTGGCTAGCGGTTATAACCAGGTTTCAGTAGCCCCTCAGGATATGGAAAAGACTGCGTTTTGCACACCCTTTGGGCTATTTGAGTTCAATCGTATGCCCTTTGGGGTTGTGCAATGCGCCAAGCAACTTCCAACGGCTCATGGAGCGCATTTTTGGCGATCAGAGCCTCCATGCTCCCTTGTTATATCTGGATGATATAGTCATTTTCTCCAGTACTTTTGACCAACATCTGGAGCGTTTGGAGATGGTATTGAGTCTGCTTCAAACCCACCATTTAAAGGTAAATAGAGGTTGGGTATTTTGGTCATGTGATATCAGCGGCTAGGGTGTCAACTGACCCAGAAAACATCCGGGCTGTTGCTGAGTGGAGCAGGCCTAATACTGTTAAAGAGTTGCGGTCATTTCTTAGTTTCGCATCGTATTATCGGCGGTTTGTGGAAGGGTTCGCTGGCTTAGCAGCCCCCTAGCATACATTAGTTGGTGTTCAACAGGGCACCCGGAAGCGGGCGGATTCCATTTAGCAGGTCTCCTTTGCACAATACTGGAATGAAACCTGTGAACGGTCATTTAATGACCTAAAGTCAAGTCAAGTCAAGTCAACTTTATTTATATAGCGCTTTTAACAATGCAGATTGTTTCAAAGCAGCTTCACAGTGTTAAACAGAAAAATAATGCAACAGAATATATGTCGATTATCATACAGTAACAATGTGGGCTTTAGATCAGTAATTAAATGAGTAATTTGGTCTATATGGTTAATTTTGTTTAATAATTAGATTTATTTTGAAATATATTTGAAAAATATTTTTTTCCCCCAACTGAGCAAGCCAAGCCAGAGGCGACAGTGGCAAGGAAACCAAAACCCCATCAGGAGACCTAATGGAGAAAAATAAACCTTGGGAGAAACCCGTCTCAGTTGGGGTGCCAGTTCTCCTCTGGCCAATTAACAAACAGCGTATTATTATTATTATTATTATTACAAATATTATTTTAAAGGTCAGAGGTCATAATCGATCTGAATATTCCAAAGATCTGAGGCAACACGCCGGAGACGGGTTTATTGAGGATGATGTATCGATTAAATAATTATTAAAAATAAATAATTTGAAATATCTGAGTCATTACGCCGGAGACAGGTTTTTATTGAGGATGCCGTATTGATTAAAAAATTACTAAAGTGTAATATTCGAAAGATCGGCGGCAACACACTGGAGACGGGTTGTTTTGAGGATGACATATCGATTTAAAGAATTATTAACTAGGACTATTCAAACAATCGGAGTCATCACGCCGGAGACAGATTTATTGAGGATGCCGTGTCGATGAGGCAGCTTAAGGGGGAGTCTAAATGACACGGTCTCTGCAGACACTTCAGGTTCATGTGTTGATCACATCTGGGTGCAGGTCCACCGTCTGATCTGGATACAGCCTGGATCCGGCTGACTGCAGTAGACCTCGGGATAAAACAGAGACACTAACATTAGCGTAGATGCCATTCTTTTGATGATGTAACGAGTACATCAGGTGTTATGGGAAGTGTTCCCGGTTCCGACTGACCTAGATAATGCAGCCTAATAATCATTTAATTGAATAAGTGTTTTATGTGTATGCCATAGAAAAGAGATGTGTTTTTAGTCTAGATTTATACTGACAGAGTGTGTCTGCTTCCCGAACAATGCTAGGAAGACTGTTCCAGAGTTTAGGTGCTAAATAGGAAAAGGATCGACCACCTGCAGTTGATTTTGATATTCTAGGTAGTATCAGCAGGTCAGAGTTTAGAGACCGCAGTAGACGTGATGGAGTATAATGTGTTAAGAGCTCACTCAAGTACTGGGGAGCTAAACCATTTAGTGCTTTGTAAGTAATAAGCAAGATTTTAAAATGTATGCGATGTTTAATAGGGAGCCAGTGCAGTGTTGACAGAACCGGGCTAATGTGTTCATACTTCCTGGTTCTATTAAGAACTCAAGCTGCTGCATTTTGGACCAGCTGGAGTTTGTTTATTAAGCGAGCAGGGCAACCACCCAGTAGAGCATTACAATAGTCTAGCCTTGAGCTCATGAACGCATGTATTAACTATTCAGCATTTTGCATTGAGAGCATGTGCCGTAATTTAGATATATTTTTAAGATGGTAGAATGCAGTTTTACAGATGCTAGAAACATGGCTTTCAAACGAAAGATTGGTATCAAAGAGCACACCCAGGTTCCTAACTGACGACGAGGACTTGACAGAGCAGCCATCGAGGGTTAGACAGTATTCTAGGTTACTTAAGAATACTGGAACGGCTCATTCAAGATCACGTTTTAGGGTATGCTGAGTACAGGGTACACTCCCTTTTTTCTTAGAGACAGATGCAAGTCATTTGGGCTTGGGCGCAGTTCTGTCACAAGATCAGGGGGGGCTTCGGAGACCAATTGCTTTTGCTAGTCGTGGGCTTCTACCAAGTGAGAGGAATATGACTAATTATAGTGCAATGAAGTTGGAGCTGCTGGCCCTTAAATGGGCAATGACAGAAAAGTTAGGGAATACCTTCTTGGTAGTAAGGTGACTGTCTATACCGATAATAATCCACTGCGTTACCTTGAGTCTGCAAAATTGGGGGCTGTTGAACAGCGCTGGGTTTCCCAGCTTGCTTTATTTAATTATGAGATCAAGTATCGACCGGGCGCTGCAAACCGCAATGCAGATGCACTTTCTAGGCTGCCTTTGCCCTCTGCAGATTAACTTGCTATTGCATTACCTGGTAATACTGTCCCTAAGGCAATTTTAATGCAAGAGAGACCACCTGGATTGAGCCCCCAGGTGGTGGAATCATCAACAGTGGATGTGGTCCCTGCTCGGAATAGAGCTGATCTGAGAGCACTGCAAGCCACAGATCTGTGTATTAAGAGCTTTTTACAATTTTGGGTACAGGGGCAGCGTCCAACAGTCGCTGAGTTGAAGGGTATGCCAAGGGATGTTCAACAGTTGGTAAAGCAGTGGCCTAGGGTGCGAGAAATGGATGGGGTTCTGTACAGAACAGTCGTTGGTGACTCTGACCAAGGCTATTTCTGTGTTATGACCAGGGCGGAAACCAGACTGAAACTTTTCATACAGTTTATTGTGTTTGAGGTGATCATGGAGTTGAGCTGCAACTATTTTTTCCAGAACCTTTGATAGGAATGGTAGATTGGAGATGGGCCTGTAATTGGAGAGAACTTCTGGATCCAGGGTGGGTTTTTTTAGTAGAGGCCTGATGACCGCAGTTTTTAGTGCAGATGGGATATGGTCGGCCAGGACGGAGTGGTTTATGATCTTGGTGATGAATGGAGAGATGGCAGAGATGTTTGCCTTCAGCAGGGCTGAAGTGCATGTTGCATCTCTCTTCTGTGATCTCAGAGTGGGAGGGTGAGGGGGGTTTGAGAAGGTGATTTATAGTAGAAAAAAGTTGCTTGGAGTCTGTTGTTGATGTTGGAATAAAACCTGGAACGTGCATCCCTCAATGCTTCTGCATACGCCCTCCTATGTTCCCTGTATGCCTGTTTGTGGACAGTCAATCCAGAGGCCTTGAGCCGACGCTCAAGGACACGCCCAGTCGCCTTCATCTTTCGCAGTTCGCAGGTGTACCAGGGTGCTGAGCACGAGAATGAGACTGACCTGGATGTTAAGGGGGCGTGGAGGTCCAGGAGATTGCTCAGGGACTGGTTGTAGAAGTCCACGGAGTCATCAACAGAAAGGAAGTCAGTAGAGGCAGAGGAGAGAAGTTGAAGGTCTAGGGTCAGGGCATCTGCATTAATGTTTTTTATTTTCCTGAAATGGATCTGTCGCTTTGGTTTGGTGTGGGTGGGGGGGAAGGGCAGCTCCATTGACACGACTTTGTGATCTGAAACACCAAGATCATAAACCTGTAGGTTGCTGATGGGGCGGAGTTAGAGATGACCAGATCAAGTGTGTGTCCCCTGCAATGTGTGGGGACATCAACGTGTTGTCGTGAGGTCGATGGAATCTAGCAGCTGAAGAAAATCAGCAGCGAGACGACATGAGGGGGTGTCAACATGAATGTTTACATCACCCAGGATTATGGTATTGG
The DNA here is from genome assembly GCA_023029165.1 of Gobiocypris rarus. NCBI lineage: Eukaryota > Metazoa > Chordata > Actinopteri > Cypriniformes > Gobionidae > Gobiocypris > Gobiocypris rarus. Next base: position 22,942,743 of record CM040919.1, on the reverse strand, counting down.
CAGAGGTAGTACAGAGTGTTGTGAGGAGATCAGACATTTCTGGGATGAAGGCAGAGTTTGGTTTTGGGGGTCGATAGATAAGGAGAACAGTCATGGGAAAAGGCGGTGTTGAAGCCATTTTCTATGGACTTAATAATATTTTGAGTTTATTTTGTAAAATCTGAGAAATACCTGTGTTGCAAATGAAACGTAGAAATTGATATGTAAACAGTTAACCAGTGATCTAGTATAATGTGATTTGATTGGCTGTTAGATTTAGTATGGAAGAAATAGAACTCAGCGAAACAGTCAGAAGCCACTGGACTTTGGAGCAACACAGTCTTTTGACCTACACAGAACCACACAGTTAATTTGTAAGAAAAGTAAAGATCCTAAGTTTTTATTTTAATTATTTATCTTTTATGTTTTGAGATTCATAATTAAACTGTAAAACGAAGAACTTTGGATTCAAGACTTTTATTCGCTGACGTTTTGTGTTGAGTACAAAAGAACTTTGAAGTCCTAAGCTAGTGAGTCAGCTTGTTGCACTCACATCTAAGTCAAAAGACTGCTCGACATAGTCAAAATATCGAGTAAATTCGAAGAGTGCTCGAAGCGAAAAACGAGCTGCGTGAGAAGATCGCAAAAGAAAAAAGACACTCGTGATTACGGCGAGCTAATCGACTGGGCGGATCTGAGGAAAACCTGCTAGCGGCTGCTAACAAAGACAATAGACCAATACGGACGAAAACTACGTCGCGTCAAAGAAAACAGAAAGAAAGCCAGAGGTAGCCTACCAAGAGAGTGAGTCGTCGGCTGAATGAAACTTTCCTGGAACAGTTCTGATATTTTCTTCATGACTATTAGCCATCGTCTAAAAGTGACAATTTTAAAGTGACATGACATGGCAGATGAAAGCGCAGTTGCGGGTGTTGACCAAAGAGGGCGCCAAAGCCCACAGAAAAGGCTGTAGAGGAGAAAATACACAGGCTGAAAGGAGAACGCAAGGGAAAGTTGGCACAAATAACCAAACAGAAGAATGATTTAGCCAAGTTGAAGGAAAATGAACACAATGTTAATTTCATTAAAGATGAAGAATTGCTACGGTTTGAAAGATGCTTAAGACAATATGAACGGATTAATGAAGAGTTGTGTGAGTTAATAGATGAAGATGATAAGAAAGCGGATCAAGATGCTTATGAGAACAGATATTCGGAATTTCAGCGGTTTATAGAAGACACAAACAAATGGATTGCAGATGTCTTAAAGGATGAGGAAGATGATATTAGGCCACATGATAGTGTATCCAAAGCGAACTCCGTGGTAAGCCACATTTCCAGTACTACTTCTGCAAGGCTGAGAATTAAAGCTGAACGTGAAGCACTGTTGGCAAGAGCTGCAGCAATGAAAAAGAGAGAAGCAATAGAACAGGAAGAAATTCGCTTGAGAATCAGAAAAGAACAATTGGAGCTTGAAACTGAGCTTGCTGCTTCAGACGCCAAACTAAAGGTGTACGAAGAATTTGAAGATGCTCATGAATCTAAATATGATTTATTAGAGCTACCTTCAGGACCCAGATTTGAACCCATGATGTGTAGAGAAGAAAAACACAATGTAGACGAATATGTGCGTCGTGGAGCTGGTAAAACATCCCTTACATTCAATCCTAAGCCAGCCACTCAAGTTGGTGCTTCAGATAGAAGAAAGTCATCGTCAAGGTTTGATGCGGTCAGCAGCACGCCACATCTTAATCACCATGATCACACTGATTTTTCTACAGATAGCCTGCACGAAGTGTTACAGCGTCAAAGCAGAAGTCACCGAGATGCTCATTAAACAACAGAGTTTGTCTCAACTCCTCAAAGAGACATATCCATGTTTTCAGGAGATCCTCTGACTTACAGATCTTTCATAAGGGCATTCGAGCATGCTATCGACAGTAAAACAGACAGTCATCAAGACCGGCTGTATTACCTCGAACAGTTCACGAGTGGAGAGCCACTTGATCTCATTCGGAGCTGTGAGCATATGAAACCCGAAAGAGCTTATAAAGAAGCCAGAGAACTGCTTGATCGTCACTATGGAGATGAAATGACCATCGCTACAGCTTATATCAAGAAGGCTATGGAATGGCCTCAGATAAGGCCAGAAGACAGAAAAGGATTGAATGCTTTTGCTTTGTTCTTGGTTGGATGTTGTAACACAGTGAATGATGTGGACTACATGGACGAAATGAACAATCCTACCAATATGAAGTCCATTTTATCCAAACTTCCATTCAAACTGAAAGAAAGATGGAGAAGTTATGCTTATGACATTCAAGAACGAACAAGAAAAAGAGCCAGATTTCCTGATTTAGTGGAATATGTGTACCGACAAGCAAAGGTTGCCAATGACCCGCTGTTTGGAGATATCCTGGACTCCACTTCAAGTAATCAGAACAGCTCAAAAAAGCAACCAAGCATTAGAAAAAGTGAGTCTAAAAGAAGCAGCTTTGCTGTGAATGTGTCTGCTACTGAAAATAATGTCAGTAAAAGCCAACCTGAGAAGAGAACTTTTGCAGCCAAGTCAGCAAGTGTTTTCAAAGTCCCTGTCTTTACTGCCAGAAGAACCATGCACTGAATGCGTGCAACAAGATTCGAGAACAGCCTCTGAAAGAAAGAATTCAGTTCTTGAAAACGAACGGCCTTTGTTTTGGGTGTCTGACGGCAGGTCATATGTCCAAGGACTGTAAAAAAAGGGCCTCTTGCCCAGATTGTTCATTCAAGCACCCAGCTATCTTGCACGTTGTTAAGGAAGATGCTTCATCAAAGAACAACAATGCAGACAGGTCACAAGTCACAAGTGAAGTCACAAGTGCTCTCGTGTCTGCAGGGTGCAGAAAAGGTGACCATACTGGGGCCGGAAACAGTGAGTGTATTCTTCCCATCGTACCTGTGCAGATAAAACACAAGAAAGACACAAAGATAATCAAGACCTAAGCTTTCCTCGATCAAGGAAGTACAGCGACTTTCTGCACTGAAGAATTGGCAAAGAAGTTGAATATGCGAGGCAGAAAGACAGAGTTCCTGCTTCGTACTATAGCGCAAGAACAGAAAGTGAATAGCTATGAACTTACCGATCTGGAGGTGTGTGGCTTAGAGGAGCAAGATTACATTCAGCTTCCCAATGTGTATACTCAGCCAGATATACCTGCAAAAAAGGCCAACATCCCACAGAAGAAAGATTTGGAGAAGTGGTCTTACCTGAGTCGAGTCCATCTCCCAAAACTTGAAGCAGAAGTCGGTCTGCTCATCGGTGTCAACGCTGCATACAAAGCCATGGAGCCATGGGAGATCATTAACAGCCAGACGGACCATACGCTGTGAAGACAGCTCTTGGCTGGGTCGTCAATGGGCCAATCAGCAGATGCCAAGAGAAGGAATCAGATGATGGCAAAGACAAAGTTTCCTTGTCAACCGTATTTCTGTGATAAGCGTTGAAGACATGCTGATAAAGCACTACAATGCAGATTTTCCAGAAAGAAGATGGCGACAGAAGAGAACAGTCGCAACATGACAAACAGTTTATGCATACAGTGACAACATCAGCCCAGCTCGTGGATGGTCACTTCTGCATCAAGTTGCCTTTGAAGGATGACAAGGTGAAGATGCCATGCAACCGTGGTATTGCTGAACAGAGGCTTAACTCTTTGAAGAGGAAGTTCAGTAAGAATACTGACTTTTTTCAAGAGTACAAGGCTTTTATGGACAACATACTGGAAAAGGCTATGCAGTAAGGATTCCAGAAGAACAGTTGATTCGCAGTGATGGAAGAGTATGGTTCATTCCACACCATGGGGTTTACCATCCAAAAAAGAGGAAACTCAGAGTCGTTTTTGACTGTGCGGCAACTTACCAAGGTGTGTCGCTAAATGACCAGTTGTTGCAAGGGCCTGACTTAACTAACACCCTCGTCGGAGTATTGTTGAGATTCAGACAGGAGCCTGTCGCCATGATGGCAGATATAGAGTCCATGTTTTACCAGGTGTGGATTCCAGACATGGACACGGATATGCTACGCTTTCTCTGGTGGCCAGATGGTAATCTGAAGGTGGAAGCAAAAGAGTACAGAATGTGTGTGCATTTGTTCGGTGCTACATCATCTCCTAGTTGTGCGTCATATGCATTAAGAAGAACAGCGGAAGATGCAGCATCAAAGAGTACCCCAGAAGCCACACAGACAGTCCTCAATAACTTCTATGTGGACGACTGTTTGAAGTCAGTAGCCACAGAAGACAAAGCCGTTGCTCTTGTGAGGAGCTGATGACATTGTGTGCCAGTGGTGGTTTCCATTTGACCAAGTGGGTCAGCAACAGCAGAGCACTGCTGGGCTCCATTCCTGACTATGAGCAACGGCTGAGGTCAAAGATCTTGATTTGGAGCATGATGAGTTACCAGTGGAACGGGCATTAGGCATGCAGTGGTGCACAAGTACTGACAGCTTCAGGTTCAAAATACATCTGCCGGACAAGCCATGCACAAGACGGGGCATTTTATCTGTAGTCAGTTCGGTATATGACCCAATGGGTTTTTTGGCACCACTCCTACTACCCATCAAGCTCATTTTGAGAGATCTCTGCCAAGAGAAGAAAGGTTGGGATGAAGAGATCCACGATAAGGCAAGCAGGACATGGATGAAGTGGCTGACAGACTTAGACAAGCTTTCAGAACTCCATCTGAACAGATGTTTCAAACCCCTTGCATTTGGGCCCACGAACGCTGCTCAAATCCACAATTTCTCAGGCGCTAGTCAAGACGGATATGGTGTTGTGTCTTATCTCTTGCTGACTAATGACCGGGGTGAGAAACATGTATCATTCTTGATGGGAAAGTCCAGAGTCGCTCCACTCAAACAGATCACGATCCCGAGAATGGAGTTGACAGCAGCAATGGTTGCAGTCAAGATCGATCGGATGTTGAAAGAAGAACTTGAAGTTCCCTGATGGAGTCGGTCTTCTGGACGGATAGTACAACAGTACTAAAGTACATTGAAAATGATGCCCTTCGTTTCAAGACATTTGTAGCCAACCGTGTCTCTTTCATTAGAGAAGCGACTACATCTTCCCAGTGGAAGTATGTCAACACCTCACAAAACCCAGCAGATCAGGCTTCAAGAGGTTTGAAGATCCAGAGCTTCATGGAAAGTAATAGCTGGTTTCAGGGACCTAGTTTCCTGCAAAAGAAGTTGAATGGCCAGAACAACCTGAACAGTGTCCTTACCTGACTGAAGATGATGTTGAGGTGAAGACATCCGCTGCAGTGTCATGCACAAATTCAAATGAGTACACAGATCCACTGAATCAACTCATTGAATATTACTCCAGTTGGCATAAGTTGAAAAGGCGGCAGCCTGGATTTTGCACTTGAGAAGGACGTTGCAGCACCTGAGTGAGAAGAGAAAAGAGCTTGAACTGAACATACAGCAGAATGAGAATGATCCAGAGAAATGCAGATTTATAGTTGAACAGCAAATGGTGATGTTCAAGAAGAATCTGGAAAAAAGAATGCTTACCGTGGAAGATTTGTCCAGAGCTGAAATTGAACTGGTTAAGTACAGTCAGAGACAAGCTTTCACGGAGGAGATACAAGCCTTGCAGCCGGCAGGCTCCAGAGTGAAAAAGAACAGTTCTATCTTTAAACTTGATCCATACTTGCAAGATAATGTATTGAGAGTAGGAGGACGTTTGAACAGATCGGCGATGCCTGAGGAGGCCAAGCATCCTGCCATTCTGCATAAACAGCATAGAATAGCTCACCTCATTCTCCACCACATCCATCAAGAGTGTGGACATGGAGGTAGGAACCACGTCTTAGCAATATTGCGACAACGGTATTGGATACCAAGAGCCAATGCAGCAGCAAGAAAAGTGATTTCAGAGTGCAACCTCTGCAGAAAACTGCATGCAAAGGCAGGAGAGCAGAAAATGGCAGATCTGCCACAAGACCGTCTGCTCCCTGACAAACCACCCTTCACCAACACGGGTGTAGATTATTTTGGACCTTTCGAGGTCAGAAGAGGACGTGCAAAGGTTAAGCGCTATGGAGTGCTCTTCACATGTTTAACTGTCAGGGCAGTGCATATAGAAGTAGCCCATTCTCTTGACACTGATTCATGTATTAATGCCATGCGGCGTTTTCAAGCAAGAAGAGGTCAAGTGTCAATTATTCGTTCCGACAATGGCACTAACTTTGTCGGCGCTGAACGAGCTGCGTGAGGCATTGGCAGAGCTGGATCAATCTCGTATCAATGAAGTCATGATGAGAAAGGGTGTGCAATGGATTTTTAACCCGCCTGCGTCTCACCACGGGAATCTGGGAGCGTCAAATCCATTACAGTGAGGAAAGTGCTGAGCTCTGTTGTGAAGCAACAGCTCCTAGAAGATGAAGGACTACACACTCTCTTATGCGAAGTTGAGAGCATCATCAATGGGAGACCTTTAACTACCAACCCAGATCATCCCAATGACCTCGAGCCGCTGGCGCGAATCATCTGCTCGCATTGAAAACACAGCCTAGTTTTCCACCTGGTGTGTTCGCTAAGGATGATGTTTACGCCACGCGCTGGCGCTGGAGACAAATACAGTATATGGCGGATCTCTTCTGGCGAAGGTGGACTCACGAATACCTACCGCTTCTGCAAGAACGGCAAAAATGGCTCGGCTTAAAGAGAAGTTTCAAGGTTGGAGATGTTGTCCTCTGCAGATTCGTTCCTGCCAAGAAATTCCTGGATGTTAGGCAGAATCATGAGGGTGATGCCCGACTCCAAAGGCATTGTCCGAAGTGCTGAAGTTAAATACGAAGACCAGCATCATTCAAAGACCCATAACTAAACTTTGTTTGTTGCAGGAGAAGACTGAAGATAGAAGAGAAAGACTTGAATAGAATAGAAATTACCAGTTTTAATAGTCTGTGAGAAGTATTTAGTCGTTAATACTTACCAGTTAATGTTTACCTTTAAATACTTTCCTGGGAAGAGAAGAAGATTCTTGCTAAAAGGAATTGAGATAGTGTTAAATGTAAGAGTGTAAATGACTTCAGTTTAAATTTTAGTTGATAATTGATATGTTAAGGCCTAGTCAATTAGGGACGGGATATGTTGAAGCCATTTTCTATGGACTTAATAATATTTTGAGTTTATTTTGTAAAATCTGAGAAATACCTGTGTTGCAAATGAAACGTAGAAATTGATATGTAAACAGTTAACCAGTGATCTAGTATAATGTGATTTGATTGGCTGTTAGATTTAGTATGGAAGAAATAGAACTCAGCGAAACAGTCAGAAGCCACTGGACTTTGGAGCAACACAGTCTTTTGACCTACACAGAACCACACAGTTAATTTGTAAGAAAAGTAAAGATCCTAAGTTTTTATTTTAATTATTTATCTTTTATGTTTTGAGATTCATAATTAAACTGTAAAAGAAGAACTTTGGATTCAAGACTTTTATTCGCTGACGTTTGTGTTGAGTACAAAAGAACTTTGAAGTCCTAAGCTAGTGAGTCAGCTTGTTGCACTCACAGGCGGCTTACATTTAAATGCAAGACATTCACAGGAAGATGTTGTAGGCAGCAAGATGGGAGACAACTGCAGGTCCTGTCGGTAAATGACAGCTAGGCCACCACCTCGGCCAGTGCTGCGAGCTGCCTCCAAGTAACTGTAGCCGGGGGGACAGGCTTCATTTAGGGCAGAGTAAACCTCTGGTTGGTGCCAGGTTTCTGTCAGACACATGAAGTCAAGTCTTTTCTCCCTGATGTGTTCATAGATTGAGTGTTAAAAAGTTCGAATTTGACCATTGACTGTGGGGTGAATCTCTGTACAGAGCGCAAAACACTAAAATCCACTCCACGCAGATTGGAATCCGGTCCACGAAATATATCCAGCCGGGATTTCACGGATCTCATGCTGGAATGCAGAGATATCACGATATTTCCAGTGTTGATGGTAACTGAACCGGCAGTACTCTGATGACACGTCAGTCGTGCGACGGATGTCCAGAGAGATGGGATGTTGTTGGTAGCAAAGCAGCTTGACTGGTTATGGAAGATTAATTTTCGACCGGAGCCTCTATGAATGTAACAAGGGCGGCGAACAAGTCCAAGTTCTTTAATGATGGGGATGTTTAGTCCAGGAGTGGTTACGGGATTAAGTCGCCGGAGTTGCGAGCTGGAGTAGCTGAACGCCATACTGACCAAGGAGAGGGGTGCTTGCCAGACAGCGCTTGCACCCAGTTCTGGAGCGGTGGTGGAACGGAGAGAAGTTGTCCGTCAAGACAGCGTGATGGTTGGATCCAAAAACGCCCTTTCCCAGGTGGAGCAGGGTAGATAGCTGGAAGTCGTCTGTATCAGGTAACGTTAGGTGCCTAGTTAACATTACCTAGCTTCCCCACTATGTAAGCGCAACTCAAAGACTACCGGCGGAGAAAACTGCAAACAAACAACACCAGCGTCCTCTCCTCCTTTCTCAACGGTGAGCTGTACGGTATACTGAGCAGGGAAACGCAAGGCTCTCCGTGTTGCCAGGGTTTCTTACTAGGAAGATTGAAACCACTGGTGATGTAACGTAACTAACGTTAGACAACTAGAAAAAGCCGTTGGCCAGTTAGCGCTACCAACTGTTAACAGCCGAGTGAAATCCTCCATGACGTTAAAATCAGTACAACAGTCCCAATTATATCCCTGACTGATTTGACTGGTTATGGACATAAAAAAAAAAAAAATCTAAATCTAGCATTAGTTAACTTGATTCAGGTGGAAAAAGCGGCGAACAGACAACGCCAGCGTCCTCTCCCCCTCGTTGCTAGGCCACAATATTTTATATCTATTTGTAGATTGTGTTTTGTGTTTACAAGTTGAAATATCTATTTGTGACTTTTAGTCTGTCCATTTTCAATGGTTTTGGCATTAATTTACCCCCATAGATATAGGCTACATTAATTTACTGTAATTCATTCTTCATATATATTTACTTAACAATGGGCTGGTGTTCTGACAAAACTACCTATCAGATTGTGTTACCAACATTATATTTGTTTTAAAATTATGGGTAGGTAAGGATATATAAAAAAAGCCTCAAACCACATGAATATGATGCTGGTAGCACAATCTGATAGGTAGCACTTTTTGCTATCGATTTGTGGTACCTTAATCATGTTAAAATTTAAGAATTTTTAGGTATTTGATAATGTACTTATCTATTCCATTGTAAATGCAAGATTGCAGAAAGAGCCCACCCACATAGCATTAGGCTGTTTAAATCTGCTTTTCAAAGCTGAAATTTCTGCCAAAGGCCAACTCAAGCAACTCAACTAACCAGCAGCATCGTGAGTGGTTTTGTCTGAAGGCCATGGTATGGCAACTGCCATACTCTGCTATAAACGCCGCCCCTGCATGTCTCCTCCCGGTCACCGTAATAATGTTATATTTAAGTGGGGGTTTTTTAAAGCTCAGTGCTAATATGAGTTCCCTATATGCATAATGCAGAAACTGACAGATTTAAACAATGTTTCAAAAATAACTAATATGGCCTAATTAAAATGACGAACGCAAAATGAAAGAACACTTTGATGATTTTTATAGCAGATCCCTTTGATCGGTCTTGACACAATAAAATGGCTAGCAAGAGAAATAAAGGTGAAATATCTTTAGGTCTTTACTGACAACTAATTTGTTGTTGCTCTGTGGTAAATACTATTCCAATGACGATTAGTGATGAGAGAGTACATAATTATCCTGCGGTTGATGTTCGTGCATGTGTGTGCTTCTATGCAATCATTTCCATTTGCATTACTGATGAGGCCTTGCACATTTATAAGCGATGAAAGCATGACGGGTAATACATTAAATTCTGAAGACTATATTGCTCGCAGATCTTTGGTAAAGGGGTCTCCTACTTCACTTATGGATCACTGATATCTCCCTGCATTCTTCGTTTGGCTAGAGAATATGTTATTTATGGTGATGCCAACTGAAAGCATTGCTATGCACAGATCTATCTTGAATCATCTCATTGATGGATGAGATGACTGGTTGTTTAATGTAATGTTCATCTGGTGTGTTGTGTTGAGGCTGAGGCCAAGGCTGATGTGACTATACTTCTGAGCTGTCAGTTAGTTACTGAGGTCAAACAGTGTGTGTTACAGTGCCCTTGAAAAAACAAAACAAATGTTGGTAAACATGTTAGGGGTGAAGTCAGCAAAAGTGGGCCAAATGGGACAAAAAAAAAAGCTTTTTGGTGTTGGCCTTTTTTAAAATGGTGGGTGGTCTTGAAATGTTGTAATAGCAGTATTTCATTTGAATATCAACATTTGATTGGTCAAATATAAATCATGTGTGCATTATTACTATGCAAGTGCTGGAATATCTGAGAAAGCACATTTTAAGTGCCTATACATAGTCTAAGTAAAAAATATATATATTAAGTTTTAGATTGTGATAGTTAAATTTTATGCAATGATGTGCAAATTTATTTGTTCTATTTTAAAAATAGTTCAAGTTGTTACTGTCCCAATTTACCTTAACATGCTATTTACTCACCCTCAAGCCATCCTAGGATTATTATATTCTTATTTCAGACAAATACAAAAAATATATATTAAAAAAATATTATTATAATGGCAGTGAATGGCAGCCCAAAATTTGAAGCCCAAAAAAAGTGTAGCTATCCATTATAAAAGTAATCCATTCGGCTCCAGGGAGTTAATAAAGGCCTTCCGAAGTGAATCGATGGGTTTGTGTACGAAATTATCCATATTCAAATGTACAAAGTAAAATATCTAGCTTCCAGCGGACTGCCTTCTGTACTGAATTTACGAAGAAAGTGTAACGGCTACATGGGGTAATTTTCATTTTTGGGTTAACTATCCTTTTAAATGGTGCTTGACTAAAAGCAGGACATCCTATTAAATAGATAATAGATAATATATTGCTTAATATTTTTTGTTTTACAGACAATGTTGTTACAGACAAAATGTGCTGTGAGTGGATGTAGTCAGAAAACAGAAAAGAGAGTCATCCATGGGCGTTGGAACCATTGCAGTATGACAAGTCCCACCCACTTTTTACGACCAATGATATTGGACTGTAGAGGATTTATCATAGAAAAAGATTTATGTTTGAGTTCATTCAGAAGTCGATATCTGTTTGTAAAACACCTTTTCAGCTCAACAGACACAGCTTCTGCTGAAGCCCAGGGGGGTAACGGTGGGACATCTAAAGTGGGAGCTTTCCTTACCAAGGGTGTCGGATCATTTAAATTATATTAGCTCCAAGACAGGGAAGGGACCATTTACATATTGTGTTTCTGCCCTTTACTATGTGGAAAAATACTGGGGTGGGGTTGCTTAAACATTGGGGGTATAAGAGCTTGACTTTTTCTTTGTTCAAGCAGTTCACACTTGTGGTAACCTCGAGTATTACTCCAACTGTGGATTCATTTCTTGCAAGGAATTAAATCTTTATAAAAGACACAATTAGCTTAGGTTTGTCTCTTATTCAGAAATGCAACGGAGTTAACGTATTTTTGCCACAACAGGACCCACTCACTTTTATCGTCTCTAATTCAGCACGTCTGTTTACTTACCCCTAACTGACTTTTTTTTTTGTGACTTTTATAATATTTTCAAAAAAAAAAAAAACCCAACAAAACACAGATAAGAAACAAATTCTGTCAGAACTGCTTACATAGAACATTAATACTTAGGATGACAGTTATACCCTAGATATGGATACTTCACCATTCCAAAGATGGTACTACATCCCACTACCTAATGAACAGGTCACAAATATATTTTACTGCTGTTTGCCAGGCCTGTACCATTCTTGGTTTAGCTTTATTAAATCTAGCTAAGGAGCATTCCATCGTAACTATTTGTTGCATATTAAGTAACCACAGTCTTGAGATGTCTGCCTTAGTGTCCCACCAAAGTGCGATTATTGTTTTCTTTGCAGCAGTGAAACCCAAAAAAAGAATCCTTTTGTCCACTATTACCAAGGTTCAAAGAAGAGACATCATTCAGCAAGCACAGAAAAGGATCCGGAATGATCTTATGGTTAATCAGTTCTTCTAAGTCCCAACAAACTTGAGTCCAAAAATGATTAATTACTGAACATTCCCAAAACATGTGATACATTGTACCAGTTACAGATCTTTGACATATAGTTCAGTTAGGATCAGATATTAATCCCATTCTGTATGGCGTCGCATAGGCTCTATGGATAGTTTTAAAATTAATAAGTTGATGACTCCAATTTTGAGATGTTTCACTCATATTTGACCATACCGAGAGCCAATCAGGACGAGGTCCAGCCTGCTCTAAGTCCTTTTCCCATACTATCTAAATTGACAAACGTTAACACTGTGTTTTTTAAAAGTTTTTTTCTGATGGCTTAAGCACATTTTTTGTAACTATTGGCTATTTTTGCAAACTCTACACACAAATGAGAAAACCCTTCACCAAATCAGCAAAACATTGTAGTTCTCTTGCAAAAGCGAATACACCTTGCTAAACTCTTCAAACCTTTGTAAAAATTTTATTTTTTTATTAAAAAGTTAATACAAGTTATCACATAAATAAGCACAAGGCACCAACTACACACTGATGGTATGAATAAAAAACACATCTGACTTTTCCTTTCTCTGTGCACAAGGTAGGCTATGTCAGTTTGAGGTCATACTTTTGTCATAGTTCTGTAAACATATAGGAATCCAAACTACAAGTACTGCTGTTTATTTACACACATCAAAACAAGTGTTTTTTTCCAAGTCAAAACACAAAATAGTAAATTCACTGAAGAAAAATATAAATAAAAAATTCTGTCTACATCGTGTTGTCTCTCTGGGTCCGGCCACAAAATTGTCTACATCACATGCAATGTCCTCTAGTCCAAGGCACCGGGGAAAATATCTTCTGGAATGCCATATTCAGGCCTGACATGATACCTGGTCAATATCCCTACATGCCTCCTCCATTGCCTGTAAAAGGGCTATGCGTTGATGGGGATGTAGAGAGCGCCAGGCAAATAACTCTTCAACTGGAATCAAGAATGGAGAGTATGGGGGGAGGTTGAGTACTGTCACAATTGACCAGTGTGAGTGCCCGCGATCACCAGAGGGCACTCCAACCCGGACTGTCATTCTATCATAGACTACATCTCCCATTATCCTTTGCCCGGACTCATTAGCACTCATTGATTACATCCACCTGCACCCCATCACCTTGTTAGCTCACATTATAAAAACCATGTTCACTCTGTCAGTCACGGCGAAGTCTTCTGTCACGACTGCTCTGAGACAGAGGGTTGAAGATCCAAATGCAGCTTTATTAGAGGGTAATCCACAATCGTAGTCAGAAAACAGGCAGAAGGTCATACACAAGCAATCAGTCCAATCAAGCAAACAAAACAGAGGAGACAGGCAAAAGGGTAATCCACGGAGAAGGCAAGAAATCCAAGACCAAGAGACATGAAACCAGGGTAGACGCTCAGAAATGCAGTGAAACACAAAACAAGACTTCGCAGTGACTGACAGAGTGAACATGGTTTTTATAATGTGAGCTAACAAGGTGATGGGGTGCAGGTGGATGTAATCAATGAGTGCTAATGAGTCCGGGCAAAGGATAATGGGAGATGTAGTCTATGGTAGAATGACAGTCCGGGTTGGAGTGCCCTCTGGTGATCGCGGGCACTCACACTGGTCAATTGTGACAAGTACAGTGAAGAGTGGGTATTTCTCGTAGCCTCCCTGTAATCCTGAAAAGCTTAATTAGCTTGTTCAGGTGTGTTTGATTAGGTTTGGAGCAAAACTCTGCAGGACAGTAGCCCTCAAAGACCAGGGTTGAGAATACCTGTTCTAGAGCATAGTTTATAGAATCTAATATTGGGGGAGCTTCTCAATTCTTATTTGTGCATCCTCGTTTCCTTTCCTCGCCTCTGTTGTTTAATTTGCACCATAAACTCTGAATTTGTCAAAAGACTGTTGTTAAATCACCACCTATACAATTTGGGAATGAAGGTAGAAGGAGTAATATTGCAAAGTATTGGGGAGTGATCAGAGATGAGAATGGGTAACATTGTTATATGCGGAATACTGTTAATCAGAGATGGCAAAACACATGTTTAATCGATCCTAGAATATGTGTGGTGACGAGCAGAATAAAAAGAGAAATCTTTCAAATAGTTATTTCTATAGCACCATAAATCAACTAAGTTTAAATTGGATATACATGTCTTAAATGCAAGCAATGAAATTGAGGTGTATACAGCAATACAATATTACTATGCAAAGGAGTATGTCCCTCAAGGCTACAGGGATCCCCCTGCTGTAGAGAAAGATTTATGTCAGATTATGTTGAACTGTGTGTTCAGCCTCTTTGATATCTGGCTGCTCACCTGGCTGAGGCTCCTTCTGTAGATTTTTCTGTTCTCAGATGACTTACAACAGGTGGCATGTAAATGGAACAGATTAATGGACAAGATAATATTGTGTGTGTGTGTGTGTGTGTGTGAAAGTGAATCTTAGATGATTGTCCTGCTCTCTGTAGTCATATGGAGATAAGCACTGGTTCACTTCACCTGGTTTATCCATAATTAACAAAAGCATCTAACAAAAAAATTGAGTGCTTTACCTGAAGAGCTCTCTCTCTCTCTCACAATGTCTTAACTAGGATCATTATCTTCCATCTTGTTATCTTAATGGGGGACAGATAGTGTGTCTGAGTGTCTCATTTACAGATTAAAAAAAATGAAAGTGCCGCATCAATTATTTACCTCCCACCTCACCTCACCCCACCCCACTCTACTCTGTTCCATCCCACTCGCTTGGGCATTGTGTGTTGTCTGAGCATTTGGTACGAGCCCAGGACAGGATCACCTTTCACTCCTAATCATACAGATTTCTTATCATGGTTAGCGAAAATGGAGAGGGCACAGGAGCCCAGAGAGAGAGAAGGGGGTCCTGGGAGTCTGGTCTACTTTGCAGACTCGGGCTCCAAGTTGTGAGGTCCTTATTTAGACATTGGCTTCTCCACAGTGGAGGAGAGTGAAGATGCACCATCTTATTTATTGTCTATAGTTCGACCATGAAAAAGATTTTAATTTTAAGTTCTTGTTTTTGCATCTTGTCGTGCTTAAATGGTTTAATATCACTTGAATGAATGATAGCGTGATCATATACTGAAGCGCACCCAAAGGATGACAGAAAAAACTGATGCTGCGTTAATTGCATTTTTTTTTCTGCTTCGAAGCCAAGAGGATCTCTTCACTCCTGCAAGCCTGAATTCTGAAGTCCTCTCTTCAGTCTTCGAGACGAGCGGTTCTTTAGGGTGTTATCTCGGGCAGCCGCGAGCCTCGGCTTGTGTGGAACTCCGCCTTGTCACAAGTGCTCGTGGTTGCGCGATTGGTTTTTGGGGATGGCACCTGATAGCTGTTGGGCCCCGCCCCCAATGCCTTTCGCCCCCGTGGTGCATGAGGAGATCACACGGTCCCGAAGTCCCCGTGCTTCCTGTGACCGCCGAGGGCGCCGGCCCCAGCAGCAGCCTTCACCTGGGCCAGTCTGGGCCAGTCACGCTGCCTCGCTGCCCCACCCAGGGTACGTCTGTGGTTCGTGTGACCCCACGGGTCAGTTCCTGGGAGTCTGGCTACAGCTTCCGGGACTGTCTGCCGGGTCGCAAAGACCCTTAGCCTCGGCTACGCGATTAAGTTCGCGCAGGCTCCTCCCCGCTTCCGGGGAGTCCGCTCACCATGGTGGGGCCCAATGTCCCAGTAATGCGTGCTACTGGTGAAGGGTGCGATCGAGCCTGTCATCCAGCCGAAATGAAGTCCGGCTTCCACAGCCCTTGCTTCATTGTACCCTAGAAAACCGTTGGGTTATGGCCAATCCTGGTTCTGCCCGTCCTGAGCCAATCCCTTCACAGTTCAGGATGTTGGCAGCGAACGCCTTCTCGGATGCGTTCGTCCAGTAGATTGGTTTGCAGCGATCAACCTGAACTACGCCTACTTCCTTGTCTCCTAACTCGACGCAGACCGCTCCTACAGGTTTGCTTCGAGGGGTGGACATTTCAGTACGCGGTCCTCCCATTCGGGCTAGATCTGTCCCCTCGTGACTTCACAAAGTCTGTCGAGGCAGCCCTTAAGCCACTCAGGCAGCACGTGGTTTGCATCCTGAACTGCCTCGGCGACTTGATCAGACTGTGTCATTCTCGAGAACAGGGTGCGAACACAGAGTCCTAGTGCTCCAGCACTTAGCCCGTCGGGGCCTTCGGGTCAACTGGGAGAAGAGCAACTCTTTGAGGACCTCTTCTCTCGGTATGGTTTTCGACTCGGTCGCCATGTGCGTGCAGCTTACCAGCGAGCACGCGCAGTCACTGCGGTCTTGCCTCCGTTAAATTGAGAGCAAGAATGTGGTTCCACTGAAGTCATTCAGAGGCTCCTGGGGCATATGGCATCTGCAGCCGCAGTAACGCCGCTTGGTTTGCTTCATATGAGACTCTTCAGCACTGGCTTCGTGATCGAGTCCCGAGATGGGCATGGCATTCAGGCATGCTCCGGGTCCCAGTGACTCGGGCCTACCTACAGTCCCTCACCCTGTGGTCACACCTCAATTCTACGGGCCGGTGGCCCTTAAAACGAGTTTCCAGGCATATTGTTGTATCAACAGATGCCTCCACCACGGGCTGGGGTGCCATGTGGAATGGACGTGCTGCTCTGGGCTCCTGGACAGTACCCTGGACAGCTCCTGGACTGCGCCTCCTGCATGTCAATTGCCTCGAGTTGCTGGCAGTACGGTGCACGCTGCACCGCTTCCAAGGGTTGCTGAAGGGTGAACTGGCACTAGTCTGGTCAGACTACATGATCAGTAGCATACATCAACCACCAGGCTGGTCTATGCTGGATAACATTATGATCTGAGCTACAAATAGGTGCTCTACATATTGCCCTATATGTTCCCAATGCTGCCATAACACAGGTCCAATGTGAGTGAGAAACATGTATAATCCTGGGGACAGGTCTGTTCAATTATATTAGAGGATGAGTTGATTTGGGTCTTTAAAAAACAGAAGACTAGGAAAGCTTCTGGCCCAGACGCCATCTCACCTGCTTGTTTAAAAGCCTGCTCTGACCATCTGGCCCCAATCTTTCAACAGGTCATTGGCCATCATCAGGTCTGTCCTGTGTTCATCTATTACTGTCTGGTTTGGTTCAGCTACCAAATCACAATTGAGTCATATTATATATGTGTCACAGGGTGTTTAGGTGTTGGTTCATGTTTTAAGTTTAAGTTCACAGTCATGTATTGTTGTCATGCACTTCCTGGTTTGTCATGTGATCCTGCCATGTGCTCCCTGGTCTTGTTCTATTGTGTCATGTTGTCATTGGTTTATTAGTTGATCATTGTTCACAGGTGTATCTTGTCTAGTCCTCAGTCTTTGTGTATTTAAGCCCTCATGTTTGCCATAGTCTTTTTCTGTTATTGTATGTGTAACCTGTTGTTAGGTGAGTCTGTCCAAGTTTAGTCAAGGCTGTTCATGGTATGTCAAGTCTGTTAATGCCAAGTTTTTGTTTTATGTTTATGGTTTTGAGTTCATTCAATAAAGTACTGCACTTGGGTTCTTACAACTTGCTTATCAGTGGAATATGTTACAATATGGGGTCTAAACTTTTACATGTCAATAATAACAATACTAATATATATATTTTTTTGTATGGCACCTTTAAAAGTTTCTTTCTAAAACCGCTTTACAACACAAGCAAGCACAACATTATATGTATGTATATAAACAGTAAATAGTAAACAACAAATACAAATCAGTTAAAAGCAATCCTGAAATAAAATGTTTTAAGACTTCCCTGATGTCAGACGGGATAGATTTCCACAATTTGGGAGCATAACATAAGAAAGTCCTATCACCCCTACAGCGGAGCCAAGTTTTATGAACAATTAAGAACCCACTCTGAGTGCAGGTTGGGACAAGGCATGTTCAGGTCCTTCTCAAAAAATTAGCATATTGTGATAAAAGTTAATTATTTTCCATAATGTAATGAAAAAATTAAAATTTCATTTATTTTCGATTCATTACACACCAACTGAAATATTTCAGGTCTTTTATTGTTTTAATACTGATGATTTTGGCATACAGCTCATGAAAACCAAAAATTCCTATCTCAAAAAAATTGCATATTTCATTCGACCAATAAAAGAAAAGTGTTTTTGATACAAAAAAAGTCAACCTTCAAATAATTATGTTCAGTTATGCACTCAATACTTGGTCGGGAATCCTTTTGCAGAAATTACTGCTTCAGTGTGGTGTGGCATGGAGGCAATCAGCTTGTGGCACTACTGAGGTGTTATGGAGGCCCAGGATGCTTCGATAGCGGCCTTGTGTTGGGTCTTACATCTCTAAACTTTCTCTTCACAATATCACACAGATTCTCTATGGGGTTCAGGTCAGGCGAGTTGGCAGGCCAATTGAGCTCAGTAATACCATGGTCAGTAAACCATTTACCAGTGGTTTTGGCACTGTGAGCAGGTGCCAGGTCGTGCTGAAAAACGAAATCTTCATCTCCATAAAGCTTTTCAGCAGATGGAAGCATGAAGTGCTCCAAAATCTCCTGATAGCTAGCTGCATTGACCCTGCTCTTGATAAAACACAGTGGACCAACACCAGCAGCTGACATGGCACCCAGACCATCACTGACTGTGGGTACTTGACACTGGACTTCAGGCATTTCCTTCTCCCCAGTCTTCCTCCAGACTCAGGCACCTTGATTTCCGAATTACATGCAAAATTTGAACGACAGTCCAGTGCTGCTTCTCTGTAGCCCAGGTCAGGCGCTTCTGCCGCTGTTTCTGGTTCAAAAGTCGCTTGACCTGGGGAATGCGGCACCTGTAGACCATTTCCTGCAAACGCCTGTACACGGTGACCCTGGATGTTTCTACTCCAGACTCAGTCCACTGCTTCCGCAGGTCCCCCAAAGTCTGGAATCGGTCCTTCTCCACAATCTTCCTCGGGGTCCGGTCACCTCTTCTCGTTGTGCAGCATTTTTTGCCACACTTTTTCCTTCCCACAGACTTCCCACTGAGGTGCCTTGATACAGGACTCTGGGAACAGCCTATTCGTTCTGCAATTTCTTTCTGTGTTTTACCCTCTCGCTTGAGGGTGTCAATGATGGCCTTCTGGACAGCAGTCAGGTCGACAGTCTTACCCATGATTGCAGTTTTGAGTAATGAACCAGGCTGGGAGTTTTTAAAAGCCTCAGGAATCTTTTGCAGATGTTTAGAGTTAATTAGTTGATTCAGATGATTAGGTTAAAAGCTTGTTTAGAGAAACATTTCATGATATGCTAATTTTTTTTAGATAGAAATTTTGGGTTTTCAAGAGCTGTATGCCAAGATCATCAGTATTAAAACAATAAAAGACCTGAAAATTTCAGTTGGTGTGCAATGAATCTAAAATATATGACATTTTAATTTTATCATTACATTATGGAAAATAATGAACTTTTATCAGAATATGCTAATTGGGAAGGACCTGTACAATGTTAAAAGCTCAGTTAAAGGGTTAGTTCACCCAAATCGACAATACATTTTCGTCCAAAAATAACAAAAACTATGACTTTATCCAGCATTCTATTCTCTTCCGCGTTTGTTTGAATCCACATTCCCGAGTCCAAAGTGACTCTGCTGACGTAAGACGGAAAGCGTCTAATTCTAGCTGCCGAGTTTCACAAATATTGAAGTTTGTTGATACAGGATTTGAAAAGTCTGACAAGAAGGGCATTACAATATTCTATCCACAAAAAACAAATGCATTAATCAACCTTTCGGCGTAGACGTGCAATCAGTGGCGTAGCGTCTGGGCATGCAGGGTATGCACATGCAAATTGGCCCGGGCCAATAGGGGGCCTACCCATGGGGAAATTTTAATTAAAACGAGGGAATTCATTTTTAATTCATGGCCACAATAAATATATATTTGTATGTACTTTGTGTAGTAATTTCTTGTTTCTCCATAATGACTCATTTCTCCGTCATTTCTTGTGTTCGTATTATTGTATTATGCATTATTTTTTTGCACCCCACGTCAAATTCGCAAAAACTCCCATATATAATTACTGTACTCCCATATATAATTACCCTACTGTAATTAAGACATATATTCAAGAAATGTATTAAAAACAGAAAGACACTATAGTTTCAGTCTTACTCAAAGGCCGTGGAAACAGGCCAGTGGATTCCTCATGCACGTCAATCCATTCCCGACATTCTTGGATTGCGTTCATGAAATATTGATCAAAATGAAAACACAATTTATTCAAAATGAAATTCACTTTAAAGTAAGACTTTCTAAAAAACAATACTCAACGAAGTGTTTAAAATCCTGTCTGACCCCATTCCATGTCTCCAGACATACTATACGCATAATATAGACTATCTTGCTCATGTTGTTCACTATTTATAATCAACCTATGAAATAATATTAAAATATATATATCATAGGATAATATTTAAACATAGCCAATATAACTATGAAACTAAATAGGCCACAGTTTCTTTAACCCATGGCTGACAAAGCCGCAGGCGCTTCTGATGGACATTTTCCTTTATGACAGCAGATATAACTCACAATACTCCGTCATTTTTAGCCTTATAGATAAGTTCAAGGCATAATTATGAACTATAAACTGTCTACTTTTATTTGTGTATATTTACAATAAAAAAAAGGCTGTGGATTCAGGAAGCGGATTATTTTGCATGCACTCCAAACGCTGTCTTCATTTCAAAAAATTTATTTTGTTTATTAAACGCAAAGTTTTTAATTTTAAAAGCATTTCTAAGTTCTGTTCATATTTCTAACTAACAAAATTCCAAGCCAAATTTTGAGTTACCACCATGCAAATTCAATGCTTAAATAACATGCCTATGTCTCCTTTCATTAAAAATATTGGCTAGTGCGGTGGCTGGGGTATACATAAACCCAACAAACGTGGCATAACTTTTGGAGGGGGGTACAATTTATTTTGCATATGGGCCAGAGACTGACTTGCTACGACACTGCGTGCAATATTTCTGAGATGATAGAAGGAGGTCTTAACAGTGTTCTGCACAAAAGGCTCAAATGACAGTATGGAATAAAAAATAACTCAGCATAAACCAGCTGTCATTATTCAAAACATACCTAACCAGCATATGCTGGTTTTTTTTGTTTTTTTTTCAACATGGTTTTGGTCAGTTTTTGCAATAAATACTAGTGACTGTGCTTTTATTTGCCTGTTGTTTGTTTTACATTGTTTAGAAGTGGGTAGGTTTAGGGTAGCAGTGGGATTAGTCACTCCAAAATACAAAAACAGCTTTTAAATATTTATAAAATCATGTCTACTTTTACAAATGCAAAGTCTTGATCTGACGCACAAGTCAAACAAAAAAATTAAATCAATGGGGTGCCCTACACGTCGAAAAATTACACTAAAGGGGTACCCTGTGCATTAAAAAGTGATGCAGACCAAGTGTCAATATGTGACACGTGTAAGAACATTTTGATTATATCGTAGCGATAGTAAGAAGTCTCTTGAATAAGTCTGATTCGGCACCATCAACGCCAGTGGGTCTTTGAAGGCTTTGCCTGCCAGCAAACAACGCCATGACAATGCAGATCACAAACACATTATTAATGCTGTTCTTCAATTAAAAGAACAAAAAATAAGACTAATAAAAACTAAATAAAATACACAAATACACATTTACACAAACGAAAACACCACAAAACAACAGCGAGACACAGAGTCAGCAGCAGGTAAGTTTAGTCTGTTTCTGTTGAACATGGAGGAAAAATGTCTTTGGCCCCTCCCAGAAAATAAAATGGTGAAAAATAACAGAGTAAGAATTAGACAGCCATAGTCAAACAGTGCCCTTTTTAATGGCCAAGAATACAAGAGACTGCAGGTTGCCAATTCCTTGTGCACATCGCCTTGTGCTCATTGTAGAAACTCTATAGGTCTCCAAGCAGCATTCCAATGAGTTCTTATCTCAGTCTTGGAAAGAGGGATGAGAACAGATGGCTTGAGTAATTCTAGACCCTTTATAGTTCTTAAAAATGGCAAGACTCAATTGTGTCAATTTTTGTTTAATGGGAAACATCTAAGACAATCTGAGACAATTTAAACATATTTGAATCCTAAATGAGAACTCAATTTATTCTCCTTAGTAACATTTATTCTCCTTAACATTTTCCCTTCTGTATCCATAAATAAGCATTTAGTTTGATTAAGTGGCAGGTCTCTAGAGGTCTCAGCTTCACATTCTAGGCAGAAGATATCAGTGACGGACCCAAAAGACTTCCAGTGTCCCTCACTGTGAGAAAGTTTCACAAAAAGTCCTGTCAGACCGAATTACACAGCAGACAGAATCAAAATCTCAGGACGTTTAAAGAAGCCATTTACGGCGGAACTTCAGGGAACAATGGTGTAACATGAAACTACTTTCAGACCTTGTCCGTATGGCTAGATGACATTAAAGTTTGATTAAACTAAAGGGTCCTGCACACTGTGCGATTGTTCAAAATCCTTTGTTGCTTGTCAGACTGTACGAACATGATCCCCGATGTAAGCCATGTCACACTGTAAGATCTAAGTTGTCATTAACGTCGGACTGTAGGATAGTTGAGGTGCGCTAAAACGGACGCACGCAAAAAAAATCGTCCAGAGTTTTATATCATCAATGAATGACGCGTTCGGTGACAGTGAGCTGCATTACATGCAGGATTTAAATTGTGGCTACAAAGAAATCGCTAGCGCTCATTTTGGTCATGGTTTGTCTTGAAAAACGAAGATAATTTGACGGTTGTCGTAGGAGAACTCATCAAAGAGAAACCAGAAACAGTGCCAAATGTCTGACCTCACACACACAGACATGATCACACAAACTCTGTGTGCCTAATGTACACTAGGCAAGACAAGGAAAGTTTATTTTTATAGCACATTTCATACACAATGGTAATTCAAAGTGCTTTACACAGAAAAGGAATTAAAATATTCATAGAATAATCACAACAGCATAAGAAATAAAAATCTCATGCATAAGAAATACAAATAACAATCACATTTTTGAGAGGGTCATCCTCAAATTTGAATCAAAACATTATCAGACATTCAGTTTTAAATTTATATTTAGGTTTTTTCAGGCCTTTAACATTAACATTAAAGTATCATAAATTTTTCCCTAAGTTAATTTTTTTTTTTTTAAGTGTTAGTTACATGTATATTTTACCTTGTTTTACTCTGTCCCTATACTACTTTGAGTTATTATGACTCTTGGGTAACCATTTCAAGTGTCTAGTTTAAAAGAAGACCAGATTTATGAATATAGACCATAGGGTTTAGGAGCTGCAGACATTTTTATTTTGGTGTGTCGTTTTCAGGAAATTCTAAAAAAATAGGGTCGCTAGTTAAGAGGTTAAGAGATCTGTCTACACCCCAAGATGAAATCTCTGTTCTTCTGAATCCTCTTTTTAACAATTTTTAACTATTTAACCAACTTGTTTACGCTCTATGGGGGACCAGGCTTTTTCTTCTTTGGCTCCTAAACTTTGGAATTCACCTCCCACTAAGATTACACATGCTAAATAGTTTAGTGTTTTTAAATCTTCATTTAAGACCTAATGTTTTCAGGCTAGCCTATACATGATTTGAGGCGGCTTCCAGACTGGTGTGTCTGTCAGAGAGAAGTCGCTCCATCACAGATTTTGCCATTCAGTTCTAAAACTTAGCAGCCTCCTGCAACTGGAATGAGGGGGCCCTGCATTCCAGGTTTCAGGGGCTGGATGATGACATCCAGGATGAGACTGCCAGCCATGAGTTTCCCCTCGTCCTGGATTCCTTGGTAGACCTGGCTCTTTGTGTGGAGGGACGGATCCTTTGTCGGCACCAGTGTCGGTCAGCTCTCTCATCTGGGAGGCTGTGCTCAGAACAAGAATTCTAAACGCCCACATATTGGTCAGCACCAGCCCTTGCCCATTCCCTCTTATCCATGGTCACACCTGGCCCTTGGCTTTGTCACTGGTCTCCCACATTCAAGAGAAAACACCATCAGTGGTAGACCATTTCTCCAAGGCGACCCACTTCCACTTCCTTCCTTGCCCAAACTCCCTTCTGCCAAGGAAACTGCTCAGACTATGGTCAACCAAGTATTCCAAATTCATGGTCTTCTTTTCACCTTCATTTATATAGCACTTTTTATAATACAAATAGTTTCAAAGCAGCTTTACAGTGATTCTGGTTGATGTGGTTTTGGATAGAGGACCACAGTTTGTTTCCTGTTTTTGGAAAGGATTCTGTTGACAGTTTAGGGCCTCTACGAGCCTGTCCTCACGTTTTCACCTCTAGACCAACGGGCAGTGCAAGCGAGCCATTCAGGATCTTTAGAGAGCTCTCTTGCTGCCTGACCTCCCAGAATCCTAGTTCTGCTGTCAACAGTTGTCGTGGGTGTTTCTGCACCTTGAGGAGGGCTGAGGGGGTACTGGCCTGGACTTCCAGACAGATCCAAGACAGTAGCTGATCGACATCGGATTTCCCCACCTCGTCATGCATGTGGTCAAAAGGTATGGCTGGCTACCAAGGACCTGCCTCTCAGGGTAGCCTCTCGTAAATTGGCTCCCAGGTTCATTGGCCCATACCATATTACCAAAGGTTCTCAGTCCAGTGGCAATTAGGCTCAAGCTTCCACCTACACTTGTTTTACACGTATCCAAATTCAAAAATGGGCTTATATCCTGTCTTAATTCTGTTGTTTCTTCCTCTGCCCCCCTTTCCCCTTTCCCCTCGCCTAGTAGATGACTCTCCTGTGTATGCTGTCAGGGGACTGTTGGATGTCAGATGCCGGTGCAGGGGCTTCCAGTATCTGGTCAAGTCACCTTTATTTATATAATGCTTTATACAATACAGATTGTTTCAAAACAGCTTTGCAGTGATAACAGGAAAATTATGCATTTTGGCTGTTGTTCAGTCCAGTATTTAGTCAGTTCAGTTGTAAAGATCGTCAATTATTAAATTAGTTCATTTTACCTGTAAAGCAGTTCTGCAAAAGACACTTAAAATGTTATTACCCAAGTGTCATAACTCAAAGTATTATAGGAACAGTGTAAAACAAGGTAAAATATACATGAAAGGGACTCACGTTTTTTTTTTTTTTTTAATTGAACTTCACTTAGGGAAAAATGGATGAGACTTTAATGTTAAAGGCCTGAAAATATCCTAAAGATAAAACGTCTCAGTTACATATGTAACCTTAGTTCCCTAAAGAGGGAACGAGACACTGTGCAAAAAAGCTTGTGAGAACGCCCTCTGCGCGTGTGTGTCATTAAGCACGTATGAAATCAGTCCAATGGCATAACGGAACGTCATAGGCGGGTGGCGTCAGGAACTATAAAGCACACCCAAACCAAACAGCATTAGCTTCTGGAAAGCCTGAAGCAAGTTGATCATAGGCATGCTGGGAGTAATGCAGGGCGACGCAGCATCTTGTTCCCTTTTCATTGAACTAAGGTTACAAATGCTACTGAGACATTGACTTTTCATGGGAACTCGAGCTGCATCAAAATGCTTGTGAGAACACAATACCCACATAGCCATAAAAGCAAGAATCCGTCCGTGTGAAATCTGAGCGCACACTAAGATGCAAGCACCTGCGCCCCTGGAGTAGAGCCTAAGTCAAGTTCATAGAAACTGATGGATGCCGCATCACACACATCTTGAACAGCCAGTCCTGACAATAATGCCTTAGAGGCAGCCATGCCCATTGTAGAGTGGGCCCATACAGCCAAAGGTGATGGCTGACCGGCTGACTCATGAGCAAGTGAGAGAGCCTCGACCACCCACTTGCTCATTCTCTGCTTAGATGTGGGGTACCCTTTCCT
This sequence comes from Gobiocypris rarus, assembly GCA_023029165.1. Lineage (NCBI taxonomy): Eukaryota > Metazoa > Chordata > Actinopteri > Cypriniformes > Gobionidae > Gobiocypris > Gobiocypris rarus. Next base: position 22,916,823 of record CM040919.1, on the reverse strand, counting down.
AGATGACCCAAAGCAAAAGAACAACTGTTCTGCTTTCCTCCACAGGGCAGCTCTGTGGCCATAAGCATCTAACACCCGAACAAAGCAGAGCAGATTCCATTTTTCTTGGTCTGACATCACAAAAGGAGGAGGACAAAAGGCCTGCAGAATGACTGGTCTTACTGTATCAGTAGGCATGTAATCCAGTCTCGGGTGCAGAAAAGCTTTAACCATACTAGAAGCAAGTTCCAAGCACGCAGGAGAAACCAAAAGAGCTTGAATGTCTCCAATTCTCTTGAGAGATGAAATGGTGAGAAGAAATATAGTTTTAAAAGTCAAAATTTTCTCAGACACCTCCTCAATGGGCTCAAAAGGAACTTGAGATAAGCCTTGAAATACAATGGCCAAATCCCAGGCCGGCACCCTCAAAGTTCCATGGAGAAAATGAGTAATAAATGGGTGTCTACCCAGTGACACACCAGCAATAGGCGCATGATAAGCTGCTAAGGCCGCCATGTATACTTTTAAAGTAGAAGGGTATAACCCAGTGGAAAATCTCCCTTGCAGGAATTCCAGTACTGCGCTAACTGGGTAATTAACAGGATCTAGCATTTTATTTCCACATAATGAAGTGAACAATTTCCATTTCAGGGCATTCAGTTTTCTCATGGAAGGAGCTCTGGAGTGTAGAATGGTCTCTACAACCTCAGTTGAGAGACCTGAACTTATGAGCTGGACCCCCTCAAAGACCAACCCCACAGTTTCCACAACTCTGGGCAGGGGTGAAATATCGACCTGCTCGCCTGAGAGAGTAGGTTCCTCCTGATTGCAATCTCCAGAGTAGAGCCGTCGAGGAGAGACATTAGGTCCAAGAACCATACCCAGGCTGGCCAGTACGGGGCTACTAGCAGAAGCTTGACCCCGTTCTGGTGAACTCTCTCCAGAACTTCTGGGAGCAGAACGATCGGGGAAAATGTGTACAGACATTAATTTGGCCATGCCTGTACCATAGCATTCAGTCCCAAAGGAGCTAAATGCGTTAGGGAGAACCAAGTTTGACAGTGTGTCATCTCGAGATGCAAACAGATCCACTTCTGCTTGGCCCCTGCCTCGACAGGATTGCCCCCTGGTTGGACAGAAACCTCCCTTGGGCCCATAGGAGGATCCAGTTTGCGAATGCAGACCCGTTTGATGGTTTATATGTCTGTATGAAAAATCACATGATGGCCTCTGAGGTCTGGGAGGAAGCACTTCAGAGCCTTAAATACTGCCATAATTTCTAGGCGATACATGATTAATGATGGTCCTGCCACTGACCTCGAGCCAAGCGACCACTCATGATCGCCCCCTAACCCGTAAGATATGCATCTGTCGTTAGCATGACACGACAACAAGAAGTTCCCAGCACAGGTCCTTGGGAATGGAACCAAGGATCTTTCCACATGTCCAAGGCTTGAAGGCATCGCCGAGTAACCTTGAATGTGCGGAGCAGATTTCCCCTCAGGAAATTGGTCTCATGTAAAACAGGCCAAAAGGTATCACTTTGGATGCTGCTGCCATCAGACCTAACAGTCTCTGGAACTGCCTGACAGTGAGTGACTGGTTTAGTTTTGTCTCCTTTACAGTTGAGAGGATTGATGCAATGCAGGCTGTAGAGAGCCATGCTTGCATTGTCATCGAATCCCGTATTACACAGAGATAAGTGATCTTCTTTAAAGGTGTAAGAACACTTTTCTTTGCATTTATTTCTTAAACCCAACTTTCTCATATACGCAAGAGACGACATCTCGATGCCGAACCGCTAACTTTTCGATTGAGCTAAAATCAATCAATTGTCAATGTAATTGAGAATGCGGATGCAGCATCAACACAATTTGTGAAAGTTTGTGGTTAGAAAGTTAGGATCTCAATATTGTTACACTTCGCCCCCGAAAGCGAACCTCAGAAACTTCCTGTGTTGTGGAAGGATGGATATGTGAAAGTATGCGTTCTTTTAGATCTATTGTGACAAACGAGTCCTCGGATCTGACCTGTGACACGATCTGCCTAAGAGTAAGCATCTTAAATTTTACATTTGGTAAAAGTTTCCACTCAACCAGATAATCTACTAAGGGTACCAGTCTCTCGAGACTGGCCTCTGGATTTCTTTGAGCAATCAACACAGTGACCTGAAGCAGCGAACCGGCAGGGAACAAAATGGCTTGACTGCTGCAAAGCCCTCCTCGGAGGGTGCAAGCCACCGAGGCCCGCTGAGACTTTCCACGCCCCAGCATAAAGGCAGGGTTGGCAGAATAGTCCCCTGAGGGCACCGTAAAATGAGGTGTAATCCGAATCCCTCTGGAGGGGAGCACCGTCAGCTGTCTGACACTGGTGGCGTCAGGACTTCTTTTTAGATGAAGCCTTCCTCACAGTAATAACAGCCCTCAGATCCGTTTTAGAGAGAGTTTGAGGTCAGCGGCCTGACGCAATTCTCAAATTACGTCAGGGCTGATTTCCTCACTCTTACTCACGTCCCTTTGTAGGTCAGCCTAGTATGCCTGCAGTATTGCCATTGTGTGCAGGCACACCACAGCTTGACCTGCCGCTGAATATGCTTTACCCACTAAAGCTGAGGTGGATTTGAGAGGCTTAGTGGGTAAAGCTGTTGTTTTTAAGGACGATGCTTCAGGAGAGAGATAGCTCGCAAGCGTCTCTTTAACCTTAGCATGATGCGCCCGATAGTCATTCTATTCCATATCATTTATATTGGAATATGTTGTGATGATTTGCTAAACACATGTTATGAAACAGTTTTTTTTTTCACAAAAGGAAGGAAACATTCATCTAGTTTGCTTCTCTGCCTGTTCTCTTGTTTGTCAGCGGGCCATTCAATGCTTAATTCAACAACCACTATTGAGCCCTTCCTCACATGCAGGAGACTGAAGTGGTGAATCTTCAGTCTCTGCATCAATTGCAATGCGTGCTTCAGAACTCTGAACTGAGTCACCGGACCTAACAGGCAAAGGCTCAGATAAGGTAGAGCCCGTCTCAAGCTAGGCATTGACTGGCCTTATCCAACGAAAAACATGGGTACTATGATTGACACCTTGCAAGCCTGTAATGCACTTCCCGGATACGTTGAGTGACCCAAGGCCTGTAAGTTGCGAGGATGCACCTCTATAGATCGGACTTGTTTGTTTAGCACATCCCACAGATGCTCGATTGGATTGAGATCAATCCAATTTAAAATGAATGTTTTCTATGTGAATGCATGGTAAAGTGTAATTTATTCCTGTGATCAAAGCTGAATTTATCATCATTACTCCAGCCTTCAGTGTCACATGATCCTTTAAAAATCATTCCAATATGATGATTTGATATATATGCTCAACAAACATTTCTTATTATTATGAATGTTGAATACAGTTCAGTTTTTTTCAGGATTATTTGATAAATTAAAGACTCTGGTAACAGAAAGTTCAAAATAATAACATTTATCTGAAATAAAAAAAAAGAACCTCTCACTGTTTTCATAAGGATAACATAAACAGAGAATATTTGTTTTTTATATAAATGACTTCATTTAACAGTAGACATTCCAGACTTTATAAAGAGATATTTGTTGTGTCTGTATTCAACTTTTCTCTGAGTACATTTTCACACGCATTTCAGAGTGGACATTACAGGGAGACAGACGGGAGAACGCACATCCTGTTTGTTTTCTAAATTTAGCGAAAAGCACATTTAGAAAAAAAACATTTAGTTTTTATTTTGAGTGTACATAAATAAAAGTGGACATTTTAAGCTTTGTAAAGACATCTTATTATAGTCATATAGTTATAGTTACTAAGTATGTACCTAAGTATGTGGATGCTATCGTTTTGGTTTATCAGTCCCAAGACGTGCCTTGCCCTCTCGGGGTGCGAGCACACTCCACTAGGGGTTTAGCACCCTCCTGGGTGTTGGCGCAAGGCGCCTCGCTAGCAGATATATGTAGAGCTGCGGGCTGGGTGACACCAAACACGTTCGCTAGATTCTATAGCCTCCGTGTGGAGCTGGTATCTTCCCGCATACTCGCCCCCAGTGGCCAGTAGCGCAAAGTGCCCGTTCTAGTGTCGGCTTGCAACGCCATTCCCACCAAGCCCGGATACGTGTAACCATATTCTCCAGTTGTGTTCCCCAGAAATGGCTAACCCTGTGAGCTCCTCCGCTACCCCTCGGGGTCAGACGTAGCGGCCATCTGATACCAGGCCTGCACCCGTATGCTTGTGGAACGTGTGTGTAGGCTGGGTATCCATATGTAGTGGTTCCCTAACGGCAACCCCATATGTGTATTCTCCACGGTACCAGCTACCCTAATTGAACCAGGTTGGAACCAACCCAGGGACTGCCATATGTTGCACTACCCTGCTAGGTTAGTCCTTATGTGTAATCTGCCACCTCTCCTTCCTCTGTAGGATGTGGCCCCGCAGCATTCCATCTCCGAGATGGCACACTTTCCCAGCGTTATCCAATAGTCACTCTGAGTGGGTCTTGCAGGAACAGCAGTGGCGGATCTTCTCTGCTTGGAGCCCTATAACTTCCGCCCCAAGACAGAGGTGGCTCAGTGAGCTCAGCAGAGCGCTGGAAAGGCCAGCATCCCTGGCGAGTTTGTAGGGATCCCAATTCGTTGGTCAGTTCAAACGTATGTCGAACATGACCGACTGAAGGGGAACGTCTCAGTTACGTTTGTAACCCTCGTTCACTGAAGGAGGGAACGGAGATCTTTTTCTCTTGATCTCTTTTTTTTCCCATCTACTTCCAGAAACAAGCAGATGTGACCGCAATGCACACTCTTGTGCGCCGGGGCTTACCAAATACTGATTGGTGATGACGGCAGTACCTTATACAACACCTAAAATGTAAGTTCTCATTGTAAAAAAAAATTAGAAGGGTTATGTCTCCCAGAAAAATTGAATTGTCATCAATTGCAGTTCTCTGCTCCACTGAAAGTTATTCAGTGATGTAAACTTTTCTCCAAAGAAAATAGTGTAATTTTACAACTCATCTGTTCAGTGTTGACTTCATCACTTCATAGTAAAGATCATCAATTGTGAAAATGGTTAATTTGGCTATAAAGCAGTTCTGCAGAAAACTGTGATGTTATAGCCTAGTTCCATTCAGTTATTATACTATTTAATTAATATACCTTGCATACAATAAAAAAATGAAAAGATATATGATAAATACTTAATGGGACATAGATAAAAGGCAGTGTATGCAGGGCAGATAACTGACTATTAACCCATTTAATCCCAAATATGACATGTATGAATTTGAATTGTATTTGTAAAGATATTAAACAATCAACGTCAATTAAAGGATTAGTTCACTTTTAAATAAACTTTTGCTGAAAATGTTCTCACCCCCATGTCATCCAAGATGTCCATGTCTTTCTTCAGTCGAAAAGAAATTAAGGTTTTTGATGAAAACATTACAGGATTTTTCTCCTTAGAATAGACTGAATGGACCCCAAACGGTTCAAGGTCCAAATGATAGTTTCAGTGCAGCTTCAAATGTCTTTAGACGACACTAGACCAAACGATCGCTCATTTAAAAAAATCAATTAAAAAGTTTAAGTTTTATAAGCACAACTGCTCGCCTTGCTCTGTTTTGTACTGCACGTTCGTGAAGTCACGTAATACGCAATTAAGTTGAAAAGGTCACACGTGATGTAGGCGGAAGTACCGATTCAGTGTTTACAAATGTGCGGAAGGAGGATTCACATCGATGTTTTACCTTTTAACGTTTGAGTTAGTATGTACAAGATCAACTTGTAAACACAATACTTCCGCTTACGTCAAGCGTGCTCTTTTCAACGTAATTGCATTTACGTGACTTCACGAACACACATCACAGAACAGAGCAAGGCGAGCATTTGTGCTTATAAAACGTAAAAAAAATGACAGTTTCAGTGCAGCTTCAAAGGGCTTTAAACAACACCAGACGATATATATATATATATATATATATATATTGATTGCTAGATAAGACCCTTATTCATCGTCTGGTGTTGTTTAAAGCCCTTTGAAGCTGCACTGAAACTGTCATTTGGACTTTGAACCATTTGGGGTCCATTGAAGTCCATAATCAGGAGAAAAATCCTGGAATGTTTTCATCTTCGACTGAAGAAAGACAGACATGGACATCTTGGATGACATGGGGGTGAGTAAATTATCAGCAAAAGTTTATTTAAAAGTGAACTAATCCTTTAAGTAAGAAACATATAGAAAAATCCATGAAAAAATGGGTCTTATGTGTGGTCACAATTGTACCGGTAGTAGAACACAGGGAGTCTAGGTCTATGGTGTTAATGCATTTACAAAATTACAAACCTCCAGCAATTATTTTAAAGGCTGTTGCTGCGTCACAATTCACCTACTTATACTATGACCTAAAAGTATACTCTTTTTGTGATGAAAAAGTACATACTTTTGTGTGTTTAGAAAATATGTATGCCACTTTTGGGACATACTACTTCGTCATCTTTAATGAACTCTGTCGCTAAGTAACGTGCATCCGGTCACTGTTTAAACTGCCCTGTCAATCATCGTCACAGTTCAAATCCTCCACATTCAGTTTAATTTCCTACCGTATCAGAGAGAAATGTAGCACTTTGATCTGCCAGTTGTGTTTGCAGTTTAAATATAATGATGCATTTAAGAGTTAATGGCCAAACATATCAGTACAGAAGTTCTCAGTGCTGCTGCAGATGAAATATAATGTGGATAACATTGAAGAAATATCTTTTCGTCAGATAGATAGATAGATATAGGACGGATGGACGGATAGATATTGACAAATTAACTTAACACAATGTCATCAAAGCTCTTTTAAGATGGCAGTACCATGAAATAAATGTATGTGGTCTCATGACCAAACTACCCAATTATGTTAGACCTACCCAGAACCCATGTAGACATGTGCTTCATAATAATAGTTGCTATTTAATACCACACTAAAATACGTGAGGTAACACTGTGGATTTTCACATTCACCTGCTGTAATATTTTTTTTGTTTGGTTTTATTCAGGAATGTGATGTTGATGGCTGGCCACAAGGGTCCGTTGGGGTGCGGACTGTTATTGATGAAGAAGAACCTCTCATTCCAAATAAACTGTACCTTGACCCAGTGTCTACTGCAATCATTGTGGAGGGAGGTATTGTACTGGATAATATGCAGAATCTGCCTCAGGCAATTTGCACCTTGTTGGGTCTGTCTTATGCTTTTAATGCGAATTACCAAATGTAATCAAATTGTTGTGCTGTAAAAGGTTTTTGTTTTAAACATGTAAAATAATAATAATAATAATAATAATGTTTTACCCCAGTGCAAACTTATGTGTACCATCCTTGTGTCAGTTGTTAAGAAAACAAATACAATACATTTACCTTTGAACTGTATCATTGCCTTAAATTAATTTGTCCATATGTAAATTTTATCTTTGAAAAATTGTGAACTTATTCTCAATGATTTATAATAGATGATTGTTAGCACTTAAGCTATTTGAGTAAAGCTTACTTGTTTTTTTTTCTTCAAGGGAGTCGGTTTGCATGGTTTTAACAACTAAACTGATTGCCTTTTGAAGTAAAGTAAACTTGGTATTTCCTAGTTCTATGCAGACAACATCCCCTTACACAACTTGCATTAATGAGTTAGGAATACTCACAAAGTGTATTTTACTTGAAATTATTTATTTGTTAAAAATAGTAATTCTGAGTAGTCTATACTAAGACAAGTACATCTAAAGTAAATTATTAAGTTACTGGAACTCTATTGTGAGTGTACTAAACTTGACAGGCACTTGTTAGTTCTGCATATCATTCCTATTTTCCCTATTTCACTTTACTTGGTTTTTTTTTCAAGGCAATCGGTTTGCATGCTTTTTTAAGTAAGGTTTACTAAATGGATTTTACAGTGTATTCAATTATTAAACACATTATAGATGTTGAATGATGAGCGGCAAGGCAAAGAATAATTTAACAACATAACTTTACTAGAAGAGATGCAGGAGTTCAACATACAAGTGTACAACTTCATTACAGTATCAGATACTCGAGCATGCGTAGAAGCAAGCTTTTACAACTTGGTCTGTAGGTTTTAAAGCTACAGAGCACTATGTTCTACAATAGATATGTGTATAAATCAAGAATAAAGCATTTTTAGCTGTATTTATTGCTTATTAATATATATTAATGCTTTATAAATTATGAAGTAACTATTTTTTAATGCTTTACTAGCATGCAGGTATTATAAAGTGTTACCCTCTTTAACCCTATAAATGTATATCCAGTACAATCAAGCACTTTTCCCCCCACAAGAGATTAAAATAAAAACAACAACAAAAAATATGCATTATTAAATTCTTGAGAAAAACGTGAAAAAAAGGTATATTTCAAGGTAGATATTGATTCAATGTAGTTTGAAAAAAAGAGCTGCACAATTCATTAAAATACAATCACAATTATGATATGTCTTTATGATTATGAGTGCAATATGTGCCCAATCCAAACAAACTCCACCTCAGAAGGTGTTTTTGCTATAAAACCACATTTGCTTATAATTTGGATTGTGAAATCACAAGACATTCAGGGAAAAGATGCCAGCAAGTCATTCTAGAAAGTTTTTCTTCTTCTTAATCTTACAAAGTTTTTAAACAACACAATGACAGAGGACACATGTCAGAAAGATGCTAATGTCAAAAAGGCTTACAGAGTCAAAGCAAACAGACCGCAACAAGTCTGGCGCATTTACTTGGCTTAGCTTGAGATGTGTCTTTTCTGTGTGCATATGCATAGACGTATGTTCAGCCATATGTTTTCCTCACTATGTTACCAATTCAAATTAGATCTCCAACCCATTATCAAACAAAGCATGCTAAAGGTAAATTATGCAAATGAGAAAATGAGTAATTTTATGATGCATTATGGGACAAAAATTTTGATAGTTAAAAGACATTTGACCAACAGATGATTTAAGAGAAATCATCACATAGAAAAATGACATTTGATTGTAAATCAAATAATAATACACAAAATACAAAAAATTTCACCTCATCTGATTTATTGAGCAGTCAAAATGCACATCCCTGTTTAAAAATACACATTTCTATCAAAAAGACATGCTGCATGGTGTGAAGTCCCATGAAACAGAAGTAGATGATATATTTAACACTTCCATTTTTTATTTATAATTTACTATTTATTTAAAACAGAAGCCAAATCTAGTGCGACCACCCCATGATGCATTAGTGTGTCTATGATGCCTTTGTTATTGTACATCCAGACCTCACCAGCATGCATACATAAAGTTTCCCATGTCAGACATGGCACAATTCCCAATTAGTATTTTTCTTTAAACAGCAGTGAAACATGGCTCTGTACTTTGTACTAGAAACATATATCTGTTTTAGACCCTGTGGCTATAGAGCATCCTCGACTCGCCTATTATTCCGTGAAGTTCATCCTTAGAACAAGTCCCATACAATGGCGCTGTGCCCAGAGGGACGTTACTGAGTTTGACACAGAAATATTCTATAATCCTTATTCTAATCCTTTGAAGCTGTTAATGTCACCCATTCAAAGTCTGGCATGGATATGCTATTTCTGCTTCCCTTTTTCTCTCGCCACATGGCCCAGAACAAGTATGTATGGGCTGGTATGAACAGGTACACGTTATTGGCACTTTTTTATTTTAAGATGTAGCATACTCTCACTTTTTCTTGCGTACTGGCATTTCTAACTAGGCCCTTTTTCTACTCAGCTCTGTAATCTGAACATAAATTTGTGATCATCTCAGCCCCCTTTAAACCTCACATAAAAACGTGACAGGCTTTGACTCCTCCCCGTCTTTTAGTCAAGTCAACTTTATTTATATAGCACTTTTTACAATCTTGATTGTTTCAAAGCAGCGTCACAGTGTTAAACACGAAAATAATTCAACATATTTTGATTCTGCATATGTTTCAACATATTTTGATTCCTAAGGTTCCTACTAATGTTGTAAGACCAGTTATACTGCAGGCCTTTTGTCCTCCTCCCTTCCGGACGTCAGACCAGAGAAGAGAATTTAGCAGAGAATGAGCGAGGGGTGGTTGAGGCCATTTCACTTGCTTATGAGGCAGTCGGTCAGCCTTTATTTTTGGCTGTACGGCCCACTCTAATAGGAGTATGGCTGCTTCAAAAACTTTATTGTCAGGGGTTTCAAGTCAAGTCACCTTCATTTATATAGCGCTTTTTACAACACAGATTGCTTCAAATCACCTTTACATTACACCTTTAATTCATTTTGCTTTAGAAAAAAAAGCTTAAGTAGGTTTTTGATTGATTAATTTCTGTCAAAGAAAAACTGTTCAGAAAAAACTGATTAGTTATTTAATTTGGTGCCACTTAAACAACACCATCCTAGTTACCGTTGTTTGAAAGCAGCTTCCTGAAGCATGCAAATATCTCTCAATATGAAAGCTATCTGTGTATTTGTAACCATCTCTTAGCTCTGTACCATGCTTGAAGAAAAATGTTGTCTATATTTGCACTTTAAATATTGAGAATATTGAGTACTCTTTGATTATTGTTGCACTTATTGTTTGCACTTGATCTATAATCTATAATTTGTGGGAAGGAGTTCAGTTAGGAGGTCAAAAGTTTATAAACCATGTGCAGTGTTAAGGTCTAAAGACACAATCAAAAAAGAAAGAAAGAAAGAAAGAAAGAAAGAAGCCAGTCATTTGAGTTTAAGCAAAACCTTTTACAGTGCTTGAGTATTGTTGTCTTTTACTGCATATGATGGAAAATTCATACTCAGAAAGTAGAATTTATGCATTTAATGTATTTAATCATTGAGGATTTCTTAAAAATACTATGCAAAAAAATCTTGTCTCATCTTGTTCTCGTGAACCCAATCTCTTGTCTCGTCTCGTGAGATAAGTGTCTCGTCACACCCCTAGTAGACGCCATTCTTTGTATGATGTAATGAGTATAGCATGTGTTCTCTGATAATGCAACTGAAATAGGCATACTCCACATGTCTTAATTCGATTTGCGTGTATTTCGATTATGACTTTAACCAGATTAAGGTAATTAGAAATCGCTGTTTACATGGTAGCTTCTTAATCAGAGTATTGTCTTAATCAGGTTAATATTGGAGTATTGTTGTCCACTTAAACGTAGTCTGTGTGCAACTCAAATGCTCTTCTCTTTGAGTTAATCAAGATTTGACAGATGAGTTTGTTTGGACTCTTGTTGTGTTAATTGTAATAAGACTTTGCAGTTTTATGGATGTCACCATCTTTGATATGTATTTTATTCACTTTCACTAAGGTTACAGTTTAAAGGCTGAAATAGAATACAGTCTTGGCTTCCGTTGCACATTCACACAGGAATGCACAGACAGCATTTCTGCAGCTAATGTAGGCTGCTGTGTGAACAGGACATTTTAAAGGAAATGCGATTGTCAATCCCATACACACTGATGGTGTTAGCATAGCATAAGAGTGTATTTATGTTGAGGTATCCTGAAAGAACCTGTGAGACCTGCATTACTCCGCAATCAGACTTGCAGACAGCATTAAACAAGATAATTTAGCTTAGGCTGAAGCTCTACAGCACTCAGTGTAAATAATTTAACAAAAATGGGTTTGAACCTTAGTTTGTTTAATGGGCAGACCTGGGGCCAGGCTAATAGAATGTGCAGGTGAGAAAACCTGAATATTTATTGTAGGGTTCCATTTGGTATTGAATAGCATGTTTACCTTGCAGCCTTCACAAGCACTGACACCATAGTGGTACCCCGAGGACTTGTCCTGGCAGACAAAGCAGGGTTTGTAGATACGAGGAGGGGGTAGAGGTGATGGAGGGCTGGGGACCAACTCTTCAGAACTGGTGCTCTGAGTTTCAATGGCTGTAGAAAGAGACAAGACACATGACCGATTATGATTGAGATGAAAACTGGCTTCAGACATGACTTAAGACTTGTAAGCATTTTACTTGAGACAGTGAATGCAATGAATACATAAATTGGTAATTGATTCATACAATGAAAACAGCAGAAATACAAAACAAGTGCTCAACTTCTATGTAACCAATGCATGTTCATCTTTTGGAAATAAATCATGTCAAGTAAAACATACCAGAAAAAAGAATAATGTAAATGCTAAATGTAGGCATACAGTTGGCAACACTTGACTTGCATCTGACAAAAGTTTTAAGACCAGAGTCCTATACCATGAAGCCGCTTTAGCTGGCTAGCCAGATATGTTTAAGCTTAGTTTGTGCCAATCCTGGGTTTTAGGTACCATTAAAGTGGTTTAGCTTTTAGCAGTGATCATGTCCATTGTAACTTACTCTCCACAGCTAACCTGCTCCAGGGCAGGTTATGTTCTGGATAAGAGACTGAAATTGGACCAATCAGCTGTGAGCAAAGGGTCACACCTCTGATGCAATAAAGCCACTCCCCCTGTTTCAACTCCAAATTAAAGGTCATTACATAGCAAATGTTTTTTAAAGACTAAAGCAGGGGTGTCAAACTCAGTTCCTGGAGGGTCACAGCCCTGCAGAGTTTAGCTCCAACTCTGTTCCAACACACATTCCTCTAGTTTTCAAATGAGCCTAAAGGACTTGATTAGCTGGATCAGGTGTGTTTAATTAGGGTTGAAGCTAAACTCTGCAGGGCTGTGGCCCTCCAGGAACTGAGTTTGACACCCCTGGACTAAAGTGTCTGGCTTTTAACAATGCTTATTTGTAATAATAATAATTTTGAATGATTTATATATCATTTGTGTAATTATTATACCCTTAATCAATTACACAATTAACCAATCATTAATAGGCACTTAGTTAAAATTAATATAAATGGCCTATATAAAGGTCATTCAATGAATAAAGATGCAAAAATGACTATATGTGAGCTTATATATCAAGTAAACTAACTTCATAACTTTTACTTGCATTGACGTGTAAGATTTTTCTTGAAGTTGTCTTTTTTCATAGAACGCTCTTTTCTTCTTGCGGTGTAAATTTGTTTAAATTCTTAATATTTTTCAATCATGTAATATTCTAAGAGAGAAATTAATCTCAGCTTTACTGATCCACAGCGTGTGATTGGCTGTTCACTACTGATGTCACAGCTAAACTCCTAAACTCAGGATCAAAGCCTGAGTTGACAGAGAAAGTTGAAGATTAGCATCATGGGACCAACAAAGCCTGAAGAGATGGGTTTGGTTTTGTCAACTTGAAACTAATCCTGTAACCCCGAGTTTGTTAAACTACCATCATGGTACAGGCCCCTGGGTCCATGTATATAAAACTTATCAAAATGCTCTTAAGAATAGACTTAAGCTTTGACGGAAGTGCTTTTTAAAAAAAAGTAGGAATTGTATAAAAGTAGGAGCTATTTATAAAGAAACTTAAAGCAAATTCAGCATAGTCTAAGACTATTAAGTGTTAACTGAGGTGGCACTTAAAGGGTTACTTCAACGATTAGCATTAAGCTTTGTATCAGTAGAAACCCAGGAGTATATTCAAATTATCTTACTTTCCCCCCTCATATGACCCTGAGACGAGAGAGTTATGTATTTTATTTCTGGAAAAATTCCTCCGATGACGCAAATATCGTCATTTTGCATCATCAGAGGAGTTTTTGGCCAGAGGCTGAAGACTACAGCCAGCTGACTAGCTGACTAGCCATGCCTAGAGTAGGGCAGTGAAGCAGTGCGTTCTGGGAATTGTTGTTTTTCATCCCCATGAGTCAAAAATATATTTCTGTGTTTTCTCAGTCTAGAAGGCACCAAATTCAAAAATAATTTCACATTTCTACTACATTAATGACCCAGTTTAAATACAGATTAATCTTCCCAGCGCTGAAGTACACCTTTAAGTGTTGTGAACAAAAAACGTCTCGGTTACGGATGTAACCCTCGCTCCCTGAGGAGGGAACGGAGACGTAATGTTAGTGACTAACGAATGGGGTTTCGCAGAAGCCTATCATCTTCGAGCTTAGAGAAAACGCCCAATGGCGTGCCAATGCCATGGGGCATGCGGAATTTGCATACGTAACGCCGCCTCACCGCGTGAGTATATAAGGAGGTACGTGGCAACATCGCATTATGTCACCTGCTTGAGGAGCCAAGACTGAACTCCTGCGTTCCAGGTAGCACAGATGATGTGGCAACGGGACGTTACGTCTCTGTTCCCTCCTCAGGGAATGAGGGTTACATCCGTAACCGAGACGTTCCCTTTCGTTCAGTCACTACGACGTAACGTTAGTGAATAACAAATGGGGTTCCAATATAATCCCGCCACTCAGCTGTCTTCCAGTGCCCTGCGTAAGTTGAGTACCCTGTCGTAAGACTAGTACGGACGAAGGACTCCTACTTATCACAGGAATACTTTTTCCCTTAGGTACACTGGGAAGCATATTACAGTGAGGAAATGCCAAGATGCCTACCCGTAGGGAGGACTTAAGAGTACACATATGACCCGCAAGGGCTGCATATGGAAAAACTCTAGGGTACCAGCCGAAGGTGGATTTTTAACCCTAGGGGTGGCAGGGACATGCCAAGGGAAGAAACCCACTCACTGCAGAGGCTTACGATGAAATACACGTGTGGGGGTCGCCGGAGGGGAACCATGCACATGGGGCACCTGGCCGGACACGAGGGTCTGGGCTCGCTAGAGGGCAGACACACAGGCATCGGCGTAAGCAGTGCTGGAGGAAATCAGGGCTCTGGGGAGCTCACCTGAGGAATATCGCATGTATCCAGTCTGAGGAGTGGAATGGCGAGCAAGCGAAGACACCTGAGCCTGGCCCATTAACGCGTCCTCGGGGCGAGTACATAATCGGACACTGGCTCCATTCGGAGATTGTAGAATCTGTCGAATGTGTTAGGTTTTGCCCAGCCTGCAGCTCTGCAGATGTCTGTTAGCGAGGCGCCATGCGCTAAAGCCCAAGAGGAGGCGACACTCCGAGTGGAGTGAGCCCGCACCCCAAGGGGACATGGTCGGCCTTGCTGCTGGTAAGCCAAAACAATGGTGTCCACTATCCAGTGAGTTAGCCTTTGCTTTGAGAAAGCACTTCCCTTTCGCTCTCCACCATAACAGACAAAGAGCTGGTCTGAGGTCCTGAACACTGCGTCATGTGTACTTAGGCGCAGAGCGCGCGTACTGGACAGAGAAATGCCAAGGCTGGGTCTGCCCCCTCCACGGGCAGCGCTTGCAGGTTAACCACCTGGTCTCTGAACGGAGTGGTGGGATCCTTGGGCACATATCCAGGCCGGGGTCTCAGGATCACGTGAGAATTAGCTGGCCCGAACTCCAGGCACGCTTGGTCAACCAAAAATGCCTGCAGGTCCCTGACCCTCTTGACAGAGGCCAATGCGGTCAGCAGAGCTGTCTTCATCGACAGGAACTTAATATCAACCGACCACAAAGGCTCAAAGGGAGGCCTCTGCAGAGCACTTAAAACTACTGAGAGGTCCCAAGAGGGTACGAGAGGAGAGCGAGGACGATCCAGTCTCCTCGCCCCCCTCAGGAACCTGATGATCAGGTCGTGCGGACTTACCTTTTTGTTCTCCAAGAGATTGTGGTGGGCAGATATTGCGGCCACATAAACTTTGAGGGTGGAGGGAGACAGCCTTCGCTCCAACCCCTCTTGGAGGAACGAGAGCACGGACCCGATCAGGCATTTCCAGGGGTCTTCTTGGCGGGAAGAGCACCAGGTGACAAAGAGGTTCCACTTCAACGCATAGGCATGCTGAGTGGACTCTGCCTAGCGGAAGTGATGGTGGCAGGCCACTCAAACCTGCCGCGTCCCATCCAGGAGCCACACTTGGAGGCTCCACAGATCGACGCGGGTGCCAATGGGTGCCCCGTCTCCGGTAGAGGAGGTTCTCCGAGGAATAGGCCAGGAGGGGCTGTCGCAAGGAGTAAGAGTTCGGGCCAGGTCCTGCCGTGCCAGTGCGGGCGACCACAAGAACCTGCTCCTTGTCCTCCTGATCTTGAACAACAGTTGTGCGAGTAGGCTCACTGGGGGGAACGATACTTGCGTGGGGCCCGTGGCCAGCTGTGTCAGGGAATAGAACAGGCTGCAGTAGGAAGAGTCGTGGAAGGCAACAGATCTCCTTGCGCGTCCCGAACTGTTCCCAAATCAGCCAGCTGGACCGTCTGGGGATGGAGTCTCCATTCTCCTGGGAGAGGCTGAAACCGCGAGAGCTCGTCGGCTGCGAGGTTCGGGACTCCTGGAATATGGACAGCACGAAGGGACCTCAGGTGCTTCTCACTCCATAAACCGAGATGGGGCGAGAGTTGAGACATACGTGGGGGCGTGGGCCGCCCTGGTGGTTGATGCGCTACTCGGCCGTGTTGTCTGTCGGACAAGCACATGTTGACCCTTCAGCAACGCTCGGAAGCGGTGCAGGGCGAACCGTACTGCCAGCAACTCAAGGCAATTGACATGCAGGAGGCGCTAGGGTACTGTCCAGGAGCCCGCGGCTGCTTCTGTCCATTGCACATGGCACCCCAACCCGTGGCAGAGGCATCCGTCGATACGACAACATGCCTGGAAACTCGTTCTAAGGGCCCCCGGCCCGTAGAAACTGAGGTTCGACCACGGGGTGAGCGTCTGCAAGCAGGCCCCAGTCACTTGGACTCGGAGCGCCAGACTGCATGCCCATCTCGGGACTCGATCGCGAAGCCAATGCTGAAGCGGTCTCATATGAAGCAATACGAGCGGCGTCACCGCGGCTACAGATGCCCATATGCCCCAGGAGCCTCTGAAACAACTTCAGTGGAAACGCACTCTTGCTTCGATTAACGGAAGCAAGTCAGCATTGACTACGCGTGCTCGCTGGTAAGCTGCACGCACATGGCGACCGAGTTGAAAACCATACCGGGAAAAGAGATCCCCTGCAGGAGCAGAGTTGCTCTTCCCCCAGTTGACCTGAAGGCCCAGACGGGCTACGTACTGGAGCCCTAGAACTCTGTGTTCTCACCCTGTTCTTGAGAGTGACTCAGTCTGAGCCAGTCGCCGAGGCAGTTCAGGATGCGAACCCCGTGCTGCCTGAGTGGCGCTAGGGCTGCCTCGACAGACTTCGTGAAGTCACGAGGGGAAAGAGCTAGCCCGAATGGGAGGAACGCCTACTGAAATGTCCGCCCCTCGAAGCAGACCTGTAGGAACGGTCTGCGTTGAGGTAGGAGACAAAGAAGTAGGCATTCTTCAGGTCAATCGCTGCAACCAATCAACTGGACGAACGCATTCGAGAAGGCGTTCGCTGCCAACATCCTGAACGGAAGCCTGAAAAGGATCGGCTCAGGACGGGCAGATCCAGGATTGGCCATAACCCACCGGTTTTCTAGGGTACATTGAAGTAAAGACATAGGCAGCCGGACTTCATCGGAGTTCCACACCAGCCCGAGGCTCGCGGCTGCCCGAGATAACATGGCTGTCAACTCTGGGTCAGATCAGGCGGCGCTGACACACCCGGAGGCGGAACACAGCCTAATCGTCATCCCCAAAGGACTCTAGCCCACCTTAGGATGCGGCGATCTAAATCTCACTGCAATCTGGACTGTGCAGATCAGCAGGCAGGAAGTATGCGATCACTGGAACGCGCCGTTACACCAACACCGACTGGAAAGCTGCTAGTCTCGAAGAAGCTGACAGAGTCTCAGAAGGCTGTAGGAGTGTAGTTCCTCTTGGCTCCGAAAGCAGAAAGCAGGCTTCTAAGCGAAACCCCCATTCGTTAGTCACTAACGTTACGTCGTAGTGACTGAACGAAAGGGAACTACAATGATGTCAACCTCTAAATCAGTCAATAGTGAGCCTGGACTATTATGTCATGGCATCATTCAATCACCAATTAATTAATATAATTATAATAATACATTTAATTAAGAGACTGGAACAGTTATTTTAGTACAATTATTGTTTATTGTTTACAACTTTATTAATGCCACAAGGGGCTATTGCAATTCAAAATAAATTCAGTTCCCTTTCGTTCAGTCACTCTGAGTAATGTCAGTGACTGACGAATGAGGGTTTCGCCTAGAAGCCTATCATCTTTGAGATCTATAAAATGCCCCAATGGCAGTGCCAATGCCATGGGCATGCGGAATTTGCATGCGTAACTCCGCCCCACCATGTGGGTATATAATGAAGTACGCTGGAAACATTGCATTATGTTTCTGCTTCGGAGCCAAGAGCATCTCTTCACTCCTGCAAGCCTGAATTCTGAGTTCTACCAGAAAGATTTGGAAGCCAGATGAATTCCAAATAGTAACACATTTATTGATAGCCCAGCAAGTATTACAATTAGAGTCTTTTGACGTAGGCCCCGTCCTTAGCTTTCGTTTCGAGGGTACCGGACTCCGCATATCTTGCCTGAAGATGAAGGCATCTGACCCCCAAGAATTGGTGGAGGAAAGTATTTACTCCAGGACGGGCCTACCTAACCCCAAAAACTGTGAGATAGTTGAAAACTCACCTGTCATGAATGATGCATTTCCTACAACATAGAAGATAGAGGTTAATGAACGTACATAGAAATGTAAAACACAGAAGGCTTGGTTCAGCTTGATCAGCCACATGAAGACGAAAGCCTTAAGGCCGTGAACAAAGTCAGACCGGCCACATAGGTATGAAGCCTTGACGGCCATAGACAAGGCCATGAACAGCCACATAAAGACGAAGCAGCTCGCTATAGACATGGCCGTGTCAGCCACATAAAGACGAAGTAGCTCGCTATAGACAAGGCCATGATCAGCATAATGTATAAGAAAGTGACACCACCACCAGTAGTTGCATTAGGGTTACCCTAATTGTTGCTAGAAAGAGCTTGCTGGGTTTCGAAAATGATTTTGGAAATAGTTCTTATATAGGTCTTGCATGCCGAAGATGACCATCTTAAACCACCTTCTTGATATGGGAGACACGTTGGAGAGTATTAATAGTGCAGAAGATTAGGGATGATGTGCTTAGAGATATTTTCTTTTACAGAGACAAAGCCACACAGCCAAAGCAGCAGTAGGCCACGTGGAGAAAAAGGCAAAATAATGATGAAGGCTACGATAGACCACAACCGAAAAGTTAATGAAAGATATAGAGACTAATGGAAACAGGATCAATGAGCAGTAGTAAATTCAAAAACATACTACCGCCCGTGTTCGCATGAAAATTATAACTTGAAGTTGGGGCATGAGCTATTCTGAGTCAGAATTGCTGTCACGTTAACACAAAAGACAAACGGGTGCGAGGACTCAAGTGCAGAAAAGGGTGTATTTAATTACAACAAAATAAAACATAAACACAAAACAAAAACCCACGAGGGGGAAAACATAAACTAGAAATATATAACAAACTCAACATACCAAGAAGACCAGGAAACGGGAGACGTAGACAATACAACGATCCGACCAGGACTGACAAACACAAGGTGAATATAAAGGGAACTAATCAAGGGGGAACAGGTAGGTGAAATCAAGGAGTAATCGGATAACAAGGGGGAGGGATGAGACAGACAAGACATGAGCACATGGCCTTAACCAACAAAACACCACATGTGCTCCACAAGACAGGACAGACATGTGACAATTGCTTGCGCTATAATGCTGAGGATGACCATGTACACAGCACCTTGATAGAGGATGCAGACTCTGCACATTGAGCTGCATTTGTAGCAACCCAATCCAAGAGAATGTCCTATGCATATGAGTTGAGAACCGCAATTCTTTGCATGAGCAGTTGGAGGAGTCGAAACCATTGGGCGTGACTCCCACTCACTTTTTATATCCATTTTTGCAGAGCGTTACATTATATGATCAAGCTCTTATAAATGTAAATGCTTGTAAGTGCAGCAAGACACAAGAGAATGCGCTGTACGTCAATGTCCTGTCTGTGTGGCTGCGACTCATGTCAGCTAATCGAGGGACACTCTGACACACACACACACACACACACGCACACACACACACGCACACACACACACACACACACACACACACACACACACACACACACACACACACACACACACACACACACACACACACAATCGACGCACAAACAGACTCACGTCAGTCTCCTGCTCACATCGAGTTCTCTTTTGCTTATTAACAAACAATAACAACAACAGAGATAATTTTGAGCATTCTCATATTAGGAGTCTTAAATGAGTTAAATAACGTCTTAAATAAACTTAAAGAGTTGTGAGGAAATGAGATCCGCGTCATGTTCGGCAGCGGCTGTTCTTAAAGTGACAGGAGCACTGATGATGCATGTCATTAATGTACATCACACTGTAAAAATGACCGTGAGATTTACAGAAAAACAAGGTAAAATCCCTACAGAAAAGTATTGTAAACCCAAAAACATATATTTTTGTTTAAATCACAGTGAACTTTTGTAAACTATTAAACATAATTTTTGTTATATTTACAACAACATTATGTGATTATAATCAAATTTCTTTGTTAAAACTACAAATATTGGTATCAAAAACAGAGAAATACTGTAATACTCAAAACAAAACAATTTTGTTCATTTGACATGCAAATATTATAAAAACTAAAGTTTAAGTCAGTTTTTATTAAAAATACAAATAAAGTATGTAAGTCACTTTACAAGTTTATGCTGTACTACTCTTAACATGATTGATGAAACGATGCAAATTAAGGTAATAAAAAAAAATCAAGGTTATATAAAAAATATAGTAATTATAATAACATTGTTTTTAATTCAGGCTACTTGTTTGTAGCATATTGTAGAGTGTGTTTAAGAAATTACAATTATAGATGCAAAGTAATACTGAACTAACCCTTGTATGCCTTATGTTTCTTTTAGTCTTGAAATTGTAATGCAATACTTAGCCTACTTGTTTTCTATGTATATTTATAAAACTTTTTTGAGCATTGTATCATTATCATTATCAGTATCATTGAAAAAAGTGCTTCCTCTAACCACAGACTTGACTGAGTCTGCTCGCCTAATTTTGAATTTCATAGTGCGCAGATAAGCTCGTCTCTGATTGGATAATGACGTGAGGGCGGGAGACACACGAGCTCCTCGTTCATGGGTGCGGCTGACGTCAATAACGAGCGAACCAGAGCAGCTTGTCAGGAGAAAAACAGAGGCACAGCAGAAGTCTTCGGAGCATTTTAAGTCATTTGAAAAGTTTTTGGACAAATCTAAAATGTAACATACGTTTTTAGAGGGTCTGCTGAGAGTTCAATCGGATAAGTAAAAGTACGCACGGTAAGCTTCACATTTAGCATATTTTTTTTCGAGACCAAACGAAAACGTGTGCTGAAAGCACATGGTGTAAGCTAGCATCAGTAGCTTGCTAGATCAATGCGGTTAGGTTAGTTCGTTCAGTTGCAGGTAAACACTTGAAATCCTAAAAAATGATCCCCTGTGTCTTTTGTAAAAAGAAATTGGATACATTAAGAGGCTATGTATTACATTGCAGAGTGCATAGGAATGAGCCCCGTTGTCTTTTTAAATGTGTTGGCGCCAACTGTAGTCAAACATTTACCACTTACTCAGCTTTCAAAGGCCATTTTTATCGTGTGCACAAAGCACCACAAGCTGCTCCCATAGCTGTTGTTGCGGATTTAAAATGCAGTTTCATTATGTTCCGCCATTTTCACACGGTGAAAGAGCTAGTGTCTCATTTAAATGATCATATTGAAGAGGGCAGGTCTGTGTCATGTCCAGTAAGTGGTTGTGAGCACGTGTTTACAAAAAAGTCGTCATTTACTTCTCACATGTGTAGGAAGCATAAAGCATGTTCCCCAGATAGCATCGATAACATGCATAGGGAAACTCGCCTCAGCCCCAGATGTCATTGCCAGTACAGATGATTCAGAAAACACACATGAAGCCATGCAAACAGCTAGTGCAGCCAGTGATATGCCAGAGAAGGATAGTCAGTCTTATCTCAGAAACATGTGTCTCTTTTACCTTAAACTGCAAGGACAGCTGCTTATTCCTGTCTCTACTATACAGACTATTGTTGAGGAAATGCAAAATGTGCACGAGTTAGGTCAAGCCTATACAATAACTAAAGTAAGTTCTTTTTTAAAAAATGATATGAGCCTATCAGATGAAGCAGTCTCTAAAATCTGTGACTGCATTAAAGAGTCAGATTTGTTCTCTGCCTGTCATCAGGGACAATTAAGAACAACATACTCCAGAAATCAGACATTCACAAAAATGTTTAAATACACTGAACCCCAAAAGTGGCATTGGGAATGGATGAGAACATGACACAAAAATGTGCTTACTACATCCCAGTGGCAGAAACTCTGAAGAGCTTTTTACAGTCAAATTTAGGGAGGAATACACAATCACAACAGTTTGGAGATCCTGATGTAGAGGTTTTTACGGATTTATATGATGGACAAAATTTCAAATGTCACCAGTTCTTCAATGAAAACCCTAAAAGCCTCAAACTGATTTTGTACCAAGACTCATTTGAAATTGTGAATCCCCTGGGTTCAGCTAAAAGACGCACAAAGTTCTTGCAGTCTATCTTTCATTAGCAAATTTACCCATTCATTTGCGTTGTTTTTAGTCTTGTTGTGTGTTGAGAATGACCTTAAGCGTTTTGGGGTAGCCAAAGTTTTCTCAAAGTTGTTGGCAGATCTGAAATCCTTGGAGACGGATGGAATAAATGTAGATGGAGAAACAGTAAAAGCGGTCTTTACTGCATTGCTGGGGATAACTTGGGTTCTCATTGCATAGGTGGGTTTACTGAGAACTTTAGCCGATCTCAATATTTTTGCAGGTACTGTGAAATCACAAGAAGTGAGTTTGTGGCTGATCCGATTGTCTGTGGTCCTCCACGCACACCAGAGATGTATGATGCAGCTGTTGCTGATCTCCAGGCTGAAAACATCCAAGGTGTCAGAGGAATAAATGTAAACTCTATCTTTAATGCCCTTGATTCGTTTCACGTATCCCAGCCTGGTCTCCCGCCCTGTTTAGGTCATGACCTCTTTGAAGGAGTCTTGTCATATGATCTAGCTCTGTACCTGAAGCACATTATAAAAAACAAAAAATGGTTCACGTACTCACTCTTAAACAGGCGCATCAAACAGTTAAAGTACAAAGGATCTGAAACACTCACAAAGCCATGTGCTGTCAACCCAGATGGAGCCAAGTTATCAGGGCAAGCCATTCAAAACTGGAACCTTTGAGATTGCTACCAGTTTTGATTGGGGATAAAGTGCAAAACCATGAGGATGAAGTATGGCAGTTAACGCTCCAGCTAAAAGACATTGTTGATCTTATTTGTGCTCAGAACATTTCCTTGTCCCAGATAGCATATCTTGACATTTTGATTCAAGAATATTTGGAGTTGAGAAAGATGTTGTTTCCTGAAATTCAACTGAAACCAAGCACCACTATTTGCGCCATTATTCAGCACTGATTTTGAAATTTGGTCCATTGATTAGGTTATGGACGCTTAGGTTTGAAAGTAAACACAGTTATTTTAAAAGATGTGCCAGACACTTGAAAAATTTCAAAACATTTGTCAAACTTTGTCAGAGCGTCATCAGATGTATCAGGCATATCTTTTAGCTGGGCAAGAATGCAGTAAACTACTGCAAGTGAAGGACAGCTGTGCGTTTTATCCCAACCTCTACAGTAACTCTATTAGACATGGAGTCAGGAGTTAGCCTTATCAGAAAGCAATACCACAGTTACCACAGACATTCAGTACAAGGGCACTGCATATAAAAAAGGACAGTTTCTTGTGTACAGAAATGATGAGTATATGGAGTTTGGTGAACTTTTACTCATCTTGATTCATAATGACACATCTGTGTATGTTTTGATGGATATCCACAAAGGCACCTTCCTCTCAGAATACCATCTGTATTCTGTGGCAAAGGACAGTCTCGGGTTACAGTGTATCAACATTAATGACCTGGCGATTTCTATCCTTTGGTATCATACATTCTTGATGGATACCAAGTCATTCCACTAAAAGACAGCATTGTGGCAAAATAGTCCAATTAAAGCTTACTACTTATTGTAAATAGTTTGACATTAATATAAGTGTTACCTGATGCATGTCCCTGCTCTTAAGTATATGTACTGTATTTTTTTCTTCAGTGCAAATATGACCGACTCAGAGCGAACCTTCCTAGATGTCGCCATCATGGAAGTCCTACCACAACTTCAAACAGTTAACAAAACATCCTGGAAGAACACGTGCAGTCGATTGGAGTCGACGTATGATGATCTACGCTTTGTAACAGAGGCCGATTTGATGACCGCATTAAGACCTGTAGAAGCCAGAAAGCTTCTTTCTGCTTGGAAACAGAAATGTAAGTAAAAAAACTAAACGCAACTATTCAAAATCAAAACCAGACATGGACATTGTGTAATATTGTACAGTGTGAATCCTAATCTTATTTTTCTTTGTCATTTAAAGACCAAACTCCCGAGAACAGCTCACGATCATCTGTGGAAGCCTCGCCTACCCAATCGCTGTCATTGCTCTCTGTTTCACCCCAAAGTTCATCGTCAACCTCCTCCAGCAGCCCAGGACTTGACACACAGTGGGATGACAACTTTGAAATTCCATGGAGTAAATTTCCTGAGGAAGTGATGCAGTCTTTAGAGAGGGGGAAAAGGCCAGGCCCAAAACTAAGGAGGCAAATGGTCCGGATTGTTGTTACTGAAATGATGGAAAATGCCCTCATGTAGGTAAAAGCATTCAACTGACGTTGCAACAAAAATGGTGGCAAAATATCCCAGTTCTCTCCAAGATGTAATAGAGGGCGATATTGTTGGAACAGGCTACCATTCCCTTGTCAAACAGTTGCAAAACAGAATTGAGAATGTGAGGCGCACTTCAACTCCCAAAATAAGAAAAAGAAAACATCAGACAGATGACTCAGACCACACAGACGAGATCCCATTAGAAGAGAGAGCAGCAATGCAGGACACTTATGGATGCATTAAATGGAATGTAAAATTCCTGCCCCTTGAAGAAACTCAAGAGAGCCAGCAGCAAAAGATGGAAAAACTTAAGACAATGTTCCAACACACTGATGCCAATCCAGAGGAGGTCAAATGTCTAATTAAGTCCACGTTTACACACAGCGTCAACATGTCAACCAGGGAAAAAGTATCAAATGCCTTAGAGAGGAGTGGCCATTTTGGTTTGATGAACTTGGCATGTCAGTCCACTTTATGGAACTCACTGGGATTGACCTCAAAGAGACATTCACACGAAATTTGGATTTGAAGGGAAAGAGGCTTCGACTACATGACCACAGTTTGTGTCAACAAGAGCAAGAAGTTCCTTCAGAATTATGCAAGGCTTCAGAGGATGCGTGGAGTGCAGAGTGGCTGCTCAGATGATGTGATAGAGATGATCCTGCTTTTGCTCAGCTACTTTGATGAGAAGGAGGAGTCCATGTTTTTCCATGTAGAAGGTACTTGTCTGGCAGAAGAGGTCCAACTGGAGCAAGAGCCTCTGACACCCACTGTTATTGTCTGTGGTAAGTATTTCATATCTCTTTTGTTTTAAATGCACTGTGTATAAAATGTCATTTGAGTGTAGCGCTTATTAATATAACCTGTTAAATAATTTGTTCATAGGACAGTCCTGCTATTCCTCCACAAGGTACATGCTGAGTCTGGATCAGAACCTTGTCAACACAAGCATCTCCTCCTTCATTTCTGCATTGTGCCTCATGTTCGGGAGCTACTACTGTTTTAATGTTCATTATCCATCTGAGCTGGCTTCGACTCTGGAGTTTCTTCAAAGGTGATTAAACATGACTTACTACTTTTTCAGACCTGGGACCTGGAGTATGGCTCCGAGGTCCCGGTCTTAAAGGGATAGTTCACCCAAAAATTTAAATTTGATGTTTATCTCCTTAACCCCAGGGCATCCAAGATGTAGGTGTGTTAGTTTCTTCAGTAGAACACAAATGAAGACTTTAATTCTAATTAGACCCCATTGACATGCATTATACAAGCAATGGTTGGAGTTAAAAATCTTAATTTGTGTTCTACTGAAGAAACAAACACACCTTGGATGCCCTGGGGGTCAGCAGATAAACATCAAATTTTAGTTTTGGGTGAACTATCCCTTTAACTAAGGCCGGGACTCAAGACCGAGAGTCAGACCCATACTAAGAGCCAGACTTAAGCCTGGTGTTAAGTCTGGGTCATTCTCGGTCTTACCTCTGGGTGTTGCCTGAGTCTCGGTCTTGGTCTGGCTCTGAGTCTAGGCTGAGTCTATTCCTGTGATGTAAATCTGAATTTTGAGCATCACTACTCTAGTCGTTAGTGTCACACATGATCCCTCAGAAATCATTCTCATATGATGATTTGATGCTCAAGAAACATTTATGATTATTATTATCAGTGTTGAAAAAAGTTGTTTGAATTTTTGGGGGGGATTTAATGAATTGAAAGTTAAAAAAAAAAACAGTATTTATCTGAAATGGAAAGCTTTTGTAATATGATACCCTTTAAGTTCTTTCCCCAAAACATTATATTATATATATATATATATATATATATATATATATATATATATATATATATATATATATATATATATATATATATATATATATATATATATATATATATATATATATATATATATATATATATATATATATATATATATATATAATAATATAATTTTTTTGTTTTTTTGGAAAGAACTTAAAGAAATTAATACTATTATTCAGCAAGGATGCATTAAATTGATCAAGTGACAGTAAAGACATTTACAATGTTGCAAAAGCTTTATAATTCAGATAAATGCTGTTCTTTTTAACTTTTTATTCATTAAATAATCCTGAGAAATTGTACACTACTGTTTTCAACACTAATAATAAAGCAAATCATCATATCAGACTAATTTGTGAAGGATCATGTGACTGAAGACTGGAGTAATGATGCTGAAAATTCAGCTTTGAATCACAGGAATAAATTGTATTTTAAATATATTCAAAAAGACAAGTTATTTTAAATTGTAAAAATATTTCACAATAATACTGTTTTTGCTGTATTTTGGATCAAATAAATGCAGCCTTATTGAGCAGGAGAGACTTCTTTAAAAACGATCAAAATACTACACTTTCCAAACTTTTGACTAGTGTTTTTTTTTTTTTTTTTTTTTACTGATCAATTAAAATGCTTAATATGCTTTTATTCTACAGGTGTTTTTTCTCTATAAACCCAGAAAAAGGAACCAAAGTCGAGAATAAAAACTCCAAGCGTCGTCTCAACGTGAATCCTCGCGTCCTCACCCTGATACAGGAACTCTCCGATCACGAGTGGCGTTAAGCCTAAATATGGACTCTCTCTGTGCACTCTGACTGTTTGTTTGAGAAGAGGTACTGTTAGTTTTCGCTTTGTTAAATCCACAATGTGTATTATGTTTGTTAAAGGGTTAGTTCACCCAAAATTGAAAATTATCATTAATGACTCCCTAATGTCGTTCCACACCCGTGAGACCTCCGTTCATCTTCAGAACACAGTTTAAGATATTTTATATTTAGTTTGAGAGCTTTCTTTTCCTCCATTGATAATGTATGTATGGTACACTGTCCATGTCCAGAAAGGTAATAAAAACATCAAAGTAGTCCATATGTGACATCAGTGGGTTAGTTACACGTTTTTGAAGCATCGAAAAAACATTTCGGTCCAAAAATAACAAAAAACTATGACTTTATTCAGCATTGTCTTCTCTTCCGAGTCTGTTGTCAATCCGCGTTAATGACTCCGCAGTGACGCTGCTGACGTGTTATCTGGTGCGCTCGTGTATTTGGGTTCAAATAAATATGGCTGAGCAAAAAATGCAAGTCTTCCTCTGTGTCGAAATCCTTAGACATATTTGCGAAGGTATTGTTTTGTTTACAGCGTGAGTCTCCCTCAGACTATAAACGAAGCTCGGACGCACCAGATAACACGTAAGCAGCATCACTGCGGAGTCGCAAACGTGGACTGACAACAGACCCAGAAGAGAAGACAGCTGAATAAAGTCGTAGTTTTTGTCATTTTTGGACCAAAATGTATTTTCGATGCTTCAAAAACATCCAACTAACCCACTGATGTCACATATGGACTACTTTGATGTTTTTATTACCTTTCTGGACATGGACAGTGTACCGTACATACATTTTCAATGGAGGAACAGAAAACTAAATATAATATATCTTAAACTGTGTTCCGAAGATGAACGGAGGTCATATGGGTTTGGAACGACATGAGGAAGTCATTAATGACAGAATTTTCATTTTTGGTTGAACTAACCCTTTAAGGCACTATGTAATTTTTGTTTTAAACTCTTAAAGGTGCACTAACTTTTTCTGGTAGAGAGTCTGCTGCCTGCTCGTTTCGTGAAGATGTTCTTGCTTTGCGGGAATGTTTCAAAGTATGGTATAGATAAGTTTTATGTTGCATTTATTCAATTAGAACTGTTTTTATTGCAACAAAAAAATAAATAAATAAACGTGCATTCTTACTGTGAAGGGGCTCGCCTCTCCACAGATGTGACCTGTAACTTGGCCTGTTGGCATCGTCTGATTGTCATAAATAAATTTCTCAAGTGATATTTGCCTCTCTTGCCTTTTTTTGAGATTTACCACAATAACTTCATTATTAAAACAAAGCATATTATGAATAAATTTTTTGTATAATATACAGAACATTTCCTTTTAAAATGCAAAGTTTTACTGTTGTTTTACCAGTTTAAATTAGTTTTTGTTTGAAATTTGCCTGTTTTTAAAATGTATTGATGCACAATAAGCAGTCATTACATGTAAAAAATACAGGAAATTGTCTATTTATATACAACACAGTTATGCAAAATTAACACTTTTTTTTGGTAGAATTAACAGTTTTTTAATGTGATTCAACCGTGATTTCATTCACTGTAAATCAATTTACATATTTTGTCAGTAAAGTTATATACTGTGCTGCTGTATTTTTTACAGGAATTCTCTGGTAACCACAGCTGCCAGCGTTTTCCTGTAAAAACAACAGTTTTTTTACAGTGCAAAGAACAACGGGAACAGAGAAAATTGTAGCTTTAATGATGATTCACCTGTATTTCATTTATTATTTATGCAGTTGAGAAAGGGGTTTGATAACTATTATATTTCTGTATATGTCTAACATTATAAGGTAAAATAATATTTATTATAATGGGGTTATGTAAAGATTGTTTTAAGTTTTTTTTAAAGCCTAATAAATGTAGAAATTGGTAGTTTTCAGGTATACTGTAATGTAACGTCATTAATGTTTCATAGAGACATCAGTGATACTGGCCTTCATTCATAAAAACAACATATTGACTACAACACATTTAAAATATGCTGTCAATAAATTGTGTCTACATTAATTTGGAAAGTAACTGAAATTATTACAGTATCAAAAGATTAAAATCGTATTAATCGTGATTAATTACAGAACAAAATTTGATTAATTAGTTAAAAAAAAAATATATATATACAGATTCCCAGCATTATACCTAAAACACAATCATCCGTTGCAGTTTTCCCAGCTGTTTATTCAAGTACATTTTTTTGTTAACAGACTGAGAGTCCATTGCTTTTTTTTTGTTTTGGTTGTTTTGTTCATTTATTGTGGATATTTAAAATGCTTTCCATTTCAGTGTTAAATAGTCTTTAGAAATAAAAGTTTATTGATCTTTGAAAAGGTGTACATGCATTATTATGCCATTATCATTATTTTAGATTAAAATGGTCTCAGAACGACAATATTATCGTTTATCGCAATAATTTCTTGGCCAATTTATCGTCCAGCAAAATATGTTATCGTGACAGGCCTACTATTGAGAATCTCAGACTATGCTCTTGGAGAAGGATAAGTGTATTATATGATGACACTTTATTAGCTAATAACCATAGCTAGCTACTCGACCCTGTAAAACTTATGAAAAAGATAATAAATGCAAGAGTCGTCTTTGATACCCTAAGCCAGATTCTTATGGTGCGATTCTGCCACGCTTGGCAGTCTGAGACAAATATCACAATCCTGAAAATTCCTTTGACCCTAGGCTAACATGTCTTTGATAGTTGTTTTAATGTTCTCACCGATAGATGTGAAAATGTTTTAACCTGAGATAAATTCACTAAATGTGAATGGTTGATGTAAAACTCCAGACAAGTTCTCATGCATCCGATTATCATACAGCCTGACATTAATGCAGCAGAGATCCCACAGTGTGACATGAGGATCATTTTGCACATCTAAAAAGCAACGAATCACAATGATCATGAACCGCACAGTGTATGCCTGTTATAGTAAGAGAAAAAGCTCACTGTGAGAGCCCTGTCTTTGCTGTATGGGCGGGGAATAAGTAAGCACGTGCAGATTGACAAAATAGTCAACGCTAATTGCTCCCCACATAGTGTTTTGACTTCCCTGCTACTGTGTTAATCTCTAAGACTGTAGATGTTGCAGCGTTTTGCGATGTTAAGCGTAGCCAATCACAGATATGTCTGTAGAGTGCTTGAAAATTATGACCAATTGGAGGAATTTAGACAACACAGAATATACGCAGATTGTGTTTATCAGCACTTGTTCACTGCTGATTCTGCCTGCTATGGAACACATTCGACCAATGAAGAGTACAACATGCAAGAGATTCGGGAGCAGTGTAGTCAGAGTAGACAATAACGGTTTACGCTAGAGTAGGATTTTGGCTGGAATTAAGCATTTGGCAGTTTCATGCCTTTATAAAGGGAGCAACCTCCGCTTACTTACTGAATTCATAAAAGATTTGAATTATTATGTTCCTGTGCTGCGATTTAGTTGCTATACAGGATGCGAACATTATGAAGGCAGTTAATTGAGCGCGGAATAAAAGTAGTGCTGCAATCAAATATCTAGTCAAATATCAAGATATTTTGAATGCAAACCTTAGCCAACTACATATAACAGTAGCTGAATAAAACAGAGTTAAATTACCAGAAGTAATGCAAAGACAAGCACACAATTATCAAATATGTGTGTTTGATTTTATTAACTAATTTATTTATTTTATGATTAATAGATGCGTATGTTTATAATAAAAAAGCAATGCACCTTCATAAAGCACAGTCGCTTCGTTTCTTCCTCATAAGAAAGGAAGCTATATAAAAATGAAAGAAAGAAAGTTATTTCAACCTGGGACCCCATAAGTGGGTCCGAAACTCATAAGTGGTCTATAAACTTCCTGCTTAGTTACTGTTCGGACTTTCCTGCTTACTGCTCCGCACTTTGCTCTATCGCTTTTTATATTTTATCTCCTAATTTTAACTACAGCAAAACAGCACAGTGTTTAAACGATAAAGTTTGACATCAACGCTAAAACTAGAAACTCTTGGTGGCTGGAAAACTACAAAAAAGGTGAATTATCCAACCAACCTCCCATGACAGCAGCCATCAGCTTACATTCCGGAGAAGGGAAAACACAGCTGCCTACATTGAAAAGAATAAGAAAGAAAATGCCTCCTCTTTCTGAAAAATCTATATGCTGCACAAACTGCCACAGAGTTCTACAAAGGATTGCAATTCTGGAAACAAAGTTACTTGCGGTACTACCAAACCAGACTGAATACACAACAGAGCCTCGTCAGTATACAGCCATTGAGTCCCATGAATCTTGTGATCCTAAACAGGCCAAAATGAGTGTAGAGAAACAAGCTCTAACTGATCGACACACTAATCGTTGGCACAGACAGTGACCGAGACCGAAAGGCACTCGAGATAACAGATTGTCAAGATTATCAACATTTGCCGCAGTAGCATCCTTTATAGCATGACTTTATGAAAAACAGCCAGGGTAGCGAGGACAACATATCACAGCCTCCAGTAACACTAGAGCAACAGCCAACTTCACCAGACATGCTATTCCTCTCTCCAGCTTCCCCGCTTCTGAGCTTCTCAGAGAGAATGGAGGATCTTGTTTATGCTGGAATCAGACAATCAGACTCTATCGCTGTGAGTCCCCAAATATCAACCAAAAAGCAGCGACCCCCTGTTGACCCAACTCGCCCTCCGCCTCCTCCTGTGAGATGTCTTCGGTCACAACGCCAGGGCCCACACCCTCCTCCATCTGTAGGTGAACCTAAAACAACTGATACCAGCTCTTAGTGATGTGTGTTGGGTCCCCGCCATGATAACAGTAACTTTATCAAATGTTTACAGAACGAGCGGGAACCCAGTGTTCCTGTCTCTTTCTCTATTTCTGTTCTGTTACTTGATAGAAAATCTAAGGCCTTTTCAGGCCACATGGCAAACCAATCTAATCTGCTGCCTATTACACATCAAAATAATACTACCGTGGGGACAATAAGTAAGACTGTAAAGTTAGCACTTTTAAACATCCACTCACTTAAAATCAAATCACTTCTAGTCAATGACTTAATAACTACAAACAACCTAGATTTTTTGCTTCTAAATGAAACTTGGCTTGAATAAAGCTGCAGTGCCACAGTCATCATTGAAACAGCCTCTCCTAACTTTACTTTTATGAGTGTGTGCAGAGCGTTTAGGAGGGATGGGGGTGTTACTGCTCTATTTAAAGATGTCTGTCAATGTAAGCAAGAGTCATTTGATGATTATCCGTCCTTTGAATATCTGGGTATTGTGTTAAAAGGTGATCCACGCATCCTGCTTATCATTATTTACAGGCCTCCAAAATACTCTCCAGCCTTTACTGAGGACTTCACAGAGCTGTTATCCGCAATCTCCTCAGAGTTTGACTGTTTTGCTATTGCTGGGGATTTTAATATTCACTTTGACAATGCTGAATCCAGTACAACAAAAGAGCTCATGACTGTTCTTAACACTTTTGATTTGACACATGGTCCCACAAACAATCGTGGACACACTCTAGATTTACTTCAGTAAGGGTCTAAACATTCAATCGATACTTATTAAGGATGTGGCACTGTCTGATCATTTCTGTAATTTCTTTGATCCTGTCATTGAAGCTAGATCTGTCCCTGTCAAAAAGAGAAGCTTAAATGAGAATACTAGTGTGCTGTTTATGAAGGCTATATCTCTAACACCAAGCATATCCGCAGACTGTTGATTCTCTCCTTGACTCCTTTAACTCAAAAGTTAATAGTGTAATTGATGATATTGCTCCTGAGAACGTCAGGAAAAAGAGTGGCAGACAGAAAGCACCTAGGAGAAACTCAACAGCAGTGCAAATAATGAAAAGACAATGCAGGAAAGCTGAACGCATGTGGCGGAAGACAAAACTTATAGTCAATTATAACATCTATAAAGACAGCCTTCCTGATTTCAATGTGGAACTAGGCAAAGCTAGACAGACCTTCTTCTCAAATATTAAAAACAGAAACAACACACACTCTTTTTGATACTGTAGAGAGACTAACAAAGCCCCCGAGTCACATTCCCAGTGAAATGCTCTCTGACAGCAAATGCAGTGAGTTTGCTTCCTTCTTCTCCGAGAAAATTAATTAAAAAATTAAAATTAATTAATTAATATCAGAGAGGCGATCAGCACATCCTTGAGTTGCTCTGGGGTCAGTCAGATCAGATCCCAACCTGAGAAAGTTACTATGTCTGATTTCGAAACAAATTGACTGTACAATTTTAGAAGAAACGGTAAAGCACCTTAAAACATCAACCTGCGCCCTGCGCCTTTGACACACTCCCCACTTCTTTTTTCAAAAGTGTGTTTAACTGTTTAGAAGCAGATCTGCTAGAAGTGGTTAATCCTCACTTCTCTATGGGACTTTTCCAAACTCCCTTATAACCGCAGTAGTTAAGCCCCTCCTGAAAAAGAGAAATCTGGATAACTCCATATTGAGCAACTACAGACCAATCTCAAATCTCCCCTTCATAGGCAAGATAATTGAAAAAGTTGTCTTCAGTCAGCCGAACAAATTCTAAAGCTCAAACGGATACTTTGACAATTTTCAATCCGGTTTCCGACCACATCACAGCACAGAAACAGCGCTCATTAAGATTATAAATAATATTCGCCTCAATACAGATACAGGCAAAACATCAATTCTGGTACTACTCGACCTCAGTGCTGCATTCGACACTGTTGACCATAACATACTTCTTGACAGGCTGGAAAACTGGGTCGGGCTTTCTGGGATGGTCCTTAACCCTAAAGGGACCTTTGTATTTGCAGCCCTTAATTGGACCTTCGTGGACAAATTTGGGCACGAGGGTCTAATGTGTGATCCAAAAATTTGTTTCAAATAAATGTTATAACACTATCTTCGATAATATTTTTATTTCCATTTATGCAGTTGTTATTTATTTTTGTGGTATTTTTAAATTTATTTACCTCTAAAAGTACCTAATTTTGTATTTGCACCTAAACTCTGGAACAGTCTTCCTAGCATTGTTCGGGAAGCAGACACACTCTGTCAGTTTAAATCTAGACTAAAAACACATCTCTTTACTATGGCATACACATAGAACATTTTTAACTTTCTTTATTCAAATCAAATGACTGATTGTTAGGCTGCATTAACTAGGTCAGCCGGAACCGGAACACTTCCCATAACACCTGATGTACTCGTTACATCATAAAAGAGTGGCATCCACACTAATGTTAGTCTCTCTGTTTATCCCGAGGTTTACTGCAGTCGGCGGATCAGGCCGTGTCCGGATCGGATGGTGGACCTGCATCTGGACATGACCAGCTCATCCTGGAGTGTCTGCTGAGACCGTGTCCATTAGTGTCTCCTCTGAATTCGCCTCACCGAACGTCATCCTCAATTAACCCGTCTCCAGCGCAATAACTCCGATCTTTCAAGTATTCATATTCTTGTGTAATCTACGCCATCCTAAATGAACCCGTCTGCAAGGCGTCATACCCAAAATTTTGAATATTCCTATCTAATATGATTTATGACCTGCAAGGTTGCCAGAGTAATAATTATACACTGTTAATAATAGGCCAGAGGAGAACTGGCACCGACTGAGTCTGGTTTCTCCCAAGGTTTATTTTTCTCCATCATGCCCTGATGGAGTTTTGGTTCCTTGCCACTGTCCTTTGGCTTGGCTTGCTGGGGACACTCAAATTATGATTCAAGTTACTCAACTAAATATACAAATAGAATTTATTAATTTGGTCATATATAATTCTATAAACTATCCAAATTAAACTAGCCAAATCAAATTTTGTTGCAATGTTGTCCTGTTTAACACTGTGAAGCTGCTTTGAAACAATCGTCATTGTAAAAGCGCTATATAAATAAAGTTGATTGATTGATTGATTGATTGATATTTTTAATGTAAAATATACCTATTTTTATGTTATATTTAATATTCTTTTACACAAGTTTAAAAAAACCATTTTGGTATGTTCTCAAAACTAAAATGGTGACTTTGGTGACATCTTGTTACCAACAATGGTATCAATTTTATAAAAATAAAAAAAAAGTAATATCAAGCCACTAGATGGCATAATAGTACTCAATGGCTGCATGTAGGCTTGAACTCAGTAAACCAATGTTTTAAAGATTTTAACTGCTATAAATATCTAAGTTTTAGATTTTTTATATAATAACTCAAATGCTCTTTCAATCCTTTGTTTTTGTATGTGTGAGTGACACAGTGAATAAAATAACAGCTTTGTTATAGGCTCATTGAATGCATTGTTTGTGTGTATGTGTGTGTTTGTGTGTCTGTGAGAGAGAGTGAGTGAGCGAGTGTGAGTATTTGCCACATTGAAAATGTTGTACAGACTCACCACTTCATGTATGTGTATGTTTGATCAGCATTGTTTTGGATTTATAATTTTTAATTGAACAAGTAATAAAAAAAAAAACTCTTTATTCTATAATATCTATTGCCACTAGATCAATCAATCAATCAATCAACTTTATTTATATAGCGCTTTTACACGATTGTTTCAAAGCAGCTTCACAACAGGACAACATTGCAACAAAATTTGCTTTGGCTAGTTTAATTTGGATAGTTTATAGAATTATATATGACCAAATTAATAAATTCTATTTGTATATTTAGTTGAGTAACTTGGATCATAATTTGAGTGTCCCCAACTGAGCAAGCCAAAGGCGACAGTGGCAAGGAACCAAAACTCCATCAGGGCATGATGGAGAAAAATAAACCTTGGGAGAAACCAGACTCAGTCTGCCAGTTCTCCTCTGGCCTATTATTAACAGTGTATAATTATTACTCTGGCAACCTTGCAGGTCATAAATCATATTAGATAGGAATATTCGAAATTTTGGGTATGACGCACGACGGGTTCATTTAGGATGGCGCGTCGATTACACAAGAATATGAATACTTGAAAGATCGGAGTTATTGCGCCGAGACGGGTTAATTGAGGATGACGCCCGGTGAGGCAAATTCAGAGGAGACACTAATGGACACGGTCTCAGCAGACACTCCAGGATGAGCTGGTCATGTCCAGATGCAGGTCCACCATCCGATCCGGACACGGCCTGGATCCGGCCGACTGCAGTAAACCTCGGGATAAACAGAGAGACTAACATTAGTGTGGATGCCACTCTTTTATGATGTAACGAGTACATCAGGTGTTATGGGAAGTGTTCCCGTTCCGGCTGACCTAGTTAATGCAGCCTAACAATCAGTCATTTGATTTGAATAAAGAAAGTTAAAAATGTTCTATGTGTATGCCATAGTAAAGAGATGTGTTTTTAGTCTAGATTTAAACTGACAGAGTGTGTCTGCTTCCCGAACAATGCTAGGAAGACTGTTCCAGAGTTTAGGTGCTAAATAGGAAAGGATCGACCGCCTGCAGTTGATTTAGATATTCTAGGTATTTTCAACTGGCCAGAGTTTAGAGACCGCAATAGACGTGATGGAGTATAATGCATTAAGAGCTCGCTTAAGTACTGGGAGCTAAACCATTTATTGCTTCATAAGTAATAAGCAAGATTTTAAAATGTATGCGATGTTTAATAGGGAGCCAGTGCAGTGTTGACAGAACTGGACTAATATGATCGTACTTCCTGGTTCTAGTAAGAACTCGAGCTGCTGCGTTTTGGACCAGCTGGAGTTTATTTATTAGGCGAGCAGGGCAACCACCCAGTAGAGCATTACAATAATCTAGCCTTGAGCTCATGAGCATGTACTAATTGTTCAGCATTTTGCATTGAAAGCATGTGACGTAATTTAGATATATTTTTAAGATGGTAAAATGCAGTTTTACAGATGCTAGAAACGTGGCTTTCAAACGAAAGATTGGTATCAAAGAGCACACCCAGGTTCCTCACTGACGACGAGGACTTGACAGAGCAGCCATCGAGGGTTAGACAGTATTCTAGGGCACTACTTGTGGAGCTTTTCTGTCCAATAATTAAAAATTCAGTTTTATCTGAATTAAGTTGCAGGAAATTACTATTCATCCAATTTTTAATATCAGCTATGCATTCCGTTAATCTTGTGAATTGGTAAGTTTCGTCAGGGTGTGAAGAAATATAGAGCTGAGTATCATCAGCATAACAATGAAATCTAACGCCATGCTTCCTAATAATATCTCCCAGTGGTAGCATGTACAGGGTGAAAAGCAACGGTCCTAACACTGAGCCTTGCGGTACTCCATACTGAACTTGTGATCGGTGTGACATCTCTTCATTTACTGCTACAAACTGATAACGGTCAGATAAGTAAGATTTAAACCATGCCAATGCAGTTCCACTAATGCCAACATAATTTTCGAGTCTATTCAAAAGAATATTGTGATCGATAGTATCGAATGCAGCGCTAAGATCGAGTAACACTAATAGAGAGATACAACCACGATCAGATGATAAGAGTAAATCATTTGTAACTCTGATGAGAGCAGTCTCAGTACTATGATACGGTCTAAATCCTGACTGGAAATCCTCACAGATGCCATTTCTTTCTAAAAGGAACATATTTGTGAAGACACGGCCTTTTCTAATATTTTTAATAGAAATGGTAGATTCGAGATTGGTCTGTAATTGACTAATTCTTTAGGATCAAGTTGGTTTTTAATAAGTGGTTTAATTACAGCCAACTTAAAAGTTTTTGGTACATATCCTAATGTCAAGGATGAATTAATAATATTAAGCAGAGGATCTATGACCTCTGGCAGCATCTCTTTTAATAGCCTAGTCGGTATAGGGTCAAGCATACATGTTGTTGATTTTGATGATTTAACAAGTTTAGCCAATTCTTCTCCTCCTATAGCAGTGAATGAGTGTAATTTTTCCTCAGTGAGACTACAATGTTCTGTCTGAAGTGATACTGTAGTAGACGGCTGCATGGTTATAATTTTATTCCTAATGTTATCAATCTTACTAGTAAAGAAGTTCATAAAGTCATTACTGCTGTGTTGTTTACAAACGTCAGAAGTTGAAGCTTTATCCTTTGTTAATTTAGCCACTGTATCGAATAAATACCTAGGGTTGTGTTTGTTTTCTTCTAAAAGAGTTGAGAAATAAGCAGATCTAGCAGTTTTATGGCCTTTCTGTATGCAATCATGCTCTCTTTCCACAAATTGCGAAAAACCTCCAGTTTTGTTTTCTTCCAGCTGCGCTCCATTTTTCTGGCTGCTGTTTTAAGGGCCCGAGTGTGCTCGTTGTACCACGGCGTTGGATTTTTGCTTTAATCTTCTTTAAGCGCCGAGGAGCAACTATGTCTAAAGTGCTAGTAAAGAGAGAGTCAGTAGTTTCTGTTGCAACATCAAGTTCCTCTTGGCTATCTGTAATTCTGAGGAGATGGAACTGATGAGGAAGATTATGTATAAAGCAATCTTTAGTCGCAGCGGTTATAGTCCTGCCATATTTGAAGCGAGGATGGCTTTGCAGCTTTAGCTAAATTAAGTATTAGGTAATGATCTGAGATGTCATCGCTCTGCTGCAGAATTTTAATGGTATCAACATTTAGTCCATGTGACAGTATTAGATCTAAAGTATGATTATGGCGATGAGTGGGTCCCGATATGTGTTGTCTAACTCCAATAGAGTTTAGAATGTCTTTAAATGCCAATCCCAATGCGTCTTTTCATTGTCAACATGGATATTAAAATCACCAACAATTAGTACTTTATCTGCAGCCAGTACTAACTCTGATAGAAAAACAGCAAATTCTTTAATAAAGTCTGTATTGTGCCCTGGTGGCCTGTATACAGTAGCCAACACAAATGTCAAACGGGATTTATCATTTACACTACACAATGTTACATAAAGCATCAAAACTTCAAAGGAATTATATTTGAAACTAGACTTCTGAGTAATACTGAAGTTATCATTATAAATTACAGCAACACCTCCCCTTTTCCTTTCAGACGTGGCTCGTGTTTATAACAATCGTCTTGGGAGTGGACTCATTTAAAGTAATGTAGTCGTCAGGTTTTAGCCAGGTTTCTGTCAAACACAGCACATCTAGGTTATGATCTATAATCATATCATTAACAATAAGCGTTTTTGGCGAAAGGGATCGAATATTCAGCAACCGAGATTTATCAATTGTTCATCCGTATTATATCTGTTGTTTATTTGTTGGACATCAATTAAATTTTTACTGTTGAATGGTTTTGATGGTTTTTGTATTTACTGATTCGGGAACAGACACAGTCTCTATGTGATAATATCTAGGTGAAAGCGTCTCTATGTGCTGGGATTTAGCTGACTCTGGTGACGTGAGACAGCTAGCAGACGGTTGGTTTAGCCAGTTTGTCTGCTTCCTGACCTGGGCCCCAGTGAGTCAAGGTTTAGCTCTAAGACTATGTGCCAAATTACTAGAGAGAAGAGCAGCACCAGCCGGGTAGGATGAATGCCGTCTATCTTCAACAGGTCGGGTCTGCCCCAAAAACTTTTCCAATTGTCTATGAACCCTATGTTATTTTGCGGACACCACTTAGACAACCAGCCATTGAGTGATGATAATCTGCTAACTATTTCATCACTCCTTTTAACAGGAGGGGGCCAGATAAACAGACTGCGGTGACATCGTACTTGCGAGTTTACACACCTCTTTAATGTTAATTTTGGTGATCTCCGACTGACGAAGTCGAACATCATTAGTGCCGACGTGAATAATAATCTTAGAGAATTTACGATTAGCTTTAGCCAGCACTTTTAAATTTGCTTTGATGTCAGGCGCTCTGGCTCCCGGTAAACATGTGACTATGGTGGCTGGTGTCTCTATTTTCACGTTCCGTGTAATAGAATCACCAATAACTAGGGCACTTTCAACAGGATCCTCAGTGGGTGCATCACTGAGTGGGGAGAACCTGTTTGATGTTCTAATCGAACGGAAGAGTGGTTTTTAGATCCGCGAATATGCTGTCTCACAGTCACCCAATTGCCCTGCTGCAAGGGCTCAGATGGCATAATAGTACTCAATGGCTGCATACAGGCTGAACTCAGTAAACAAATGTTATAAGAAATTTAACTCCTATAAATATCTAAGTTTTAGATTTTATCAAAAGTAAAAAATTGTAAATAAAAAAAAGACCTCTGTGTTGGGTTAGACTATACAAAAATACCAAAACATGCTTAGAAAAACACATGCAATAAGTAAAAGACAAGTAGGAGATGATATATTTTATGACAAAATTGTCAAATTTCAATATTTTAAAAAGGTTAATGGTACCAATTATCCTTGTTTTAATTTTTAATTCCTACTCATGGTTTTCTTATTTCTTATGTAGAGCACTTTGAATTGCCATTGTGTATGAATTGTGCTATATAAATAAACTTGCCTTGCCTTGCCTTGCCTGCCTAAACAGGTCTATGTTGTGTCAGTTTTAATTACCTGTTGCATGACAAACTCATTGCTTGCAAGAATCTAGCAGCATTTAATGAGACATCAAAGCACTGATGTCGGTGCTCTACTTTTAAGAACTACTCAAAACATATAAGCATGTTTAATTTGCTTCAGTGATCTCATAGTACTGAGCCAATTCGCGATTTAGCTTAATTCAGTTAATTGTGAAGCCCCAATTAAATTGGTTCCTTAGTTTACTTTAAACCCCCATGAGGTTACCTTGCATTCGTGGGGAGAATGATAGAGGCTAATATGCTGTGCCATCTGTTTTGTTCAGCAAAACTATTACTAATGGAAACCAGTGTTGTGCGTATCATTTCCGAGGCACTAACGTTATATGTTTAGTTAACGAAACAAACACCACAACAACGACCGATCGCATTGCACGAGCAGGTGCACAGTGTTACTTTATAATAGGGCCATCGATCGACCGCTACGGAATGTCAGGATCGTCAACTAAATGTTGGTGTCAGCATCTGCAAACTAAGACATGTGTAAGAGACCATCTTTTATACTCTGTTTAATTAGGATGTGATTGGTTAGGTCTAAATGTGACGCGTGACATAACACTGAATCTTCCTGGAAGAACTTCACACTAAAGCTTTCATTTCTCTCAGTTCTTCGAGACGAGTGGTTCTCCAGGGTGTTGGTGTGACAGTGCGTTCCAGCGATCTCGCATTGCCTGCCTGCTGATCTGTGCAGTGATCTGCAACAGCTGTGTGTGTTCCCTGGGCGCTTCGACACTCTGCAGAGCTTTCCTCTCACAAAAAGACGGTTCACCCGCGCACTTCCGGGTGTGATCGATCTCCATTGCCATCTGATGGGCGCAATCACTGCTTGACGTGTTTGGGCTTCAGCACGTTCGGACAATGTTTGTGGATGCATCATGTTTCCACTGCGGGAACATGACCATCGCGATGTTGTGGTCGAGACTCAATGATCTCTGTAAAGGAGAGATAGTCCCCTCTACCACACCCCAATCTACCGTTGCGCACTACAGTGTCCATTGAGTGCTTCAACATGGCGTGGCTATCCTAAGCACCCTTCTCCGTAGCCTGTGGGCTCGTCTACTTCGGTGGCGAAGTGCTGCTGAAGTACGGGCCAGGCCGCCGCCCCTTTGCACATGCACGAGGGTACAGCAGAACCATGGCTCTTCAATGAGCTGCGTGCTGCCACCGACCTCGCCCTCTGGGCGGCGAAGGTGACCACATGCTCCCGGGTCGGGCGATGTCCACAGCTGTGGTCAGGGAGAGACACCTGGCCTTACCTGGTTGATGTGGGAGGGCTGAGTGGGCCCATCTCCTCAAGACCGGTGATGGGAGTGTGTG
Source organism: Gobiocypris rarus (assembly GCA_023029165.1). Taxonomy (NCBI): domain Eukaryota; kingdom Metazoa; phylum Chordata; class Actinopteri; order Cypriniformes; family Gobionidae; genus Gobiocypris; species Gobiocypris rarus. Next base: position 22,874,730 of record CM040919.1, on the reverse strand, counting down.
CCGCCCCCGGGCCACGCCACTCTCCCAGTGGAACGTGTGTCCTTCCCTGGTCTCCTCTGTCAGGATGCAGCGCCAGACCATGCCCCCTCACCGGGATGCTACGCCTCCCATGTCTGGGCTGGTGAAGCTGCATCGCAGCCCCACCCGGGGTATGTCTGTGGTCCGAATGACCCCGCTGGTGCAGTTCCTGGGAGTCTGGCTTCAGCTTCCGGGACTGTCCCGCTGGGTCGCGAAGACCATCAGGCTCGGCTATGCGATTCAGTTCACGCAGGCTCCTGCCCACTTTCGGGGAGTCCAATACACCATGGTGGGGCCCACTACCCCTGTCATACGTGCGGAGGTTGCCACCCTACTGGCGAAGAGTGTGATTGAGTCTGTCCCTCCAGCTGAAATTAAGTCCGGCTTCTACAGCCCGTACTTCATTGTACCCAAGAAAACTGGTGGGTTACGACCAATCCTGGACCTGTGTGTCCTGAACCGATCCCTTCAAAGGCTTCCGTTCAGGATTTTGATAGCCAAATGTCTTTTCGAATGCGTTTGTCCAGCAGATTGGTTTGCAGCGATTGACCTGAAGGACACCTCAGTTTTCTCTGGGCCGGCGTGCCCTTAGAACGAGTTTCCAGGCATATTGTTGTCCCAACAGATGCCAACAGATGCCTCTGCCACGGACTGAGGTGCCATGTGCAATGGACATGCTGCCGCGGGCTCCTGGACAGGACCCCAGTGCCTTCTGTATGTCAATTGCCTCGAGTTGCTGGCAGTACGGTTCGCACTGCACTGCTTCCGAACGTTGCTCAAAGGTCAACATGTTCTAGTAAGGTCAGACAACACAGCCTCAGTAGCATACATCAATCATCAGGGTGGTCTGTGCTCAGAGTCAGTAGCAATATGAGGTCCCTTCATGCTTTCCATATCCCGGGAGAACTGAACCGTGCAGCCGACGAGCTGTCACGGTGTCAGCCACTTCTTGGAAATTGGAGACTCCATCCCCAGATGGGAACAGTTTGGCGACGCACAGGTAGATCTCTTTGCCTCCCATGACTCTTCCCACTGCCGCCTGTTTTATTCCATGACCGAGGGCACGCTCGGCACAGATGAACTGGTGAACAGCTGGCCGTAGGGCCTACACAAGTATGTGTTTCCCCCTGTGAGCCTTCTCGCATCAGGGAGAACAAGGAGCAGGTCCTTCTGGTCGCCCCGTACTGGCAAGGCCGGACCTGGTTCCCTGAACCCTTACTCCTTGCGAAAGCCTCTGCCTGGCCTATTCCTCGGAAGAAGGTCCTCCTTTCTCAGAGACGGGGCAACCTATGGCACCCACATCCTGATCTTTGAAACCTCCACGTGTGGCTCCTGTATGGGGCGCGGCAAGTTGGAGTACCCTACCACCTACGGTGGTGGCTACCATCACTTCCGCTAGGGCAGAGTCTACCAGACACGCCTATGCGTTTCAGTGGAACCTCTTCGTCACCTGGTGCTCTTCTCGCCAAGAAGACCCCTGGAAATGCCCGATTGGGTCCGTGCTCTCGTTTCTCCAAGAAGGGTTGGAACGAAGGCTGTCTCCTTCAACCCTCAAAGTATATGTGACCGTAATATCGACCTCTTGGAGAACAAAAAGGTAAGTCAGCATGAGCTGGTCATCAGGTTCCTGAGCGCTGCCTTTGGAGGAGGCAGACCCAGCCTTGGCTCTGCTCTGTCCAGTACGCGCCCTACGCGCTTACGTTGACAGAACGCAGAACGTGTGGTGTAAAACAAAAGCTACTGCATCATCCACTGATCTATTTGGGCGGTAGGCAAACTGAAATTAATCTGCAGTCTGGGATGTAAGATTTTATATGTGTCAAGACCAGCTTCTCAAGGCACTTCATGACAACTGATGTTTGTGCCACAGGCCTGAAGTCATTCATGGTTGAAGTGTCAGGTTTCTTAGAAACTGGTATCACAATGCTAGACTTAAACATACGTGGAACTACTGCTTGTAACGGACTGATTAAAATGTCTCTGTACACACCTGCTAGTTGTTCAGCACAGGACTTAAGAACTCTAGGTGACACTCCATCAGGTCCCCCAGCCTTACAGGGGTTAACTTGCTTCAGAGCCTTCAGCACCTGTGTGTGTGTCACCTGTAAAGCGGTGTCCTCAGTGCTGTGGGTTAGACTAGAAGGTGTATCCAGGTTCATCCTGTCGAATCTACAAAATAAGTTATTTTGGGTGGTCCGGCAAGGTGGTATCTCTGACCTCTGTGATGTTAGTGCTCCTATTGTAGTTTGTAATGGACTGATTTTCTTTCCACATGATGTGTGTGTTGTTCTGTGAATGGAGTGTTTCAAGTTTTTGAAAGCATGCCATTTTTGCTGCTTTGATGGACTTTCGCAGTTCATATTTGGCCTTTTTATATTCCTGTTTCCAGACTTGTAAGCCTCACGTCTTTCCTTGTTCTTTTTCCGTACATTAGCATTGAACCAAGGCTTTTGGTTCAGAAACACATGGACAATACGTACTGGAACACATATGGAGGTGCACCAGCTGATATAGTCACTAACAGTCTCTGTATAATCATGAATATTGTCTGTGGCCTGCTTGAAGATGTTCACATCATTGGCCTCCAGACAACCAGCTTAAGGCTGGCCAGTCCAAACATCAACAGTGTGAATGGTAACAGGGGTAGCCTCTACCCTATTTATGTACAGTGAGGAAAATAAGTATTTGAACACCCTGCTATTTTGCAAGTTCTCCCATGAATATAAATCATGAAGGGGTCTGAAATTGTCATCATAGGTGCATGTCCACTGTAGACATAATCTAAAAAAAAATCCTGAAATCATAAAGTATGATTTTTTAACTATTTATTTGTATAATACAGCTGCAAATAAGTATTTGGACACCTGAGAAAATCAATGTTAATATTTGGTCCAGTAGCCTTTGTTTGCAATAACAGAGGTCAAATGTTTCCAGTAGTTTTTCACCAGGATTGCACACACTGCAAGAGGGATTTTGGCCCACTCCTCCACACAGATCTTCTCTAGATCAGTCAGGTTTCTGGCCTGTCGCTGAGAAACACGGAGTTTGAGCTCCCTCCAAAGATTCTCTATTGGGTTTAGGTCTGGAGACTGGCTAGGCCACACCAGAACCTTGATATGCTTTTTAAATCTTCCATTTTCTAATGATTGCTCCAACAGTGGACCTTTTTTCACCAAGCTGCTTGGCAATTTCTCCGTAGCCCTTTCCAGCCTTGTGGAGGTGTACAATTTTGTCTCTAGTGTCTTTGGACTGCTCTTTTGTCTTGGCCATGTCAGTAGTTGGATTCTTACTGATTGTATGGCATGGACAGGTGTCTTTATGCAGCTAACGACCTCAAACAGGTGCATCTATTTTAGGATAATAAATGGAGTGGAGGTGGACATTTTAAAGGCAGACTAACAGGTCTTTGAGGGTCCGAATTCTAGCTGATAGACAGGTGTTCAAATACTTATTTGCAAATAAATAGTATCATACATATTTATTACATTTGTATGTATCATACAAATAAATAGTAAAAAAAATCATACATTGTGATTTCAGGATTTTTTTTTTTAGATTATGTCTCACAGTGGACATGTACCTACGATGACAATTTCAGACCCCTCCATGATTTCTTAGTGGGAGAACTTGCAAAATAGCAGGGTGTTCAAATACTTATTGTCCTCACTGTATATGGGACTAAGTAGAATAGCAACATGATCCGATTTCCCAAAATGAGTTTTGGATACAGCTGCATATGCATTATTCAGGCAAAAGGAGCCCCAACTAAGTATTGAGTGCTGTACATGCTTATGCTTTTCATGTTCATACTTTTCAGTTGGCCAAGATTTCTAAAAATCCTTTTTTTTTTTTGTATTGGTCTTAAGTAGGGGAGAGCGGGGCACAACCTAACACTTTTTGACTGTCTCAGTTTGTGTAAATCCACTTGGGGTTCAGAGTATTTATTTTTTCCCACATTAATTGCACACATTTCTAGTACATTTATGTGGTTTTGTTTCATTAATACAGTGTATACTTTTTTCTTGATCTCTCGAAAGAATGGAAGTGAAATGTAAAATGACGATATTTGGGGGAATATAAATATTTGGGGCGAATATAACCCTAACTTCTGGGTTTCTACTGATACAAAGCTTAATGCTAATCGCTGAAGTAATCCTTTAATTCTCATATCTATTTCTTTACCTAGCAAGTCCAGTTTAAATTTTTGCAATATTTCAACTTATGGTCGAAGCAAAATGGACATATAGGACACATACCTCTCGTAGAGCATTAGATTCTAAGAATTTAAAAGAGTGTTATGAATTTAAAAAAGAGTTATGGCCATTTAAAGAAGCCACCGAAATGAGCTAAAATGGTTAAAGCTAGCTAAGTAAACTAGTAGAGAATGAATGCTGCTGCTACAGGGATACGTTTGGGATAAGGAATCATCAGAAATATACTTGTTTGATGACTGGCGTAGTCCTTTCAGTTAATTACCATTATAATATCCATATTACCATTCTTTTCCCAAAACACTGGGGCAGTCCTGTCACAAACCAAAGATACCAATGATGTACCAATGTTTAATTCCGTTGGTAACCGTTGGTTACCGTTTGTTGGTTGTTTCAAACTCTTTCAAATTACTAAGATCCTGTGTTTATGGGTAAGCGTGGCATGATGCTAAATATCCAGCATATTTTTCAGAATTTTGAGAGTAGCCTAAAATTATATTGAGGTTCTGAGCTTGTTGATCACCAACTAGTAGTGAAATCATCACAGATCCATTGATTTTGGTCGGATTTTTATATTTTTTTTTTTTCTGTGGAATGAGTATACTGTTTGGTGAAAAGAATGGCATATTGACTGAAGAATGGCATATGAGACAGCATAGTCACGGATCTAAAAACCACTCTGCCGTTCGATTAGAACATCAAACAGGTTCTCCCCACTCAGTGATGCACCCACTGAGGATCCTGTTGAAAGTGCCCTAGTTATTGGCGATTCTATTACACGGAACGTGAAAATAGAGACACCAGCCACCATAGTCACATGTTTACCGGGAGCCAGAGCGCCTGACATCAAAGCAAATTTAAAAGTACTGGCTAAAGCTAATCGTAAATTCTCTAAGATTATTATTCACGTCGGCACTAATGATGTTCGACTTCGTCAGTCGGAGATCACCAAAATTAACATTAACCTGTTAAGCTGCACCCCCATTTGGGGCTCACAGCTGAAAACGACCTACCTGAATTAAAATAATTATAGCTCCTGAGAACAGTGTGATACAGGCACAATTAAGGTATCTTTGGAAAGAAGACACTTGGGACTCTACTAAAAAGCAATCAGAGTTGATCATTCTCAAACAGATAAAAAATTATAATAGTTGAAATACCTCAAGAATTATTTGCACTACATAGAATGCTTTATTATTTCATGTAAAAATTTATGAAAATAGACCGGCAGGAATCCAGTTCAGTTATGGATTGAAAGCCACACGACTTATCAGTTTATAGTTCAAGTTTGAGGAAGATATAATGAAAATTTTGGTTCCTGCAAGCTTTTTTCCAAGACTATGTCTGTTCAATTTCTGCCTCCCCCTGCTGGAGGGACATCCCCAGAAATGACATCTCCCAACTGAAACAATTGCAGTTGCTGAACAATTTGCACTACATGCACAATTTAGACATCTTTAAAAGAAGACACTTTAGAGTTTATTACCCAAACATTAAAGTAGAAAAAAATTAGAAAAACAAACAGTTATAGAAGTTGAAGTGTCTTGAAGATGATTTGTGCTACAATGAACACTTTATTATTTTATGTAAAAATATATGAAAATAAGCCTGGAGGAATCCAGCTAGTTAATGAATTGAAAGACACAAGTCTCATCAGTTTATATTTAAAATTTGACGAAGATATCATGAAAAATGGGGTTCCTGCATACTTTTTTCTAAGAATATGTCCAGGTGCCAAGAAACCTACTTGGAGACTTGATAACCTAATGTTATGAAGGGTACTGCAAGCAGTTTTAGCCATCATAGATGATGCTTGAATGCTTTTTCAACTGTAAAATAATAGGCAGAACCATTGGCCTTCATATATTGCTTTAGTCCATTCCTCGCTTTTGTTGCCACCATCCTCTCATCAATGGCAATGTTCTGGAAAGGATGGAAAAAGTTCTTGCATGCATCTCTCAGTTCTTGATACATCGGCTTTAGCTTACAGAGGCGGTCATAGGCAGCTGTTCCTCTTTTGTTGTTGTTTTCAGCATCCACCTTGGGATCACTGAGATGCAGAGCAGAGGAGATGGAAAAAAATTTCCTTGAAGACATAACTTGGGCAGGAAAGGGTGTGCGGAAAATGTTGTGTTTCCTCCAGTAATCAGTCAGTGAAGGCATTTTCACCATTCCCATGAATATTATAAGTGACATATAGGCATATATGTCATTCAAAGAAATATCTTGCCACTGTTTTTGGTCCTTTTGATGCATCGCTCCATAGGCATTTGTGTTTTTGACAATGGTCTGCAGCAATGAAGTGGATATGAAGAGCTGGAACAACTGCAAAACCGTGTATGATGCTGTGGGGATCAGCTGTGGGCCTGGTGTTCGAAAGGGTCTGAAGACTGCAGGCGGGGGTGTAATGTCCTCGTCAGTTGACCAATTCCACTTTACTGTAGGGGTGCTTGGGGACACAGCGGGCGAGGACTTTTTCTGACCCTCTTTTTGCCTCTACCTTTTACTGGCCGATTCAGGTCTACAACAGCAAGTGCTGATCGTGAAGAATCTGAAAGCTTTCTTTTCTTTTCTGCTGGTTGGCTGGTGCTTGGCTGCCATTCCTCATCTGAAGACTGAACTTGATGCCTGTAGAATGGCAAGGAAAGGAAAGAGAATTAGAACTGCATGTAATACTTCTGTATAGTTTGCCCATTCAATCAACAATCACACTGTCATCATTCACTCTAATTGCAGGCCATCCCATGAACAATGAAACTGATGGGCAGTCGGTTAGACAGCATTCATATTGATGGCCACCTATACATTCTCACACAGCCCAAACATCAATCTAACGGCCGGCTATACAGTGAGCATTCATATTGATGGGGGCCCATACATTTGCACACAGCCCAACAATCAATCTAATGGCCGGTGATACAGTGAGCATTCATATTGATGGCCAGACATAAAATCAACAATCACACAGATGGTTGGCCATCCATAATTTTTGGTCTTTTTCTTCAATTTGTTTTTTGTAGCACAGGGTAAAAATGCATTTTATATATATATATATATATATATATATATATATATATATATATATATATATATATATATATATATATATATATATATATATATATATATATATATATATATATATATATGTTTTATTTACACACACATTACACACAAAATTATATATTATTTTTCCATGTGTGCTAGAAAAAATGCAGAATATCAGCATATGTATAATGCATACTGGTATATTGCATTTTTTCTAGCACACAGAAATAATAAACTAAATACATTCTCACACACATTCTCAATATACATAAACAACTACAAATAGCAACTCACGGTATAAAATTGGATCAACTTCTCCGTCAACAAGCATGTCTCCGTCATCGCTGTCTTCACTCTCCTCAATGTTTTCCACATCGCTACTTCGAGTGAGCTCAAATAAAACATCTTCAGCAGAAAAACAATTCTTTTGCCGATCCATTGGTACCAAATTCCGTCCAGTAAGTCAGACGAGCAAATAGTGACTGCAGAGAGAGCGTCTGTTTACTAGCCTGTTAGCTGTCAAATGAGAGGTAAGGTGCGTACAGGCTACGTCCAGCTAATCGTGGAGAGCGCCAGATTCAAATGAATAAATAATCACACCCATGTGACGAATATAAACATGCCAGGTATCGTTGGAATCGTGTGCTCATTGGCTACATTTTCTGTCAGTCATGACGATTCAATGCTTTTATTGGCTCCAGATATACAGACAATATCATTGGATGAGCACATCATGACATCAGCTAAACCGAGTGCTATGGTTGGACATTTTGGACTAGATCGCGCTATTTTTGCATGTTTTGTGTATGGGTGGTTTTATTATGTTCGTAACATTCTAAGCTATAAACCCATGTCACTTTATGCTACCGGGAGACTGTTTTTAGTGCATTATTTTATTGCATAACAGTCTAGTATGATACTTCGCTCAGAAGAAATGCGATGTAAACAAAGGATTAACCACCAATATTACACCTTTATTGTTTCGTTGGATTAAAAATGCTCTATGGGATGTTATTCAGTGGACCCTCACCTTTCCATTCAACCTGGAACTTTTAGCAGTGGATGCGTGTGGCTCGTAATTAGGACACTACTGGTATGTGCTCGGTTTTTCTTTGTACTTGTTTTGATGTGTATTGCATTCAGTAATGCAAAAATACAGCCGCTATAAGCTTTTCATTGAAAAACAGTGGTCTGTCCTCGATGCTTGAGGTTTAGACCTTTAGAATGATGTATAGTTTGTCAAGATTTATGATGTTTTTACGTTAAATCTATTAACAAACATTACACTCGTGCTAAAAATAGCGCTTCAGGGCGTGTAATGAGCTCGTAACGCTTATCAGGTTAAAGAGGTGTGTAAACTCGCAAGTACGATGTCACCGGCAGTCTGTTTATCTGGCCCTCCCCTGTTAAAAGGAGTGATGAAATAGTTAGCAAATTATCATCACTCAATGGCTGGTTGTCTAAGTGGTGTCCAAAATAACATAGGGTTCATAGACAATTGGAAAAGTTTTTGGGGCAGACCCGACCTGTTGAAGATAGACGGCATTCATCCTACCCGGGCTGGTGCTGCTCTTCTCTAGTAATTTGGCACATAATCTTAGAGCTAAACCTTGACTCACTGGGGCCCAGGTCAGGAAGCAGACAAACTGGCTAAACCAACCGTCTGCTAGCTGTCTCACGTCACCAGAGTCAGCTAAATCCCAGCACATAGAGACGCTTTCACCTAGATATTATCAGATAGAGACTGTGTCTGTTCCCGAATCAGTAAATACAAAAACCATCAAAACCATTCAACAGTAAAAATTTAATTGATGTCCAACAAATAAACAACAGATATAATACAGATGAACAATTGATAAATCTCGGTTGCTGAATATTCGATCCCTTTCGCCAAAAACGCTTATTGTTAATGATATGATTATAGATCATAACCTAGATGTGCTGTGTTTGACAGAAACCTGGCTAAAACCTGACGACTACATTACTTTAAATGAGTCCACTCCCAAGATTATTGTTATAAACACGAGCCGCGTCTGAAAGGAAAAGGGGAGGTGTTGCTGTAATTTATAATGATAACTTCAGTATTACTCAGAAGTCTAGTTTCAAATATAATTCCTTTGAAGTTTTGGTGCTTTATGTAACATTGTGTAGTGTAAATGATAAATCCCGTTTGACATTTGTGTTGGCTACTGTATACAGGCCACCAGGGCACAATACAGACTTTATCAAAGAATTTGCTGGTTTTCTATCAGAGTTAGTAAAGTACTAATTGTTGGTGATTTTAATATCCATGTTGACAATGAAAAAGACGCATTGGGATTGGCATTTAAAGACATTATAAACTCTATTGGAGTTAGACAACACGTATCTGGACCCACTCATCGCCTTAATCATACTTTAGATCTAATACTGTCACATGGACTAAATGTTGATACCATTAAAATTCTGCAGCAGAGCGATGACATCTCAGATCATTACCTAATATCATGTATACTTAATATAGCTGAGGCTGCAAAGCCATCCTCGCTTCAAATATGGCAGGACTATAACCGCTGCGACTAAAGATTGCTTTATACATAATCTTCCTCATCAGTTCCATCTCCTCAGAATTACAGATAGCCAAGAGGAACTTGATGTTGCAACAGAAACTACTGACTCTCTCTTTACTAGCACTTTAGACATAGTTGCTCCTCGCTTAAAGAAGATTAAAGCAAATAATCCAACGCCGTGGTACAACGAGCACACTCGGGCCCTTAAAACAGCAGCCAGAAAAATGGAGCGCAGCTGGAAGAAAACAAAACTGGAGGTTTTTCGCAATTTGTGGAAAGAGAACATGATTGCATACAGAAAGGCCATAAAAACTGCTAGATCTGCTTTTTCTCAACTCTTTTAGAAGAAAACAAACACAACCCTAAGTATTTATTCGATACAGTGGCTAAATTAACAAAGGATAAAGCTTCAACTTCTGACATTTGTAAACAACACAGCAGTAATGACTTTATGAACTTCTTTACTAGTAAGATTGATAACATTAGGAATAAAATTATAACCATGCAGCCGTCTACTACAGTATCACTTCAGACAGAACATTGTAGTCTCACTGAGGAAAAATTACACTCATTCACTGCTATAGGAGGAGAAGAATTGGCTAAACTTGTCAAATCATCAAAATCAACAACATGAATGCTTGACCCTATACCGACTAGGCTATTAAAAGAGATGCTTCCAGAGGTCATAGATCCTCTGCTTAATATTATTAATTCATCCTTGACATTAGGATATGTACCAAAAACTTTTAAGTTGGCTGTAATTAAACCACTTATTAAAAACCGCAACTTGATCCTAAAGAATTAGTCAATTACAGACCAATCTCGAATCTACCGTTTCTATCAAAAATATTAGAAAAGGCAGTGTCTTCACAATTATGTTCCTTTTTAGAAAGAAATTGTATATGTGAGGATTTCCAGTCAGGATTTAGACCGTATCATAGTACTGAGACTGCTCTAATTAGAGTTACAAATGATTTACTCTTATCATCTGATCGTGGTTGTATCTCTCTATTAGTCTTACTCGATCTTAGCGCTGCATTCGATACTATCGATCACAATATTCTTTTGAATAGACTCGAAAATTATGTTGGCATTAGTGGAACTGCATTGGCATGGTTTAAATCTTACTTATCTGACCGTTATCAGTTTGTAGCAGTAAATGAAGAGATGTCACACCGATCACAAGTTCAGTATGGAGTACCGCAAGGCTCAGTGTTAGGACCGTTGCTTTTCACCCTGTATATGCTACCACTGGGAGATATCATTAGGAAGCATGCCGTTAGTTTTCATTGTTATGCTGATGATACTCAGCTCTATATTTCTTCACACCCTGACTAAACTTACCAATTCACAAGATTAACGGAATGCATAGCTGATATTAAAAATTGGATGAATAGTAATTTCCTGCAACTTAATTCAGATAAAACTGAATTTTTAATTATTGGATAGAAAAGCTCCACAAGTAGTGCCCTAGAATACTGTCTAACCCTCGATGGCTGCTCTGTCAAGTCCTCGTCCAGTGAGGAACCTGGGTGTGCTCTTTGATACCAATCTTTCGCTTGAAAGCCACGTTTCTAGCATCTGTAAAACTGCATTCTACCATCTTAAAAATATATCTAAATTACGTCACATGCTTTCAATGCAAAATGCTGAACAATTAGTACATGCTCATGAGCTCAAGGCTAGATTATTGTAATGTTCTACTGGGTGGTTGCCCTGCTCGCCTAATAAATAAACTCCAGCTGGTCCAAAACGCAGCAGCTCGAGTTCTTACTAGAACCAGGAAGTACGATCATATTAGTCCAGTTCTGTCAACACTGCACTGGCTCCTATTAAACATCGCATACATTTTAAAATCTTGCTTATTACTTATAAAGCAATAAATGGTTTAGCTCCCCAGTACTTGACGCATTATACTCCATCACGTCAATTGCGGTCTCTAAACTCTGGCCAGTTGAAAATACCTAGAATATCTAAATCAACTGCAGGCGGTCGATCCTTTTCCTATTTAGCACCTAAACTCTGGAACAGTCTTCCTAGCATTGTTCGGGAAGCAGACACACTCTGTCAGTTTAAATCTAGACTAAAAACACATCTCTTTACTATGGCATACACATAGATCATTTTTAACTTTCTTTATTCAAATCAAATGACTGATTGTTAGGCTGCATTAACTAGGTCAGCGGAACCGGAAAACTTCCCATAACACCTGATGTACTCGTTACATCATAAAAGAGTGGCATCCACACTAATGTTAGTCTCTCTGTTTATCCCGAGGTTTACTGCAGTCGGCCGGATCCAGGCCGTGTCGGATCGGATGGTGGACCTGCATCTGGACATGACCAGCTCATCCTGGAGTGTCTGCTGAGACCGTGTCCATTAGTGTCTCCTCTGAATTCGCCTCACCGGGCGTCATCCTCAATTAACCCGTCTCCAGCGCAATAACTCCGATCTTTCAAGTATTCATATTCTTGTGTAATCGACGCCATCCTAAATGAACCCGTCTTGTGCGTCATACCCAAAATTTCGAATATTCCTATCTAATATGATTTATGACCTGCAAGGTTGCCAGAGTAATAATTATACACTGTTAATAATAGGCCAGAGGAGAACTGGCACCCGACTGAGTCTGGTTTCTCCCAAGGTTTATTTTTCTCCATCATGCCCTGATGGAGTTTTGGTTCCTTGCCACTGTCGCCTTTGGCTTGGCTTGCTCAGTTGGGGACACTCAAATTATGATCCAAGTTACTCAACTAAATATACAAATAGAATTTATTAATTTGGTCATATATAATTCTATAAACTATCCAAATTAAACTAGCCAAATCAAATTTTGTTGCAATGTTGTCCTGTTTAACACTGTGAAGCTGCTTTGAAACAATCGTCATTGTAAAAGCGCTATATAAATAAAGTTGATTGATTGATTGATTGATTGACTGATGTCATAACTTGGGGAAATAGTTGATTGCCAATGAAGTAAAGATGAATATATTTGAAAAAAGTGAGAAAACGGCTATTTCTTTTGCATTAAATTGATGCAATATCATGTAGAAATGTGTTTTAAGAGTTATTTTTTCAATGGATGTTGTCAGCACATGTGTTCCGTGTATCTGGAATGCATTTTTTGAAAGCATACCCAACCCACTGAGGATTTATTTTTCTGCTAAAAAATAAAGGGTGCATACACTAAAATAAAAAAAAATAAATAAAAAAAATCACGATATTTCCGGCAGAGCATACCCTCTAATTATTGGTTCTTAGGGTCAAAGTTAACAGAAAAAAACACAAATAAAAAGTATGGCAGACCATGTCAGGTTAAACCCATTTTTGAGGCTCCCTGACTAATAAAATAATCTGTTGTTTTTGGCCATACATATGAGTGCAAGACATTGTTATAAACTATATATAATCTACTTTTATTTATGAACACTCACAATAATAACAAAATATTTTATTATATAATATTTGTAAAATAAAGAAAATAAACAGGGTGCCCTTTCAGCTATCTCTCTCTCTGAAAGACATCTGAATAATGAAGTGAAACTCGTTCAATGAAAACTTCTCACAAACATGGAACACGTCGAAAGAAAACTTGAAATGTCTACTTTTAAATTAAACAATTCTCATTTAAAACTTTAAATATGCAGTCCTGCAGTGTTATCCGTATTAAACGAAAGAGATGTACAGTTTCTCATGGCTCAGCTAATTAACGTTAATGTGACCTCACCCAAGTGCATTCATAATAATAATGTACTGAGGCGATCTATGCAAAATGGTAAACGCCACCAACAATGGCTTAAAAAGCATCAGGTTTCATTATCACATTCATTCACTTTCCTGCACGTATGGAAGATGGCACGTTACACAGGTGAGGAAGCTCTTGAGATGGTCCTAGACAGTGACGAAGAGTTCACATTTTCCTCAGAAGAAGAGCGGGATGAACACTTGCATTTTGAAGAGTGACTTGATCCAGCCGTGGATACAATTTTGGATGAGTGAGTCATTTAGTTTTATTTACATTCGTTGACATGCTATTTTATATAAACATACATATGTGTGCTGTAGGCCTAGATGCGCAATCGATGAAGTGCGCGAATGTGTAATGTGTTTGCGGTGCTCTATCTCCAGTAATGGCCCAAGACTAATTAGTTTTTGTTCATCTTACACTATTTGCCCTGTCTCTTTTGCACTGTTTTTTTGTATTTTTTTATTTTTATTTACCACCACCATTTTTAAATCCAAACACAACCGTTTAAAGGTTTTTTTATTTTCTATTGTTTCCAAAAAACGTTCTTCTGCTTAACAAGGCTGCATTTATTTAATCCAAAATAAAACATTTCTTATTAGTATGAATGTTGAAAACGTCTCCGGTTACGTATGTAACCTAGGTTCCCGGAGAACAGGGAACGAGACGCTGCGTCAGCTTGACGCTACGGGGAACGCCTCCAGCATGACAGGTGTCTGAGCTACAATCGAATCACGTCAGTCCTACTGACCGGCGACAGCCGATGATGTCATCGAGGTGCGACCAGGAAGTATAAAAGGTCGCCTTTGCCAACATGACACCGCCCTTCGTCTTCAGGGACTGTCTGGCAGGCAAACCCTAAGGCATGGCAAAACGACGCAGCATCTTGTTCTCTGTTCTCAGGGAACCTAGGTTACATACGTAACCGGAGACGTTCCCTTTCGAAAGGGAACTCGGCTGCATCAGCTTGACGCTACGGGGAACGAAATACCAACGCCGCCATGCCGAGCAAAATTCAATTGCCACAAGCAAATTCAATTGAAATGCCTGAACCACCTCCCCTCTGGTCACCGAGGCTGTCAGTGACAGCATTCCCTTCGGTCATAACCCAAGCTATAAGCCTGAGTAGGAAGCTTCGACCACTTAGAGAAGTTCTACCCCGGCAACTCAAAGCCCTGGATCCAACCCATTCAAAGGAAGGGGGCTCCTTTAAGGGAATGTGGCTAGGGGGCCCTAGGGCGCCCCAGCCAGCCACTACCACCACCAAGGAGGCCTAGCTTGGTGCCTTTTTTAACGGGCGCTTCAGCCGGGCCATCCTTGTCTGTTCGATAACAGAGTAATGGTAAATGGACTGCATTTATATAGCGCTTTTAACAGACCAATGGCCATTCAAAGCGCTTTACACATTGCCTCACATTCACCCATTCACTCACTCACTCATACACCGACGGCAGTGTCAACCATGCAAGGCGCCATCCAGCTCGTCGGGAGCAGCTGGGGTTAGGTGTCTTGCTCATGGACACCTCGACACTTGGTCAGGTGGAACCGGGATGGAACCACCAACCTTCCGGTTTGCAGACAATCTACATGAACCACTGAGCCACTGCCGCCCCATAAGAGAGCCTCTGGATACTCGCCTCCTGAAGAAGCATCCAGTCCCAGGGACTGCAGAGTGGCAGTGTCCTCCTCGGACCAGATCTCAGAGACGGGAACCCCGGAGAGCAGCACTTAGCATAGCGCTTTCTACCCTTGCCAGCGAGGGGAGTAATCTACTCAATCCTAGGATCTACTGAGCTATTATCAGATAGAAACACTCAGGAGGCCAGACTGGCCTAAGAACTGATCTAATTGGGAGGCCACACTAGGGGCCTACGACCACCCGATCAGACCCAGGCAGCTTCGGCTCACATACGACCCTTCCGAAAGGAGGGGAGCTTAAAGGGGCTGCCCGGTAGGTAAACCAGTTTGCAGGCTAAAATCCCCTCCTCAAGGACCAAGTAGCAGAAGCGACACTAGTCGCGCTAGGGTGACCACTAGCTGTCAGCGTCATGCCAGTTAACAGTCCTTGTACTGAGAACCAAAGACCCATTAGGGAGGCCTAAAGAGGCCCATTGTATGATAGAAATGTATGCCAGAGAAGCCTGAGAAGTCATGCTCAGGAACTCGCTTAGAGGGAGGCCTGGCGAGGCCTACTACCTGATAGCAGTTGAAGCCCACTGTCAATGTAGCTGGAAACCAGAAACTTGTCTTCTCAGGGAGGCCTAGTGAAGGCCTACTACCTGAAAGTCGAGCTACACTAGCTAGCCGAGCATCCTAACTCAGGAACTTGCCCTCAAGGGAGGCCTAGTGAGGCCTACTACCTGATAGCGGGCCTGCTGGTAGGCCCAGTGCGGCATACTACCCAGCAACAGCCTAGAAGCTCCTGTGCTAGCTGACACGGCGACTGGCAAACAGGAGCCTTCCTTCAGGGAGGCCTGGTGAGGCCTACTACCTGCCAATGATTCATCATAACCTGCCAAGTGACTGAGCCCAAGAATGCGTCCTCAAGGGAGGCCTGGTGAAGCCTGCTACCTCATGCCGAGTCTTCAAGGAGGCCTAGTGCAGCCTACCACCCCTCAACAGCTTAGCAGCTTTTGCATGCTAGCTGACACAGCGACTGGCGAATGGGAGCCTGCTTTCGGGAGGCCTAATGGGGCCTAACACCTCACAGCATGCCTACAGGGACGGCTTCCTAGTGACAAGAGTGAAAAACTGTGATGTTATACCCTTGGGCTGACAGTAGCTTCTCTGCTGGCTGACAAAAATTAACATCCAACTGTTAACTAGGGTTATAGTTGGGAAAATCTGCTACTTGAAAGCCGACATAGTTGGGGAGCAACCTTCCCAAACGTCGGGACTCAATCGCAAGGAGGCCAAACTTTGAGGCCTACCACCTGACCTGGAGTCTACTGCCAAGACTGCTCCAGCTGGCTACTCACAGCCAACTGGCCTAAAAATCATCCCAGCCTAGCTGGGTGACCCATCCAGGAGGCCTCCAATTCCTTCTGGAGCCAACTGTACAATGGTGCAGTCTTAACGGCAGCGCCTACAAGCCCTGGAACCTAATCACATTGTCCATAGCAGGGTACTCGGCAAACCAAAACGCCCTGTACCCCCTAAGCGGGGGGAGTACCACATACGCCACCCACCTCAATGAAGGCCCTAGCTTTAATAGCGGCCTACAATACCGTGCGAGGGCATCAGCCATGGCAATGCTCTGGCTACAAGGGAGCTCACGACCAAACCTACATCAACAAAAGGTTGCGAAGTGCTGCTCAACCCGAGCCATGGGTGAGGCAGAATGATACAAAGCTAGGAGTGGAGGTACTCAAATCTACCCTACCTTGTCAGAGGAGTACTGCCAACTGGCCAGGTCATATAAGGAGGGCCAGAGCCTGCCAAAGAGCTGGCGGCTTTCTTAAGAAACTAGCTCTGAAAGGCAGGGCTGTGCTTAAGCATACAGTCTTTTCGTACTCATATGAAAAACAGGCTAGACCCTGCCCCACGACCACTGGCTAAGTCGCTATCAATTCTGCACAGCACCAACCTGCATTACTAATGAAAGCCCCAGAACGCAGGTAAGGGGGCGGGCCTTGGCCGGACAACTCTACATAAGAGGAGGCTACATTAGGGACAATAAAAAAGCTAGATTCAAAAAAGAACAGTTACCCAGAGCGCCCAAGCTTCTTGGCTTGCGCCTCCGTAATCCCTAGAAAGCCTAGGCCAATCTAGATCTATACCCGAGGTCCGAGAGGGCCGCTTTAATATTGTACCAAACAAAAAAGGGCAATCGGGTAGAAGTGCCAGTCGTATATTAGGTCTGGCTCTAGATCTAACTGTAGTTCTAACGTAGTCTGATCCTGCATTTTCCAGAACTTATACTGAGAATGGATACAGACCGCCTTACCCTGAGGCAGCTACCAGTTAGCAGCTTAATACTAGGAGAAAAATGCCTAGCTTTTCCACACAAAGGAAACCAGCGATCTCTGAAGCCCTCAGCGGGGAGCGTAAGTCAGAAAATATGTAATAATTTCCCATATATATGGGACTTACCCGCTCGCCTGCGGCACACCATGATATCTTCCCAAATGAATGCTTAGGTGTACTACTACCACGGGCTGAGGGAGGCGCACTCACAAGCCAAGCCAGGCAGGCCGTCAGAGTCTGACGTATCTTTTCCTCCGCTCATCACAGGCCCGCCCGGCCTGGTGTAAAAAGCGCCTGGGGAGAAAAAATAGGAGAAGGACGCCCCACTAGTCTCAGCGCGCCCTAGGGGGAGGAGACCTGTCCCAGCGCGGTCTTCTTCGCTGGAACCGGCCCTGCGCCCCGGCGTCCTTCCGACTCCTAGCGCGGGAGTCCCGCCTCTTCTGCGCCCTACTCCGCCACTGAGGCGCCACGAGCGACACTGGCTCGCTGGTCCTGTCGCTGGTCCTCGGGCCATGACGGACCAGGGCCTCCCGCCTGCCTGGCGCGGCCCGGATCTCCGCGGAATGCATGATTTAAATGCTGCCGAGCGCGCCTTCGCCTCTCTGAATCTTTCCACCACCGCCTCAACGGAGGTGCCAAAGAGTTCAGAGGGCGAAACCGGGGCATCGGTTTTCTCTTTCGCCCCGATGTCCGCCAGGTTCAGCCACAGATGTCTATCTGTAGCTACCATAGCCGCCATTGCACGCCCGATGGCGACTGCTGTCTGCTTGGAAGCATGGAGAGCCAGGTCTGTGGTGAGGCGGAGCTCAGCCATCGCGTCAGGGGGTAGGCCCTCCCCCTGATCGAGATCCTTCAGTAAGTCGGCCTGATACACCTGCAGCACCGCGGTGGTGTGCAGTGCTGCAGCGGCCTGACCTGCTGACGTGTACGCCCTGCCGTTTAAGCATGCGGTACTTCTCAGCGTTTTAGACGGCAGGGTGGGAGCTCTAAGTGTCGATGGCCTCCCTGATGCGAGATAGTTTGCAAACGTCTCATCAATCGGAGGCATCGACACATACCCAGACTCGGCCAATCCCTCGACATCAGCGAAGTTTCCACGCTGATGCCGAATTATCCTGGCCGAGTATGGGTTCTTCCATGCCCCCGTGATCTGATCATGTAGATCGGGGAGGAATGGAAGGCTCCCCAGAGGTGATGGGTTCTGGCCGGAGAGAAAGCGATCGTCCAGGCGACCAGGACGTTCGGGTTCTCTCCTAGCGCGCCGCCATTGTAACTCCAGCCTGTTGGTGGCGCGCTCCATAACTCCCACCAACTCCGCATACTCGGGGCAAGATGGCTGAGAGGGTTCGGCCTCAACCGATTCATCACCACCCTAACCAGCCATCCTCTGTTCAAACGGAAGAGCATCGGCTGACGAGGAGGAGAAATTCGACTCCTCCCCCGACAGCCGTCCCTCGCGACCTGGCTGGTCATCTGTGAGGACTACGCCCTCCTTCAGACGACGAGCCAAGTCCGTCTGGGAACCCCAGGACCTACGCCGCCGCTCAGCCTTGGCGTGAGCGGGACCGTCCCCAGAAGCTGGTTCCTCTTCCCTCGAGATGGGAAAACGCTCACAGTTCGCGCAAGAGGCTCCCTCGAGAACCTCCCGCGCGTGCTCTTCCCCCAGGCAGTACACACAGAGATTGTACGTGTCCTCAGGCGTCAAATACCTGGGACACGGATCCGCACACTTCCTAAAGTGCCGCGTCTTCTGTGAGCACTTCATCCTTTACTAACACAATTCTCTTTTTTTGCAACACCAGACAGATCTGACAGTCACTGAAGACGAAGAAGCGGTGTCATGTTGGCAAAGGCGACCTTTTATACTTCCTGGTCCCACCTTGATGACATCATTGGCTGTTGCCGGTCAGTAGCACTGACGTGATTCGATTGTAGCTCAGACACCTGTCACGCTGGAGAGGCGTTCCCCGTAGCGTCAAGCTGACGCAGCGCGAGTTCCCTTTCGAAAGGGAACTGCATTTATCTGAAAAAGAAATCTATAGTAACATTATACACTACCGTTCAATAGTTTGGGCTTAGTAAGAGTTTAGTTTGTTTGTTACTGTTTGTTTTTTTTAATACTTTTTTTTTATTAATACTTTTATTAGCAAAGTTGCCTTATATTGATCAAAAAACACAGTAAAGACATTTATAATGTTACAAAATCTTTTTGCCGTATATACCCGAATATAAGACAAGGTTTTTGTCCTAAAAATAGGCTGAAAAATGGGGGGTCGTCTTGTATTCGCAATATAGACCAAATCACGGGGGAAAGGGAGAAAGCAGAGGGAAACAGTAGAGGGCCCCAACACGATAGGTTACGTAATTAGTGACTGTTCACATGCACACTAGTAAGATGATAACTCACAAATATCAGCTTATTGAAATAACCAGTTTTCCCCCGTTTACATGCAAACCAGTAAACTGACAATGCAAGTAAACCGCGTTTACATTACTTTATTAATAAACCGGGTTATTTCCTTGTAGTGACGTCAAAAATAATAATGTCCGTATCTCAGTATTCCCCTAAATGTTACATCAGTTGTGATGTTAAATAAAGCGTGCACCGTGTCAGCGGGAGATTTACGGCTCATATTATCCCTCATGCAGTTACAGATGCAGCGTTTTGACTGAACCTCTTCTACTTCTGCATGAGATGAGAACACATCTTTACAAATGTTCTGGGTCTTAAAAGAGTCTGCATTTGTCATATATATGTCCTTATTTCATGCAAAACGCTAGCTCGCTCTGTCTGGAAGCATTTCAATTAGCTCTCACACTTCAATAAGCCGACAGAAAGCAGGTTAATGCGTTTACATGCCGCGCAAAATCAGGATAAGAGGCAAAAAACTAACTGTCCCGGCCGGTTTATGCTTAAGCCGTTTATGACCTTACTCCGCTAAAAGAAAACGGGTTACCGCGTTCACATGAGCATGTTCACTGTCGGCTTATTAGGCATAAAGAACGTGCATGTAAACGCACTAATTGTTATGAATGAAATAAACATTAAAATGCCGCCATCAAAAAGTGCCGCCCATTTGCGCTGCTGTTCTTATTGCAACCCCACAGTTTGGTTTGTTTCAAGACTTTAACGTCAGATGTGTTTGTTCATTCATTCATTTCTGAACTCACTGACAGAGTGCATTTTATGACAAAATCCAAGTATTTAATGAATGGTGTTAAAATGTTTTTTTTTTTTTCCCCAAGTTAAATTATGTTCTTTTGAAAACCAGATTTTTTTCCTACAAAAATCCATTTTTTCCCCAAAATAAGTCTGGAAAATGGGGGGCGCTGTCCTATATTCAGGGTCGTCTTATATTCGGGTATATACGGTCCGTTCCATTTAGTTAAATCTTTGATTTATCAAAGAATCCTGAAAAAATTACACAACTGTTTTGATTATAATTTAATAATAATCATTCATGTCTGTTGAGCATATATATCAAATCATCATATTATGTATAATCATCATACAAAATGACAAACCTCCAGCAAATAGTTTAAAGACTGGGTTAAATTGTTGAAATTAGTGTTTTATTCCACCAACATAGTAGTAAACCTGGTCTGGCTCAGTTTAAAAAAAGGACAAAATAGCATTCCTATGCAGCATTACGGCACAAATAATCAAATAAAATTATGACAAAATGACAAATTATAGGAAACCGGAAGGTAATTATTATAAACTTCATTATAAACTGAAACAAAACAATAAATAAGGATAGCTAGATAGACAGACAGACAGATAGACAGGCAGAAGTATAGATAGACAGACAGAAGTATAGATAGACAGACAGACAAAAGTATAGATAAACAAACAGACAGACAGAAGTAAAGATAGACAGACAGACAGAAGTATAGATAGACAGAAAGAAGTATATGTAGATAGATAGATAGACAGAAAGAAGTATACGTAGATAGATAGACAGACAGAAAGAAGTATAGATAGACAAAAACATAGACAGACAGATAGAGAGACAGAAGTATAGATAGACAGATAGACAAAAAGGAGTATCGATAGACAAAAGTATAGACAGACAGACATATAGACAGAAAGAAGTATAGATAGACTAAGGTATAGACAGACAGAAGTACAGACAGACAGAAGTACGGACGGACAGACAGATAGATAGATACATTTCAGTTCAGTCTGTAAGAGAGTTCCTATGAATAACACAAAATGACATAGAGGGGACATAGACACCCTGTGTTATAACACCGGTCACAATTGTGACCATCTTCATTTATCTGCAGCCTGACTACAGAATAAACCATGTATTAATATAATTTCAATATGTATGTATGTATAACACTTTCATGATGATGTGTGCAAAAAAACGTCGTTATTGTGTTAAGATGACAGTACCATGAAATAAATGTGTGGTTACATGACCAAACTACCCAACAATGTTACAGCTGCCCAGAACTCATGTAGACATCTTAAATTTGTATTATAAATGAACATTTGCTTCATAATAGAAGTTGCTTTTTAATACTACACTAAATTATGTGAGGAAAATTTGTGGTCACAATGGTGACCGGTGGGATTTTAAGTGTGGATGGTGAAGACCATTTGGAAAACGGTCTAAAAGAAAATCCAGCAGTGAAGCCACTGACTCAGACCGTTGAGCACAATATCTCGATGCCATGCCACCACCGCTAGGCTGAATGAAAGAACTAGATATTGGTACATTTCACCCCCAGAAGTAAACTTCAGTGACTTCTCGTGCTGTGGAAGGATAAACATGTGCGAGTAAGCATCCTTTAGATCAAATCAATATTCTACAGACCTCCTTATGGAGGACAAACCCCTGATGGGCTTTTTTTCAGTTCAGTTCTAAATTGGAAACATAACTTTGTAATTGATTACCTCAAATGTTTGAGTTTTGCCAGATTATTTGGGTTTAAAGTGTAGCTAAAACATGTATCTTAATATTTTTCAGCCTTTTGTTCTTAAATGGGTTTTAAGTCACAGGTACTATCAGTATGAGAATAGTCTGAACTAAATTTCAAGTGTCTAACAAAGGGTCACTCTCATTCTTGCGTAATAATCAAGGAACTTTGCTTGATTAAAAAAATGCAAAAATGTATAATAAGTTTCAGTTTCGAATGGGAAGTGATGAAGAGTTTAATGCTTAATAACCAAGGAACTTTGCTGCCGTACCATGGGTGCAGCAGGTGCAATGATATTACGCAGCACCTGAAAATGGGCTAACTTCCATCAACATAACCAACGTGACAACCTGCTTGCACAGAGAACTTGCTGGGGACATGGTACGGCAGCAAAGTTCAAAATTAGACCACTGACACAGACTTAACTAAAAGAACAAATTAAAATCATTGTGATATTCTCAAAGATTTATTAATTTATAAGCAACAGAATCAGTGCAAATACACTGCAAACATGTAATATATTGCTTGGTTTATAAGGCAAGATAGACTTCAAAATAGTGCTCTGTCTTTATGATCCAAAACAACAAGACTTGCTCTGATTATTTTTTTAAACACACTTCTAAGTACATAAGTTTAGTAAACAACATTCCTGAGAACAAATGGAAGATATATATATATATATATATATATATATATATATATATATATATATATATATATATATATATATATATATATATTTTTTTTTTTAATGCTCTTTATACTTGACAACCTGCATTTTTTTTGCTTGACAACCTGCAAACTGTCTTTCATAAGTCTTTGTTTGAAGGGTATTTTTATTTTATTTATTTTTTTACAGAAACTCAAACTTTCAACAGCACTAAAGTTTAGGGATATCAACTGTTGACAGGATGACCCAGTTGACTCCAAATCCCACATGGAAAAGTTTTAAACATCCGTGATTCTTATATATTCCAACAGAATACTGTAATGATCATATATGCTGCAAATACCACATATACAAATTGCACAATATTAACATGTTTTCAATCATATATTATAATGTAATTATGCATCGTGCATTTTTTTATTCATTTTTTTATCAAGATGCAGCTTACATTGATTTAAGCCAAAATGCAACTTAGTTATGTCTTGACTAAATCTTGATGTGGTATCACAATTGAAATAATGATCATATATAATAATCTAATGGTTAAAAAATAAAACCTGTCTGACTTCCTTTTTCTTCCACAGAAAGATCTATATGAAAACATTCAAAGACCAAGCAAGCAGATTTGTACTACAAGTTCCAAACCCATAAGACATTTGTTCATCTTCAGAACACAAATGAAGATCTTTTTGATGAGATCTGAGAGCTTTATGTCCCTCCATTTAAAGTCTACGCAACTACCACTTAGACGCTTCAAAAAGTTCATAAAGAGATCATAAAACTAAACCATATGAATTGAGCGGTTTAGTCCAAATGTTCTGAAGAGACTCGATCACTTTATATGGTGAACTGTGCTGTACAGTTGGTGTGTAACGGTACACGGAAGTCAACCTCAGTTTTGGGGACACGGTTCGATATGGATTCAGTACAATAGGAAATATGGTAACACTTTAGGGTCTATTAACTATGACTTTGCTTTAATAAACCCCTAATTACTGCTCGTTGGTAAGGTTGTTAAGCTTAGGTACTGGGTAGGATTAAGGAAGGGATGTAGAATAAGGTCATGCAGAATAAAGCATTAATATGTGTACTATAATTACTGTGTAATATACGTACTTATAAACATTTAATATCCTATATTGATAATATAGAACTGAATGTCAGAATGGGAAAGAAAGGTAATTTAAGCAATTTTGAGCGTGGCATGGTTGTTGGTGCCAGGCAGGCCGTATTTGAGTATTTCACAATCTGCTTAGTTACTGGGATTTTCACTCACAACCATTTCTAGGGTTTACAAAGAATGTTGTGAAAAGGGAAAAACATCCAGTATGCGGCAGTCCTGTGGGCGAAAATGCCTTGTTGAAGCTAGAGGTCAGAGAAGAATGGGTCGACTGATTCAAGCTGATAGAAGAGCAACTTTGACTGATATAACCACTCGTTACAACCGAGGTATGCAGAAAAGCATTTGTGAAGCCACAACGCGCTCAACCTTGAGGCGGATGGGCTACAACAGAAGAAGACCCCAC
Organism: Gobiocypris rarus; assembly: GCA_023029165.1. Classification (NCBI taxonomy): domain Eukaryota; kingdom Metazoa; phylum Chordata; class Actinopteri; order Cypriniformes; family Gobionidae; genus Gobiocypris; species Gobiocypris rarus. The sequence goes on along the minus strand of CM040919.1, from coordinate 22,850,068 downwards.
CGGGTACAACTCATCTTCACTACAAATAGGAAAGAGGCTACAATTTGCACGAGCTCACCGAAATTGTACAGTTGAAGACTGGAAAAATGTTGCCTGGTCTGATGAGTCTCGGTTTCTGTTGAGACATTCAGATGGTAGAGTCAGAATTTGGCATAAACAGAATGAGAACATGGATCCATCATGCCTTGTTACCACTGTGCAGGCTGATGGTGGTGGTGTAATGGTGTGGGGATGTTTTCTTGGCACACTTTAGTGCCAATTGGGCATCGTTTAAATGCCATGGCCTACCTGAGCATTGTTTATGACCATGTCCATCCCTTTATCACCATGTACCCAACCTCTGATGGCTACTTCCAGCTGGATAATGCACAATGTCACAAAGCTCGAATCATTTCAAATTGGTTTCTTGAACATGAAAATGAGTTCACTGTACTAAAATGGCCCCCACAGTCACCAGCTCTCAACCCAATAGAGCATCTTTGGGATGTGGTGGAATGGGAGCTTCGTGCCCTGGATGTGCATCCCACAAATCTCCATCAACTGCAAGATGCTATCCTATCAATATGGGCCAACATTTCTAAAGAATGCTTTCAGCACCTTGTTGAATCAATGCCACGTAGAATTAAGACATTGCGAAATTGGGTCAAACACAGTATTAGTATGGTGTTCCTAATAATCCTTTAGGTGAGTGTATGATGTAGGAGTAGCATAAGCTTGATGTCTCTCAGGGGTAACTCTTTTGGCATAAGTCGACGTGTACAGTAAAAAAAATGCTTAACTTAAAAAGGCCTTTATTAGTCCCCTGCAGATGGATTACTTTTATGATGGATAGATGCGCTTTTATGGCGATCAAAATCTTGAATCACTCCCATTAAAAAGCTTGGAAGAGCAAGGACATTATATAACTGATTGTATTCATCTGAAAGAGCTAGGATGGCTTGAGGGAGAATAAATCACAGTCTAATTTTCATTTTGGGGTGAATCCTTTAATTCTCTTTGATGTTTCAAGGCCATGACAGGGTGTTCAATGTATTTATTCAATTTGTGTGTGTGTGTGTGTGTGTCGACTGGTAATCCCTACGGTATGGGGACAAAATGTCCCCACAAAGATGGCAATATCCAAAATCCTTGTCCTTGTGGGGACATTTTTTGGTCCCCATGAGGAAAACAGGTCATAAATCACACTAAGTGATGTTTTTTGAAAAAGTAAAAATGCAGCATGTCTCCTGTGATGGGTAGGTTTAGGGGCAGGGGCAGTGTAGGGGGATAGAAAATAAGGTTTTGTACAGTATAAAATGCATTACGCCTATGGAATGTCCCCATAAAACATGAAAACCCAACATGTGTGTGTGTGTGTGTGTGTGTGTGTGTGTGTGTGTGTGTGTGTGTGTGTGGACTGGTAATCCCTACGTTATGGGGACAAAATGTCCCCACAAAGATGGCAATATCCAAATTTTTGTCCTTGTGGGGACATTTTTTTGGTCCCCATGAGGAAAGATCTTATAAATCACACTAAGTGATGTTTTTGAAAATGTAAAATGCAGCATGTCTCCTGTGATGGGTAGGTTTAGGGACAGGGGCAGTGTAGGGGATAGAAAATACGGTTTGTACAGTATAAAATGCATTACGCCTATGGAATGTCCCCATAAACATGGAAACACAACATGTGTGTGTGTGTGTGTGTGTGTTTTGTTTTGTTTTTTCCTGAGCAAAGTTAAGTTTGCTATCAAGTTGAAATTGTCATTCACTGAAATCGTATATGGTTAATATATAAAGAGGTATTGTAATATTGACTGAAATCATGTATGATAATTATATGTATTTTATGTATATTATATAAGCTTGAAGAGCAAACTAAATTTCCCTATTACAAAAATATGAACTCTGTATGAAATACATATAAACAAAAGACAACATTTTTAAATAAATCCTATGTCCAGATAAATTAAAAAAGGGTAAATAAATCCAGCGACAGTCTCTGTTTAAGCAAACATTCATTGTGTAAGGCTGAAGTCTCTCTCTGAGTGCTTGATCTGGTTGTTTGGACAGATGAATGACCCTTACTGATCTCATATCTCACTCAAGTGATGCTCCAGTGAGGGAAGCCTGATTAAATTATGGAGTGCAGCCAGACATTTGTTTTGTTCTGACACTGAGTCAAGTCTCAAGACTATTAGTTTCATGGCTTGTGGTAAAAAACAATGGCTTCCATTTAGAGAAGGGAGTAGCTGGTACTATCCATGTCAGTGCTTGCAACATTTTATAATCATTGAAGACCACAATGACCACTGATGTGTAATCTATTTGACATGGCATATGGAGAGAGACAGTTAGGTATTTACACAAGAGAACTCTAGTCCACAATCAAAATAGCAAGAGACGACATGGTTTATGGCATTAAACATCCCGCACACAACTACATAGGCTACATGTAGTGCTGCACATCATCCATCTTAAATCCACACTCCACAAATGCCTTTTGGTAGCCTGACGTGGTCATACTCAATCTAGTCAGAATAGGAGTCTGATACTGCTCCACACACGCTAGAATACCTAAGTAACGTTAGAAGAAAAAGATGAGTGTAAACGATCTTTGCCAGTGTTGTAAAAAAATAAATAATTTAAAGATACACAGAGTACTTACCAACACGATTATAATTTCTGAGAGATATAGTGAAGGTGAATGCATATACGAAAAAGTTTAGGATAAGAGCACATTCAACCCAAGCGCCTTCGATTACGTTACTGTTTATCATCTGTCCATCCTCGTCTAAAGCCCGCCCTGACAATTTCATTGGTCCGAACAGTTTCTGTTCGGGCATAATTACTCCTCTATGGATCAAGTCCAGACCGAATTGCCCGGGCAAAAATGTTGTGTGGGGCTAAATTCGGCTGGCACCCAGGCTAGCCTTTTGGCTCAGCCAGGACTCAAACCAGAAATCTTCCTGCTGTGAGACAACCCACTGAGCCTTATGGCAACACATGTATGACAGAATCATAATTGTAACACTATAGGCCAGTGGTTTTCAAACCTGTCCTGGAGGACCACCAGCCCTGCACATTTTGTGTGTCAAAATCACACCTGCTTGAACTCATCAGCTCATTACTAGAGACTGCAAGACCTGAAATGGGTGTGTCTGATATAGGGAGACATACAAAATGTGCAGAGCTGGTGGTCCTCCAGGACAGGTTTGAAAAGCACTGCTATAGGCATTCTTCACTCTATAGGCATTATAACTCTGGGTTATTACACCAGAGAGAGGGAGAAAAGTGACATCTGTAGAATATAAATAATCATTCTTACATTTCACTGATTGCTGTTTATTTTGGGGCTGCGGTGAGAGGTTCAGGACACCTGCGGACAAATGAGGCACAGAAAGGCATTTCCATTTACTCTTTCTGGTGGCAGGCTGCATTCACCACATGAGGTGTATAGGAACCTTTATTCATTTTATGGGTGATTTAATCTCATCTAAGTGGCAGGGCGACTTCCCGCATGTTAACATAAACAGAGCAGCCAATAGATGATAAAAGGACAATGACAGACAAGCCAAAAAGAGGTTGGCAAAAATGGTGAGCTGTGCTGTTAAAGAAAGTCTCATGGTTTGTCTCACTGAACTCTTACCCTCTGGCTGAACCCACCGCAGGGTCTAAAAGGAAACTCTCACACCCATTCCAGGCCACTCACTCAGGAAAACAAACTAGAAACAGCACTGTTGATGCACACTGTCAACCCAGATTGTCATGGAAAGGGAGAGAATGGGAAGGAGATAATTCTGAAGGAATGTGTACAGGATACCTATTAGAATTTCTACTGACTTAAAAGGAATCTAAAAAGGTTCCAAATGGTAATTACAACATAATATAAAACATAAATGTACCATTCATTTATAACATGTCTGTCTGTTTAGTTTATCTTTAAATTGTGTTTACATCCTGTCACATTTTCCTTTGTCTTAGTTTCCCGCAACTTGTTTGTCACCATAGTTAACCTCGTGGATTATGTTTCAGCTGTGTTCAGTTAATTATCTTGTTTCAGTTTGCTATTTAATTTCTTCCCTGGTCCTCACTCTTTGTCCTTGCTGTTCAACCTTGCTTCTGAGCGTTAAGGTTAAAGTTTATGTTATATTTTGCTCTTCTGAGTCTACTGCGTGTTCCTGTGCAACCCACCATGACAGATTACCAGACCACCCAAAAAGATGGACGATCAGGTAACAATTCTTGTCCTGGTTTAGGACAGCCAAGATATGCTGTCATGTCTCACCCATTTTATTCCTGTGGCTGTTGCTAGCGATCTCGAGGATGAGACGCTGAAGACGCTATTCAGAATTGGGGTCACTTACCATCATCACGTGGACACCCAGACACCGTGGGACTGAGCTGGAGAGAAGCAGTAAGAGAAGCAGAACCAGAGAGGACTCCAGTCCGTGACCGGAGTCTAGAGGTTTCAGCACTGCCAATTCAAATGGTCACAATGCCACCTAGCCAAATGATCACAGTTCCTCCTGTCTCAAGTCCAGAGTAGACTCCGCCCCCTGTCTCCAGTCCAGAGTGGGCTCCGCCCCCTGTCTCCGGTCCAGAGTGGACTCCACCTCCTGTCTCTGGTCCAGTGTGTACTCCACCTCCTGTCTCCAGTCAAGTCTAGAGTGGACTCCACCTCCTGTCTCCAGTCTAGAGTGGACTCCGCCTCCTGTCTCCAGTCCAGAGGAGACTCCACCGCCTGTCTCCAGTCTAGAGTGGACTTCGCCTCCTGTCTCCAGTCTAGAGTGGACTCCGCCTCCTGTCTTCAGTCTAGAGTGGACTCCACCTCCTGTCTCCAGTCTAGAGTGGACTCCGCCTCCTGTCTCCAGTCCAGAATGGACTGCCTCCTGTCTCCCATCCAGAGTGGACTCTGCCTCCTGTCCTCCTGTTCATCACTCTTCCCTGTTCCTCTTGTCCCTCCTGTGGCTCCTCCCAATACATTTTTGCCATGGCCACTTGAACTCCCTGAGCTGCCATCTTAATTGTCTCATTTCAGGTTAGTATTTAAGTTCTTCCCTGTTTCTCACTCTTTGTCTGGTAACTGTTATGTTTGAGTGTGTTTTCCTTGCTGTTCAGCCTTGCTTCTAAGCGTTAACATTAAAGTTTGTTATATTTGGATCTCCTGAGTCTACTGCCTGTTCCTGTGCAACCCACCGTGACATCATTTAGTTCCTGCTATAATTCCTAACAGGATTTAATGCTCTTACAGGACATCAAGGGATAAAAAAAGTAGGGTTTTAAAACTATCATAGTACCCTATGTGATTTAGCTTATCTAGTTGCAAGATATTGTTAATTCAATACAATCAGGGCCTAATTTTATTTTATTTTTTTTGCTTGCCAGCCACTGTGACTAGTGGTTTTGTTTTCCAAAGTTACTATCCACTCAGCATCTTCGCTGGCCACAATTTTGAAATCGATACCATAAGGAAAAATTGAATACAGGTCTGTACAGTGCGACAAAAAAAAAAAAAAAATATTCGTTCAGAAATGTCTTTCTATTTCTTACCCTCTCGCTTGAGAGTGTCAATGATGGCCCTCTGGACAGCAGTCAGGTCGGCAGTCTTACCCATGATTGCGGTTTTGAGTAATGAACCAGGCTGGGAGTTTTTAAAAGCCTCAGGAATCTTTTGCAGGTGTTTAGAGTTAATTAGTTGATTCAGATGATTAGGTTAATAGCTCGTTTAGAGAACCTTTTCATGATATGCTAATTTTTTGAGATAGGAATTTTTGGTTTTCATGAGCTGTATGCCAAAATCATCAGTATTAAAACAATAAAAGACCTGAAATATTTCAGTTGGTGTGCAATGAATCTAAAATATATGAAAGTTTAATTTTTATCATTACATTATGGAAAAGAATGAACTTTTATCACAATATGCTAATTTTTTTAGAAGGACCTGTACAGCTACAAGTTATTATTTTTATAATTGATTTTATGCAGTACATGCACACTTGAGTTTTGTTTATAAAATGCAGATGTTTGAAAACTGAACCAGCCCAAATTTTGTCCACCCGCCCAAGACCATGTTATGATTTTGAAAAGTTCCTTCATTTTATTTTTTATCAACTTTATCTAGTTTTGACACTTTTGAACAGCTTAAAGCGCTAATGTTTAAGGAGGAGTTTAAGAATTGTTTACCCGAGAAAATTGTGGTTTACTTAAATGAGCAGAAAGTATCCTCTCTCACTGACGCTGCTGTTTCCCTTATCGAGGGAACTCGCACTGCGTGATTGCGTCATGAAGCACTCGTTAAATCGAACGTCACGGGTGGATGACGTCATTGACCAGGAAACTATATACAGAGAGTGCAGAATTATTAGGCAAGTTGTATTTTTGAGGATTAATTTTATTATTGAACAACAACCATGTTCTCAATGAACACAAAAAACCCATTAATATCAAAGCTGGATATTTTTGTAGTTTATTAGGAAGTAGTTTTTAGTTTTAGCTATTTTAGGGGGATATCTGTGTGTGCAGGTGACTGGGGCTGGATGCCATGGTGCAGACGTGGCCGAGGCTGCGTCTGAATGCCTTTCCCCCTCTGGCGTTGATTCCAGGAGTTCTAGAGAGAGTTCGCCAGAACGGGGTCAGGCTATTGTTGATAGCCCCATTCTGGCCGGGCCGAGTATGGATGTCCGATATTGTGTCTCTCCCGGAGGGTCCTCCTTGGGAAATTCCAGTCAGGGAGGACCTCCTGTCTCAGGCGTCGGGGTCAATCCTGCACCCGCAAACGGAGTTGTGGAAGCTGTGGGCCTGGCCCCTGAGGGGGTTCAGTTCATAGGCTCGGGTCTCTCTACTGAGGTAGTTGAGACCATGTTACATTCTAGAGCTCCTTCTACGAGGAGGCTTTATGCCCTAAAGTGGAGAGTCTTTGTTGCGTGGTGTACAAACCATTCGTTGAATCCGCTTAACTGTCAAGTCAATTCAGTGCTTGAATTTCTCCAGGAAAAGTTCTCTTCAGGGTTATTCCCGTCCACTCTAAAAGTGTATGTGGCGGCTATATCAGCTTACCATGTTCAATTGGATGGTGCTTCATTGGGTAGACACCCATGTGTAACTCGCTTCCTCTGTGGTACTTTGAGGTTGAGGCCTGCGGCACGTTCAAGGGTACCAACCTGGGATTTGGCTATAGTCCTAGAAGGCCTATCGTTGGCTCCCTTTGAACCGATCGAAGAGGTGCCGGAGAAATTTCTTACACTAAAAACACTTTTTCTTCTGGCTATTTCCTCATTAAAGAGAGTAGGGGATTTACAAGCATTGTCAGTTGCTCCCTCTTGCTTAGAATTTGCACCTGGTATGGTGAAGGCGTTCCTGTTCCCGAGGGAAGGTTGCGTCCCTAAGGTCCCCACTAATGTGGGGGTCCGATAGTGCTTCAGGCCTTTTCCCCACCTCCATTTCAAAACCTTGATACACGGAGAAACTAAATTTGCTCTGTCCAGTGAGATCGCTAGATGCTTATGTCCACAGAGCTGCCCTGTGGCGCAAGTCTGATCAACTATTTGTCTGTTTCGGCTCCCCGAGTAAAGGGAAACCTGCCTCTAAGCAGACGCTGAGTAAATGGATAGTCGAGGCTATTTCATTAGCATATGAGTCGGCCGGACATTCTTCACCTTTAAAAGTCTGAGCCCATTCTACTAGGAGTATGGCGACCTCTAAGGCTCTTCTGTCAGGGGTCTCCCTCCAGGAAGTATGTGATGCGGCAGGGTGGTCCTCTCCGCACACATTTGAGAGGTTTTATAACCTGGACGTGGCTTCTACGTATGTAACCATGGTTCCCTGAGAGGGAACGAGACACTGCGTCGCTTTGCCATACTCCGGCATGCCTGTGACCGACTTGTTCGACCTATCAGAAGCTGACACTGTTTGGTTCAGGGGTGCTATATATAGTTTCCTGGTCAATGACGTCATCCGCCCGTGACGTTCGTGCACGCCATTGGACTGATTTCACGAGTGCTTCATGACGCAATCACGCAGGGGCGTTCCCGTAGCGTTCCGACGCAGTGTCTCATTCCCTCTCAGGGAACCATGGTTACATATGTAACCTGAGACGTTTTTCTGATGAGTTTGTGCTTACTCATAAAGTAATTTTTTCAGGCACAAAGCGTAATTTCCCTGATCGATTTCGCAGTTTCAAGGATGTCACAGTGATCCCTGAGAACGTTTCAAGTGCAGACAGTAGTGAAAGTTGCGAATGTTTTTATTGTCATGAGGTGAGGCATCTTATTGCTGCGTGTCCCTTTCTGAAATGTAAAGCTAGCAAGAAAGCAAACACTTCAAAGAGTGTTGCATGAGTTGAGCGACCTAACTTTTCTTCTGAACCGATCTCTTTGAACACAGGCGCTGAATCTACTTTTGAGCCGTTTTCCTTTTTATGGTGTTGTTTCGCTTGACAAAGCCAAATTAGAAATGAAATCTATTCGCATGCTCCGTGATACAGGCGCCACACAATCCTTTATTTTAGAGAGTGTGTTGCCATTTTCAGAACAGTCAAATTGTGGTACCAATGTGCTAGTTCAAGGCATTGATCTTTCGGTGGTTAAAGTTCCTTTGCGTAATGTCTTTTTGCGCTCTGAGATTGTTTCGGGGAACGTTAAACTGGCAGTTTGGACTGAATTACCTGTTAAAGGTTTATAAAAATGTAAAGACTTTTTTGTATTTCTAATTCTGCTGAGACAGAGGAAAATGTTGATTTGGTTGAGTTAAAAATGAGTGCACTTCCTAACGTTGATTTACAATTTGGAAAAGCAATGTTAATTGAGGCACAACGCGCCGATCAATCTCTGTGTCACTGTGTTGCAGCTGTCGTCGAGCCGACCTTTTTGCCAGAGCATTCTGTGGCTTACTTCTTTGAAGATGGTGTTCTTATCAGTAAGTGGTCTCCACATCATGTCAAGGATGAATGGGGCAAAAAAGGTGTTCAGAAAACATACATGCTTTGTTTAAATATTTATTTTGGCCTGAGATGAAATCAGACATTGCTAAATTCTGTAAGTCTTGTCATGCGTGTCAGTTATCTGGCAAGCCCAATCAGGTTATTCCTCCCGCGCCATTGAAACCGATACCTGTACCTGTGTTGAACCATTCGAGCGGATTTTGATTGATTGTGTTGGGCCATTACCAAAAGCTAAATCTGGAAATTCCTACTTATTAACATTAATGTGTACTTCGACTAGGTATTCTGAAGCGATAACACTACGTTCTCTTAAAGGGCACCTATTATGCAAAAATCACTTTTATAAGGTGTTTCAACATAAATGTGTGTTGGCAGTGTGTTTAATCCCCATAAATAATAAGCAGTGTCTCAGAACAAGCCGTTTCCAGATTCCTGCAGTGTGACGTCGCACTGCAGAGGCCCCGCCAACACATATTGATTGACACTGACATACTAGCACAGACCCCTCCCTCAGAGAGCTGTAGCTGAGCTGTTCACAGTCCGTTTATCTCCTCGCCAGAGCATTAACAGCAGCATTTAAGTAAGAACTGTGTTCCATTAAAGCTACTAAAGTTCAGTCAGTCAAGAGCAGTGAGTGAATTTCTGTTTATCGTCTGTTGTTTGACAGAGAACTAGTCTAGTTTAATAGACTACTCACGGATGTGCTGACATTCATCTAGCTCTGTGCGCATGCGACAGTAGCATGTGTGTGAGATTAAGTTGAGAGGTTTTAAAACGCATGCAGATGATAATATTTCATAATTATGAAGAACTGCAAAGTCACTTGAACGTGTCTGCGATAGAGATAATCATTACAACAAACAGATATCATATTTCAGTTTTAATTCACGTGTTCACTGCTGTGAATGAGCTGTGAACAAGATGTGTAGGTTCTGCCCTCTCGGGTGGGAAGCAGCAGCTCATTTGCATTAAAGGAGCCACGCACAAAACAGCTCATTTTTCTTCAACCCCAAAATTGCCCTTTTCAAAATGGCATATTAAATGATTTGTTAGGAATTTTGATCTGAAACTTCACAGGTACACTCTGGGGACACCTGAGACTTGTATTACATCTTGTAAAAAGGGGCATAATGGGTGCCCTTTAAGGCTCATGCAATTGTCAAAGCAATTGTTAAATTCTGTACCGGAACCAACTTCATGTCTAAAGTGTTCGCCAATGTAATGAGAAAATTAAACATTAAACATCAAGTATCTAGCACGTATCACCCTCAGTCTCAAGGTCCTATTGAACGATTTCATCAAACGCTCAAGTCAATGCTCATAACTTTTTGTGTTGAACAACAGAAGGAATGGGATGAGGTAATTCCATTGTTGCTGTTTGCAGTTCGATCTACAACTCAAGCTTCTCTTGGTTTTAGTCCATCTTTTTAGTCCTTTGAAGGTTTTGCAAGAGCAAATCCTTTCCTCTGACCGTTCGTCTCCCACTCAGAATGTCCTTGATTAAAATAGTTTGTTTCATGAACGATCCCATAAAGTAAGGATGCTGGCAAAACGTTTGCTTGACTCTGTTCAAAACCAAATGAAAACTACGTATGATCAAAGAGCAGCGCTCGTTCAAAATTGGAGAAAAAGTTCTCGTTTTACTTCCTGTGCCTGGTTCGACACAACATTTTCCAAGTCCCTATGAGATTAAAGAGAAATTGAGTGACACTTACTATGTTGTTGACACTCCAAATCGTAAGAGAAAGTCCGGTGTCTGTCATATTAATATGCTGAAAGCCTATGTGAGTCGCTCCAGCTCTGAGACAAAAGTTCCTGTTGTCATTGTCACCCCAGCTAATGTATCACTCTCAGAATATTCACCAGAAATTGATGGTTTAAAGATGAGTAGTGCCACATTCTCAACCGCTCGGTTACCGAATTGTTTAGTGATTCGCCTACTACTACTCACGTGTTAACGCATGACATTGATGTTGGTTCACATGCACCCGTGAAACAAAGTGCTTATTGATTTAACCCACTTAAGACCCACTCCCGTCTGCGCATGCGTCAGTGGTTTCGTTCACATGTGTTTTTAGCTCTGTCGAATTGCCTCATAATCCTTGATTTTCTTCTTAACACTCGCTTACAAACGAATACTTTCTGTTATTTACAGCGTGTGAACATACCACCGATACGATTCTCTATAAAAAACAATCGGATTGCTTTGATATCGCTACTTATATCCGAACTTCCGCTACTAGACGTAGACCGCTAGCATTGCACGCGTGGTAACTTATTTACACCCGTAACCACTGAAACCTACAATTCGCCATTGTAGCACATCTACTATAATGGCGAATAACTCGGATGTGTGTCTAATGTTACCTTTGAGTGCAGGTGAGGACACGTTCGAGCTGCATTCGGTGCAGTTGGAGTTGGAGTCGTTGGACAAGCAGATTCGCAACCTACAAGACAGACGAGCCGTGCTGAGAGAGCGACGTTCAGCGCTTGAAACATCACACGCCGATGCTCACAAGTCAGTGGTTAGTAACCTTTTGACTCCGACCTCGTCTACTCCATGTGTTTCTCTGCACAGGACCCAAGCACCCAGGACGCGATCATCCCTGGTTTCGTTCACTCCGGCACCAACACAGCACCATGGACCCTGGGTGTTTCCACAGCGGAAGACGCAAGCCAGGACCAGAGCAAGGACCTCTCCACCCCTCCCGGTCTTCAAGATCTCCACTGGAACCGCTTCTCTCCTCTTCGCGAGGCGGAACGCGACGCTGTGGTCATCGGTACTTCCATCGTCCGGCATGTCCGCGCTACTTCAGGTAAGGTGCGCACTCACTGCTTTCCTGGTGCTCGTGTTCTCGATGTCGCTGCGCAGGTTCCCGAGATCCTGAGCGGTGACGAGCGCATTGGAGCTGTCGTGCACTGCTGCGAACGAAGCGACATCAGGCTGCGGCAGATGGAGGTTCTGAAGAAGGACTACCGAGTCTGGTCGAGACGGTGCGCAGAACATCGCCTGAAGCAACGATCATAGTGTCTGGACCCCTTCCCACGTGCCGACTAAGACATGAAAGGTTTAGTAGATTACTTGCTCTAAATGAATGGTTAATGTCATGGTGTAATGAACAGAAGCTGCTCTTTGTAAATAATTGGAATCTGTTTTGGGAGCGACCTAGGCTCTTCCCTCCTGATGGCCTTCACCCCAGCAGAATCGGAGCGGCTCTTCTGTCGGACAACATCTCCAGGGCGTTACACACCACCATATGACTAGTAAGTTAAAGTCCTTAATTGACATAAGTACCTTAACTTAATTGACATAAGTACCAATGTAGAACATTATATAGAAACTGTGTCTATTCCTCGTTTAGTGAGGTCAAACTTTAAATCTACTATAAGATCTAGGAAAAATCTAATTGTGATTAAACCAGAAAATCTCAATATTAGTGAACAAAAACAATTTCTAAAACTAGGTCTTCTAAACATTAGATCGCTCACACCTAAGGCGGTTATTGTAAATGAAATGGTCACAGATAATAGTTTCGATGTACTTTGCCTTACTGAAACCTGGCTTAAGCCAAATGATTATTTCGGTCTTAATGAGTCTACTCCACCAGGATACTGTTATAAGCATGAGCCCCGTCTGATTGGTCGTGGCGGCGGTGTTGCAACAATCTATAGAGATATTCTAAATGTTACTCAGAAAACAGGTCACAGGTTTAATTCTTTTGAAGTGCTAGTGCTAAATGTTACGCTCTTAGATGTAAGAAAGAAAACCATATTATCTCTTGCCTTGGCTACTGTATATAGACCTCCAGGGCCCTATGCTGATTTCCTAAAAGAGTTTGCAGACTTTCTCTCAGATCTATTGGTCAACGTCGATAAAGCATTAATTGTTGGAGATTTTAACATACACATAGATAACACAAATTATGCGTTAGGGGCTGTGTTTACAGATCTATTCAACTCCTTTGGGGTCAAGCAAAACTTCACTGGTCCCACTCATGGTCTTAATCACACACTAGATTTAATTATATCACATGGAACCAACCCAACCGATATAGATATTATACCACAAAGTGATGATGTCACTGACCATTACATGGTAACTTGCATACTGCGTACTGCTGAAATTGGTCATGTTGCGCCACGTTATCGACCAGGCAGAACAATCCTTCCACCCACTATAGATAGATTCTCAAATAGCTTACCTGATCTGTCTCAGCTGCTCAGTGAACTAAAACAAACAGATGAACTAGAGGAAATGACTAGCAGTCAAACTAATTTAGAGGTCTTTAGAATCGCGTGGAAAGATAGTATGTCACATTATAAAAAGGCCCTAAAAGCAGCCAGGGCTGAGCATCTCCGCAAACCAATAGAAAATAACCAAAATAATCCAAGGCTTTTATTTAACACCGTGGCTAGATTAACAAATAAACAAGCATCGCCTGAGCAAAATATTCCGTTACAGTTTAGTAGTAATGATTTTATGAATTTCTTCACTGAGAAAATAGAAAGCATCAGAAAGAGAATTGTAAATGTACAATCTTTAATGATGTCTTATGATTCAACCTCAATTATCGCCACTCAAGAACTACTACACCGCTTTACAACTATAGGACAGGAAGAGCTGAATAAACGTATCATTGCATCTAAACCAACAACATGTTTATTAGATCCAATACCCACTAAACTCCTGAAAGAGCTGTTACCTGTAGTGGAAGAGGCTCTTCTCAATATTATTAACTCGTCTTTATCTTTAGGTCATGTTCCAAGAATATTCAAGTTAGCAGTCATAAAACCTCTCATTAAGAAGCCACAATAAGATCATAATAACCTAGCAAATTACAGACCCATTTAAAATCTTCCATTTATGTCTAAAATACTAGAAAAAGTTGTGTCTGCTCAATTGTGCTCTTTCTTGCAAGAAAATGATATCTATGAAAAATTTCAATCAGGATTCAGGCTGCATCATAGCACAGAAACTGCACTCGTTAAAATCACAAATGATTTACTTCTAGCTTCTGACCAAGGCTGTATCTCAATACTAGTTCTACTCGATCTTAGTGCTGCGTTCGATACTATAGATCATAAAATACTCTTAGATCAACTTCAAAATTACACTGGTGTTCAGGGAAAGGCATTAAACTGGTTTAGATCGTACTTATCAGACCGCTACCATTTTGTCTGTCTAAATGGGGAAAAATCTAAGATAACGTCAGTAGACTATGGGGTGCCGCAAGGATCTGTGTTAGGCCCTCTGCTATTCAATATATAAATGCTGCCACTTGGTAATATTATAAGAAAACATGGAATTAATTACCACTGTTATGCTGATGACACTCAATTATATATTTCATCACGACCAGATGAAAACGCTAAATTATCTAAACTGACAGCGTGTGTTGAAGATATTAAATACTGGATGACGTGTCATTTTCTGCTATTAAATTCAGATAAAACAGAGGTATTACTTTGTAACAGTCTCCCTAGGACCAACCTAGGGTAGACAACTACAAGGAATTTTTAAGGGAGGGACCCACTGGCCAATCTTACCTTCCCAGATAAAGAGCAAATAAACCATGCACCATAAACCCCAAAGCACTGCTTTGACCTGGGCAAAACGTCAGCGCTGCTTTGACCTGGGCAAAGGCCTCCTCCAGCGATGGGGTCCAACATACTTTCTCCGGCTGCCCCTTCCTGGTCAGGTCTGTCAGAGGGGCGGCTAAAGAGGAGAAGTTGGGGATAAAACATCGGTAATAACCCGCCAACCCCAAGAAAGCTCGTACCTGGGTCTTCGTCCGGGGCCGCGGGGCAGAGTGGATGGTCTCTACTTTCTTGTCCTGGGGCCGGATGAGGAACCCCAGGTACTTGGCTTCGGAGAAGGCTAGGTGGCATTTGCGGGGGTTGGCGGTTAGTCCCGCTCGCCGGAGCTCCGAAAGCACCCTCCGCAGACGCTCCAGATGTTCTCCCCATGCCTCGGAGTGGATCACCACGTCGTCCAGGTAGGCGGCTGCGTACGCCTGGTGGGGCCGCAGGATGATGTCCATCATCCTCTGGAACGTCGCGGGAGCCCCGTGTAGGCCAAAGGGAAGGGTCCGGTACTGCCAGTGGCCGCTGGGCGTCGAGAAGGCGGTCTTCGGTTTAGCTCCTCGGAGAGTGGTACCTGCCAATAGCCTTTGGTGAGGTCGAGGGTGCTGATGTACCGGGCCCTTCCGAGGCGGTCCAGCAGCTCGTCGACCCGAGGCATGGGGTACCCGTCGGGTCGGAGACTTCGTTCAGGCGGCGGAAGTCGTTACAGAAGCGGAGGGTGCCATCCGGCTTCGGGACCATCACGATGGGGCTGGACCACGGACTCCGGGATGGTTCAATTACCCCCAACTTCAGCATTTGTTGTATTTCCTCCTCAATAGCCTGCCGACGAGCTTCCGGAATGCGGTAGGGCCGTTGCCTGGCGATGGCGCGGGTGCGTCTTGATGTCGTGCTGGACCACGTTGGTCTGCCCGGGCTGGGACGAGAACACATCCTGGAACTGACTGACCAGGTGCTGCAGCTCCGTCTTCTGGGCAGCCGAGCTGAGGTTGGCGTCCACAACCACGGGATCGGTGAGACTCAACCACATCAGCTAGTCCCGGTCCCCACCCACTTCTTCAGGAGGTTAACATGGTAGAGTTGCTCCGTCTGCCGTCGTCCAGGCTGCCTCAGTCGGATGCGTGAACCGGTCCAATACGTTCTAGCACCGTAGGGCCCTTTCCAGGACGCCAGGAACTTGCAGGCCGAGCTGGGGACCAGGACCATGGCCAGCGTTCTCGGCTGGAATTCCCGTGGTTGGGCTGCCCGATCGTACTGGCGTTGCTGCGCTTGCTGGGCCTTACTGAGGTGGTCCCGGACTAATGGCATCACTCGGTCGATCCGTTCCCTCATCTGTCTGACGTGTTCGATCACGGTTCGATGCGGTGCAGGCTGCTGCTCCCATGCTTCCCTGGCGACGTCCAGAAGCCCCGTGGTTGGCGGCGAACAGGAGCTCAAAGGGGTGAAGCCAGTTGAGGCCTGGGGAACTTCGCGGATCCCAAAGAGCACATAGGGAATCATGAGGTCCCAATCCCGCTTATCCTCCGCTGCCACTCGTCTAAGCATCTGCTTGAGGGTCTGGTTGAATCTCTCTACGAGTCCATCCGTCTGCGGGTGGTAGACGGTGGTCCTCAACTGCTTCACCCGCAGCAGCCTGCATAGATCCGCCATTAGCCGGGACATGAACGGGGTTCCCTGGTCAGTCAGGATCTCCGAGGGAGGCCGACCCGGCTGGCCAACAGAAACAGTTCCTGGGCGATGGACTTCGCGGTGGCCTTCCGCAAGGACTGCTTCCGGGTACCGGGTGGCGTAGTCGACGATGACCAGGATGTGTTCATGTCCTCGGGCAGACTTTGGCAACGGCCCCACGATGTCCATCCCAATCCGCTCGAAGGGCACTTCGATGATGGGCAGCGGTATCAATGGGCTGGGGGGAGGGGTCCTGGGTGTCGTGACCTGGCAGGTCGGGCAGGCTTGGCAGAACCGCTTCACCTCGGCCTCCAGGCCCGGCCAGAGGAAGCGGTCTCGGATGCGCTGAGTGGTGTTGGCTGCCCGAGGTGTCCGGCCATGGGATGGGAGTGCGCCAGCTCCAGGGCGGTTTCGGTCTTGGCTCGGGTACCACCAGCAATTTCTTCTCCTCCCCCTTCGCTGCGCGACTGGTACAGCAGGCCATTCTCGGCGACAAAATGCGGGAGAGGATGGGGCCGTGGAGGGCGTCTTTTCCTTCCAGGACTCGCACCTGAGCCCAACAGTGCTTGAGTCGATCGTCCTCCCGCTGGTCCCTGGCGAACGCAGGCCCCTCCCGCAGCCTGTTGGTACACATCATAAAACAGATTAGTCGGTTGGGAGGGGACTCACCATCCCTCCCGCTGTCGGAGGCGAGCAGGGCCGGTCGGGCGGCGGGTCCACGCGGCCGCCTCCGTCTTCGACGGTTCCCCTCTGGGCTGGCAGGCTGAGTCGCGGCGTTGAGCAGGCGGTCGAAGCCGGGCCAATCCCTCCCAAGCAGTACGGCCACCGGTAGGTCCTTCACCAGGCCAGCTTCCACCGGCCAGGTGCCTTGGGGCGATGAAATGGTGACTCTACGGGCCGGTACTTGGCGAGTGTCTCCGTGCACACAGGTAATCGGTAGGAAATTCGTCTGGCCGCCGAGGCGTATAACGCGACTGCAACAGGGTGACTCCACTGCCTGAGTCCAGCAGGGCCCGGAACTGTTTCCGTCCACCATCACATCTGCTTCAGGGCCTCTCGATGGCCCATGCTGGTGGATGATACAGCCTGCCAGCCACGCTCGCGGGGTGATGGTGGTTCAGCGCTGGGCATGGGCGGGGAACCGTCGGCCTGCTGACTGGTCGTGGAGTCCTTCGAGCGGCGCCGCCGGCATGATTCGCCGGGAACGGCGGCGGTCGGTCCCGGCCTCGCGGAGATGGACAGCATCCGCCAGCTCGATCGCCTCCACCAGTTCCAGGGTAGTAGTCGGGTTCCTCATGCCAACCGCTTGCCGATGGGCGCGAGTAGAGCGCGGAGGAGGCGATCTATCACCACGCGCTCCGTTACCTGTCCGGTGGGGTTCCCGTCCATCAGCCAGTGATGCGCGATGCGGCTGAGCTCGGCTGCTTGGGCCCGGGCTGGCACCGGGCTTGAATTCCCAGTTGTGGAACTGCTGGGCGGCGCGAACCGGTGAGAGGCCTAGCCTCGCTATAATTTCTCGCTTAACTTCAATATAGTTTTCGTCGCCAAGGGCAGCGAAATAAGCCCGTTGGGCTTCTCCGGTGAGGAGGGTGCCAGCGCCGGGCCCAATCCTCTTCCGGCCATGCCTCTCGTTGGCGGTGTTTTCAAAGACCTGCAGGAAGGCTTCTCGTCATCATCCGCCGTCATCTTGGGCAGCAGGCGGATGGCTTGGGCACGAGGATCCGGTAACGAACGCGCGGCAGCGGCACGGACAGCGAAGAGCTCCTCCTCTGTCCTGCCCTGGTGAGTGGCCAGGTGTTCCGCTATTTGTTGTTGGCGGATGCTGACTTCCGGCGCTGTAACACTTCCTCCATTTCGGGACCGAGCGCGCCGCCTTCCCCAACACTGCAGTGCATAAACCAAAAAAACACAGGATTAGGAGGTGAGGTGGTGCCCTTGTCTGTGATTCCTCACGAATCTGCCCGCATTCTCCACCACTGTCACGGGATGAGGAATCACTCGACAAGGCAGTCTTGGTGAAAAGGCCCAGGAGGGTGTATTTTATTTACAGTGCAACAAAAGTGGTACAACAGGTGAAGCCGGTGCGTGATGGCTGGTGCTCTAAGTGCTCTTCTGTGCTCAATCCAGTGGGAAAGTGGGTGTCCAAACGTGCTCCGGTGATGGGCTGTCGGTCACTCGCTGCTTTCTGAGGAGAACAAAGAAAGAGGTTAGTCCAGCGCTTCATTCGCTCGAGACCAGAGTCTGCCTGTGTGTTCAGTCTCTGCCGCTTATGTGGCTGCGGCTGATTGGGAGCAGCTGTGACCGATCAGCCGATGGTGAGGGTGCAGGTGGTTTGTGTTGGTTGCCAGGGCGACCCTGATTCCTCCTAGAACGCTCGTCACATCCCCTAAGCATCGTACTGGTCCTGTGAACAAATGGAGATAGCAAGGGTGATGTAATGGGAGGGTGGGAATGACCCTGACAGACCTGCATAAGCTGTCCAGATCCGTGAGAGGCCATCGGCGTTCGCGTTGGCGGCCCGGCCCGATGTCGCACCTCAAAGTGGAAGTCCTGGAGCGCTAGGAACCAGCGAGTCACCCTGGCGTTGGTGTTCTTGGCGCGGGCCATCCACTGTAAGGCGCGTGGTCCGTGACCAGGGTGAACTTGCGGCCTAGCAGGTAATACTGGAGCTCCAGGACTGCCCACTTGATGGCCAGGGCCTCCTTCTCCACGGCGGCGTACTTCCTCTCGGCCGGGACAGCTTCCTGCTGATGTAAATGATCGGATGCTCCTCACCTTCCTGGATTTGGGACAGGACGGCTCCCAGTCCTGTGTCGGAGGCATCCGTCTGCAGCAGGAAGGGGCAGCTAAAGTCAGGAGCGCGGAGGACGGGCGACGACGTCAGCGCTGCTTTGACCTGGGCAAAGGCCTCCTCCAGCGATGGGGTCCAACATACTTTCTCCGGCTGCCCCTTCCTGGTCAGGTCTGTCAGAGGCGGCTAAAGAGGAGAAGTTGGGGATAAAACATCGGTAATAACCCGCCAACCCCAAGAAAGCTCGTACCTGGGTCTTCGTCCGGGGCCGCGGGGCAGAGTGGATGGTCTCTACTTTCTTGTCCTGGGGCCGGATGAGGCCCCGGCCGACTTGGAACCCCAGGTACTTGGCTTCGGAGAAGGCTAGGTGGCATTTGCGGGGGTTGGCGGTTAGTCCCGCTCGCCGGAGCTCCGAAAGCACCCTCCGCAGACGCTCCAGATGTTCTCCCCATGCCTCGGAGTGGATCACCACGTCGTCCAGGTAGGCGGCTGCGTACGCCTGGTGGGGCCGCAGGATGATGTCCATCATCCTCTGGAACGTCGCGGGAGCCCCGTGTAGGCCAAAGGGAAGGGTCCGGTACTGCCAGTGGCCGCTGGGCGTCGAGAAGGCGGTCTTCGGTTTAGCTCCTCGGAGCGGTACCTGCCAATAGCCTTTGGTGAGGTCGAGGGTGCTGATGTACCGGGCCCTTCCGAGGCGGTCCAGCAGCTCGTCGACCCGAGGCATGGGGTACCCGTCGAATTCGGAGACTTCGTTCAGGCGGCGGAAGTCGTTACAGAAGCGGAGGGTGCCATCCGGCTCCGGGACCATCACGATGGGGCTGGACCACGGACTCGGGATGGTTCAATTACCCCAACTTCAGCATTTGTTGTATTTCCTCCTCAATAGCCTGCCGGCGAGCTTCGGAATGCGGTAGGGCCGTTGCCTGGCGATGGCGCGGGTGCGTCTTGATGTCGTGCTGGACCAAGTTGGTCTGCCGGGCTGGGGCGAACACATCCTGGAACTGACTGACCAGGTGCTGCAGCTCCGTCTTCTGGGCAGCCGAGAGCTGAGGGTTGACGTCCACAACCACGGGATCGGTGAGACTCAACCACGCCAGCTAGTCCCGGGTCCCCACCCACTTCTTCAGGAGGTTAACATGGTAGAGTTGCTCCGTCTGCCGTCGTCCAGGCTGCCTCAGTCGATGCGTGAACCGGTCCAATACCGGTCCTCGCCAGGAACTTGCAGGCCGAGCTGGGGACCAGGACCATGGCGCGTTCTCCGGCTGGAATTCCCGTGGTTGGGCTGCCCGATCGTACTGGCGTTGCTGCGCTTGCTGGGCCTTACTGAGGTGGTCCCGGACTAATGGCATCACTCGGTCGATCCGTTCCCTCATCTGTCTGACGTGTTCGATCACGGTGCGATGCGGTGCAGGCTGCTGCTCCCATGCTTCCCTGGTGTCCAGAAGCCCCCGTGGTTGGCGGCCGAACAGGAGCTCAAAGGGGGTGAAGCCAGTTGAGGCCTGGGGAACTTCGCGGATCCCAAAGAGCACATAGGGAATCATGAGGTCCCAATCCCGCTTATCCTCCGCTGCCACTCGTCTAAGCATCTGCTTGAGGGTCTGGTTGAATCTCTACGAGTCCATCCGTCTGCGGGTGGTAGACGGTGGTCCTCAACTGCTTCACCCGCAGCAGCCTGCATAGATCCGCCATTAGCCGGGACATGAACGGAGTTCCTGGTCAGTCAGGATCTCCGAGGAGGCCGACCGGCTGGCCAACAGAAACAGTTCCTGGGCGATGGACTTCGCGGTGGCCTTCCGCAAGGGGACTGCTTCCGGGTACCGGGTGGCGTAGTCGACGATGACCAGGATGTGTTCATGTCCTCGGGCAGACTTTGGCAACGCCCACGATGTCCATCCCAATCCGCTCGAAGGGCGCCGATGATGGGCAGCGGTATCAATGGGCTGGGGAGGGTCCTGGGTGTCGTGACCTGGCAGGTCGGGCAGGCTTGGCAGAACCGCTTCACCTCGGCCTCCAGGCCCGGCCAGAGGAAGCGGTCTCGGATGCGCTGAGTGGTGTTGGCTGCCCGAGGTGTCCGGCCATGGGATGGGAGTGCGCCAGCTCCAGGGCCGGTTTCGGTCTAGGCTCGGGTACCACCAGCAATTTCTTCTCCTCCCCTTGCTGCGCGACTGGTACAGCAGGCCATTCTCGGCGACAAAATGCGGGAGAGGATGGGGCCGTGGAGGGCGTCTTTTCCTTCCAGGACTCGCACCTGAGCCCAACAGTGCTTGAGTCGATCGTCCTCCCGCTGGTCCTGGCGAGCCCCCTCCGCAGCCTGTTGGTACACATCATAAAACAGATTAGTCGGTTGGGAGGGGACTCACTATCCCTCCCGCTGTCGGAGGCGAGCAGGGCCGGTCGGTGGCGGGGTCCACGCGGCCGCCTCCGTCTTCGACGGTTCCCCTCTGGGCTGGCAGGCTGAGTCGCGGCGTTGAGCAGGCGGTCGAAGCCGGGCCAATCCCTCCCAAGCAGTACGGCCACCGGTAGGTCCTTCACCAGGCCAGCTTCCACCGGCCAGGTGCCTTGGAGCGATGAAATGGTGACTCTACGGGCGGTACTTGGCGAGTGTCTCCGTGCACACAGGTAATCGGTAGGAAATTCGTCTGGCGCCGAGGCGTATAACGCGACTGCAACAGGGTGACTCCACTGCCTGAGTCCAGCAGGGCCCGGAACTGTTTCCCGTCCACCATCACATCTGCTTCAGGGCCTCTCGATGGCCCATGCTGGTGGATGATACAGCCTGCCAGCCACGCTCGCGGGGGTGATGGTGGTTCAGCGCTGGGCATGGGCTCATCCCGCGCGGGGAACCGTCGGCCTGCTGACTGGTCGTGGAGTCCCTTCGGCGGGCGCCGCCCGGCATGATTCGCCGGGGAACGGCGCGTCGGTCCCGGCCTCGCGGAGATGGACAGCATCCGCCAGCTCGATCGCCTCCACCAGTTCCAGGGTAGTAGTCGGGTTCCTCATGCCAACCGCTTGCCGATGGGCGCGAGGTAGAGCGCGGAGGAGGCGATCTATCACCACGCGTTCCGTTACCTGTCCGGCGGTGGGGTTCCCGTCCATCAGCCAGTGATGCGCGATGCGGCTGAGCTCGGCTGCTTGGGCCCGGGCTGGCACCGGGGAATTCCCAGTTGTGGAACTGCTGGGCGGCGCGACCGGTGAGAGGCCTAGCCTCGCTATAATTTCTCGCTTAACTTCAATATAGTTTTCGGCGGTCGAAGCCCGTTGGGCTTCTCCGGTGAGGAGGGTGCCAGCGCCGGGCCCAATCCTCTTCCGGCCATGCCTCTCGTTGGGCGGTGTTTTCAAAGACCTGCAGGAAGGCTTCTACGTCATCATCCGCCGTCATCTTGGGCAGCAGGCGGATGGCTTGGGCACGAGGATCCGGTAACGGAACGTTGCTGGGCGGCAGCGGCACGGACAGCGAAGAGCTCCTCCTCTGTCCTGCCCTGGTGAGTGGCCAGGTGTTCCACTATTTGTTGTTGGCGGATGCTGACTTCCGCGAGGCGCTGTAACACTTCCTCCATTTCGGGACCGCGCGCCGCCTTCCCCAACACTGCAGTGCATAAACCAAAAAAACACAGGATTAGGAGGTGAGGTGGTGCCCTTGTCTGTGATTCCTCACGAATCTGCCCGCATTCTCCACCACTGTCACGGGATGAGGAATCACTCGACAAGGCAGTCTTGGTGAAAAGGCCCAGGAGGGTGTATTTTATTTACAGTGCAACAAAGTGGTACAACAGGTGAAGCCGGTGCGTGATGGCTGGTGCTCTAAGTGCTCTTCTGTGCTCAATCCAGTGGGAAAGTGGGTGTCCAAACGTGCTCCGGTGATGGGCTGTCGGTCACTCGCTGCTTTCTGAGGAGAACAAAGAAAGAGGTTAGTCCAGCGCTTCATTCGGCTCGAGACCAGAGTCTGCCTGTGTGTTCAGTCTCTGCCGCTTATGTGGCTGCGGCTGATTGGGAGCAGCTGTGACCGATCAGCCGATGGTGAGTGTGCAGGTGGTTTGTGTTGGTTGCCAGGGCGACGCTGATTCCTCCTAGAACGCTCGTCACAATATATATATATATATATATATATATATATATATATATATATATATATATATATATATTCATAGGTGATATATAGATGGAGGCTCCACATAAGAGATGCCGTACATCTGTGGTGTGGGAGCATTTCCATTTGGAAATACCAAATGAAGTGAGATGTATGATTTGCAACAGTAGAAGTGAAAAGATACCTCAAGAGTGCATTTTTGCCCAGAACGCATGATCCATTAATTTATTGGAAAAAGAGAGCAATAAATTTCACTCATTTGTATGTACTTGCTGAAAAATATTAGTGCATGCAAGCAACATGTGTCTCTTGTGAGAGGATTTTTTCAAAGGCTGGAGAAATTATATGTAAAAAAAAGAAGTCGGTTAAGCCCTTTTTTAATAAACATGTAATGTAGCAACTGTGACACATTGTGGCTGTATTTATTTTATTAATCTTAATTTTTCATGACAAAAAACAACAAGGAGGCTACAGGTTACAAAACCAAGTAGTTGTCAGACAGATGTTAAAAACTATTTTTTAACATAAAAGTGTCATTTCAAGGTTATTTCAGATCAATACATGCAAGTGACCACTAGATGGCGTAATCGAGACGGGTGTCGGGTGTTGTTTCGAAGCTCCGGCACATTTGCTTCAACTGTTTCAGTGCTTCACGAAGCCTCGGTCTGCCCATCACTAAGAAAAACCATGCTTCCCCTTCACCAAACAAACCTAACTTCTTCTCCTCCCATACCTGGCTATATGCCAGGGAGAATGCTACTTCGATCCCCCTAGTGCATAGTAGTAACATTACACCAAAACCATAGTAACCAAACTATGGGTGGTTACAACTTATTGGTCCAAAAAACTGTCCACAAAACCTCTCACAATACAACTTTAACTTGGAAGGACGTCCTGTCACTTTATCCACTACAATAAAAGACCTGGGTGTTATATTAGACCACAACTTCATAAAATCATATTTCATATGTTACAAGAACGGCATTTTTCCACCTTAGAAACATTGCTAAGCTACGTAACATGCTATCTATTTATGATGCAGAAAAGTTAGTTCCTGCATTCATGACCTTGAGACTAGATTACTGTAATGCTTTATTAGCTGGTTGTCCTGAATCCTCTACACTGGTTACCTATTAAGTTCCGTATCAATTACAAAGTATTGCTACTGACCTATAAAGCCCTAAATGGTTAAGCTCCAGTGTATTTAACGGATCTTCTATCGCCCTACAATCCATCACGCTCTTTAAGAT
The DNA here is from genome assembly GCA_023029165.1 of Gobiocypris rarus. Lineage (NCBI taxonomy): Eukaryota > Metazoa > Chordata > Actinopteri > Cypriniformes > Gobionidae > Gobiocypris > Gobiocypris rarus. The sequence goes on along the minus strand of CM040919.1, from coordinate 22,825,772 downwards.
CACTAAACTCGAGGCTTCTGGTCGTTCCTAGGATATCTAAGCCCCCAAAGGAGGGAGGGCATTTTCACATTTAGCTCCTAAACTCTGGAATAGTCTTCCTGATATTGTTAGAGGTTCAGACTCGCTGTCCCAGTTTAAAACTAGATTAAAGACGCATCTCTTTAGCCAAGCATTCACATTATAATTACTTTTTATACTACAGTTAAATCGGATCAAAAGCATTAATATTCTGAACTGCAGCTATGCTAATTATTTCCCATCGGCTTTTCTGTTATTATCTCGGGACACTAGTCCCGAGGTATATAGTTCGTCAGCTCCAGTTTGTATCCAGCCTCTCATGGAGACTTCAGATGCCCCAACACCTGTGATGAGACGACTCGACGCCTGTGAAGAGACGACTCAACGCCAGCGCTGTTATGGCCTAAATACATGATTGATTAACTTTTTCTAACATTTTTCAATGTACATTTATGAAATGCACTTTCTGTAAAGCTGCTTTGAAACAATGTGTATTGTGAAAAGCGCTATACAAATATATTTGAATTGAATTGAATTGAATTAAGAAAGAACTGATGAGACCATGTCTTCTGGTTCCCAAACTAGATGGCACTTCAAGGTTCTGATTATAGAAAAGTAAATATGTTAACTAAGGCTGATTTTTTTCCACTTCCGCGCATGGAGGATTGCGTAGATCGTGTGGGTAATGCTAACTTTGTGACAAAACTCATCCTACTAAAAGTTTACTGGCAGGTGCCGCTCACAGAGCGAGTGTCCGAAATCCATGCCTTTGGCACCGCTGATGTATTTCTACAATACCAGGTCATGCCTTTTGGCCTTCGAAATGCTGGAGCTATTTTTCAAAGTTTAATGTCTATTGTGTTATCTAACGTGTCAAACTGTGAATCTTATTTAGATGATGTTGTGTGTTATGCTAACACTTGGAAAGAACATCTTAAAACTTTAGAGGAAGTCTTCAAACGTCTTAGAGATGCTAGTATTACATTGAATCTAGCAAAATGTGAATTTGGTTGTGCTACAGTCACCTATTTGGGTAAAGAAGTTGGGAGTGGTCATGTCCGTCCTTTGAACTCGAAGATTCAGGCCATCCTTGATTTTCTAATTCCAAAAATCTAGAAGCGAGCTTCGTAGATTTATGACATAAGTTTACGACGTAGGTTATTATCGTTGTTTTTGTAAGTATTTTTCTGATGTTTCCAGCCCTCTCACTGAATTACTGCATAAAGCAGTCTCTTTCAAGTGGACTTTTGAGTGTCAATAAGCTTTTGATGCTCTGAAAACTTTGCTCTGCAGCACCCCTGTATTTGTTGCACCCCATTTTGAAAAAACATTCCTGATTAAAGTTGATGCTAGTGGTACTGGTGTCAGTGCAGTTTTGTTGCAGACTGGTGAAGATAATTTGAGTCGTCGGATCAGTTTCTTTTCTAAGAAGTTCCTTAAACATCAAATGAACTACAGTACTATAGAGAAAGAAGCTCTCATGCTGATCCTTTAGAGGTCAAAAGTGCAAAATGTGTCATAACATATTTTAATAAAATATGGTGAAATTCCATAACAAATATAAACAGTTTACATAGGCTAGCCAAGACAAAGTGTAAAATTCAGAAAACAATATAGAAAAAAAATCTTTTTTTTTCAAAATAATATTACTGTAACAAAGCATTGTTTGTGTAACCTTTCCCACACAAGTTTGAAATGTTCCAAATGACCCACAGACTTTTATTATAATGGGTTTGTGTGAATATTGTTTTAAGTTCACTTGGAATTTATATACCTTTTATTTATACTTTAATGTTGAATGTCTATCATTAATGTTTAAAATTGAAAAAAAAATCAGCAACATCTGTGTCATTTTTAGTTTTAGTGATACTAGCCTTCATTAAAATATGCCATTACAAGAAATATTTAAAATATACTGTCTTCAAGTTGTTTCTACATTAATTTGTAGAGTAACTGTGAAATTATTACAACATAAAAATATTAAAAATGCAGATGTTGAATATGTGATTAATTAGTTACTTTTTTAATCTCTCTCTCTCTCTCTCTCTCTCTCTCTCTCTCTCTCTCTCTCTCTCTCTCTCTCTCTCTATATATATATATATATATATATATATATATAGAGAGAGAGAGAGAGAGAGAGAGAGAGATTCACCATTACATGTTTGTTACATGTAATGGTGAATCTCTTTCCATTACATGGAAAAGTTTTTGGGGCAGACCCGACCTGTTGAAGATAGACGGCATTCATCCTACCCGGGCTGGTGCTGCTCTTCTCTCTAGTAATTTGGCACATAATCTTAGAGCTAAACCTTGACTCACTGGGGCCCAGGTCAGGAAGCAGACAAACTGGCTAAACCAACCGTCTGCTAGCTGTCTCACGTCACCAGAGTCAGCTAAATCCCAGCACATAGAGACGCTTTCACCTAGATATTATCACATAGAGACTGTGTCTGTTCCCGAATCAGTAAATACAAAAACCATCAAAACCATTCAACAGTAAAAATTTAATTGATGTCCAACAAATAAACAACAGATATAATACGGATGAACAATTGATACATCTCGGGTTGCTGAATATTCGATCCCTTTCGCCAAAAACGCTTATTGTTAATGATATGATTATAGATCATAACCTAGATGTGCTGTGTTTGACAGAAACCTGGCTAAAACCTGACGACTACATTACTTTAAATGAGTCCACTCCCCAAGATTATTGTTATAAACACGAGCAGCGTCTGAAAGGAAAAGGGGAGGTGTTGCTGTAATTTATAATGATAACTTCAGTATTACTCAGAAGTCTAGTTTCAAATATAATTCCTTTGAAGTTTTGGTGCTTTATGTAACATTGTGTAGTGTAAATGATAAATCCGTTTGACATTTGTGTTGGCTACTGTATACAGGCCACCAGGGCACAATACAGACTTTATCAAAGAATTTGCTGGTTTTCTATCAGAGTTAGTACTGGCTGCAGATAAAGTACTAATTGTTGGTGATTTTAATATCCATGTTGACAATGAAAAAGACGCATTGGGATTGGCATTTAAAGACATTATAAACTCTATTGGAGTTAGACAACACGTATCTGGACCCACTCATCGCCTTAATCATACTTTAGATCTAATACTGTCACATGGACTAAATGTTGATACCATTAAAATTCTGCAGCAGAGCGATGACATCTCAGATCATTACCTAATATCATGTATACTTAATATAGCTAAGGCTGCAAAGCCATCCTCGCTTCAAATATGGCAGGACTATAACCGCTGCGACTAAAGATTGCTTTATACATAATCTTCCTCATCAGCTCCATCTCCTCAGAATTACAGATAGCCAAGAGGAACTTGATGTTGCAACAGAAACTACTGACTCTCTCTTTACTAGCACTTTAGACATAGTTGCTCCTCGGCGCTTAAAGAAGATTAAAGCAAATAATCCAACGCCGTGGTACAACGAGCACACTCGGCCCTTAAAACAGCAGCCAAAAAATGGAGCGCAGCTGGAAGAAAACAAAACTGGAGGTTTTTCGCAATTTGTGGAAAGAGAGCATGATTGCATACAGAAAGGCCATAAAAACTGCTAGATCTGCTTATTTCTCAACTCTTTTAGAAGAAAACAAACACAACCCTAGGTATTTATTCGATACAGTGGCTAAATTAACAAAGGATAAAGCTTCAACTTCTGACATTTGTAAACAACACAGCAGTAATGACTTTATGAACTTCTTTACTAGTAAGATTGATAACATTAGGAATAAAATTATAACCATGCAGCCGCCTACTACAGTATCACTTCAGACAGAACATTGTAGTCTCACTGAGGAAAAATTACACTCATTCACTGCTATAGGAGGAGAAGAATTGGCTAAACTTGTCAAATCATCAAAATCAACAACATGTATGTTTGACCCTATACCGACTAGGCTATTAAAAGAGATGCTTCCAGAGGTCATAGATCCTCTGCTTAATATTATTAATTCATCCTTGACATTAGGATATGTACCAAAAACTTTTAAGTTGGCTGTAATTAAACCACTTATTAAAAACCGCAACTTGATCCTAAAGAATTAGTCAATTACAGACCAATCTCGAATCTACCGTTTCTATCAAAAATATTAGAAAAGGCAGTGTCTTCACAATTATGTTCCTTTTTAGAAAGAAATTGTATATGTGAGGATTTCCAGTCAGGATTTAGACCGTATCATAGTACTGAGACTGCTCTAATTAGAGTTACAAATGATTTACTCTTATCATCTGATCGTGGTTGTATCTCTCTATTAGTGTTACTCGATCTTAGCGCTGCATTCGATACTATCGATCACAATATTCTTTTGAACAGACTCGAAAATTATGTTGGCATTAGTGGAACTGCATTGGCATGGTTTAAATCTTACTTATCTGACCGTTATCAGTTTGTAGCAGTAAATGAAGAGATGTCACACCGATCACAAGTTCAGTATGGAGTACCGAGGCTCAGTGTTAGGACCGTTGCTTTTCACCCTGTATATGCTACCACTGGGAGATATCATTAGGAAGCATGGCGTTAGTTTTCATTGTTATGCTGATGATACTCAGCTCTATATTTCTTCACACCCTGAAACTTACCAATTCACAAGATTAACGGAATACATAGCTGATATTAAAAATTGGATGAATAGTAATTTCCTGCAACTTAATTCAGATAAAACTGAATTTTTAATTATTGGACAGAAAAGCTCCACAAGTAGTGCCCTAGAATACTGTCTAACCCTCGATGGCTGCTCTGTCAAGTCCTGCGTCGTCAGTGAGGAACCTGTGGTGTGCTCTTTGATACCAATCTTTCGTTTGAAAGCCACGTTTCTAGCATCTGTAAAACTGCATTCTACCATCTTAAAAATATATCTAAATTACGTCACATGCTTTCAATGCAAAATGCTGAACAATTAGTACATGCGTTCATGAGCTCAAGGCTAGATTATTGTAATGCTCTACTGGGTGGTTGCCCTGCTCGCCTAATAAATAAACTCCAGCTGGTCCAAAACGCAGCAGCTCGAGTTCTTACTAGAACCAGGAAGTACGATCATATTAGTCCAGTTCTGTCAACACTGCACTGGCTCCTATTAAACATCGCATAAATTTTAAAATCTTGCTTATTACTTATAAAGCAATAAATGGTTTAGCTCCCAGTACTTAGCGAGCTCTTAACGCATTATACTTCATCACGTCAATTGCGGTCTCTAAACTCTGGCCAGTTGAAAATACCTAGAATATCTAAATCAACTGCAGGCGGTCGATCCTTTTCCTATTTAGCACCTAAACTCTGGAACAGTCTTCCTAGCATTGTTAGGAAGCAGACACACTCTGTCAGTTTAAATCTAGACTAAAAACACATCTCTTTACTATGGCATACACATAGAACATTTTTAACTTTCTTTATTCAAATCAAATGACTGATTGTTAGGCTGCATTAACTAGGTCAGCGGAACCGGGAACACTTCCCATAACACCTGATGTACTCGTTACATCATAAAAAGTAGCATCCACACTAATGTTAGTCTCTCTGTTTATCCGAGGTTTACTGCAGTCGGCGGATCAGGCGTGTCGGATCGGATGGTGGACCTGCATCTGGACATGACCAGCTCATCCTGGAGTGTCTGCTGAGACCGTGTCCATTGAGTGTCTCCTCTGAATTCGCCTCACCGAACGTCATCCTCAATTAACCCGTCTCCAGAGCAATAACTCCGATCTTTCAAGTATTCATATTCTTGTAATCGACGCCATCCTAAATGAGCCCGTCTCAAGGCCATACCCAAAATTTCGAATATTCCTATCTAATATGATTTATGACCTGCAAGGTTGCCAGAGTAATAATTATACACTGTTAATAATAGGCCAGAGGAGAACTGGCACCCGACTGAGCCTGGTTTCTCCTGGTTTATTTTTCTCCATCATGCCCTGATGGAGTTTTGGTTCCTTGCCACTGTCGCCTTTGGCTTGGCTTGCTCAGTTGGGGACACTCAAATTATGATCCAAGTTACTCAACTAAATATACAAATAGAATTTATTAATTTGGTCATATATAATTCTATAAACTATCCAAATTAAACTAGCCAAATCAAATTTTGTTGCAATGTTGTCCTGTTTAACACTGTGAAGCTGCTTTGAAACAATCGTCATTGTAAAAGCGCTATATAAATAAAGTTGATTGATTGTTAATTTTAAAGCACTAAACTGAGCTGTTCAGTAACCGTCCAAAACATTCTACTATTTTCTTTTACCTAAAACTGATCGGCCAGACCAAAAGGTAAGTTGTAGAGACTTGAAACTTTCAGGGCTTGTAGTACTCACAACGACCGAAGCCTGCCCCGATCGGCCTGACGGGGGGCGCTACAGCGATCAAAAGTACGAAACAGCGACCAAAAGTACGAAACGGCTCATAACTCCTCAACCGTAAGGCGTAGCCTCGAGTGTCTTATATCGTTGGAATCCTTGGCTCAAGGTGCATGCCTCGAATTTGCTTGCCCTTCAGGCTCCAATTTCGAGATATTTTAGTTTTTTTGTAAAACCTACTTATCCAAATTACTCCCAGGTTATTTGCCTGATTGTAACCAAACCACTCCATGTTCTCTGGAGTCGATTGTCAATAATTATCAATAAAAAAAATTACATGAAATTACACATGAAATGGCAATATACGCACCCAAACATTAGTCAGATGAAAAGGAGCCTGAGAAATTTCAAGCCAGTGTTTTTCACAGCATTCACCTCCTTAGACTCCTTAATCCTTGCCGAGTCCAATGATACCAAACATGCCAGGTTTCACCTTATGGTTTGTGAAAAGCTGTACTTTAGCACCTAAAAAACCTTTGTGAATGTCTTCGAAACAGTTAGTCCGATCTAAACAAAACCACAACAGGAAATTCCTTCCAACATTTTGAAAGGAAATGGCAAAAAAATCCAATCAGTGCAGCCCATGCTCTCATAAATATGAGTGGCTATAACTTTAAAACAAAATGAGATATTTATAACAAATTTGACACATATATATGGGCACACTTTGAGGAAACCTAAAAAAAGAGCAGAAATGTGTTATAACATATATATAAAACATTTTTCGTTAGTTAAATTGCCTGTATTGCTGTGAATGCTCTTTCCCATCTATGATCTAAGTTTATTTGTTTATTTGGATCCCCATTAGCCAATACCTAGGCAGTGACTAAAAAATACAAAACTACATTAAAGCTGCAAGAGCAATGAAAGGATCCTCGCACCTGTGCCAACACCACCTTGTGGCTTTTAGAACACAAAGCACGGTGGGTAATATGTATTTAAGTATATACAAATGGGAGGATTACATCAATCATTTGTATTTTCCACATTTCCAGCTGGTGGCACTATGACTGAAACATCAGACTTTGTCAGGATGCCACAACATAGCGTTCAACAGAACCCAAGATCTTTGAAATTTACCATCACTAAGGCTTAAGATTAGACTGACCAAATATGTTGTTCTGGTTCAATCTTAATGAGGAGTTGATCACAGTTTACTGTTGCCCACAGGTGGCACTATAACTGACTAAATATTGGCATGTAGACCACCATCGGTGCTCAGGCCCTAATTAGATCAACAACATCTGCAACAAAATCCAGCAATAATTTATGACCCATTACATAAAATGCTAAGCTAAAATCTAACACTACAGCTTCTACTAAGTTATTGTCATCACTTTGTGCTCATACTACTCCCTAATATTGATCTGTAATTCATATATAAACATTACAAAATCCCCATTATAACATTTACAATCACATTTTGTGAAATGCATCACTTCCTTGCTATTGAAGTATTGGTATTGACAATTGTGCCACATGAGTAATGAGTAATGTGAAAACTGAAAAAGACTTGCAGAAAACATTTTGTTTCCACCATATATTTCACATATCTGTATCTACAACAAAATGTGTGTTTGTTTGTGTGAGCATTTTTAGTCTGTATAAAATATTATTGTTTAAGTATTGTTTAAGTATTCATTTTCCGCCATATTTTGTGGTCTCAGTAATACATTTCAGGTTGACATAGGGTTGACAAAACTCGGTATGGGTCATCATCACCATGAAGCCCTGAGGTAGCCTGAGTAGTTTTGAAACACCGCCACCTAGTGGATTTTTTTTTTTTTTCAAATGCTTATAACTTTGGGTGGGGTTGACTTGTTTCGTTGGAGTAACTTTTTATTTCTCTCATGAATCCTTGCCAAGTCCAACGATACCAGACTTGCCAGGTTTGCTAATTTAACTAAAATTAGCTGGTTTTGTCTTGTCTGATCAAGACAAAACCAGCGTCAGAAGTTCTGAAACATAGGTCGATAGCCAAGTGTTAATACCCAAATGTCAAAATATTAAGGACAGTAAGGAGTAGAAAAATCCAATCAAAGTCAGGTGTCAGTCAGTTTTTTATGTGTTTTTTCATATAAATGTATATAACTCCAAAATGAAATAAGATCTTAATTGTTAAAAACCTACTTTTTCAAACTCTTCCAAGGCGCTTGTCCGATTTTCACCAAAATCGTATCGTATCATCTTTATACTGTGCCGACAAATAGTTATGGATTTCACGTCGATACATGAAACTATTTTTTTGTATACCGCAGCAACGAATTTGAAGAATGAATCAAAAATGACTCTTGAGCATGTATCTCTTCAATGCTTTGACATATTGACACCAAACTTTGCATTTGTCATTGTTCCCTTATTCTGACCTCACCACATCAATTTTGTAACTGTGCCACCTATTAGTCGAAAGCGATAAACCATTAAATCATTATTATTGACTGTATTTATGATTGTACAGATTTACATAAAATTATCATTGTTGCAGTTGGTCTTATACTCCTAGACATGCTGGCATGTCTTATTTTCTTCTTTGCACTTGGCCCCGGCATTGCTGTTTGCAGCTATATTTTGCACTAGTGTCTTTTCAAAATAAATAATTTTTCATTCTCACTATTAACTAGTTGCTTATTAGCATGTATATTACTAGAATATTAGCTGTTTTATAATACTTATAAAGCACATATAAATGCCTTATTCTACATCCCTTAATACTACCCCAAACCTTAGCTTAACAACTATCTTAACAATTATTAATAATTAGTATTTAGGGGTTTATTGAGGCACAAGTCAAGTTAAGTTGATTGTGTGAATTGGAGCCTAAACTAAAGTGTTTTTCCTATTGTACCGAACTGGTATCAAAGTTACGTACTGAATATATATATATTCAGTATATATATATATATGTAACCACAATGACGGTCTGTTCATCTGGCAAACGGCCAGATGGCTCACATCTCGTGAGGCGTTATCAGATCATACTAAAACCCATGTCTCAACCCCTGGCATTCCAATACAATTTATGGTATGAAATGGCACCACAATGTCTGAAAGACCACCTTTTGATCACCCTTGGGAGATAACAAACAAGCTCGTCTTGACTTTTATGGCTCCCAAATGGCCGAGCCAGAAGAGTCTACGCGCTACACACACACCTAGTCACACACATTTCTTACAGGAAAGATAAGCAATGATCGTCATCTGACTTTTATTGCCCCAAAAGGCCAGGCCGTGTAATAGTGAGTTCCACTAGTATCAGAGGAATATGTGATTAAAAGCCACTTCAAAAACGTATTAAATGTATACTTTTCTTCTTGAAGTGTTTTTATATGTGTCTGTAATAATTAGGAGGATTATATGAATGTTAACTCAAGCTGTGTACAATAGACATTGGAAAACCTGGATTTGTGTGTTTCCACCTCTCAGACCAGTGGTTCATGGTACCATTAGAACCAGAAAACTCAATCTCATCTTGTAAAATAATTTAAAGGACATGCATTATTACAAAGATACCAGCTTTGTAAGGAAAAATGCATGTGCATGTTTTCCCCGGATAGTAGCCAGGAGGAGGAACTCAGCCGACTTCGAAGAGAACCACCGGACGCGCGGGACATTTGAACTCAGAATACACGCGTACATACGCGAGAAGCCAAAACCAAAGCAAGTATTCTTATTTCTACAAACAGTATCAAAAGTGCTTTTTGTTTTATCATTATTCGATAGAAACCTTTGCCTTTTCCTAAATTGCTCTTGATATGTAATTTTCCACTTCCCTTTCGCCTACAATCATAAATCCTTTGATCTGGTGAACAGGAGAGTTTTAATTCATTTTGATTCCACCTGTTTACCCTCTTTGTGTATTTAGTGTAGGGCTCACAAGCATCTATGGTGAGTTGAGAATCGTCTCAAACTGGTCTCCACCAGCGGGGTTGCCCGACCAACGTGACCGACACTGGCTGTGTGTGAATCTCGGTTTCTTTTATCTCTGTCCGCCGTTGCGGCCCGCAGTGGCGACATCAGCAATTTGACACTCCAAAGAAGTCAACCAGTCCAGCTCACGCACGCAAGGCAATTTCTGGGACCAGTACCTAAACCGGGGCCTAATAGGGGGCCACTCTTGAAAGAGAGGGTTCTAGGGAACGTACCAATTTTGCTGTGCGGACTGGCGGTTGATGGATTGGTGTTGTCAGGTTGTGTTTAAAGTCATAAGCTGTTTGAGTGGGCGTAACGCGACACAAAGTAACGAAGGACCGGGGACACGGCAGTTGGGTGTTTGGAAGGCCGACCACACCACTGGGTTTTCCACCTGAGCGACCTCAACTCGTCCCGGATGAGCTAAATGAGATAAAACCCATAGTATAAGCCGCATTTTAGTATATCCTGAGCATTTGGCCTATTAATTTTTTTTTTTCCTCTAAGCCGCACCTTCTTCCTAGGCCTCTTACCCTGGTATCCACCGTGTGTAGGCCCTATCAAAAATTCATACGAAAATTAACAGGCTTAGCCCAATTTTCTCTAACACTTCCAGCGCACGCTGACGTTCCTTTCATTACAGACCAATTCATTTTGTGTTTGTTTCCACTGTGCTCTTTCCTATCCTCACTGTTGGACTGTCGTAATTGTGTTTCTTTCAGTTCACCCGGAGACCCCAAGGAGAACTAAGTAATTAAGTGACGACCGAGCAGCAGGTCACCAAGTGATCCCCAGGGCTACCGCCCACCTGATTGTCCAAATTGTCTAAACTGCCTAACTGTCTACATCAGTTAGCCAAAATTCCTATCGACGGCATAGCCCGTACGATAGCTCATTAGCGTTAAAACAAGCTTGCATTGGCCTCTGTTTGTGTGTGTGTGTGCTGTGTTTCTCTCGTTCACAGTGAGCCAGTATGTCCCATTCATCCAGTCCTGCCGTCCCGTTGGATCGTCTAGCGACATGGCTGGGAGCGATAACGGCCACCAGTCAAGGGGACCTGGGGCAGCTGAGCCAGGAACAACTGGACACCGAGCTAGACCAGATGATGACACATGATCCAACGCAGAGCTACTCTAACAAAGAAGTGGCCAAGATCCTCGGAAGCCTCGCCCACATCCTCATCGCTCAGGCACGTTTAAGCGAAGGGAGCTACGCCAATCTGGAACAGGATGCAGCAACGCTAAAGCTTCAAGCCGAGGAGGCCCGGAGAGACCAAGCCCTCACCCAGCTTCGTCTAGATCAGCTTCTACAATCAGAGAAAGATGATGAAATGGACAAAGAACAAGGAAAGGAAGTAGAAAGACTTCAAAAGGCCCTGAGTACAGTCTTCAAAAGACCGACGAGTACAGTCAGAGAAAGACACCAAGAAAGAACTCGACGAACAGCTTGGCGTGGCGAATCCTCCTGAGAGAGCCAATAATGAACTTAAAGACAGAGACGTTAGGACCAAATCCTATACAAAACATTTGCAGTCGGCACAAGCGGAGATTGATGAGCTCGTCCAGCAAAGACACGAGCTCAAAGATGAACTTGACATGGTGCAAAGAGAACTGAGACAATCATATAAAGTGCAACGTGACCGGAAGGGGCAAACACACAACACAGAGTTTCCCCTCACCAGTTACTCCGCACCTTTTAGCCAAGAAGCAAGAGCTACGAAGGGGGGTGACAGCCCACCGTTTAAAATGTCACCCGCCAGTCTCCACGAATCCCCGTCAGCAGCAGAGGAAGCCCTTCCAGGAAGTCAAAGTCAACAGCTACGGAGCTTCAAAGAACCTTGACAAGCTGGCTAGAAATATTCCTACCTTCAGCCCAGACCCTGCAGGAGGACACGACGTCCACGCATACTTAAAAGACATAGACTTTTACCGGCAAACTGTCGCTCACGCGAACAACTATGACTGACTGTACCTACTCAGGATCACGTCTAATCGCGACGTACGGAGCTTTCTAGATCGACAACCAGAGGCCGTCAAAGCGGACTACTGGCATCTACGACGAGCTCTAATTCGTGAGTACTCTGACCCTGAGTCAGACCAGGGTCTCATAACTGCCATGGACCTCAAGCAAGCCCGACTTGAGACCACACAGAACTTTTATAACCGACTGCGATGTGCTTACTTTGGGGCACGTAACGAACCAGGCATGGAGGAAGACATCAACTTCAGAACTCTGTTCCTCCGAAACCTGCACCCTACCAACAGTCACCACCTTTGAGTGCTGGCGTGCCCGCGCAGTATGGATACGCAGCAGTTAAGAGACTTAGCTCTTAACTGCTGCGTCAAACAGAAAACCATTTCTGAAAAGACTGTAAGACAGCCCACCATTTGCACTGTCTCTGAGCACCGCCCAGAGCTAACCCTAGAGGGCGCCCAACAGAACCACAGTTACAGATCCGTCAACAGAGAGTCGAAACCACTCCAAGCCAGCAGAGGGCAGCGTGGTCATGGTGGTGCCCGTCCGAGGCACCAGAGCGATCACTCTGGAGGATCCTGAGACCTGCCTCGTCCCTTTCACAACCAAAAGGTGGTGAGCACCTGGGAAGCCGGCCTGCAACCCAGACTGAGCCGAAACGAATCTCCAAGACCACCCAGCCCAGAAACCCAGCAAAGGGGCCACTCTCGACGTGATAACTGTAAGCTCAGACCTGAGCCCATATCTAACAAAGAAAGTGCAGTCGCTTCTGAAGTTGCAGAGCTCTTAAGAACACTGAAAGAGTTTCTCCAAAAGAACCTCACAAGGAAGACAAGAAGGATGGATACAGCATGACTAAACCTGAAACCTGAAATCAGCCTTCCCGACCTTCCTGCGACTGCACCTAACACCCTGAACACTGTTTCTCAACCACAGACTATTGAACTAACTGTTGCACCCCCACACGTCAGCTGCACACACTCACTACAGCTGACAGCAACAGCCCCGGACCAAAGCAGCATCATGTGTCACCCCAAGATACCAGAAAGCGCTGTTTTGATTATCTGCACTCACAATGAGACACCCGAGACATATCCCGACGGCTTAACAAGCAACACACAGGTCCCAAAACCAAGACTTCTGGGAAACCTGATCGAGAAGGGAATGGCTCGAAAACTCTACCTAACCATCACCATGGAAAGGGAATGTAAGCTCGAAGCCCTCGTCGACACTGGCTCCGACCTCACGCTGATATCCGCCCAACTGTTTGAAAAACTCAGATTTGAAGCACAGAGACAAAATCGCACCCTTAACCTTCACACTTGTAAGCTAAATGTGCAGTCGTATAGCCAAAACGACATCCAGCTAAAGCACGTGGCTCCCATTCACCTGAGAATTTGACCTATGAGCCTTATACACCCCGTCTATGTCTCCCCGATGAACACTTATCCATTCCTCATCGGAAAAGACCTGCTGGACCGCTTCGAACCCTTACTGGACTTCAAACAGCTCAAATTTTGGTCTCAAGTGCGCAACCCTCTGCCCCTTCAGACACACACATCGTCTGAGCAAGACTGTCAAGTCACAGAGGTCACAAAAACTCCCACAGAGCCAGACTGCCAGGTCACAAAGGTCACGGGACCTCCTGCAGCACACTGTGAAAACACAGCCTCAGCCACAAAGCCAAGTTCAAGTTCGCTACTCTGCACATTTCAGCTCACCAAAGGCTCTGATACCTTCTGCCCCCAGGTCATGAATGACCTACAGCTGAATGATATCACCACAACGAACGTTATTCTCGCGCTATGGGCCGATAACTCAGCCATTAGTCTCTCACTGTTCAAGTCAATCAGTGAAAATGCACCACACACTCCTTACGCCAGCAAGCGCACCCGTTTTCCTTTGAACTCATACCCCTCCTCTATGGTGTCTGCCAGAGGAATCTGTGCGCTGCGCTTGACATGGAACCACCGGTGCCTTACCCATTATTTCCTGGTCCTGGCGGACCCGCCCCACAATGTTTACATCGGAGCAGACATTCTGATTCGCCTCCGGGCTCATGTGGACGTGTGTAACGAAGTGGTATGGGCTCCATTAACTTCACAGCCACACGTTTCCATCAGTCATGACAATCTCATGTCAGGACAGACCATCCCAGAAGTCTGCACTCTAGTCAATGAACAGGGAACTGTGATACCAGCATACACCAAAGGGTTCGCTGTGCGGCTCAACATGCAATGTGGTCAAACCTTAAACCACACGCTGGGTTTCTTCCAACCCTCACCTAAATGTGTGGAACTCGGACTCACGCTTGAAGCCACACCCCTCACTGAAGTGTCATCTCGTGTAGTGTACATCCTGTTCAACAACTGCACAGCAACTGACATCAATATCCCCAAGGCCTTTCGGCTGGGATGGCTAATCAGTAATGACTTTCATGACTTTGAACTTGTGTTACCCATCATTGGGCCCATTCCACAAGCACTGATACCCGAAGGGAGTACAGACAACACACTGTTCACGGTACCCTTCAAGTTCATCGCCATAACATCTGTCATGCCGGCGACTAAAGACCAGGTCTGCCGAACGGAACTGACAAAGGGCAGTCACCTCGTAGTATACACAGCCTCCCATCAGCCTGTCATGGAAACGGATGAACCTGCTTCACCTCTCCATACCAACCTGACTGATGACACCCAGACGCAGGAACCGTACCCAGGTTTCGAGTCTCAAGTGCAGCAAATTCTACAAGATGCTAACGCACTACACGGCGAGATGTGGGAACCTCCAAACCCCACACCCAGCCCCAACGTGGCAGTGCTAAACCGCAGCAAGCGACCAGCACCAGCCACAATGCCCGCCTTGCAGTCGCTATCGCTAACACCGCAGATTTCCCACAACGACATCGCGGAAATGCAAGCCTCTGACACTGCAATAAAGACAATTTTCGACCACCTCTCTGACCCCTCCAACCACCCTAACACTGACTCTGAGCTCTCTGATGACTCAAGCCTCAAACATCTACACAACTCCAAACACATGATGCGTATACAGGACGACTTTCTGTGGTTTGCACCCGATGACAGCACAACGCCACGGCTTGTGGTGCCACGATCGCAAAGGGGGGTGATGCTAATGTACGCCCACGACACACCATGTGCGGGACACCACGGCACCAGAGCCACGTATGACACACTGAAACAGGTGGCATATTGGCCCGGCATGCAACAAGATGTTGCGGAGTACGTCAGAGAATGTCTGGTTTGCTGTCAGTTCCAGCCAGCAAACCCGAACCACAGAGCCCCACTGCAACACAGAGGGATCACGTTCCCGTGGTCAGACTTACAAATCGACTGGGTAGGACCCCTGCCCAGGTCCACAAGAGGCAACAGGTACTTTCTCACAGTGGTATGCCAGTTCACCAAATGGGTGGAGTGTCTACCAGCACCCAACGACACTGCCCAGACCACGGCATACCTCCTGTTAAACCACATTTTCTCCCGGTTCGGATTGCCACTGAGAGTCAACTCAGACAGAGGCACCCATTTCACTGCCGAGATCATGCAACAGATCTGGAAATGCCTGGGGATACGGGTTAGACTGCACGTCAGCCACCACCCCATCGCATCAGGGCAAGTCGAGAGATCGAACAGAACGGTGGTCGCCATGCTGAGAAAGTATGTGTCTGCTAACCAGAAAGACTGGGATATGAAACTCCCCCTCGTTCTGATGGCACTCAGAGCCACCCCTCAGGAATCAACACGGGTATCCCCTTTTGAACTCATGACTGGGCGGCAGATGACTCTGCCACTACACCTGCTGTACCAACCCGGCGACTCCAACCATGTCACCGCGTACACCACATTCCAGTACCTCGATGAACTCCATAGACACTTAAAAACAACTTTCTCCTTTGCCCAGCAACACTTGCAAAAGAGCGCTGAAGGTCAGAAAGCCTATTACGACCGCAAAGCCTCACACCAAGAACTGGAGGTGGGCGACAAGATCTGGTATTACAACTTCAACCCGCCACCTTTGACAGGCCCCCGACGGCTGTCAAAGAAATTTCTGCCCCACTGGACGGGAACTCATGAGATTATGAACAAACTCTCTCCCGTCGCGTACCAGATTCAACTAAACCGGGGACAGAGAGAACCGGTTCTCAAAAGGGTTCACCGGAACCAGATCAAGAGACATGTGGCCACTAACAGAGAAAGACAGTTAGGGGCCAATGCAAGCTAAACTCAACCACCATCTCTGAAACGAGAAGACTGTCCCATCCACCTGGGACAAACCTCGCTGACCGGTACCTCCTCCCAAGCGAAGAGTACCAATCAGAAATAGAAATCCCCACCTTCTTCAAGGAACACAACTTCACCCTCGCTCCTGAGTTAGAAGTGTGGATTGAGAAAAGGGGGACCCCAGCTCATTGACATTGCTCCCCTTGATACAGCCCTCCAAGCATTGTCCCGAATGCCCATCCTGAATACCTCTCCTGTTGTCCAAACTTGGACCGCAGCTGACACTCCACTATGTGTCTCTATGATCATCGGCAATACCCTAACCCTGGGCATCGCCTTCCTCCTGTACAGGAAATTCAGCGAGATGAGAACCTCCACAGCCAAGCTCATGACAGCCGTGTCTGGAGGTCTCTGATGGAAACCACGGAGGGAGGTTACAACGCCCGAAGCAGAGGCAGATCTCATCGAGCTGGCTCCCCAGCCGTAACAAACACCTGCTGCCCAACCGCCCGACTCACCTACCATCCGTCCATTGTGATGGGGGGGTTGTCCGATAATGACCACAGGACATCAGCCGAACAAAAAGGGGGACTGTAGCCACAATGACGGTCTGTTCATCTGGCAAACGGCCAGATGGCTCGCGCATCTCGTGAGGCGCGTTATCAGATCATACTAAAACCCATGTCTCAACCCCCCCGGCATTCCAATACAATTTATGGTATAAACCGTCCAACGATGTCTGAAAGACCACCTTTTGATCACCCTTGGGAGATAACAAACAAGCTCGTTTTGACTTTTATGGCTCCCAAATGGCCGAGCCAGAAGAGTCTACGCATTTCTTACAGGAAAGATAAGCAATGATCGTCATGTGACTTTTACTGCCCCAAAAGGCCAGGCTGTGTAATCGGACACCTCACACACATAGAGTTCCACTAGTATCAGAGGAATATATGATTAAAAGCCACCTCAAAAACGTATTAAATGTATACTTTTCTGCTTGAAGTGTTTTTATATGTGTCTGTAATAATTAGGAGGATTATATGAATGTTAACTCAAGCTGTGTACGACAATAGAAAACCTGGATTTGTGTGTTTCCACCTCTCAGACCAGTGGTTCATGGTACCATTAGAACCAGAAAAACTCAATCGTACCGAATCTTGTAAAACTATTTAAAGGACATGCAATATTACAAAGATACCAGCTTTGTAAGGAAAAATGCATGAGCCTGTCTTCCCCGGATAGTAGCCAGGAGGAGGAACTCAGCCGAACAAAGAACTTTGTTTCGGGCCGAAAATGCTCAGATCGATTGGACCATCCAGGAAATGGGCGTCGCTCTACCTGATCTACAAGTACCAATGTGACCCTCAGTCCTTTGCCTTTTGCTAGTGCATTGCATCGCAATCCGCCACCCGCTTTCCAGCCCCCGAGGGCATTCTTCAGAGAGGAGGAAACAGCAACTTCCAGAAACAGCAACTTCCAGAAACAGCCCAACTTCCAGCATTTTCCAAGAGACCCGAATCCGGCAAACTTCTTCTCCGCAAACCGAGAGCCACACCCAACCGACTTTGAAGAGAACCACCAGACGTGCGGGACATTTGAACTCAGAATACACGCACACACGCGAGAAGCCAAAACCAAAGCAAGTATTCTTATTTCTACAATCCAAACTGCTGTTGAAAGGTCGTGTTATTTCCGCTTTGGGACGAGATTAACTCCTTGAGGGCTCTGTGTAACGAACTGAAGTGAACGCTGTTATCTTCTCTCTCTCTCTTTATTTTTATCTCTTTATCTTTTCGTTTAGGTACCATATTACTTTCGTTTACTGTCTATATTTCTACTCTCTTTATGCATATTTAGTATGTACTTTCTGTGTAAATTGTAGTGTTATCTTTAGTCTGTGTTTATTAAACTTCCAAAATATATTTTTGAATTGAATCTGTTATTTCTCCGCATACACGAAGTCAATGAAACTTATGATCCTAAACTTTACCTAAAGCTGCCTTGTGCTACTATTTTAGTAACATAAACTGTACGAACATACGAAATATTAATTTGTCCTGATCAGTAAAGTTAATGCTTCTTTTGCTCTCGTAAAGCAGTAATCCCTTATTGAGAATTGATTTGAAAGTCTATAACTAATTTGCAGGACAAACATAGTAAGATAATTTCAAGCAATTCCGTAAAGGTTACTTGTATTTAATTAAACATTTTCCTTATCGGAAAATTTAAATAACGTAATGAACGACTAGCAAATTATATTCATAAACTCATGAATATTATATCACTTTTGAGTTAATTATTCCCCGAGATATTAGACTCATAGTCAATATTGTTACATATATATATTATGTTATATATATATATATTATATTATATATATTATTATAGCTGTATATAAGTGTATATATATATATATATATATATATATATATATATATATATATATATATATATATATATATATATATATATATATATATATATATATATATAGTGTGTGTGTGTATACCATGGCACAAGCTGATTGGTTCCTGTTCTGTTCCTGTTGCATCTGCATCCAATGAGCTTGCTGCTGAAATAGCTGGTTAGCGTTCACTATAAGATTTTGCAGTGTGCTTTCAGAGTTCCTCTGAAACCCTCCACCTTCCCCAGATCCACATTATCTGCTACAGGTAACTTTACATATATGATTTGTGCTGAAGCAGTTTGTCATGCATGCTCACAGCAGCTTATTGCTGTATATATTGCCAGTAGCAAGTTCCTGTACTTGCTCTGCAGCAGCAGCATCCATTTCCAAGCTAAAACAAATCTTCTTGTTGTCACATTAGAAATATATAAACCATGCCATTAATCATGCTGTGACCAAAAGGCACTTTCATTTTGTGTGATGTCTGAAATCTATTAGAAAACATTAGAAATAACATGTGACAGTAATCCATGTGACCCTGTGGTTTAACCAACATTTTATGAAGTGCTTTGTTTACACAAAAAATATTATCTAAAGCTCGCTCACAAACTATGTCAGCTCTCGAGTCAACACAACATGCATACCTAGGGTTGCCAACTTCAGAAAAATAAAAATAAGGGGCAATCGTGGTTCTTTATGAAAAAAAAAAAAATTTTAGTCACACTGTCTGCAGTCAAGTATGTGTATAAAAGGTTCTCCGCTATAAAAACATTTGTTTTGCTTAACCTATTAATGCACAATTTAATCCTAAAAAGAATTTTAATTTCATAGAAATAAATGTAAATAGTTACAAACAAACCATCAAAAGCTTTTGTAGCATTATACACTGCCGTTCAAAAGTTTGGGATCAGAAAAAATTTGTTTTAAAGAAATTAATAGTTTTATTCAGCCAAAACGCATTCAATTTGTCAAAAGTGACAGTAAAAACATTTTAATTATACATTCAGATTAATGCTGCTCTTTTGAACTTTCTATTCAAAGAATCCTGAAAAAAATGAATATCATAATCGCAATATAATTGCAATATAATCTATTATATAAAAGCATACACAAACAGATGTTCCTGCCACATTTTACTTGCATACACCTAGTTTGCAGAAATTTAACAGGCAAACTAAACACTCTGCAGTTGCTAAGCAATCATGAGCCGCGTTCTCCATGATGATGATGATGAAGTTCGGCAACAGATATATGGATTTCAAGCTCCATGTTTATGGAGAGGAGCAATAAAAAAAAACACCTTGTACAGCTATGATCAGTTGTTCGTCCATCTTGGGTGAGCTTTCAATGTTGTTACAGAAAGGCAGAAGCTGATCGGTTGGTTCAATGTCACATGACCTGCGGAGCGCTTGCGGCATTCTGAAAAGTTGTGATTTTTCTTATCTCGCTGCTGTTATGGAACAGAGACACAGAGAACAGGTGATGGTAAACAAGTTAATTAGAAGCCAGTGAGCAGAGTGCAACAGGTTAGCGGAGAAGTAGATGAATTGCAGGGTAATGCAGATAACTGCAGGCAGTGATGAGGTGATGATGAGCTGCAGGAGTGAGTGATCAGTACTCGGGAGACGCTGTGCGTGGTGCTTGGGAATGGGTGGAGCCTGGCAAGCTTGTGACATTACTTACAAGATGTCCTGGATTGCATACGAGTGGCGAAATGGATCAAGAGTTGAATGAAACGTTCAAGGGCGATGGTGTCCTCGTATGCCACGAGATGCAACTTCACCCGAGGATCCAACCCTTGACAGTATGTGGTCAGTAGAGATTGTTTGTTCCACCTACTAGAAGCAGCCAGAGTGCGGAACTGGAGAGCACTCATTAACAGACATCGTACCTTGTTTTAAATGGTAAAGTTGCTCACCAACTACTGAATCCCATGATGGTTTTCCGAAAACCTCCTGAAAGTGGGCGGTGAAGTTGGTGAGAGAGTGGGTTATTGTATTGAGGGCCTTGTCAGACAGTTGGGAGATGATGAAGGCCACTTTGGATCGCTCGGTGGGGTACAGGTGTGGTTGCATCTCCAGGATCAGCGAGCATTGAAGAAGAAATCCGTTGCAATCCTCCGCCGCGCCAGAGAAGGGCGCCGGTTTGGCCATGGGACTGGTGTTCACCAGAGGTGAAGGAGAAGCGGTGTCTGTGTCAGAAGTGATCGCTGGTGATGGTGATGGTGCTGGTGCGGCAGGAATGGTGGTGAGTGTTCGATGGAGAGCGTCGACCAATTCCTGAAATGGATCCGGGGCGCTCATACTGGCAATCTGCTGTGTTGGTCTGGTCTTCTGTTACAGAACAGAGACACGGAGAACAGATGATGGTAAATTAGACAGTTTATTTGGAAGCCAGTGAGCAGAGTGGAACAGGTGAGCAGAGAAGTAGATGAATGGCAGGGTAATGCAGATAACTGATGGGTAATACTTAATGTCTTTCTCAGGAGAACCAGGAGAACTGGGCACTGGAGCCAGGGAGACAATGGAGACAGATGACGATGAGGAGACACACTGGAGAACGAGGAAGCAGGTAAGTAGCACTGGAAAGTCCTTGAGGTAAAGGAAAGGCATTCACGGTGCGATTTCTGTGCGATTTCAGAAAGGTTGCCTACTCACACTGTACGAGTAGATCGCATGCGATCTAAAGCCAAATCTCGCGGTTTATGTGCTCACACTGTATGGTCCAATCGTCGAGCGAGACTTGACTGCTCACACTGTACGAGTGAAATATGCGCGATGAAACCTCTGTGTTGCAATGACAGACCATGGGCTATTATAGATAGCCTATCAAATGCATCAGCTAACGCTATCAAGAGGATTTAGCATTTCCAATGCATGTATAAAAATATGATTTCAATGCAATATCTATTTAATAATAAAAGTAGGCCTTTTTTTATTAAATTGATATTACATTTAATTTGCTCACACAACAATTTCATAACAAATCGATGCATAGCCGACACGCTGCATGATAAAAGATTAGATCGATTATTAGGCCTACTCCTCATTATTTAAAAACATTTAGTCCAATTAAACAAGGAATTATGGGTTATTTATAGATAATATCAGTCTCAATGAAAAGTAAGAGCAATTTCAAAAACAACTACCACAAGATAAATATTAAGAAAATAAATTAAGACAGTTAGGTTACGCCGTTATCAGCATATGTTAAAGTAGCCATTATCTCTGATTGTCTCTGTGATAATATGCGCCGAAAGCTCGTCAGATTTTACTTTCACTTTCTGTATTGAATATTTGGGTTTGAGACTTCCCTGACTTTCGCGCACATTTAAGTTTTCACATTGCGTGATATCCACTGACTCCTTCATGATTTAAAAGGGGAAGAAGAAAAAAAACAATAATGTGACATGATGACATTTTGTGTCAAATGATGGAAACGGTTCACATTTCCCGCGGTCATAAAATTAAGTGAATATTAAATAATGGTATAGTAAATAAATAAAGTATGAAAGTAAAACAAGTAGGCTAAATTAATGATCAAGTTGCTAAATGATTAAAAGAGACTGTACGGTGTACGGTGGTTTGGAAGACTTGGATTATCCATTTTACAACACGAACTGGTGGAGCAACAGTTTGCTAAATGTCTGCTGTTTGATAGCTGCCTACAGAACTTAAAGGTCTCCCACTTTTTGTTTTCTTTCTTGCTGCATTACAGATTAAATGGTTAAATGTCTGCTTTCGCGCAGGCACAGTGAGGGGAAATGGAGCAATCTGTTCGTAGCTCTGCTTCAGCTGTGCGATATCCTCACGAGGGGCGATCAGAATTTCTGACACGCCAGAAATTCATCCGACCATCCGATTGCCGATCGGGAGAGGTTTGTCGCCTCTCGTTTCCCCTTGTACACTGCACGAACACCTCGGAACAAAAGACGCACGATAAAGCTGAAAATCGTCCTGACCCAAAACTCGCACAAGTTAGAATTCGGCTCAAAATCGCACTGTGTATGCCCAGCTTTAGTGTAGTACTAACGAGGCCGGACAGTGAATGTGAGTGTGTGGAGGGCTTATGTGCAGGCAGTGATGAGGTGATGATAAGCTGCAGGTGTGAGTGATCAGTACTCGGGAGACGCTGTGCGTGGCGCTTGGGAATGGGTGGAGTCTGGCGTGATTGTTACAGCTGTGGCATAGACGCGCTGGAAAAAAACGAGCGCTGCTAAGGCGTTGCTCTCTATTTAAGTGCTAGTCTACATTTAAAATAACAAACTTAAGTGCCCAAAAGATGCAACATATGTGAACAGCCCCTTAGTCAGTGGTTAGATCAGCATAGCAATCAATAAATGGGACAAATCAATTAGGCCCAATATACTGGATGTCCCAGCTAATGCAAGACAGTTGGTAACCCTACGTATGCGTTGTGGTGACCCCATGCAGGTCAATAATTGTCTAAATAAAGTGGTAAATATAAAATGTTTTTTGCAA
Organism: Gobiocypris rarus; assembly: GCA_023029165.1. Lineage (NCBI taxonomy): Eukaryota > Metazoa > Chordata > Actinopteri > Cypriniformes > Gobionidae > Gobiocypris > Gobiocypris rarus. Next base: position 22,802,374 of record CM040919.1, on the reverse strand, counting down.
ACAAAGCACTTAATAAAACTTAGGTTAAACCACTGGTTACTTTAATGATGTCTTTATACCGTTCTAGACCTTGAATGTGGTAGTTCAAGGTCAGAGAATAGCATCAAGTCAGTTAAACTCCTGGGATATTGATCTAGTTAGTTAAATGGAAATTAAAATTATCAAACTACAGAGGACTAATTTCAAAGACAAACTGAAAATCTAAGTGAAAAAATGATGCATTAGGCTTGTCCATTTTGCTGAAATGTCATTGCAGCAACTCAAAATTGGTGAATATACTCAATATATTGGTCAGCGTTTATCCCAGTCATCTGAAATCAGATTTTTTGATTAAAATATAACCAAAACCCACTAAAACAATTTCATATATTTTGTTGAATTGTGTACTTATTTCTGAAAACAATGTTCCCAGCAACTAGGGAATACACAGCAATGAGATGGAATCACCTCCCCCGAATAGTCATTATTAGCGATATTTGTCTCTAATATTTATCTGTAATATTATGATTATTTATTTTTTAAATATTTATCACCAATATTTATGATGATTATTAGTAATACAACATACGAATCATGCACATGTGTTTGTATTGGGGTGTGTGTGAGTAGTTACAGTGGGTACGAAAAGTATTCAGACCCCCTTAAATTTTTCACTCTGTTATATTGCAGCTAAAATCATTTAAGTTCATTTTTTTTTCTCATTAATGTACACACTAGACTGGGGAAACCAAGCCCGATCTGCCCGCGATTTGATTTCGCCCTGCAACTCAGTCTAGAAACTCGTACATTCATTTCTACTGCTTCTGTTACACTTTTGTGGGAACCAATCACAGACTGGCTTCTCCAGTTGGCGGGTTTGTTGCCCGTTGATCACGCCTCTTGTGGTCTAATTGGTTGAAGGACTATCCGATTGTGCACAGAGTCATTTGAATAATGCTTGTTTATCATGCCTCTTGTGCAGTAGAAAATACAGAGCAGACTCACCAGACCAATGTTCAATCTTAAATTGAGCTAGGTCTGGTGATAGCCAGACAATGTACACACAGCATCTCAAGGATGATCAGAAGAAATGGACAGCACCTGAGATAAATATATGAGTGTCACAGCAAAGGGTCTGAATACTTAGGACCATGTGATATTTCAGTTTTTCTTTTTTAATAAATCTGCAAAAATGTCATATGGACAGAAAAACACAGAATTGTTGACATTTTTGCAGATTTAATGTCAACAATTCTGCAAAAACACAGACAGAAAAACACAGAATTGTTGACATTTTTGCAGATTTATTAAAAAAGAAAAACTGAAATATCACAAGTATTCAGTCCTAAGTATTCAGACCCTTTGCTGTGACACTCATATATTTATCTCAGGTGCTGTCCATTTCTTCTGATCATCCTTGAGATGGTTCTACACCTACATTTGAGTCCCGCTGTGTTTGATTATACTGATTGGACTTGATTAGGAAGGCTACACACATGTCTATATAAGACCTTACAGCTCACAGTGCATGTCAGAGCAAATGAGAATCATGAGGTCAAAGGAACTGCCTTAAGAGCTCAGAGACAGGATTGTGGCAAGGCACAGATCTGGCCAAGGTTACAAAAACAAATTCTGCTTCACTTAAGGTTCCTTAGAGCACAGTGGCCTCCATAATCCTTAAATTGAAAACATTTTGGACGACCAGAGCCCTTCCTAGAGCTAGCCGTCTGGCCAAACTGAGCTATTGGGGGAGAAGAACCTTGGTGAGAGAGGTAAAGAAGAACCCAAAGATCACTGTGGCTGAGCTCCAGAGATGCAGTCGGGAGATGGGAGAAAGTTGTAGAAAGTCAAGCATCACTGCAGCCCTCCACCAGTCGGGGCTTTATGGCAGAGTGGCCCGATGGAAGCCTCTCCTCAGTGCAAGACTAAGATGGTGAGAAATAAGATTCTCTGGTCTGATGAGACCAAGATAGAACTTTTTGGCTTTAATTCTAAGCAGTATGTGTGGAGAAAACCAGGCACTGCTCATCACCTGTCCAATGCAGCCCCAACGGTGAAGCATGGTGGTAGCAGCATCATGCTTGGGGGTGTTTTTCAGCTGCAGGGACAGGACAACTGGTTGCAATCAAGGGAAAGATGAATGCGGCCAAGTACAGGGATATCCTGGACGAAAACCTTCTCCAGAGTGCTCAAGACCTCAGACTGGGCCGAAGGTTCACCTTCCAACAAGTCAATGACCCTAAGCACACAGCTAAAATAACGAAGGAGTGGCTTTACAACAACTCCATGACTGTTCTTGAATGGCCTAGCCAGAGCCCTGACTTAAACCCAATTGAGCATCTCTGGAGAGACCTGAAAATGGCTGTCCACCAACGTTTACCATCCAACCTAACTAGGGATGCTAATATTGACCGTTTAATCGTTAACAGATAGTAAGAATTTTGACCGATTAATACTATCAGTTAAACGGTTTAAAGATTTTTTTTTTTACACTTTTTTTGTTTGTTTAGTGTATGGTTAAAGAAAAATATGCTGTATTTGTTAACTCACGGGGTGCATCGACACTTGCAACCACACGTCTCTGCAGACATATTTCGCAAAATGAAGCAATGGGAAAGAATGCCCTCTGTCGTTTCAAAGAACAGCACAGCGGTCAAAACTTATTTTTATACAGTCTATGGTCAAAACACTTCCTCAAACAGACAAGGCGTGAGCGCAGTCAGCAGAGGCTCGCACTGCAGAGACCGTATATACGAGGCTAGCTGCAGCGGGTCTAACTGTCAACAGGCTGTGCTCCAGACTAACTTGCATCATTTAGACATGTTACTTAAAAAAAAAAAAAAAACAGTCAAGCCGTGGATTGAGGTGGGCCTGCTATTTTGATTTGACGGGAAAAAATATTCCGGTTCGTCAAAGCTTCAATCGGATTCAGTGTATTTTCGTTTTGTTATCTTAATTTGGTAATTATTTAATTTAAAAAAAATAGTGTAGGCCTATTTATTTTATGCTTTTTATCTATATGATTTTATTCCGTTTTTCTCTGTTTTCAGAAAAGCTGAAGGTGCGTGAAAATGTGATAATGTGAGATCCAGGTTCTGTTGTTGTCGATCTGTTGTGCATGCTGCTGTTTGCACAGTAAAATAAACCTGTGAAAAAAGTATTTTTTTACAGGTCACAGACACTCATCAATTGTATTTTTATTTGATGTCAATTCAATATTATAATCTTTTCAGTTAACAGTTTATAATCGATTAATGAACATCGGTTGTCGGTCGGGAAAATTAACCCTAAATGAGCGTCCCTAAACCTGACAAAACTGGAGAGGATCTGCAAGAAGGAATGGCAGATGATCTCCAAATACAGGTGTGCAAAACTTGTTGCATCTTTCCCAAAAAGACTCATGGCTGTATTAAGTCAAGTCAAGTCAACTTTATTTATATAGCGCTTTTAACAATGCCGATTGTTTCAAAGCAGCTTCACAGTGTTAAACAGAAAAATAATGCAACAGAATGGTAAATGGACTGCATTTATATAGCGCTTTTAACAGACCAATGTCCATCCAAAGCGCTTTACATATTGCCTCACATTCACCCATTCACTCACTCATTCATACACCGACAGCGATGTGTCAGTCATCCAGCTCGTGGAGCAGTTGGGGTTAGGTGTCTTGCTCATGGACACCTCGACACTTGGTCAGGTGGAACCGGGGATCGAACCACCAACCTTCCGGTTTGCAGACAATCTACATGAACCACTGAGCCACTGCCGCCCCAGAATATATTTCGATTATCATACAGTAACAATGTGGGCTTTATATCAGTAATTAGATCAGTAATTTGGTCTATATGGTTAATTTAGTTTAATAATTAGATGTATTTTGAAATATATTTGAAAAATAGTTTTTTCCCCAACTGAGCAAGCCAAGCCAGAGGCGACAGTGGCAAGGAAACCAAAACCCCATCAGGAGACCTAATGGAGAAAAATAAACCTTGGGAGAAACCAGGCTCAGTCGGGGTGCCAGTTCTCCTCTGGCCAATTAACAAACAGCATATTATTATTATTATTAAAAGGGTCATAATCGATCTGAATATTCGAAAGATCTGAGGCAACACGCCGGAGACAGGTTTATTGAGGATGATGTATCGATTAAATAATTATTAAAAATAAATATTTTGAAATATCGGAGTCATTACGCCGGAGACAGGTTTTTATTGAGGATGCCGTATTGATTAAACAATTACTAAAGTGTAATATTCGAAAGATCGGCAACACGCTGGAGGGTTGTTTTGAGGATGACATATCGATTTAAAGAATTATTAACTAGGACTATTCAAACAATCGGAGTCATTACGCCGGAGACAGGTTTATTGAGGATGCCGTGTCGATGAGGCAGCTTAAGGGGGAGTCTAAATGACACAGTCTCTGCAGACATTTCAGGGTCATGTGTTGGTCACATCTGGGTGCAGGTCCACCGTCTGATCTGGATACAGCCTGGATCCGGCTGACTGCAGTAGACCTCGGGATAAAACAGAGACACTAACATTAGCGTAGATGCCATTCTTATGATGTAACGAGTACATCAGGTGTTATGGGAAGTGTTCCCGGTTCCGGCTGACCTAGATAATGCAGCCTAATAATCATTTAATTGAAAAAAGTGATTTATGTGTATGCCATAGAAAAGAGATGTTTTTAGTCTAGATTTAAACTGACAGAGTGTGTCTGCTTCCCGAACAATGCTAGGAAGACTGTTCCAGAGTTTAGGTGCTAAATAGGAAAAGGATCGACCACCTGCAGTTGATTTTGATATTCTAGGTATTATCAGCTGGTCAGAGTTTAGAGACCGCAGTAGACGTGATGGAGTATAATGTGTTAAGAGCTCACTCAAGTACTGGGGAGCTAAACCATTTAGTGCTTTGTAAGTAATAAGCAAGATTTTAAAATGTATGCGATGTTTAATAAGGAGCCAGTGCAGTGTTGACAGAACCGGACTAATGTGTTCATACTTCCTGGTTCTAGTAAGAACTCCAGCTGCTGCGTTTTGGACCAGCTGGAGTTTGTTTATTAAGCGAGCAGTGCAACCACCCAGTAGAGCATTACAATAATCTAGCCTTGAGCTCATGAACGCATGTATTAACTGTTCAGCATTTTGCTTTGAGAGCATGTGCCGTAATTTAGATATATTTTTAAGATGGTAGAATGCAGTTTTACAGATGCTAGAAACATGACTTTCAAACGAAAGATTGGTATCAAAGAGCACACCCAGGTTCCTAACTGACGACGAGGACTTGACAGAGCAGCCATCAAGCTTTTTTGTCCAATGATTAAAAATTCAGTTTTTTTCTGAATTAAGTTGCAGGAAATTACTGATCATCCAATTTTTTATATTATCTATACATTCCGTTAATCTAGTGAATTGGTTAGTTTCTTCAGGGTGTGAAGAAATATAGAGCTGAGTATCATCAGCATAACAACTAAATCTAACGCCATGCTTCCTAATAATATCTCCCAGTGGTAGCATGTACAGGGTGAAGAGCAATGGCCCTAGCACTGAGCCCTGCGGTACTCCATACTGAACTTGTGATCGGTGTGACGTCTCTTTATTTACTGCTACAAATTAAAAACGGTCAGATAGGTATGATTTAAAACATGCCAATGCAGGTCCACTAATGCCTACATAATTTTCGAGTCTATTCAAAAGAATGTTGTGGTCGATAGTGTCGAATGCAGCGCTAAGATCGAGTAACACTAACAAAGAGTTACAACTACGATCGGATGATAAGAGTAAATCATTTGTAACTCTGATGAGAGCATTCTCAGTTCTATGATACGGTCTAAATCCTGACTGAAAATCCTCACAGATACCATTTCTTTCTAAAAAGGAGACACTTGTCAAGACACTGCCTTTTCAAGTATTTTTGAAAGAAAGGGTAGATTTGAGATTGGCCTGTAATTGACTAAGTCTGTAGGATCAAGTTGCGTTTTTTTAATAAGTGGTTTAATAATAGCCAACTTAAAAGTTTTCGGTACATATCCTAATGACAAAGATGAATTAATGATATTAAGAAGAGGATCCATGACCTCTGGTAGCATCTCTTTTAATAGCCTAGTCGGTATAGGGTCAAGCATACATGTTGTTGATTTAGATGAATTAAAGAGTTTAGCCAATTCTTCCTCTCCAATAGCAGTGAATGAGTGTAATTTTTCCTCAGTGACACTACGATGCTCTGTCTGATGTGATACTGTAGTAGACAGCTGCATGGTTATAATTTTCTTCCTAATATTGTAAAGAAGTTCATAAAGTCATTACTGCTGTGCTGTTTACAAACATCAGAAGTTGAAGCTTTATTCTTGGTTAATTTAGCCACTGTATCGAATAAATACCTAGGATTGTGTTTGTTTTCTTCTAAGAGAGTCGAAATAAGCCGATCTAGCAGTTTCACGGCCTTTCTGTATCACGATCACAAGTTCTTTCCACAATTACGAAAGACCTCTAGTTTTGTTTTCTTCCAGCTGCGCTCCATTTTTCTGGCTGCTGTTTTAAGGGCCCGGGTGTGCTCGTTGTACCACGGCATTTGACTATTTTCTTTAATCTTCTTTAAGCGCAGGGGAGCGACTGTGTCTAAAGTACTGGAAAAGAGAGAGTCAATAGTTTCTGTTGCACATCGAGGCGTTGCGGCGAGGCCGGTCATGGGGCTCACGGATGGACATGTCAGCGAGACTTGGGACTGCTGAGGCATCTTCCCAGTCTTTGTCTGTCAGTTCAGATGTTCTCCTTCCCCACGCTGCTTCTTCCCGGGCGGAGGACCCGATGCTTGAAGGTCTGATTCTGGGGAATTAGACGTGCTCAGCATCGGGGCAGTCGAAGTTATAACGAGAGCTCGCCACTTCTTATATGCAAGATTCAATCTCACGATTGCAGAGGCAGCGCGCAGGTTATGGGTCTGCTATTAAGGTGAACACACGCGATCGGTGTGCATGGGATACTGGTTGGCTTAACGGCTTGAGCCACGTTGCTGAGGCAACGTGTGGTTTACGAGTACGTATAGTACGATAAAACAGTATTGCCTGATGAGTATGGCTGCATTTAAGTCTGAGGAGTTAAATGAAATATGATCTGACTCTAAGGAGTTAGATATTCAGCCTGTCATTCAGACCATGTTTCACCGTGATACTGTTTGGCTTTTTTCTCGAGCGATGAAAGCCAATTGTATTATGACGTTTTGAACCACGTTGCTGAGGCAACGCGTGGTTTATGAGTCCGTATAAATACAATAAAACAGTGTTGTCTGATGATTATGGCTACATTTAATTCTGAGGAATTAAATAAAATAAGATCTGACTTTGAGGAGTTAGATATTCAGCCTATCATTCAGACCATGTTTCACCTTATTGTGGCTGTATTTAATTCCAAGGAATTAAATTAAAATATTATCTGACTTTGAGGAGTTAGATGTATTTTTTATTCAGCCTATCATTCAGACCGGGTTGCACGGGTTGGCTGATTATGATGGCATTTAATTCCGAGGAATTGAGTTTCATGTTAACTGACTTTAATAAGTTGGATACTTTAATTATGTCACCTAAGCGTGTTTGACTTGTCTGTTTTATCGTTCTCGCCGCCTTGTGGCCTCGGGACACATCAGTTTCAGGCAATTCCTATTCCCAGTGTCCGCCCTAGTGTTGCGGCCCTGTAGAGCTGCTCCCTTAAATGAGGCCCCTGCTGTCAGCCCCTCTCCCGAGTAGGAGTGATCGAGGTCGCCTCCCCTGTGGAGTTTTCGGGAATCGATGCTGTGCTCCTGCCATCAAGTATGCTTCGGGCCACATCGTTTCCCCGCGCACGCGTGCTGCACCAGCCGCCTCTAGCAAGACTTGCGGCAGTCCAGCAAACGCGTACGCACACTGAAAATCTTCCTCGATTTCGCCCTGCCGGTTAGCCGCTTCAGGGGGTCGGGGAGGAGGCTCGGTTGACACCCGAGACTGGCCTCGAGAGGCTGGTTCCCTTAGCAGATTATCTTGGCGCATGGTTATGCCTTCGAATATATCTGCATGGGCCCTGCGTACTGTAGAAAAGGGGATACAGACTGCAGTTCAGTTACCTTCCCCCGAAGTTCAGTGGGGTGGTCTGGTCGGCAGTGGTCCCTGGGCAGGTTCGGGTAATGGAACAGGAAGTTCACTCCCCGTTGGTAAGGAGGCCAAAGGTGCTCCTCCGCCAGACAGGGAGTCCGGGTTCTACAGCCGGTACTTCATAGTTCCTAAGAAGGATGGCGAGTTGCGTCCAAATTTAGATCTGAGGTACTTGAATCGTTCTCTGAGGAGATTCAGATTCAAGATGCTTACAGTTCCTCTGTTGTGATTCAGATCCAGTCTGAGGACTGGTCTGTCACGACGGGTCTAAAGAGGATGCATGCTTCCCTGTATCCATCCTTCTGTGTCACATGAAGTTCCTGAGGTTCGCTTTTGGGGGCAAAGCGTACCAATATCGGGTTCCTCCATTTGGCCTAGCCCTTCCTCGGTGGTAGCAGCAGTTCGGCATTGAGGTGTTCGTCCTTGGCTGCTCTCAGTGCTTGGGGTTGAGACTCTACAGTAGCGTGTTGGCCTTCTCAGAGAACAGTGTTCCTGGGAGTCGTGGGATTCTCGTTGTGGGCACAATTGTCTCCCGCAGGTATCGAGTCCATACGGGCGGTGGTCTCTAAAATGAAGCTAGGCCACAGCATCACTGTGAAGCAGTTTTAAGGACTGCTGGGGCTCATTGCAGCTGCGTCCAACAGAATATCTCTTGGCCTGCTGCACGAGACTCTTACAGTGGTGGCTGGGAATCAGGAGGTTTTCCTCGAGGGGAAAACCGTTCTGTATGATCAGGGTAACACGCAGATGCCTTCGTTCCCTAGTCATATGGAAGAAACCTTGGTTTCTGTCCCAGGGTCCAGTGTTGGGAGCATCATGTTGTCGGAAGACTGTTTCAACGGATGCCTCCCTCACTGGCTGGGACGTGGTCATGGCGGCCGCTTTGCGAGAGGTCTGTGGGAGACCCGGCATTTCTCCTGGCACATTTACTGCCTGGAAATGCTGGCGGTCTACAAAGCTCTGAGGGGCTTTATCCTGAGACCTCCGCGGCCACCATGTCCTGATAGAAGTAAACCAGGTGACTTTCCTTGAGGAAATCCATTCTGTATGATCAGGGTAACGCGCAGTGGCCTTCTTTCCCTAGTCATATGGAAGAAACCTTGGTTTCTGTAACAGAGACCAGTGTTGGGAGCGTCCTGTTGCCGGAAATCGGCTTCAACAGATGCCTCCCTCACTGGTTGGGGCGTAGTCATGGACGGGGGCCCATGGGAGGGCCGTCATTCCTCCTGGCACATAAATTGCCTGGAGATGATGGCGGTCTACAAAGCTCTCAGGAGCTTTTTCCCAGACCTCCGCGGTCACCATGTCCTGGTACGAACAGACAACACAGCTGTCGTATCATACCTCAATCGGCAGGGGGGTCTGAGGTCGCGCCCTCTGTGTAGACTGGCGCATCAGATCCTCCTGCGGTCCCAAGGGAAACTGTTGTCCATCAGGGCAATGTACGTCCCAGGGGTCCAAGATCAGGGAGCAGACATCCTGTTGAGGCAGGGGCTGAGGCCCGGGGAGTGGCGGCTCCACCCAGAGGTGGTGGAGGCCATGTGCGAGAGGTTCGGCCCAGTGGAAGTGGATCTGTTTGCGTCTCAGAGACGTCCCACTGCGGTTTTCCTCTCACGCATCCAGCCCCGCTGGGGTGGGATGCCATGGTTCAGACGCGGCCGAGGCTGCGTCTGTATGCATATCCCCTGATCACTCTGCTCCCTCTCTGCAGGCCGACCCGGGTATGGTTCTCGGACATTATAGCACTGCTAGACGGTCTCCCATGGCAGGTCCCGCCGAGGAGGGATCTGCTGTCTGAGGCACGGGGCACAATATGTCACCCCTGCCCAGAGTTTTGGGGATCTCTTGGTCGGGCCCCTGAGGGGGCCCAGTGCCTAGAGGCTGGACTGTCAGCAGATGTTATCGAGACCTTGCTCAGCTCCAGGGCTCCTTCCACCAGGAGGGTGTACAGCCCGAAGTGGAACATGTTTTCACTTAGTGTAGAGAGCGTGAGGTGGACCCAGTTAACTGCCCAGTGGCTTCAGTGCTGGAGTTCCTCCAAAATCGCTTCTCTGCAGGTCTTACCCGTCCACACTCAGGGTGCGAGGCTGCCTTTGGGCTTTCCACGCTCCTGTGAGTGATGGGCCTTTTTGGGTAGGCATCATCTGGTTGTACGGTTCCTCCGTGGGGCTCGGAGGATGAGGCCTGCGGCTCGTTCCAGAGTTCCAACCTAGGGATCTGGCAGTGGTACTTGAAGGCTTGGCTGAGGCCCCCTTCGAGCCACTAGAGTCAGCTGAGGCAGAGAACCGGACCCTTAAGTTGCCCTTTCTATTAGCTATCACATCTCTGAGGAGAGTGGGGGACCTCCAGGCCTTGGCGCTTACGCCGACTTGCCTGGAGTTTGCCCCTTGGCAGAGTAAAGGCCATCTTACATCCTAGGGCGGGCTACTAGCCCAAGGTACCATCTAGTGTGGTCAGGTCTTTGGTTCTTCAGGCATTTCATCCTCCGCCTCACATGACGGCGGAAGAAGGGAAGTGGAGTCTGCACAGGAGTTCTGTACAGCTGTCTATAGCTTGCACCTCCCTGCGACGCCTGGCGCAAGTGTGCTCCAGTCCTAGTTGTGCCCGGTCTCCGGCTTCACACTAGGGCAGGCGCTACTCTCGGTGTGGCCTAGTGGGTACTCGTTCCCCAAATTCGTCGTTCCGACGCAGTGTGAGTTCCCTCGAAAGGTAACGGTTCGGGTAATGTATATAACCCTTGTTCCCTGAGAAAGGGAACGAGCACTGCGTCGCGTCGCCACACCTCGGCACGCCAGGAGCGCATGCTTCATCGCGATAATTGCCGTTACTATGCGCCGGCTCCCCTTATGTATCTTCCAGGTATGCCGTCACAGCTACGTCATTGAGCAACACCAATCAGGATTGGGATAGTTTCATTCATACTTCAGACACACTGTTGCTTAGGGAGTGTCCCCAAATTCGTCGTTCCGACGCAGTGCTCGTTCCCTTTCTCAGGGAACAAGGGTTATATACATAACCAGAGCCGTTTTTCTTTTTTAATAAATCTGCAAAAATGTCAACAATTCTGTATTTTTCTGTCAGTAAGGGGCTTTGTGTACATTAATGAGAAAAAAAATAACTTGATGATTTTAGCAAATGGCTGCAATATAACAGAGTTAAAATTATAAGGGGGTCTGAATACTTTCCATACTGCCACTGTATTGGGGTGGAGGGCCTCTAGAAATCCCTGAGCATAATGACCTGTTGTAGACCTTAATCTTACCTGAAATTTTGCAACTCTTCTCCTATAGAGTCTGAATAGCACATCCAGAGCTACGTGTCAGACACATGGCATCCATGCCATCCATGATCAAAACAAGAAAGCAGAACCCTTCAAAGACCCTATAAGTAAAGTATGGCACTAAATAGTAGTCTAATAGTCATCTACGGCTGTTACTTATCAGACTGTACGAACATGTCCTCCGCTGCAAGCCATGTCTTATGAGATCTCAGTTGTCATCAATATGAGATCTCAGTTGTCATCAATGTCAAACTGTAAGGCAGTCAAGATGCGGTAAATGCATCACATCGCACACAAGATGACTTGTTCAGAGTTTTACGTGATCAATCTGTGACACTTTCAGTGATATGAGCTGCATTTACATGTGGGATGGAAACGGTGTCTAGCAGACAAAAACTCTAATTTCGCTCATGGCTTCGCTTGCAATTACAAATAAAACCAAGACAATGTGTATGAAGCAAGTGGTGGTTTGTTGTTGTTGTCATGATACGTAATAAATGAGTCACTTATTGACACCCGGAAGTGTATATGTAATGTTGGGGGGTGGAAAAACGGGAACGTGATAATAAATGAGCATGGCTGAAACCTAAAACAGGTCTCGTGTTATCGATATACAACACAACAAAAACATGGTGTCAGAAGTAAAGTACTGAAGAAAATAAAGCAAGGAAAGAATAAAGAAGATGGAAGGATTAAGGCCACCTGCAGGACTTGATTTACTGCACGGTAATTTGTCAGAAAACTGGCGGAGATTTCGGCAAAGATTTGAGCTGTATCTAGACGCAACGGGAAGCGCTAGCAAGGCAGACAAGGTAAAGTCCTCACTCTTTCTTCATGTAGCCGGAGAAGAGGCGGTTGAAGTGTATAATACCTTCACGTTTGAAGAAGACAGTGATAAACAAGATCTGTCGAAAATAATGGAAAAATTTGAGTACTGCAACCCAAAGAAGAACATTACATATGAGAGATACAAGTTTTTCACGTGTGTGCAAGGTGACATGCCAATTAGCCAATACATCACAGAACTGAAGCTAAAAGCGAAATCATGCGAGTTTGGACTGTTGCAGGAATCTCTGATAAGAGATCGAGTTGTCTGTGGAATCACGTCAGATGCCATGAGAGAGACTTTTAAGTGAAGTTGACATTAGTCTCGAAAAAACTACTCAGCTGTGTATCGCGTCAGAAGTGACAAAAGCTCAGATGAAGCAAATGCATGACGAAGATCGCAGCGCATGTGCCTCTGCATGTGAAAGCAAGCACGTTGATACAGTGAAACATAAGCAGACACGCAAAAACGAGCAACGAAATAAATACAAACCGAATGAAAAAGACAAACCTGGCACTTTTAATTGCAGAAGATGTGGAACAGAGCATGCATCACGCAATTGCCCAGCATATGGCAAACAGTGCAAGAACTGTGATAAAATGAATCACTTTGCTAAGATGTGTAAATCAAAAAAAGTGCACGCGGTGGATGATGATGTCACAGAACAGAGACCTAGTCTCTTCATAGGTGCAGTGCAAACGCAGACAGGGACAGATGAATGGACAGTTGACTTGAAACTGGAGCACAAACATGTAAAATTTAAACTTGATACTGGTGCGCAAGCCAATGTAATCCCGTACAGCCTGCTGCGAAGAATTGGAAAAAAGAACATACTTAGACCCACAAATGTGAAACTGTCAACTTACACCGGAGACAAAATACCTGTGAAAGGAAAGTGTAACTGGACAGTGAAGTACAAAAAGAAAATTCATGTACTGGAATTCATTGTGGTGAAATCAGTTGCTAAACCAATATTAGGAATTAATGCATGTGAACAAATGGGGCTCATACAGAGAGTGATGGAATTGAGCAAAAGTGATCAAATGGATATCTTCACAGAGTATGCTGATGTGTTTGAGGGCATAGGTTGCCTGGAGGGTGAGCACACGATCCGAATAGATGAAAATGTGGTTCCGAAAGTTCATCCGCCTAGGAAAATTCCAGTAACCCTGAGAGAAAACCTGAAAACCGAATTGAACAGAATGGAAAAACTGAAAGTAATAGAAAGAATTGAAGAGCCCACTCAGTGGGTCAACCCCATAGTGATTGTGGAAAAGTCCAATGGGAAATTAAGAATATGTTTAGACGAGATCTCAACACAGCAGTGATGAGAGAACACTATCAGTTGCCAACGGTTGAAGAAATAACCAGTAGACTCTCAAAGGCCAAATACTTTACAGTGTTGGATGCAAGTTCAGGTTTTTGGCAACTTAAATTAGATGAAGCCAGCTCTCGCCTTTGTACATTCAACACTCCTTTTGGCCGCTTCAGATTCCTCCGTCTCCCATTTGGGGTTAACTCAGCTCCAGAAGTTTTTCACAGGACGGTGAAACAACTTTTTGAAGGAATTGAAGGCGTTGAGACGTACATTGATGATCTGTTGATCTGGGGAGAAACAAAAGCGCAGCATGATAACAGACTGAAGCAAGTGCTGGAGAGGGCGAGGGTCAAGAACTTCAAGCTGAATAAGGAGAAATGCAAGATAGGCTTAGAAGAAATCAAATATCTCGGACACATCTTTGCACGGGATGGTTTGAAACCTGATGAGACCAAAATAGAGGCAGTCAGAAAAATGCATACTCCTGAATGCAAAAAGGATGTGGAGAGATTTTTAGGTATGGTCACTTACCTCGGAAAGTTCATTCCAAACATGTCACAACACACTGAGCCATTGCGTATACTGACCAGAGATGACATTGCCTGGCAGTGGGAGGAGGAACATCAGCGCGCATTCAACAAATTGAAAATAATGCTCACTGAGGCCCCCTTGCTCAGATACTATGATGTCAGTCTACCAGTAACACTTTCTGTCGATGCATCTCAAAGCGGACTGGGTGCTGTTTTACTTCAAGAAGACAAGCCAGTGGCTTACGCATCGCGTGCATTGACCGAAACAGAACAGCGTTACTCGCAAATAGAGAAGGAGATGTTGGCAATTGTGTTTGGAGTAGAACGTTTTCATCAGTATGTTTATGGAAGAGAGGTAGATGTACAATCTGACCACAAACCGCTTGAAGCAATAATGAAAAAGCCGCTGAGCAGTGCTCCAGCTAGAATACAGAGACTGCTGATGAGACTACAAAAATATCAAGTGAATGTGCAGTACAAGCCAGGTAAAGAGATGTATATAGCTGATGCATTATCCAGAGCGTCCTTACCTGAGACCGGCTCTTCAGATCAAGAAATAGAAGCTCAAGTGCATATGGTAATGTCAAACTTACCTGTGTCAAATGAGAAACTAGATGAATTCAAAAAGGAAACAAAAAATGATGTGATTCTGAAAAAAACTCATTGAGACAGTGCTAAATGGATGGCCTGAAAGGAAGAGTCAAGCAGCAAAAGAAATACAAGGATATTGGAACTTCAGAGAGGAAATATCAGTGATGGATGGAGTTTTGTTCAAAGGAGAACGGCTCATAGTTCCAGCAGCAATGAGAGCAGAAATGCTAAAACGAATTCATGAAAGTCATCTAGGCATAGAAAGCTGCAGAAGGAGAGCGAGAGATGTGCTTTTTTGGCCTGGAATGTCACAAAGCATAACAGAGATGGTAAACAACTGTGATGTATGCAGCACATACCAGAAACGCCAAACTAAAGAGCCATTACATCCACACAGTGTTCCTGAAAGACCCTGGCAGAAAATAGGAGTTGATTTGTTTACCTTTGACCAGCAGGAGTATCTACTCTTAGTGGATTATCACTCCAAATTCATCGAAGTAGAGTGGCTGAGGTCAGATACAAGAAGTACAACAGTCATTACCCATCTGAAGTCACAATTCAGACATGGTATTCCTGAAACAATGATTTCAGACAATGGGCCACAGTTTAGCTCCCGTGAATTTCAAGCTTTTGCAAAGGAATGGGAATTCATGCACAAAACCTCAAGCCCCCATCACGCACAGTCAAATGGAATGGTGGAAAGAGGAGTTCAGACTGTTAAACATATGCTAAAGAAGGCAAAAGCTGATGGAAAAGATCCTTACCTGTGTCTGTTGAACCTGAGAAGCACACCCATGGAGGATATTGGAGCATCTCCAGCCCAACTGTTGATGGGTCGAAGACTAAAAACAAGACTTCCGATGAAATCAGAGTTGCTGAAGCCTAGCATGGTAACTAACCCAGTCCAGCAGGTGTTAGAAAACAGGCAAAAGAAGCAGAAGGAATATTTCGACCAAAGATCCAAACCTCTTCAGAAACTTCAGGTTGGTGACAATGTAAGAATATGGCAAGATGGCACATGGAATCCAGCTGAAGTTACTGGACTTTCTGAGCAGCCAAGATCTTATGTTGTTAAGACACCTGAGGGGCAGGTGTACAGAAGGAACAGAAAGTTTTGATGAAATCAAAAGAACAAAGAGACACACCAAGGAAGAACGCAAACAAACAATATGTTACTCAAGAAAATGAGTGTGACAACAAAGAGGAAGAACATGAAATGGACACTCAAACAGGGAAAGATGTCAGCCCCACGAACTCTTAAGCCAACCTGTGAAACGGTGAGTGGGCGAGTTGTCTCAAAACCAAGAAGGCTTATTGAGGAGTAGTTCAATGATTTTTTCCTTTATTCAGTCACAGTTCAAAGGACAGTGTTATATATATATAAAAAAAAATCACCTTTCTGTTTAGTTATGATACACAGTGATACACATTAGTTTGAATGGTGGGTTATATATAAGGTGACTGAAGTTTTTTCGGGGTATTTTGTTTTGCCTGCAGAATTTCAAACTTGAAAAAAAAAAAGGAGATGTCATGATACGTAATAAATGAGTCACTTATTGACACCCGGAAGTGTATATGTAATGTTGGGGGTGGAAAACGGGAACGTGATAATAAATGAGCATGGCTGAAACCTAAAACAGGTCTCGTGTTATCGATATACAACACAACAAAACAGTTGTCTCAGTCATCAGGTTCTGTGTTTCGATTGGTTACAGCCACAATGCAGTACTGTAAGATTTTCTTACACTGATATAATGTCATCTGAGGTAAAATTAGAATGCAATTGTAAATTGTAAAATAAGTCTCTGAAGTGTGATGAGTGTGTATGTGAAGATTTAGCTCAAAATACCCGACAGATAATTTGTATACCATGTTAAAATTGTCACGTTATGGGCAATCATACACACAAAAAATGAGGAAAATCAAATGCATTCACGTCCATCTATTCACCCAATGAGCGTGCTGATCCGAAAACAATGTGTGTTGCTATTTTGAGGCTAGTGAAAATGACTGCGCCATTGACCAACAAAAACCTGGTATAAAGTCAATATTGCAGTATCTTGTTGTGTTATTTAAGGGGCACAACGTGCGTACACTCTGCTTGTTACACACAAAGGGATGCGCACCAGCATTTTTAAATATTAAAAATAAAAGGATTTCTCTTTGGAGAAGCGTTCGGTCTTTGCACTCGCAAATTGTAAACAGCGAATCCGACATGGTGCAAGCGCAATTGGCTTTTAAAGAGAAGAATGGTAGATGAGACTCTAAATGGTTTGTTGCATGTTATGCCCAAAACACACCCTTAAATCATTAAGAGACTAGCTATGCCTTCAATCCTTTTGGACCATGGCCTGGTGCACAGAACATTTTCTCTGTTGTTAAACAAGCAAAAGTGGATTCGGACACGCACTAAGTGCTCCTGCACCTTAAATGCGCTTCAAACCATGCACTAAAATCGTTAAAATAGGGCCTTTTGAGGGTGAGCAAAAATGTGCCGTTTTTGTGTGTGTCCCTTAAAATGCAAATTAGCTGCTGCTCCTGATCCCCTTTCAATAAGAGGGTGGGGCTTCAAGAGCTTTCAAGAGGGGTGTTTTTACTGTTTGATATATATAAGCAGCACAACATTAAGGTTAATCTCCTAATAAGAACCCTAAAAAGATAAATCCTGTCTGCTAGATAAATAGTCTGCTCTTTAAAACCATGAAAAGAAGCAATGTAGGATAATAGTAAGCTCAAACAGCAGGAAATATACTCTATACTGCCAAAAGTATTGGGACACTCCTCCAAATCATTGAAAAATTTAATTGAAATGCTAATCACTTCCATAGCCAAAGTTGTATAAAATCAAGCATGCAGGCTGCTTCTACAAACATTTGTGAAAGAATAGATCACTCTCAGGAGCTCAGTAAATTCAAGCGTAGTACCGTGATAGGTTGGCACCTGTGCAAGTCCATTGATGAAATTACAGAGCAGGGTCAGTGCATGGTGAGGCACACAGTGCGCAGAAGTTGGCAACTTTCTGCAGAGTCAATAGCTACAGACCTCCAAACTTCGTGGCCTTCAGATTAGCTCAAGAACAGTGTGTAGAGAGCTTCATGGAATGGGTTTCCATTACTCGATTACTCGACCGTGACAGCGACGATCGATCATGTAAACGATGATCGAAATGTTTTTTTTTTCCTTCTCCTGATTGGTTAAAGCAGCACTTCGGGCGGCGCCTAATCGTTTAGCTTGCCACATCACGCTTCAAAAGACGTGAGAAGAGAGAGAATGGCCTCGAAGACACGCAGCGATGTCTGGCTTCACTTTGAAGCGGTAGATTAATCTACAGTTCAATGCAAGCTGTGCAGCATACAAATCTACAACAAGTACAATGCGCTACAATCTAACATGTGTACATAAAATGTCTGGCGATAAGAGAGCGGCAACTCAGACGAGTATCGCATCATTTGCCGTAAGACCAAAATGCAACGCAGCCAGAACCAAGATGATGACACAGCTAATTGCTGACATGGTAGTGAAAGATTTGCTGCCCATTAGTTTCGTCGACGGAGCAGGATTTAAAGATTTCATGCACAATGTTGAGCCCCAATAAAATGTCCCATCACGCAAAACAGTCACAGCAAGAATAGATGCTCTTTATGAAAAGACTGCTACTTCACTAAAATACAGACTGTCAAAGACAGCGAGGGTGGCTGTCACTACCGATTCGTGGACCTTGCTGACCACGGAATCATATTTAACGCAAACTTTCCATTACATTGTTGAATGGGAAATGCAAAGTGCAGTGTTACAGACGCGTAGTTTCGATGAACGATATACTGCCGTGAACATTGCCAAGTGCCTAAAAGATGCCACAGAACAGTGGCTGTCAAGCTCGGACAAAGTAATTGCGTGCGTTCATGATAACGCGAGTAATATGGTTCTGGCGAATCGAGGACTTTGGGAATCAGTGCCCTGCTTCGCACACACCCTCCAGTTAGCCATCAACGAATGTTTCGGTGTTGCATCCGTTAAAAGCGTGATAGCTGCCAGCAGCCGCTTAGTGGCACATTTTCACAACAGCACAGTGGCTACAGTTGCACTTCGCCAGAAATAACAGCAGCAGAAAGTACCTGAACGCAAACTTATCCAGTATTGTCGTACGCGGTGGAATTCTGTTTGTGATATGTTTGAACGTCTTTTTGAACAAAGATGGACTGTGTGCGCTGTTCTGTCAGATCGCAATTTCACCAAATTAGCTGATGCGAAGACACTTGAGTTGAAAGACGAGCACTGGCAGATAGTGGAAGAACTGATGCCTGTTCTTCAGTCTCTTAAGTGAGCCACAACAGCAATGTGCAGTGAGACGCACGTTTGCGTTTCGATGGTCTATCCAATCACACACAGCCTCATCACGAGACACCTAAACACACAAACCGACGAGTGTCCAAAGGTGTCGGAATTCAAGACCGCTGTGGCAGAATCGCTGAAACGGCGCATAATCACTGTTGCTGAAGATGCTGAGAAAGTGCCACTACATCTGATTGCGGCAACATTGGATCCAAGACATAAGCACCTGAAGTTGGTTTCCACCTGAAGTTGGAAGCCACCATGAAATATCCCATCACAGCCCTCCAGGCCATGTCCGGACTCGGGACCACCAGATCAGGGATCACCGGATGCTCCACCGGCACTGGGACCACCGGCACAGGGACCACTGGAACACGATCCACCGGCACTGGGACCACCGGCACAGGGACGACCGCACACGATCCACCGGAACACGATCCACCGGAACTGGGACCACCGGGACACGATCCACAGAAACTGGGACCACCAGAACACGATCCACCGGAACTCGATCCACCGGAACTGGGACCACCGGAACACGATTCACGATCCACCGAAACTGGGACTACCGGAACACGATCCACCTGAACTGGGACCACCGGAATATGATCCACCAGAACTGGGACCACCGGGACTGGGACCACCAGTACCGTAATGGAGGGAGCCATCACTGGACGCTGGTCAGGGGCTGGCCATGGCAAGGCAATGCATTTAGGTGGCTCAGGACACTCCTCCTCGACAACTGCGGGTTGTTCCACGACCCTCCCTACATGTCTAGAGGAAGCCTTGTGCTCCTCCCAGGCTCGCAGGACCGCCACCACGAAACACCCCACCACAGCCCTCCAGGCCATGTCAGGACTCCCGATGACCGGAGCAGAGACCCCCGGAACTGGGTCCACCGGAACAGTCATGGAGGAAGCCTTCCTCTGCTGAGTCCTCATAGTATGGTCGAATCGTTCTGTCACGTTTAACACAAAGGAAAACTGGAGCGAGGACTCAAGTGCAAAAGGGTGTATTTATTTACAAATTAATAAAACATAAACACAAAACAAAAACCCACGAGGGGGAAAAACACATACTAAGAATAACAAACTACAACTTACATAAACCAACATAGATCACGGGGAACCGGGAGACGTAGACAATACAACGATCCGACCAGGACTGCAAACACACAGGAACTTATAAAGGGAACTAATCAAGGGGGAACAGGTGGATGAAATCAAAGTGTAATCAGATAACAAGGGGGAGGGATCAGACAATGACACTAGTACATGGCCTAAACTAACAAAACACCACATGTGCTCCACAAGACAGGACAGACATGTGACACTCTCTCTCTCTCTCTATAGCGCATAACTTCAAGTTCACTGGCATTTGCATCCTTTTTTGCCAATACAAGTTGTAAGATTACGGCTATATTATGTATCTAAGTTATCTTTATATCTTACAGATAACTTACAGTTGATTAATATCATAGGATGTGTCATAGAACGGACTTCAGTTTATTGGCAAAAAGTCACTTCACCTCGGGCAGCCATTCCTTTACAGATGCTTTTTTATTAATAACATTGCTGCATCATAATCTAACAGTGTTCTAATCACGTGTTCAGGTTTTAATGTCATATTTTTAATTTTAACATTAGTACTCGAGTACCCAAGTACTCGATTAATCGTTTTTGAAAACTATCGATGATCCAAATAAAAAATTTACAAAAATGCCCATCCCTAGTTTCCATGGCCGAGCAGCTGCATCCAAGCCTTACATCACCAAGTGCAATGCAAAGTGTTAGATGAAGTGGTGTAAAGTATGCCCCCACTGGACTCTAGAGCAGTGGAGACATGTTTTCTGGAGTGACAAATAACGCTTCTCTGTCTGGGTTTGGCGGTTGCCAAGAGAACAGTACTAGCCTGACTGCATTGTGCCAAGTGTAAAGTTTAATGGAGGGGGGATCATGGTGTGGGGTTGTTTCTCAGGGGTTGGGCTCGGCCCCTTAGTTCCAGTAAAAGGAACTCTTGATTTTTCAGCATACCAATACATTTTGGTTGTGACAATTTCATGCTCCCAACTTTGTGGGAACAGTTTGGGCATGGCCCCTTCCTGTTTCAAAATGACTGAGCACCAGTGCACAAAGCAAGGTCCATAAAGACATGGATGAGCAAGTTTGGTGTGGAGGAACTTGACTGGCCTGCTCAAAGTCCTGACTTCAACCCGATAGTACACCTGGATGAATTAGAGTGGAGACTGCGAGCCAGGTCTTCTTGTCCAACATCACTGCCTAACCTCACAAATGCGCTTCTAGTAGAATGGTCAAAAAATACCCATAAACACTCGTAAACCTTGTGGAAAGCCTTTTCAGAAGAGTTGAAACTGTTATACCTGCAACCAGTGTTGGGGGTAACGCATTACAAGTAACTTGAGTTACGTAATAAGATTACTTTTTTAAGTAACTAGTAAAGTAACGCATTACTTCAAAAAAGTAACGTAAGTTACTTTTTCACATTTATGAAATCGAGAGTAAGAACAGAGGCGTTGTGTGTGAACATGATAGTTATTGTAGTTCTAGACTTAATTTGAGCATTTATTCATCTCACTTGCATAAATTTTGAGTCTTCATCAAAAACAATAAAATCTGTCAAATGCAAAATATGCAAACCTCTAATAATTAAATGTTAAATAAAACAAATATTTTTATGCATTTAATCTACCTTTATTGACCAAATTGCTGCTGACCTTTAAAGGTCCCGTTCTTCGCGATTCCATCTTTCAAACTTTAGTTAGTGTGTAATGTTGCTGTTAGAGCATAAATAATACCTGTAAAATTATAAAGCTCAAAGTTCAATGCCAAGCGAGATATTTTATTGAACAGAAGTTCCCTTTCAAAGCCTACAGCGAACGGCCGGTTTGGACTACACCCCCGCATTTCCTGCTTTAATGATGTCACTACAACAGCTTGTTGACTAACCCTCCGCCCACAAGAACACGCAAATTAGGGGGCGTGGTCTTGTTGCTCTCCCACGTCGAGAAGAGTGTTGTTTTTGAAGAGTGTGTTTGTCGACATGTCATGGAGACGCTGTTATTTGCATCCCGGAGTCAAATCTCCTTTGTTTGGGCTTCCTACGGACGCTGTACGTAGAGATCAAGGGTTACAATTTATGTTTAACTCGGTTCCGGAAAATTATCACAATTTAAAACTATGTGCAGCACATTTTGCTGAGGACTGCTTCCTCAATCTAAATCAGTTTAATGACGGATTCGCAGAAAGATTATTCTTAAAAGATGACGCAGTTCCCTCTTTTTCTGGAGAAGGCTTTGTTTATGGACCACAACCAGTAAGTGTATTTTATTATTTAAGTTGGTCCGTTTAACAGTTTATGTAACTCATTACACAAAGTGCAACGCTGTTTAGCTTTGTTAACTAACATTAGATAATAATTGAAACTAATCTGAAAAACATCGATTGTTGGTGTTTGTAATGATCAATTTGAATGATTTGTTTATTATATCTGTTGTTTACCGTTTAACCACATGCTCGTTCAGCTGCAGCCTCTTTTATATAATATAAAAGCAAGACAACTACTGAATAGACAGCTTACCATTGTGAAACATCCTGCAAAAGTCTTTCCTGAGCAGGTTGTAATCGATCCGTTTCGATATTCTCCGGGTCTGATTCCGGCTCAAATTGATAAGGCAATACAGACATTTTTGCAATAACATTAAGCGCGTGTATCTTCCCGTTATGGTAAGAGGCAGGACCTTTCCGGGCAGTGTGCGCTAAGCTGCTGTCCAATCACAACACGGGAAGCGCTGGCACAATCAGAACTCGTTACGTGTTTCTGAAGGAGGGACTTCATAGAACAAGGAAATCATCAGGCCGTTTTCTCATCAGTGAAAACAGCGGTATACAGATAAGTAAAATGTGTGAAAAATACAGGTTTTTTTACACACGTAGAAGAAGAACGGGACCTTTAATGATTCAGTTAAACCATGAGCAAAAATTACTAGATTGTTTTTTTTTTGGTAAAACTTTTTTTCTTTTGTATTTTTACCTCAGCCTGAGGCTTATTATTTCAATTTTGTTATGAAGAGGTCTTTACATTTGCACAAAAATAGAACCTTTTTGTTATAAAAAAAACAAAAACAAAAAAACAAGCCCAGTCCAGTTGAGAAAAAGTAACGCAAAAGTAACGTAACGCATTACTTTTCTTAAAAAGTAACTAAGTAACTCAATTAGTTAAGGGAGTAACGCAATATTGTAATGCATTACTTTTCAAAGTAACTTTCCCCAACACTGCCTGCAACTGTGGGCCAACTCCATATTAAACCCTACGGATTAAGAATGGGATGTCATTAAAGTTCATGTGCATGTAAAGGCAGGCGTCCCAAAACTTTTGGCAATATAGTGTAAATTCGTGCAGTGTGCGCATGTCAAAAAATCAATTCTGATTAGAAACTTGTGACATATAAATGTGCACATCAAGCCGATCACTTTATTTATTGTTTATGCAAACAATATGTTCAGATTGATTAATCAGAATTAATTTATTCCATTTGAAACAAAAGGTGTGCATGTAAACATAGCCAGTTACAAAAACAGTAACAGTTAAGAGACCTTCAACTGACTCTGAAATACACCAGAAGAAAGATGTCCAGGGTCCCTGATCACCTCTGTGAACATGTAGGGAGGTATGAGGACTGCAGATGTGACCAGAGCAATAAACTAAAATGTTTGGAATGTAAGATGCCTACAGGACAATGCTACAGGGAGACAGGAAGGACAGCTGATTCCTTGCAGTGTTAAAAGCGTTTGTAACCATATGCCCCCCTTCCATGCTTATTTTTAACTTTTTTTTTTTACTTTTGAAAATAATGAAAATAATCATGATAATTATAAGCCATATTCAGTCAGTGCTGCTCATACATACAATATGCTCATATATACAACATGCAACTGATTCTAAGAACTTCTAAAAAATCCTGTGTGAACAATGCTAGATTATTAGATGGCATTAAATCTATATAAAAGCACATAAAAGTGGCAGTATTTTTTATATTTTGCAAAAGACAATTTAAATAATTACAGAAGCCCTAAACGGCCATGGATCTTTTTTTTATTCTGTCTCGTTTTCTCGAGATAACAAAAGATTTCTCGTGATCACGACCTTATATTTTCTTGTGCTCTCGAGAAAGATTTGCGAAACTATTAACTGTTATGCGACTAAACATTTTTTTTTTTCCTCTCGTGATAAGTAATTCCAAAAATGATGCCACGTATGTTGGGTTTATGTATATCCCAGCCACCGCACTAGCCATTACTTTTTAATGGAAGGAGATGTGCGTGTTGCATTAATGGCAAAGTAAGTACCTTATACGTATGAGGTGTTTGTGGGTGTTTGTCCTCATATCTGCTTCAAGGTCTTGATGATAATGTGGTATTTCTTTGTATAGAAACCAATATTCCTATAATTATTTTGTCTTTTATGAGTTTAATAAAGGATGAAGGGAGAAGGGCAAAACGTTTGAATTTGCATGGTGGTAACTTTTTTTTTTTTTTTTCACTTTGTTATTTTGTCTCAGAATATTGTTTGTTGGAAATATGAACTGAATTTAGAAATGGTTTTTAAATTAAAAACTAGGGCTGTATTCAACCAAAGAAAATCTTGGTCGACTGAAGTCCTGAAATTTTTGACAAAAAATGACGTCAGGAAAAAAAACGTTACATTAATTAGCTAATATTAATTAATAATAAATAAACATAAAAAACTACTAGGCTATTTGCAGTATATTAAATAATTTTTGACCTGATTATGTTGCACTGATATGAGTCTGACACACAAGTCTGTCGCATCACTTGCACCTAAGCATATCATATTTCCGAAAATATAGTAGCCTACTATGTTGTCAATAGGATGTGACGGTGAGGACATTTTCCCACCGGTATCACCGACTGGGCTTTTAAATCACTTATTCTATATAACCAGAAGTAATGCACACGGCCGCTCAGGCATTAATAACGGAGCCGAGCAAAGGGAGTGGTTTCAATGAATTCGTATGAAAATTAAGCTTCCATATGCATGAACTGAAAATGCGCCAGTGCGCGCACACTGTGAATGACAGTTCATCAGTAAATGCACGCTCTGTGCGGCCACGCAAATTTGAAGTTTCGGTTTTGGAGCACCATATCGGGAGCGGGTTGCTTGAATTGTGGGTTCATTAGCCTATTATTCTTAATGAAAAACGCAACAACAACACACTACAATGACAAACATGCTTAATTAGGCACCTTTACATTTCGCTTTGAAACTAAATCTTCCGCGATCATCTGTTCTTTCAGCTCTTGGCTCTCCTCCTCAGCTTTGTGGCTGAGACACGACTATTAACTTAAAGGGTTTACTCTTAAACACAAAAGACACGTCCACTTTAATAAAAAAGGAATATTTATTAAACAAGCAAGATCAATAGAAACTATTGAGAAACTAAATAAAGAAACTAAATAAAGTGCATAACTGAAAAATAAAGCATAGATAGCCTATTAAGCATAAATAATATACAGCAAAGTAGCCTACTTCAATCTGTATATTATTTATTTCTCTTCTCCAGTGGGTTGGGCTAATCCAAAAGAAGTGAAAACAAGGGGGTGTTCTGAAGACAGACTGTTACCTGTGAAACAGGGGTGCTCTGAAAACACCCCCATTAGCAATTAGTGCTTTCCACCTTATGAAATGAACGCGGCAAAAAATCGACCAATCAGAATTTTGGTCGAGCCAAAACGTATCGACTAAGAATCGACTAATCGACTGGGAGATTACAGCCCTATTAAAAACGTTGCGTTTAATAAACAAAATACATTTTTGAAATGAAGACCTGCAAAATAACCTGTTACCTGAATCCACGGCCTTGTTGTTATTGTGAGTTTACACAAATAATTGGTAGACAGATTATAGGCCTACTTTATAATTATTGCACGTATATGTATGGATAAATATTCTGAGTATTCTGAGTTGTTTCCGATGTCATAAAGGAAAAAATCCATCAGAAGCGCGACGCCTTTGTCGGACAGAGGGTTAAAGAAAACATAGCCTATTTAGTTTTATATTAGCCTTATAGTTAAAGGGTTAGTTCACCCAAAAATAAATATTCTGTCATTAATGACTCACCCTAATGTCGTTCCAAACCCGTAAGACCTCCGTTCATCTCCGGAACACAGTTTAAGATATTTTAGATTTAGTCCGAGAGCTTTGTCCTTCCATTGAAAGTGTATGCACACTCTACAGTCCGTGTCCAGAAAAGTAAGAAGAAAGGTATGAAAGACATCAGTGGGTTAATTAGACTCTTTAGAAGCATTCGACAATACATTTTGGTCCAAAAATAACAAAAACTACGACTTTACGACAGCAATTGTCTTCTCTTCCGCGTTTGTTTGAATCCCACTACTGACGTAAGACGCTGCTGCTGCTGCGTTATCTGGCTTCCATGTAGTCTGAGGGAGACGCACGCTTTGTGTCTTACATCAGTAGCGTCACTGTCGTGAATGTGGATTCAAACAAACACGAAAGAGAATAGAATGCTGGATAAAGTCATAGTTTTTGTTATTTTTGGACCAAAATGTATTGTTGATGCTTCAAAAGAGTCTAACTAACCCACTGATGTCACATGGACTACTTTGATGATGTTTTTCATACCTTTCTTCCTACCTTTCTGGACACGGACTGTAGAGTGTGCATACACTTTCAATTGAAGGACAGAAGGCTCTCGACTAAATCTAAAATATCTTAAACTGTGTTCCGGAGATGAACGGAGGTCTTACGGGTTTGGAACGACATTAGGGTGAGTCATTAATGACAGAATTTTCATTTTTGGGTGAACTAACCCTTTAATATTACTATATTAATTAAATATTAGCCAACGAATGGGGCCTTTCGTGATCGCTATAATTTGTGCATTATGTGCATTACGTAATTAATTTAACTAATGTTAAATGGCTGAATGTATGCTTGAAAGTTTATCTGTATTATCATTATGTTCTACTGCAATTGATGCACGACTCATCACTACCGCAATAGCGTTCGGTGTGATACTAAACACACTGTTTGACTAATTTTGATGTCACTGTATTCTGTTTGCACCTTATTGTGCATGACGCCATTTGAATCATCAGTCTAAGTTAGTTTACCGCATTGTGTCACTCAATGTAGTCTATTGATAAGAACTATGATTTATGTAAAGATGGGTAGCAGCCTATAATTTAATTCAGTGATGCAACTAAAACTATTGTACTATGTACATTTCTTTGTTGCAAACCACACACATGTATATAAACACTCTTTTCAAACAACATCCCAAGATTGTATTTAGTCTATATCAACTGGATTAAATGTTTGTTTTTTAGAAATCTGGAGTATTGCACCTCTTTTTAATGGAATAGCATGGCTAGAAGGAATGCACATGATACCAGGCACAACCTATCCTAGACAGTAGGATACAATAATAACATACAAATCATGTAATTTTATTTCAAACAAATGAGGAAAATAAAGTAGGTTGAATCCAAGCTCTAAACGATTTTTTGAATAGTTACAGAATAATCGGTCATCCTTTTGAAGGCACTCTGCCTGCGCTTGAGCTGTTGAATGCTCTGTTGATCATTTAAACATGTTAATTACACAAATAAAATGTTAATTAAGCGAAGCAAAGATTTGTTGAAAGACCCACAACATACAGGCTAAGAGCGCACGGTTTATCCGTTGATCAGATGCACGTGAAAGTTGTGTTGGTTGCTATAGCAACAGCAGACTCTGGGTGCAGTGTATCAGAATGAAACAATCATAAGAAAAATAAGTCGTGATCACAAGAAAGCAACTTTTTTTATCTCGTGATCACGAGAAAACAAGATAGAAAAAAATATTATCCATGGCTGTTTAGGGCTTCCGTAAATAATTGATTTTACTAATAAGTTAATTAATTAAGTCCATTACATGCAGTTTCATCCCATTTCAAAGTTGTTTTAGAGCTCTTTTATTCCAGCCTTTCAGCCGTCACAGACCCCCAAAATTAGCTTGCTGTGCACACAATGTCTATGGTCTTTCAAGTTTGCCTGTGAAGCACTAAAGAGGGAGAAAGACAGAGAGCAAGCAAGCAGTGGTTGTAATTAGCACATATCACACTAGCATAATGGAGGGAGGTGTATAAATATCTTGCTCTAATCTTCAAATACCTCTTATGATGTTTTTATAAGCTGAGGCTAAAGGGTTCAAACATAGCAAAGAGCTCTGATAATAGACTAGTGGTGTGGGAATACTGTTGTTTTGAGCCAAATGCGAATTTGGTGTGTTGTACTGCTTAAATTACATTAGACAGGTTTCCCAAAACTGATATTCTAGATGCTAATACAGTATTCAGTTCAATGGTCAGTTCAGCATTCCAGCTATGCTAAAATTCACAATACAGGAGTAACAAGTAATTGACAAGTGGTCACTAAATGTAAGACAATATTTGCCCATTTTAAACTTTACCACAAACCTTGTTAGCTTATCCTCTATGTCCTACAAAAAATAAAAACATCAAAGCAATGCAACTTTTATTTACATGTTACTTTTTCAAATTTTGGTACAAAGTAAAAAAGCTTAGAGACATAACTGTTCTAATTAGTCTATATCAACATTGGGTTACCTACTGTCTAGTTATATGGAAACCAGTGAATTTTTTTTTATATCAGTTTACTACTACTATACACCTGTTCACTAGTTACTGTGTGCACAGTATATCACTGCTCAACACTGATAGAGACCAACTAATAACCTAAGTCAAGACCTATATCTTTAATCGTAAAGATTGCACTTTAAGAATTAACAAAAGAAAATGCTTCTTATATTAATATTAATACTAATGTTATTACTGTACCTTATTGCCTGAATAATACACTAATAAAACATGATTCAATCAAAATGAATTGTCTTCAACACTTAGAACTGGCAATATCTTGTTCTAATAAGTTATAATTATTTCAAACACAGCCAACAAGAATCCCCACTAGATCTTTGTGCAGTTGACTGCAGACTGTGCATAATTTTTCCTAATTTTAGGAACTTAAAAGGAATCGTAGCTTAACGTGATCAGACACTTAACTTAACCCTTTGATGCGTACAATCACACCATTGTGATCAGTCCAGGCTGGTCCCTGGAGTGTACGGTCACACCGGTGTGATTAGAATGTTCACTGTGTCATACAGACTATTTAAATTAACGATGTGTTTTATTCATATTAGATACACATTGTGTAGGTATTAGGTAACTATAAAATTTGCTCTATTCAAACTCAAATTTTCCATGTCCCTAATTAATATAGTAAAGGTTTCCATTACTCAAAATAAGTCAATTAAAATACTCTTTTCAATTCAAGCTAAATTAAATGGAACGTAACTTAATGTGATCAGACAATTAACTTAACCCTTTGAAGCGTACGATCACACCATTGTGATCAGTCCAGGCTGGTCCCTGGAGTGTACGGTCACACCGGTGTGATTAGAATGGTCAGTGCGTCATACAGACTATATAAATTGACGATGTGTTTTATTCATATCCGATACACATTGCGTAGGTACAGTACTGAGCAAAGGTCTTAAGCACGTTGGTATTTTCACACGAAAAATGTTTTTAAGACAGTTATTTAAATATTTTACTGTAGTGTGTCAGTAGGAAATATCAGTTTACATTCCCAAACATTCATTTTGCAATTAATTGTAATAATCCAGTGAGATTTCTTTTTTCTTTTTTTTATGCACAAGAAGTCTGTTGGCAGACGGTATGATCTGATCTCACCATCATCGAGTCTGTCTGTGATTACATGAATAAACAGAAAAAAATGAGATGGACTAAATCCAGAAGAACTGTGGCAACGTCTCTAAGACACTTGAAGTAACCTTCCTGCAAAACTACATGAATAGGTGTAGGAATAGATGCAGGTGACAAAAGCTGTTTTAAACACAAAGGGTGGTCACCCCAAATATTGATTTGATTTAGTTAATAGAAGTTAATTTATAAATAAAAGTAGGGCTGGGCGATATATCGAATATTAGCGATACTATCGCAATAATTTTGACGACGGTGTAAAATTTGAAAATATCGTGAATATCGAATATTTCAAATTCAACATGCAAACTTTCCCAAATAACATTACCAGATAACGCAGAGGTCTGCTTCTACCATTCACTAAACATCGGAAGCAGAAGAGTTAAATATATACGCCCAGCATATGAAAAAGAAAGCAACAGAAATATGCGCGCATGAGAGAAATAATAGCGCAGCGCGGGACGTGCTCGCACTGCCGGACTCTGACCGGAAGCGCGCGCACACGCCTTTCAGACAACATGCGATCGGGATTCAGTTCCTTCATGGATTATTGGGTTTCAGTGGTCAAACAGATGTAAAAATGCACGTGCTGGCAAGTATTCAGGTAAACACAGTAATGTATGTCTTTAGTGAACGTACCACTGATCTATATAATTTATATAGATCAGTGGAACGTACACAGAGTTGAGTGAGAAATCGTGTGTTACAATGAATTTGGTCCGTGGAGCTCTTAAAGGGCCGGACCTCATATTCTGTGTGATTTAATGTTAATCAAACAACAACGAAAATTTGAAAACCACCCCATGCTTGGCTAAACAACTTTAATATATTTATTAAGAATCAGTGTAGCCTATGGTTAATTAAAGGCTACACTGATTCTACACTGATAAATATTAAATTACTCGTATCATCATTTAAGATTTTGGTCATCCCAACCCTTTACCAGTAAACGTAAACATTTTGTATTTAATTTGGTTCTATCTAAATAATTTTTGTTGTTTTTATGGGGGCAAAAGAAAATATTTTTTTTTAATTTAAAAGCAATTGCAAACATATCGAGATATATATCGAATATCGTCAAAATTTTGAAAATATCGAGAAATATATTTTTTTGGGATATCGCCCAGCCGTAAATAAAAGCTATTTATGTTTTTGTTTTTTTTACAGCATTCTCACTTTAAAGCTTTCTGACAAGTGCCTAAACTTTTCACAGAACTGTAGTTTTGCAGGTAGGTTGTTTCCTCAAGTGTCTGGGAGACATTGCCTTAGTTTTTCTGGATTTAGTCTGTCTCAGTGTTTTCTGTTTCCTCATGAAATCACAGACATACTATATATATATATATATATATATATATATATATATATATATATATATATATATATATATATATATATATATATATTACAATTAATTGCAAAATGAATGTTTGGAAATGTAAACTGATATTTCCTACTGACGCACTACAGTACAAAATATAAATAACTGGCTTAAATAACCAACGTGCCTAAGACTTTTGCACAGTACTGTATAACTATAAAATTTGCTCTATTTAAACTCACATTTTCCATTTCCCTAATTAATATGTTCAGAGTTTCCATTATTCAAAAATAAGTACATTCAAATACTCAGCTGACCCTTTTGAAAGGCTTTTCAGTTCAGGCAGAATTAAATTAAAACTTATTTGTACAGAAATGCAAAATGTGATATGTTACCATAAAAAGTATAAAATAAAGAACAAAAGAGCAAACTCATCCTCATTATATTGCTGTAAATTCATTGATCCATAGATGAACACAAGCTGTTTTATCAGAGCAATTTAACGATACACACTAATGACGATCATTTTCTAATTCACTGAGATGCAAAAAATGTTGTGTGATAACTAAATAACCTGTTGGCCTATGGAAATTTATTTAATTAACCAAATAACACAATACAGAAATTATAATGATTTGTGAAAAATTATGCTGAATTCCATCACATAATACTGTAGTACTGACAGTAGTTGCATTTTAACCTTAGGTGAGATCAAGCAGGTCTAAGGAAAGTTAAAGATAGAGCTCATATAAAGGACACTATATGATGCGAGTCATTCAGTAATTCAAATATTATTCAGTCACATTGAGTGAACGGGTTGTGGTAATCGCTTCAATACAGCACGAACATGGACATCTCAGGGAGCTTGAGTGGGCTGTTGACACCGTTAGACGTCTGCCATCTGATCAAGGCCACTTTGCTTTGATTTGTGTCCACTGTGCAAATATGGACGGGAAATGATAGTGGGCATGCACTCAGAGCTATCTTCATGAGGGTCATTAGGAAGTAAAAATAAACAATGCTTTTGACGGTAAAGGACCAAACAGACATTTGGATGACTTGCATGAGGACGTGCTTTCACAATAAATGAGCACTCAAGCAAGCCCAGATAATGTTTTTCAAAGTTGTTTTGTATCTGTCTGTGTGTGCGGGTTGGGGCCGGTGGATGTCAAAGTCATGAATGTTTACAGAGCACATTCCTAAACCATAACCATCATATAGGGGAAACAGCTTCCACATCGTGCATATATGTAGTGTTCGGCTGTATCTAAAAATTTTGTGGCTTGTGTTTTTGTACATCATAGGTATGTGTATTGAGAAGCTTTATGACATGTACATGTTAAGAGCA
The DNA here is from genome assembly GCA_023029165.1 of Gobiocypris rarus. Lineage (NCBI taxonomy): Eukaryota > Metazoa > Chordata > Actinopteri > Cypriniformes > Gobionidae > Gobiocypris > Gobiocypris rarus. Next base: position 22,769,879 of record CM040919.1, on the reverse strand, counting down.
AGAAGATTAAATTTAAAAACATTCTGCTATATAAGTACCTTATATTTAATTCTTAAATAGACCATAGAAATTACCTGATCAATAAAATGTTTGGTAACACTTTACTAAACAGTGTAATAATGTGTAGCATTATTAAAGTGTAAACACTATAATAATGCTATACATATTACTAGTAATTATTATAATAACAATTTATATTGTTCAAGCAGCAACATATGTGTTGTTAATTATTTTTATAGCTAATTCAGTTATATTACATACGTACCAAAGCCATGTACTTTAAATAATTTAATTTTGCTAATAAAATCATTGTCAATTTTTTTTTTTTGCTGTGATCAGTAATGTAACAAGGTTTGTGGGACCAGGCTTTTACCACGATAAGTGATCAACATAACAGTTTTACCAAGGTAGAGTGATTGTACCTGATGTATACCATGGTAGCCTACTCTGACATAATACAACTTTTTGTTATGGTTAATTAATACTTATAATGCTATACTACAATGAATATTGCAAACGGCAATTAAAGGCTTATTTATTTATAATGAATTAAGCGTCATGCATATGAATCCTTATAAAACATCGATAATAAGGAAATAAAATGATAGACATACAGTGTTTGGTGCGTCGGTGTTGCCAGCTGAAGCACGCTTTGAACGCTTTCTCCTGCAACATACATGAAGAGGAACTGGACGAGTAAAACTCCAGCATGTGTCCCGATAACACATCCATACAGTCAAACATCATGCACTTTATTTCGCCGAAGAATAAAAGAATACGATATCAGTCTGGATATCCTTCAGTTGCTCACAGAAACTCCATCAAACTCTCACTGTTCGGCACGAGCAAATCTCTCTGTTTCCACACGGTCACCAGAAAACAAAATCATGCTATCCATCCCGATCATCACTTGCGATTTTCCTGCTTTTCTAGAATTAAAATTGATCGCTTAATGGATATAAATACAGTTCCGCTCGGTGTTTGTGACCTGTCCCGTTCCCTTTAGCGACAGAGGTTATTTTCGATAGATGATATTTATAAATATATCGCGTTTAAACACGCAAAGACGGGTTTCGGATCTTGCCTGCGTGCAGCTCATTTCCTACTAGTTCATTCCGACACAATGAAAGATTGAGTTGCTTAATATATGCGAGTGAACTTTCTGTGAACCCTTCCGAGGCTGCTAACCTTCAAATGACCCACACTAGTGTGACATCACGCACACGCACACGCACACACACACACACACCAGCAGCTCTGCAATGCATGAGAGGCTGAGAGCAGAACTCATCACAGCGTTTTTCCCTCGAAAGAATATTCCCTACACTTTCATATTTTCCTGAGATACAACTTCACAGTAGCCTGTTGAGTAACGAGTAGGCTACAGTACAGAAAACTAGTTGAGCAACGCTTGCAATTTTTTTTACTGCACTTTAGCATAGGCTAGCCTACTTAAGAAGACAAACCAACTTATTACAGAATAAAAATATTTTAAAAGAATATACCGTATATATCGCGCATGCGTCAGTGGTTTCGTTCACATGTGTTTGTAGCTCTGTCGAATTGACTCATAATCCTTGATTTTCTTCTTAACACTCGCTTACAAACGAATACTTTCTATTATTTACAGCGTATGAACATATCACCGATACGATTCTCTATAAAAAATAATCGGATTGCTTTGATATCGCTAATTATATCCGAGCTTCCGCTACTAGCTGTAGACCGCTAGCATTGCACGCGTGGTAACTTATTTACACCCGTAACCACTGAAACCTACAATTTGCCATTGTAGCACATCTACTACAATGGCGAATAACTCGGATGTGTGTCTAATGTTACCTTTGAGTGCAGGTGAGGACACGTTCGAGCTGCATTCGGTGCAGTTGGAGTTGGAGTCGTTGGACAAGCAGATTCGCGACCTACAAGACAGACGATCAGCGCTCAAAACATCACGCGCCGATGCTCACAAGTCAGTGGTTAGTAACCTTTTGACTCCGACCTCGTCTACTCCGTGTGTTTCTCTGCACAGGACCCAAGCACCCAGGACGCGATCATCCCTGGTTTCGTTCACTCCGGCACCGACACAGCACCATGGACCCTGGGTGTTTCCACAGCGGAAGACGCGAGCCAGGACCAGAGCAAGGACCTCTCCGCCTCCCGGGGTCTTTGAGATCTCCACTCGGAACCGCTTCTCCCCTCTTCGTGAGACGGAACGCGACGCTGTGGTCATCGGTTCTTCCATCGTCCGGCATGTCCGCGCTACTTCAGGTAAAGGTAAGGTGCGCACCCACTGCTTTCCTGGTGCTCGTGTTCTCGATGTCGCTGCGCAAGTTCCCGAGATCCTGAACGTTGACGAGCACATTGGAGCTGTCGTGCTGCACGCGGGAACGAACGACATCAGGCTGCGGCAGACTGAGGTTCTGAAGAAGAACAACCGGAGTCTGGTCGAGACGGTGCGCAGAACATCACCTGAAGCAACGATCATCGTGTCTGGACCCCTTCCCACGTACCGACTACGACATGAAAGGTTTAGTAGATTACTTGCTCTAAATGAATGGTTAATGTCATGGTGTAATGAACAGAAGCTGCTCTTTGTAAATAATTGGAATCTGTTTTGGGAGCGACCTAGGCTCTTCCGTCCTGATGGCCTTCACCCCAGCAGAATCGGAGTGGCTCTTCTGTCGGACAACATCTCCAGGGCGTTACACACCACCATATACATTTGACTAGTAAGTCAAAGTCCAAATCACAGTCTTTGCTGTCCCAACTTAATTGACATAAGTACCAATGTAGAACATTATATAGAAACTGTGTCTATTCCTCGTTTAGTGAGGTCAAACTTTAAATCTACTGTAAGATCTAGGAAAAATCTAATTGTGATTAAACCAGAAAATCTCAATATTAGTGAACAAAAACAATTTCTAAAACTAAGTCTTCCAAACATTAGATTGCTCACACCTAAGGCGGTTATTGTAAATGAAATGGTCACAGATAATAGTTTCGATGTACTTTGCCTTACTGAAACCTGGCTTAAGCCAAATGATTATTTCAGTCTTAATGAGTCTACTCCACCAGGATACTGTTATAAGCATGAGCCCCGTCCGATTGGTCGTGGCGGCGGTGTTTCAACAATCTATAGAGATGTTCTTAATGTTACTCAGAAAACAGGTCACAGGTTTAATTCGTTTGAAGTACTAGTGCTAAATGTTACGCTCTTAGATGTAAGAAAGAAAACTGTATTATCTCTAGCCTTGGCTACTGTATATAGACCTCCAGGGCCCTATGCTAATTTCCTAAAAGAATTTGCAGACTTTCTGTCAGATCTATTGGTCAACGTCAATAAAGCATTAATTGTTGTAGATTTTAACATACACGTAGATAACACAAATGATGCGTTAGGGGCTGCGTTTACAGATCTATTAAACTCCTTTGGGGTCAAGCAAAACGTCACTGGTCCCACTCATCGTCTTAATCACACACTAGAATTTAATTATATCACATGGAACCAACCCAACGGATATAGATATTATACCACAAAGTGATGTCACTGACCATTACATGGTAACTTGCATACTGCGTACTGCTGAAATCTGTCATGTTGTGCCACGTTATCGACCAGGCAGAACAATCCGTCCAACCACTATAGATAGATTCTCAAATAGCTTACCTGATCTGTCTCAACTGCTCAGTGAACCCAAACAAACAGATGAACTAGAGGAAATGAGCAGTATGAGCACCATTTTCTCTAGTACATTAGAAATTGTTGCACCAATTAGATTAAAAAGGGTTAGAGAGAAAACTAAAGAACCATGGTACAACAGTGCTACACATGTTATCAAGAGAGAAACTCGTAACTTAGAGCGTAAATGGAAACAAATTAATTTAGAGGTCTTTAGAATCGCGTGGATAGTATGTCACGTTATAAAAAGGCCCTAAAAGCAGCCAGGGCTGAGCATCTCCGCAGACTAATAGAAAATAACCAAAATAATCCAAGGTTTTTATTTAACACTGTGGCTAGATTAACAAATAAACAAGCATCGCCTGAGCAAAATATTCCGTTACAGTTTAGTAGTAATGATTTTATGAATTTCTTCACTGAGAAAATAGAAAGCATGAGAAACAGAATTGTAAATGTACAATCTTTAATTATGTCTTATGATTCAACCTCAATTGTCGCCCCTCAAAAACTACTACACCGCTTTACAACTATAGGACAGGAAGAGCTAAATAAACTTATCATTGCATTTAAACCAACAACATGTTTATTAGATCCAATACCCAAACTACTGAAAGAGCTGTTACCTGTAGTGGAAGAGCCTCTTCTCAATATTATTAACTCGTCTTTATTTTTAGGTCATGTTCCAAGTTGGCAGTCATAAAACCTCTCATTAAAAAGTCACAATTAGATCATAATAACCTAGCAAATTACAGACCCATTTCAAATCTTCCATTTATGTCTAAAATACTAGAAAAAGTTGTGTCTGCTCAATTGTGCTCTTTCTTGCAAGAAAATTATACCTATGAAAAATTTCAATCAGGATTCAGGCCGCATCATAGCACAGAAACTGCGCTCGTTAAAATCACAAATGATTTACTTCTAGCTTCTGACCAAGGCTGTATCTCAATACTAGTTCTACTCGATCTTAGTGCTGCGTTCGATACTATAGATCATAAAATACTCTTAGATCAACTTCAAAATTACACTGGTTTTCAGGGAAAAGCATTAAACTGGTTTAGATCATACTTATCAGACCGCGACCATTTTGTCTGTCTAAATGGGGAAAAATCAAAGATAACGTCAGTAGACTATGGGGTGCCGCAAGGATCTGTGTTAGGCCCTCTGCTATTCTCAATATATATGCTGCCACTTGGTAATATTATAAGAAAACATGGAATTAATTTCCGCTGTTATGCTGATGACACTCAATTATATATTTCATCACGACCAGATGAAAACGCTAAATTATCTAAACTGACAGCATGTGTTGAAGATATTAAATACTGGATGATGTGTAATTTTCTGCTATTAAATTCAGATAAAACAGAGGTATTACTTATTGGTCCAAAAAACTGCCCACAAAACCTCTCACAATACAACTTTGACTTGGAAGGATGTCCTGTCACTTTATCCACTACAGTAAAAGACCTGGGTGTTATATTAGACCGCAACTTGTCTTTCGAAAATCATATTTCATATGTTACAAGAATGGCATTTTTCCACCTTAGAAACATTGCTAAGCTACGTAACATGCTATCTATTTCTGATGCAGAAAAGTTAGTTCATGCATTCATGACCTCGAGACTAGATTACTGTAATGCTTTATTAGCTGGTTGTCCTGAATCCTCAATAAACAAGCTACAGTTAGTCCAAAACACAGCTGCTAGAGTTCTTACTAGGTCAAGAAAATATGATCATATAACACCAATTTTATCATCTCTACACAGGTTACCTATTAAGTTCCGTATCAATTACAAAGCATTGCTACTGACCTATAAAGCCCTAAATGGTTTAGCTCCAGTGTATTTAACAGATCTTCTATCGCCCTACAATCCATCACACTCTTTAAGATCACTAAACTCGAGGCTTCTGGTCATTCCTAGGATATCTAAGTCCACTAAAGGAGGGAGGGCATTTTCACATTTAACTCTGGAATAGTCTTCCTGATATTGTTCGAGGTTCAGACTCGCTGTCCAAGTTTAAAACTAGATTAAAGACGCATCTCTTTAGCCAAGCATTCACATTATAATTACCTTTTATACTACAGTTAAATCGGATCAAAAGCATTAATATTCTGAACAGCCGCTATGCTAATTATTTCCAATCTGCTTTTCTGTTGTTATCTCGGGACACTAGTCCCGAGGTAAATAGTTAGTCAGCTCCAGTTTGTATCCAGCTTCTCATGGAGACTTCAGATGCCCCAACACCTGTGATGAGACGACTCGACGCCTGTGAAGAGACAACTCAACGCCAGCGCTGTTATGGCCTAAATTAATACATGATTGATTAACGTTTTCTAACATTTTTCGATGTACATTTATGAAATGCACTTTCTGTAAAGCTGCTTTGAAACAATGTGTATTGTGAAAAGCGCTATACAAATATATTTGAATTGAATTGAATATACCCGAATATAAGACACCCCCTTATTTTTGAAGAAAAAAATATTTTTAAAAAATCGATTTTTATAAAAAAATAGATCTAAAAAAAAAAATCGATTTTTTTAAATCCGGTTTTCAAAAGAAAATAATTTTGTTTGAAAATTCTACTGATAATTCATTGAAAAACGAAAAAAAAAAAAAAAATTAACACCATTCATTAAATACTTGGATTAATTTGTCACAAAATAAAGTGCACTCAGAAATGAATCAATGAGTGACAAAAAAGAATAACCTTTTCACAAAAATACAACAATTGTGTATGTATGTAATTGTGGTAATGTTAAGATAGATAGAAAATAACCATCTGCTTTTAATCAAACACATCTGACATTAAAGTCTTGAAACAAACCAAACTGTGGGGTTTCAATAAGAACAGCAGTGCACATGGACCTTTATGCTGGAGGCCCTTTACTGTTTATTTAATTCACAACAATGAGTGCGTTTACATACACGTTCTTTATGCCTAATAAGCCAAAAATGAACATGGTCATGTGGTAACCCGTTTTCTTTTATCGGTGTAAGGTCATAAACGGCTTAAGCATAAACCGGTCGGGACAGGTCTTTTTTTTGCCTCTGACCCCGATTTTGCGTGGCATGTAAACGCATTAACCTGCTTTCTGTCGGCTTATTGAAGTGTGAGAGCAAATTTAAATGCATCCAGACAGAGCGAGCTAGCGTTTTGCATGAAATAAGGTCATATATCACAAACGCAGACTCTTTTAAGACCCATGAAAATTGTAAAGATGTGTTCTCATCTCATGCAGCAGTAGAAGAGGTTTAGTCAAAACGCTGCATCTGTAACTGCATGTGGGATAATATGAGCCGTAAATCTGACGCTGACACGGTGCATGCTTTATGTAACATCACAACTGACATAACATTTGGAATACTCCGAGTCAGATACGGACATTATTATTTTTGATGTCACTACAAGGAAATAACACGATTTATTAATAAAGTAATGTAAACACGGTTCCCTTTCGAGAGGTTCCTCGTATTGCGTATGGGAAAACTCCTTTTCTCGAGAATATGAAGCAAAACTTTATTAATAAAGGTATCTATGTAAAGCGCAGTGCAGCTGCACGGCAATAGCCCAGCGCGAGGAGCGCTCTGATTGGCCGGGCCGCGGCAACTGCAGGAACCTATGTTGAGGCGGCTGAGAGGAACGAAACAATGGGGGCACTCCAGAGAGACCGCCGAAAAAGGGGCTTATATATTATATATATTAGCATACAGGAGGCTATATAAGACCCTGATTCGTCATAGGTGTCAGATTTTATCTCCTTCAGCGACACCGTTGCTGATGTCCAGAATCAAGCAAACCGCCATCGAAAAGCAACCAGCGGAACATCCCTGCAGCCCTGAGGACGCTGGATTCCCACTGGGTCTCCGCCTTCAGCTACCTGCTTCCAGCTGCGCCATCCGGCGTGAAATATCCTTTATTCTGTGTGTCTATGTTGTGTGTGTGTGTGTTGCCGCTGCAACGCCACTTCAAAGAGCTTACAGGCTTGTTCTCTCGTTCCGACGCGCCGTAGAAGCGCCGCGGAAAGACGGAGTTCTCCTCACTCTCCCTCTCTCTCTTTCCGTCGTGCTGAAGAAGCGCCGCGGAGAGAGAATGTTAGAGGACATGAGCAAACTCAAGCCGAAGCTCTCTTCACTCTGCCGTCGCCGCGGCTCTTCTTTTCCACCGCCGCCGCAGAGTTTTTCCTCACTGTTCCTCTTCTCTCGTTCCGTCACGCTAAGAAGCGCCGCGGACAGAGAATACTAGAGTAAATGAACTACTCGAGCTGAAGCTCCACTATGACGTGCAGAAGAAACGCTGGACGGACAGAGTTTTCCTCACTCTTCACCTTATATTCTTATATTCCCCCTGGGGAATGGTCTCTTCACCCGCAAACGATTCAGCTCGCACAACACTCGCTGACCAATATTTTTCTGCAAACGCAGGGATGCCCTGGCCCATGTTTGGCCCAGACTCCTTCTATATGCTCCCTCCGATCGCGATGCTGCTGCAAACCATCAAAAAGATCGTGGAGACAGTATCCACAGTGCTTTTAATAGCCCCACTTTGGAAGAACCGCACATGGTTCTCCGAACTGATTCAGCTGTCAGACACAGCCCCATGGCCCATTCTGCTGAGGAAATACCTCCTCACGTCGGCGAAAGGGAAGATCTGGCATCCCAGTCCCGTTGATGGGCCCTGCACGTATGGCCCATCAACGGGTATCCGGAAACCTCTCTGATAAGTTATGAACACTATTTCGGAAGCTAGAGCCCCCGCTATCTGGCGGCTCCGCTTTGAAGTGGTCAGTGGTTTTCTAACCAGTGTGCTGCACGAAACATCGACGCACACTCATGCGACGTGGCAGATCTGCTCGCTTTTCTCCAAGAGCTAATGGACGCGAGTCCTTCCCCCTCCACCCTCAAAGTTTATGTTGCCGCCATAGCAGTTAACAACGCTCAGATCGCGCGTCATTCACTAGGGAAAAGTGATATTATTGTACGTTTTCTTAAAGGGGCCAGGAGATTAAACCCGCCTCGCCCTTCCTCAGTCCCTATTTGGGACCTCGCCAGGGTTTTAGAAGCCGTGAAGGGTCCCCCCTCCTAACCACTGCAGACCACGAGCTTGAAGCACTTATCACTCAAAACCGCTTTCTGCTGGCTTTGGCCTCGATTATGCGAGTGGGTGGTTTACACGCACTCTCCGTGAGCCCTTCCTGTCTTGAGTTCGGGTCCAGCAACTTCAAGGTTGTGCTCAAACCGAGACATGGTTTTATACCCAAAGTGCTATCAACCTCTTTTCAGTATGCAGGTCATTACACTGCTTCCTTTACCCGCGTCTCAGAGAGAATAAGACGCGAGCCTATTCTGCCCAGTCAGAGCATTGAGATTGTATCCAGAGCGCTCCGCCCTCTTCAGGCAGTCGGATCAGCTCTTCATTGCTTCGGTGGTCGCACTAAAGGTTGTGCTGTCATGAAACAAAGACTCTCACACTGGATAGTGGATGCGATCTCACTAGCATATAGGTCTAGAACATAACCTGTCCTATAGGCATTTAAGCCCACTCCACTAGAGGCATGGCCTCGTCTTGGGCTTGGTCATGTGGCACTTCCATGAAAGATATCTGTGCGGCGGCAGGCTGGGCCTCTCCGCCCACTTTTATCAGATTCTACAATTTGGAGGTCCCAGCTTTACAAGCAGTGCTTTTCTCCATCTAAGGGCTCTATCTGCAGCCCTGGCAACATGATTGCTTATATTGCGTTCCGCTTATAAACAATCGTTCATAAGCACCACTACACTCTACCATGGATCCGACTATGTCCGGTCAGGTGTTCAAACAAGCCGACTCTTCCGGTTCTTTCATTCTCCTTATGAAGCCCGCCTGTGTCGGCCTCCCTAGAAGTTTTTTGACTTTCCCTCATTCAGTTGGGGATTTTGGGTCAATCAGCACGCACTGCGTTTTACATTGTGTTCCCATACCCAATAAGAGGAACCTCTCGAAAGGGAACGTACTCGGTTACTTTTGTAACCTCGGTTCCCTGAGAGAGGGAACAAGTATTGCGCTCCGCGCCGTGTTCGTGCTTCTCAGGTGTCGCTTCAGTCGATTTTTAAAACCTGACACCTATGGCGAATCAGGGTCTTATATAGCCTCCTGTATGCTAATAAAATCCCCTTTTTCAGCGGTCTCTCTGGAGCGCCCCCATTGGTTCGTTCCTCTCAGCTGCCTCGCCATAGGTTCCTGCAGTTGCCGCGGCCCGGCCAATCAGAGCGCTCCTCGCGCTGGGCTATTGCCATGCAGCTGCACTGCGCTTTACATAGATGCCTTTATTAATAAAGTTTTGCTTCATAGTCTCGAGAAAAGGAGTTTTCCCATACGCAATACTCGTTCCCTCTCTCAGGGAACCGAGATTACGAAAGTAACCAAGTACGTTTACTTGCGTTGTCAGTTTAATGGTTTGCATGTAAACAGGGAAAACTGGTTATTTCAATGAGCTGATATTTGGGAGTTATCAGTTTACTGGTTTGCATGTAAACTGTCTACTGACTAATTACGCAGCCTATCTGGTTGTCGCCCTCTACAGTTTTCCTCTGCTTTCTCCCTTTCCCCCCGTGATTTGGTCTAAATCGCGAATATAAGACGACCCCCCATTTTTCAGCCTATTTTTAGGACACAAACCTCTTATATTCGGGTATATACGGTACTTGAAAATACTAGCTTATACTTAATACTGAAATAATATAGTTCAAATAATATGAAGGCAATAAAGACGCTAGCTTTTAAAGCATAAGATTCCACCCTCCCTTAACAGCGCTCTCCAAAGCCAAACCTCCTTTAAAACACATGAATGCACTAGGGCTGGGAAATATGGCCAACAAGTGATTTGATAAAAAAAATCATATCAGTCGATAAAGATAATTATTAAGATAAATATCAAATATTTATTTCTTTCAAATTTAAAGGCAGATTTTTTCTCCCAAGTGAAAGTTGCAGAAACTGTTAATTGTGGTTTTAAACTACTCTTTATTGTCAGAACACTTCACGTTTTTTGAATTCCTTACACTTCCAGTCATTTTTTCTTAAATTAAATATATTAATAGAAAAATAATATCTTAGTTTATGCATGTTCTAATTGGTGATATTGTTTCTAGTCATGAAACAGGTTTGTGTTTCCTGACTTTGGCAAAGTTTGCAGTGCAGGCTGCAGTATTAATAATATTAAATGTTTTGTCTTAGAAATGCACATTTGACAGTAATAGTAGCTTGAGTTAGGGGGATGCAGATGGAAATTTATGTTCATTAAAAAAACCACAGACATATGTAAAAAGTGTAACAAGCTAATTTTTATATGGTAAAATGTAAATATTCTGAGTATATATCATGTCTTCCATAGTATCATACATTAAGATCATGATAATAACCACAGTTAAAACCATGCATATGGCTCTTCACTACCATGGTAAAATGTATCTATAGGGTTTCTATGGTATTTGTATGAAAAACAGTAGCCTAAAAACATTTAGTATAAATGCACAAATGATATAGCTAAATAAAACATACTGTAATAATATTCCATTACTCCTTTATTACATATAATACATGTCTACATTAATAATATAATACATTTCACATTGTATAATTGCACACAGTGTTTAGTGTTTGTCAGCGCTGTTTTGTCTGGCTTTAAAGTAGGTTATATCACAGATTTGTTTTTCCCTGAATTCACACGCATTCTCACTGGATCACACAGTGCTGTTTAGTGTAGCGTGACCGAGACCGATCAGAGTAAACGGATCTGATCCAGTGAGCTTGCGCTGTGCTGATGTTTGAACTTTGACCCGAGTGGATAAATAGTCTGTGTGGTGCGGTTCAAATGAGTAACTGAATTCATGCTATGTTTTATCTACAATTTTGACAGTCAAACTGTCATATTTTGATGATAACGCAAGGTTAGTTTCACTTTTAATGTGATGTTCATCACTGTTTCCACTCATATTTTCCTTCACGTGTCTTTTTTTTTTTCCCAGTAGAGCGTGAACTTTGATGTTCAAGCTAAAAGCTGCACGCTGACTGGCTGTTGTCGCGTATATTTATGCTGTGTTATTGATTGGTTGTTACATTAATCCATATCGAGTAAAAATGTCTGGAGCTTATCATCGTTATCGACACAAATTTTATCACAATTCAATATGATATCGTTTATCGGCCCAGCCCAGAATGTACACAGCAGAGTGTGCAAAGCGTCAAGAAATGAGAGATGGCATTAAATTACCTGGGGCCTACCATACACTCAGCAAAATTTGATGCCAGTTGCATCAAGTGTTTTTTGCTAGTTTCAGTTATCTTTTCGCCCCTGGGCAGTTATCTTTTCACCCCTGGGCTGCTCTGCAAATGGCAACTGAAAACAACTGGGCCATTGACCAACAAAAACCTTGTCTAAAGTCGCAGTATATATATATATATATATATATATATATATATATATATATATATATATATATATATATATATATATATATATATATATATATTTTTTGTATTATTTAAATTAAATAACATTAAATTTTTGTGTTGTTTTGGAGAAGCGTTCTGTCTTTCCGCTCGCAAAAACGAATAACGCCGGTTTCACACGTGAGCGGCACGTGAGCAGCGCATATTTTTTCGGCACCCATGTTAATCAAGGAGTGCATTCACACCGGGAGCAGGAGCAGTGCGTGACCGTCAAGCAGGAGCGTCGCGTGAGCAGCAGTGAAGCGGGGGTTTCGGCGCCGAGCCTATTTTTGCTGCGCTGCTGACGCTCAATTAAAGTAAAAGCACAATTTTGATGACAAAATAAAGATGATTAAAATAAAGATGACACAAAGTGCCCAAAATGCACAAAAGAAGCATGTGTAGTGTGTTTTAACAAGAACTGGAGTAGGCTATGTCAGAAAAGAAAATGTTTGTTGAAGATTTACCCATTTAAACGTGTTTTAATTATTCGGTTTGGGTGAAACTATGGTTATAATTATAAGAAAAAGGTAAACTAGCCAAAAAATATGATAAATTTTCTTTTAATTTATTATGTAATACTCAGACAGGTATAGCTCTAGCACTACCCGAATCAAACCTGAGTGCACTTTTTTTTTATCCGCAAAGTTTGCTGTCTTGTAAACATATCGAAGTATGAATGAAACAACATGATCGGAGCTGTTTTCTTAGTTGTGTCTAGCATTTACATGCAAATGTTTAAGCCTACACCTCCCCATGTTAAAACATTTTCGAAGACTATCGAGTTTATAAATGACCAACTTCTGAAAACAAATATAGGCCAATTGTCTTTATAAAGAATTACTCACTTATATGATATAAGTGAGCATTATATGTAGCGTTGGAGCCGCTGCTGTGACGCTGTACAAACGCTTCCAGTGTGAATACTCTCGCGTGTCTGCAGCTGCAGTCACGGTGTAGTTGCGCTGACATGACGCTCACACGCTGCTCACGCTTGCAGTGTGAAACGGCCGTAACAAATCCACCATGGTGCAAGTGTGTCACAGGTCGGAGCGCACCGCCTCAACCTTCCACCTCAGGAGGTTCCCAGGGATACCCCAGACGACCAGACACAACGAGGACACTGGAGTGGGGTTTTAAAACACAAATCTTTATTATTAATTTACTTAAAATGGGAATAGGGAAGTGGAGGGGCTAAAATCCAGGGGACACTGGATGGGTGAGGACGCCGCCTCGAGCTTGCCGCCTCCGCCACAGGGGAACCTCAGGTGAGTCGTTCGTTCCTTAACTCAATGTCTGGCTCCAATGTCCTTCCGTTTGTTTACTCGTCTCTACTTCTCTTTTCCAGTTTGGACCTTCAAGGCGTTCACAACACGGCTCGCTCCTTCTCCTGAGCACAGGAATATATATGGTAAGTACTGGGATCGGGGTGACAGGGGTACCTCTTTTCTCGGGCGTGGTCCGGCGGCTTCCTTTAGGGATGGGTCAATGGTCCGGTCAGTATCTGGGCAAGCACCTCCGGGATCCGCTGGAGCTGGGTCAATGGTCCGGTCAGTATCTGGGTAAGCACCTCCAGGGCATCCGCTGGATCTGGGTCAACACTGGGACTTTCGTAGTATGCAGGTAAGTATAACCCGCTCAATGGATATCACTCACAGACTTCGTAGACACGGTTCATCCGTTCTCTCCTCGCCTCAGGCTTCGTGATAACGGTGGCTCGGAGGTGGCTTGACCACGGCGGCGGTGCTGGATCGAGCGCTTCTCCGGCGACTCCACACAGGTAAGTGCAGGTAAGTGTATCCACCGGGCGCGCGTTTACTCAGAGCGTGCGTGAGCGTTTCCCTCTTCTCCACTCAGGCACTGCACACACACACAATTTCCTCCAACACAGCCACGTATCAATACAGTTCTCAAGGGGTTCTTATTTGGCTCCGGTCGTACTATCGTCGTAGAAACAGAGATTAGGTTGATGTTCGCAGCATGAATTTAGGGCTAGTTGCTCCGCCAGCTTCGGGATCTTTTCCTCCACAGAGAGTGGGTAGGTCTGGAAAGTGGTCTTTGTGACAACACGCGCACAACACAGCACAGCACAACACGGCAGTTTCCAAGTGTACACTCTCACAGTCAAGGCACTGACTCACCCACGGCACTCCACACACAATCCAGGTGCAGTTTAAGGTCCAGAGACCACTTTTCCCACGTTGTTTCCCTCGGGGGACCACTGAAGCGCTGTATATAGCGAAGGACCAGCAAGAGGGACGTCGCTGCTACACCACCCCGGCGTCTTTCACTGTCTACTGTCTCTGGCTCTCCCACGCTCACTCTCCGCGATGGGGCCACTCGTGTTCCTAGATCCAACTTCAACAAAGCTCAGAGATGATACACTTTCTAATTTGCTACTGCATAAGTTTCTCAGGGTACTCACACATTGATCAACCCGTGTTCTCGTCCCGTTCTCTCTTCCAGTGCCCGGCTCGCGTCCTGCCCGCTGTGCTCTCTCTCCCAAAGGGACTCGTTTATCAACACTTCCGGTAAGCTGTCCTGCATGCAACTTCACAGAATCGGATACACACTTGGCACTTGAATCACAATGCAACACACGGTCTGTATTATACTCAGCCCCTCTTTCTTTCTCTTTGCAGTTCTCTGGATCCTTGTTCGCTCAGTCCACAATATTCACCACATATGGTCCTTCGTGTTTGCCCAGATGCCCAGATCCTCTCGCCGCGACGGCTGGAAGCGGTTACCACCACGCTTGGCTTGAGCCTGAACCGGAACTAACAGCTGTGTATCCCCGCAATGACTGACACTCACTGAATTTTTGGAAGCCTATTTATACTCCTCCTGCTTCCTCTTCCTCCAATCCAGCGGTCGCGCTGTTCATTTGGCGCAGCTGCCGCCGATCAAGCCCGATTTTGGCGCCGGGAGGGAAACCGAAGTGGCGGTGTTTGATCCGGCGGAACCAATCTCTGCCACTATGGTTCCGCCCAGAAAGGTTCCGCCCAGAAAGAGTCACCCGGTGACATCCTCCCCCGCCAAACCGTTCTAGTCCCTAGAACGCCTTTCGGCCGCCCATTCTCCATAACGTGCTGGGGGCCGGCCACGGTTCTCTCGCTGGGACCGTCGTGGTGGCGAAACAGGGTCAATGCCAGCAGGCATATCCACTGGATCTCTGGGGCCATTTCCGTGGGAGCATTTACCCGCCTCCTGGGATCACGGCCCATCCTGCTACCCAAGGGGCTACGGCCTCAGGCGCCATTGGCGCCTCCTCTACAGGGCTGGGATAGTTCAGGCAGGGGCGGATCCTATTCCGATGGACCACTCTATCGGGCCCGGCCTTCTTCGGGACGAATCGTGTACACCGGCTGTCCAGGTCGCTGTTGGCCCTGGATCACATAAGGAGTGGTCTCCCATCGGTCACTGAGCTTCCCCTTTCCCTGTCGCCGGTTGTCCCTTACTAGGACCCTTTCTCCAGGGAGAAGGGGGGCCTCTCGAGCTGTCCGGTCAAACAGCCTCTTGTTCTTCTCCCCAGCCACTCGGATCTTTCTCGAGACTTGCTCGCACGCAGCAGAGGCGCTGGTGGTGGCGCCTACCCACTCGATTACGCTTCCCTCCTCCTCGGTTGCTGCCGTCCCCAGCATCAAGTCGGTGGGCATCCGCACATGCCTACCGAACACCAAGTAGGGGCGTAGCCGTGGTACTGTGCGTGCTGTTATTATATGCTTGCATCAGATTTGGCAATGCACTCACCCAGTCGCTCTGATGTTCTTGGTCTAGCGTGCCTAGCAAGTTCAATAAGGTCTGATTGAACCGCCGCATCCGCCATTTCCCTGGGGGTGGTAGGTGGTGGTATGGGTCTTGGTGCAACCATACAATTGGCACAGCTCTCTAATCACCCGAGACTCAAAGTTTGGTCCTTGGTCCGAGTGTAGAAACTCGGGCAACCGAACGGCTGGAAGACAGCTCTCCACAGGGCAGTGGCGGTGGTGTTCGCCGTCTGGTCCAGGGTAGGAATGGCCCAGGAGTACTTGGTGAAGAGGTCGGTGACTACAAGGATGTTCTGATAGCGGTCTGCCGGCCGACCCAACGCGTCAAGAAGTCCATTGCGACTATGTGGAGGGGGGCCTTCGCCTGAATAGGGACCATCGGTGCTCGTGCTTCCTTCCTGGCTTTGAACAGGGTGCAACGGGGACAGGCCTGCACAAAGGTACGCACTGCTTGCTTCCAGTTTAGGCCAATAAAAGTGTCGCCGCAAGAGGACACGGTCTTCTCGTGCCCTTGGTGCCCCAGCTGGTCGTGGTAAGCTGCCAGTAGCCCTTGTACCTGGTCTTTGGGGACAACGATCTGCCGGAGTTCTTCGCCCAGCCCCGGATCTCGGACAGACCTACACAGCACTCCCTCCTTCATCCGGAGTCTGGCCCATTGTCTCAGCAGCTTCCTTCCTGTTTCCCCTTGGATCCGCTGCTCGCCAACGCCGGCTTTCGGCCCTGTTCTAGCCATCGTGCCAGGCTACTAATCACCCGTCGGCCTGCTGTCGCTCCTTCCAGCGGCAGGGGTCCCATCCCAGCTCACAGGCACCGCCTCGTGTGGGCCCCAGGCGCCCCACAATGCCCACCAGATACTCTTCCCCTCGGGATCTGATGTGGGTTCTGGTGGATCCTCGGCCTTGGGCTTCCGGGAGTCGGGACAGGGCATCAGCGTTGGTGTGTTCCGCCCTGGCCGATACTGAAGCTGGTAATTGTAATTGGCCAGCTGGGCCACCCAACGCTGCTCCACTGCCCCCAACCTCGCCGCCTGCAGATGTACTAACGGGTTGTTGTCCGTTACCACCGTCACCTGGGCACCCCACAGATAATCTTTAAACTTCTCGCTGAGTGCCCATTTCAGCGCCAGTAGTTCCAACTTGAAGGAGCTGTAGTTGGCATCATTCTTTTGCTGGATGGAGGCTCCTGCTTGCATAGGCTATTACCCGCTCCACGCAGTCCTGCCAACACGGCCCCTAGGCCAAGATTGCTAGCGTCCGTGTACAGGACAAAGGGCTTGGAGAAGTCGGCATACGCCAGGATCGGCGCCTGAAGTAACTCTTGCTTCAATCGCTGGAACGCAGCCTCACACTCAGGACTCCACAGGATAGCCGGGGATCCACGACCTCGGGGGCGCCCCGTCCCAGCCAGCAACTGATTCATGGGCTTTGCGATCTTAGAGAAGTCTTTGATGAAGCGGCGGTAGTACCCTACGAAGCCCAAGAATGACCGGACTTGCCTCACTGTCTGCGGGGCGACCCAATCCCGCACCACGGACACCTTCTCCGGGTCGACAGAAACTCCTGCCGCACCCACACAGTGGCCCAAGAATTTGACTTCCCGCCGTAGCAGATGGCATTTGTCCGGCTGGAGCTTCAGCCCATACTTCTCCATGGCCCTGAAGACCTGCTCAAGGTGCTGTAAGTGGGAGTCGAAATCTGGGGAATAGACAATGACATCATCTAGGTATACCAGGGCGGACTCCATCAGCTGGCCTCCCAGGCAGCGCTGCATCAGCCTCTGGAAGGTGGCAGGAGCGTTGCAGAGGCCGAAGGGCATCCGGTCCCATTCAAAGAGACCGAACGGGGTGGTGAAGGCGGTCTTCTCTCGATCGGCCTCGGCCACTTGCACCTGCCAGTAGCCACTTGCCAAATCCAGCGTAGAGTACCATGCCGAGCGTGTCAAGCCGGCCAGAGAGTCCTCAATCCTGGGTAAAGGGAATGCATCTTTCTTGGTGACCAGATTCAGCTTCCGGTAGTCAACACAGAACCTCCATGCGCCAGTCTTCTTTTGCACCAACACAATGGGAGCTGCCCACGGGCTGCTGCTTTCTCTCACAACCCCTCGATCGAGCATACCCTGTAGAAGTGTGCGGACCTCTGTATACAAGGTAGGTGGGATAGGTCGATACCTTTCTCTGCTGGGCTCAGCCTCCCCCGTGGGGATTCGGTGCTGTCGACATTGGTGCAGCCGTAATCCTCTTTGTGTGCCGAGAATACATGTTGCCACTTGTTCAGCAGGTCTCGCAACTTCCTGGCCTGTGCGGGCCCCAGCTCCTCCCTTGCAGGAATTTCCCTTCAGGTGGCCAGGCACCTCCTTCCCAACCTTTGACCGTCGGGGCCTGTCAAAGGTGGCGGAAGTTGTAATACCAGATCTTGTCGCCCACCTCCAGTTCTTGGTGTGAGGCTTTGCGGTAGTAATAGGCTTTCCGACCTTCAGCGCTCTTTTGCAAGTGTTGCTGGGCAAAGGCAAAAGTTGTTTTTAAATGTCTATGGAGCTCATCGAGGTACTGGAACGTGGTGTACGCGGTGACAAGGTTGGAGTCGCCGGGTTGGTGCAGCAGGTGTAGTGGCAGAGTCATCTGCCGCCCAGTCATGAGTTCAAAAGGGGATACCCGTGTTGATTCCTGCAGGGTGGCTCTGAGGGCCATCAGAACGAGGGGGAGTTTCATATCCCAGTCTTTCTGGTTAGCAGACACATACTTTCTCAGCATGGCGACCACCGTTCTGTTCGATCTCTCGACTTGCCCTGATGCGATGGGGTGGTGGCTGACGTGCAGTCTAGCCCGTATCCCCAGGCATTTCCAGATCTTTTGCATGATCTCGGCAGTGAAATGGGTGCCTCTGTCTGAGTTGACTCTCAGTGGCAATCCGAACCGGGAGAAGATGTGGTTTAACAGGAGGCATGCCGTGGTCTGGGTAGTGTCGTTGGGTGCTGGTAGACACTCCACCCACTTGGTGAACTGGCACACCACTGTGAGAAAGTACCTGTTGCCTCTTGTGGACCTGGGCAGGGGTCCTACCCAGTCGATTTGTAGGTCTGACCATGGGAATGTGATCCCTCTGCGTTGCAGTGGGGCTCTGTGGTTTGGGTTTGCTGGCTGGAACTGACAGCAAACCAGACATTCTCTGACGTACTCCGCAACATCTTGTTGCATGCCGGGCCAATATGCCACCTGTTTCAGTGTGTCATACGTGGCTCTGGTGCCGTGGTGTCCCTTTGCGATCGTGGCACCACAAGCCGTGGCGTTGTGCTGTCATCGGGTGCAAACCACAGAATGTCGTCCTGTATACGCATCATGTGTTTGGAGTTGTGTAGATGCTTGAGGCTTGAGTCATTAGAGAGGTCAGAGTCAGTGATAGGGTGGTTGGAGGGGTCAGAGAGGTGGTCGAAAATTGTCTTTATTGCAGTGTCAGAGGCTTGCATTTCCGCGATGTCGTTGTGGGAAATCTGCGGTGTTAGCGATAGCAACTGCAAGGCGGGCATCGTGGCTGGTGCTGGTCGCTTGCTGCGGGTTAGCACTGCCACGTTGGGGCTGGGTGTGGGGTTTGGAGGTTCCCACATCTCACCGTGTAGTGCGTTAGCATCTTGTAGAATTTGTTGCACTTGAGACTCAAAACCTGGATACGGTTCCTCCGTCTGGGTGTCATCAGTCTGGTTGGTATGGAGAGGTGAAGCAGGTTCATCCGTTTCCATGACAGGCTGTTGGGAGACTGTGTATACTACAAGGTGACTGTCCTCTGTCAGCTCCGTTCGGCAGACCTGGTCTTTAGTCGCCGGCATGACAGATGTTATGGCGATGAACTTGAAGGGTACAGTGAACAGTGTGTTGTCTGTATTCCCTTCGGGTATCAGTGCGTGTGGAATGGGCCCAATGATGGGTAACACAAGTTCAAAGTCATGAAAGTCATTACTGATTAGCCATCCCAGCCGAAAGGCCTTGGGGATACTGATGTCAGTTGCTGTGCAGTTGTTGAACAGGATGTACACTACACGAGATGACACTTCAGTGAGGGTGTGGCTTCAAGTGTGAGTCCGAGTTCCACACATTCAGGTGAGGGTTGGAAGAAACCCAGCGTGTGGTTTAAGGTTTGACCACATCGCATGTTGAGCCGCACAGCGACCCCTTTGGTGTATGCTGGTATCACAGTTCCTTGTTCACTGACAAGCGTGCAGACTTCTGGGATGGTCTGTCCTGACATGAGATTGTCATGACTGATGGAAACGTGTGGCTGTGAAGTTAATGGAGCCCATACCACTTCGTTACACACGTCCACATGAGCCCGGAGGCGAATCAGAATGTCTGCTCCAATGTAAACATCGTGTGGTCCGGCAGGACAAGGAAATAATGGGTAAGGCACCTGTGGTTCCATGTCAAGCGCAGCGCACAGATTCCTCTGGCAGACACCATGGAGGAGGGGTATGGGTTCAAAGGAAAACGGGTGCGCTTGCTGGCGTAAGGAGTGTGTGGTGCATTTTCACTGATTGACTTGAACAGTGAGAGACTAATGGCTGAGTTATCGGCCCATAGTGCGAGAATAACGTTCGTTGTGGTGATATCATTCAGCTGTAGGTCATTCATGACCTGGGGGCAGAAGGTATCAGAGCCTTTGGTGAGCTGAAATGTGCAGAGTAGCGAACCTGAACTTGGCTTTGTGGCTGAGGCTGTGTTTTCACAGTGTGCTGCAGGAGGTCCCGTGACCTTTGTGACCTGGCAGTCTGGCTCTGTGGGAGTTTCCGTGACCTCTGTGACTTGACAGTCTTGCTCAGACGATGTGTGTGTCTGAAGGGGCAGAGGGTCGCGCACTTGAGCCCAAAATTTCAGCTGTTTGAAGTCCAGTAAGGGTTAGAAACGCTCCAGCAGGTCTTTTCCGATGAGGAATGGATAAGTGTTCGTCAGGGAGACATAGACGGGGAGTATAAGGCTCATAGGTCCAGTTGTCAGATGAATGGGAGCCACGTGCTTGAGCTGGATGTACTTTTGGCTATACGACTGCACATTTAGCTTACAAGTTTGAAGGTTAAGAGTGCGATTTTGTCTCTGTGCTTCAAATCTGAGTTTTTCAAACAGTTGGGCGGATATCAGCGTGAGGTCGTAGCCACTGTCGATGAGGGCTTCGAGCTTACATTCCCTTTCCATGGTGATGGTTAGGTAGAGTTTTCGAGCCATTCCCTTCTCGATCAGGTTTCCCAGGAGTCTTGGTTTTGGGACCTGTGTGTTGCTCGTTAAGCCGTCGGGATATGTCTCTGGTGTCTCATTGTGAGTGCAAATAGTCAAAACAGCGCTTTCTGGTATCTTGGGGTGACACATGATGCTGCTTTGGTCCGGGGCTGTTGCTGTCAGCTGTAGTGAGGGTGTGCTGCTGACGTGTGGGGGTGCAACAGTTAGTTCACTAGTCTGTGGTTGAGAAACAGTGTTCAGGGTATTAGGTGCAGTTGCAGGAAGGTCGGGAAGGTTGATTTCAGGTTTCAGGTAGAGTCATGCTCTATCTGGCCCATCCTTCTTGTCTTCCTTGTGAGGTTTCTTTTGGAGAAACTCTTTCAGTGTTTTTAAGAGCTCTGCAACTTCAGAAGCGGTTGCACTTTCTTTGTTAGATATGGGCTCAGGTCTGAGCTTACCATTATCACGACGAGAGTGGCCCCTTTGCTGGCTTTTTGGGCTGGGTGGTCTTGGAGATTCGTTTCGGCTCAGTCTGGGTTGCCGGCTTCCCAGGTGCTCACCCCCTTTTGGTTGTGAAAGGGGCGAGGCGGGTCCCAGGATCCTCCAGAGTGATCGCCCTGGTGCCTCGGACGGGCACCACCATGACCACGCTGCCCTCTGCTGGCTTGGAGTGGTTTCGACTCTCTGTTGACGGATCTGTAACTAAGATTCTGTTGGGCGCCCTCTAGGGTTAGCTCTGGGCGGTGCTCAGAGACAGGGCAAATGGTGGGCTGTCTTACAGTCTTTTCAGAAATGGTTTTCTGTTTGACGTAAGCTTTGTGAGCTAAGTCTCTTAACTGCTGCGTATCCATACTGCGCGGGCACGCCAGCACTCCCAGGTGGTGATGGTAGGGTGCAGGTTTCTGAGGAACAGAGTTCTGAAGTTGATGTCTTCCTCCATGCCTGGTTCGTTATGTGCCCCAAAGTAAGCACGTCGCAGTCGGTTATAAAAGTTCTGTGAGGTCTCAAGTCGGGCTTGCTTGAGGTCCATGGCAGTGATGAAACCCTGGTCTGACTCAGGGTCAGAGTACTCACGAATTAGAGCTCGTCGTAGATGCTAGTAGTCCGCTTTGACGGCCTCTGGTTGTCGATCTAGGAAGCTCCGTACGTCACGATTAGACGTGATCCTTTGTACAGTCTGGTACAGTCTCTTCCCAGTTGTTCGCATGAGCGACAGTTTGAAGGTAAAAGTCTATGTCTTTTAAGTATGCGTGGACGTCGTGTCCTCCTGCAGGGTCTGGGCTGAAGGTAGGAATATTTCTAGCCAGTTTGTCAAGGTTCTTTGAAGCTCCGTAGCTGTTGACTTTGACTTCATGGAAGGGCTTCCTTTCCTCTGCTGCAGATGGGGATTCGTGGAGACTGGTGGGTGACATTTTAAACGGTGGGCTGTCACCCCCCTTCGTAGCTCTTGCTTCTTGGCTAAAAGGTGCGGAGTAACTGGTCAGGGGAAACTCTGTGTTGTGTGTTTCCCCCTTCCGGTCACGTTGCACTTTATATGATTGTCTCAGTTCTCTTTGCACCATGTCAAGTTCATCTTTGAGCTCGTGTCTTTGCTGGACGAGCTCATCAATCTCGGCTTGTGCCAACTGCAAATGTTTTGCATAGGCTTTGGTCCTAACGTCTCTGTCTTTAAGTTCATTATTGGCTCTCTACAGGAGGGATTCGCCACGCCGAAGCTCTTCGTCGAGTTCTTTCCTGGCGTCTTTTTCTGATTGTACTCGTCAGTCGGTGTCAAGACGGAGCTCCTCCCGGGCCTTTTGAAGTCTTTCTACTTCCTTTCCTTGTTCTTTGTCCATTTCATCATCTTTCTCTGATTGTAGAAGCTGATCTAGACGAAGCTGGGTGAGGGCTTGGTCTCTCCGGGCCTTTTCAGCTTGAAGTTTCAGCGTTGCTGCATCCTGTTCCAGATTGGCGTAGCTCCTTTCGCTTAAACGGGCCTGAGTGATGAGGATGTGGGCGAGGCTTCCGAGGATCTTGGCCACTTCTTTGTTAGAGTAGCTCTGCGTTGGATCATGTGTCATCAGCTGGTCTAGCTCGGTGTCCAGTTGCTCCTGGCTCAGCTGCCCCAGGTCCCCTTGACTGGTGGCCGTTATCGCTCCCAGCCATGTCGCTAGACGATCCCACGGGATGGCAGGACTGGATGACCGGGACATGCTGGCTCACTGTGAACGAGAGAAACACAGCACACACACACACACACAGAGGCCAATGCAAGCTTGTTTTAACGCTAACGAGCTATCGTACTATCGCCATGGCCCCCTGAACCTCCGTTACCGCCATGGCCCCCTGAACCTCCGTTACCGCCATGGCCCCCTGAACCTCCGTTACTGCCATTGCCCCCTGAACTAACGTTACCGCCATGGCCCCCTGAACTAACGTTACCGCCATGGACCACTGAACCTCCGTTACCGCCATGGCCTCCTGAACTAACGTTACCGCCATGGACCCTTAACTAACGTTACCGCCATGCCCCTTACCTAACGTTACCGCCATGGCCCCCTGAACTAACGTTACCGCCATGGCCCCCTGAACTAACGTTACCGCCATGGCCCCCTGAACCAACGTTAACGCCATGGCCCCCTGAACCAACGTTACCACCATGGACCCCTGAACTAACGTTACCGCCATGGACCCCTGAACTAACGTTACCGCCATGGACCCCTGAACCTCCGTTACCGCCATGGCTCCCTATCCGCCAAGGCCGCCCACGGCTCCCGATCAGCCAAGGCCGGCCACGGCTCCCGATCCGCCAAGGCCGCCCACGGCTCCCGATCCGCCAAGGCCGCCCACGGCTCCTGATCCGCCAAGGCCGCCCACGGCTCCCGATCCGCCAAGGCCGCCCACGGCTCCCGATCCGCCAAGGATACCATAAATAAACAATTTTCACACCCTATAGAGCCAATATAGTCTACTTGATCTGGATTGAAGCAGCAAACATTCAGTGTAAAAGTAAAAAAAAATGACATAACATTATTTAATATTTGAATCACAGCTTATATAGTGTTTTGACATCGACAACCACAACCAAAAAGTGCATTTTACCTCAAATTTGCAACTAGCCTTCTAAAGAAGGCTCAATCACTTCTCGTGTCGACATTAACACACTGGCAAAATTATATTAAGAATTTAAAATATTTGTGTACAACTTTTTAATGTGTGATTGTATAAATGTGTTCACGAGATAGAGATACCAACCTTTCGCGACCTTGCTGTCCAATGAACACGCGCGCGCATGTGAGACGTTTTTTTTTTGTTGTTGTAATATATGCCTCGCCTTTATTTTTATTTGAGTTAACAACAAGGTTTTGTCCCACCTAGTTTTCGTTTGATTATAACCTTGGACCCCCCCAAAATTGATATTTCTGTCCCTTTGGGGGGTACTCTGTCTTCATTGGGGGGTATAGTACCCCCCAGTAACCCCTGTAATTCGAACTATGCCATCAAATGCTGATTCTTGTAAGCAATGAGTTATCATGCAACATGTAATTAAAACTGACAAAACATAGACAAGCTTATAGCGTTTCGGGCCTGCTACAGGCTACAATTATGAATAAAACACAAATGTGTATTCTCGTCGTACTTGCAGCACCAAAAGTTGGCTAAGGGCTGCATTCAAAATAAGGTTCGATTAGATATCTGATAGCAGCACTACTTTTATTCCGCGCTCAATTAACTGCCTTCATGAAGTTCGCATCCTGTATAGCAACTAAAATTGCGGCACAAGGAACATAATTTAAATTGATGATCATGTGATTCATTGCTTTCAGATGTGTGAAGAAGAAAAGAATGTCACACTGTGGGGTCTCCACTGTATTAATGTCAGGATGTATGATAATCGGATGCATGAGAACTTGTCCAGAGTTTTACATCAATCATTCACTTTAGTGAAAATTCTTCACATCTATCGATGAGAACATGAAAACAACTATCAAAGTCATATTAGTCTGGGGTAAAAGGAATTTCCAGGATTGTGATATTTGTCTCAGACTGCCAAGCGTGGAAAAATCGCAGTACGAACCTGGCTTAGGGTATCAAAGACGACTCTTGCATTGATTATCTTTTACATAAGTTTTACAGGGTCCAGTAGCTAGCTATGGTTATTAACTAGTAAAGTGTCATCATATAATACATTAATCCTTCTGCAAGGGCATAGTCTGAGGTTCTCAATTTTTTTTTTTTACTCATCTGTCATGCTGTTCAGGTTTATTCTCTTTAGGGGTTCTCTCAACAGGTCTGATGGTTAGTTCTATGAAGCTGTGAGCGGGAGTCACGCCCAATGGTTACGACTCCTCCGACTGCTGATGCAAAGAATTGCAGTCTCAACTCAAACGCATAGAACAGTCTCTTGGTTCGGGTTGCTACAAATGTAGCTCAATGTGCAGAGTCTGCATCCTCTATCAAGGTGCTGTTTTCATAGTCATCCTTAGTATTATAGCGCAAGCAAGTTCTGACTCAAGAGCTCACGCCCCAACTTCAAGTTTGTTTTTGAATTTACTACCGCTAAATGATCTTGTTTCCATTAGTAGCTTTATGCTTCACAAACTTGTCTGTGGTGGTCTATCGTAGCCTTCATCTCTATTTTGCTTTCTCTCCATGTGGCCTACTGCTGCTTTGGCTGTTAGGCTTTGTCTCTGTAAAAGGAAATGTATCTAAGCACATTGTAACGAGGTTCGTTTGTTGGAAGGAAGGAGGCGGGAACCGGCGAACATTCAACAGACTTTAATTTCAAAATAAATAAACAAAACAAAAGTAAACCGCGGGCAGCCCCTCACGGACGACTGCCCGCAAACACTCACACATAATAAAACGTGGGCAGCCCCTCACGGACGACTGCCCACCAACACAACAAAACATAAACAAAACTCAACACAAATTCCAGGCCTGGTTCTCTCTCGCCTTCCACTGTCTTCGCTCCTCCTTTTATGCTCCCGTCACTCGACCGCGAGACGAGACCGGTGTGACGCGCAGATGGCACTCATTATCACTCGTCCCCGGTCCCGCTCTCGCGGTCCCTCGCCCCGCTGCTTGCCACACACATCATCCCTAATCTTCTGCACTATTCATACTCTGTCTCCCATATCAAGAAGGTGGTCTAAACTTACCTAACGACAGACCTGCAGAACTGCAGACAATCTCATCTTTTACCAAACATTCTTCAGGGTCATGTTCTGCTACGACAGCTACTAGACGCAGGATTTTATGATGGTCAAGATGGTCTTCTTCAGCACTCTAAGCCTATAGGATCCTAAAACCTTCAGGTAATGCTAAGACTAACAGTGTGTTTAATAAGCATCAGATAAGTTACAGTTTACCAATTAACTCCTCTTAATTAAATCTTATAGGGTAAGTATTCTACTTTCACTTCCATAATCAAATATCTTAATGTTCGGTTTAGACTTCTAATCTTTTTTACCCACAGAGCTCCTCTCTCTAAGGCTGGGTTTCAGACCAACTTCTCATACGTCCTTAAAGCTGCAGTCTTTCCCCTTCCCTCTATACCAGACATTACATTAGGAACGGGGCAGCACCACCGCTGCAGAATGTGGTATTCCTTCGCCAACAATCAAGTTACCAGGGAGATGGTTATCTTCGGTATGAGTCTTATATAAGACCTGATGCAACAAAATCATCCTTGAAGCTCAGCAAGCTCTCCTGTAATGGTTCAGGTAAATCCTATGCAACTACTGGTTGTGGTTCAAAAAAAAAAAGTGAATTAAATGGATAAATGTATGTGGTCTAGCAGACCTCGTGGCCCTGCGGCCTCGTCTCTGTGGTCTAGCAGACCGTGCAGCCCTGCGACCTTGTCTCTGTGGTCTAGCAGACCGTATGGTCCTTGTCTCTGTGGTCTAGCAGACCGTGTGGCCCTGCGACCTCGTCTCCGTGGTCTAGCAGACCTTGCGGCCCTGCGCCTTGTCTCTGTGGTCTAGCAGACCGTGCAGCCCTGCGACCTTGTCTCTGTGGTCTAGCAGACCGTGCAGCCCTGCGACCTTGTCTCCGGGGTCTAGCAGACCTTGCGGCCCTGCGCCTTGTCTCTGTGGTCTAGCAGACCGTGTGGCCCTGCGACCTCGTCTCCGTGGTCTAGCAGACCTTGCGGCCCTGCGCCTTGTCTCTGTGGTCTAGCAGACCGTGCAGCCCTGCGACCTTGTCTCCGTGGTCTAGCAGACCTTGCGGCCCTGCGCCTTGTCTCTGTGGTCTAGCAGACCGTGCGGCCCTGCGGCCTTGTCTCTGTGGTCTAGCAGACCGCGCGGCCCTGCGACCTTATCTCTGTGGTCTAGCAGACCGCGCGGCCCTGCGACCTTATCTCTGTGGTCTAGCAGACCGTGTGGCTCTGCGGCCTTGTCTCTGTGGTCTAGCAGACCGTGTGTAACTGCGGCCTTGTCTCTGTGGTCTAGCAGACCGCGTAGCCCTGAGACCTTATCTCTGTGGTCTAGCAGACCGTGCAGCCCTGCAACCTTATCTCTGTGGTCTAGCAGACCGTGTGGCCCTGCGACCTTATCTCTGTGGTCCAGCAGACCGTGTGGCCTAGTCTCTGTGGTCTAGCAGATCGTGTGGCCCTGCGGCCTTGTCTCTGGTAGTTGCTGACACTTCCAATAAACCACAAACATTTACAACTATACTGCAGCAGATATTTATCGCTCATGTATAGTACTCATCTACAATTTTTAATTCAGGTTCTGTTTAGTCATCAGCAGTGGCCTGTTGCACAAAGCTGGTTTCAGTTGCTACCCAGGTAAGTTTGAGATTAGTTTGAGCAAACTCTGGTTTTTCGGGCTCAAGAAGGTGGATTGGTTTTTAGCAGTGTTAATCACCATGGTAACTTACACTACACAGCTAACCTGCTCTGGAGCAGTTTTTATTCTGGGTTAGAGATCACAAACTCAAACTGGACCAATCAGCTGCAAGTAAAACTCACATCACCTGTATCTCTCAAATTAAAGTAGTTTATAGTGAAAAAACTTTAGAGACAAAATTGCTCATCTTTTGGTGCAAATTATTTATTATATTTATAATATATGAATTATAATTACTTTTAATTCACATAATATATTTATATAATTATTTTATATTGACAAGTAGCCAAATATTAATATAAATATAAAACATGCATTCATAATTCTTTTAAACAACGTGTATTTATTTGAGCTCTTTGTGAACCTATAATTATTAGGCATATTTGATTAACATCATGCATTGATATAGTCAGATATTCTTACAGCTGCCTTCTTAAATTGACGCTGCAGGATAAGTGTTTATTCCTGCTTTAAACACATTTAATTTCATGATAATTTTCAGAACGATCTCTCAATCTTCAGAAGAGAAGTGAATCGAACAGACACTGTGATTGGCTGTTTGCCGCATGTGTCACGCTTTCAGGTGCACGCACTTCAGTGTTAATTGCAAACTCTGGATTGAACCTGAGTTGACAGAGAAAGTTTATACCAAGCTTTGAGAAACAATTGAACTTTATCTAAACCAGGTTGGATTTATCTGGATTTGTCAACTCTAAACCTACTCTGAAACTCAGAGTTTGTTCAGCTAGCTTCATGCAACAGGCCTCAGGCGGTGTTCCATCTCCACGCTTACCATGTTAACTCTTGTTCTTCTTCTCTTCAGGAACTCCAGGACACAAGACCGGTGGGTCTACTTTATTTACCATTTTGGGGGAATAGGCTCCGTCCAGGTGGAAGTATTCTTCCACCTAATTTTTGGGGGTCGGCTGCGCCTCTGCCTTAGTCTTCAGGTAGGATATGCAGAGTCCGTACCCTCAGATTGCGAGCTATGGATGGGGCCTATGCCAAACTACTTTATTGCTTGCTGGGTTGTAAATAAATGGATAATTGTCACAGTATTATTCTCCCGAGTTTTTCTGGTAGAAATGAAAGCTTTACCGTAAGTTCTGCCAGGAAGACTTAATTATCACGTCACTGCAACTTTGTTTTCTATCCGATCACATTCTAATACTTGGGTATAAAAGATTGGTACTTACTCATGATTGAGTTCGCAGATGCTGATGCTCCAATGCACCGCCATCCTCCCCACCACCTCCAATTCAAATTCTTCCCTACATCCACCTCACCACCACCAGGATGGTCCCTTCCATACCTCACGGGGGGATCGGCTGCGACTCTGCCTTCGTCTTCAGGCAGGATATGCAAAGTCCGAACCCTCAGTTTGTGAGCTATGGACAGGGCCTATGCCAAAGTACTTTATTGCTTGCTGTGTTGTAAATAAATGGATTATTGTCACAGTATTATTCTCCCGAGTCTTTCTGGTAGAACTAATATTTGCGGCCGTGATAGACGGCCGGCCGCAATGAGCGGCGGACAAGGAAGCTGTGGCAGCAGCGGCTGCCGGCTGAAATTGTAGCTGGTTGGAGGCAAACCGTATGGATCGTACAGTTGCATGCGTTGAGGCTTGCGTTGTGCTGGGAGGACGCTGGGTGTTTTGGTAAGAGCGCACGAGCAGATTGTGAACTTGCGCTTTTGAATTCTTCCGGGAGAAATGGATACCCGCATTGGATAATGCTTGCTCCCGAAATTACGTTTAGTAACTTCACTTTTTGCTTGGCCTAAAACAAAATTAAACAACTGGCATCTCTGTTGGTATTTCTGACTGTACCTATATACAAGAATAAACATCTCTTTAGTAAACACTTCATCAAACATTAAAAACGTAATTGTAACAGTGAAAAGAAATGACAAAGTCTGCTACATTCTGAAAAAAACAATGAAACACTGTTTCCCTTTTCACACAGAAAGGACAATTCTCATTTACATTAGAATTAATAACGGAAATAAAAGTATTAACAGCCACAATTCCATGTAACACTCTCCATTGTAAATCCCCAACTTTTTTGTCAGCTGTAATTTATAGCTCTCCACACAGGCTTGACTTCCTTGTCAAACCCAAAATGAGCTCTCCAGAGAGTATCCGCTTGACCATTCAGTTTATCTTTGTTTAAGATCTTAACAAAAGACATATACATGGATATACTTGACATTGTGACCATGTTGTTTGTAAGAGTTCCGTTTAACTCTAACAAAGGACCAGTGCAGTTTTTTAAAATCAGGAGCAAGAATTAATGAAGGGAAAATATCATTACTGTTGGGTTGATAATATCCATTGCAATAATCATTACACAAGGAGAGTTCAGTCTGTGCAAGTTCACTTTTCCAGTTATTAAGCAAGTGATTTACAGTCCTGATATAACAGACCCCTATATGAGAGGCCAATTTTTCAGCGTTAGACAAGATTGGCCCCGTCAAACCAAAGACATATTTAAAAGTAACAGTTCCTGCTGAAATAAAACGCTGTGCCATAAAAGATCCAGTTAAGTTTTCAACATCAAATCGTGTCCCATACAGCACTGGTTCTTTCTACAACCAAAACAGTGAATCGATGCTTGTCCTTGATTTCTGAAACATCCTCCACACAGTAAACAGCCCTTGATAGAACTTAGGAAGATTACAAAGTTTGTGAGTCTTCAGATCCATTAAAAACAAATACTGAACTAGACCCAAATTTCCACCTTGGCTCAAAATAGTATGGGCCGCGGGTCTCCAGACAAGATTTTCTAGTCTCTGTATTAATTGGAGTCTGAACGTAGCAACTCTGCTAGCGAGATTAATTAGTCCACCTTCTTCTACCTTTGGCAAAAACAAAAGACACTGTGGGACCCAATGTAAATGATCCCAAAAAACATCTGTGGTGGAGGAACTACACACTTCAAGCGATGCCACACCATAGTGTGGCGGAAGGGGCGTGGTCCCACAAAGTCTATAGCGGGAGAGAGAGAACGGAGCAGAGCGGGGAGTAAGTAGGTCAAGCGCAGACGAGTAACACCTGTGTCTGATTGCAGGTTTGGCGTGGAGAGACTGCATTTAAGCAGCAGCAGGGACTGAGTCGAGAGAGAGAGAGAGCTGGGACTGGGACCTCGCAGCAAGACGGGGCAAAGCTGACCCTGAGAGAACTGAGAAAGAAGATTTCGTCGTACTGAGTACTGGAGTATTTATTGTGATTGATACACCCACGAGCACCCGTTTCTTTTGTTGTATTTCTGAGTAATAAAGCGAGAGTCCCAGTCACGCCGACCCCGCCTTCTTCCTTCCCCACACACACACAGAGACCGAACCGAACCACATATAGAGGACACCAAGTTGTTGATCACTAATACACGTCCCTTAAAAGACATATGTGGTAAGATCCACTAGCATTTTTTAAGATGTCTTTCGATTTTTTTTCTAAAACATTGTCCCAATTTTTCCCAATAATTTAACAACTGAATTATCTCCTAAAAACACACCAAGATACTTGAAACCACCCGTAACCCATGATAACCCATTGGGTAAAACAGTTTTTTCTAATTCATTTCCAAAAGCTATGGCTTCAATTTTCTCCCAGTTGATTTTTGCAGAAGACAAAACACTGAAATCATTTATACATTCAACAAGAATGTTAATGTCATCTTGATTCTCAACAAAAATAACCACATCATCAGCGTAGGCAGATAGATTAAAAACAGAATTACAACCAGGAAAAATTACCCCTGGGATAAGTCTTCTTAGTTTATGTAGGAAAGGTTCAATAGCTAATGAATAAAGCATTCCAGAGAGAGAACAATCCTGCCTTATTCCCCTCTGAACCTTAAATGGAGCACTTAAACCCGGAGCACTTAAACCCCCATTTATCTTTAATAAACTCTCAATATCCCTATATAAAACTTGAATCATGGCTATAAAACTTGGATTAAAACCAAATACTTCCAACTCGGTCAAACGCCTTTTCTTGGTCTATTGAAATTAAACCAAGTTCACAATCCACAGAGCTAGAGAGGTCCAAAATATCGCAAATTAAAATAATATTGTCAAATTTCAGCCTGTTTGGAATACAATAGGTCTGGACCACATGTATAATTTGCTCCATTGCTTTTTTCAATCTCATGGCTAATACTTTAGATCAGGGCTATTCAATTACAAATTCAGTTGAGCGAGATTTTCAAACCAAATAGGTTAACTGGGCTAGTCATTTTAACGGCGAAGCAACTCGTAATATATAAATGATAATATATAATGATAATTTTTAAAAACACAAACAAATTTATTGAAAAACAAGGTTTATTCATTGTTTCTCTTTTAACTTTGTTCAGTTTGCTAAGGAAAAGGTGCTTTTAAAAAAATTATAAAAGAGCTAAATGAACAGAATCTGAGGAAGCCCATTTTTCCACTTACAAAAGAAAAAAACCTAGGCCAGCTATATATCTATACCTATCTGATCACAAAGTGCATAAAACAAAATAGTGCACAGTAGTAGGCTATTAGAGATAACATTAAGTTTCCTTTTGAAACAAAATAAACATCTTGCACAAAGGGGCATCGCACAAGATCGCGGGCCCTATGCAATGGCAGTCCTGATGGGCCCTCATGTTCAGGCAGAGGCTATTTGCACTAAGTGAAAATAGTGATGGATGCTATTTACAAAGTGAAATAGCTTTACTAAGTACAAAATATATTATATTTACACTTCATATTTTATATTTATATTATATTTATATTTATAGTTAAAGTAGCAGTTCTTTGCAATATGTGTAAATAGTAATATGCAATTTATACTTTATTTTGGCAGATACATACTATTTGCACCTCAGTATTGTTGTACATTAACAGGATGCAATAATAAGTGTAAATGATTATATTTATTCAAATTATTAAGTGGGTGCTACCTATATGGTTCAATAAAAGCCCTCCATATACGCCAACCCCAAACCCTACCTATCTATAGGAGCCTTATTTGCTTATTTTCACTGACAAATATTGCAAATTATGTGGTGCATTTCAGTCTTTAAGTATTTGTGTTTAGAAAGTAAACGTTGTTTATTTGTGTTATATTAAGATAATTATTATCTAATTTTACATTGAAATATGTTGCATGTTAAAATTGCACACTGGCCCTTTAAGAATTGCGACTGTAAGTGATGCAGTGGTTCATACTTTGTTGGAAATAGAGTAAAGTTGCACAGATCTCTTTACTGCATCCGTGATATTCAGGATTTAGGATAATATTTGTTTATTTTATTGTACTTGCTTGATTTATTAACGGATCAAGATTAAAGGAAGATTTTTCCTGAAGAAGACAGATTATGTGGATTGTTTTTATTGGACATGTAGCGAGTTGACTGGAAACGAAACACTAATGTTTAGCACTTTGAGATTCTTCCGAATGAAAAGTAAATAAAATCTATTATTATTATTATTATTATTATTATTATTATTATTATTATTATTATTATTATTAATGTTACCCAATAAATGCTTTTATTATTATTAATTTCGTTTTTAGAAAATTTTCTTAATTTTTATTCAAAGTAAATGCCTTTCTGATGTAATATGTGATGGGAAGAGGGATAAGAGCAAACTGCACAAGGCAGATTTGAAACTGTGTGTTTTACGCAATTTTACGTTTCAGTGTTTATAAAGAGATATTGAAAGTAATCTCTAGGGCGGCTACTAGACACTCTGCATTGTTTGCATGTTGCTAGGCTATGCGGTCTGTACTACTGTATGAATTTACGTAGGAATGCGTTTTTGCCGGGACCATAAATATATATATATATATATATTAAATAATAATTAATTTATAAATAGTATATACTAATTTATTATGTCTATGGCGGGACCACGGGCTGGGCCACTCGGAGGTTGCGTCCGGGCCGCATGTGGCCCACGGGCCGCTAATTGAATATCCCTGCTTTAAGATAGTAGCTTATAATCAGTCGACAATTAAACTACTGGTCACCAATTCTTAATCTCTTGCAGGTCACCTTTCTTAGGAAGAAGAGTGAGGATTGCCCTCCTGCAGCTTAGTGGTAAGAAACCTTTTTCAAGGCTGTTCATTAGCACAAGTGACAAATCTTTGCTGATTTCTTTCCAAAAAACTTTATAAAAATCCACGGGAATCCCATCGATACCTGGAGCCTTGCCACTCTCTAGGCTCTGCAATGCTGTATATAATTCAGATTCAGAGATTGGACCACTCAGTTCTACAGGTCCTTCTAAAAAAATTAGCATATTGTGATAAAAGTTCATTATTTTTCCATAATGTAATGATAAAAATTTAACTTTCATATATTTTAGATTCATTGCACACCAACTGAAATATTTCAGGTCTTTTATTGTTTTAATACTGATGATTTTGGCATACAGCTCATGAAAACCCAAAATTCCTTTCTCAAAAAATTAGCACATTTCATCCGACCAATAAAAGAAAAGTGTTTTTAATACAAAAAAAGTCAACCTTCAAATAATTATGTTCAGTTATGCACTCAATACTTGGTCGGGAGTCCTTTAGCAGAAATGACTGCTTCAATACGGCGTGGCATGGAGGCAATCAGCCTGTGGCACTGCTGAGGTGTTATGGAGGCCCAGGATGCTTGGATAGCGGCTTTAAGCTCATCCAGAGTGTTGTGTCTTGAGTCTGTAAACTTTCTCTTCACAATATCCCACATATTCTCTATGGGGTTCAGGTCAGGAGAGTTGGCAGGCCAATTGAGCAAAGTAATACCATTGTCAGTAAACCATTTACCAGTGGTTTTGGCACTGTGAGCTGGTGCCAGGTCATGCTGAAAAACAAAATCTTCATCTCCATAAAGCTTTTCAGCAGATGGAAGCATGAAGTGCTCCAAAATCTCCTGATAGCTAGCTGCATTGACCCTGACCTTGATAAAACACAGTGGACCAACACCAGCAGCTGACATGGCACCCCAGACCATCACTGACTGTGGGTACTTGACACTGGACTTCAGGCATTTTGGCATTTCCTTCTCCCCAGTCTTCCTCCAGACTCTGGCACCTTGATTTCCGAATGACATGCAAAATTTGAGCGACAGTCCAGTGCTGCTTCTCTGTAGCCCAGGTCAGGCGCTTCTGCTGCTGTTTCTGGTTCAAAAGTGGCTTGACCTGGGAATGGCGGCACCTGTAGCCCATTTCCTGCACACGCCTGTTCACGGTGGCTCTGGATGTTTCTACTCCAGACTCAGTCCACTGCTTCCGCAGGTCCCCCAAGGTCTGGAATCAGTCCTTCTCCACAATCTTCCTCAGGGTCCGGTCACCTCTTCTCGTGGTGCAGCGTTTTTTTCCACACTTTTTCCTTCCCACAGACTTCCCACTGAGGTGCCTTGATACAGCACTCTAGGAACAGCCTATTCGTTCAGAAATGTATTTCTGTGTCTTACCCTCTCGCTTGAGGGTGTCAATGATGGCCTTCTGGACAGCAGTCAGGTCGGCATTCTTACCCATGATTGCGGTTTTGAGTAATGAACCTGGCTGGGAGTTTTTAAAATCCTCAGGATTCTTTTGCAGGTGTTTAGAGTTAATTAGTTGATTCAGATGATTAGGTTAATAGCTCGTTTAGAGAACCTTTTCATGATATGCAAATGTTTCTCTTTTTACTCCCTCATAAAAGGACTGCGCTACTTCTAGTGCTTCTTGAGACTCTTTTTTAAACAATTTTTCATAAAAATCAACAGCACATTTCCGAATCTCTGCAGATTCATGTAAAAGTTGACCAGTGTTGTCTCGCAAAGAATGCATACGTCTCTTTTGCCCATTTTCTTCGTTCTAGGGCAAAATAAAAAATGAGAAGGAGCATCCATTTTAACTGTTTTGAAAACGTGAACGAAAAAAACTAACAAGTTAGACAACGCTACTTTTTTCTTTTTGAGAAATGAAAGCCTAGCGCAAAGTTCTGCCAGGAAGATTCAATATTACGTCACCAATCGCATTCAGACCTAACCAATCATGTCCTAATTCACAGAGTATAAAAGATGGTAACTTACACATGTCTGAGTTTGCAGATGCTGACGCCGAGCTTAAGTTGACAATCCGTATGTTCCGTATGGTCGATCGATGATCCTACTATAAAGTTAATAATGTGCAATACAGTGCTGTTTTAAGTCCATGTCAGACTATCATGCTGTTCATTGGTCTGTCGCGGCAACAGACGCAGTTTCTTCACTTCAGATTCAGAACAATCACTTTCATGGAGGACCGGGCATGTTATCAGACACGGCTGCGACCGTCACCACCATCTGGCATCACTACATCAGCATTCATCTCGGTGATACGTATATGATTATTCATTTCCGATGTCGATCGGGTTTAGTATTTTACTTTCTCAATTTTGTCGCAAGCATATCTGTAGAGCAGATGCATTCATTGTATGAAACGCACACCTGGTTGTGCAACATCGCTCGTTGTGTTTGCTCGTGTTGTATATCCATCGTGGCTCGTAAATGATTCGCATGACACATGTGTAGCAGTACGGTTTATTTCTGCCGGGTTATTTAATATGCCTGGGGAGTGCCCCTTTAATTGCGTTCCTTCTGTATATAAGGGTGTCGCTATGGGTGTGCGTTCTCTCTGGGTCATTTGAGCGAGACACTGTGCTTTCCGGCGGGGGGCATGACTGTTTGTACGGTTGGACATGGGAACTTTGTGGGATGCAGTCGATCGAATGCCGTCAATTTGATGCGTGTTTAATACATCACAGCTCTGGTGCTGTGTGAATCGCACTACAGTTTCAGATCGAGTGTTGTTGACACGCTGCGTCTGATTTCCTCGTCCAGCGTTCATGGTGTTGAACGCGCTACATCAGCTGGGCTGATGATTGTGGGCCGTTGGTGTGGTATTTTTATCATCGATTGTGTATTAATTGGGGCAGCCAGTTACAGAGGATTAGTGTTCTTTTGCCTGAGTACTGTGCTCACAGTGAGGTGTGGCGTGAGTGTGCAGTGAGTGTGCACGCATGATTGCTGTATCAATTCTGTCAAGGACTCTGATATAACAAACCTCTGAGCCTTGCTCTTGGTTAAAGGGCATTTCCCCGGAAACAGGTCGCAGAGTGGCGTAGTCTGTAACTTTTCTTTAATCTTTAGTGTACCTCTAGTCCAAGCTGCCACACATGGTTACCGTTAATGATAGTATTTCGTTTTAGAAAAGCTGAACTGAACATACAGCACAACAATAGCTTCTATCTTTTCCCCCACGAATGCAATGAAACAGCATGGGCTTAACATGCACCCATTTAATTTGGCTTTATGATTAATTGAAGTTAAGCTGAATCGTGAATTGGCTCAGTGTTATGAGATCGCTAAGTTAATTAAATATGTTAATATGCTCCGCGTAGTTTTTAAGTACACCACTGACATCAGTGCATTGATCTGTTCTCATTAAATGCTGGATTCTTCTTTGCAAACGCATGAGTTTGTCGCATACAACATGCAATTTGAACTGACACAACAGTTTCAAGCATAGAAGTGTTTTGGGCCAGTCATCCAGTAGATTACACATTCTCTCAAACTTCCGGTGCACCCAACATTGGTCCTTCTGTGCTAGGATTTCATGGCTACAATTATGAATAAAACAAATGTGTATCTCGCTTATACCTACAGCATCATGTCGGGTAAGGTTTGCATACCAAAATAAGGTTGACTCGATATTCGATAGTAGCACTAATTTAATTCCATATCAATCCGGCTTGTTTACATACGTTGCGGTAACTTACAGCAACTAAAATTGTAGCACAGGAACATAATTATTCAAATCTTTTACGTTTATGAAATGCAAAAAACTGTAAAATGCTTCAGTTCAGCTAAACTCTACTATACTAGCGGAAACTGTTTGGTTAATCAGACTACACTGAATCATAAACTATTGCATGTTCTACTCTTTGTTGGTCAAACGTATTCACTAAGAAGGCTCATACCAGTGAATAAGCTGAACCACTCAATCTTGATTCTATGTGTTCTGTGTTATGTTTACTCCTCCAATTAGTCTTGAATTGCATTCAAGCGCTAACAGACATGTCTGCGTTTGGCATGCTCAACACTGCAACTTGCATCATTAAACGCAACATTTGTCAATCTATCAAGACTTGCGCAAAATACAGGAGATTAAATATAACTTTGACTATTTGACACTGTCTGCACATGCGTATCGGTCCTGGCTGCACCGCAAATGACGAGCTCTCTTGCAGTGAGCTTTTCCTATTCAATAAGCTAATCAATTATATACATCTGTTATGTATTTGTCATGCTGTTCTGCTTTATTTTCTTCTGGGGGTTCTATTGACAGGTTCTGATGGTTAGATGATGTTCTATCTAGCTATGAGCAGGAGTCACGCCCAATGGTTTCGAATCCTCTAATTGCAGACGCAAACTGCGGTTCTCCAACTCATCTATGCATAGGACATTCTTTGGATTGGTGCTGCTGCGAACACTGCTCAATGTTTGGAGTCGGCATCCTTCATCAAGGCTTTCAAACGACTTTGCCCCTCAGCCAATCAGGATCCAACACCCTGCCCTCCACTAGCAGAAACAATGTTAAATTAGACGATCTGCTTAAATCAGCTAAAAAACGACATATCTAAAGGATTAGCTCCATCCACACTTAAAGCTTGTACTTTTGCTTGGTCTGCTT
Organism: Gobiocypris rarus; assembly: GCA_023029165.1. NCBI lineage: Eukaryota > Metazoa > Chordata > Actinopteri > Cypriniformes > Gobionidae > Gobiocypris > Gobiocypris rarus. The sequence goes on along the minus strand of CM040919.1, from coordinate 22,731,254 downwards.
TTAATGTTTCGCTTTTCCTTTCAGATTCCTCTTTTTCCTATCCTGATCACGACAGGTATGTTCCTTTCTCCATGTTCCAGTCACAAAAAATTCTTAAAGGCTTGGCTAAATCATCCATCGTAACGCCAGACAAACCATATGGCTTTATTGCATAGATTAATTTGTGCCGTTCGTAATGGCTGCATTTCTCCCTACATTGACATTCTGTTAGAAGCTGTGTTTTTATCAGCTTTTTTCTGTTTTATGCGTCCAGGCGAATTCACTTCGGGAACCAAAGAATTCGATCCTACTCGCAGTCTTTCCTTTTCTGATCTTCATTTCTCACCCCAATTCTTTACTCTTTTCCTTAAGCATTCTAAGAACGACTCACAAGGTTCTGGTTTCACACTAACAATCTCTAAAATGAATAGCAATTTCTGTCCCTTCACATCCATGATTAAATATCATGTTCGTTCTAAGACTTCAAACCTCTCCCCCCTATTTATCTTACCCAACGGAGCACCTCTCTCTAAGGCCCGGTTTCAGAACCACTTTCGTCTGTCCTTAAAAGATTATCTTCTGTCCTTCTTTGGCTTTCGAGAAATATATAAGAACTAATTCCAAAACCATCCTCAAGCCCAGCAAGCTCTTTTTAGCAACATTTAAGGTTATACCAATGCAACTACTGGTGGTGGTGTCTTATTCTCACGTATTATGCATCTAATCTGTTTGTAATTCTTAAATACATTTGTAAATATATATATATATATATATATATATATATATATATATATATATATATATATATATATATATATATATATATATATATATATATATATATATGTCATGGCCTTGTCTATGGCCGCGTAGGTCTTCGTTTTTATGTGGCTGTCACGGCCTTGTCTCTGACCATAATTGTCCATAGCCAGTAAGGCTTCGTCTTTATGTGGCTGATCACGGCCTTGTCTATAGCGAGCTGCTCTGGTCTTTATGTGGCTGATCACGGCCTTGTCTATAGCGAGCTGCTTTGTCTTTATGTGGCTGATCACAGCCTTGTCTATAGCGAGCTGCTCTGGTCTTTATGTGGCTGCTCACGGCCTTGTCTATGGCCGTCAGGCTTCGTCTCTATGTGGCCGGTCTGGCTTTGTTCACGGCCGCTCAAGGCTTTTCGTCGCTTTGTGGCTGACCACAGCCTTGTCCACGGCCTGCAAGGCTCTCTTCTTTATGTGGCCAATCACGGCCTTGTCCACGGCCTTCAAGGCTTTCGTCTACATGTGGCCAATCACAGCCTTGTCTACGGCCTTAAGGCTTTCGTGTTCATGTGGCTGATCAAGCTGATCCAAGCCTTCCATGTTTTAATATTTCCATGTACGGTCATTAACCTCTATCTTTCCGTTTAGGAACTACATCATTCATGACGGGTGAGTATTCAACCATCTCACAGTTTTGGGGGTGGGTAGGCCCCGTCTCGGAGGAAGATTTTCCTCCACTTATTCTTGGGGGTCGGCTACGCCCCAGCCTTCATCTTCAGGCAGGAAATGCATTGTCCGGTTCCCTCGAAACGAGAGCTTAGGATGGGGCCTACGCCAAAGAACCTCTAACTAATATACTTGCTGGACTTTCAATAAACTGGTTACTTTTGCACTTCATCTGGCTTCCGAATCTTTCTGGTAGAACTTTAATGTGTTCTTTTTCTCCTGTGTAGTCTGCCAACTCTTACAACTCCAATATTTCGCTCTCTAAATCTTTCATCAATCTGGTCATATCTTTTGTAACATTTAAAATATATTGTAAACAAAGCTGTTTGATTTTACTCTTTCCTATGTTTCACCACTGCTGCAAAGAAACATATTGTCTGAAAGCCATATTGTCTGAAAGCCATGTCTGAAAGCAACGACCGACCACTCTCTGATCACCCTTAGGAGATAACAAACAAGCTCCATATTGACTTTTATTGCCCCCAAATGGCCGAGCCAGGAGATCTACGCGCTACGCACACACCTAGGCACACAAACCTCTTTGAGGAGAGATAAGTAACGATCTTCGTGTTGACTTTTATGGCCCAAATGGCCAGGCCGTGACATCGGACACCTCACACACACCCACGAGAAACACACGTGCAATTCCACCAGGACCATAGAGGAATAGATGGTTAAAATCCACCTAAAAAAATTATTAAATGTATACTTTTCTGCTTGAGTGTTTGTATATGTGTCTGGAATAATTAGGAGGGTTACATAAATGTTAACTCAAACTCTGTAGACCAATAGACCGTGGAAAGCAGTTATCCATGGGTTCCCAAATCTCAGACTTGTGATTCATGGTACCAATATAATCAGAAAAAATAGATTGTACCGAATCGTGTAAAATAATTTACAGAAAATGCCACCAGCTTTGTTAGGATAAAATGCATCATCATGTAAATTCAATATATTAGCCAGGAGGCGTAACCGAACTGAACAAAGAACCTTTTCGCCTTTCGAACCTGAAAGGTTGTCTAAATTATTCCCTTTTTCGGGATGATTTTAATTCCTTGAGGGCTCTGTGCAACGAACTGAAGTGAACGCTGTGATCTCCTTTCTCTTTCTTTATTTTTGTTTTCTTTCATTCTTTTCATTTAGGTACCATATTTCTTTCGTTTACTATATATATTTCTACTATCTTTATGCATATCTAGTATGTACTTTCTGTGTGAATTGTAGTGTTAGCCTTAATCTGTGTTTATTAAACTTACAAAAGGTACTTTTGAATTGAATCTGTTATTTCTCCAGGTCAATGAAACTTACGATTTTAAACGTTACCTAAAGCTATCTTGTGCTACTATTTTAGTAATACAAACTGTACGAAAATATGAAATATTAATTTGTCCTGATCAGTAAAGTTAATGTTTCTTATGCGCTAGTAAAGCAGTAATCCCTTATTGAGAATTGTTTTGGAAGTATATAACTAATTTGCAGGACAAACGTAGTAAGGTAATTTCAAGCAATTCCGTAAAGGTTACTTGTACTTAATTAAACATTTTCCTTATCGGAAAATTTAAATAATGTAATGAACGACCAGCAAATTATATTCATAAACTCATGAATATTATATCCCTTTTGAGTTAATTATTCCAAGAGACATTAGACTCATAGTCGTAATCGTTACACTTTCCTCCCTTGCAGTATGTGTATTTCCTTATCTTGTAACTGAAGTGGCAACTCCGCTTGTACTCGGCTGTTCCTCCACATTAGCGGTTGTCTCAGCTAACGTTACCCTCTCAGGGCACGAGCGAATCAGATGGCCTACAGTTCTGCACCCAAAACATTTAATCAACTCTGATGTTACATGTATGGTGTAATCATAACCATCAATCTTAAACACCAAATTCAGCTCTTCATCATAATTTTTAGGCACCATAAGTACCTGCCTCCTTAAAGACATAACATGTTTTAAATGAGGTGATTTACAGCTCATGGGGATCAGTTTAATCTGAGTTACTAGCTGTCCGTGTCTCTGTAACTCTTTAGCCAAAACTTAATTTTTGAGAAAAGGAGGAACGTTAGAGATGATAATCTTTTTAGCAGGATTTACCAAAGAGAGAACAGGTATAAAAGTAACTTGAATTACTACTCCATTCTCAATTAACGGATTTCCTTTATCAATGTCATCCAAAAAAGTCACAACAGTGCCATTCATCCGCGAGGCTGATCTAATGCTACCATAACCAACTTCTTCACCGACCGCTAAACTACAATCCTCTACCGAACAAACGGCCGGCGGAGACAGCTTAAAAGTGTGCCAGCGCATGAGCTTAGACAAACTAAGCTGATCGCCCGCAGCCATGCTGCGGCCGCTGCCCTACAAGCAACTCACTAAAACCTGCACTAAATATCAAACAAAACAACAACCAGACAAAAAAAGAAAAAATGAAAAAAGAGAAAAGCCGCGTTTCCACCACGGGATCTTTCCACAGGAACTAGGAACTTTGGGGTGGTACTCTGTGTGTTTCGACCGCAGGAACCAGGGTCTAAATGAAGTTCCGGGTAAATATTTCCCCCTCCGAAAGTCCCTGCCTGCTAGGGGTGGGACTTGGGCACTGAAAATGCTGATTGGTTGAGCTCACACAGCATTTTATTTCAACCGGCATTTTTAAAAGTCTTTTGCGATGTTCGTTCTGCGTTCAGTAAATGTATCAGTCTTGCTCGTCGTGCATTCATCTGAGCCATCTCACGGTGAAAATCTGTAATGACTGATAATATACGTTGTCATTTTAAATCTAGCTTTACGAGCTTTCAGAAAACGCTTTAGTATCAGTGCTCGTCTCTTTTCCGCCGTTTTTTTAATTACCTCTTTAGTAAACCAATACATAGCCAGAAAAAAACAGCACAGCTTGAATCTCCTCCATACTTGTTATTGTTGCAGACAGTTTTTGTACAAAAATTATTACTTGGGAGGAGCAGCCATGCGTAGTCCTATGTTTGCGAACTAATAATATGCCTAATCTTCACGGTACTTTGGACCGCAGTGGAAACACAGACACTAGCAGGTCTGGGTGGGTGAAAGTTCCTGTAAAAAAAGTTCCTGGTACAAATTGTTCCGGGTAATTTTGGTAGAAACAGGGCTAAAAAAGAAAGAAAACTCACTCACACGTGCTCACACCACGCGCTCTCCACGTTCAGTCTCACCATTCACTCAGAGAGAGAGAGTGAGAGAGAGAAATTGTCCTGTAGAAATTGTCCTACACAACTGTAGTAACGTTCGTTGTCTTAAGAAGGAAGAAGACAGGGGTCGGCTTTGACTGGGACTCGCTTTCTTTATTCAGTCTTTTCAAAACAAAACAAACACACATGGGGGTGTGGTAACTCAGTTTCTCCACGATATGGATCGCTCCTTCTCCGTCAGACACTCGGTCCCTTAATCTCTCTGCTGTGCATGCAAAGTCCCAGTCCAACTCTCTCTCTCTTCTCTCCCGGCCGCGGCTTAAATGCGCTCTCTCCCTGCCAATTAAGAGGAAGTCAGCCGCAGCCATCTGAACACCCGGCCTGTGGATCACCTTGAACTTAAAAGGCTGTAAAGCTAGATACCAATGGATGATCCGCGCGTTGGTATCCTTCATGCGGTGGAGCCACTGCAAGGGGGCGAGATCCAAACAGAGGGTGAACTCCCGCCCCAGGAGTAATAGCGAAGGGTGAGGACGGCCCGCCTGATGGCCAAACACTCCTTCTCTATGGTGCTGTACATCATCTCTCTTAGAGAGCTTTCGACTGATGTACAGCACCGGCCGTTCCTCTCCCTCCACCTCCTGAGACAGGACAGCGCCCAGCCCCTGTCCGAGGCGCCAGTCTGCAGTAAAAAAGGGAGAGAAAAGTTAGGAGCTTGTAGGAGCGGCCCACCACACAGAGCCGCCTTTAACTGCGTGAAAGCATGCTGGCACTGCTCCGTCCACCGAACTGTATCTGGTTCTTCCTTTTTAGTTAGATCAGTCAGCGGGCTGGCGAGGTCTGAATAATTAGGTACAAACCTCCTATAATATCCCGCCAGCCCCAGGAACTGTCCAACCTCCTTTTTGGTCTTGGGTCTTGGGCAGGCCGCAACCGCTGCGGTCTTATTAATTTGGGGACGCACCTGCCCATGACCCAAGTGGAAGCCCAGATATCTTACTTCCACCCGCCCAATTGCACACTTCTTCGGGTTGGCAGTGAGCCCCGCCCTTCTCAGCGACCTGAGGACTGCTCGCAAATGCTGCATATGACGCTGCCAGTCACCACTATAAATGATGATATCATCCAGATAGGCAGCGGCATATGCAGCATGCGGCCGAAGAATTCGGTCCATCAGGCGCTGAAAAGTTGCGGGTGCCCTGAACAGCCCGAAAGGAAGCGTAACGAATTGTTGCAATCCAAACGGCGTGGTGAAAGCTGTTTTTTCTTTGGTTACTGGAGACAAGGGGATCTGCCAGTAACCCTTTGTCAAGTCCAGTGTCGAATAAAAACGAGCAGTACCCAGCCGTTCAAGCAATTCGTCAATCCGTGGCATGGGATATGCATCAAATTTCGACACCGCGTTGACTTTTCTGTAATCCACGCAGAACCGGACCGAGACGTCAGGTTTTGGAACCAAAACGATCGGGCTCGCCCAGTCACTGTTGGATTCTTCTATAACCCCAATCTCTAGCATTGCCTCTAATTCTGCCTGAACCACTTTTTTCTTGTGTTCAGGCAATCTATATGGTCGGCTGCGTACAACCACGCCCGGCTCGGGTCTCAACGTGGTGTTGGATGAGGTCTGTCCGACCCGGTAGGGGCGAGAACACATCGGCGAAATCCGCCTGTAATTGTTTGAGGTCTATGAGCTGGGAGGGTGAGAGGTGATCTCCCGGGACCAGAGCGGAGATTGTGATTTTGAACCGCCTCTGGTCCGAGATCATCCTCTCCACTCACTACCGTCGTCAGCATCACAGCCTCTGCCTCAACCCATTTTTTAATAAATTGAGATGGTATATCTAACGTGCCCCGTCCCTGTCGGACCGAATGACCTCATAGTTCAGATCCCCTACTCGTCGTGTGACCTCAAACGGTCCTTGCCACTTGGCGAGTAATTTGGAACTAGAGGTGGGGAGTAATAGAAGTACTTTCTCTCCCGGTGAAAATTGTCGTAATCTGGCCTCTTTGTTGTACAGCTGTCTCTGTTTGTCTTGAGCCTGTAACAAATTCTCCATTGAAAGCCGCCACAGCATGTGGAGTTTTGTTCTCAGGTCTAACACAAACTGAATTTCGTTTTTACTAGCGGATGGTCCGTCCTCCCAAGCTTCCCTAATGACATCCAAAACCCCTCGGGGTTGGCGGCCATAGAGCAGCTCGAAGGGGGGAAAAACCCGTGGAGGCTTGGGGGACCTCGCGGACAGCGAACAAGAGAGGTTCTAGCCATTTGTCCCAATTTTTGGCGTCTTTGTGAACAAACATACGAATCATTGTTTTCAACGTGCGATTAAATCTTTCTACCAGCCCGTCTGTTTGTGGGTGATAGACGCTGGTCCGAATAGATTTAATGCCCAATAATCCGTAAAGTTCGCGGATTGTCCGTGACATGAACGCCGTGCCTTGATCAGTGAGAATCTCTTTCGGGATTCCCACCCGGGAGATTAGGGAGAACAGTGCACTCGCAACACTTTTCGCCGAAATGTTACGCAGTGGCACTGCCTCGGGATATCGCGTTGCATAATCCACTAGGACTAATGCAAAGCGATGTCCGCGGGCTGACCGCTCTAATGGCCCGATGAGGTCCATACCAATTCTTTCGAAGGGGACCTGCATCAACGGGAGGGGGCACAATGGTGCTTTTGGTTGGGCCGGTGGGTTTACCAACTGACATTCACGACAAGACGCACACCACCGGCGTACATTCTCGTGAATGCCCGGCCAAAAGAATCGGGCCATGAGGCGGTTTAGTGTCGCTGTTTGCCCTAAATGCCCGGCCATAGGATTGTGATGAGCCGCCTGGAAAAGCATTTCCCGACGGCTTTTAGGAATTAACAACTGGGTTGTAGTCTGTTTTGTTTGGGCATCTTGGGTCACCCGATACAACCGGTCCTTTAGCAGAGCAAAATAAGGAAAGGTGAGCGGTTGATCAGGACGGAGGGGATGGCCGTCGATGGCACAGACCTGATTGAACGCATTTTTTAGGGTCTCATCCTGGGACTGTTCCAGGGAAAGTCATCGCGTTCGAAAACACTGGCGTTTCCGAGCGCTTTAAAAGCGCTCTCTCCCTGCCAATTACTGCCATCAGAAACAGGTGTTCGTCATCTGTGCTTGACCTACTTACCTGCCGCTCCGCTCTGTACTCTCTCTCCCGCTGCAGACCTCGCTGAACCACGCCCCCTCCGCCACAACAATATTTATGTATTGTCTTATAAGAAAATTGCCAGAGAATCAGATACGAATTTTATAGGACAAGACATAAATTATCCTACAAGACTATTTCTAATGGAATCCTATAGGAACAGTTCCAAAATATGATAGAAATTCTAAATGGAATCCTGTACAGATTTCTTAATGGAACCCTTTAGGATTTATCCTGCAGGATATTTATGTATTATCTTATAAGACAATTCCCACTGAATCCTATAGGAATCAGATAAGAATCTTAATAAAATCTAAATAAAAAAAATGTGATAAACAACAACAAATCTGCTGATTGAGTTTATCTTAAACCCAGATTCCAACAGAGCCCCCTTGAAAAACGTGGTCTATTCATCAAACACGCTTGTATGTATTAGTATGAAACTCTGTACACTAATAAAGCTCATCGGGTCAAACAACTTTCGTGCTCGAAGTCATGTGTCAGCCCAACAGGAAGTCAGCTTTTATGAGTTGTTCGGAAAACGCATGCTCTGGAACTTGATATACTCCTCCTAGACGATTCACCTGATCAGCACCAAACTCGGTCAGCATGAAGTCAAGATATTGAGGATGCTAATTTGCACACAGTTTTGTGATATCTTGAACGGTTTGGTTGTGGCAAAGCAACAAATTTATGGCAAGAAAAGGGAAACAGGAAGTATATTATAACTTCTGCAAACTGTTCATTGTAGGAGGCAGATCACATAGATATGACTTTTGTGAGTCATAGTTATAGCGCCACCAATTGGAAGCAAAAAGCATGTCACTTTCAAAAATGCTTTGAATCACCAGCTTATTTTCACTCAATTTACTTCAAACTTCTTCAGTATAATGTCAAAGTATGGCAGATATAGACAAATAAATGGATTCCTGATATTTCAAATACTGTTGCCATGGTAACGTGTCAAAGTTTAATAATCTTTTTGGGTGTTTTTGAGACTCTTAAGCATGATTCAAATAGCATAAAACTTGACACACATCAGAGATGTTAGTCAGTAGATATGGGCAAAGCCTCAGAAACAGGCAGGGATGAGGGGCTCTATAGCACCAACTTTTGTCAAAAGTGGGGTAGTTTTATCTACAGTCACCAAACTCAGTATATATATATATATATATATATATATATATATATATATATATATATATATATATATATATACTGTACTCATTGAGCCGGACAACTGTCTAATTTACAGTCATTAGCTCCGACCAACAGAAAGTAAAATATTTTGGTTTGAATGTGGAACAACATATGTGTTTTTTTTATGTTCTGCCTTTTTAAATAACTTCATTTGAAGCTACAGTGGAGTCATGAGTGAAATTAAATGTTACAGTTGCTGACTAAATGCTGTTATTGTAGTCATCAGTGTAAAATTAATCTCCACTTCCCACCTGAACTACAGATGAAAAAATTACCCAGCACTTAAGTATGCTTGTAAAGCTGATGTCTCTCTGCTAAAGTAGCACACAGGTTTTTAAAGTTCTTGCACACTGTTTGAAGTAAGTGTGCTTACTTTTAAATCTCAGAGTGGTATGGTATGATTTGAGGGTGCACCAGACACAATTTAATCTTCACATTATTCGTTCAAACATAATTCAAAACAAAACTCAACAATTTATGGCCCTACCAAGCTTTGTTCAGGTCATCTGTTATAAAAGCATTTATTCCTAGAAACTTGGGATTTCATAATTTCACTCTCTTAAAACTCATTCTTTCCTCCTTTCTGCAACTCGTGTAAATGTGTGTGTGCGTGTGTTAGATATTAGTTTTATGTGTTAGAGTAATCAATTAAGTTTTGTTTGTATTTAAAGATAAGTGTTCTTGTGTTATGTGCTTATGAATTTAATGTCTTAAACTGCTGATCTATGTTACCTGGCTATTAAATAGTGTTTCACTATTGTTTGGATATATATCCACTGCAGAGTTGTTAGTTACAGCCCGTTAAAATGAACGCTGGACGAGTCATTTGCTCTGCCGTAAAATCAGTGACTCTTTCAAAATTCCCTATGAATTAATTAATTAAATAATTTTGATCTAAATAGACCTTTTATACAGAGTCCTTACAGAGTCCAAAGACGGATCAAATTGGATTATAAGCTCTGGATAGTGACAAAGATAGTGGTGTTTTGGTTTATGGGGAAACTCTGGAAATAACTCTGCTCTAGACTGTATGTATTCTTCAGTGAGGACACCCAAATAAGCAACCTGATTAGGAGTAATAGCTGGTGAACACACATGCACAACTATTTTTCTTAGGAGCAAAATCAATTTCCATACACTATTTTCGGTCTCCAACCAACAAAGGGAGGACTCTCAGCAGGCACCAATTTTTGACTGCATGCCCACTTAACTTCTCACTATTTGGACAAAACTCTGGAGATTTGTTATTTCACGAGTTCACGCTTACAAATAAGTCAAGTAGAATAGATGGCATGCGTATTTGGCGTGCTGTCCGAGGAGACGGCTCAGAGCTCGGTATTTGGCCCGAACCCAGAGTACTCCCCCCGTATCTCTGGTTAGGATGTTAAGCAGGTGCGTGTGAGGAAGAAGGGGTGGTGGAGGGATGCTGCAAAACCTGTCGAGGAACGTCAGTGAGTTGACTGGATTATTTATGTGATCCTCCACTTGAGCTGATTGGTAGACATGTTGATTACTGATTGCTGACAGCTGGTTGGGATGACATCATGACTGGTTGTACGGAGAATTGAGCTCCTGCGGGAGCGGAGCGTGGGTGTTTCCAAGGCTGTAGCATTCGGCGGGATGGGCATCGGTATGGCAGAAAATAGAGTGAAAGTAGCACGAGTTTGGGAAAAAGTGTTAGGTGGATAGAAACCAGGTGCCAAGACCGCTTGCGGAGGCAACCTCTCGTTTGGGTCGGCCCCCGACACAGGAGGAACGGGAAACATAGGAAAGGAGGAAAGTTGGGGAGGAAAAAGGGGCAGCTGGGCCTGCGCCGCTAGCGGAGGCAGCCTCGCGCTAGAGTTTGATGGTGGGGCTGCAGGCCAAGGGAAAGGGTTTAGAAATAAAATGGCAGGGCCTGTGCTGCTGGTGGAAGCGTACTTACGCTGGAAGGATGGCCTGGGGCAGAGAAAAGTGGCATTGTGACCTGAGGTGCAATGCTGGAAATACGTGAGATCTGAGGCTTGGTGGAGTGGAGAGACGAGTTGGGCTGGGTAGCGGCGGCGATGGCAGCGGCGGCTGGATCTGGGGCGCAGCGGCCTGATACTCGAAGAAGAACCTGTCCTATGGGTGAAGGTGTCTTGTGAGAGCGTGAGTTTGGAGCCTTATGTTTCCTTGAACTATTTGCAGTTTTGGACAGTGGAGTGGATTTTGGAGATGGAGAAGCTGCTTGGAGTGACATGCACAGGTTGTATAATTCAGCTTTATTCATTCTTCTGGAAAAATGAATGTCAGCACTGATTAGCGCTTGTCTTAACCCTAGTACAGTCCATTTCTCCATTTGCTGGAATCGTAGGTTGTGCAGAGGTGTAGGAGGAAGCTGGAGATGGTGGAAGTCTGGATGGTGGAGGCGATGGCAGGCCTCTGCGTCTCAGGGTACGGGAGATGACGCGGCTGGGCCGACGGCCACGCTGTGTTGCTGGAGATTCAGTCACGGTGTCCTGTTGGATTGGGGTGCTCTTTGCATCTGTGGGATGCTGTAGAGGATCCTGGGCAATGAGGGAATCTTCATCTGACTGAAAAAGTTCATTTTCAGATATTGTAACAGATGGGTAGGACTAATTGCTGATTTTACTTCAGCTCCTGCGGGAGCAGAGAGTACATCACTGTTTTGGCAGTGAAGAAAATTAGCCAGAAGAGCAGAGGGAACAGCACTGCTGTGGCAGTGGAGAAAATTAGCCAGAGAAACTGAGCTCCTGCGTGAGCCGAGGGAAACAGCACTGTTGTGCAGAGGAGAAAAATTTGCCAGAGAAACTGAGCTCCTGCGGGAGTAGAGGGAACAGCACTGTTGTGCAGAGGAGAAAAATTTGCCAGAGAAACTGAGCTCCTGCGGGAGTAGAGGGAACAGCACTGCTGTGGCAGTGGATAAAATTAGCCAGAGAAACTGAGCTCCTGCGGGAGCAGAGGGAACGGACCCATTTTATATTAGGTGTCCTTAACTACTATGTACTAACATTTTAATTAATAATTTGATACATTGCACTTATTGTATACATACATGTTTTTACATTGTACTTACATTTGAAAAAATACCTGCATGTAATTACATCTGTAATTAATTTCTGTAGTTACATTTGTAATTACACAGTTGACACTTCCCTTTCACCTAACCCTACCCTTAAACTTACCCATCCCACCACACCTGTCCCTAACCCTACCCGTATCCCACCTCAATATCAGCAAAGGTGTTTTGCAACACAATATGAACACAGTAAGTACATTGTACTTATTTTTTTATGTAAGTACATAGTAGTTAAGGCCACCTAATATAAAGTGGGGCTGAGGGAACAGCACTGCTCTGACAGTGGAGAAATTAGCCAGAGAAACTGAAGCTCCTGTGGGAACAGAGGGAACAGCACTGCTGTGGCAGTGGAGAAAATTAGCCAGAGAAACTGAGCTCCTGCGGGAGCAGAGGGAACAGCACTGCTGTGGCAGTGGAGAAAGGTTAGATGGACAAAAATAGAGACCTGTTTGTGTAACCAAAAGGGACTCTTATTTTGAAAGAGACCCATTTGCGTCCCACTCTTATTGAATTTGTATACAACATTACAATGTAATCACAGTGAAGAAAACATTGTCATGGTTGATATGAAGTCGCTTGGCAATAAATGTGCGCATTGATTGCGAAATGCTCTGAAACTTCAGTATTCTGAACACACCACAGCGCCACATTCAAATTTTGAAACGGGAAACACTCATAATGAAATGGTAAAAGGTCACACTTTGTCGAGCCCTGTGTGAACAACTTGACGTGCTTTGAGCATCAAGTTGAGAGAAGTATTATTGAATCAAGGCAGTGATTATCAGCTGGTTCCAATCAGTGGCCTATCGTTTGACGTAGGCTAATATGTGCTGTTGTATTGTCATAATTTAAGTTATTTAGCTTCACGATACATTCATTTGCTTTGCGAGCAAGTATATTTATTGTTCATCACCATGGCAACCACATGCACATTGTAACAAGTGGAAGTTAGGTACTGCTCCTTTAAGGCGGAACACACTCTCACCCACTCGCTGATGAGTGGGCACTGTGCAGTCCGTAGATGGAGCGCATGCTGTGAACATTTCTGTTGTTCTTTGCCCTGTTTATTTTTCTGTTCAGTAATGCAGTTGTCAGTGGAGTGTTTGCAAACTGCCCCATGTGTACGTGGGATTGACAATGCTGATAATAAACCCCTGTGAAATATCAGATACGTGAGTTGCTTTTACTTGGCTACAACCTTTCAGACAAGCTATCCGGCCTCTCTGTATAAGCGTTACAACATCCACGATGAAGCACCTCGTGTGTGAAAAGTATCTGTCTGTGGTACAAAGAGGCAGCAAGATCACAAGAAAGCTTGATGTGTGCAGGTAAAAATATGTTATTTTAGATCAATTTCTATTTCTCATGACAGGAACTGTTGTAGCTTTCCTGCTGCAAGTCTGTGCAGTGTGCACTCTTTACCCTGTCCGAGCGCTGCTCAAAAAGTTGACTCATCATTGTTCCAAACCACGTTATTAACATACCTTTAGAACTTTGGAAAAAACAGCAATTCTTTTACCGTAATGTTGAGGAGTCATTGGTTTGAAATAAAGCTGGTGGAAGCGGCCAATATGGGGCTTTTAGGTAGCTTAAGAATTTGTAAGGAAAGTTTTGCATTTTAGAATAGTTTCAAGCAGCGTGTGGAGCCATGTTGAAAGCGTGAGCAGAAAGGGCGACCTGCCAGGATGCTGCAAAACCTGTCGAGGAACGTCTGTGAGTTGACTGGATTATTTATGTGATCCTCCACTTGAGCTGATTGGTAGACATGTTGATTACTGATTGCTGACAGCTGGTTGGGATGACATCATGACTGGGTAGATCATTTGAAAGTGTTCCTCCCGAACTTAGTTTTTTAAGAAACATAATTTGCTTGGTGGTTTACCAGGTGGTTGATGCATAATGCAAAGTCACAAGAGACAACATCCTCAAAAAGGAAATGACCTATAAAGGGTGGGAAACCAGCAGCTGGTTGAATACAGAGTCAAATTTTATTCTACACACAGATTGTATTTCGTTGCCTTGTACCTGTATTTGTGCAATGACAATAAAGTTGAATCTAATCTAATCTAATCTAATCTAATCTAATTATCTATTGCTTTCTCTTAGGTCTTTAATGTGCTGCTGATATGACAGCTTTGTTCTTGTTGAACCAGCTGACAATGGACTACACATAAGGGTGTCATGAACTGGCTTTTTAAATTTTTGTATACTGTTGTCTGAGGTCAACTAATGACGTTCGTGTGGTTTTTACATTCAAAAACATAATAATGAATAAGTAATAGGCTATTTTCTACACTGATTTGAGGCTTTCTCCTGAACACGATGGGTTTTGATGGGCGTGCCGCACTGGAGACTTGGAAGTAAATGCCCACGGCTGGGATTGGATAACATTTGCATATTTAATGAGCTTCAGCTCCCCTGTCAGTTCAGTTCACATTAGGGAGGGATCGTTTTAAAAAGCAGCAACCGGAATGATTCTCTCGATCACAGGGCTCAGGGCACCTCAGTTTACCTCAGGGCACAGGTAAACGTCTTTATCAAACAAACACAATGATTTACTTCTCATTCACCAGAGATTGATTGGAATATTTTTTCTGTATTACATGATCCGCCCGATCGGTCGATAAGCACGAACCGCACGCACACACACACACACACACACACAGACACACACGTGCGCACGCGCCCAGATCAAGAAAGGAATATTATTTCACTATTTGAGATTCATAGGCCTGCCGATGGGCTTACGTTTTGGTAGCCCGTAACCCCAGGACTACCATTACATATAAAAAAGACATTTACTCACCATTTTTTTTTTTGGACGTTTAGTGCACCATTCCTGTTGAATCCAATATAGAAGGCAAAACACTGTGTCTGCAAATCCAGCACCTGAGACTTGTTTACAAATGATTCCGCAGTGAAATGAAGCGAACACACGTACATGTCTTCCCAACGTGAGCTGGAACTTCATTAAAAATAAGGTTCAACCACTCATTCCTAATAGTAGAATCCGAAGGAAGCTTATGCAGCGACTGTGTTCTTCCACAACCTGGCACTTATACAGTATACAGGTCCTTCTCAAAAAATTTGCATATTGTGATAAAGTTCATTATTTTTTCATAATGTAATGATAAAAATTAAACTTTCATATATTTTAGATTAATTGCACATCAACTGAAATATTTCAGGTCTTTTATTGTTTTAATACAGATGATTTAGGCATAAAGCTCATGAAAACCTCAAAAAATTAGCATATCATGAAAAGGTTCTCTAAACGAGCTATTAACCTAATCATCTGAATCAACTAATTAACTCTAAACACCTGCAAAAGATTCCTGAGGCTTTTAAAAACTCCAAGCCTGGTTCATTACTCAAAACCGCAATCATGGGTAAGACTGCCGACCTGACTGCTGTTCAGAAGGCCATCATTGACACCCTCAAGCGAGAGGGTAAAACACAGAAGGAAATTTCTGAACGAATAGGCTGTTCCTAGAGTGCTGTATCAAGGCACCTCAATGGTAAGTCTCTGGGAAGGAAAAAGTGTGGGAAAAAAACGCTGCACAACGAGAAGAGGTGACCGGACCCTGAGGAAGATTGTGGAGAAGGACCGATTCCAGACCTTGGGGGACCTGCGGAAGCAGTGGACTGAGTCAGGAGTAGAAACATCCAGAGCCAACGTGCACAGGCGTGTGCAGGCATTCCCCAGGTCAAGCCACTTTTGAACCAGAAACAGCGGCAGAAGCGCCTGACCTGGGCTACAGAGAAGCAGCACTGGACTGTCACTCAAATTTTGAATGTCATTCGGAAATCAAGGTGCCAGAGTCTGGAGGAAGACTGGGGAGAAGGAAATGCCAAAATGCCTGAAGTCCAGTGTCAAGTACCCACAGTCAGTGATGGTCTGGGGTGCCATGTCAGCTGCTTGTGTTGGTCCACTGTGTTTCAAGGGCAGGGTCAATGCAGCTAGCTATCAGGAGATTTTGGAGCACTTCATGCTTCCATCTGCTGAAAAGCTTTATGGAGATGAAGATTTCGTTTTTCAGCACGACCTGGCACCTGCTCACAATGCCAAAACCATTGGTAAATGGTTTACTGACCATGGTATTACTGTGCTCAATTGGCCTGCCAACTCTCCTGGCCTGAACCCCATACAGAATCTGTGGGATATTGTGAGGAGAAAGTTGAGAGACGCAAGACCCAACACTCAGGATGAGCTTAAGGCCGCTATCGAAGCATCCTGGGCCTCCATAACACCTCAGCAGTGGCACAGGCTGATTGCCTCCATGCCACGCCGCATTGAAGCAGTAATTTCTGCAAAAGGTTTCCCGACCAAGTATTGAGTGCATAACTGAACATAATTACTTGAAGGTTGACTTTTCTTTTATTGGTCGGATGAAATATGCTAATTTTTTTAGCTGTATGCCAAAATCATCAGTATTAAAACAATAAAAGACCTGAAATATTTCAGTTGGTATGCAATGAATCTAAAATATATGAAATTTTTATTTTATCATTACATTATGGAAAATAATGAACTTTTATCACAATTTGCTAATTTTTTGCGAAGGACCTGTATTACTTTGCTCGCCATGATTACTGCTCTGCCACCTGTAGCTCCTCGACTCTGTGGGTGGGGCTTTCAGAAGCACGCATACATATTCATCAGTTGAGTTGTGTTTCTTCTTGTCAGAGTCCCTTTAATAACGTTACCATGCTTCAGTGCAATGCCACACTCCTATGGGCTGTAGCAATTGTGGCCGCAACAGACACAAATAATTCTTACAGATGATTCATTCAAACATCAGTCCACACAAAATTAACTCAACATTCCAGCGGACAAAGATTTACTACCCCTGTGGGACCAAGCCTAGGAAGGAAGGGACTTCTCATTGGTCCACAGGCAGTTTCTTCCCTTCCCCCATTGACAAAGTAACTTCTAAGTCCAGCTCTGTGACACCATAAATTCCTTAAGACCCAGCACTCAGTAGAAACCCAAGGAAACGCACAGAAACCTTGATACGTATAAACTGCATCAAATCACTAAGCCAGTGATTGTCGAACGGACGGCAACTCAGCCATCTGTCGAATGCCCAAAGACACTTTACACCCACACACACACACGACCCATGTGGTGACCTCTGAATCATCCCCACAGTCCCAAGACATGCGGACTGTCTCTTGGCACCCACATGGACACATATATGGATAAATTGGACAACTGCCTTTTCAATGTATTAAAAATATATATTTTGTTGATTTAATGTCTTTATACGATGTATTAAAATGTCTAGGGTGTGTACTTTATGTAAATCAAACTATGTATTCTAGTTACTGTGGAATTCTTGTATCTCTGTACTCTCAACTCTTAATATTATAGTCTTTGGTACCGCCCCAATCAGAAAAACTCAATAGTACATCACCCAGGAGGCGTAACCGAACTGAACAAAGAACTTTTGCGAGCCAAAAGACTGACAGACACGATTGGGTCAACCCGAAAGTGGGCGGCGCTCGATTTTATCTATAAGAGCAGAGACCCTCTCATCCAACCCGGCCTGCTGTTCTTTTGTTCGCACTGCCTGCTGTTCTTGCATTGTGTATTCAACCTCGAAGAAGGAGTTGGAGAACTCCAAAGGTGGCAGACCAGAGAAAATGGGTTAAATTCATTTAAGCCATCTAGAACTCTTACCTTCCTTTCTTTTACTTAAGTTTATTTTCTTTCCGCGAGTCTCGTGTTCTAAGTTAAGTTTCGCGGCAAAGCTTCTCTCAACGAATCTCCAGCGAACGCGCTTCAACTTCAAACAGCCGAGACCCCCTCATCCAGCAGCCAACACGCCACGTGGTTGGCTTCCCAAGAAGCCCATCAAAGACCGACAAGACCTTCTGCGAATCACAAAGAACCGGGAAACCCCTCTCCAGCCAGGACCAAGGGGAATCCCCGTTCAATGATGACACGCGCGACAAACGCAAGTAACCTCCAGATTCTAAACTGAACTGGTGCATTGATATCAAATTGAATAACCCCGCCTTAGCAACAATCGGAGGATTAAGTCAAAACCGGTGGTTCATTCAGGTCATGTGTTATAAATGCAGATACTGCTAGAAACTTGGGACTTCATCTCTCTCTCTCTTTAAACTCACTCTTTCCTTACATTCCTCCTTTCTGCAACGCGTGTGAATGTGTGTATGTTTGTTTTTGTTAGATTCTAGTTTTACGTATTAGAGTAATCAATAAAGCTGTGTTTATAAATTAAAGATGAGTGTTCTTGTGTTATGTGCTTATGAATTTTAATGTCTTGAACTGCCGATCTAAGTTACCTGGCTATTAAATAGTGTTTCACTATTCTGTGGATATTAATATCCGCTGCAGAGTTGATAGTTACAGCCCGTTCAAATGAACGCTAGACGAGTCATTTGCTCGGTCGTAAAATAGACTCCTGCAAAATTCTCTATAAATTAATTAATTCATTACTTTGAGCTAAATAGACCTGTTCCCTTATACAGAGTCCCCTTGTTACATATCATATGTACTACAGGGCAATGCCCATTTTGGCATCCCCAAACATAGTCCACAGAGGCCAATCGTCCCCAGAATCCAAATCAAGAGTACATTTTCCCCAGCCTTCATCTTTCCACTTTTACAGGTCCCCAACCAAAAACTTAACAATGGATGTTTAGACAAACAAACAAACCATAAACATTGTAGCGTAGTTCCATTTGTACCTGGCTGCCGAGTACAAATGGAACAAGGAAGCACTGTGGGCTGTGGCCAGCGGTGGTAATGCGGTCAGTTGTGTCTTTGATCCTGAGCCCATGCAGGTGGGTTGTGCTGGGCTTTCCTGGGAGGAGAGAGAGAGTCGGAGATCTCGAGGTCTGTGCCTTTACTGTGGCAGAGCCGGCCATTTCCTGAACACCTGTCATTTAAAAGACCAAACCCGGCGGAAAATAGAAGTCTACTGTCGGGCAGGATCTCTGTGGATAAGACCTCATCCACTACTCTCCTTCTGGTAAGACTGCTGTGGGCAGCCCGGACTCACATCTGCCAAGCACTTCTGGACTCGGGCGCGGAAGGTAACTTTATGGACTCATCACTTGCTCACACCCTTTCTGGGGAACACAACTGGAGAGTATAGACGCACAAATCCGGCCCCTAGGGCGGGAGTGGCGTTGGAAGCCGACACTAGAATGGGCACATTGCGCTACTGGCCACTGGGGGCGAGTATGCAGGAAGATACCGGCTCCACTCAGAGGCTTTAGAATCTAGCGAACGTGTTTGGTGTCGCCCAGCCCGCAGCTCTACATATATCTGTCAGCGAGATGCCTTGGGCCAATGCCCAGGAGGAGGCTACACCCCTCGTGGAGTGTGCTCGGACTGGTAAGCCAAGACGATAGTATCCACCATCCAGTGGGCTAAACTTTGCTTGGAGACAGCCTTCCCCTTCTGCTGGCCTCCGTAACAGATGAAGAGCTGTTCTGAGGTCCTAAAGCTTTGAAGCTTTGAGTCCCGTCAACGTAGGCGCAAAGAGCGCTGACGGGACATACCAAAGCCAGGGCTGGCTCTGCCTCCTCAGAAGGCAGCGCTTGCAGGTTCACCACCTGGTCCCGGTACCCTCTTGGAACTTAGCTCTGGTGTTGAGAGCAATCCAGAGTCCTCCCTTTGAGCCATTGCAATCAGTGGAGATAAAAATTCTGTCCATGAAGACAGTACTCCTGGTTGCCAGGTCCGGTTGAGCCAGTAGGGCGCAACTAACAATACCTGCTCCTCGTCCTCCCTGACCTTGCACAGTGTCTGTGCAAGAAGGCTCACTGGGGGAAACTCATATTTGCGTAGGTCCCGCGACCAGCTTTGCCCCAGTGCAGCCGTACCCAGGGTACCCCCGGTCAGGGAATAATACAACTGGCAATGGGTCGAATCTGGAGAGGCAAACAGGTCTACCTGCATGGCTCCGGAAAGGCTGGACCATCTGGGGATGGAGTCGCCATTCTAACGGAGGTGTCGGCTGCCGTGAGAGCTCGTCGGCTGTCGGTTCAGCACACCTGGGATGTGGATGGAGCGGCGACCTCAGCTGCTTCTGACTGCAAAGGAGGAGATGGCGGGCGAGCGGGAGCATGCAACGGGAGCGTAGACCACCCTGTTGGTTGATGTACGCAATGGCCGCAGTGCTGTCCGTATGGACCAGTACGTGCTTGCCTAAGGGGTCCCATCCTTAGACCCGAAACAGCATGCCCGTTGTACGTGGCCCCCCAGCTGGTAGACGAGGTATCCGTGAAAACCACAGCATGCCTGGACACCTGTTCTAAGGGTACTCCTGCCCGTAGAAACGTAGGGACCGCCATCCTGCCTTTGAACGTATTCAAGCAGCTCAGCACTGACTGGACTTGTTCCTCTGTGAGGCGCCCAGTCCGGTTGACCGAATCCAGCTCGATACCGAGATAAGAGATCCTCTGTGTGGGACAGAGTTTGCCCTTCTCCCGGGTTACCCGAAGGCCCAACAGGCTGAGGTGACGGAGCACCAGGTCCCTGTGTTCGCACAACTGCTCCCGAGACTGGGCCAGTATGAGCCAGTCGTCGAGGTAGTTGAGAATCTGAACGCCGTGTTTTCTGACCGGAACAATGTCTGCCTCCGCAACCTTCGTAAAGACACAGGGCAACAGGGACAGCCCGAAGGGCAGGATTTTGTACTGATATGCCTTCCCCTCAAATGCAAAGTGTAGGAACGGTCTGTGTCTCGGGAGAGTGGAAACATGAAAGTACGCTCCTTCAGGTCGATCGCTGCAAACCAATCTTTGGTACGAATGCACTTGAAGATGTTAACATGTTTCTGAGTTAACATTCTGAACGGAAGCTTGTTCAGGGCCCGATTCAAAACATGCAGGTCCAAAATTGGCCTTAACCCACCACCTTTCTTGGGTACAATGAAGTAGGGGCTGTAAAATCCCGACTTCATATCGGCTGGAGGAACCGGCTCAACCGCGTCCTTCGCCAGTAGGATTTTGATATCTGACCGCAAGACATGAGCAAGACATGCGGACACCATCTCCCCTAGAGCAGCTCCTCTTCTCCCTGGGCTGCCCGTCTCAGGGTCACTTGCCAGCGGCTTTGTCTTAGCAGGGGCGGAGGTGGACGCAGGAATATGGCATCAGCGACGAGCTGGCAAAGGCGCTGCCACCGATGGCTGGGTGGGGGCAGCAGTGGGCCGTTGGGGCAGGATGCTTCGTATTGCCTCCGTCTGCTTCTGGGCCACCGAGAACTGCTGGGCGAAGCTCTCGATGGCGTCGCCGAAGAGGCCAGCTTGGCAAACAGGGGCGTTGAGGAACCACACTTTGTCGGTATCACGCATGTCTGCCAGGTTCAGCCACAGGTGGCGTTCCTGGACCAAGATGGTGGACATCGCCCGACCCAGGGAGCGTGCGGTGACTTTCATCGCTCGGAGAGCGAGGTCCGTCGCCTTACGCAGTTCTTGCAATGCTGCAGGGTCAGGCTCATCCTTGTGCATGTCCTTGAGCGCCTTGACCTGTTGGACCTGAAGGAGCGCCATGGCATGCAAAGCAGACGCGGCTTCCCAATAGGCGGCGTAAGACTTGCCCGTCAGAGTGGACGAGAACTAACACGCCCAGGAGGGGAGACGTAGATTACCACGCCAGTCGGTATCCGTCTTTGGACACTGTTGCATCGCAACCGACCGTTCGACTGGCGGGATCTCCACGTAACCCTTAGCCACGCTGTCGTCAAGGGTGGTGAGGACGGAGGAGCCACTTCCTCGATGTCTGGCGCTGTAGGATGCCATCCACGATTTCGTGAGCTCCTGATGCACTTCCGGAAAGAATGGTACTGGGGCAGGGCGCTGAAAACCAGCACGGGCCGTCCTGAAGTACCAATCGTCCACTCAAGCCCGACACTCGCGGCGGCCCGGGAAAGCATAGCCGTGAGCTCTGGATCAGGCACGGGCAACGCTACCACACCCGAAGGGGGCAACGCAGCCGGGTCCTCATCTCTGAAGTCCATTAGCTCGTCCCCCGATGCAGCAATCGAAACCATATCCTCGACCGGAGCCCCGAAAGTGACGACCGCCCCCCCGTGGGAAGGACCAGGCCGCTCTTTCGGTAGCTCTACCGGTGCAGCGGAGGGGGGAGGATCCTGAGGGGCTTGGTGTCCCGTTGGGGTTGTCCACACAGTAACCCTCAGATCTCCACCATAGGCATTAGCCAAAGTAGCAGCCATCTGCTTGGGAGCTGGAGGGCCGCTAGATCGGGGAATGTGTAATGGAGCCGCTCCCCGTTTAAGGTAGTCGAGCCTAGACCGTAGAACTGCGATGGTCATGTTCCCGCGAACGCCGCCTCAGCATGCTGAACACCCAAAACCGTGAGACAGCGATCGTGTCCGTCAGCTGGGGACAGAAATCAACTGCATCCAGAAACACACGGTTTGAATGACATCTTGAAAAAGACGCAGTGTCAAATCGTGTAGCTCTTTTAGAAGAGAAAGACTGCTCTTTCAGTACCGAGGCACAAAGGGGAGATGGCCGCTGCCCACAGTGGTTCAACAGTGCAAGCCCACTGTGAACACAGATGCCCACTGTGCTGTACCGTGCCGTCACTCCAGTAGAAAGAGGTCCTTAATGTTTTGGAAAAACACACTCTTCGCAGGAACACTGCTTACAATGTTTTGGCTCCGAAGTAGAAAGCGAGTATGTGGTGTTCCACTTCCATATTTATACCCGCACAGCGGGCGGAGCGTGGACCGCATGCCAATGCCGATTGTCTCATTTAGAAACACTCGAAGCAGATTGGTCTCTGAAAATTGATCACAATTCGTCGGTCAGTTCCGACGTACGTCGAATGTGACCGACAGAAAGGGAACCGCTTTTAACACCCCCAGGGGCCATTTTGAATATTTACATTTACATTTAGGCATTTAGCAGACGCTTTTATCCAAAGCGACTTACAACATAGGAGTACAGGAAGCGATCGGTCATGAATAGGCGCAAAAGTGCCTTAAATACCAAGTTTTGGATATTACATAGAATAAGCTTAAGCTAGAATAAGGAAGGAATAAAAGAGAAGAGGTTTTTTTAATTTTTTTTTATGATAAGTGTTCACGGAAGAGATGAGATTTTAGCTGTCTTTTGAATGATGACAGTGATTCTGCCATCCGGATGGAGGTAGGAAGATTGTTCCACCAGCCATCTCTCTGCCAGTGCAGAGAGATGAAGAGAGGTGTGACATGGGCCCTTTTGGGCTCATTGAATACAAGACGTGCTGGAGCATTCTGAATCAGTTGAAGAGTTTTGATTGCACACGATGGAAGACCAGCCAGAAGCGCATTGCAGTAGTCAAGCCTAGAAATGACAAGGGCCTGGACGAGAAGTTGTGTTGCATGCTCTGTAAGGAACAGTCTGATCTTCCTGATGTTGTGCAGAGCAAACCTGCATGATCGAGCTGTCTTTGAAATGTGGTCTTTGAAGGACAGCTGGTCGTCAAAGATTACTCCAAGATTTCTGACCGACCCTGATGGGGTAATCAGAGATGAACCTTGCTGGATGGTGAAGTTGTGTTGTACAGTCGGATTGGCAGGGAAGACGAAGCTCAGTCTTTGCCAGGTTAAGCTGAAGGTGGTGTTCTTTCATCCATGCCGAGATGTCTGCCAGACAGCTTGAGATGCGTCCATCTACTGTGGGGTCATCTGGTTTAAATGAAAGATAGAGTTGAGTGTCATCAGCATAGCAATGGTATGAGAAGCCATGTGCCTGTATGATGGGTCCCAGTGATGTAGTGTAAATGGAGAAGAGAAGAGGTCCCAGCACTGAGCCCTGAGGAACCCCCGTGGTCAGTTGATGTGCTTTGGATACCTCACCTCTCCAGGCAACCTTGAAAGACCTACCTGTGAGGTAAGACTCAAACCAGTGGAGTGGAATATTTGGTGATGCTGTTCAGGCTATCCAACTCCCCGGTCAATGATGTGTTGAGAGACATGGTTGATCAGTTCATGTATGAAGACTTCAGATTCAAAAGCCTCTAAATCCGTCTGATGTTCTTCTTTAAAATAAGCATTTTTGTCAGGCTTCCGTGTATAGGTTTCTACCTAAGTACCAGTACTTCTGAATGGGCTGATGCTGGGATTTGAAAGTATAAGTAGTGAAAGTATTTTATGAATGTATACTATATGCGGAGAGCATTCACTCAGTATCGTTATCTCATTTTTGACCGAAGTGGATTTTAGAGGCTTTTGCATCTGAACTCTTCATATGTTTACCTGGATGACATCTCCAGAAACAGATTTAACACATCAGACGAGTGCTTCAGAGGTTGCTAGAGAATAGGCTTTTTGTCAAGGCGGAGAAATGCGCGTTTCGTGCACAGTCTGTTCCTTTCCTAAGGTATATCGTATTGTCTGAGGGAGTGCGTATGGATCCTGATAAGGTTAAGGCTGTGGTAAATTGGCCAAGACCAGATTCCCGTAAGGCCCTACAGAGGTTTCTGGAGTTTGCCAACTTCTACCAGCGTTTTATTCGCAACTACAGCCAACTAGCCACTCCTCTGACTGCCTTGACCTCCCCCAGTACGACGTTCAGGTGGTATGCTCCAACTGAGGCTATATTCGCCAACCTCAAGAGTCACTTCGTTTCGGCTCCTATTCTTGTGGCCCCTGATCCCTCACATCAATTTGTGGTGGAGGTCGACGCATCAGAGGTGGGGGTAGGTGCAGTTCTGTCCTAACGCTCTTCTTCAGACGATAAGATACGTTTTTGTCCCATTGTCTGTCACCTGCCGAACGTAATTACGACATTGGTAACAGAAAGTTGTTGGCCGTCAGGTTGGCGTTGGAGGAGTGGCGTCAGTGGCTAGAAGGGTCGGGGGTACCTTTTATAGTATGGACCGATCATAAGAACCTTTAATATATTAGATTTGCTAAACTCCAGGCAGGCTCGGTGGGCACTTTTTTCTGAAGTTTTGATTTTTCTCTCTCGTACTGCCCTAGAAGGGGTAACGCCTCCGCCCGGAGGTCCACCGTGTCGATTATTTGTGCCGGAGAAGTTAAGGTCGGAAGTTATTAAATGGGGTCACTGTTCCAACATTGCTTGTCATCCAGGAGTAAACTGCACCAGCGGTTTAATAAAGCAACAATCCTGGTTGCCATTAGTGGCTCGCGAGATTCGCAGTTTTGTTTTGGCTTGTTCGGTGTGCGCTTTTGGCAAGACATCTAACCGACTTTCTAAAAGGGGCATGGACAATGATTTAATATCAATATCTTGCTAAACGTTTTCCTGCACTGATTAAATGTTGATGGAATGTAGGCTAACACTAGCCTGCAGCTAGCTAGCTTATTTATTTCACAATGGACAACAGGTTAATATCATTCACAGACTAAAGGCTACCCACCTTTCTTGGTGAATGTTGGGGAAAAATTTAATCACAGAAGATTTAATCTTCCAGACCTGTTTTTGTCTATTATGTTTTAAATGAGTCAGATCAATGAGGCCCCACCTTTGGGAGCCCAGACGTTGTCCCTTTTGTCTTTTAGGGCTCTTGGAATTGGAGTTCCTGACTAGAATCAATGCGTTTGAATAGTTATGCTGATTAGGAGTAGGTGATACTCTGTCTGGGCGGGTCCCAAAACCTGCATATTTAATTAACATGCTTTTTTACAGATAAGGACCATTGTGTTTCTTGCTTTTAATTCAAATGAGTTCCAAGACAGTAAGGGGACCATTTGTGTATTGTCTCACCTCTTGCTCAAGGCGACCTTCACCAGATGTATGGAAAATTACTGAGGGGGTTTGTTAAAACATTGAGGGTATAAAAGTTTGTGCTTTCCTTTGTTTTAGCAGTTCACACTTGTGGTCACCACGAGTATGGTTGCTTCAACTGTGGATTCATTTCCTGCAGGAAATTAAATCTTTAAAGACACAATTGGCTAAGGTTTGTCTCTTATTCAGAAATGCAATGGAGTTAACGTATTTTTGCCGCAACAGTGAAAAACTGTGTTACAGATTGACACCCTTTATTTTGTCTTTCCTCTCTCTCTTTTCTCTTTCCTTTTCTGAAAAGCAGATTTACTTTTAACATGCAACATTGTGGTGCCTCTGTGTTTTTGAAGCAAGCCGCGCGAAACACCGTTACTTATGAGTGCGCTAAAGCAGGACCAAACCATTTCATGCAGAAACAGGGGGGTGGTCGTTCAATATTGATCTTTTCTGTTTGGTCAATGGGGATTTTTAACTTTTATTGCCAAAATAAGTAAACATTCATTTTATTAAACAGAAAGAGAGTTAAAAATGAAATTAAAGGGAAAAAAATAAGTTCATAAGAGGCGTTTGGAGGAAACATTTTGTCAGGAACATCATGAAAACAATGACTGGCTTGTCATCTTCAAACAAATCTGCATGCGGATAGCTGCTAGGATACGGTATGTAAAGCCACGTAGATGAGGAAGTACCTCTGATTGGTTGGTGTCGTAGAACTGAAGGAACCAATCGGCGATTAATAGAGTTTCATGACTGAACTTAGTATTTCAATCATGACAACTCTCGGAGTGAAATAAATTCAACCAACATTTTATTAGCATAGAGCATGGAATGTACATAGGCTTGATTTTGGCGGACGAGATCTGCTACACTGCTGCTGCTGCTGCTGCTGCTGCTGAGCAAATACATAATGTTCAGCTTAGTCAAGATAACAACAAGGAAGGCTGCTACAGAATGATATAACCCCCTCAAGGCAGTGGACCTACTGGTCCATGCTGCATAAAGGAGGAGGCCGATTTATTATGGCCTAAAACCCCCCCACCCCGCAGATCTGTACGCCAAAATATGTGTACTGCTGCTGCTCCTTAGAGCTATAAGCGTTCGTCTGGCTATCTATGTGTGCCTAGGCCTGCTTTGCTGAATGGCTTAACACTAATGGACTTACCTGTAAGTGTGCCTCTTACCAATTGCATAGGTGTGTGTGTTTTTTTTTTTTTTTTTTTTTTTTTGAGAGTACGGAACTACTGAAGCCCAAACCCCGCGCCACCTGATTTTTTATTTGTATTTTTTTTATTCAATGCTCATTTGCTTTTGACCTTCCAAGATGTCTTTAGAATTAGGTCTAATGTAATGTTGGTATGCTGACGATTTCCAGCGCCCCATCTCTTTAAGAGTAGCGGATGGCACTCTCGGAGCGGCTGTCGTTGCTGCACCGATTCTGAAAGAGTGAGGGGTGTATAGTTCGCCGTTTAATCCACAAAGATGGCATAGCTGTTTAAGTTTAGCGGAGAACCAGGTGCTGGTCATAGGTTTGCGGTCTGCTGTGAGGAACAGCGGGTCTTGGGGGGCGGCGTTTCTCCGGTATCGCAGATATCGTGACATAGAAGAAAAAGGGCAAAACACAGAATTAATTCTGGATACTAAGATATGAGACCCTTCATTGGATTTGTCGGTTTTTGAGTGCTTTAATAGTAAAGTAAAATGTTTTTTGAAGAAGGTGAGATCGGCTATAGTATAGGATTAAATTATAAGGATTTGCATGTGAATTCCCCGCACCTTAAAAACCCATAAAAGCCTGTAAGAAATACTGCCTCTAGGAGTGTGTTGGTATAAAGATCGAAAACACCCTTTTTTAGACAGGGAAGCAATTTGTGCAAAAGAGGTAGAGTAATGGGCAACCTTGGTATCGTGAAGAGAAGTCTTCACGATACCGTTCAATAGCAGACGAATAGCGGGATGTTTGAAGAGGCTTAGTGCGTTTGGGTCCATGCAATGAAGATGGAACTGAATGCCTGCCAGTGTAGCTTTGATGGAAGGGGGTTGTAATTTGCAGGAATTGACACAATAGACCATGAAAGCGGATAGCACTTTGAAATTTATTGGTAAAGGGGAGAATGCGAAGGCTGCACAAAACAGAGATCCAAGGCTGAGTCGTGAGATTTATGGGTGGATTTAGCCATTCCCTGTCTCATGAATTATTTTGCTTCCGCCAGATATGAGGCGAGGCTATTCAATCTAGAATCGTTAGGCAAAAAGGAGGGCATGAAGCGCTGAAAGGAAGGGCGTCTGGGCAGAGAGAGCGTAATTCCTGGAATTTAAAATGGGAAAGAGCGTGTTGCGGCAAAATAACGTTAACTCCGTTGCATTTCTGAATAAGAGACAAACCGTAGCCAATTGTGTCTTTAAAGATTTAATTCCTTGCAAGAAATGAATCCACAGTTGAAGCAACCATACTCGTGGTGACCACAAGTGTGAACTGAGGAACAATAGAAGGCCCAAGCTTTTATACCCCTCAGTGTCTCAGTGTTTTTCCGTACCGAGGAAAGGTGAAACAAATGCCTTTTCCCCCGCCCTTCTGTAACTAATTAAAAGAAAGCAAGGGATACAATGGTTCCCCCCACTCCCATCTTCCCCCATCAGTGTTTGTGTCAAGACCTCAAGTGGTGATGGGGGGGGAGGGGTGGTTTACGACCATGCATACATTTTATGAGGTAGATGTAGGTTTGTGTGTGTGTGTGTGTTTTAATCAGCGACACCTAAGGCCCGAGAGAGTCTCCAAACTAGGTGTCCCGTGACCCCAAATTAAGAAATGTTTTTGAATAACAGAGACAGATGTTGACTTCTGTATAACCTTAAACATAAATCTTCTTCTATGATACAATTTTTCCTCTACAATTCCCCCTTTTATCATTCTTTGATAATTCACAAGAAAAAATGTAAATGTATATATGAATGTTGTTCTTCTCAAGTCGCACAGTCCAAGCATCGAAAAGGGCACCACGGCTTTGCTTTGCTCCAGTCTTTCAGTTGGCAAGCTGAATCGCACAGCTGTACGCCCAGAAAGAGTTATGAAGATTAGTCTTTTCTGCTCTGTTAATGAAAGGACTCCACCTGTCTGTAGATTGTGCAACTCTGATTCTGTGGGGTTGCAATAATAAACTTGTTGTCTCAGCTCCACGTTGTGCCAGTGTCTCTGCTCCTGAGATGATAGCGGCGTGATGTTTGTGTGACCTCCGTCCGCACAGACCTGTGCCTCCAGTTCCCCTCGGCTCCTTCTCTCCGATCACTGGTGGGATCTTTCTCAGCTACCTTGATTGCGGTGTTTGTCATCAGAAGCACGACAAAAGGCCCTAGTCACCTTTTCACTTTCCATCTGTTCCTTCTGTAGTCCCGTATGACGACATCAAACATCTGGTCTGATGTTATGTAAAGGAGTCCCTTAACCTGCACACAAATCTTAGACACAGAGAGGACATTTTTTTTGCAATAATTAACAAATTATTATTATTTGCTCTAGGCCTTTCCTTCTAAATTGTTCATAAAAATACTGTACCCCAGACAGTTTTCATCAGTTTTCATTTAACTAATTCAACATTTTTCATAAAAATACTGTACCCCAGACAGTTTTCATCAGTTTTCATTTAACTAATTCCCCTTTGGCTGCCTGATCATCCATGCAGCCATCTAAACATAATGGTCAAAGAATGTTTGGGGTAAACAAGGCTTGCCATCACCACACCATTTTGAAAAGTGCAGCCACATCGTTTTCACAGCTGTTTCTCCGCTGTTGTGGCGAAGGTCTCCGTACTCTGTAAAGAAGTGAAAGCGTTTGTGTTTATTTCAAATATCAAAAGACATTATGGTTCCTTTGACTGCTTATCTGCCTCGGCCTTCGCAATCTCATCTGCCTATTTAAATAAAATATTTGTTATTATTGTGCGCTGCGCATTCACAGATATCAACCTGGCCAGTCAAGAAAATTGTGTCTTGAGGAGCAGACTCAGTTGAACCATTCAGAATTGGGTGCCCATCCGATATTACAATTTTCCTTTGTTTCCACAATGCCCCAAAATTATGCCCAACTCCGAACTAAAAAAGCAAATCTGTTCAAATTGTTACACTTTTACCTTTGATCAGCTTGCATGTTTCAATCAGGGCTACGAGCTCCAGTCTTAACCAGGAAATCTTTATCCTGATTCTTTCGTGTTTCAGTGAAAGTTAATATAAAATCCGTATTTCAAATCTGGAAGCCGGGCTAAATGAGTAAGCTCTGTTACTGCACTCCTGTCCATTTAGGGGTGTGTGATACCTTCAAAATCCAAACACACAACACCTGGTTGCTTTCAAGTGTTTTAACGACACATCACACATCCCTAGGCCAGACCCCCAGTCACTCCTCAGAGACCAAATACATGATTAGTGTAAAGGAAGGAAAACAATCATTGATTCTCTTGATAAATCCAAATCATCACAGACCCCAATGTTGTCCAACTCAAACTAAAAAAAGTAAGATAGATAAAAATCCATCTAAGCGCTTTAAATCTCCATATAAACATCCTTCAGTTTGTGCTTTGGCCACAGTTCAGAGGACTCCTCTGCCCATTCAGGCCGTATGTTTGACATGCACTGATTCTCTTTTGTGCATCTGTCATGGTTGTCATTACCCTCTCTACCTCAACTTCATGTTTCAGTTTCTCACTGAACATCATATTCTTGTCAAACTTCCTCCAGTCCATTGTTTCAACAAAATTATTTTACAAACCACCCTGTTTTTGGTAAAAATGACTGTTTCCATCAACTGCAAATTTCATATCTAACCATTTATAACATAAACCTAAATTTGTTAATGTTGAAAACTTTTCATCAAAACGACATCATTATCTATTCGTATTACATTCAATCAGCTCATTCACTCATCTATCTCTTGTGACATTATGCTTAATCATATTCAATACCCAATTCTTTATCAAAATCTTTCCAATTAATTAGGATTTTAAAGTACATTTTCCTTTCAATGTCTTGAATCTTATTTTTTTCTTCTTTCCCTACCTTCATGTTCCTCCTTCACTACATCCATAAACCTCCACTTTGGTCTTCCTTAAACCTCCTGTCTTTTCCTCAGTGCGACTGTCTCCAAACCGAACATCATCACTGGTCTCACTACTGTTCTGCACACCTCTCCTTTCATTCTTGCTTTTACTCTCACACAACAGACCTGAAACTTTTCTCCACCCATTCCAACCTGCCTGCACACACACACACTTCTTCACCTCTTTTCCCTGGAACCTCACTGTTCCACTTGGTTCCCTCTCATTCTCACACATGTATTCTGTTCTTCCTGTGACTAACCTTCATTCCTCTTTTCTCCAGAGCAAACCTTCACCTCTCTAGACTTTCTTCCACCTGCTCTCACTACAGATCACAATGTTATCCTCAAACATCATAGTCCATGTAGATTCCTGTCTGACCTCCTCTGTCAGCCTGTCCATCACCACTGCAAACAAGAAGGGGCTCAGAGCCGATCCTTGATGCAGTCTCACCTTCACCGTGAAGTCCTCTGTCTCACCTACGGCACACCTTTCCACTTTCCACTGCTCTGCAGAAATCCAAAATTTTACTGTCCTCCATCTCAATCCTAGTCACACAGAAAGCCTCACAGCCTCTTGTTTTGTTTTGTTTTGTTTTTGTTTTTCTCTTACATTAATTGTAGTTCTCTAGATAAATGAATGTCCTGCCTCCATTTAATGGAGGAAACACAAAAATAAAACTTTTCATTTTAAAGTATATATTCCTTTGTTCGCCCTCTGGCCTTTCATAATTGTGATGGATTCTCTGGATAATTTAGATAATGACTTAAGCCAATTTGTCATTTTGTCTCTGTCCTCAAGTCTATAATTTTTACGCTTACAATTTTAACTAATCCAGAGAGTAATTCAAATCCTCATCATAAATGACAAAAGTAGTCATCATTATTACCAGTAACAGACCAAGCTGGATATCAATCCACTTAAAGCTTGTCCCATGTTCTGGATCATCTTTTATCAGAATCACTCAGAATAATACGCTTCTTTTAAAGTTTGTCGTTTGGCTTAACCCATCTGCAGTGATAAAACATTATGCTCAATCAGGGCATAAATATGAACTGCTCATTCTCAAAATGTGCTTCTACTTGGTTTCTTAATCATTTTCAAATCATGTCTGTTCACTATTAAGTTGTCTTTAGAAAAGTCAGCTGGGTTGTTTTGGTTTTGTCTCAGCTTTAACATGGCCGATTACAGACACTGTGCCGTCCCTGCCTCCACAAGCAGCCTCTCTCTCTCTCTCTCTCTCTCTCTCTCTCTCTCTCTCTCTCTCTCTCTTACACAGATAATATTTTCAACAGCCTCTGAGATTTTAACTCAGAACAAACTATAATCTTTAGTTTAAATACCTTTGTTATCCAGACCTTCTCTTTTGAACTTCGAAAGCTGTCCTCATCTTAAAGCCATCATCATGTCTTCGAATTATCCTATGCCATATCTAATGATCTGCAGGATTTAAGACTATGATAGAGACATATTAGTTCAATATCACACAGTTTTACTTATACCAATTAATACATTTTGTTCTGTTCTCCATAAAATTTATGACAATTCACAGCATGGTCTCAGCTGGCTCTTGAATGCCCCTTACCATCATAACTTTCCCTCAGGGTCTTCCCTGGAATTCACAAACAATATAAGCGGTTCTTGGGTGAGCGGTATAGAGGAACATCTCTGGGTCGGACTGCTGTATATCTGTCTGGACTCTCGGCCCCTACAAAAACACAACTCCTCCCTTTATGATGCTGCTGGCCTCACAGACATCTGCTCAACTCTCATACACACCTCACATAAAAACACTCCCCTTCTTGGAGGTGCCCAAATGTCGATGAAACCCTGGCTTAGGTTGTCCCCCTGCTGGCCAAGAGAGGATCTTACCCGTCTTTGGCGAATCATCTCACGCACATTTGTCATCGCAAATGTAAAAAAATAGAAACAGGGTGATGTTTTCTGGAGCTTTGCATAGAGTGCATTCAAGAGTCATCAGAGCCATCTGGTCTGCTTACTATAGGTAGAACATGGAGACAGGTTAATTATAACGATACAACTAAATCACTAAAATCCACCACTCAGTGAATTTAGCCAGAACAACTGTCCTTTCAGTTTAATGTTCTGCTACCTTTGTGTCTCGATCCATCGGTCCTGTACATGGTGAAGGCTTAGATCAGACACAACATTTTCAGTTCTATATTTTAAAAACATCTCATTTTGTAAAAACATCTCATTTTGTTTCAACAAAATATCTATCATTGCCCTCCATGGCAATCCTTTAACTATTAGTTAAAAATGTCCTTTTTATCAAATCATTGTCTCTATGATTTTAAA
Source organism: Gobiocypris rarus (assembly GCA_023029165.1). Taxonomy (NCBI): domain Eukaryota; kingdom Metazoa; phylum Chordata; class Actinopteri; order Cypriniformes; family Gobionidae; genus Gobiocypris; species Gobiocypris rarus. Next base: position 22,698,045 of record CM040919.1, on the reverse strand, counting down.
CTGATGCCCTGTGCTTAACCATAAGTATCTCATCACTTATGACACATGCTCAGATAACAGCTTTGTGCTGGGTTTGAATGAGAGAGAGAGAGACTCTGAGGCCTTCTGGGCTGGCACACTGCATCTTCATCTGCACTGCAACTTTTCACTCTTTACACAAGCTAGTGAGATCTGGTTAGAAATTAATATTGTTTTCTAATAAACTTTAGACATTTTCCTTTTAAACTCTATCCTTAGACTGAAATCACACTTTCAAATCACCCTCAGATTGAGTGTGTGTTACTCAAGCTAGGCCACTGCACCAGAAATGACGTGGTGGTGCCAGATTCAGATAAGCAAATCAGCATTTATACCCATTACTCATCTTTTGAAACCAAAGCATCAACTTCTAGGGTTTCCAACATATTAACTTACCTAAAGTTATTTCAACAACCCAATATTCAGTCTAATAAGCATTATCAGAGTTTTGCAAAAGTGAGAAAAGCAAGAACATATTTATTATAACCCTTTTATTATTTCATTATTTTCTTAGACAGGTTAAATCTCGTCTCTGTCTCTTTCTTTTTACTGGGTTTAGTGTGGTGGCCTCATTTGTCACACCTTCGACACCTTATGGGTGAGTGGACACAGCCCTGCTGACCACAATTAAAACACTCTGTCATTCAGCAATTCATGGTATCTTTCATCTGCTTTTTCAAAACAAAAATCACATTTAGCTATCAGATTCCCACAGTTACTGGGATCTTTCCTTTAGGGTTTAATGGCATTCCACCCATTTTTCAACCCATGATTATTCATTTTTCATTATGAACTACATCTAGAAATTGGAATTTATGTTGTTCTCAATTAATTTGTAGCCAGTTAAATTGCTGTATAATTTTCTAAACATAATTAAAACATTGCTGCCCAGATCTACTTATTTCTTTAAATTGCTGGCTTCAGAGCAGAGCTGCTTACAGCTCTCTCGTCTCAAAAACTTTATCCGGCCTGATCAAGTTACTGATTATGTCTCTCAAATTGTTAGCTCTAATTTTGTTATCACAAACTGTTATCCATAGCTTATCAAAGTTCATACTCACCAATGATCTTTAAACAGCTGTAGCTTCTGTGTGATCAGACAACATCTTCCTTTCCCTGTTATCTGCTTCTTATAACAATCTTCATTTGCATTTCTCACACATTTCCCACAACAGACCTTGTTAGCTCTAATTTTGTTATCACAAACTGTTATCCATAATCAAAGTTCATACTCACCAATGATCTTTAAACAGCTGTGGCTTCTTTGTGATCAGACAAAAATGTTTCCTTCCCTGCTATCAATTTCATTCAACACTGTTAGTTTGCATTTCTCACACACACATCCCCCACAAAAGCCCTTAGATTTGTCTCCTCTCCTCAACAGATTCTTTCACCCCTCTCATCCTGTTGACTCACAGCTTTTCTTTTCTTTTGGAAATCATGATATTTAATAAATTTCTCTATATCCCCTATGCATCTCTGGCCATATAATTTTTTTCATTTGACAAAATACCGGTGTATCATATTCTGCTAGCTTCTTTGGGATTTTCCATAGTGGCAGTCTTTCTGTGGTCTTTTGCGTGCACGCTATTAACCTGTCGGACGTCTCCGTACAGATCTGATCCTTCACCCAGGACAGACGGGAGGACGCTTCCAGCACCCTCTGTGATCTCAATTCTCCCAGAATTTCTTAATCACTCTCTATGTGATTTCAACTCTCACAGAATTTCTTAATCACCCTCTGTGTGATTTCAACTCTCCCAGAATTTCTTGATCGCGTTCCACGATCTCAATTCTCCCAGAATTTCTTAATCACTCTCGCCGATCTCAATCCTCCCAGAATTTCTTAATCACGCTCCATGATCTCAATTCTCCCAGAATTTCTTAATCGCGTTGACCACAGAACCAGACTCCCCCTATGGTTTAACCCTTAGTTTCCCAAATCTTAATTTAACCAAATTCACATTAAAGTTCCCAAAATTTTGGATTTGTCTCTTACCAGAGTGTCCCGTTGCCACCTCGGGTTTGTTTTCTCTTATTCCAGTGTTCGGACCCTCCAGGACCCTTAGAGCAGCCGGCCCTTCTCCCTTAATCAGTCGGGGTAAGGCTGTGACTCTACGTCCAGGATGATCAGTCACCGTCCGCTCCCAGGGTTCCGGAAGGCACATCCAAGAAATCCCAACTTCCTGACACCAAAATTGTTGCGGCAAAATAACGTTAACTCCGTTGCATTTCTGAATAAGAGACAAACCTTAGCCAATTGTGTCTTTAAAGATTTAATTCCTTGCAAGAAATGAATCCACAGTTGAAGCAACCATGCTCGGGGTGACCACAAGTGTGAACTGAGGAACAATAGAAGCCCCAAGCTTTTATACCCCTCGGTGTCTCAGTGTTTTTCCATACCGAGGAAAGGTGAAACAAATAATTAAAAGAAAGCAAGGGATACAATGGTTCCCCCCACTCCCATCTTCCCCCATCAGTGTTTGTGTCAAGACCTCAAGTGGTGATGGGGGGGGAGGGGTGGTTTACGACCATGCATACATTTTATGAGGTAGATGTAGGTTTGTGTGTGTGTGTGTGTGTGTGTTTTAATCAGCGACACCTAAGGCCCGAGAGAGTCTCCAAATTAGGTGTCCCGTGACCCCAAATTAAGAAATGTTTTTGAATAACAGAGACAGATGTTGACTTCTGTATAACCTTAAACATAAATCTTCTTCTATGATACAATTTTTCCTCTACAAGCGTCAGCTTTGTTATTGTAAAAACCTGGAATAAATGTGGCTTTAAGAATGAAATTCTTTGTGATACTAATCCAAGTAAGGCATCTGATTAAATGATTGATAAAAAGGAATAGATGAAAGTCTCTTGTTAATTATTTCTACGGCAGCTTGGTAATCCTTCCTAGACCATTTGTTTCCCCAGAGTAGGCATGATATGATAATGGGGTAGATTTCGAAAAGTGCGGCAGATTTAATATCTGGTGCGAGGTTGATGATCTCGGACGGCCATTTGTGCGCGAACCACTTATTCCTGAACATCCCCCCGAAACCTGTGGATGGAGCGGCGTCTGTAAAAAATTGGTGGGAGCTGGAAGTTTCGAAGGTGTCATTATAAAAGAAAGATATCCCTAATCCTAACCCATTCATTTAGTAAGTGGGTTCAGAAACGTAATTCGGAAAGACATCCTTCGTCTAATTCGTTAAAATTGAGATTGTCAACTGTTTTTGACAAATCTAAGAGTCTGGATATGAAAGCACGGCTGTGAGGAATAATTTGCATAGCGAAATTAAAGTGACCTTATAAAGACAGCATATCTTGTTTCGAAAGAGACCGAACAACTTGGAATTCGGAGATAATTTGCCGAAAGGTGTTTGATCTTTTCTTCTGGGAGGGATGCTTGCATTGTTTTGCTATCCAATATGATGCCTAAAAATTCGAGACGAGTAGATGGACCGATTGTTTTTTCTTTTGACAAGGAATTTTTAATTTGGAAAAATTCTCTTGAGTTTAGATAGGCGCACTCAGCGAGAGAATTGGGAAAATCGACCATGAAAAATCATCTAATAAATGTAAAACAAAAGGAGTTTACATTTGATAAGCAGAATCCAGCATAAAGCTTCCGAGAGGCAATCGAAAATTTTAGGGCTACTTAGGCAGCAGAAAGTTAAACACACTGTGAAGTACATTTTAGATCTCCACCTGACACCGAAAAGGTGCCATTGAGAAGGATGTAATGGCATGATTTTAAATGTGTCTGTTATGTCTGCTTTGCTTAACCATGCGCCTTCACCTGCTGTTTTGGATGTTATATACTATTAACAGAGGATCTCACTAGGAAGAAACTTCCTTAGAAGGAAGAGAAACTTGTGTCCTATGTTTAAAATAGAGCTTATACTTCATGCTTACATCAGTTGAGATATATCACAAAACAAATACATCAGCGGAAAATATAAGCCTGTATGCATCAGTGATATACATGTATGCACATTCCTGCATGGACACGCATTCTTTGTATGACCAAAATTATCTGCCTGTGTCCTTCTCCCTGCCATTTGACAGTAATATGTCATGCAAACTTCAGCTCATGCATGTCTCTCCTTGGAACACATGTACAGACACAGCCTGACTTACATTGTACATTGAAAAATAATAAAACATAATAATACTAAATAAAAACAACATTAAACAATAAAATTGTAATCTTCAGTCCCTCCTCTGGAACTACGACAGTCAGTTCCACACCGTCACCCCATCAGTGGTCATCTAGTGGAGCAATAGTGAGGAAAAGGAAAGGCAAAAGAAAGAAAAACAACAAACAAAAACAAACAAACAAATAACCCAAACCCATGATATGTTCCCGCATACTATGTGTCATTAATCATCTATGTGTACACTGAAAAAAATGATTTTTTGGCCCTGTAATTATTATTTCAATGATCTATATAAATTCTACAAAAAAATACCAATTCAGTGCTATTACTTTAAAATAGCAGTTTTTCATGTAGTGCATTACTTGGTGATTGTTTGTAATTATGTGCGGATGTATAGCTACCTAGCCGAATTGCACTGTAGGGAGCGAGAACGAGTCTTCGAGCCTGCGTGTATGCTGTGAAATTACAACATCAAGCGTGAACGCTGTCTTCCGAACTCGGGTGCGCACCCGCGAACTGTACTCGAGTCCTGACGAGCGAGACTGACATACTGTAACGTTAAGCAGAGAGCTGTAAATCTCATTTCTGCTCGTCGTCAGCGTTCTTTAGAGCATTTGCAATACATCCGCGGCAGACAGACGCAAGTGACGTTACGTATTGAAGCTTTAGTAACAAAACTAAAGGTTCAAAAACAAAAATATAAAAGTTAGGTGAACAGCTATTCATTCTGCCACCTTCTCGCTCGACATCGTTACCAAGTAACGGGGTAAACAGCTGCTGCTCTGATGACGTAAACGCACCCGGTTTCGGACCCAAATAATATCATATGAACATGGTCCAAGCAATCGAACCAAGTGTGAAAGCACCAGTCATTATTTGGGTAGCACAGACATTCTGAATGCCTTCGGCAGAATTCAAATGAGCCATTTTAATCTAGATTAATTACAAGATCACAGTGAGATTAATCTAGATTAAAAAAATGAATCTATGCCCACCACTAATACATATATATAAAATGCAGGGCCTGAACTTCAGCACGGAATTTATGATTGTATATTTTTTAATAAAATTACCATGGTCCAGTTTGAAATAATTGCTGCACCGCTGCCATGAGGTGTTTTTTGAAGAAAAAAAAAGAGAAAAAAAGTACTCGATGTGGACAAATGTGTGTCCTCCGTGTACACGCACTCGATTTCACTTAAGTCTTTATATTGACCTTTTTTAAACCGAGCTGACACGGTATGCTGGACTATGAAACCTCAAACGTCCGCGTACAGTATGTAAATTAAAAAAAATGAAATATCAGTGTGCATCCTTGAGTTAGTAGAAATGAGTTGAAAAGCATATAGATAACCTTTTTTTTTTTTTTTTTTTTTTTTTTACAGAACATAGGACCTTCTGACTGCTAATTTGGACTCCACGACTGACACAAGGTAAGATCACATTAGTAATGATTAGGTTTAACTTTTCACATAATTTCTTTATGTGTGGCAGTTTGGTTTAATTTTGACATGGTTAATTTGTCTGTGTCAGGTGCCACATCATGAGATGGATGTGTAAGATATGTAGCTTTGAGTCAGAGAAGAGGTTGGGATTGTTGAAACTCTACAGACTAAAGCATGGAAAAGCTGGTCGCAGCCAGTCAGTCACTTGTCTTCACACTGACTGCCCTTGCTCGTTTAAAACATTTAATGCCCTTAAGACCCATTTGTCTCGACACCATGTGGAGATGGTCACACAAAGTGGACCTCTTTCATTTACTTGTCTACTTTGCTGCTCTGGTTTTTATTCAGAGAAGCAGTATTTTGAGCATCTTAACAGCCACTTAAGGAAGTTTGAAGCAGTTGCATGTGTCTTCAAAAACTGCAAATTCAATACAAATATTTATTCCACCTTTGCTACACATAGACACAGAAAACACCAGTCACACACCCTTGAGGATTTTAAAACTGAAGTATTAAAAAGCCAACCTAATGAACCCATGTGTGCTGAGGATGAGACCTGTGTGGAAGAGAGCTTAGAGCTTTGGGATGGGGAACCACAGGAGTTGTCTCAAGATATAAAAGAGAAATTTGGCCATCTATTTTTAAAGTTGGAAAGCATGTTCAATGTCCCAAACAAATGCATTGATGAAATAGTAGATGAGCTTCAGTTTATATCCACCTCTGCATCTGGTGCACTTTTAAGAGATGTGGTGGTGTCCACCTTGAAAAGCCATAATTGTGATCTGGATCCAGCCATTATCTCAGATTTAGTGAAAAATATTTGTGAGACACACCCTATAAGTACTGCCTTGGGGACAGATGGCCCTTTCACAACTTCATACAAGAGAAGAGAATTTATGAAGAAGCATTTTTCAGTTGTTGAACCAGAAGAACACATACTTGATAAAAAAAGGGCAAAACCTTCCAGTATGTCCCAATATTGCCCTCCTTGGTGCAGGTCCTAAGTAAGTCTTTTCAAGAAAACACATTTGAAGGTGAAAACAAATCTGAAAATGACTTTAAGTACCAGACATTTCGTGATAGATTTCACTATCAAAAAAAATGTTTTTCTCTGTAAAGGAGAACAGAGTGAGTCTCATCTTGTACATTGATGACTTTGAGGTATGTAATCCTTTTGGGACATCTCGAAAAAAGCACGAAGTCACAGCTGTCTATTGGGTGTTGGGAAACATTCCAGTGCAGTTACGTTCCACATTGACATCAATCTACCTTGCAATTCTGTGTAAGGCTGAAGACACCAAGCAGTTTGGATTCCAGTGAGTTTTAGAGCCACTGTTAACAGATATCCAAAGCTTGGAGAAAGATGGTCTTTTTGTTCCAGAGTTAGGGAAAGCCATTAAAGGGACTGTGGTCAGTGTGGTGGCAGATAATTTGGGGGCGCACTCTGTGGCAGGATTTGTCGAAAGCTTTTTAGGGTCATACGTCTGCCGGTTTTGTGTTGGGGAGCGATCCAAGTTTCAGTCCAATGAAGTGAGATCTGGGTCTTTTCATCAAAGAACCAAAGATCAACATACACTGCATGTACAGACAGCTGTGTCTAGTCCAGATCACCCACATTGTTATGGTGTAAAAAAAACAGTGTGCATTGTCAGAAAAACTTGAGCATTTTCATGTTACATCTGGTTATCCTCCAGATGTTTTACATGATCTGCTGGAGGGCATTGTTCCAGTGGAACTGGCTTTGGCATTTGATAACTTGATCAAGAAAAAATATTTTTCTCTCATGGAACTGAATGATGCCATTTGCAATTTCCCATACAAGTGGAGTGATAAAACAAATCGCCCTCATCTCATTCCTTCTAACCTTTCGACTCGAAAATCAGTAGGGGGCAACGCACATGAAAATTGGTGCTTATTACGTCTTTTGCCTCTGATTATAGGTTTAAAAGTACCCGGACAAGAGCCTGTATGGCAGATGCTGATGACACTGAAAGACATTGTGGACCTTGTCATGTCTCCAGCCCATACTGAAGAAAGCATTTGCTATCTTGACAGCATCATTTCAGAACACCGAAGCAGATTCCTTGATGTTTTCCCCCAACATAAGCTCATTCCCAAGCACCATTTCCTTGAGCACTATCCACAGCTCATTCGGGAATTTGGCCCCCTAGCTGCCCTCTGGACAATGAGATTCGAGGCCAAACACAGCTTTTTCAAGAAGGTGGTCAGACACACTGGTTGTTTCAGGAATATTTTGCTGTCCATTGCAAATAAGCACCAGCTCATGGTTGCATACCATCAATCACATTCTGTCAAACCATCACTTGCAGTCACAAAAACAACAGAGGTCTCTTTAGATGTGCTTAAGGATGATCTTAAAGACCTGGTGAAATGCAGATTCCCTGCTGTTAGGGCTGTGCATGTTGCCAATAATGTGTGCAGTTTAGGCACTAACTATGCAGTGGGAATGTTGTTGTGTTGTGGTTCCACTGCAGGACTGCCTGACTTTTCTGAAGTGTTACAGATAATGGTGATTTGTAACAAACTGACTTTTTTCGTGAGACAACAAAATACATGGTACAATGAACACCTGAGGAGTTTTGAGCTGGAGAACACAGCGAGTGTGCAGTTACTTGAGCAAAGAGAGGTTAAAGATTTTTATCCTTTGGCTTCATACACCCTTGCAGGAAGACGCCTGACAACTTTGAAGCACCACATTTGCCTATCCTTTTAAGTGTGAGGAGAGAAGCTTGTGAATAAATGTCTGTGTATTTCTCTTCTCTGTTGTTGCAGCTTCTTCCTGTTGATATGGCACCCTCAGCGAAACTGCGGATAATTTTTGGGGAGGATGATGTCCGCAAACTACTTTTACCTGCAGGCATCCCAAGCACACTTCAGGACCTCAATGATGTCCTTCGAGAGACATTTGATATTACAGGACAATTCACTGTTATGTACCAGGACATGGATTTCGACGGTCAGTTTTTCACTTTGACCTCGATTGAGGAAGTACAAGATAAAGCTAACCTCAAAGTCGTAATAACTGAATCAGTGATCTTGAGTCTCACTACTGTGGACATGTCAGAAGTCGAATCTCCAGTTCCACTTTCTACAGAAGCAAGCTCCTCCGCATCTGGATGTGACACAATCCTGTTGTCCTCCCCAGATGAGAGTGGACCATCCTACAGGTCTAAGCCATGGCCATTTAAGTTTGAAATACCAGACTTTTCTTATGATATAGACCTTGCACTGGAAGCAGGAAAGCAAGCTTATGAAAATGATGGCACACTTTTGAACAACCCAAGCGTAACTAGTAGCATTCTTGAGAAGCTTGCAGAGACTATATTTGGCTTCACAGCATATCCAACTGGTCTCCAGACTTTAGCTGTTGCTGAAGCCTTGGTAGAAAAATACCCATGCCTCAAAGAGCCAGGGTCTTTTAATGGCCTATATGGTTGGCAACAGAGGATAAAGTATAAAATGGGCAACTACAGGGCAAAGTTAAGAGGTCGCCAACAAGCCATTCCAGAGCTTGAGGTGAACACACTGAAGAGACGATGCTCCAGTGAAGAGGGTTCACTTAAAGGCTTTAAAAGGGCAAAAAAAGCTGAAGTCAACTATCTGCCACCACTGCCATTTTGTGAGACCGAGGAAACCTTAGAGAAGGAGAGACTAGATTTGCTGAAGGAAATAAAGAAGAAGAACAATGAGAGGGCAATTAATGAGAAAATGGAGAAGTCTTTCGCTATGAGAAGAACAGAGGTTGTCAAGGATTGCCCCGCAATCCAAGACCTCTTGGAGAGATGGCCTTCTCTGTTCAGTGAAAATCAGGTAAATCCAGTTCTTGTTCGTGCAGCAACTAAGTGTATGTGAGTTCTCATGAGTCATCTTTGACATGATTTTGTGTTTTTATCTCTCATTTCAGATCAAAGAGGAGTTTAAGCGAATAACCACAATTCATCTGGAGCGAACGTTTTTGTCCAGATTGACGGTACACCACCAAACTCCTGGAGATATTTCGGAGGAAGGGGGGGACTGCAAGGACCAAAATAAAACCAATGTTGGACTCACTGAATGAGGTAGAATTTCTAATAATTTTAATTACATAATCTAATGATAAGGTCATACACACTGAGAATGTATCACTCTTATTTAAAGGACAAATTCGGTATTTTACACTTAAAGCCCTGTTTTCAGATTGTTTATGATGAAATAGAACGATTTTGATTAAAATTTGGACACATGCTGCTGGCCCGAGCTTTTTTGGTTTCTGTGCTCAAAAGGAGAGAGATTTACAGAATTTTCAAAGTGACCCTCTGAGTGCAGCGAGATCTCTTCCTACTGCCCATAGACTCCAATACAATCATTTCCCAAAATATTACTCTTGTGTGTGGGAATTCCTGTCCTTGCCTGGTTCATTTTGTACTGTTATGTTGCGAAAAATTAATTTGCATGTCCAGTGATGAGGTAAAAAACTTCCCTCACTGGGCAGAGACAGTTTCTGGACCCACAGATTGTGACATGCACTAGAGACTGACTCTTGTCTCAACACACATCGTTGAGAAATTCATGTTAAAGGACAACTCCGGTGAAAAATGAACCTAGGGGTAATTAACACATGTTTACCGAGTAGATCGTTCTCTGGGTTGCGTTTTTATGATAATCGAATATAAAGAGTGTTATCTCTAAAAACAGATTAGCTTATAACGTTAGTATATGGGACACAAAGTACGTAAAAGTAAATCGCTAGTTAATACCACTAACAAGGCTCACAATAGCCTCACACTAACACTGTAGCATAATGAGGGTCCTTACATGCAAACCGAAGCATTGAGAACTTTGTAAGAGTAAAAAACAGTTTAATAAAAAGTTTTTCTGGAAGAAAGCACTGAACGCAACAGAGAAAATAAATAAAAATAAATAAAAAAAACTGAACAAGTCACAGTTCATATCACTTAGCACGCGTTCGTCGCTCGACTTGTCGAGACTGTTTTTCAATATGGCTGCTGTCTGTATACGTGTAATGTACTGTCTTTATAAATTATCTTCTTATTAAACTGTTTGTACACTTACAAAGTTCTCATTGCTTCGGTTTGCATGTAAGGACCCTCATTATGCTACAGTGTTAGTGTGAGGATTTTGTGAGCCTTGTTAGTGGTATTAACTAGCGATTTACTTTAACGTACTTTGTGCCCCATATACTAGCGTTATAAGCTAATCTGTTTTTAGAGATAACACTCTTTATATTCGATTATCATAAAAACGCATCCCAGAGAACGATCTACTCGGTAACCATGTGTTAATTACCCCTAGGTTCATTTTTCACCGGAGTTGTCCTTCAAGTTGCACACTTCACAACGTTAGAATGCAGTTGCAGGCTTACATTCTCCATGGGTAACTTTCTGTTTACATCTGTATGTGCTGTTATGTATGTATGTTACATATGTTATGTTATGTATTTTCTGCAATAAATTTTCTTTTGTGTTTAATAGCATCATGTCGATGGCAGAAGGGACATTATCATCCGTTGCTTAGTTGAGTATCTTGGAGAGAGTGGAGAGGAGCTGATTAAAGAAAATCTTACTGATTTAATCCCGCAGTTTACAGCTCCAGTGTTTCCCCCATGGGGACCTTCCATACTGGGAGTAGTTCTGGTCTACCAACACGGGTGCCGTCCCATGGACAGCTCCAGCCTGGGTGGCTGGAGGGCTCTGCACCTCTCTGTGGAACCTCTTGTCTGGCCGGGCCAGGGTGGTCACTGTGTCGGCACTCCCTGTGGTCGTGGGCGTTGACCCCTCTCAGTCTGGATGGCCCCCAAAAGTGACTTTCTTTGTCTCAGGGTCAGCCTCTGTGAAGCACGTTCTGTAACTTTACGTATGAACATTTACATATGAATATTGTTTGATTTGAGTATACTAAATTGAGTATACCTCTTTGTTTTTATTTTCAAATGTTTTTCTCTTAACCTTTTCTTTTACTTGGAATCTATTCTTAGTTATTTCTAATTGTGGTTTGTTTGTTTTCACAGGACGTCAGCCAAGAAGCATTGAAAGAGGACTGCAGTAATCACATGATGAAGATCATCGTCATCCATCCCAATGTGGCACAGGAAAACCATCCCGTGAACGTGTCAGTCATCATAGAGGGGACAGAAGTTCTGGAGGACTGCGGAAGTGTGACAAACGCTTGCCTCCTGCTCATGATAGATAGATAGATAGATAGATAGATAGATAGATAAATACTTTATTAATCCCCAACAGGGGAAATTCAAGTGTCGAGTAGCATTCCATAAGAAATAGACACAGTAAGTACAAGAGATAAAAATGTAGATAAAAATAAAAACAAAACACACTCTGCCCAGGCAATAAATAACAACAAAATAATAAATAAATACATAAGTTTAGTTAAAAGTTACTATCAATAGTAATAAAGTGCACGTCAGCGGCATTCATTGTAAAGTCTTATAGCAGCCGGTATAAATGATCTCCTGAATCGTTCAGTCCTACAACACAGAGAGAGAAGCCGATCGCTACGTGTGCTCTTCTGAGCCATCAAGAAGTCATATAAAGGATGACTGCTGTTGTTGAGGATGGCCTGGGTCATGCTCATCATTCTCCTCTCTACCAAAGCTCCCACCGAGTCCACGCCTCTCCCCATGACCGACCCACATTTTTTGACCAGTTTATCTAGTCGTTTACTGTCTCTGACAGTCAGGCAGTTCCCCCAGCACACAACACTGAAAAATATAGCACTGGCAACAACAGACTGATAAAAGAGGTACAACATATCATTGCAGACATCAAATGATTTGAGTCTTCTGAGAAAGAAGAGTCTGCTCTGACCTTTCTTATATGCTACATTAGCATGCACGGACCAGTCAAGTTTGTTATCGAGATGGACACCCAGATATTTATAGGTATGGACCACCTCGATGCTTTCTCCACCAATCAACACAGACGGATGATGAGTCTTCTGCCTTCTAAAGTCCATAATCATCTCCTTTGTTTTAGTTATATTAAGGTTGAGGCCATTGCACCTACTCCAGTGTGTGAAATCCTCAAGTACCCTCCTGTACTCCACCTCGTCCCCTCCCTTCACACATGCCACCACTGCTGTATCATCTGAATATTTTTGGATGTGGCAAGAACTAGACTTACATGCAAAGTCAGTTGTGTATAGGGTGAAGAGGAAAGGGGAAAGTACTGTTCCCTGTGGAACTCCGATGTTTGTCATAACAGTTCCGGAAACAGCATTTTCCAGTCTGACATACTGTGGCCGGTTTTCTAAGTAATTCAATATCCACTCAATGAATGTAGAATCCATACCTAATCTCTCGAGTTTCTCTCTAAGGATCAAGGGCTGAATAGTGTTAAATGCACTTGAGAAATCAAAGAACATTATTCTGACATATCCCCCAGATCCTTCTAAGAAGGACAGAGTCCGATGGAGCATATACAGGACCGCGTCCTCCACTCCCACATTTCCCTGATATGCGAACTGTAGTGGATCAAGTGCTTGCTTCACTTGGGGTTTCAATAGCCGCAGCAGAAGCCTCTCAAAGGTCTTCATAATCACCGATGTCAGAGCCACTGGTCTATAGTCCTTGACCCCCGCCGGTCTCCCTACTTTGGGCACAGGGATAATGCATGATGTCTTCCACCTCACAGGAACCTGCCCAGTTCGTAGACTCGTGTTAAAAATGGCATGAAAAGGCACAGCCAACTCTAACGCACAGTCCTTTATAACCCGAGGTGAAATTCCATCCGGGCCCGCGGATTTATATGGGCGCACTCTTCTCATCTCCGCCCACACCTCATCAACACTGAAATAGCCAACCGAAGGTACCAATGCAGCAGAGGTCTCCTAACCGGCAGGTGTAGTGGAACTGGAGGCAGCATTATAGATGATAGAGCCGCTGGATGGAACAGAGCAGTTGCCAGCATTATAGATGGTGGAGCCGCTGGATGGAACAGAGCAGGAGGCAGCATTATAGATGTTAGAGCCGCAGGATGGAACAGAGCAGGAGGCAGCATTATAGATGTTAGAGCCGCAGGATGGAACAGAGCAGTTGCCAGCATTATAGATGGTGGAGCCGCTGGATGGAACAGAGCAGTAGGCAGCATTATAGATGTTAGAGCCGCAGGATGGAACAGAGCTGTTGCCAGCATTATAGATGGTGGAGCCGCTGGATGGAACAGAGCAGGAGGCAGCATTATAGATGTTAGAGCCGCAGGATGGAACAGAGCAGGAGGCAGCATTATAGATGTTAGAGCCACAGGATGGAACAGAGCAGTTGCCAGCATTATAGATAATGGAGCCGCTGAATGGAACAGAGCAGGAGGCAGCATTATAGATGTTAGAGCCGCAGGATGGAACAGAGCAGTTGCCAGCATTATAGATGTTAGAGCCGCAGGATGGAACAGAGCAGGAGGCAGGATTATAGATGTTAGAGCCGCAGGATGGAACAGAGCAGTTGCCAGCATTATAGATGGTGGAGCCGCTGAATGGAACAGAGCAGGAGGCAGCATTATAGATGGTGGAGCCGCTGGATGGAACAGAGCAGGAGGCAGCATTATAGATGTTAGAGCCGCAGGATGGAACAGAGCAGTTGGCAGCAGTATAGATTGTAGAGCCGCTGGATGGAACAGAGCAGGAGGCAGCAGTATAGATGGTAGAGCCGCAGGATGGAACAGAGCAGTTGGCAGCAGTATAGATGGTAGAGCCGCTGGATGGAACAGAGCAGGAGGCATTATTATAGATGGTAGAGCCGCTGGATGCAGCAGTATAGATGTTAGAGCCGCTGGGTGGATCAGAGCAGTTAGCAGCAGTATAGATGGTAGAGCCGCTGGATGGATCAGAGCAGTTGGCAGCAGTATAGATGGTAGAGCCGCTGGATGGAACAGAGCAGTTGGCAGCAGTATAGATGGTAGAGCCACGGATGGAACAGAGCAGTTGGCAGCATTATAGATGATAGAGCCGCTGGATGGAACAGAGCAGTTGGCAGCAGTATAGATGGTAGAGCCGCTGGATGGAACAGAGCAGGAGGCAGTATAGATGGTAGAGCCGCTGGATGGAACAGAGCAGTTGGCAGCAGTATAGATGGTAGAGCCGCTGGATGGAACAGAGCAGTTGGCAGCATTATAGATGATAGAGCCGCTGGATGGAACAGAGCAGTTGGCAGCAGTATAGATGGTAGAGCCGCTGGATGGAACAGAGCAGGAGGCAGCAGTATAGATGGTAGAGCCGCTGGATGGAACAGAGCAGGAGGCAGCAGTATAGATGGTAGAGCCGACTGGATGGAACAGAGCACGAGGCAGCAGTATAGATGGTAGAGCCGCTGGATTGAACAGAGCAGTTGGCAGCAGTATGGATGGTAGAGCCGCTGGATGGAACAGGGCAGTTGGCAGCAGTATAGATGGCAGAGCCGCTGGATGGAACAGAGCAGGAGGCAGCATTATAGATGGTAGAGCCGCTGGATGGAACAGAGCACGAGGCAGCAGTATAGATGGTAGAGCCGCTGGATGGAACAGAGCAGGAGGCGGAAGTATCAGTGGTAGAGCCGCTAGGTGGAATAGGGCAAGAGACAGCCGCCGGGATGGTGCAGCTGTTGGGTAGAGACGGTAAGGGAGTGCATGCCGGGTCAAACCTGCTGTAAAAGCAATTGAACTCATTTGCCATGACAGTATCCCCTGACATCACATTCCCCTTCCCCTTGAAGCCAGTAATGGCTCTCATGCCCTTCCACACTTCCCTTGTATTGCCGTTCTGAAGTTTCCTCTCCAACTTCCTTTTATATTCCCCTCTGGCCTTCCTTATGATTCTTTTCAGATCATGTTGAATAGTCCTGGCCCTGTCACCAGCCTTAAATGCCTCCTTTTTCTGATTCAGCAGGTTCTTAATGCTACTCGTAATCCAAGGCTTATTATTCGGGAAACACTTCACTGTTCTTACAGGGACTACCACATCCGTGCAAAAATGTATGTAGTCAGTAACACAGTCCACTACCCTATCAATATTATCGTCAGACCCCTGTGTATTCATAAGTGTGCTCCAGTCCGTAGACTGAAAACAGTCCCTCAGAGCTTCGCTAGTCTCTGGAGTCCATTTCCAATATGATCTTCTGGTTGTAGGCAGCCTCCTCACACAGGGTCTGTACGATGATTTAAGGAAAATCAAGTTATGATCTGACTTTCCAAGTGGGGGCAGGGCCAGTGCATTATAAGCGTCTTTAACGTTAATATAGCACAGGTCCAGTGTGTTGTAGTGTCTTGTAGGACAGTTTACATACTGCATAAAGCCACCCAGATGAGTACTGATGTCCACATGATTAAAATCCCCCGAAATAACATGCATTGCCTCCGAATGTTGCAACTGACTTTTTGCCACTGTGTCCTGAATGACATCACCCGCTACTGTAGGATCAGCGCGCGGAGGGATGTCAACAACAATGGCGACAATATGGGAAAATTCCCGTGGCACATAATATGGTCTTAAGCTCACCACTAACACCTCTACATCCCGACAGCAGACCTTGTATTTCACAGTTATGTGACTGGGACAGCACCATTTATTATTCACAAACAGTGCGAGTCCACCTCCTTTGATTTTACCACTCGATCTAGGATCCCTATCCGCCCGTACCATGGTAAATCCCGCTATACTAACAACAGTATCAGGATGCTATTGTTATTTGTGCTTTTGTCCAGCACAAACAGTCCCTTTCGATTTTGTCAGTGATTTCAAGTGTTGGTCAGTTTTATATAAGCTCTGTTTGTTCTGATCACCTGAGAATGTCAGCAAATGTCCAGTCTCTCCACAAGTAACTTGCCAGTGTTATTTGTGCCTTTGTCCAGCACAAACAATTTGTTTGCATTTTGTGTCTGTTTTATATAAGTTCTTTCTGTCCTGAACGTTCTGAGAATGTCTGCAAAGGTAGTGATTGCAACTGTTAATGGACAGAGTTGATGTGAAGAAAGGGGACAGTGCACGCTGAGTTTTTGAATAGCATGTTTTTTTTTCCCATGGTAAGGCCAGCTATCTGATTGGTTGAAACTTGTTTGTAATAGAGCCCAATTGATGGAATTACAGAATTGGAAGGGAAAAGTCAACTCTTGTATTCCTTTGTATGCTGGAATATCAGTCCTAAAGTCAGTTGGTGCTTTGTTATTCCACATTTAATTTTTCAAATTCTATACTGCTTTACTTTTGAGCTTTATAACGGTCTCTAAAGTCTCTGATGTATGGACTATGTATATGTATGTATATATGCACTGAAATTTGTGAGCAAGGAGTTCTATGGCCATGTTTTTGTGGTTATAATGTTATGTAGATATTTTAAATATATCTATGCCATTTCGACTGTGAAATAAAAGTGTCCCTTAAGCTGCAAATATTTGTTTTGGAAAATATTGAATTATTATTTAATAAAATAATAAAAATATTAACTTAATTCGATTAATATTAACTAGTACATTCATAATACATATTACTTAATAATTACAAAGAAAAGATGAGTAAGAAATACAAAGAAATATCAGCCATGTTCACTTGGGTTTAGTAATTGGATGCAATGGTAATCTGAGTGAAAGTTACAATCTATAGATGAGTATTGCCATGCAATTTACTTGTGTATTTTACATAAAAAATAAGTGGTTCTAGTAAGTAAATATTACTTAGAAATAGCCAGAGTAAAAATTACAAGCACTTTCTGTGTGGAAAAAGTTGCCTAGCTTTTTTTAAGTAAATGTCACTCCAAATTTTTTTCAGTGTATGCATTTAAAAATGTACCCCAGTCATCTGAGAAAGGAAAAATTCATGAAACTTCACCAGTGCCTGGACTCGTTCGGTACCTGAACTCCAGTTCCTGGTCAAAATAACAAACTAACATAAACGTTGATATTAAAGAATCCTATTCCTTGGGGTTGTGAATCAGTAAGCAAGTGTTGATTGTTTGTGAGTTGTGTACATATAAAATCCCCTATTTCACTCTGTATTTCCCATTCTTGGTTTTATCCATATACTGAATCTGAAACTTCAATACAATATTTGCACATAAGGCAACCAACTTCATGTTCCTGATATAAATTAAGAAGTTTTTTTATTTAAGGTCTCCACAAGAATGAATTACAATCCCTTATGGTCTCAGCTGGTTCATTCCCATTAGCTCTTTATAAATCATCTTCAAAGGTATGGACACTTGTCACAATGAAGAACAAACCATCATAGGAATTTGGTTGCTGGTGATCTGGTATAGAGGAGCTCACATTTCAAGGGCAGACTACTGTAACTTCACACAGCTCTCCCTTCAATTATGTTGTTGGCCTTACAAACATCTTCTCACTCTCATACACATTTCACAATCACATCTCCCTTCAGCAGATGCCCAAATGGCGGCGGTAAAATCTCTGTCTTAGATTGTCCCCTGTTTGGCCAAAGGAGGATCTTATCCGTCATTGAGAAATCACCTCATGCACACTGGTAACCACCCTTTCCATTACGAAACCTTTGACAGGTGTTTTCTTCAACAGAATCAAGGAATTGCATTCAAGAGCCATCAGAGCCAGTTGGAATGCCTAATAGGTTCAAAACATGGAGACTGTTTAATAACAACACTATTAATCACTTAAATCAATTAGTTATTACAACCATCCGTTCAGAGTAAAGTTCTGCTTCATCTATAACCGGAACCATCAGCCCTATCATTTAAGGTCTACTTTTAACATAGTTTAATTCTACTATTTTTACTCTGGCTTAACCAGAAATGGCATGCTTTCGATTGCATCTGTTTTTATAATTGCCTTTTCCTTTTCTTTTTTCTTCTTTTTTATTTCTATTAATTAACACCAGACATTTCTGTCAGTTAATCTCATCTAGAAGTGTTTGTTGCAGGTGCTTTCTTTATTTGCAGTCATTTTGCAAATAATTTGCATATGTTTCTCAATGAATTAAAGAAACAGCAGTTTATCTATTTATAAGTGTGTGTGTGTGTGTGTGTGTGTGTGTGTGTGTGTGTATATATATATATATATATATATAAATATATATATATATATATATATATATATATATATATATATATATATATATATATAGAGAGAGAGAGAGAGAGAGAGAGAGAGAGAGAGAGAGAGAATTCCAAAGGGATGGGGATGCTCTCCCTTCTGATCACTTGAGAAACTCGAGGAAAGGAAAAAGAAATAGTTTAAAGTTAAAAGTATATTTTCAATTGTATTTTACTTTAAAAATCAGTTTAACTCAAATATTATTATTTGTTTCTTTATTCAGTTGAACTCAGATCAATTTCTCCTCCCCAAATATTGAACAGCTTTACTGTCAAAATCAGAAGGCCAACGATTCTAGCCACTATAAATGCACCTTATACTTTAGCGTGTTTAAACGTTTTAGGGCTTTTTTAAAAAACTGCACTACCTTTAGCGCAGACCCGCCACTTTAAACCGCTTTAATCTCAAAGCTCGTCGCACTTCCCCACACTTCTTCTAAGTGTGGCTCTTCAGTGTGTGGACATGTTTTAGAGTTTTTCCTGCCACCGATTACTGCAGACTCGCCACATTCCACCACCTCACAGTCACAACGAGCTAATTGCTAAATCGCATTACGGATTATTCTCCCGAAAATTGACAAAGTTGGTCTTTAGCACAAAAGATCCACTTTTACCCAGCTTCATTCAATATTTTGGAGGTTCACTGATCAGAACAACTTAAATAAGTTGCATCAAATTAAATTACTATGTCTGATACACATTCATTGGCAACACAACTGTTATTCCAAAATAACACAGTTATTTTTAGCAGTTTCAGTCATTGTCTCAACAGTATATCATCAGGCAGACTTAGAATCTTTAAGAAAAAGAAAATGTCTTACCTGATGAATCAATTGAGACAAATGTCTGAAATGCAGATCCTGTTCGTGTGACGCCAAGTTGTTGATCTGAAAATTCAGCTTTGTCTCCATTATGATTGAATCACAGGACCGGATACCAGTTGCCTTGTCAAAAACTCTTTATTGCCATATGTATCAGGCATAGGAGAGAAACTTGTTGTCTTCGTGCCAGCTGTATATGTTTCTCCATTCCTCCGTTTCTCTACCCTCTCCCTTCTCAATCCTCCCTTCTCTGTCTCGCGTCGTCCCATCTCTCATCCCATCGTCCCGTCTCTCATCCCATCGTCCTGTCTCTCATCCCATCGTCCCGTCTCTCATCCCATCGTCCTGTCTCTCATCCCATCGTCCCGTCTCTCATCTGAGGCAGTACACTCAATGTTATATACTATTAATAGAGGATCTCACTAGGAAGAAACTTCCTTAGAAGGAAGAGAAACTTGTGTCCTATGTTTAAAATAGAGCTTATACTTCATGCTTACATCAGTTGAGATATATCACAAAACAAATACATCAGCGGAAAATATAAGCCTGTATGCATCAGTGATATACATATATGCACATTCCTGCATGGACACGTATTCTTTGTATGACCAAAATTATCTGCCTGTGTCCTTCTCCCTGCCATTTGAAAGTAATATGTCATGCAACCTTCAGCTCATGCATGTCTCTCCTTGGAACACATGTACAGACACAGCCTGACTTACATTGTACATTAAAAAATAATAAAACATAATAATACTAAATAAAAACAACATTAAACAATAAAATTGTAATCTTCATCACAGATTTCGGGTTGATTTGTGGCTGACAGTAAATTTTTGCAAACGTGTATTGAGGAAGGGATTAGACTGAGCCCAGCTAGGAAACCTTGGGTTAGACCTGTGATGAGGAAATTAACCCAACAACGATTTGGATGAGAAGATACATTTTTTGACAGTTCTTTCACGTTGACGGGAGTGGAAGGATGTTTATTAATCTTTTGAAATGTTGCGGGTTCTTGAACCTGCGGGGACAAACATTTCTAGGATGACTTTCACCACACAAAGAACAGCAGTGCAGAAATCTACATTTGGTGTAAGGGCACACTGATTCGTTAAAGTTAATACATAGAGGAACAGCAGAATTAAATGTATCGTTCACCTGTTTAGAGAAAAAAGTGTTTTTTTGTCCCAGAAGGTGTCTTTGCGGAGTTGATGGAACCTTGCTGAGTTTGGAGGTATGCAGTTCTGGGGCATAAGCTTTCGGTGTGAGAGAAGGAACTGCAAACTGAGCACGAAATCGCCCTGTGGCCGGTGAAGTGCCGGCTGTCGAGGTTCAGTTCGAGGTCTATAACTGACCAATTCAGTTTTTGGTTGAACCAGGAGATATACAAAGCTGCTTTTGCTGAGAAAGACTTATGGTATTCGTAGAAGAGTGAGCCGTTTGGTGGAGCTGGCAGGAACGGAGGATGAGGTAAGCAATGGATGACCGTGTTAGTGTGTGTGTGAGTGTGTGTGTGTGTGTGTGTGTGTGTGTGTGTGTGTGTGTGTGTGTGTGTGTGTGTGTGTGTGTGTGTGTGTGTGTGTGTCTGCACCAACGGGCATAGGGACAGGTCTAATGTGTAAGTATGTTAGGGCCAGTGTGACTACAGTTGGGGATGGAAATAGAGTGGATATGTATGCATGTGTGACAGGTCACTCTGTCACATATAACAGAATATATTTCGATTATCATACAGTAACAATGTGGGCTTTAGATCAGTAATTAGATCAGTGTTACGTCGACCATATGTTCTGTTGGGAGAGCGCTGGATGTCGAAGTAGAAGGGCTGTTATTTCCCTGATTTGAAGGAGAACAGAAATAACTGGATCGTTGTCATCCGAGAGGTCGCTGCGCCTTATTGCTGGAGGAGTAGCAGAAGGTGTATTTGTATTTTTTTGCTTGGCCTTAGCTTTGGCCGGTGCAGGGCTGGATGGAGGAGGAAGCTGGCTTGGAGTGGCTTCAGGAACAGAGAGGAAGAGAGCGAAAAGTTCTTGATGGGATAACCCGTTTTTTCGTGTGGTGTTATGGTTGAAGAGGTACTCCAGAATCTTATGTACTGGCCAGTCGTTAATAGAAGCCTGGCGTTATGCCAGGCGAGTGCTCCAGCGTATGGAGCTGTAAGGAGCTGCCTGGATCGTTACAGTGAAAGGAGAGTTTGGGTTCTCTATATCAGAATCAGGGTCTGGATCTAAAGCTTGGTCTACCAAGGAAAAAATCTCATCGACCTCCAGATGAGACATTATTCCCTATAAGTAGATTGTAAATTGTAATAGCAGTAAAAAGATTATCGGAGTTCTCATAATTGTGCAGCATGCGGATAGCTGCTAGGATACGGTATAAGTAAAGCCACGTAGATGAGGAAGTATCTACGATTGGTTGGTGTCGTAGAACTATAGGAAGCAATCAGTGTACTAGACATCGCACCTTTTTACGGTATGTTTATGTATTTGTATGGTTTGACTCCCCGTCAGACATCAGAGTTATAAATGGATGTTGTTAGGCCGGTTAATACTGTAGCATTGTCTCATTGTTTAGGTATTTCTCTGCAGATACTGCATGTTTAGACCAATCACGTTCCAGAGTGATTAGCTTCCTGGCTGTGGGACTGGGTGGAACGATCGCCCAGGGACGTTGCTGCTTTGTCTGATCAGTCTGGTAGAGCCTAAACTACGGCTTCGTCTGATCAGTCTGGTGGAGCCTAAACTGCTGCTTTGCCGGGCCATTTTCGTGGGGTTTAAATCTGTGGTTTCGCTGAATGATTGTTGCCTGGCCGAAATCACATTACAACTTACACAGAATTACTTTACTAATGAGGGTCGCTATGTTTAAATCACATTGCTTTGCTTAAGCAGCATTTTCCAATCTAGTTTATGCTTAAATGTCACTGAGTTATATGTGGCGTTATCACGTTACATACTGAGCAACGGAAGTCCCGTCATGGATTTAGGCTGTGCTTCCTTTTTTCCCCTCCTTCACGACAGTAGCGTGCCGGGAAGGAGCGGTGTAGCATTGTTATTCTTGTATTAGTTTTTTTTAAATTTGAGATTATAATAGGTTGGTGCCTCTTTTGATGTTGTAAAATTACTCTTCCGTTCTGTCTTTTGGATTATTATTCTTTTTGTTTTGAAGTTATTTTCACTGTCAAATTCTTGTCAGTACTGCTCTAATATTGTTTTTCCCATTTATGATTCTTTCCATTATGTTTTTGCTTTCCTCGTTTTTGTACTTTATTTTCCATTGTGAGTGGGATATTCATTTTTGTTGATTAGTAATTGATTTATTTTTATTTATTGATTTTCTTTTTTCTTTCTTTTTGAAATTAATTTTGATTTGTGTGTAACATAATGTCTGTGCTTCCAGGAGCCGAGTGCCTAATGCAGGGTGGATTTCTGGTGGTGGCCTTTTCTGCACGAGTGCTCCTGTGACTTGGTGTATGTGTGTGGAGCGTGATTGTACACTGGTGATTGCGGTGGCGGCCTTATTGGGCTCTTGATTCCGTTGCCACGCCTCGGCTCCTTCCAGCAGTAAGCCCGACATTTATGTCGGCCATTGATTATGTCTAAGGGTTCAAACTAAAGTGATTTCTGTTTGAAGTGAAGAACGACCTTTTTAACCTGTGTCTAATGCAAATATTTTATCTGTAATAAAATGTTATCTTCCCTATACCCACCTCTCTGACCAATTTACTGCGAACGAACCTGCGGTGCCTAACTGATATTAGCCTAGTATCGTCCCTGGCAGATTCCGGGGTGGTGTAGTCGCTGGTCAGAATCATTTTAATCTGTACGAACTCTTCGTAATTTGTCCTCCATCTCCCTCTTGGTTCCGCCACACTATTTAGCACCTAAACTCTGGAACAGTCTTCCTAGCATTGTTCGGGAAGCAGACACACTGTCAGTTTAAATCTAGACTAAAACACATCTCTTTTCACATACACATAAAACACTTTTTCAATTAAAGTGTTACTTCAGCGATTAGCATTAAGCTTTGTATCAGTAGAAACCCAGGAGTATATTCAAATTATTGTACTTCCCCCCCACCTCATATGACCCAGAGACGAGAAAATTATGTATTTAATTTCTGGGAAAAAATTCTCCAATGACGCAAATATCATCATTTTGTGTCATCGGAGGAGTTTTTGGCCAGAGGCTAAAAACTACAGCCAGCAGGAGGTGCTATTTCCGCATGTTTTCGACATCGCATTCACAGCACTCGGCCCGGGAGCTGCGGAGATTCACGTAAACGGAGCGGTGAAGAGCAAAGTGAGTGTTGCACATGAATTCCTATGAAAGTTAAGCTTCCAAAGACATGAACTGAAAATATGCCAGACTGTTCACGTGCTGTGAATGCAGCCGCGATTACCTCAGCTCATGTGATGAATATAATCCGACTCCTGCTGCGTTTGTGCCGTGACACTCAGGCTCACTCACATTATGTTGAACAGAAACGTTCAGTTTTTAATTGTAGCGTCTCTAACTGAACTGATTTTATGAAAATGAACGCGGTGGGCAAGTAAACCATGTCGTGCCTAGCGTAGGGCAGCGAAGTGCATTCTGGGAATTGTTGTCTTTCATCCCCATGAGTGCTTCAGTCTATAAGGCACCAAATTCAAAAATAATTTCACATTTCTACTACATTAATGACCGAGTTTAAATACAGATTCATCTTCCCAGCGCTGAAGTACCCCTTTAAATGATTATTAGGCTGCATTAACTAGGTCAGCCGGAACAGGGAACACTTCCCATAACACCTGATGTATTCGTTACATCATCAGAAGAATGGCATCTATGCTAATGATAATCTCTCTGTTTTATCCCGCCATATCCAGATCAGATGGTGGACCTGTACCCAGACGTGACCAACACATGATCCTGAAGTGTCTGCAGAGACCGTGTCAATTAGACTCCCCCTGAAACTGCCTCATCGACACGGCATCCTCAATAAACCTGTCTCCGGCGTGATGACCCCGATTGTTTTAATATTCCTAGTTAATAATTCTTTAAATCGAAATGTCATCCTCAATACAACCCGTCTCTGGCGTGTTGCTTCCGATCTTTCGAATATGACACTTTAGTAATTGTTTCATCAATATGGTATCCTCAATAAAACCTGTCTCCAGCGTGATGACACCGATATTTTGATTATTTAAATTTAATTATTTAATCGACACATCATCCTCAATAAACCCGTCTCCGGCGTGTTGTCTCTGATCTTTCAAATATTCTGTTCTATTATGAACTCTGACCTGTAAAGTTGCCGGAATAATAATCATATATGGTTTGGTAATTGGCCAGAGGAGAACTGGCACCCCGACTGAGCCGGGTTTCTCCCAAGGTTTATTTTTCTCTATTAGGTCACCTGATGGCGTTTTGGTTTCCTTGCCACTGTCACTTCTGGCTTGGCTTGCTCATTTGGGGACACTCAATTTTTCAAATAAATCGAATTATTAAACTAAATTAACCATATAAACTAAATTACTGATCTAATGCCCAAATTCTCACTGTATGATATTTGAAATATATTCTGTTGCATTATTTTCCTGTTTAACACTGTGAAGCTCCTTTGAAACAATCTGCATTGTTAAAAGCGTTATATAAATAAAGTTGACTTTACTTGTTAAAGGTAGGGTAGTAGGTAAGAATGATCTAAAACACTTTTGTTCAAATTTGTTTAAACTTTCTTTATATGTCAATACATAATTAAAAGTAGTCTGAAAAAGAGAGTATAAAAATCGAGTGACTCTAGACTTTTTAATCTGCAATAAACACCGCTCATTATTTTCATTCCGGACGATTCAAGTGATTGGCTTGTGCGACTGTCACTCTCTCTCTCTCGCTACCATGGCTACCACCCCTTTTGCTACAGGATCTGCCCACATGCGCACCTCTACTTCCTCGGAACCTGGTTGCCCCCGCTCTTGCACGACCTCCTCCTGCTTCGCCCTTGACCTGGCCTTGTCTTCGAGCCGACGATGCGGTACTTGTCTCCGGAGTGTGGTCCTCATCAGAGTCAACAATGCTTTCATCATGGAAACTCTTACACGCAAAACACCGTATACCTATGTTATGAATCTTACACGAAATTCATCTTCATCACAGTATAACTGATGTTATTGGAAAAACATGTATCAATGCTACCCGTTTTTAGCTGTGCCTTATAAATATAACTAGCTCGTTACAGAATCAAACAAAAATATATTTTAAACTTTACCAGTAGGCCTATCGGTATTCTAGCTTGATAGTGATAACTAAAAGACACCTTATTTGTTTATATTCATACTGATAAAGTTAGATTTGTTTATTACATGTGATTCTGACATGATGTCACTACATGCACTCCGCTCCTACTTCTCCACTCGTCTCAGGTAAATTACTTCCGGCTGAACGGTCGGCGTGGCGCGTTCATGTGTTTTGGGGGCGTGGCTTTGGAAAGAGCCCAGAAGGGAGAAGCAGGAGTGAATGGAAATAATGAGCTGTCTTTAAAACAGTCGTGAGAGGTCTACAGACACTAAATTATTTATACAATGTAATTTATACTTACATTTTAATTATGTATTGATATATAAAGAAAGTTTTAATTTTTTTTGAAAAAAAGTTTTTTAACCAGTTCTTACCTACCTTTAATTGACCAAAGGAGAACTGGCACCCTGACTGAGCCTGGTTTCTCCCAAGGTTTATTTGGCCTTTGGCTTGGATTGCTCAGTTGGGGACACTAAATGTTCATCTTAATATCCAAATAAATGTAATTACTAAACTAAATTAACTATATCAACTATATTACTGATCTGCCCATATTGTCGCTATATGACAATGGAAATAAGTTAGATGACATCACCATATACTTTTATCACCATTATTTTCCTGTTTAACACTGTGAAGCTGCTTTGAAACAATTGGCATTGTAAAAGCGCTATATATAAATAAAGTAGACTTGACTTGGTGCTCTTCTCGACAAGACCCCTGGAAATGCCCATTCGGGTCCATGCTCTTGTTTCTCCAAGAAGGGTTGGAATGAAGGCAGTCCTCTTCCACCCTGAAGGTCTTTGTGGCCGCTATATCAGCCTATGTCATATTGACTTTGTGAAGATGAAAAAGGTAAGTCAGCATGACCTGGTCATCAGGTTCTTGAGGGGGGCAAGGAGACTAAATCCTCCTCACACTGCCCTCGTACCCTCTTGGGACCTTGCAGTGGTTTTATCTGCCCTGCAGAGAGCTCTCTTTGAGCCATTGCGGTCAGTAATGCTTAAATTCATGTCATTGAAGACAGCTCTGCTGATCACTTTGGCCTCCATCAAGCGGTTAGGGGACCTGCAGGGATTTTCGGTTGACGAAGCGTGCCTGGAATTCGGGCTGCCCTATTCTAACATGATCCTGAGACCCCGGCCTGGATATGTGCCCAAGATTTCCACCACTCCATTCAGGGACCAGGTGGTGAACCTGCAAGTCCTGCCTTTGGAGTAGTGTTGCTTTCGTCAAAGAAAAGTATGACTAAATATCGTGGTCAACGAACCATTATCATGTGACAAAAATGAGACAAGACCAACGTAAATGCTGGTCATGTGACGATGATGAATAAAAACTAGACTAAATGTGGTTCACAAAATAAAAACTATGCTAAAATGCCTCTTCATTTTTGTTGACGAAAATGAGATGAGACGAAATGTTATAACGTTATTTCGTCCCGTTAATATTAATATTTTGCAGTATTTCTGTACTTTGCAGTACATCAGGTCACACTGTGCCGATGTCACTCTCTTCAAGCCCCACTCATGGCCAGTGTTGCCAACTTAGTGACTTTGTCGCTCTATTTTTTTTTTTTTTTTTTAAAGCAACTAGCGAAAAATCTAGCGACTTTTTGGGCAAACCTAAGCAACTTTCCAAATGTCACCAGTACTGTCCTGCAAGCATGAGGTCTTGCTTTCCTACAGCAGCTTCTGCCTCTGCGCTGTTCAGTGAGGCTGAGAGGAGCAGCACATTCCGTTGACCACACAGCAGCTGACATAAGCCCTATTCGGACAGGACAAGTTTTACATGGGGACGTGGGGGTAAAGTAATTTTACCTCAGAACATCTATAATATTAATGGCCAATTTGCACGGGATAAGACTAAAACTAGCAGAAGTGGGAGGGGTAACTCGCTTTACGCACCACTGTAACCTCCTTGTCGTCATGTTGCTTCCTGTATTACGTGCAATAGACACTTACCTAGAGCTAAAAGAAGTGTTGTGCCTCTATTAAGTGCTTTCGATCTTCTTTTTGCTTTAAATTGTATTAATGGTATGTGGAAAATACTGGAGGTTTGCCACAGAGTTGTCCCACCACCTACAACGCAACCAAATGCTTTTTCAAGCGCCTCCATGCTTGCAAAATGCGCCAAAAACTACTTTTAAACAGGAATTGATGGAATTTTACCAAAGAGAGAATTTAACTCTCTGACTTCAGATCATTTATTGAGAGACTGAACATTGTGCTTGTTCAAATGCAACAATAAACTTCCTTAAACCTGTAAATGCGGCACGTCTCATCTTCAACAAGCCCAAAAAGTCACACCTCTCTTCATCTCTCTGCATTGGCTGCCACTTGCTGCCCGCATCAAGTTCAAGGCCTTGACGCTTGCTTATGGATCCACCACAAGCTCAGCACCCGCATACTTCGACTCGCTGCTACGAGTCTACACCCCCACCAGAAGCCTTCGCTCAGGTAAGGAGTGTGTGGTACCATCACAGAGAGGCATGAAATCCCTCTCCAGAACTTTTTCATTCACCGTTCCTGGCTGGTGGAACAATCTTCCCACCTCCATCCGGATGGCAGAATCACTGTCATCATTCAAAAGACAGCTAAAAACTCATCTCTTCTGTGAGCACTTAATCTTATCATAAAAAAATTAAAAACTGTTCTTTTTCCTCTATTTCTATTTTATTCCCTCCCTATTCTAGCTAAGGCTACTCTGAGTAATGTCCAAAACTTGATATGTAAGGCACTTTTTGCGTTTCTTCGTCTCTTCATGACTAATCGCTTCCTGTATACTCCTCAGTTGTAAGCCGCTTTGGATAAAAGCATCTGCTAAATGCATAAATGTAAATGTATACTCATTAAAAAAAAAACATATACACAATACAAATATAAATACAACTTTATTAAACACATACACATAATATAAATATAAAAATCACATATATACACACAAATTGTTTTGTCACCCCAATGCGCCTTGCAAATGTTGACAGACAGATAACTCCTCTGCCAATCACCATACTAAAGCAGGTACCCAGTTCACTTCGTTTAATGATGACTGGAAATAGGGTAAAACTGAAAGGAGGATATATGATACATAAACATTGAAATTTAATTATACAGGATGTGAAATAAACTGATTTCAAACTGTATACTGCATCACTTCAAATTATATCAAAATTGGTGATTAACCAGAAGTAATTTCAACATAGAAAACAAGTATGTGTAATAGTTAGCGAATGGTAAACGCACAGTACAGATATCAGTATGTGAAGGGCTGGGACAGTATGGATTTTTTCTTACCGCGGTTGAAAAGCGGTAAACCGGAAAACCGCTTTAAACCCCCAAACAGGCCCCATCCATCACGATGGAGCTCCACCATCGTGATGCCACGCCCCCTGTTGCGAGTCTTGTTGTGAGTGCGACACTCATACCCAAATAAACTAAACGTACATGCGTACATACGTATATAAAATTAAATCCAGATGAGCAAACAACAAATGAAGCATAAACAGCAGCAGTAATTTATTATGAATGCATCACAACAGACATAATATGAGGTGAAACAACCTATTAACCTAAATTAACCATCTGTCTTTTACAACTTGACAGACATTTACAACTCAAATTAGAAAAATAATGGTAACACTTTACAATAAGGTTGTATTAGTTAGCATTAGTTAATGCATTAGTTAGCATAAACTAACCATGAACAACACCTCTGTTCACCATTATTTCATCTTTGTTAACGTTAGTAAATAAAAATCCAGCTGTTCATGGTTTGTTCATGTTAGTTCACAGTGCATTTTTAATAATGCATCAGCAAATGTTGAAATTAACATACACAAAGATGAATAAATGCTTTATAAGTGCAGTTAATTATTAGTTCATGTTAACTAATGCAACCTTATTGTAAAGGGTTACTGAAATAATATTTAGTTGGAAAACACTTTACAATAAGGTTCATTAGTTAACTACATTAGTTAACATGAACTTCACTTATAAAGCATTTATTTATCTTTGTTAATGTTAATTTAACATTTCTGATGCATTATTAAAATGTGTTATTATTAGTGTTCATCGTGTTGCCCTCAGGGCAGGAGTACTCAATAGGTTCCTGTCACGGGTGACTCTTTCTGGGCGGAACCATAGTGGCAGAGATTGGTTCGCCCGGATCAAACACCGCCACTTCCGGTTTCCCTCCCGGCGCCAAAATCGGGCTTGATCGGCGGCAGCTGCGCCAAATGAACAGCGCGACCGCTGGATTGGAGGAAGAGGAAGCAGGAGGAGTATAAATAGGCTTCCAAAAATTCAGTGAGTTCAGTCATTGCAGCGGGATACACAGCTGTTAGTTCCGGTTCAGGCTCAAGCCAAGCGTGGTGGTAACCGCTTCCAGCCGTCGCGAGAGGATCTGGGCATCTGGGCAAACACAAAGGACCATATGTGGTGAATATTGTGGACTGAGCGAACAAGGATCCAGAGAACTGCAAAGAGAAAGAAAGAGACGGGGCTGAGTATAATACAGACCGTGTGTTGCATTGTGATTCAAGTGCCAAGTGTGTATCCGATTCTGTGAAGTTGCATGCAGGACAGCTTACCGGAAGTGTTGATAAACGAGTCCCTTTGGGAGAGAGAGCACAGCGGGCAGGACGCGAGCCGAGCACTGGAAGAGAGAACGGGACGAGAACACGGGTTGATCAATGTGTGAGTACCCTGAGAAACTTATGCAGTAGCAAATTCGTGAAAGTGTATCATCTGTGAGCTTTGTTGGAACTAGGAACACGAGTGGCCCCATCGCGAGAGTGAGCGTGGGAGAGCCAGAGACAGTAGACAGTGAAAGGCGCCGGGCTGGTGTAGCAGCGACGTCCCTCTTGCTGGTCCTTCGCTATATACAGCGCTTCAGTGGTCCACCGAGAAACAACGTGGGAAAAGTGGTCTCTGGTAGGAGTACAGGAAGCGATCGGTCATGAATAGGCGCAAAACCCAAAAAGTGCCTTAAATACCAAGCTTTGGATATTACATAGAATAAGCTTAAGCTAGAATAAGGAAGGAATAAAAGAGAAGAGATTTTTATGATAAGTGTTCACGGAAGAGATGAGTTTTTAGCTGTCTTTTGAATGATGACAGTGATTCTGCCATCCGGATGGAGGTAGGAAGATTGTTCCACCAGCCAGGAACGGTGAATGAAAAAGTTCTGGAGAGGATTTCATGCCTCTCTGTGATGGTACCATAAGCCTACGCTCCTTACCTGAGCGAAGGCTTCTGGTAGAGTGTAGACTCGTAGGAGCGAGTCGAAATATGCTGGTGCCGAGCCTGTGGTGGATCCATAAGCGAGTGTCAAGGCCTTGAACTTGATGCGGCAACAAGTGGCAGCCAGTGCAGAGAGATGAAGAGAGGTGTGACATGGGCCCTTTTGGGCTCATTGAATACAAGACGTGCTGCAGCATTCTGAATCAATTGAAGAGTTTTGATTGCACGATGGAAGACCAGCCAGAAGCGCATTGCAGTAGTCAAGCCTAGAAATGACAAGGGCCTGGACGAGAAGTTGTGTTGCATGCTCTGTAAGGAACGGTCTGATCTTCCTGATGTTGTGCAGAGCAAACCTTGTCTTTGAAATGTGGTCTTTGAAGGACAGCTGGTCGTCAAAGATTACTCCAAGATTTCTGACCGACCCTGAGGGGTAATCAGAGATGAACCTTGCTGGATGGTGAAGTTGTGTTGTAGAGTGGGATTGGCAGGGAAGACGAGAAGCTCAGTCTTTGCCAGGTTGAGCTGAAGGTGGTGTTCTTTCATCCATGCCGAGATGTCTGCCAGACAGCTTGAGATGCGTCCATTTACTGTGGGGTCATCTGGTTTAAATGAAAGATAGAGTTGAGTGTCATCAGCATAGCAATGGTATGAGAAGCCATGTGCCTGTATGATGGGTCCCAGTGACGTAGTGTAAATGGAGAAGAGTAGAGGTCCCAGCACTGAGCCCTGAGGAACCCCCGTGGTCAGTCGATGTGCTTTGGATACCTCACTCTCCAGGCAACCTTGAAAGACCTACCTGTGAGGTAAGACTCAAACCAGTGGAGTGGAGTCCCTGTGATGCCCAGTGATGAGAGGGTGGACAGAAGAATCTGGTGATTCACTGTGTCAAATGCAGCAGATAGATCGAGGAGGATTAGGACTGATGATCTGGAAGCAGCTTTTGCCATCCGCAGGGCTTCAGTGACTGACAGTAATGCAGTCTCTGTTGAGTGGGCCTTTTGAAACCTGACTGGTTAACGTCCAGCTGATTTGACTGTGAGAGGAAAAATGAAACCTGGTTGAGGACAACCCGCTCAAGTGTTTTTGCTATGTAAGGCAGTAGAGAAATAGGTCTGTAGTACTCTAGAAGTGATGTGTCTAGAGTGGGTTTCTTAAGCAGTGGGGTGACCTGGGCCTGCTTGAATGTGGTAGGGAAAAAGCCAGTGCTGAGAGATGTGTTGATGATGTGTGTGAGTGCTGGTAGGAGTGTAGGAGAGATGGCTTGTAGAAGGTGTGAGGGGATAGGATCTAGAGGGCAGGTGGTGGGATGGCTGGAGAGGAGAAGTTTAGATACTTCTGCCTCAGTGAGTGTAGAGAAGGAGGAGAGAAGATGTTTGGCTGTGGGTGTGGCTGATCTAAAATCCTGTGTGCGCGGAGGTGGGAACTGACTGCTGATGGTTGTAGTTTTAGTTGTGAAGAAGTGGGCAAAGTCGTCTGCAGATAAGGAGGTGGTGGGAGGTGGTGGAGGTGGACAGAGGAGAGAGTTGAATGTTCTGAAGAGTGTGCGTGTGTTAGAGGTGCTGTTGATTTTGTTGTGGAAATATGAGGATTTAGCCACATGGACATCATCTGAAAATGATGAGAGCAGAGATTGATATTTACCCAGGTCAGACGGGTCGTTTGATTTTCGCCATTTTCTCTCTGCTGCCCTTAGTTTTGTCCGGTGTTCACGAAGAACATCAGATAACCATGGGTTAGCAGGAGTGGGGCGTGCTGGCCTAGAAGACAGAGGGCAGATACTATCTAGACAAGAAGTTAAAGTAGAGCATAGAGTAAACTGCACCTGGATTGTGTGTGGAGTGCCGTGGGTGAGTCAGTGCCTTGACTGTGAGTGTACACTTGGAAGCTGCCGTGTTGTGCTGTGCTGTGTTGTGCGTGTTGTCACAAAGACCACTTTCCAGACCTACCCACTCTCTGTGGAGGAAAAGATCCCGAAGCTGGCGGAGCAACTAGCCCTAAATTCATGCTGCGAACATCAACCTAATATCTGCTTCGACGACGATAGTACGACCGGAGTCAAGTAAGAACCCCCTTGAGTAACTGTATTGATACGTGGCTGTGTTGGAGGAAATTGTGTGTGCAGTGCCTGAGTGGAGAAGAGGAAAACGCTCACGCCGCTCCGAGCAAGCGCGCCTCGGGCGTATACACTTATCTACACTTACCTGTGTGGAGTCGCCGGGCGCTCGATCCAGCACCGCCGCCGTGGTCAAGCCACCCCGAGCCACTGTTATCACGGAGCCTGAGGCGAGAGAAAGCGGACGAACCGTGTCTACGAAGTCTGTGAGTAAAATCCATTGAGCGAAGTTATACTTACCTGCATACCAAACGAAAGCCCCAGTGTTGACCCAGATCCAGCGGATGCCCTGGAGGTGCTTGTCCAGATACTGACCGGACCATTGACCCAGCTCCAGCGGATGCCCTGGAGGTGCTTGCCCAGATACTGACCGGACCATTGACCCATCCCTAAAGGAAGCCGCTGGACCACGCCCGAGAAAAGAGGTACCCCTGTCACCCCGATCCCAGTACTTACCATATATATTCCTGTGCTCAGGAGAAGGAGCAAGCCGTGTTGTGAACGCCTTGAAGGTCCAAACTGGAAAAGAGGAAGAGAGACGAGTAAGCAAGCGGAAGGACATTGGAGCCAGACATTGAGTTAAGGAACGAGACGACTTATCTGAGGTTCCCCCTGCACGGAGACGGCAAGCTCCGAGGCGGCGTCCTCACCCATCCAGTGTCCCCTGGATTTTAGCCCCTCCACTTCCCTATTCCCCATTTTAAGTAAATTAATAATAAAGATTTGTGTTTTAAAACCCCACTCCAGTGTCCTCGTTGTGTCTGGTCGTCTGGGGTATCCTGGGAACCTCCCGAGGTGGAAATTGAGGAGGAGCGGCACTCACGCGGTCCGCTCCGACCTGTGACATTCCTATCGCTGTGTTATTATTAGTGTTCATCGTGCTGCCCTCAGGGCAGGAGTACTAAATAGGTTCGATCGCTGTTATTATTAGTGTTCATCGTGCTGCCCTCAAGGCAGGAGTACTCAATAGGTTTGTATCGCTGTTATTATTAGTGTTCATCGTGCTGCCCTCAAGGCAGGAGTACACAATAGGTTAAATCGCTGTGTTATTATTAGTGTTCATCGTGCCCTCAAGGCAGGAGTAATCAATAGGTTCCTATCGCTGTGTTATTATTAGTGTTCATTGTGCTGCCCTCAAGGCAGGAGTACTCAATAGGTTCCTATCGCTGTGTTATTATTAGTGTTCATCGTGCTGCCCTCAAGGCAGGAGTACACAATAGGTTCGTGTCGCTGTGTTATTATTAGTGTTCATCGTGCCCTCAAGGTTAGAGTACACAATAGGTTCGTATCGCTGTGTTATTATTGGTGTTCATCGCTGCCCTCAAGGCAGGAGTACTCAATAGGTTCCTATCGCTGTGTTATTATTAGTGTTCATCGTGCCCTCAAGGCAGGAGTACACAATAGGTTTGTATCGCTGTGTTATTATTAGTGTTCATCGTGCTGCCCTCAAGGCAGGAGTACACAATAGGTTAAATCGCTGTGTTATTATTAGTGTTCATCGCTGCCCTCAAGGCAGGAGTACTCAATAGGTTCCTATCGCTGTGTTATTATTAGTGTTCATCGCTGCCCTCAAGGCAGGAGTACACAATAGGTTCGTATCACTGTGTTATTATTAGTGTTCATCGTGCTGCCCTCAAGGCAGGAGTACACAATAGGTTCGTATCGCTGTGTTATTATTGGTGTTCATCATGCTGCCCTCAAGGCAGGAGTACTCAATAGGTTCGTATCGCTGTGTTATTATTAGTGTTCATCGTGCTGCCCTCAAGGCAGGAGTACACAATAGGTTCGTATCGCTGTGTTATTATTGGTGTTCATCGTGCTGCCCTCAAGGCAGGAGTACACTATAGGTTCGTATCGCTGTGTTATTATTGGTGTTCATCGCGCTGCCCTAAGGCAGGAGTACACAATAGGTTTGTATCGCTGTGTTATTATTAGTGTTCATCGTGCTGCCCTCAAGGCAGGAGTACACTATAGGTTCGTGTCGCTTTGTTATTATTGGTGTTCATCATGCCCTCAAGGCAGGAGTACTCAATAGGTTCGATGCTGTGTTATTATTAGTGTTCATCGTGCTGCCCTCAAGGCAGGAGTACTCATAAGGTTCCTATCACTGTGTTATTATTAGTGTTCATCGTGCTGCCCTCAAGGCAGGAGTACTCAATAGGTTCCTATCGCTGTGTTATTATTAGTGTTCATCGGGCTGCCCTCAGGGTAGGAGTACTCAATAGGTTCGTATCGCTGTTATTATTATTGTTCATCGTGCTGCCCTCAAGGCGGGAGTACTCAATAGGTTCGTATCGCTGTTATTATTAGTGTTCATCGTGCTGCCCTCAAGGCAGGAGTTCTCAATAGGTTCGTATCGCTGTTCTTATTAGAGTTCATCGTGCTGCCCTCACGGCAGGAGTACTCAATAGGTTCCTATCGCTGTGTTATTATTAGTGTTCATCGTGCTGCCCTCAAGGCAGGAGTACTCAATAGGTTCCTATCGCTGTGTTATTATTAGTGTTCATCGTGCTGCCCTCAAGGCAGGAGTACTCAATAGGTTCGTATCGCTGTGTTATTATTAGTGTTCATCGTGCTGCCCTCAAGGCAGGAGTACTCAATAGGTTCGTATCGCTGTGTTATTATTAGTGTTCATCGTGCTGCCCTCAAGGCAGGAGTACTCAATAGGTTCGTATCGCTTCAATTTCATTGGTTGAATCTGTAAACCAATCATTTTCCTTTCTGCCCTCAGAACATGTTTGAGTAAGTAAAACTCCCATCTGCAAATGGCCTTAAAATGCCTTCTAACACACTTTAAACATTTGTTCTCAATGCTTCTCAGCACTGGATGCTGTTGCCTAGAGTTTTTTCTTCAAAACAATGTGAAAACCATTTTGATCACCCAATCATACAAAACAATATAGTCATTTAACTTTTGTAAGACACTTATTGTCCAAATTGGCTGTATGTGGGGTGGGTGTGGATAATCATGAATAATGCTGAGATTCATTTAAATTAATTTTTAAAATAAGTTTAATTTTAAATAATACATTGCCTTTACATAAAGACTTTAGACCTACAGTACAATTTAAAAGTTTTAGATCTATATATGTTTAAAAAAACTTCTGCTCACCAAGGCTGGATTTATTTAATCCAAAATAGTAAAAACAATAATATGGTGAAAATATTTTTACTATTTAAAATAAATGTGTTCTATGTGAATATAATTCCTGTGATGTCAAAGTTGAATGTATCATCATTACTCCAGTCTTCAGTATCACATGATCCTTCAGGAATCCATCTAATATTTTAATGCTCATCAAACATTTCTTATTATTATTAATATTGAAAACAGTTGTCTACTTTTTTTCAGGATTTTTTTATTAACTTTTGAAAAGTAGTGTATACTTGAATTTACACATGAAAACAACACATAGAGCAGTGGTTAAAAAAATACAGTGCAAAAGAGACATTCAGGGCAAAAACTGCAAACAGGGACAGTGCAAGATGAGGGAAAACTAATTAGTCTCTCTATTTGAGCGTGCTTGTCACGCGTCTAAATTTACAATAACCAGCACGAGCGTGCAAAAGACACAACATGTGAATGGCCCCTTAGTCAGTGGTTACATTAGCGCAGCAGTCAATATACAGGACAGTCATGTACGGGACATTTAGGCCCAATAAACGGGACATCCTGGCTGATACGGGACAGTTGGTAACCCTACTTTTATATCATGCTGTGTTTAATATTATAGAGCATAAAAATATCCCCATTTCATACGTGTATCTTTATTAAGCATTGAAAGGTTGTCTATCTATTTCATATTTCAACATGTTTCCGTTGATTTCACACAGTATTGCAGTTGTCTGGCTAAAGTTCAACTAGTAGCCTACAATGTGAAGTTTATGCATCAATAACACTATTATAAGTGAGAAGAAATGTTTTACCTTAAAAATTATCATGTTCTGCTCATGCTCATGTTTCTTGTGGTAAATCCAAGGTAAACTCGCAGCGTGTCTTCCAAACTCGACGGAAATCAAAAGAATGATGAAGCTGATTCTTTGTTTTGAGGTGATGGGGGCGTTTACAGGTTTGTGTTCTTTCCTCATGGACGATTTGCATGTGAATCACTTTCTGCACGTGTGGGTATGGTCACATTGTCGATAATAAGCAGCTGCTTGAGAAACTGCACCTCTCGCTGTTTTCATAGAGATTACATAAACAGAGAATATTCGTTTTTTATATAAATGACTTTGTTTAAAAGTAGACATTCCAAGCTTTATAAAGATATCTGTCATGTGTGTGTGGCAAGTTTTCTTTCAGATGCATTTCAGGGACATCACAGGAAGACAGACAAGAGAATGTGCATCCTGTTTGTTTTCTTTATTTAGAGAAAAGCACAACATTTTGTTTTTATTTTGAGTGTACATAAATAAAAGTAGACACTTTAAGCTTTGTATAGACATATCGTTCATGTCTGTTAAGTTATGTCTGTTAACACTGTCATGAAGAAAAATCCAGCAAAACGTGCGAGCGCTTACTTCTGGTTCAGAGGGTTAAAAAGTGTATTCTTAAGTACAGTTAAGTGGCCTTTAATTTAAATTATATTATATTATCTGTTTGTGTCACAGTCATTTCTGTTAAGTTTCAGTTATCATGGACATTTAGTTTGTTTTCATTTGTCACATGTTTCTTTTTTCAGATTCCCGCCACTCATCTGTCTTCTTTGTTACGTCATTATTAGTTCATATGTGTCAGCTGTGTGTAGTCATCATCCTCGCTTGTGTTCACTATTTAAGTTCTGCCTTTTCAGTCACTCCTTGTCTGTTTACCGTCTTAGAATGTGTTTGCTGCCTGATTGTCTGTTTGCTAGAAATACTCATTTTGGATGTATTCTCTTTGTCTGTCTTGCTTTCTGCAACCACGTGACAGATGAACGGACCAGCCCAAATGGATTATAGTGCTAAATTTATCATCATGGCTCAGGAGATCCCTGATTATTTTTCAGGGCCCACCATCACCCCAGATCCAAAGCTCCATGTAGATGTACCGTTCACTTTACTCCATCTGCAATTAGGGGAAATAATCAGTGGAGCAACGGGGCGACAGATTCTCCCTCTCTAGTACACACAAAATGTTTTGCGGGGGCAAGCAAAAAGCACATGTGCCATCAGCCTACACAAGTAGACTCACATTATGCAATAATGGAAAAGGATTGTTGTTTGCTCGTTTGTGTCTACCGCGCGGTTTGAGTTTGGAGCTCCACTTCGTTGACTCTAAATCCTTGTTTTTCTCTTCTTATATCAACTTTATAAACTACTATTTTCAACTTTTATAGTGGGTGAATATACCCTTTACAGTTTTCTATATCTGAAACAATCGGATCGCTTTGACATCGCTAACTATATCTACATTTCAGAACTTCCGTTACTAGCCATAGCCCGCTAGCATCACCAGCGTGGTCTCACGCACTGCTCACTTTCTTTACACTCGTAAAACTCAAGAACGGACTGCATATCTGTTCTAATGGCGAATGCATCAGATATATGCCTACCTTTGAGTGGAGGTGAGGACACATTTGAGCTGCATACTGTTGATCTGAAAATTCAGCTTTGTCCCCGTTATGATTGAATCACAGGACCGGATACCAGTTGCCTTGTCAAAAAACTCTTTATTGCCATATGTATCAGGCATAGGAGAGAAACTTGTTGTCTTTGTGCCAGCTGTATATGTTTCTCCATTCCTCTGTTTCTCTAGCCTCTCCCTTCTCCATCCTCCCTTCTCTGTCTCCCGTCGTCCCGTCTCTCATCTATCGTCCCGTCTCTCATCTCATCGACTTGTCCGGTACCTGAACTCCTCCAGTTCCTGGTCAAAATAACAAACTAACATAAATGTTGATATTAAAGAATCCTATTCCTTGGGGTTGTGAATCAGTAAGCAAGTGTTGATTGTTTGTGAGTTGTGTAGTATGTATAAAATCCCCTATTTCACTCTTTATTTCCCATTCTCTGTTTAATTATATTATACTGAATCTGAAACTTCAATACAATATTTGCACATAAGGCAACCAACTACATGTTCCTGATATAAATTAAGAAGTTTTTTATTTATGGTCTCCACAAGAATGAATTACAATCCCTTATGGTCTCAGCTGGTTCTTGAAAGCCCATTCCCATTAGCTCTTTATAAATCATCTTCAAAGTTATGGACACTTGTCACAATGAAGAACAAACCATCATAGGAATGTGGTTGCTGGTGATCTGGTATAGAGGAGCTCACATTTCAAGGGCAGACTACTGTAACTTCACACAGCTCTCCCTTCAATGATGCTGTTGGCCTTACAAACATCTTCTCACTCTCATACACATTTCACAATTACACCTCCCTTCAGGAGATGCCCAGCGGCAGCAGTAAAATCTCTGTCTTAGATTGTCCCCTTTTTGGCCAAAAGAGGATCTTATCCGTCATTGAGAAATCACCTCATGCCCACTGGTAACCACTCTTTCCATTACGAAACCTTTGACAGGTGTTTTCTTCAACAGAATCAAGGAATTGCATTCAAGAGCAATCAGAGCCAGTTGGAATGCCTAATAGGTTCAAAACATGGAGACTGATTAATAACAGCACTATTAATCACTTAAATCAACTAGTTATTACAACCATCCGTTCAGAGTAAAGTTCTGCTTCATCTATAACCGGAACCATCAGCCCTATCATTTAAGGTCTGTATTTATTTAAAAGATTGAGTGAATGAGTTTTGCTTGAAACATTTAATTACCAATTGCCTAGTATCATTCCTTTAACATCTCTGTGTCTATAATTTCCAACTGAAACGCTGTGCTTTACTATAAATAACGTATCACTCATAGCACAGGCTCAAATAGCATTCAGTTAACTTTGAATGAGAGAAAAACCTCTGAGCAAAGCTCAGAATGCCCCAGGACTGCATTTTCATAAACTTTTAACATAGTTTCACGAGTTCACACTTACATCAAATTAAATAGAGTAAATATTATGCGTATTTGGCGTGCTGTCCGGGGGAGGGCTCCGGGCTCAGAATTTTGCCCGAACCCAGGGTACCCCCCAAAATGCAAGAACAGAGGACAGCCACCAAAAGCAATATAGCTTGGAACGACTGGTCGGGAAGGCTTTTACAACATCCAATGGGAGGCCAATGCTCGCTGTATCAGATGGAAAAACCCTACCGGCCGATAAATGAGAAGCAGCATGGTCAGGAACTACCTGGCCGGGAGGAGCCGTGTTGCCTCTGATGGGAGCTCGTAGCACCTGGCGGAACGGGCCCTACTGGCTGGTAAGTGTGGAGCAGACGGAATTTGGGGTGACCGATCGGGAAGGCCTTTGCGTCATCCAATGGGAGGCCAATGCTCGCTGTATTGGACGGGGAATGAAAGCCCTACCAGTCGAAAAAAGAGGAGCACATGATTTATTCCGCCCAACCAGAGGGACACCCTACTGGCTGTGAGCGGAGGCGCGTTGTTTGAAAGCGGCCGGTCAGGAAGGCTCAGGCGCGTCTGGCGGGAGATCAATACCGTGGCGACAGACAGGTGAGCCCTACTGACCGATAGGCGAGTGGGTCCCTATCGGCTGGCGGCACGGTAAAGGAGAATTGGAACACCCGGTCAGGAAGCTCTCGCCAACATCAGATGGGAGATCAATACTCGCTGTATCAGATGGGTAAGCGCTGGCGGACAGGTGAAGGGCAAGCATGAAAGTTCGTCCAGGAGAGCTTTGCAGCATCCGAAAGGAGATCAATACTCGCGATTTCGGGTAGCCTCGCTGGACGGCGGAAAGCAAATGGATAGACATAGACCTGGAGAGCTCTGTGGTGTCCGAAAGGAGCTCAATACTCACAGTATCGGACAAGCAAGCCTCGTTGGATGGAAGAGAAAAAGATTGATAGCGACTTGGAGGACCCTCGCGGCATCCGATGGGAGAACAATTCTCAAGGCATCGGAAAGGCATCCTCGCTAGTCAGGGAAAGAAAGAGATGGAAGCTGGCCTGGAAGGCTTCCACGGCATCCGACGGAAATCAGCTCGAGGTGTCGGATGAGTGGGCCTCGCCAGGTGGAAAAATAGGGAAAAGGAAATAGCCACTATCCAGGAGAACTCTGCGGTATTCGACAGGAGATCAAGACTCGCTGTATTGAACGGGTGAGCCTCGCTAGATGGAAAAAAGAGAAAGAAAGGATAGGGTTTTTATAAGGGTTGTTAATTAATAAGGGTTTGGTGAGCTTTCTTGATGTGGTATCGGTCAGTCCTAATGTAGCTTTGAAAAGCGTGGGAAGACCATCTTCCGAGAGCTTGGATCTGCTGCTGGGAGAGTCCTTTTTGCGCTGCGGCTGTTGCCGCCCCAATGCGGAAGGAGTGGCTAGAAAAGTTTTGCGCTGAGGTGCCCGTTTGCTGGAGAACAGATATGAGCTGTTTTTGGAACCAAAATCGTGTGATGGGTTTGTTAGAGGAGTCTACAAAGAGGGGTTCAGACAGAGATTTAGCCTGAGATCTCCTCATTTGGAGGTATGCCAGAACAGTTTGGAATGGTTGAATTGGGGAGGAGATGTTGAAAATGTAGACCAAATGGCCTTTTTAACTCTGTCTTGCTTCGCTTGATTAAATATGATATGGTTTCATCGTCAAGTATTGATAAGTCTGAGACAGTGGGGTGGACTTTGTGGTCGAATTTTGAGGTGATTGCGATTTCTGAGCATCTAAGAAAGCCAAAGAAAGCCAAGATAAACATGTTATCCAGAGTGCGGGCTGTGTCAAGGGGTTGATATCCTGTACGAAGGGTATGAATGCATTTTGTGAGTAAATCTAGAGTTATGGGTTGTCTACTGTCAGGGCGGGTGGGTTGTGATCGCTGAATTCCTTTGATCAGGAGGGAGGTTTGGGAGTTTTTTATCTCTGGAGATGAAGTGCCATAAATTAATTTGTGGAAAAATTGAAGACCGCTCAGGTAGCCTTTGATGGACCCCACTTGGAAACTCTTAACCATGTTGAGATAGGAGATAAAAGAGGTAATTGAGAGGAGAGAAAAATCAGGGAATTGTAAGCTATATGAGAAGTGGAAAACTTTAAAACATCTCCAAGCTGTCACATATGATTGCAAAATGATTGTTCTGGGAGAAACTGCTTGGAGGATACTGTTGAGCGATGCGTCAAAGAGTGGTTTTAGCGGGTGGTTTATGGAAATATCAGTTCTGAATAATGAGGTACTGGAGTTGGGAAATGGTCCGCCTCTGGAGCCAATGTCCTGAATTTCTGAAACAGAAAACGCGACAGAGAGTCAGCAATTAGGTTTTCGGACCCTGGGACATGTTTTTCAGTAATAATAAATTGATCGCAAGCTGCGATCCAGATTAGACGTCTTAGAAGGGGCATTAGAGCAGGTGAATGAGAGCGGCCTTTATTAATGCACTGGACTGTTGCCTCGTTGTCACAATACACTAATATGCTACTAGCCGTCCATTCTTTCCCCCACAGGAAAGCCGCGACTACGAGAGGGTAAAGCTCGAAAAGCGCTGAGGACTGTAGCATGTCCTGAAGCTGCAGTGGCCATGGAGACGCAAACCAGCATCCTTGATAAAATCCCCCAAAGCCGATTGAAGGAGCTGCGTCTGTGAAAAGTTGGATGTCAACAGGGGAAGAAACGAGATTGTTATAGAAAAAAGACAAGCTGTTCCACTGGTTTAGGAATGTTATCCATAGCCTAAGTTCGTCGTGGCACGCCGTGGTTATTAGAATTAGGTCCTCCAGCGCGTGAACCGAAGATGCAAGTGAGAGAAGATGCGAGATGAAAGGGCGGCCTTGCGGAATGATGCGCATTGCGAAGCAATGATAGGAGTTCGCATTTAGAATGGTGGGCGTTTTCTAAAAAGGTTGATGCGACGAGAATTATCCTATCAATTTTTTCCTTTGGTAGTGAAGCTTGGAATTTTATGGAATCCAAATTAATACCAAGGAACTCGATGGATGTGGCAGGACCCATAGTTTTTTCCTGGGCAATGGGGATTCCGAGTTCAGAAAAAACTTTTTTGACGGTGAGAATGTGTGCGTCTGGGATTGAGTCAGGTGGCGAGATAATGAGAAAATCGTCTAGCAGGTGGATGAGGTGAGGGATGGCATAATTGTTCGACAGGATCCAACAAACCGCTTCTGATAGCATGCTGAAAATCTTGGGGTTGCTTTTGCATCCGAACGTTAGGTGTACGGCAAAATAGAATTGCTCGTGCCAACGGACCCCAAATAAGTGCCATGAATCTGGATGGATTGGCATCACTTTAAAAGCAGAAGTGATGTCGATTTTTGCGAGCCAAGCACCCCGTCCTGCGGTTTTAATCATTTCGATTGCATGCTCTATATCATGGTATTTGAGAGAAAATTCGTTGAGATGGATCAAGCTGTTTATGCTAGGAAACGGGGAATTGTGCGGTGCTGAGAGATCAATAATGAGGCGTTTTTTACCTGAAAATTTTCTCGTGGCCACGCCAATCAATCAATCAATCAATCAACTTTATTTATATAGCGCTTTTACAATGACGATTGTTTCAAAGCAGCTTCACAGTGTTAAACAGGACAACATTGCAACAAAATTTGATTTGGCTAGTTTAATTTGGATAGTTTATAGAATTATATATGACCAAATTAATAAATTCTATTTGTATATTTAGTTGAGTAACTTGGATCATAATTTGAGTGTCCCCAACTGAGCAAGCCAAGCCAAAGGCGACAGTGGCAAGGAACCAAAACTCCATCAGGGCATGATGGAGAAAAATAAACCTTGGGAGAAACCAGACTCAGTCAGGTGCCAGTTCTCCTCTGGCCTATTATTAACAGTGTATAATTATTACTCTGGCAACCTTGCAGGTCATAAATCATATTAGATAGGAACATTCCTATCTTCTCCTGTCATTGTCACTTGCACTGCATGCTACATGTTTAGCATATCTATCTCCGTTGGCGAACAGGGCTTCACATGTGTTAAATGTAAGGAATTAATCAGGCTGACGGAGAAGATTTCAGATTTAGAGACACGCATCCAGACTTTATGTGAGAGTAGTGAGAATGGTACAGCTTTAGATACTCTTTTGGATGCGACTAGCTTAGTGAACACTCATTGTTTGGTTCGGCTGAGCCCCAGCAGGGCAATTGGGTGACTGTGAGACAGCATAGTCGCGGATCTAAAAACCACTCTTCCGTTCGATTAGAACATCAAACAGGTTCTCCCCACTCAGTGATGCACCCACTGAGGATCCTGTTGAAAGTGCCTAGTTATTGGCGATTCTATTACACGCGTGAAAATAGAGACACCAGCCACCATAGTCACATGTTTACCGGGAGCCAGAGCGCCTGACATCAAAGCAAATTTAA
Source organism: Gobiocypris rarus (assembly GCA_023029165.1). Lineage (NCBI taxonomy): Eukaryota > Metazoa > Chordata > Actinopteri > Cypriniformes > Gobionidae > Gobiocypris > Gobiocypris rarus. The sequence goes on along the minus strand of CM040919.1, from coordinate 22,653,548 downwards.
AAGTGCTGGCTAAAGCTAATCGTAAATTCTCTAAGATTATTATTCACGTCGGCACTAATGATGTTAAACCGTCAGTCGGAGATCACCAAAATTAACATTAAAGAGGTGTGTAAACTGCATGAAATGCGATGTCACCGGCAGTCTGTTTATCTGGCCCCCTCCTGTTAAAAGGAGTGATGAAATAGTTAGCAGATTATCATCACTCAATGGCTGGTTGTCTAAGTGGTGTCGCATAAAATAACATAGGGTTCATAGACAATTGGAAAAGTTTTGGGGCAGACCCGACCTGTTGAAGATAGGCGGCATTCATCCTACCGGGCTGGTGCTGCTCTTCTCTCTAGTAATTTGGCACATAGTCTTAGAGCTAAACCTTGACTCACTGGGGCCCAGGTCAGGAAGCAGACAAACTGGCTAAACCAACCGTCTGCTAGCTGTCTCACGTCACCAGAGTCAGCTAAATCCCAGCACATAGAGCGCTTTCACCTAGATATTATCACATAGAGACTGTGTCTGTTCCCGAATCCGTAAATACAAAAAACCATCAAAACCATTCAACAGTAAAAATTTAATTGATGTCCAACAAATAAACAACAGATATAATACGGATGAACAATTGATAAATCTCGGGTTGCTGAATATTCGATCCCTTTCGCCAAAAACGCTTATTGTTAATGATATGATTATAGATCATAACCTAGATGTGCTGTGTTTGACAGAAACCTGGCTAAAACCTGACGACTACATTACTTTAAATGAGTCCACTCCCCAAGATTATTGTTATAAACACGAGCCGCGTCTGAAAGGAAAAGGGGAGGTGTTGCTGTAATTTATAATGATAACTTCAGTATTACTCAGAAGTCTAGTTTCAAATATAATTCCTTTGAAGTTTTGGTGCTTTATGTAACATTGTGTAGTGTAAATGATAAATCCCGTTTGACATATGTGTTGGCTACTGTATACAGGCCACCAGGGCACAATACAGACTTTATCAAAGAATTTGCTGGTTTTCTATCAGAGTTAGTACTGGCTGCAGATAAAGTACTAATTGTTGGTGATTTTAATATCCATGTTGACAATGAAAAGACGCATTGGGATTGGCATTTAAAGACATTATAAACTCTATTGGAGTTAGACAACACGTATCTGGACCCACTCATCGCCTTAATCATACTTTAGATCTAATACTGTCACATGGACTAAATGTTGATACCATTAAAATCCTGCAGCAGAGCGATGACATCTCAGATCATTACCTAATATCATGTATACTTAATATAGCTAAGGCTGCAAAGCCATCCCCTCGCTTCAAATATGGCAGGACTATAACTGCGACTAAAGATTGCTTTATACATAATCTTCCTCATCAGTTCCATCTCCTCAGAATTACAGATAGCCAAGAGGAACTTGATGTTGCAACAGAAACTACTGACTCTCTCTTTACTAGCACTTTAGACATAGTTGCTCCTCGGCGCTTAAAGAAGATTAAAGCAAATAATCCAACGCCGTGGTACAACGAGCACACTCGGGCCCTTAAAACAGCAGCCAGAAAAATGGAGCGCAGCTGGAAGAAAACAAAACTGGAGGTTTTTCGCAATTTGTGGAAAGAGAGCATGATTGCATACAGAAAGGCCATAAAAACTGCTAGATCTGCTTATTTCTCAACTCTTTTAGAAGAAAACAAACACAACCCTAGGTATTTATTCGATACAGTGGCTAAATTAACAAAGGATAAAGCTTCAACTTCTGACGTTTGTAAACAACACAGCAGTAATGACTTTATGAACTTCTTTACTAGTAAGATTGATAACATTAGGAATAAAATTATAACCATGCAGCCGCCTACTACAGTATCACTTCAGACAGAACATTGTAGTCTCACTGAGGAAAAATTACACTCATTCACTGCTATAGGAGGAGAAGAATTGGCTAAACTTGTCAAATCATCAAAATCAACAACATGTATGCTTGACCCTATACCGACTAGGCTATTAAAGAGATGCTTCCAGAGGTCATAGATCCTCTGCTTAATATTATTAATTCATCCTTGACATTAGGATATGTTCCAAAAACTTTTAAGTTGGCTGTAATTAAACCACTTATTAAAAAACAAACTTGATCCTAAAGAATTAGTCAATTACAGACCAATCTCGAATCTACCGTTTCTATCAAAATATTAGAAAAGGCAGTGTCTTCACAATTATGTTCCTTTTAGAAAGAAATTGTATATGTGAGGATTTCAGTCAGGATTTAGACCGTATCATAGTACTGAGACTGCTCTAATTAGAGTTACAAATGATTTACTCTTATCATCTGATCGTGGTTGTATCTCTCTATTAGTGTTACTCGATCTTAGCGCTGCATTCGATACTATCGATCACAATATTCTTTTGAATAGACTCGAAAATCATGTTGGCATTAGTGGAACTGCATTGGCATGGTTTAAATCTTACTTATCTGACCGTTATCAGTTTGTAGCAGTAAATGAAGAGATGTCACACCGATCACAAGTTCAGTATGGAGTACCGCAAGGCTCAGTGTTAGGACCGTTGCTTTTCACCCTGAATATGCTACCACTGGGAGATATCATTAGGAAGCATGGCGTTAGTTTTCATTGTTATGCTGATGATACTCAGCTCTATATTTCTTCACACCTGAATGAAACTTACCAATTCACAAGATTAACGGAATGCATAGCTGATATTAAAAATTGGATGAATAGTAATTTCCTGCAACTTAATTCAGATAAAACTGAATTTTTAATTATTGGACAGAAAAGCTCCACAAAGAGTGCCCTAGAATACTGTCTAACCCTCGATGGCTGCTCTGTCAAGTCCTGTCGTCAGTGAGGAACCTGGGTGTGCTCTTTGATACCAATCTTTCATTTGAAAGCCACGTTTCTAGCATCTGTAAAACTGCATTCTACCATCTTAAAAATATATCTAAATTACGTCACATGCTTTCAATGCAAAATGCTGAACAACTAGTACATGCGTTCATGAGCTCAAGGCTAGATTATTGTAATGCTCTACTGGGTGGTTGCCTGCTCGCCTAATAAATAAACTCCAGCTGGTCCAACGCAGCAGCTCGAGTTCTTACTAGAACCAGGAAATGCGATCATATTAGTCCAGTTCTGTCAACACTGCACTGGCTCCTATTAAACATCGCATAAATTTTAAAATCTTGCTTATTACTTATAAAGCAATAAATGGTTTAGCTCCCAGTACTTAAGCGAGCTCTTAACGCAATATACTCCATCACGTCAATTGCGGTCTCTAAACTCTGGCCAGTTGAAAATACCTAGAATATCTAAATCAACTGCAGGCGGTCGATCCTTTTCCTATTTAGCACCTAAACTCTGGAACAGTCTTCCTAGCATTGTTAAGCAGACACACTCTGTCAGTTTAAATCTAGACTAAAAACACATCTCTTTACTATGGCATACACATAGAACATTTTTAACTTTCTTTATTCAAATCAAATGACTGATTATTAGGCTGCATTAACTAGGTCAGCGGAACCGAACACTTCCCATAACACCTGATGTACTCGTTACATCATAAAAGAGTGGCATCCACACTAATGTTAGTCTCTCTGTTTATCCCGAGGTTTACTGCAGTCGGCGGATCCAGGCCGTGTCGGATCGGATGGTGGACCTGCATCTGGACATGACCAGCTCATCCTGGAGTGTCTGCTGAGACCGTGTCCATTAGTGTCTCCTCTGAATTCGCCTCACCGGGCGTGATCCTCAATTAACCCGTCTCCGCGCAATAACTCCGATCTTTCAAGTATTCATATTCTTGTGTAATCGACGCCATCCTAAATGAGCCCGTCTCGCGTCATACCCAAAATTTCGAATATTCCTATCTAATATGATTTAAGACCTGCAAGGTTGCCAGAGTAATAATTATACACTGTTAATAATAGGCCAGAGGAGAACTGGCACCCGACTGAGTCTGGTTTCTCCCAAGGTTTATTTTCTCCATCATGCCCTGATGGAGTTTTGGTTCCTTGCCACTGTCGCCTTTGGCTTGGCTTGCTCAGTTGGGGACACTCAAATTATGATCCAAGTTACTCAACTAAATATACAAATAGAATTTATTAATTTGGTCATATATAATTCTATAAACTATCCAAATTAAACTAGCTAAATCAAATTTTGTTGCAATGTTGTCCTGTTTAACACTGTGAAGCTGCTTTGAAACAATCGTCATTGTAAAAGCGCTATATAAATAAAGTTGATTGATTGATTCGAAATTTTGGGTATGGCCTTGCGAGGCGGGCTCATTTAGGATGGCGCGTCGATTACACAAGAATATGAATACTTGAAAGATCGGAGTTATTGCGCTGGAGGCGGGTTAATTGAGGATGACGTTCGGTGAGGCGAATTCAGAGGAGACACTAATGGACACGGTCTCAGCAGACACTCCAGGATGAGCTGGTCATGTCCAGATGCAGGTCCACCATCCGATCCGGACACGGCCTGGATCCGCCGACTGCAGTAAACCTCGGGATAAACAGAGACTAACATTAGTGTGGATGCCACTCTTTTTATGATGTAACGAGTACATCAGGTGTTATGGGAAGTGTTCCGGTTCCGGCTGACCTAGTTAATGCAGCCTAACAATCAGTCATTTGATTTGAATAAAGAAAGTTAAAAATGTTCTATGTGTATGCCATAGTAAAGAGATGTGTTTTTAGTCTAGATTTAAACTGACAGAGTGTGTCTGCTTCCCGAACAATGCTAGGAAGACTGTTCCAGAGTTTAGGTGCTAAATAGGAAAAGGATCGACCGCCTGCAGTTGATTTAGATATTCTAGGTATTTTCAACTGGCCAGAGTTTAGAGACCGCAATTGACGTGATGGAGTATAATGCGTTAAGAGCTCGCTTAAGTACTGGGGAGCTAAACCATTTATTGCTTTATAAGTAATAAGCAAGATTTTAAAATTTATGCGATGTTTAATAGGAGCCAGTGCAGTGTTGACAGAACTGGACTAATATGATCGTACTTCCTGGTTCTAGTAAGAACTCGAGCTGCTGCGTTTTGGACCAGCTGGAGTTTATTTATTAGGCGAGCAGGGCAACCACCCAGTAGAGCATTACAATAATCTAGCCTTGAGCTCATGAACGCATGTACTAATTGTTCAGCATTTTGCATTGAAAGCATGTGATAATTTAGATATATTTTTAAGATGGTAGAATGCAGTTTTACAGATGCTAGAAACGTGGCTTTCAAACGAAGATTGGTATCAAAGAGCACACCCAGGTTCCTCACTGACGACGAGGACTTGACAGAGCAGCCATCGAGGGTTAGACAGTATTCTAGGGCACTACTTGTGGAGCTTTTCTGTCCAATAATTAAAAATTCAGTTTTATCTGAATTAAGTTGCAGGAAATTACTATTCATCCAATTTTTAATATCAGCTATGCATTCCGTTAATCTTGTGAATTGGTAAGTTTCATCAGGGTGTGAAGAAATATAGAGCTGAGTATCATCAGCATAACAATGAAAACTAACGTCATGCTTCCTAATGATATCTCCCAGTGGTAGCATATACAGGGTGAAAAGCAACGGTCCTAACACTGAGCCTTGCGGTACTCCATACTGAACTTGTGATCGTGTGACATCTCTTCATTTACTGCTACAAACTGATAACGCTCAGATAAGTAAGATTTAAACCATGCCAATGCAGTTCCACTAATGCCAACATAATTTTCGAGTCTATTCAAAAGAATATTGTGATCGATAGTATCGAATGCAGCGCTAAGATCGAGTAACACTAATAGAGAGATACAACCACGATCAGATGATAAGAGTAAATCATTTGTAACTCTAATTAGAGCAGTCTCTGTACTATGATACGGTCTAAATCCTGACTGGAAATCCTCACATATACAATTTCTTTCTAAAAGGAACATAATTGTGAAGACACTGCCTTTTCTAATATTTTTGATAGAAACGGTAGATTCGAGATTGGTCTGTAATTGACTAATTCTTTAGGATCAAGTTGCGTTTTTAATAAGTGGTTTAATTACAGCCAACTTAAAAGTTTTTGGTACATATCCTAATGTCAAGGATGAATTAATAATATTAAGCAGAGGATCTATGACCTCTGGAAGCATCTCTTTAATAGCCTAGTCGGTATAGGGTCAAGCATACATGTTGTTGATTTTGATGATTTGACAAGTTTAGCCAATTCTTCTCCTCCTATAGCAGTGAATGAGTGTAATTTTTCCTCAGTGAGACTACAATGTTCTGTCTGAAGTGATACTGTAGTAGGCGGCTGCATGGTTATAATTTTATTCCTAATGTTATCAATCTTACTAGTAAAGAAGTTCATAAAGTCATTACTGCTGTGTTGTTTACAAATGTCAGAAGTTGAAGCTTTATCCTTTGTTAATTTAGCCACTGTATTGAATAAATACCTAGGGTTGTGTTTGTTTTCTTCTAAAAGAGTTGAGAAATAAGCAGATCTAGCAGTTTTTATGGCCTTTCTGTATGCAATCATGCTCTCTTTCCACAAATTGCGAAAAACCTCCAGTTTTGTTTTCTTCCAGCTGCGCTCCATTTTTCTGGCTGCTGTTTTAAGGGCCCGAGTGTGCTCGTTGTACCACGCGTTGGATTATTTGCTTTAATCTTCTTTAAGCGCCGAGGAGCAACTATGTCTAAAGTGCTAGTAAAGAGAGAGTCAGTAGTTTCTGTTGCAACATCAAGTTCCTCTTGGCTATCTGTAATTCTGAGGAGATGGAACTGATGAGGAAGATTATGTATAAAGCAATGGGGCTAATGCGAAAAATTTCAAAGGGAGGGTCGTCAAAAGGGCCGATCATGAATCCTGACTCGACTTCTTTTTTAATCAGGTTATCTACGACTTCGGCTTCAGCGAGAGCAGATTGGAGATTTTTACAGATAATGTTCTGGGAAAGCGGGCATTCAGTGCCGGGTATAAAGCCGTATTTGAGTCCTGTCAGCAAATAATTTGTGAAATCTGCATCCGGGTGGTGCTCTAATTCGAAAGAAAGCCGAGAAATATTCACAGGAGTCGATAAGTAATTTTTTGTGTTTTTATTGATAGATTTTGACACCGGGCATACATAACGAGCGTGCGCTCCACCACAAAAATTGCAGATGTGTAGGAATCTACAACGTTGTCTGTAGCATTTCCCTGTATTAAAATCATTGCATGGCTGGTTGCTATCGAAACGAGGGTGATTTCTTCTAAAATCTTGGTTTGCTGAGGTGGTTGCAGGTCGTGGCACATAACTGGTCGATTTAACTTGTTTCGTATCTGGGCCGGGGGTGTAGGGGTTAATCTGGGGGCATGATGTTGTGGAATGTGCCACTGACCTGCAAACTGCGCACGAGATATTTCTGCATCCTAGAAACACCCTGCTGTGGAGATCTGTATCAAGAGCGCCCCAGTAAGCGCATTGATTCCACTGGGCAAGCCGTACGGCACATTTTGCTGAAAAGAGTTTGTGGTAAGTGTAGAAATGACTTCCCAAAGGACAACGCGAGCTAGCCTATTATTGCGAGATAGTCAATCAGCTCATGGCGCCTGTGGGGAAAACTGAACATATGATATCCGTGAACCGGGAAAAAGCAATCGAAAATTCAGGAAAAGAAAGTAAACGGGAAGAATGTGGGTTGGGGTTTTTTAGTGTGACTGAAAAATCCCCGCAGTCTATTTGACGGTTGGTGTCTGACGTAGGAAACATAGAGAGGAGAGATGACAAATCAACATCCGCACCTGCTAGGATCTGTGCCCGGATGTTTTGAGCCACCGGAGGTCGCTCCAAGGCAACGGCATTGGCTGGGACAGGCATCAGTGCTGCTGTGAGGAGAGAGAATTTAGTTAATTAATTTAGAGAGGATTTAGTCTGCAGAAGGGGGTTGGAAAAAAGAGGAGCCTGGGCTGCTTCTGGAGCTTGGAGGGAAAGGTTGTTAGGAGCATGAGGAAAAGTAGGATATGATTGAGGGATATGTGCTTGTGCTGTCGGTAGGGGCGGCATAGTGCTTGCTGGAGCTGCAGGCCACTGAAAAGGAGAAGAAGAGTTAGCAAAAGGTAGCTTGGACTGGTGGCAACCTTGTGTTTGGGCTGCTAGCATCTGCGTAGGGAGCTGAAGGCCACTGCAAATGAAAAGGGTTAGTAACTGTGGGAGGAATGAAATGAGAGGCTGGAGGCGGGTTGAAAGGCCCAGCTACAGATGCTTCTGTGGTGGGAGAAGTTGCGGTGCGAGGTTGACCCTCATTTGAAAGCAGATGGGGCCTTGGCATGGTAAAATCAGGGGCGCGACCCAGGCTTGCTGAAGGCCTGTTGTTGCGGCTCGCGTCGAGCTGGATTTTTTTGCGGAGAGGAGAAGGTGTCGAGCGAGGTGTTTCCTGAGCCCTGCGTGCTCTAGCCTTCCTGTTGGCCGTTTTGGAAGCGGGAGTAGATCTTGGACGGTGGTTGTCTTGCTGCAAGCTGACATAAAGTGCGTACAGTTCTGCTTTCGATGATTTCCGTGAGAACTGCACTTCGGAGTTTGCCAGCGCTTGCTTCAGACCTACCACCGTCCATTTCCCGATGGCTGGGATCGTTGAGACGGCTGAGATGTAAGATGACGCCGGGGAGGAAGTAGGCTGTCTCGCCGGTGGAGGCGAGGATTGGCCTCGGCGTCTTGGTGAGCGGCGACTGGAAGAGTGAGCTGGCAGCCACGCTGAGAAGCCTGGGACTCGGGTGCAGTTTCCGGCGGTGGAGGAGTGGCCCTAGGGCCGGCAGCTTGCGACAGAAAACCCCGAGGGGTGTTGGTTTCATCGTCGGAGGAGGATGATAGGATTTGCGACATGGTAGCAGACGGTCAGACCAAATGCTAAGAAAACAGTCAACGACAGGAAGGTAAATCGGCTGTCTATATACACCTCCTATCATTGATTTTTTAATGAGCTCCTCTTGTGTTCGATTAGGTTTAATTATCTGGGTCTGCTCCACTTAACAGTTTTAATTTCCTGAATGTGCTCCTCCCGAAATTTGTTTATAAAACATCAATTAATTCTACTATTTTCACTCTGGCTTAACCAGAAATTGCATGATTTCGATTGCATCTGTTTTTATATTTGTCTTTTTCTTTTTTTCTTCTCTTTTTCCTTTTTATATATATTAATTAACACCAGACATTTCTGTCATTTAATCTCATCTAGAAATGTATGTTGCAGGTGCTTTCTTTATTTGCAGCCATTTTGCAAATTATTTGTATATGTTCCTCAATGAACTATAGAAACAGCAGTTTATCTATTTATATATGTGTGTATGTGTGTGTGTGTGTGTGGAGAGAGAGAGAGAGAGAGAGAGAGAGAGAGAGAGAGAGAGAGAATTCCAAAGGGATGGGGATGCTCTCCCTTCTGATCACTTGAGAAACTCGAGGAAAGGAAAAATAAATAGTTAAAAGTTAAAAGTATATTTTCAATTGTATTTTACTTTAAAAATCAGTTTAACTCAAAAATATTTTTTATTTTTGTTTCTTTATTTAGTTGAACTTAGATCAATTTCTCCTCCCCAAATATTGAACAGCTTTACTGTCAAAATCAGAAGGCCAACGATTCTAGCCACTTATTAAGGCACCTTATACTTTAGCGTGTTAAAAAGTTTTAGGGCTTTTTCTTTAAACACTGCACTACCTTTAGCGCAGACCCGCCACTTTAAACCTCAAAGCTCGTTGCACTTCCCCACACTTCTTCTAAGTGTGGCTTTTCAGTGTGTGGACATGTTTTAGAGTTTTTCCTGCCACCGATTACTGCAGACTCGCCACATTCCACCACCTCACAGTCACAACGAGCTAATTGCTAAATCGCATTACAGATTATTCTCCCCAAAATTGACAAAGTTGGTCTTTTGCACAAAAGATCCACTTCTACCCAGCTTCATTCAGTATTTTAGAGGTTCACTGATCAGAACAACTTAAATAAGTTGCATCAAATTAAATGTAACTTAACTTAAAATGTAACTATGTCTGATACACATTCATTGGCAACACAACTGGTATTCCAAAATAACACAGTTCTTTTTAGCAGTTTCAGTCATTGTCTCAACAGTATATACAGTATTGTTCAAAATAATAGCATTACAATGTGACTAACCAGAATAATAAAGGTTTTTAGTATATTTTTTTTATTGCTACGTGGCAAACAAGTTACCAGTAGGTTCAGTAGATTCTCAGAAAACAAACAAGACCCAGCATTCATGATATGCACGCTCTTAAGGCTGTGCAATTGGGGTATTAGTTGAAAGGGGTGTGTTAAAAAAAATAGCAGTGTCTACCTTTGACTGTACAAACTCAAAACTATTTTGTACAAACATTTTTTTTCTGGGATTTAGCAATCCTGTGAATCACTAAACTAATATTTAGTTGTATGACCACAGTTTTTTAAATCTGCTTTACATCTGTGTGGCATGGAGTCAACCAACTTGTGGCACCTCTCAGCTGTTATTCCACTCCATGATTCTTTAACAACATTCCACAATTCATTCACATTTCTTGGTTTTGCTTCAGAAACAGCATTTTTGATAACACCCCACAAGTTCTCAATTGGATTAAGGTCTGGAGATTGGGCTGGCCACTCCATAACATTAATTTTGTTGGTTTGGAACCAAGACTTTGCCCGTTTACTAGTGTGTTTTGGGTCATTGTCTTGTTGAAACAACCATTTCAAGGGCATGTCCTCTTCAGCATAGGGCAACATGACCTTGTGGCGGAGGGGGCGTGGTTCTGCGAAAGCTGCAGCGGGAGAAAGAGAGCGGAGCAGAGCGGTCGGTAAGTAGGTCAAGCAGATGATAAACACCTGTCTCTGATTGTAGTAATTGGCGTGGAGAGAGCGCTTATAAGCCGCTGCCGGGAGAGAGTGAGGGAGAGAGACTTGGACTGGGACTACACGCACGCTGCGGGGAGCGAACAATAGAAACTGCTATTGCTGAGAAATTAACGGGGCGACCCATATCGTGGAACTTGAGTGTGCGAGCCACTAAGGTGTGCCGGTGTGAAACGGGGCGACCCATATCGTGGATTTTGAGTGTATACGCCAGAGAGCGTCTGCTTGTGTGTATAAAAATAGAACTGTGTAAGTCCCAGTCAAGCCGACCCCGTCTTCTTCCTTCCTTCCAACAACGAACCTCATTACAGACCTCTTCAAGTATTTTAACATATGCAAACTGATCCATGATCCCTGGTATGCGATAAATAGGCCCAACACCATAGTAGGAGAAACATGCCCATATCATGATGCTTGCACCTCCATGCTTCACTGTCTTCACTGTGTACTGTGGCTTGAATTCAGAGTTTGGGGGTCGTCTCACAAACTGCCTGTGGCCCTTGGACCCAAAAAGAACAATTTTACTCTCATCAGTCCACAAAATGTTCCTCCATTTCTCTTTAGGCCAGTTGATGTGTTCTTTGGCAAATTGTAACCTCTTCTGCACATGCCTTTTTTTTTAACAGAGGGACTTTGTGGAGGATTCTTGAAAATAGATTAGCTTCACACAGACATCTTCTAACTGTCACAGTACTTACAGGTAACTCCAGACTGTCTTTGATCATCCTGGAGGTGATCATTGGCTGAGCCTTTGCCATTCTGGTTTTTCTTCTATATCATTTTGATGGTTGTCTTCCGTTTTCTTCCACGTCTCTCTGGTTTTGCTCTCCATTTTAAGGCATTGGAGATCATTTTAGCTGAACAGCCTTTCATTTTTGCACCTCTTTATAGGTTTTCCTCTCCAATCAACTTTTTAATCAAAGTACGCTGTTCTTCTGAACAATGTCTTGAAACGACCCATTTTCCTCAGCTTTCAAATGCATGTTCAACAAGTGTTGGCTTCATCCTTAAATAGGGGCCACCTGATTCACACCTGTTTCTTCACAAAATTGATGACCTCAGTGATTGAATGCCACACTGCAATTTTTTGAACACACCCTTTCAACTAATTCAACTAATTGCCCAATTGCACAGCCTTAAGAGCGTGCATATCATGAATGCTGGGTCTCATTTGTTTTCGGAGAATCTACTGAACCTACTGGTAACTAGTTTGCCACGTAGCAATAAAAAATATACTAAAAACCTTGATTATTCTGGTTAGTCACATTGTACTGCTATTATTTTGAACAATACTGTATATCATCAGGCAGACTTAGAATCTTTAAGAAAAAGAAAATGTCTTACCTGATGAATTAATTGAGACAAATGTCTGAAATGCAGATCCGGTTCGTGTGACGCCAAGTTGTTGATCTGAAAATTCAGCTTTGTCCCCGTTATGATTGAATCACAGGACCGGATACCAGTTGCCTTGTCAAAAACTCTTTATTGCCATATGTATCAGGCATAGGAAAGAAACTTTTTGTCTTCGTGCCAGCTGTATATGTTTCTCCATTCCTCCGTTTCTCTACCCTCTCCCTTCTCCATCCTCCCTTCTCTGTCTCCCGTCTCTCATCTCATCGTCCCGTCTCTCATCTCATCGTCCCGTCTCTCATCTGAGGCAGTACACTCAATTTGGATGTTATATACTATTAACAGAGGATCTCACTAGGAAGAAACTTCCTTAGAAGGAAGAGAAACTTGTGTCCTATGTTTAAAATAGAGCTTATACTTCATGCTTACATCAGTTGAGATATATCACAAAACAAATAGATCAGCGGAAAATATAAGCCTGTATGCATCAGTGATATACATGTATGCACATTCCTGCATGGACACGCATTCTTTGTATGACCAAAATTATCTGCCTGTGTCCTTCTCCCTGCCATATGACAGTAATATTTCATGCAAACTTCAGCTCATGCATATCTCTCCTTGAAACACATGTACAGACACAGCCTGACTTACATTGTACATTGAAAAATAATAAAACATAATAATACTAAATAAAAACAACATTAAACAATAAAATTGTAATCTTCAATACGGTGCAGTTGGAACTGGAGGCCCTGGAGAAACAGATCCACGACCTCCTAGAAAGAAAGACCGATCTCAGAAACCGGCAATCGGGCACTAGAGATTTTGCGGGCTGATGCTCACAAGTCAGTAGTAAGTAATATTATCACTCCAATGTCTTCATCGCTGTGGGGCTCTTTGCTCAAGGCTCGAGCACCCAGAATGCGATCCTCCCAGGCCTCTTTCACTCTGCGCCGACACAACACGTGCCCTGGGGGATTCAGCAGCAGAAGGCACGAGCCAGGCCTTGGGCGAGGTTCTCTCCTCCTCCGCCGGCCTCGGTCTTCGAGATCTCCACCCGCAATCGCTTCTCCCTTCTTCTCGAGACGGAATGCGACGCTGTGATCATCGGGACTCCATTGTCCGGCATGTACACGCTACCTCAGCTAAAGGTAAGATGCGCAGTCACTGTTTTCCTGGTATTTGTGTTCTTGATGTCGCTGCACAGGTACCAGCGATTCTAAATGGTGACGAGAGCATCGGAGCTGTTGTACTGCACGCCGGGGTGAACGACAGCAGGCTGCGGCAGATGGAGGTTCTGAAGATGGACTTCAGGAGCCTGATTGAGACTGTTCGCAGAACATCACCCGCAACGAGGATCATCATGTCCGGGCCGCTTCCTACGTACAGATGAGGACATGAAAGGTTCCGTAGACTATTTGCCCTAAATGAATGGTTAATGTGATGGTGTTATGAACAGAAGCTGCTCTTTGTAAATAATTGGAATATTTTCTGGGAGCGGCCTAGGCTTTTCCGTGCTGATGGCCTGCACCCCAGTAGAACTGGATTGGAACTTCTGGACAACATCTCCAAGACGATATCAACATCACCATATGATTAATAAGTCAAACTACACATGAACTACAAAATCCTCTATAGGATGTAGAGAACATTTTATCATTATTAAACCAGATAATCTTAAAATAAATAACAAAAACATTCTCTAAAATTATGTCTCCTTAACATTACATCGCTTGCACCTAAACAATTTTTAAGCAGTTATTGTAAATGAAATGATCACAGATAATGGCTTTGAATTCGGACTCCAGAGTAGGAAAAAGAGGTGGCTGGTACCCTAAACTACACTTAAAAGGCGAAAGGCCTGTACCTGACACTAGAAACGAATTATGTGCGTTCTCAATCCATGAGATTCGTTGGCTCCATGAGGAAGGATTCTTGGAGACCAAACATCGTAACCCTCTCTCAAGGTCCTGGTTCGCTCGCTCAGTCTGGCCATTGCTCTGAGGATGAAATCCCGAAGACAAACTAACCGTCGCCCCTAGTAATTTACAGAACTCGCGCCAAAATTTGGACACAAATTGGGGTCCCCTGTCGGAAACCACGTCCATCAGGAGGCCATGTAAACGAAAGATGTGGTCGACGACAGCTACCGCTGTCTCCTTGGTAGACGGTAATTTAGGCAAGGGGATGAAATGTGCCATCTTCGAGAATCGGTCCACGGCGGTTAAAACAACCGTCTTGCCCTGGGAGGGCGGTAATAAAATCTAGCACAGTGTGGGACCAGGGTCTCCATGGGACAGACAGTGTTTGAAGGAGAAATCTCGGACGATACGAGCCATACCGGGCCACCGGAATCGTTGCTTAACCAAAAATCTAGTTCTATTAACCCCTGGATGACACACTACATTGGAGCAGTGACCCCACCGTATTAAGTCGGACCGAACTCCCTCCGGTACATAAAGTAGGTTCGGTGGTCCCCCGGGCGGAGGCGTTACCCCTTCTAAGGCTGCCTTACGCCGGCTTCACACTGCACGCGCTAGCAGTGCGTTGGCAGGGCAGAAGCGGTGCGTATGGAGAGCAGGAGCATGGCGTCAGTTGTGCTTTCACACTGGCTGCGTTTGTCTCGCGCAGCTGAACGCGGCACGTATATTGCAAATACAGACGAATATCATCCATTCTGTCACTTTCCCGGTGTTCTCCTCCGACCCCTGTCTGTCTCGTGCTTTGATTTATGATGGGCAGTATATATCTGCGGCAAATGCGACCGTGTTCCCCTCTGTCCCAAACACATATGCATAACATGCTGTATAAAGGTAGTTTACGTGATAAAAGTACTCTTAATGTTAAAATAAGCCTTTAGTTTTAATCATTTAAACAGGCCTTTGAAGTTTGAGCAAAAACTTCTGGCAGTGATGTGTTCTCGAGTTTTTTTTTGTTTTTTTTCACAGCGCCGGATGTCAAATGGTGTTTGTGAAACACACGGATTATATACGCGCCGCTGCGCTGCCTCTGCTGCCGGTGTGAATGCACTAATCTGTTAACATGAGCGCCGAAAAAAATACGCCCTGCTTACGCGTGCGGTGTGAAGCCGGCGTTAGCCTTCGATTCGACCTCCATTGTGAGTGTAGAGATGTTAATTATCTCAGGCAAAATGCACTCGGGAGTGGACGGGCGTTCGGAGCGGTCAAAAACGCGCAATAAAGCATTGGGTTTGATGTTCTTAGAACCCGGGCGGAACGATAGAGAAAAATCAAAGCGTCCGAAAAAAAAGAGAGCCTGCCTGGAGTTGAGTCTTTTAGCAGATCTGATATACTCCAGATTCTTATGATCAGTCCATACGATAAAAGGAACCCCCGACCCTTCTAGCCAGTGACGCCACTCCTCCAATGCAAGTTTGACTGCCAACAACTCCCTGTTACCAATGTCATAATTGCGCTTGGATGGCGACAGACGATGAGAAAAAAACACGCAAGGGTGCATCTTGTCATCCGAGGAAGAGCGCTGGGATAGAACTGCTCCTTCCCCCACCTCTGATGCGTCCACCTCCACCACGATCGGACGTAAAGGATCAGGGGTGACGAGAATGGGAGCCGAAACGAAGCAGCTCTTGAGGTTGGTAAATGCAGTTTCGGCTGCACCAGACCGCCTGAACGTCGTTCGGGGAGAGGTGAGCGCGGTCAGAGGCGCGGCTAGCTGGCTGAGGTTGCGAATAAAACGCAGATAAAAATTAGCAAAAACCTCTGTAGGGCCTTACGGGAATCTGGGATTGGCCAATCTTTCACAGCCTTAACCTTGTCAGGGTCCATGCGCATCCTCGGACGAGACGATGTAACCTAAAAATGGAACCGACTGTGCATGAAACGCGCATTTCTCCGCCTTGACATAAAGCCCATTCTCTAGCAACCTCTGTAACACTAGTCTGACGTGCTGGACATGTTCCTGGAGAGAAGAAGAAAAAATCAGTATGTCTTCCAGGTAGACATAAATTAACTGATCTACCATATCTCCCAGCACGTCATTGACTGGTGCTTGGAAGACTGCAGGGGAGATGGACA
This sequence comes from Gobiocypris rarus, assembly GCA_023029165.1. Classification (NCBI taxonomy): domain Eukaryota; kingdom Metazoa; phylum Chordata; class Actinopteri; order Cypriniformes; family Gobionidae; genus Gobiocypris; species Gobiocypris rarus. The sequence continues at coordinate 22,637,296 of CM040919.1, read as the reverse complement.
GCCCGAAGGGCATGACCAAATATTCAAAGTGCCCCCTAGGGGTATTAAATGCAGTCTTCCACTCATCCCCCTTCCTGATGCAAACCAAATGATAAGCGTTACGTAAATCCAGTTTCGTGAATATGGATGCTCCCTGCAACCTCTCGAAGGCTGAAGACATCAACGGCGAAGGATAAGTATTCTTTACCGTGATGTTATTCAACCCTTGGTAATCAATACAAGGTCGCAGCGAACCATCCTTCTTAACCACGAAAAAGAACCCGCCCCCGCTGGAGAAGAGGAAGGGCGGATGAACTTGGAAGCTTGAGAATCAGAAATGTATTTCTCCATGGCCTCCCTCTCAGGAGTAGAGAGTGAGTATAACTTGCCTTTAGATGGAGACTTGCCTAGCAGTAGATCTATAGCACAGTCATAGGGACGATGAGGAGGGAGAGAAGCAGCCCGGGACTTACTGAACACCTCCTTCGGGTCGAGATACTCTTCGGGCACGTTATATAGATACAGCGTCTCCTCCTGAAACAAAGAACTAGACACAGACGAACGGGCAGACACAAGACAAGAGGCATAGCACTGATTACTCCACGCCGTGACCGCACTGTGTCCCCAGTCAATCCTGGGGTTGTGTCTCTTGAGCCAGGGATGACCGAGGACCATCTGCGTGAGGAGAGTCAGTGAGGAGGAATTGTATAGTCTTGGTGTGGTTGCCAGATATTGTGAGTGAGATGTGGTCAGTGATGTGGGTAATGGTGGGTAAAGTCTGTCCGTTGAGGGCGTGAATTGCAATGGTGCTGGACAGGGAGGTGACGGGAATCTTGTGCAATAGTGCCAGTGTCTTGTCAATAAAATTACCCTCAGCCCCGGAGTCCACGAGGGCCTGGCAGTTGTAGGAACTGGTTGCCCACTGCAATCTTCCCGGGTGGAGAATTGCGGACGAGGAATTCCCCAACGCAGCTCCACCCGACAGTAGCCTCCTCCCTACTGTCGGGCTCGATCTTTTAACGGACATTGGTTGAGGAAATGCTCCGCCACGCCGCAGTACAAACAAAGTCCCTCCGATCTGCGGCGTTCTCTCTCCTCCCGAGAAAGCCGAGCTCTCCCCACCTGCATGGGCTCGGGATCGTTGGTAGGGCTGACCGTGTCCACTTTGAAGAGCTCTGTGGTTCTTCTCATGCGTGGATGTGATTCGAGACGAGAGTCAACTCGAAGTGCTAGTGTCATGAGTCCGTTGAGATCAGTGGGTAGATCTAACGTGTAAATCTCTTGCTGGACACGATCAGCCAACCCATGCAGGAAACGGTCCCACTGGGCGGCCTCGTTCCATCCACACTCTGCGGCCAGTGTTCGGAAGTCTATGATGTAGTCAGAAACAGATCTTTGGCCCTGATGAAGTTCGGCAAGATCGGTCGAAGACTAGTTTCATCTCTTCCGAGACTGCAAGGAACGAGACACAACACAGATCTTTGCTCACCCAGACTGCCGTCCCCCAGCGCGCCGCACGTCCCTTCAGTAAATTAATAACCCCACTCGTGAAGTCTCACTGGCGAACAAGGTAGGTTGAAGAGAGAAGAACAATAAATAACTCGTAAGAAATGATCTGCACAGATCAGGCTCACCCGCATAGCGCTCAGGCATGGGAATCCGGGGTTCGTGCGGGTTGATGTTAACGGCTGCCTGGGGAAACGGCAGCGGTGGTGGTGGCGCAGTGGGAACACGTAATTGCTGGATCTGGGCCGAGAGCTCGGACACCTGCTTCGCCATCACCTGCATCGCCTGGGCAGCCGCAGTGGTTTGTTGCTCTTGACGATCCATCCTCTGACTGTTCTCGTTGAGATATACTTTAAGTTCATTCAATTTCCAGTTGAAGACTGGAAAAATGTTGCCTGGTCTGATGAGTCTCGATTTCTGTTGAGACATTTAGATGGTAGAGTCAGAATTTGGCATAAACCGAATGAGAACATGGATCCATCATGCCTTGTTGGTAAGCATGCTGTGCAGGCTAGTGGTGTAATGGTCCGGGGGATGTTTTCTTGGCACACTTTAGGCCCCTTAGTGCCAATTGGGCATCGTTTAAATACCACGGTCTACCTGAGCATTGTTTCTGACCATGTCCATCCCTTTAAGACCACCATGTATAATGCACCATGTCACAAAGCTCGAATCGTTTCAAATTGGTTTCATGAATATGACAATGTGTTCACTGTACTAAAATGGCCCCCACAGTCACCAGATCTCAACCCAATAGAGAATATTTGGGATGTGGTGGAACGGGAGCTTCGTGCCCTGGATATGCATCCCACAAATCTTCATCAACTGGAAGATGCTATCCTATCAATATGAGCCTATCAATATGTGTGTGTGTGTGTGTGGGCATGTTTTTGTGAAATATCAGGACACAAATGTGTATAATGACATGGGTAAAACATACGTATTACAAAAAGATGGTGAAATATGAGGACATTCCCCATGTCCTCACTTTTCAAAAGGCTTATAAATCACACAGGATGAGGTTTTTTTTCACAGAAAGTAAATTGCGCCGTCTCCTGTGATGGGTAGGTTTTGGGGCAGGGGCAGAGGCAGAGGCAGTGTAGGGGGATAGAAAATACTGGTTGTACAGTATAAAATGCATTACGCCTATGGAATGTCCCCACATTTCACAAAAACAAACGTGTGTGTGTGTGTGTGTGTGTGTGTGTGTGTGTGTGTGTGTGTGTGCGATTAATGGTTAAACAGTGTAAATTAATGGTGTGTTGGGCTAACCAGAGCTCTTTTTAAAACATACTTTGTTCTTCTTTATAAATATATGCATTCTTTAGGTAGGAATAAAATACAATCCTCTTTCAGACAGGTGTCTGTCCGGATTTGTGTATAAATGCAAGACGTCACAGTAGGCTATTCAATTTGTTTCATTTTGTGAAAAAAAAAAGGATATGTAAACGTGTAGATGTGCACGTTTGTTCGTGGATGTGTGTCGTTTGGAGGAAACGATCTGTCACTGCTTGCACAGAGCGCATATGAGGAAAACACTCGGACAGTGTGTGAAATAGTATTACAATAAGGGAAAAGTGCCCATAGTTACCAAATTACCATTAATAGTGTTCAAATATAGGCCATAACACCTCCATAACACCATAACACCTCAGCAGCGCCACAGGCTGATTGCCTCCATGCTACGCCGCATTGAAGCAGTCATTTCTGCAAAATGATTCCCAACCAACTATTGAGTGCATAACTGAACATAATTATTTGAAGGTTGACTTTTTTGTATTAAAAATACTTTTATTTTATTGGTTGGATGAAATATGCAAATTTTTTTAGATAGGAATTTTGGGTTTTCATGAGCTGTATGCCAAAATCATCAGTATTAAAACAATAAAAGACCTGAAATATTTCAGTTGGTGTGCAATGAATCTAAAATTCATGAAATATATTAATTTTTATCATTGCATTATGGAAAATAATTAACTTTTATCACAATATGCAAATTTTTTGAGAAGGACCTGTATTCTGTGAAGACTGAACTTGAGGCCACGGGTGATCTGCCTCCCGTAGCTCGCACACATCTTCCTCTGCTTCGCCATCATTTTCCGACTAAACGCGCGCTAATTATAAGTGGATGATGCGTAGCCACGACTTGTGTCGTGAAGCAGCCTCTCCAACGTTTTGCGAGACTTGCGAACAAGTCATTATTTGACAGTAGCGGAGGAACGCCAATGAATGTAACGAAGTAAAAGTACAGTTTTTTCACAAGAAATGTACTCGAGTAAGAATAAAAGTACCCAACTTTAAATATAGCCTATTCTAAAAGTACAAGTTACCCAAAAAATGTACTCAAGTAAATGTGACGAAGTAAATGTAATTTGTTTCTACCCACCTCTGCAGAACGTTACCAATTTGTCTATTTAAACAGGGAAAAATCTTTGAGAACATTGTTAAATTATGGAGTGCCACAAGGTTCTGTGTTAGGCCCTTTGTTAATCTCAATATATATGCTGCCACTTGGTAATATTATAAGAAGACATGGAATTAGTTTCCACTGTTATGCCGATGATACTCAGTTATATATTTCAGCTCGACCAGATGAAATCCCTAAATTATCCAAGCTGTCAGAGTGTGTTAAAGATATAAAATATTGGCTGAGCTGTAATTTTCTCCTATCAAATTCAGATAAGACTGAGGTATTACTTATTGGACCAAAAACCTGTACACAAAATCTATTAGCATATAATTTGCACTTAGAAGGCTGTACCATTACTTCATCCTCTACAGTTAAAGACCTGGGTGTTATATTAGACAGCAACTTATCTTTTGCAAATCATATTGCAAATGTTACAAAAACAGCCTTCTTCCACCTCAGAAACATTGCTAAGCTACATAACATGCTATCTGTTTGTGATGCAGAAAAGTTAGTTCATGCATTCATGACCTCTAGACTAGATTACTGTATTGCATTACTAGCAGGATGTTCTGCATCCTCAATAAACAAGCTTTTAGTCCAAAATGCAGCTGCTAGAGTACTTATTAGGTCACGAAAAAATGATCATATTTTCACCAATTTTCTCATTGCTACACTGGTTACCTATTAAGTTCCATATCAATTATAAAGTATTGCTACTGACTTATAAGGCCCTAAACGCTTTAGCTCCTGTGTATTTAACTAATCTTCTATCGCCCTATAACCCATCACGATCTTTACGATCACTAAACTCTGGGCTTCTGGTAGAACCTAGGATATCCAAGTCCACTAAAGGAGGAAGAACGTTCTCACATTTGGCACCTAAACTTATGGAATAGCCTACCTAATAATGTTCGGGGCTCAGACTCACTCTCCCAGTTTAAATCTAGATTAAAGACGCATCTCTTTAGCCAAGCATTCCCATAATGCTTCTCATAATCTTGTACTACAATTATATGAGTGCACATGTCTTTGCTTAATGCTTTGAACAGCAGCTATGCCAATTATTTTCCTGTTCTGTTTTATCTTGGGACGCCCGTCCCGATGTTGTCACATGCCTGTCCTGTCTCGTGTTGCACATGTGGTGTTTTGTCATGTTAGGACATGTGCTCTGTCATCGTTAGATCCCACGCCCTTGCTATCTTGTTATTGGTTTATTTGCCCCACCTGTGTTCCCTCATTCCCAGCTTGATTTCTCCCCTTTATAAGTTCCTGTGTGTTTGCAGTCCTTGTCGGATCGTTGTATTGTCTACGTCTCCCAGTCCCCCGTGTCGGTATGTTCAGTTTTTTATGTATTTCTAGTTTATGTATTTTTCCCCCCTCGTGGGTTTTGTTTTGTAGTTTGTTTTGTTTTGTTTTATATTAAATCCTATTTTCTGCTCTTGAGTCCTCGCACCTGTTTGTCCTTTGTATGTTAATGTGACAGAACGATCCGACCACTTGAGGACTCAGCAGGACTCGTTTTTTTGTTTTGTTTGTTTGTTCATATCAGATGGAGTTTTGGAAAGAACTGCAGGTGATGCGTTACCTGAACGCCAAGTACATCCGGCAACAGGGGACGGATGTACGACAGTTTGCAGGCCTGTTCCTCAGAGAGGTGGACCATTTTAAGCTCAACGAGGCAGAGTGGAAGGAGACTTTTAATCTCTGCCTCGACATGCCTCTCGGTCCAGAGGTAACGGAGAGGATGGGAGGTCTGGGATTCTGGGAATTCGTGGACCGTCTGGGCTCCAGTCCCTCCATGGTCCCAGTTCCGGTGGCCCGAGTACCGGTGGTTCGTATTCCGGTGGATCGTGTTCCAGTGGATCGTGTATCAGTGGTCCCTGCTCCAGTGGCCCTGAGACCGGTGGTCCTGAGGCAGAGGAGGAGAAAGGCTTCCTCAATGCCTGTTCCGGTGGATCGTGTTCCGTTGGATCGTGTGCCGGTGGTCACTGTGCCGGTGGTCCCAGTCCCGGTGGATCGTGTTCCGGTGGTCCCAGTCCCGGTGGATCTTGTTCCGGTGGATCGTATTCCGGTGATCCCTGTTCCGGTGGTCTCTGTGCCGGTGGTCCCAGTCCCGGTGGATCGTGTCCCGGTGGATCGTGTTCCGGTGGTCCCTGTGCCGGTGGATCGTGTTCTGGTGGATCGTGTTCCGGTGTTCCCAGTGCCGGTGGTCCCAGTGCCGGTGGATCGTATTCCGGTGATCCCTGTTCCGGTGGATTGTGTGCCGGTGGTCCCTGTGCCGGTGGTCCCGGTGGTGCCGGTGGTCCCAGGGCCGGCGGACTCTGTGCTGGATGTGCCGCCCCGGCGCCCTGCTCTTGTCGCGCCTCCCCGGCGTCCTGCTCTGCCCGCACCGCCCCGGCGTCCTGCTCTGCCCGCGCCGCCCCGGCGCCCTGCTCTGTCCGCGCCGCCCCGGCGCCCTGCTCTTCCCGCGCCGCCCTGCTCTTCCCGCGCCGCAACTACGACCTGCTCTTCCAGCGTCGCAAAGACGCCCTGCTCTTCCAGCGCCGCAAAGACGCCCTGCTCTGCCCGCTCCGCCCCGGCGCCCTGCTCTTTCGCGCCGGCCCGGCGCCTGCTCTGCCAGCGCCTCCCGGCGCCTGCTCTGCCAGCGCCGCCCGGCGCCCTGCTCTTCCAGCGCTGCGGCGCCCTGCTCTTCCCGCGCTGCAACAACGCCCTGCTCTGCCCGCGGCGGCCTCCTGATCTCTGCTGGCCGACCCAGCCGCCTGAACTCTGCTGGCCGACCCGGCCGCCTGAACTCTGCTGGCCGACCCGGCCGCCTAAACTCTGCTGGCCGACCCGGCAGCCTGAACCCTGCTGGCCGCCCCGGCCGCCTGAACCCTGTTGGCCGTCCCGGCCGCCTGAACTCTGCTGGCCGACCCGGCCGCCTGAACCCTGTTGGCCACCTGAACTCTGCTGGCCGCCCCGTCCGCCTGAACGCTGCGGGAGGCCTCGGCCTCCTGAACTTTTTGTTATCCCCGTCCCTCCCTTGTTTTCCCCTTCCTTGTCTGTCCCTCCCATCCCTCCCTGGTCTGTCCCTCCCGTCCCTCCCTGGTCTGTCCGCGCCGTCCCGGCGCCCTGCTCTGTCCGCGCCGCCCCGGCGCCCTGCTCTGCCCGCGCCGCCCTGCTCTTCCCGCACTGCAACAACGCCCTGCTCTTCCCGCGCCGCCTGAACTCTGTTGGCCCCCCCGGCATCCTGATCTCTGCTGGCCGACCTGGCCGCCTGAACTCTGCTGGCCGACCCGGCCGCCTGAACCCTGCTGGCCGCGCCGGCAGCCTGAACCCTGCTGGCCGCCCCAGCCGCCTGAACTCTGCTGGCCGACCCGGCCGCCTGAACCCTGTTGGCCGCCTGAACTCTGCTGGCTGCCCCGGCCGCCTGAACGCTGCGGGAGGCCTCGGCCTCCTGAACTTTTTGTTATCCCCGTCCCTCCCTTGTTTTCCCCTTCCTTGTCTGTCCCTCCTCCCTCTCCGTCCCTCCCTTGTTTTCCCTTCCTTGTCTGTCCCTCCCGTCCCTCCTGGTCTGTCCCTCCCCTCCCTCCTGGTCTGTCCCTCCCCTCCCTCCTGGTCTGTCCCTCCCCTCCCTCCCTGGTCTGTCCCTCCCCTCCCTGGTCTGTCCCTCCCCTCCTGGTCTGTCCCTTCCTCCCTGGTCTGTCCCTCCCTGGTCTGTCCCTCCAGTCCCGCCCTGGTCTGTCCCTCCCGTCCCGCCCTGATCGGTCCTCTGTCCCCGGGTCTGTCCGTCCCGGTCCATTCCGCCCTGGTCTGTCTTTCCCGCCCCGGTCTGTCTTTCCCGCCCCGCCATGGGCTAGTGGAGCGTCTGGTAGCCGCTCCGTAGGGAAGGGGTAATGTCACATGCCTGTCCTGTCTCGTGTTGCACATGTGGTGTTTTGTCATGTTAGGACATGTGCTCTGTCATCGTTAGATCCCACCCCCTTGTTATCTCGTTATTGGTTTATTTGCCCCACCTGTGTTCCCTCATTCCCAGCTTGATTTCTCCCCTTTATCAGTTCCTGTGTGTTTGCAGTCCTTGTCGGATCGTTGTATTGTCTACGTCTCCCAGTCCCCCGTTCAGTTTATATGTATTTCTAGTTTATGTATTTTTCCCCCTTCGTGGGTTTTGTTTTGTAGTTTGTTTTGTTTTGTTTTATATTAAATCCTATTTTCTGCACTTGAGTCCTCGCACATGTTTGTCCTTTGTATGTTAACGTGACAGATGTAACCATAGAGTCCGTCAGCTCTAGCCTCTCATACAGACTGATGACCATCACCTGTGAGGATACAATTTCAAATCCTGCAATAACTTCAGATGACCATCACCTGTGAAGAGATGACTCCAACTCCTGCGAGGACTTCAGATGACGCAGCTACATCAACTGCTCTTTTCCTTAAACCTAATCATTGCTACATGTATTTCACTTCATTGTGCCCTAATTTAATTCATTAATAAACTGATAAATACACTGTTAGCTGATCTGTGTCCTTTGTACATTTCTGAAATACATAATGTGGACAAATCACTTTAAATTGTAATGTAGCCATATGCATTTTCTGTGAAGCTGCTTTGAAACGATATGTATTGTGAAAAGCGCTATACAAATAAATGTGAATTGAATTGAATTGTTTGAGTAAAATGTACTTGACACAGAATATCACAAAGTTACTTAATTTAATAATTTTATTTAAATAGGTAAGTAGATTTTACTTAATTCAATATGTAAAATTCCCATTAAACATCTGCCTGCAAAAACTTGAAAAAAAAAGTAATTCTACTTATTGTCTTTAGTGTAGGACACTTCAAATAATACTATAGCTCTACCATCCTGCATGTTAAGAAAAAAATATGTTAGTGTAGTTGACATGAAGGTATGTTATTAGTCATAGGCTCATGAGATAGATCCTCTAGAGCTTTATAAATAATAGAGTCAATAGATGAACTGAGAAGAGCACTCCAAGCACCCCCACCCACACACACCTGTCCGCAGGTCCGTGACCCCTGCGTCATGCTCACTGTAACACTAACCCTCCGCATAACCTGCCTGCACAGGTAATCAATCCACCCAGACACGCACCTGTAATTAGAAGGTGATAATGAATGTGTCCATCAAGATAAGGCATTGTTTGGCATTGTACATCAGTATGTTTACTCTGCCAATAGTTCTTGGAGTGGAACCGATTTTATTGTGATGCTATATACTACAGTCTGTTTGATTAGGAGTTTTTTTTTTGTGTTTAAGTTGGAATTTTCATAAACTTAAAATTAAAGATTGGGGCATAATTTTTTTGTGAGAATCAATTTAAATTGAACCTGTTCCTTACACAATGCTTTCCTGCTGAGTGGTTTATGTTTGTAACTACTAAATGGTATTTAGTCAAGTCACCTTTATTTATAAAGCATTTTTTTTACAATGCCAATTGTTTCAAATAAGCATCACAGTGTTAAGCAGAAAAACATTGCAACATAATTTTATTCGGCTGTACAGCCGCTCTGGAGAAAATGATGTCATCCAGCTAATTTCAATTTTCATTTAGTGTCAATGCGGGCAGATCAGTAATATAGTTGAAAATGTTGTGTCCCCAGCTGAGCAAGCCAAAAGCCAAAGGCAATGGTGGCAAGGAACCAAAACTCCTTCAGGGGCCAGAATGGAGACAAAAAAAAACAGGCTACGCCAGGTTAGAAAGATATATCGGATATTTGAATGAACTAATAATTTCTGTTTCTGCATTCAGCCTATGGGGAGTTAAACGAATGACTCAAACCCGAAGACTCGAGAGATGAACTAATCAATTATGTTTCCTGTACAGAACATATGGGATGTTGCACATGTGCAGTCAACAAAAAAATGAACGAATCGCTCTCTGAGACAACCCGTTGTTCTCAAGTCATATTAAAGATTTGTTCAAAATGAATGAATCCTTCATGAACGACACATCACTAAAAACAATAATTTAACACAGTGGTTTTCAAACCTGTCCTGGAGGACCACCAGCCCTGCCATTTTGTGTGTCTCCCTCATCTATCACACCTGATTCAACTCATCAGCTCATTACTAGAGACTGCAAGACCTGAAAGGGGTGTGTCTGATATAGAGAGACATACAAAATGTGCAGGGCTGGTGGTCCTCCAGGACAGGTTTGAAAACCACTGATTTAACAGATTTAAACAATATAAATTGATAATGTTCAATGTGTATGCTATAATAAAGAGATGTGTTTTTAGTCTAAATTTAAACTGTCTACTTCCCGAACAATGCTAGGAAGACTATTCCAGAATTTAGGTGCTAAAAATGATTGACCGCCTGCAGTTGATTTTGTCAACTGCCCAGAATTTAGTGACCGCAATAGACAAGGCACGTATATACAGGTCCTTCTCAAAAAATTAGCATATTGTGATAAAGTTCATTATTTTCCATAATGTAATGATAAAAATTAAACTTTCATATATTTTAGAGTCATTGCACACCAACTGAAATATTTCAGGTCTTGTATTGTTTTAATACTGATGATTTTGGCATACAGCTCATGAAAACCTCAAAAAATATGCATATCATGAAAAGGTTCTCTAAACGAGCTATTAACCTAATCATCTGAATCAACTAATTAACTCTAAACACCTGCAAAAGATTCCTGAGGCTTTTAAAAACTCCCAGCCTGGTTCATTACTCAAAACCGCAATCATGGGTAAGACTGCCGACCTGACTGCTGTCCAGAAGGCCATCATTGACACCCTCAAGCGAGAGGGTAAGACACAGAAAGAAATTTCTGAACGAATAGGCTGTTCCCAGAGTGCTGTATCAAGGCACCTCTGTGGGAAGGAAAAAGTGTGGCAAAAACGCTGCGAGAAGAGGTGACCGGACCCTGAGGAAGATTGTGGAGAAGGACCGATTCCAGACCTTGGGGGACCTGCGGAAGCAGTGAACTGAGTCTGGAGTAGAAACATCCAGAGCCACCGTGCACAGCCGTGTGCAGGAAATGGGCTACAGGTGCCGCATTCCCCAGGTCAAGCCACTTTTGAACCAGAAACAGCGGCAGAAGCGCCTGACCTGGGCTACAGAGAAGCAGCACTTTACTGTCCCTCAAATTTTGCATGTCATTCAGAAATCAAGGTGCCAGAGCCTGGAGGAAGACTGGGGAGAAGGAAATGCCAAAATGCCTGAAGTCCAGTGTCAAGTACCCATATTCAGTGATGGTCTGGGGTGCCATGTCAGCTGCTGGTGTTGGTCCACTGTGTTTTATCAAGGGCAGGGTCAATGCAGCTAGCTATCAGGAGATTTTGGAGCACTTCATGCTTCCATCTGCTGAAAAGCTTTATGGAGATGAAGATTTCGTTTTTGGCACCTGTGCCAAAACCACTGGTAAATGGTTTGTTGACCATGGTATTACTGTGCTCAATTGGCCTGCCAACACTCCTGACCTGAACCCCATAGGGAATCTGTGGGATTTGTGAAGAGAAAGTTGAGAGACGCAAGACCCAACACTCTGGATGAGCTTAAGGCCGCTATCGAAGCATCCTGGGCCTCCATAATACCTGATTGCCTCCATGCCACGCCGCATTGAAGCAGTCATTTCAGCAAAGGATTCTCCAACAAGTGTCGAGTGCATAACTGAACATAATTATTTGAAGGTTGACTTTTTTTGTATTAAGAACACTTTTCTTTTATTGGTCAGATGAAATATGCTATTTTTTTTAGATAGGAATTTTGGGTTTTCATGAGCTGTATGCCAAAATCATCAGTATTAAAACAATAAAAGACCTGAAATATTTCAGTTGGTGTGCAATGAAATACATTATGTGGACAAATCACTTTAAATTGTAATGTAGCCATATGCATTTTCTGTGAAGCTGCTTTGAAACGATATGTATTGTGAAAAGCGCTATACAAATAAATGTGAATTGAATTGAATTGTTTGAGTAAAATGTACTTGACACAGAATATCACAAAGTTACTTAATTTAATAATTTTATTTAAATAGGTAAGTAGATTTTACTTAATTCAATATGTAAAATTCCCATTAAACATCTGCCTGCAAAAACTTGAAAAAAAAAGTAATTCTACTTATTGTCTTTAGTGTAGGACACTTCAAATAATACTATAGCTCTACCATCCTGCATGTTAAGAAAAAAATATGTTAGTGTAGTTGACATGAAGGTATGTTATTAGTCATAGGCTCATGAGATAGATCCTCTAGAGCTTTATAAATAATAGAGTCAATAGATGAACTGAGAAGAGCACTCCAAGCACCCCCCACCCCACACACACCTGTCTGCAGGTCCGTGACCCCCTGCGTCATGCTCACTGTAACACTAACCCTCCGCATAACCTGCCTGCACAGGTAATCAATCCACCCAGACACGCACCTGTAATTAGAAGGTGATAATGAATGTGTCCATCAAGATAAGGCATTGTTTGGCATTGTACATCAGTATGTTTACTCTGCCAATAGTTCTTGGAGTGGAACCGATTTTATTGTGATGCTATATACTACAGTCTGTTTGATTAGGAGTTTTTTTTTTGTGTTTAAGTTGGAATTTTCATAAACTTAAAATTAAAGATTGGGGCATAATTTTTTTGTGAGAATCAATTTAAATTGAACCTGTTCCTTACACAATGCTTTCCTGCTGAGTGGTTTATGTTTGTAACTACTAAATGGTATTTAGTCAAGTCACCTTTATTTATAAAGCATTTTTTTTACAATGCCAATTGTTTCAAATAAGCATCACAGTGTTAAGCAGAAAAACATTGCAACATAATTTTATTCGGCTGTACAGCCGCTCTGGAGAAAATGATGTCATCCAGCTAATTTCAATTTTCATTTAGTGTCAATGCGGGCAGATCAGTAATATAGTTGAAAATGTTGTGTCCCCAGCTGAGCAAGCCAAAAGCCAAAGGCAATGGTGGCAAGGAACCAAAACTCCTTCAGGGGCCAGAATGGAGACAAAAAAACAGGCTACGCCAGGTTAGAAAGATATATCGGATATTTGAATGAACTAATAATTTCTGTTTCTGCATTCAGCCTATGGGGAGTTAAACGAATGACTCAAACCCGAAGACTCGAGAGATGAACTAATCAATTATGTTTCCTGTACAGAACATATGGGATGTTGCACATGTGCAGTCAACAAAAAAATGAACGAATCGCTCTCTGAGACAACCCGTTGTTCTCAAGTCATATTAAAGATTTGTTCAAAATGAATGAATCCTTCATGAACGACACATCACTAAAAACAATAATTTAACACAGTGGTTTTCAAACCTGTCCTGGAGGACCACCAGCCCTGCCATTTTGTGTGTCTCCTCATCTATCACACCTGATTCAACTCATCAGCTCATTACTAGAGACTGCAAGACCTGAAATGGGTGTGTCTGATATAGAGAGACATACAAAATGTGCAGGGCTGGTGGTCCTCAGGACAGGTTTGAAACCACTGATTTAACAGATTTAAACAATATAAATTGATAATGTTCAATGTGTATGCTATAATAAAGAGATGTGTTTTTAGTCTAAATTTAAACTGTCTACTTCCGAACAATGCTAGGAAGACTATTCCAGAATTTAGGTGCTAAAATGATTGACCGCCTGCAGTTGATTTTGTCAACTGCCCAGAATTTAGTGACCGCAATAGACAAGGCACGTATATACAGGTCCTTCTAAAAAATTAGCATATTGTGATAAAGTTCATTATTTTCCATAATGTAATGATAAAAATTAAACTTTCATATATTTTAGAGTCATTGCACACCAACTGAAATATTTCAGGTCTTTTATTGTTTTAATACTGATGATTTTGGCATACAGCTCATGAAAACCTCAAAAATATGCATATCATGAAAAGGTTCTCTAAACGAGCTATTAACCTAATCATCTGAATCAACTAATTAACTCTAAACACCTGCAAAAGATTCCTGAGGCTTTTAAAAACTCCCAGCCTGGTTCATTACTCAAAACCGCAATCATGGGTAAGACTGCCCGACTGCTGTCCAGAAGGCCATCATTGACACCCTCAAGCGAGAGGGTAAGACACAGAAAGAAATTTCTGAACGAATAGGCTGTTCCCAGAGTGCTGTATCAAGGCACCTCTGTGGGAAGGAAAAAGTGTGGCAAAAAACGCTGCACAACGAGAAGAGGTGACCGGACCCTGAGGAAGATTGTGGAGAAGGACCGATTCCAGACCTTGGGGGACCTGCGGAAGCAGTGAACTGAGACTGGAGTAGAAACATCCAGAGCCACAGCCGTGTGCAGGAAATGGGCTACAGGTGCCGCATTCCCCAGGTCAAGCCACTTTTGAACCAGAAACAGCGGCAGAAGCGCCTGACCTGGGCTACAGAGAAGCAGCACTTTACTGTCCCTCAAATTTTGCATGTCATTCAGAAATCAAGGTGCCAGAGCCTGGAGGAAGACTGGGAGAAGTAAATGCCAAAATGCCTGAAGTCCAGTGTCAAGTACCCATATTCAGTGATGGTCTGGGGTGCCATGTCAGCTGCTGGTGTTGGTCCACTGTGTTTTATCAAGGGCAGGGTCAATGCAGCTAGCTATCAGGAGATTTTGGAGCACTTCATGCTTCCATCTGCTGAAAAGCTTTATGGAGATGAAGATTTCGTTTTTGGCACCTGTGCCAAAACCACTGGTAAATGGTTTGTTGACCATGGTATTACTGTGCTCAATTGGCCTGCCAACACTCCTGACCTGAACCCCATAGGGAATCTGTGGGATTTGTGAAGAGAAAGTTGAGAGACGCAAGACCCAACACTCTGGATGAGCTTAAGGCCGCTATCGAAGCATCCTGGGCCTCCATAATACCTGATTGCCTCCATGCCACGCCGCATTGAAGCAGTCATTTCAGCAAAAGGATTCTCCAACAAGTGTCGAGTGCATAACTGAACATAATTATTTGAAGGTTGACTTTTTTTGTATTAAGAACACTTTTCTTTTATTGGTCAGATGAAATATGCTATTTTTTTTAGATAGGAATTTTGGGTTTTCATGAGCTGTATGCCAAAATCATCAGTATTAAAACAATAAAAGACCTGAAATATTTCAGTTGGTGTGCAATGAATCTAAAATATATGAAAGTTTAATTTGTATCATTACATTATGGAAAATAATGAACTTTATCACAATATGCAAATTTTTTTAGAAGGACCTGTGTATGTGTGTGTGTGTATATATATATAGGCAAGTTTATTTAAATAGCACACTTCATACACAATGGCAATTCAAAGTGCTTTACATAAGAAATAAGAAAACAAGGATAATTAAAACAGTTGTAAAGAGAATAAAAAAAATACAAATCAAAATGGTGATGAATAGATCCCTATCTGCCTGATTCTCTAAATTCGGGTACCCCTATCTGAGATGGAAGAGATGGAGCAGTTTCGCAAGTTGGTCCGGGACGGGCTCCAGAAGGGGACATAACCTATGTTATGGCCTCCCCTTTCTTGAGTCCACTTCTTTGCACTGTCTGCTACCTGAAGCAGAATGAAGTGAAGCAAACTGCTCTCCTTTCCAATCCAATCCCTTCCAGTCAGACAGCCCTAACCAAAAATAATAATCAACAGATACATAAAAAAATAGAAATATACAGTTGTAAAGAGAATTAAAAAGAATAAAATGATGACATAGATATAACAACAATAACCAAAGATAAGAACAAAGGTTAACTAAAACAGTTATAAAAATAATAAAAAGATGATGCATAGATAATTTGGCAATCGCCAGTATTAGGAAACTTGAAAAAAAAGATCACAATTTAATGAATCCGACTACGCCACCTTGGTGGAGGACTAGGGAAATACTCCTAATAAGGACACAGGTAAGTTTTTATCACGGAAGGCAAAGAAATGTCTACAGAGACGTGAGTATCAATACAAAAACGTTATTATAAAACATTAAAAAGTTATGTCCGGGGACATGCCCAAAAACACAATTCTCCAGGGCCAGGGGTCACAGGAACGAGGTAGGACGGCTGCTCCTCAACTTCACAACACATTGGCACCACACGCACACACACCCTAAAGCAGTTGTATCAGTACACACACAGCAGACTGTGAAACACGCCACCGGATGGACGCAGCTAGCCTTCCCCGTTCCACAACGAATCCACTCTGGCTCCTGGAGAAAGAGAAAACACATGAACAAACAAAATTGCAGAATTTACACAAATAACAATAAACAATAAGGGAAAACCACAAAAAATTACATTTACAGATGCGGTGCACAGGCTGCCTAAAGACACCTGCTACAAAAGCGGGTGGGCAGAGCCTGGATGGCACCAGCAGGACAATGAATAAATTTAAGAAAATTATACACTTTGATAACAAAACAGAATAATACACTGTAAAGAAAATAAATAGATAATCTGAAACTGAAAATCAAAACCAAAACGGCACTGATGCATTTGAACAGAGTATAAAGAAACCCACAAGCAAAACAGCAAAGGCGTTACGGATAGCGCCTCGGCAAGAAAGGGGAATTGAACATCGATTTCTGATCCCCATTCTACAATTGTTAAACAAATCAGAATGTTAGACTAGATTCACCAAACCCCAAATGTGAGAAAGGGAGAGACATACTTACAACTAGGTTAGATAAACACCAAACACAAAGTTGTATGGATACTCATTACAGGCTAAGTGCATCAGTCCGTCGACCAGCATTTAAACACCTGCCATTGTCGCTATCCTAATAGCAATATGCAATAAATACCACACAAGTGACCAGGAGATTTAAGATGAACAAAACATACCTGAGCGAACTCCGCCACAGTGCAGACTGTGCAGCCACCAACACTGCTCTAAACCATAAACAGCACATATTATCACGTATCACAGCCTTATGCAGTTCACATTACACCATCGGCAGCCCAACATACCTGTATATAAATGGGAACGGAAAAAGAAATGCAAGAGGGAGGTTGAAAACCCTGAATCAGGGTACAAAACCCGCCAAAATAAGGGTCCTTAAATACCATGGCTGCTTACACCTCATTGATTTACCCACCATACTTATGCAGGCAAATAATTAACTTATCCTGCCACAAATGAGGTGTAAGCAGGCCAATAATAATAATAATAATAATAATTAACTTATCCTGCCACATTCTACCCCTGATTTTTTTGGCATAATGGCAGCTCGTGTACACCCCTCCGCAGCCTGAGGTAGACGGTGCGGATTTGAATGGTGGCCTGCAGTGGTACGCCCAGTTCTCCGCAATGGGGCACCGTCTGTACATGTGGTGTACTAGTCGGGAATTTCGAGGCCCCCAGCCACTGGGGTCCCCTCATTAGCACCCATCAGCCTACTCTGTGACGTAAGTGTGCCCGGGGAACCTGAGAAATTAGCCCCTGAGTTACCGGAGGAACCTCCGGCACCAACATCAGCAGATCGACATCTTCTGATGAAACTTTCACTAAAGGCACTTCTTCCTTCAAGACAGGGAGACCATTCGAGTTTGGGGCTCGACCATCCTTCTGGATCCGTCCCTTCAAGGCAGAGCGATGAATGCATCAAACCTTTCCAACATCATCTATTGGTGCAATGGTGTAAACAGCTCCACCCTCCTTAGGTGCCTTTACGATCTGATACACCACTGGACGCCACAGGTCCTAAATTTTATGACAACCTCTTGCACCATACTCTCATAAATAAACTAACTGGCCCTCCCCCAGTGGTGCTACACGAACAAGGGCATTATGGTACACTGTTCGCACTCTTGACACCTTTGTGCCACATCAGATGTCAGGCCTGGCCAATAGCAGCGCTGCCGCAGCAACTCAATGGTACATTTTACTCCCTTGTGGCCGTGCTCCTGGTGTAGTAGTATCAGAACTTCATGACGCAATAATGATGGTAACACCACTTGGAGTACTTCTCCTCCCCCATCCAAGCGGAAAACTCGACGGTATAAAACTCTGTTCTGCACACAGAAACGGTTCCACTGGCGTAGCAGATTCACAGCAGCTTTAGGCAACTGTCAACTCTCCTCAGTACTAGAAGGAACCCCATACCTCCAAAAACTCAACACCTCACCTATCACAGGGTCCTCTTCCTACAATGCCTGCATGTTAACAGCCAAACCAGGCAGTGCAGTAACTGCTGCTTGAGAACCCACCGCTGTCTCCTCGACCGGCCTTATGTTACCTGGGAGAGCTGTACAGGGAACAAACCTTTCCAGCTCGCCTTGACTAGAGGGGCCCTGCTGGGAGAGGGCATCTGCATTCCGGTTGCTTCTACCGGAGTGGTGCCTCAGCTCGAAATCAAAGGCCGCCAATTGAGCAGCCCGTCGTTGCTCCGTGGCCCCGAGCTTAGCGGTAGTCAGGTTGTTGAAGGGGTTGTTATCGGTGAAGACGACAGACCTCTGCCCCAGCAGGTACTTCTCTGAACTTCTCAGTCATGGCCCACTTGATCGCTAAGAACTCAGCTTCATGGAGGTGTAGTTTGACATGTTGCGCTCAGTGGGCCTAAGACTGCAGCTGGTGAAGGCTATGGGCCGCACCTTCCCTCCCTGTTCCTGGGACAGAGCTGCTCCCAAGCCACCATGGCTAGCATCTACCTCTAAGATGAATGGAAGGGAGAAGTCAGCGTAAGCCAATACTAGGGCAGAGGTGAGCCTACTCTTCAACTCTTCAAAGCTCACCTGACACTGCTCTGTCCAGGCAGCCCCAAAACTCAACTCCGCTTGGCCTTGGGCCTACGACCAGAAACTTCAGAGGGGCCGCCAACTTGGCAAAACTCTCTACAAACTGCCTATAATAGCTGTCAAACCCAAGAAATGATCTGAGCTCGGCCACCCCCATGGGGCGCTGCCATTGCTTCACTGCCTCTATCTTGCCCGGATCTGTTGACACCCCCTTGGCAGAAATGTCCCAGATAACTTACCTCCTGCTGGAAAAACATACATTTAGCTAATTTAGCCTTCAACCCCTCTCGCTCAAGCCAACTCAAAACCAATTCTCACCACTCTAGATGTTGGTTCACGGAGGAGGAAAACACCACTATGTCCTCCAAGTACAAAAGGAAGGACTGTCACTGCTGATCCCCAAGCAACCTCTCCATCAACCTCTGGAGGGTGCTTGGGGCATTGCAGAGCACGAACGGCATATGATTCCATTCAAAAAGACCGAAGGGGATGCAGAAGACAGTCTTGGGTTTATCCCCCTCCAGATTCAGATTCAGATTATTTTATTTAATGCCATGTGAGCATTCAAAGCTATTTTCATGTCAAAAATTCAACTACAAAATCATATACCGGTAAATACAATAAAAAACAAAACAGCAAGTCATATTATACAAGATGTTTTAAATTAACATATGATAAAAAATCCAAAACCTTTTCAGGCATAATCTCATTAAATACGTCCTTAAGTGAAGTAGCTTCATAAAAGAGCATTCTGCTTGTAATAATTCCAGGACAATCCAATAAAATATGTTTAACAGATAAAGGAATTTTACAAAACATGCATAAAATTGGGTCTTCACCCTTAAGCAAAAAAGCATGGGTCAAACTTAAGTGACCCATACGACATCTGGTATAAACCACTTGATCAAGTCTAGTTTGAAAATTTTGAAAAAATCTGTTTGTAATTTCTGGATGACTTCCATACAATTTATTAGTCTTGTACATATTCCACTCTTCTTGCCACTTATTTAAAATATATCGATTAATAATCGGTCTGATGTCTGACATTTGACATTCATTAACCTCCTGATTAAGAGCATCCTTAGCAGGTGCATTAGCTCGTTCATTTCCTGAAAGTCCCACATGTCCTGCAACCCAGCAAAAGATGATACTGAAGAACTGATTTAATAGATAATACACTTTTGTTAAGATGCAGTCCACTAAAGGATGATCAGTTTAAGTGTCCAATGCTTGAAGACAAGATTTCGAGTCTGTAAAAATTATAGATTTTTTTTGTTGTGTATTTTCAATATGTTCCAAAGCTAAAAGTGAAGCACGTGCTTCAGCAGAAACAATTGAGCATTGTTTTGGAATACGTATTCCATAGCGTTGATGTCCAGTCACCATTGCTGCTGTTACACTATTTTCCACCTTCGAACCATCTGTGAATATAGGTATATGAAAAGGGAATTGGTTTCTAATGTCCAAATATTGCTGTCTATATACATTTGGGTGAGTCACTCCTTTCCTCTGATGAGCCAAATCCAAATTGATATTAGGCTTCTTTAATTTCCAGGGAGATATAGAATTAAATTGTATTTGATTTAAAATATTCAAATTTGTATTTAAGTTCTCCAAGTGTGGTTTAATACGAATACCAAAGGATCTGATGCTTTTAGGTTTGCTCTCATACAAAGGAGTAAATTGTGGGTTGAAGACTGTAGAATAGGCAGGATTGGTTTTATTTGCCTTTATTTTGACAGCATATTGGAGTGAGAGCTTCAATCGTCTATTTTGAAGGGAAGGTTCATTGGCTTCAATGTACAAACTTTGCACTGGCGAAGTTCTAAATGCTCCCAAGGCAAGTCGTAAGCCCTGATGATGTACTGAGTCAAGCATCTGCTTATATGATTTTCTGGCAGAGTCATATATTATGCTTCCATAGTCCAGACGGGAACGAAATAGTGTTTTATAGAGTCTCAAAAGAACAATGTAATCTGCTCCCCATTTTGTTTTTGCCAATACTTTCATTATATTCATAGCTTTAAGACACTTGTTTTTTAGTAATTTCAAATGAGGGATGAAAGTCATTTTGTTGTCAAATAGAAGACCCAAGTACTTGATTTCCTTAACAACATTAATCGGTTCTCTACTAACCCTTTAGGCGCCAGAGGTTTTTTCCTTAAACGTTCGATTTTGACATCTTAATTTCAAAAGGCTATATCTTAAAAGTGGTAAAAGATAGAGACTTCCTGTAAATTAGAGAAATATTAAGGATGACCCAAAGTTAATGTAGGGATTACATTTTCCCATCTAATTTGCATATTATGACGTCATATGGTGGTGTCCATCATAGATTATAGAATTTTCATGAAAAGTCACGTTTAAATGATAAAATGCAGCACTTCTTTCCCCAAAAAATGTTCCCCAACTTCTGTATGCTATATTACACAATACTGAATGCTTAGGTAAATAGTAAACAAACTGTGTAAATCATTACTAATAAATGGTTGAAACAAACCGAATGCATGTTGCGGTTGGCCATTTCCTGTAGGGATTTTCTATTTACTACATACATTAGGCACTCTGATTCCATGTATGTGGCACATATATATTATATATTATGCATAATAGCCCCACTGCCCCGCGTCACGCGGCCAGATCTGTGTTGCGCGAGCGGCGGCCGAGTGTGCACAGCTCGGATGGATTACTGTCATTGTGACTCCCCATCCTGCCTCCACGTTGCCCCATAACAGTCCTATGAATACTTCGACCTCGTCTAACATACCCAGTGGCATTAGACAAAATCTTCACCACAATACTGGCGCGCGATTGCGGAGAGGCACTCGGTCAGAAGAGGCGCTTCATGGCTCGCGCGGTAAAAATCTCCCGCGGCCGCCTCATTCCCACAACACCAACACACCTGCTAACTGTGAGATGAAGACTCGAGCCGGGAAACATTGTTCCCACCACTGACATTGGGCATAGGACCATCTACATTGGGCAAAGGATTCACCGTTTGTGCTTGGTGTAAGGCTATACTTTCACTTTCAGAATCACCATCATCTTCTGACAGCAAATAGAAACAGGGTCCGCAAATAGAAGACCCAACACGTCATTACACTACGGGTAAGATTTATTGAAGCCAATAGATA
Source organism: Gobiocypris rarus (assembly GCA_023029165.1). Classification (NCBI taxonomy): domain Eukaryota; kingdom Metazoa; phylum Chordata; class Actinopteri; order Cypriniformes; family Gobionidae; genus Gobiocypris; species Gobiocypris rarus. The sequence continues at coordinate 22,615,602 of CM040919.1, read as the reverse complement.
ATACTAATAATAATAATAATAATAATAATAATAATAATAATAATCTAATGCAAATATTTGCTGACGTTGACAATATTGCTCTGATAAAATGGCTCACTCGAACACGAGCTCCACTTTTTTTCGCACTGATTCAATGCGCTCTTGCTCGAAGATTTCGTATAGAAGCATGACTTTTTTTGAGTCAGGGATGAAGTATGACATGTTTGCCATCTAGTGGAGGGGAGGTCGAATTAAATTCGATACCCTATTTGACAAAATCGGCCGTTTTATTCAGTGCCCCATCTCGTCGAGTAAACTCGACCGTGGCGCCTAGAGGGTTAATGAAGAGTTTTGGATCATGATGAAGGGATCGCTGGATACAAACAGTTTTTGATTTAGAGAACTTGAATCCATTTTCAACTGACCACTGATATATTTTCTCAATACATAACTGCAGTTGCCTTTCAATTGTACTCATGTTCTTCCCTCTATAACAGATACAGAGATCATCCACATATAGGCTGCAGAATATATTAGATCCGATGATACTCTCAATGCTGTTTATTTTAATGCTAAAAAGAGTGACAGAGAGAATGCTTCCTGAGGAACTCCAAGTTCTTGTTTGTGGATATCCGACAAGGTGTTTCCTACTTGGACTTGGAAAATATCTGCTAGCCAAAAAATTTGAAATGAAGATGGGTAATCGTCCTCGAAAACCCATGCGGTAAAGATCTTTCAAGATTCCATATCTCCATGTTGTATCATATGCTTTTTCCAAGTCAAAAAAGACAGCGACAACATGTTCTTTTCTAATGAAACCATCTCTGATATAAGTTTCCAGTCGGATTAATTGATCCAAAGTGCACTTTCCACGTATAAAGCCACATTGATAATCACTTATTTGTTTCTTCGATTCCAGTGTCCAAACAAGTCGATTATTTACCATTCTCTCCATTGTTTTACAGAGGCAACTGGTAAGAGCAATTGGACAATAGTTATTTGGATCTGTATGGTCTTTTCCTGGTTTAGGTATTGGGATTACGGTTGCTTCTTTCCAAGAGGGCAGTATTTGTCCAGAAGACCAGACAAGATTGGAGTTATCCAAAAGAAGAGATACTATGCTTTGGGGTAAGTGCTTTAAAAATTGATAATGAATTTTGTCTGGACCAACAGCAGTGTCATGTGAGCATTTTAAAGAGTGTATTAATTCTTCTATCTTAAAAGGTTGATTATATACTTCTTTGTTATCTGAACAGAAGTTCAATTTTTTCCTTTCCTGCTGTGTTTGTATTAACTGGAATTCAGGGAGGCAGTTTTCTATTGACAAATTCTTTTCAAAAAATTCTGCTAATGTATTTGCTATATCCATTTCCTTTGTCTGAAGAATATCCCGTTTTTTTATATGTTGTATATGAGATCCATTTCCAATGCCCTTCATTTTGCGAATCATGTTCCAGATCCTCTTCATGGGAGAATAACATATTAAACTTGATACAAATTGTCTCCAGCTTTGTTTTTTTTGCTTCATTTATAGTTCTGCGAGCTTGAGCTCTACAAATTTTAAAAAGTGTAAAATTAGTCGTTGATGGCTGTCTATTAAAAAGTCTTTCCGCCTTTTTCCGTGCCCCGATAGCTTTTTTACACTGCTCATTAAACCAAGGGTTAGTCTTACAGTGTGATTTAGAGGACGTCTTTGAAATTGTTTCATTTGCAATATCAATTAACTGTTCAGCAAAAGTTTCTATAGAGTTCTGATTATCTTGAGTTGCTGAAATAAATTTTTTATAACACATGATTTCAAAAGAAGGCCAATCTGCTTTCTTAAGTAGCCATCTTGAAGGTCTTTGTTGGACATCCGATTTTGTAAATGAAGTAATAAGTGGAAAGTGGTCACTCCCACATAGATCATCCCAGACCCTCCATGTACAATCTAAAAACATTTCAGCACTGCAAATAGTCAAATCAATTGCAGAGTAAGTGCCATGAACTGGATGAAGGTAGGTTTTTGTTCCATCATTTAGTAAACACAAATCATTATTATGTATAAAATCTTCCACTCTCTTTCCTTTAACATCACATCGATCTTCTCCCCATAAAGGATTATGACTGTTAAAATCACCCATAAGTATAAATGGAGTCACAATTGTGCTACAAGTTTATCCAATTCTTGCGTTGTAATAGCTTTACTGGGAGGTATGTAGATAGAGCATAGTGTAATGACTCTATGAAGGGTGATTCGTACTGCTATTGCTTGTATTTGGGTATCCAGTACAATATGACTGTGGATTATATCCTTTTTAACCAAGACGGCTGATCCACCAGAAGGTCTTTGTACATTTGGTCCATATACACTAAACATCTTAAAATTTTTAACAGTCAAGGGATCATTTGGAGATAAATGGGTCTCTTGAATACAATAAGCAAGGGGATTTAAAGCAGCTGTTAAACGTTGTAACTCCGCAAAGTTAGCTTTTAAACCCCGACAATTCCATTGAATTATATGGTTACTTATCTTCAAGTGGGGAAGATAGGTACAGGTCCTTTATTCTTGCACTTTGGAGAAAGGCTACGACTTCGACTAGACATAGGTTCTGACATTTCAACATCTTTTGGATTGTCATGTTTTTTAGTTCTATTTTTGTCTTGATTTGATTGTCGAGTTACTGTGCTTTGAGATTTCTTTTTCTCTCTGGATTCTCTTTGTTCCAACTGGGTGTCTTGAGTCGGATTAGTTTGGATATATACATTCTTGCTTTTTTGTGAAGACAAGTTCTTATTACTGCTTACAACTTGAAGTTTGTCTGTAGATATCCAAGTCAGTTCTGTCTGAGTACTAATTTCCCATATGTTTAATTTGACCACATCAGAATAGGATTTATTCAATGTGAAGGCAGGGAAACCTTCAACAAGTTTGCGAGCTTCAGGATAGCTCACCTTCTTTGTGTGTTTAATTTTTTGTATTTCCTTTTCTTTAATCCAGGCAGGGCATTTCTTTGATGAAGCTGCATGATCACCAAGACAGTTTTTACATTTAGCGAGATTAGTAGTTTGTTTCATGGTCATCCTTACCACAATTGTGGCAAACAGCCTTATTTTTGCATCCAGCAGAACCATGTCCAAATTTCTGACATTTATAACATCTCAACGGGTTCGGTATGTAGATATCCACAGTGACACTTAGATATCCTATTTGAATTCTCTCTGGCGGGTGAGGTCTGTTAAAAGCCAGAATGTATGTTCCTGTTCGAATTATTTGTCCAACTTTTTTGATGCTTATTCTTTTGACATCAATCACACCCATATGATTTAGTTCTGAGGTTATATCAGCTTCGTCCATGTCTTGCAATTCTCTGGTGCGGATCACTCCTTTGCTGTTATTCAGAGAAGGGTGACAGAATGCTTTCATAGTGACTCCTGCCAGATTTGTTGCTCGTAATAAGTTCTCTGAGTTTGCTTTCCGAACACATTCCACCAAAATTTGTCCCGATCGCAGCTTTTTGATATCTTTGACTGTTCCTGCTATTCCTGTGATTCCTTTCTGAATAGCAAAAGTGAGTGAGGGTGAGGGGGCTATCAATTGATAGAGACTCAAGTAATATAAATCTTTGCCAATTTTCATTTTTTGAAGTAAAGATAAGATTAGTGGTTAGTTCAACTTCCAAGTCTTGATCCAGTATCCGTTTTTTGGTGTTTTGTTTATTTGCCATGTTAGAAAGAATTGGTTCATCATCTCTGCTCCTCACCCACCTCGGAGTCCTACAAGGGGATGTACAGTGCTGCGGAAATCCACCGGATGTACACCAAGGATACAGTAATGATATACTTGAACATATAAACACAAGATTTATACTACTCAATTGACCCTACGCCAGTGCCTTCTGGAAGTGGTGATAACTACATAGTTGATTGTGATTCAAAGCCAAATCCAGGGCAAATCCTGACAAGCCGATTGGTTGGAATGGGCCATTCCAACCTCTCGTCTAAATGAAGTAGGAGCCAAAGTGATGTGTTGGAAATATGGCGGCCGCAGCAAGCCAAAATCCTCAAGCACCAGGATCTCTTCCTCCACTGACACGAGTCGCAACCCACGGCACACAAGCTGCCCCATTTGTCGCCTCTTACGATCAGCAAGGGGTGCTAGGGAGCTATCTTACCCCGGGTCCCCACGGGGGTATCCCCCTCCGTGACAGGAACCTGGTTGTATCCACTGGCGAGGTCCATAGTGGAAAACCATTGGGCCCCTGTCAGTGAGTCCAAGGTTTTCTCTATACGCGATAGATGGAAAGCATCTTTACAGGTTTTTGAGTTCAGCAGGCGGTAGTCTACACACATACCATCCTTCTTTTTAGCCAACACAATGGGGGAGGCGTAAGGACTACAACTCTCTCTAATAATGTTTGTATCCAGCAACTGGTTTAAATGCGTTTTAACCACGTCATACTCAGACGGGGCAATCTGCCGGTACCATTGTCTAACTGGGACAGGGTCTGTCAAAGGGATGTCGTGAGACAGGAGTTGGATACACCCTAAATCACCTTCGTGTGCAGAGAAGACCATGTGAAACTTTAACAGCAGAGTCCTCACCTGTTCTTATTCATTCACTGTCAGCACAGACAAATCAAGATTCTTGATCTGTTCCTGCACTGGAGAAAGAACGGTAGGAATCTAAAGTTTTACAGAGGCAGAAACCGATTTAAATTCTGTGACGCCACGGGGCAAGCTAACGATAAAAATATTATGCAAAGTGCCCAAAATGGAGTTCCGAAAAAGCATTACATCAGTTTTGCCTACATTGGTGACTGGTACATGGACAGTGCCTCGGGTCACTCGCATTAATGCAGACAATGTCAAAAGACCTGCAGGCAACCCAGTTTTAGGTGGTTTAAAGAGCACAGTTTCACGAGCAAAGTGCCCAGAGCAAGTGGCGGCCACCACTTTCATGGTGCCGCCCGGTATACGACATGACCTACGACCCCGCAACCGGACCTTGCCTATATGGCTATCTTGAGGGACAGCGCTTACCTGATGACAGTATTGTAATGCTTGGAACACTGGCCTAGAGGCCCCAGACACGGACAGCGCGTCAAAAAGGGCGGGACCGTGTTGACCAAAGAGCTCCTGGTAGCACCGGCTCAACACATTCATCCCCAAAATACCAGGGACTCGCTTCCCCACATATGTCTAATAGGGTAGCGCTGGGCTGGCGGCGAACTAACTGTTTCAGTTCCTGGCGGAGGGCGCTATCAGCGATGTATTCGACAAACTGATCGCGCAATACAATTTCAGCATTAAGAATAGCATTGGGGGATTGCTGTTTAACCCTCTCCAGGAGAGTCATCAAGGCCAGGGAAAACTCTAACAGAGATTCCCCATCCTGCTGTCTCCTGGAGAAAAAGGCTTCTTGGAGTGCTACATACGAGTGAGAGCAACCATACAACTCCTATAAAATTGCAATAATCCTATCTGGATCTCCCCGTTCCCCACCGGGACGGTGTCTAATCTAACAACCGGTCATTGTCTGCTCTCAACTGTGGGACTAATTCTCGCAACTCCTGCATCTTGTCCACCATAATGGTCTTAACTACACTCACTCCAAAAATAAACATACCCCTGATGGAGGAACACAACTTGCCCAAAATGTCAGAACGCACGCTGCTGTTTTGCTTCTGAAAGAAAAGAAAACAAAATTTAAATAAACAAAACAACCAATATTATAAACACACAATATTATAACAAAATTACACTCTCATCTCACTTAGAAAAATCCCTGCTTTACCGGTAAACCCTGGCAATCCACAGTAGTGGGAAACTTGAAAAAAAGATCAGAATTTAATGAATCCGACTACGCCACCCTGGTGGAGGTCCAGGGAAATACTCCTAATAAGGACGCAGGTAAGTTTTATCACGGAAGGCAAAGAAATGTCTACAGAGATGTGAGTATCAATACAAAAACTTTATTATAAAACATTAAAATGTTCTGTCTGGGGACACAATTCTCCAGGGCCAGGGTTCACAGGAACGAGGCAGGCCGGCTGCTACTCAGGATGGTTATGCGAAGCCACCTCAACTTCCCGCTACATTGGCACCACACGTACACACACGCTAAAGCAGTTGTGTCAGGACACACACAGCACACTGTGAAACACGCCACCGGATAGACGCAGCTAGCCTTCCCCGTTCCACAACAAATCCACTCTGGCTCCTGGAGAAAGAGAAAACACATGAACGAAAAAAATCACAACAGAATTTACACAAATAACATTAAACAATAAGGAAAAAAACAAACAAAAAAAAAAAACATTTACAGACGTGGTGCATAGGCTCCCTAATGACACCACTACAAAAGCGGGTGGGCAGAGCCTGGATGGCACCAGCAGGACAAAGAATAAATTTAAGAAAATAATACACTTTGATAACAAAACAGTATAATACACTGCAAAGAAAATAAATAGATAATCTGAAAATCAAAACCAAAAATCAACAAACAGAAGAAAACAAATGCATTATCAAAAAGGAGAAATGAAAAGCACTTATAAACAAAATCAAACTAAGAGTATTGGACAGCCTGCGAATGCAAGCTCGAACATGGACAGCCACGGCCAGCCTTCCACAACGGCACTGATGCACGGGAACAGAGTATAAAGAAACCCACAAGCAAAACAGCAGCGGCGTTACCAGGCGCGGTCTTAAACATAGGGCAAAGCTGGGTGACCTGGGGGTCCCCGAATGCCAAGGGCCCCTTAAAATTATTTTTATACGAGATGCAAGTTCAGCACTGTGGTGCTCACTACCACGACAACCGCCTGCGCTTCCGCCTTGAATGTGCGTCTTATAGAAAGTGTAGGGCCCAATGATTTCAGCGATTCAGAAAACATGTACAGAATCACATAATCCATTCATAAATACGGAATGTCACGCAATGAATGGCACAGATGCACGGTTTCGTTTACTACTGAAGCGCGCATGGCGCTCGTTGCTCGCCTGCACAATTAATTCAGAGACACAAAACATGCAGGATTCATATTTCAATAGTATTTTTCCATTTAATATTCACATACATGTCCATGTCATGATTTGATTGAATTATACTGACTTGCATTGGATTTATTCATCCTCAATTTGACAAATTCCGTGACTTTCCGCGTTAAACAGTAAATTCCATTTTTATGACTGGATTCCGTCCACTTTTTCTGCATCGCAGAAATCATAGGGCCCTACACTTCACAAGCATTGTACCGTTTCATTTGAGAGATCATCATAACATACACAGAAAAAGGTCTTCAAGGCAACCCATCAAAATAAAAGTTTTAATTAAATAAAAATCAATCGCATTTTAATTGCATATAAATATTTGACCTGAGAACAGTGAGAAGTAATTTTTTCACATGGACTTTTAGTATACCATTGAATAACGACTGAATACATAAGCTTAATCAACAAAATTTTGTTTATTTATTTATGTCCAGCGTTTTCGTTGAGGTGATATTAGAGGCTCGTCACGCAAATTCCTTGTTGCATAGCTTCCACACAACCATGCTCTTGTCGAGGCTTCCATCCTTTCGTTTTTAAAACAAAATTTGCCAAGCAAAGCTGTCTCGTCAGCTTCTTCGTTCATGTTCACTGTGGTTTGTTGTGTTCAGAAGTCAAGAATGCTAGTTGGTGTTCCAGTATAAGCGGTCCGTCGAAACTCATTCATTAAAAAAGCGTTCCACGGTGCAAAAATAAGTTAAAATTGTTATCAATTTTTGCGTAATTAATCTTAATTAACGCGTTAAAGTCACGCAATTAATTAATCTTAATTAACGCGTTAAAGTCCAACCTAATATATATATATATATATATATATATATATATATATATATATATATATATATATATATATATAGTAAATTTTTGTATAAATTGCTGTTAAATTAATCAAGTTTGATGATTTCAATTAATTAGACATGTTTTTTGATTAATACAATTTAATATAACCATCCAGAAAAAAAATTAATCCAGAAAAAAATAAATAATAATAATCCAGAAAAATGTTAAGGGAAAAGGAATCTGGAATTTTTTTTTTTATGGAATTTGAAAAAATAAAATAAAAAAAAGATTTCATAGGGCCGTACAAATGAAAATGCATCTGAAGTTACAATTAAATACCGAGCAACAGTGTAGTTGTACTTGTACGGTGCACTTGTGTAGTGGAAACAATTGTGCAGTGAAAATGACCACCTAGTGTCCAACCTACTCTGTTATAACCCGTCACGTGAACAAGGGATCTACATCATGACGAAAGAAATTATTTATAACATGTACATGTACATGAAAAATAAAAAATAGGACACAACTATGGGACAAGGTCGTGCAGCAGGAATCGGTGAAACAGTGAAGGGAACCAATTGCAATGTGCAATTGTATAGGGCCCCATTCCTGTATTTTGCTTGGGGTCCCCAAATCACTAAATCCGCCCCATGCAATTACGCACATTACAGATAGCGTCTTGGCGAGAAAGGGGAATTGAACGTCGATTTCTGATCCTCATTCTACAATTGGTAAACAAATCAGAATGTTAGACTAGATTCACCAGACCCCAAATGTGAGAAAGGGAGAGACATACTTACGACTAGGTTAGATAAACAAAAAACAAAAAGTTGTATGGATACTCATTACAGGCAAAGTGCATCAGTCTGTCGACCAGCATTTACACACCTGCCATTGTCGCTATCCTAAGAGCAATATGAAATAAATACCACACAAGTGACCAGGAGATTTAAGATGAACAAAACATACCTGAGCGAACTCGGCCACAAACTAGCCACAGCGCAGACAATGCAGCCACCAACACTGCTCTAAACCATAAACAACACATATTATCACGTAGCACAGCCTTAAGAATAGAATAGAAATAGAATAGAAAGAGCTTTATTGCCAAGTGTGCTTTCACACACAAGGAATTTGTTTTGGTGCTGAAGCTTCCAAGCAACATAGTACATGACACGAGACATATGACAACAAAAACACAACTGTATACACAAGTGCAACAGTAGGTATTCTTACTCCGTTCCAACAGCATAGTGACAAGACATGGGACATACGATGACCAAGAAAACATAATCAGCTGAGGGGTTCACACCGAGGCAGCCATTTGCGGCGCCAACTTTGAACCAGAATATAGAAAGCAGATTCGCAAGCATACATATGCAACAAAAACATAACACAGCATGACACAGTACACGTGGTCACATGCTGGCATTTTTTGTGTGGGAATATGAAGGCAGGGGGAGAGAAGAGAGAGAGATTGTGAGAGGCAGACGGATGGAGGGGGGCTGGGATGGGGAGGGTTATGTGTGGTGTGAGTAAGAGTCTGAGTTGTGTTGTGTGAGAATGGCAGCCACAACTTCAGATGTTTTCAAAGTTCAGTTCAATGGCTTGTCCTTGAAGAGAGATAAGGCAGTGCACAGGGAGTGATAGCAAGAAACCGTCTGACAGGCTGACCTCCCAAACGAGAGAGATAGGAGAAGGGGAGAAGTTAATTTTTTAATTTGTATTAATCCATTTTTTTCTGATCTTCTGTCATTTGGCCGGATCATAATTAATCACATTCTGATCCTCAGCGTTCCTGGCGAACCGGTTCATGCAGTGACTTAGACATTTCATCCAGCTTCGCAGTCAGACCGGTCAGAGTCCGTTAAAGTTCACCAGCCTGACCCCCGATGGAGCCCACTCTTGCCTGTGCATCTGCAGTCCGGACTGAGATGTTACGGTTCAGTTCGTCAATCAGTATCACTCTCTGATCTAATACCTTCAGTCGGTCACACACATCCCCGAAGTGCCCATTAATTTCCGCAGACAGCGGCTGGGTGAATTTGCTGGCAGCTGTCTTACCAATCTTCCGATAGGTCAGGGCAATCCCAAGGCCGAGGAATAGGGACCCCACTATCACAATTCCAATTATGAATAAATCTTCCACGTCCTCCACAGACAGAGCCTCCAGACACACGGTTTGCCAGGTGTTCCAGGCGTCCATCGTGTAGCCCGCAGCGAAGGTCCCGTCCGGGCAGGTGGGTTCTCCCAGAGCACCCTTTCTCTGTGAAAAAATCTTGTCAATCGCACTGAGGGACCAGTTAATCAATTCCATTTCAGTATTCTCAGGAGCCCAGCCAAGCAGGAGTTTGGAAAAAAAAGACCAAAGGAAAAAGCGCAAGAGCAAGAGCGGGAGCAGAGAGAAAACACGTCTGCCCTCTATGAGTACAGGAAGGTTGTTGTTAAGCAGTTCACATTACACCATCGGCAGCCCAGAATACCTGTATCAAATGGGAACGGAAAAGGAAATGCCAGAGGGAGGTTGAGAACCCTGAATCAGCAGAACCGTACAAAACCCGCCAAAATAAGGGTCCTTAAAGGGTCATGAAACCCCAAAACACTTTTTTTGAGATTTAAACCGATATGTATAGGCTGCACATAATTGAAAACACTAAAGGTACTCATTATGTTATTCATATGTGAAAACTAGTTATTTTTGCATTTTTCAGAGCGATTTCTGTCTTCCGATTTGAAAAGCTGAGTCGGAGCAACGTCACAAAAGCTGACATCACTGTGTACTTTCGGCCCAAGTATGGGGCTGGTCAAACATGCTGATGTCGACCGTTTCTCAACATTTATTCATGACATAAAGCTCATTCAATCCAATCACTGCGCTGTAGTATGCATAAAATATAATTTAGTTATTATTCACGAGACAGTCACTTCTGTCAGGTTTGTCTTCCATCATTATTGTAGAAGACATGATGGGGAAGTTTTGGAAGCAGCATGCGGAAAATTCAAGGTGTAACCGGGACGCCGTCTGTGGAAGCCATTGCTACAAAGGTTTGGTAAAGTAAAATTAACTTGAGGAATCGCATGGCAAACCTGCAAGTGTTGCCATTAATTTCTTCATTTAGTGCAAAATAACTGATCGGTAATGAACAATATTTTTTATGAAATATCAAGAAAAATCAAAAGCCACATCTTCTCCGTTTTATTTATGGTCACAGACATGCACAAAACCGCATGTGTTCAGGCTCTTAGTGAAACAGTGTGCATATTTGGACAAATATAGATTTATTCTAGCTGACGGGTGACAGCGCGGGTTGTCACTGCAACCCAGCACACGTTGTTCTTTGCTTCAGATGCGCGGTCGAGACTATGAGACTATCCCTTTGTTCATACCCCGATCTAGTTTCTTTTCTGGTGCACCAGAAAAGGGGCTACTTTGGCTGATAAGCCTTGGTGACCTGAGGAGTACAGTGAGGCTTCCAATGGCGTATACATCTCTGTGGGACCCCCACTCCTCTAGCGCATCGCAAGCATGTGTTCATGGGTGGTTCATGTTCTCTAACCACATCGGCGTGTTGTTCATCTTGCCAAACAGATGTTTGCAAAATATTTTGTCATAGAGAATAACATTTCTTTTTATTTCTCACTGAATTATGCTGATCTGATATCTGATCTGTCGGTATCACTATATATGTCACCCTATGTGTGTGCATTGCCGGTTTGCAAAATGGCACATTTTAATGCGCCTAATGACACTCCCCTATTTATGCAAATCATTCCCTCTTTTAATTCAATTCAATTCAATTCAAATATATTTGTATAGCGCTTTTCACAATACATATTGTTTCAAAGCAGCTTTACAGAAAGTGCATTTCATAAATGTACATTGAAAAATGTTATAAAATGTTAATCAATCATGTATTAATTTAGGCCATAAAAAAGCTGGCATTGAGTCATCTCATCACAGGCGTTGAGTCGTCTCATCACAGGTGTTGGGGCATCTGAAGTCTCCATGAGAGGCTGGATACAAACTGGAGCTGACAAACTATTTACCTCGGGACTAGTGTCCCGAGATCACAACAGAAAAGCAGATGGGAAATAATTAGCATAGCTGCTGTTCAGAATATTAATGCTTTTGATCCGATTTAACTTTAGTATAAAAGGTAATTATAATGTGAATGCTTGGCTAAAGAGATGCGTCTTTAATGTAGTTTTAAACTGGGACAGCGAGTCTGAACCTCGAACAATATCAGGAAGACTATTCCAGAGTTTAGGAGCTAAATGCGAAAATGCCCTCCCTCCTTTACCGGACTTAGATATCCTAGGAATGACCAGAAGCCTTGAGTTTAGTGATCTTAAAGAGCGTGATGGATTGTAGGGCGATAGAAGATCTGTTAAATACACAGGAGCTAAACCATTTAGGGCTTTATAGGTCAGTAGCAATACTTTGTAATTGATACGGAACTTCATAGGTAACCAGTGTAGAGATGATAAAATTGGTGTTATATGATCATATTTTCATGACCTAGTAAGAACTCTAGCAGCTGCGTTTTGGACTAACTGTAGCTTGTTTATTGAGGATGCAGGACAACCAGCTAATAAAGCATTACAGTAATCTAGTCTTGAGGTCATGAATGCATGAACTAACTTTTCTGCATCAGAAATAGATAGCATGTTACGTAGCTTAGCAATGTTTCTAAGGTGGAAAAATGCCGTTCTTGTAACATATGAAATATGATTTTCGAAAGACAAGTTGCGGTCTAATATAACACCCAGGTCTTTTACTATAGTGGATAAAGTGACAGGACATCCTTCCAAGTTAAAGTTGTATTGTGAGAGGTTTTGTAGGCAGTTTTTTGGACCAATAAGTAATACGTTTTATCTGAATTTAATAGCAGAAAATTACACGTCATCCAGTATTTAATATCTTCAACACACGCTGTCAGTTTAGATAATTTAGTGTTTTCATCTGGTCTTGCTGAAAAATAAAATTGAGTGTCATCAGCATAACAGTGGAAATTAATTCCGTGTTTTCTTATAATATTTCCAAGTGGTAGCATATATATTGAGAATAGCAGAGGGCCTAACACAGATCTTTGCGGCACCCCATAGTCTACTGACATTATCTTTGATTTTTCCCCATTTAGACAGACAAAATGGTAGCGGTCTGATAAGTACGATCTAAACCAGTTTAATGCCTGTCCCTGAACACCAGTGTAATTTTGAAGTCGATCTAAGAGTATTTTATGATCTATAGTATCGAGCACAGCACTAAGATCGAGTAGAACTAGTATTGAGATACAGCCTTGGTCAGAAGCTAGAAATAAATCATTTGTGAATTTAACGAGTGCAGTTTCTGTGCTATGATGCGGCCTGAATCCTGATTGAAATTTTTCATAGATATCATTTTCTTGCAAGAAAGAGCTCAATTTAGCGGACACAACTTTTCTAGTATTTTAGACATAAATGGAAGATTTGAAATGGGTCTGTAATTTGCTAGGTTATTATGATCTAATTGTGGCTTCTTAATGAGAGGTTTTATGACTGCCAACTTGAATATTCTTGGAACATGACCTAAAGATAAAGACGAGTTAATAATATTGAGAAGAGGCTCTTCCACTACAGGTAACAGCTCTTTCAGTAGTTTAGTGGGTATTGGATCTAATAAACATGTTGTTGGTTTAGATGCAATGATAAGTTTATTTAGCTCTTCCTGTCCTATAGTTGTAAAGCGGTGTAGTAGTTCTTGAGATGCGCGGTCTAGACTATGAAATCTCAAAGCGGGGTTGAGTCCCTTTGCTTATTCCCGATCTAGTTTCTTTTCTGGTGCACCAGAAAGGGGCTACTTTGGCTAATAAGCCTGGGTGACCTGAGGATTACAGTGGGGCATCCCCGCCGGGTACATCCCCTCGGGCCCCCACTCCTCTATTGCATCATGAGCATGCTGAGACTTTGTTCGTGGGTGGTTCATGTGCTCTCATGAGAACATGGCCACGTCGGCGCGTTGTTCGTCTTGCCACTTATGTAGGGGCTTTTAACGTTCAGCGCGCCGTGTGCCGTCGAGTCTGGCGGGCACGCCCACTGTCTCTCATTCTTGCTGGTAGCTCAGATGGGACTGCTGGTCCTTTTTTGAAAAAAGAGGGGACCTAATGTCTCATTTGTGGCTCTGGCAGAGGACAGATGTCAACCGCTGCATTGGAGAGAAGGCTGTTATGCGCTGGAGATGAAACTCATGCTGAGTTTCCCACTATAATAGTGGGTGCTCGTGCTGAATCAGATTCAGGGTTGACAGCCATGCTTTCCCGAGTGGCTGCCGGGATGTGCATCGGTAAAATTTAGCAGGGTGGAACTATTTGGTGCCAAAATATGGAATGCCAAAAGGGCCATAATCTGTATAAGTTTTTCCCCTTTTCTCACTCCCCTCTGTCCTGCATGCACGGGGGTAGTCCCGACTCAGGGGTTATGCAGGTGATGGACCTCGCTCTACGAGTGAGGGAAGTCGCTGCGCGCGCCCTGGATCAGGCGATGTCCACATTAGTGGTCCAGGAACCTGAGGTTAACTTGGCAGATATGCGTGAGCCCGACAAAGTTCGGTTCCTCAACGCCCCTGTCTGTCAGGCTAGCCTCTTCGGCGCTGTCGAGAACTCGCCCAGCAGTTCTCGGTGGCCCGGAAGCAGATGGAGGCATAACGTCCTGCCCCGACAACTAGCTGCTGCCTCCACCCTGTCGTCGGCTGCAGCACCTCCGTCTGCTTTTAGCGAGGTGCCCCCTGTGTCCGCCTCCGCCCCTGCTATGCCAAGCAGCAGCCTCCACCCGGACAGCAGGTGGCCGGGCGCAGGGGATGCGCCCAACCCGCCCAGGGTCCCGCAAGTCCGCTAGCAAGCACAAGGGCAAGCGGCCCTGTAACGGGTAGCCCAGCGAGATGGGAACTGCTCGGGAGGACCGGGGGGAGAATATTTTTCAGTTTCAATCCTGCCGCTGGCTCTCCAGAGTCCAGCAGTACCCACATTCTCAGAGCAGCTTCCTCCCTCGCTGGGCTCCAAGAGGGCCAGGTAGGCAGTGTGCGACGCCCCCGGGCCTTGCCACTCCTTTTCTCCCCTCTTTTCGCCAAGGGGCAGCACCGTGGGCACTGAGAACGCCAACAGGCCTTCTCACCCATGGCCTGCCCCACCCTGGAATATTCGGTCAACACTCCGGGCCGCCCACAGGCCTCCCGAGTCGGGGCTGAATATTCCACCTCTCTGCTTCCAGGCAGTGGGCAGCAGAGTGGGCACTGGGGACGCCACCAGGCCTTCCCACCCACCCTCTGTCCAAACCAGGAGTGCTCAGGCAACACTTCGGGCCTCCTGAGTCAGGCCGGAGCACTCCGCCTCGCTGTCCCACCCCGGGTATGTCTGTGTTGCCGTTGATCCTGCTTGTTCGGTCCCTGGGGGCCTGGCTAGGTCTCCCCGGGCCATCTCGCTGGCTCATCCGCACCATCAGACTCGGCTATATGATTCAGTTCACTCGCCGGCCTCCCAAGTACAGGGACATCCTCTTCACCACCGTGTGGAGTAGTGATGCCCATGTCTTGCGGTTAGAGATCGATGTCGTGCTGGCGAAGGACACGGTCTAGCCGGTTCCTCCAGCCGATATGAAGTCAGGGTTCTACAGGTTCTACCCTACTTCATTGTACCCAAGAAAGGTGGTGGGTTAAGGCCAATCTCGGACCTGCGCATTCTGAATTGGGCCCTGCACAAGCTCCCGTTCAGGATGGTAACTCAGAAACGCATTCCCGAATGCGTCCGTCCCCGAGATTGGTTGCAGTGATCGACCGGAAACCCTTCGGGCTGTCCCTGTCGCCTCATGGCTTCACAAAGTTGTATGAAAACAGGGACATGGTGCTCCATCACCTCAGCCAGTTGGGCCTTCGGGTCAACCGAGAGAAGAGCAAACTCTGCCCCGCGCAGAGGATCTCTTATTTCGGTATGGAGCTGGATTCGGTCAGCCGGACAGCGCGCCTCACTCCAGAGCGCGTCCGGTCAGTGTTGAACTGCTTGAATACGTTCAAAGGCAGGACAGCGGTCCCACTGAAATTATTTCAGAGGCTCCTGGGACATATGGCATCTGCAGCCGCGGTAACGCCGCTCGGATTGCTTCATATGAGACCGCTTCAACGCTGGTTGCACGACCGAGTCCCGAGATGGGCGTGGCAGAGCGATCAGTACCGGGTCTTAGTTAATCCTTACTGTTACCAAACCTTCAGTCCATGGTCAGATCTCTCGTTTCTCCGGGCCGGAGTGTCCCTAGAACAGGTGTCGAGGCATGCTGTGGTTTTCACGGATGCCTCATCCACGGGATGGGGGGGCCACGTACAACGGGCACGCAGTTTCGGGTCTGTGGACGGGGCCCCAACTGCGTTGGCATATCAATTGCCTAGAGTTACTGGCGGTACGTCTTGCCCTGGCCCGGTTCAAGAAACCGCTTCGGGGCAAGCACGTACTGGTCCGTTCGACAGCACTGCGGCCGCTGCGTACATCAACCGTCAGGGTGGTCTACGCTTCCGTTGCATGCTCCGGCTCGCCCGCCATCTCCTCCGGTGGAGTCAGAAGTTTGTGAGGTCACTTCATGCCATTCACTTCCCAGGTGCGCTGAACCAGACAGCCGACGAGCTCTCTCGCCAGTTGACACCTCCGGGCGAATGGCGACTCCACCCCCGGAGTGTCCAGCTGATATGGGACCACTTCGGAGTTGCACAGGTAGACCTGTTCGCTTCTCCGGACTCGACCCATTGCCAGGGGTACTACTCCCTGACCGGAGGTACCTTAGGCATAGATGCACTGGCGCACAGCTGGCCCCGGGACCTACGCAAGTATGCGTTTCCCCCAGTGAGCCTTCTCGCACGGACACTGTGCAAGGTCAAGGAGGACGAGGAGCAGGTCTTGTTAGTTGCGCCCTAGTGGCCCAACCGGACCTGGTTCCCAGAATTCTCACTCCTCGCGACAGCCCCTCCTCGGCCGATTCCCCTGAGGAGGGATCTTCTTTCTCAGGGGCGTGGCACTCTATGGCACCCGCGCCCAGACCTCTGGAAACACCAGAGACACCATCGCTTCAGCTAGAGTCCCCTCTACGAGGCGCCTCTACTCTCTGAAGTGGAACCTGTTCGTTGAGTGGTGCTCTTCCCGCCGCGAAGACCCCCGAAGGTGTTCGGTTAACGTTGTGCTGTGAGCTGTGAGTTCCTCCGTTACCCCTTCGGTGTCAGACGTGGCAGCAGTCTGACGCCAGGCCTGCACCCGTATGCTTGTGGAACGTGTGTGTAGGCTGGGTATCCATATGTAGCGGTTCCCTAACGGCAACCCCATATGTGTATTCTCCACGGTACCGGCTACCCTACTTGGCTAGCCCCATGTCTTTCCCTTGACAGAGCTCCCTCTGTCGTCTCTAGGCGTGTTCTCCCACCCACCCCGGAACCAGGTTGAGTCCACCCCAGAGACTGCCATATGTTGCACTACCCTGTTAGGTTAGTCCTTATGTGTATTCCACCTCTCCTTCCATTGAAGGACGTGGCTCGCATAGCGTACCATCTTCCCGAGGCAGACACGCTTTCCCAGCGTTTTCCAATAGTCACACTGAGTGGGTCTTGCAGGAACAGCAGTGACTGTCCTTCCCTGCCAGGAGCCCTGACTCCCACTCTAACATAGGAGTGGTCCAGTGAGCTCAGGCAGGACGCTGGAAGGGCCAGCATCCTGGCGTGTTGGTAGGGATCCCAATTGCCGGTCAGTTCCGGCGTCGTCTCCGTTCCCTCCTTCAGGGAACGAGGGTTACATACGTAACCGAGATGTTTTCTCTGTAACCTTTTTAATCTAATTGGTGCAACAATTTCTAATGTACTAGAGAAAATGGTGCTCATACTGCTAGTCATTTCCTCTAGTTCATCTGTTTGTTTGGGTTCACTGAGCAGCTGAGACAGATCAGGTAAGCTATTTGAGAATCTATCTATAGTGGTTGGAAGGATTGTTCTGCCTGGTCGATAACGTGGCGCAACATGACAGATTTCAGCAGTACGCAGTATGCAAGTTACCATGTAATTGTCAGTGACATCATCTCTTTGTGGTATAATATCTATATCGGTTGGGTTGGTTCCATGTGATATAATTAAATCTAGTGTGTGATTAAGACGATGAGTGGGACCAGTGACGTTTTGCTTGACCCCAAAGGAGTTTAATAGATCTGTAAACGCAGCCCCTAACGCATCATTTGTGTTATCTACGTGTATGTTAAAATCTCCAACAATTCATGCTTTATCAACGTTGACCAATAGATCTGAGAGAAAGTCTGCAAACTCTTTTAGGAAATCAGCATAGGGCCCTGGAGTTCCCTTTCGACGACCGCTTTCTGACACGCCGGGTTCAAACACCTCGCTGGGGCTTGCCATTCTTCCCTGATTTGCACAATGAGTTGTGCAAATCTTGGAAGCTGCCTTATTTAGCTCGTGTGTCCAATCCCCCAGTGTTGGATTATGCCAACGTGCTGGGGGCACGCGAGGCTGGGTATAGGATGATGCCGCGGGTGGAAGATGCTCTCGCGAGCTATCTCTCGCCCGAATCGGCATCATCCCTTAAAGCCCCGGTACTGCCCACCAAGCCCTGTAGGGACACATCTTCCTTGGTGGGCAGAGCTTATATGGCGGCTGGGCGGGCTGGTTGTACCCTGCATACATTATCGATATTGCAGGCCTACCAGGCCGACCTCCTTAAAGAGCTGGATGAGGGCGAGGGTCCCTCTCCGGAGGATATACTGGAGCTTAGGAAGGCTGCTGACTCCATGGCGTCAATGGTAAAGGGGCAACTGAGGTTGCTTCCTTCGCGGCGCTCTGGGGAAATCAATGTGGTAATCCCGCAGTCTATGACGCTTCGGGCCACATCGATTTCCCGCGAACGCATGCTGCTCCAACCGCCTCTGGAAAGACCTGCGGCTGGGCAGCTCGCGCGTCCGCACACAGAGACTCGTTCCCAACTACTTCCTGCCGGTCAGCCGCTTCAGGGGGTTGGGGACGAGGCTCGTGTAACACCCGACGCCAGCCTCGAGAGGCTGGTTCCCTTAGTAGATTATCTCGGCGCATGGAAATGCCTTCCGAGTATTTCTACATGGGTCCTGCGTACTGTACAGCCGGTACTTTATAGTTCCCAAAAAGGATGGAGGGTTGTGTCCGATTATAGATCTGAGGTATATGAATCGGTCTCTGAGGAGGTTCAGATTCAAAATGCTCACTATTCCCATGATCGTGAGTCAGATCCAGTCCGAGGACTGGTTTGTCACGATAGATCTAAAGGACGCATACTTCCATATCTCCATCCTTCCGTGTCACAGGAAGTTCTTGAGGTTCGCTTTCGGGGGCGAAGCGTACCAATATCGAGTGCTTCCCTTCGGCCTAGCCCTCTCCCCACGCACATTCATGAAGTTCATGGACGCAGCTCTGCCTCCAATGAGACTTCAGGGCATCCGTGTGCTGAATTATATCGACGACTGGCTCATACTGGCCCAGTCGTACGAGATGGCAGTTCGGCATCGAGATGTCGTTCTGGCCCACATAAGGTGCTTGGGGCTGAGACTCAACACAAAGAAGAGTGTGTTGACGCCGTCCCAGAGGACTACGTTCCTGGGGATTGTATGGGACTCGACAACGATGCGGGCACATTTGTCTCCCGCGCGAGTCGAGACCATACTGGCGATGATCTCAGGAATAAGGCTAGGCCACAGCATCACTGTGAAGCACTTTCAGAGAGTGCTGGGGCACATGGCAGCAGTGTCCAACTTGATACCTTTTGGCCTGCTACACATGAGACCCCTCCAGTGGTGGCTGAAAACCAAGGGGTTTTCCCCCAGAGGGAATCCTTTTCGTATGATCCTTTTCGTTCCCTAGTCATATGGAAGAAACCTTGGTTTCTTTCCCAGGGGCCAGTGTTGGGAGCGTCCTGTTGCCGGAAATCCGTATCAACAGACGCCTTCCTCACTGGTTGGGGCGCGGTCATGGACGGCCGCTTTGCGAGGGGCCCATGGGAGGGCCGTCATTCCTCCTGGCACATAGATTGCCTGGAGATGATGGCGGTCTACAAAGCTCTCAGGGGCTTTTTTTCGGACCTCCGCGGCCAACATGTCCTGGTGTTCAACTCCACGGACTGCAAAGGTCGTAGCGTACCTCAATCATCAGGGAGGGTTGAGGTCGCGCCCTCTGTGCAGACTGGCGCATCTAATCCTCCTGTGGTCCCAAGGGAAACTGTTGTCCATCAGGGAAATGTATGTCCCGGGGGTCCAAAATCAGGGAGCAGACATCCTGTCGAGGCAGGGGCTGAGGCCCGGGGAGTAGCGGGGAGTTTTTCATTTCCCCCGATTGCTCTGCTCCCGGGAGTCCTGGAGAGGGTCCGTCGACAAGGGGTCAGCCTACTTCTGGTAGAACCCCGTTGGCCGACTCGATTGTGGTTCTCGGATATCATAACTCTGCTGGCAGGTCATCCATGGCAGATTCCTCTGAGGAGGGATCTCCTATCTCAGGCGGGCGGGCACAATATTTCACCCCCGGCCGGAGATTTGGAACCTTTGGGTCTGGCCCCTGAGGAGGCCAGGTACCTAGAGGCTGGCCCGTCGGCAGAGGTGGTAGAGACCTTACTCAGTTCCAGGGCTCCGTCTACAAGGAGACTGTACAGCCTCAAGTGGAATGTATTTTCCACTTGGTGCAGGGAGCGTGAGGTGGACCCAGTTAACTCCCCGGTGGCTTCAGTGCTGGAGTTCCTCCAAGATCGCTTCTCTGCGGGTCTAACCCCGTCCTAAAGGTGTACGTGGCTGCCATTGCAGCTTTCCACACTCCTATGGGTGATGGGCATTTGGGTAGGCACCAGCTGGTTGTACAGTTCCTCCGTGGGGTTCGGAGGATGAGGCCTGCGGCTCGGTCCAGAGTTCCAACCTGGGATCTGGCGGTGGTTCTCGGAGGGCTGGCTGAGGCCCCCTTTGAGCCATTGGAGTCGGCTGAACCGAAGAACCTGACCCTTAAGGTGGCTTTTCTCCTCGCCATTACCTCTCTGAGGAGAGTGGGAGATCTCCAGGCCTTGGCGGTAACGCCGACTTGCCTGGAGTTTGCCCCTGGTGGAGTAAAGGCCATCTTACACCCTAGGCCAGGCTACGTGCCTAAGGTCCCATCAAGGGTGGTCAGGTCTTTGGTTCTTCAGGCATTTCATCCTCCGCCTCACGTGACGGCGGAAGAAGGGAGACTTCACCTACTCTGCCCGGTTAGGGCACTATTTGGTGAAGTCTGCACAGTGGAGGAGATCTCAACAACTTGTGGTGTGTTTCGGCTCACCCAAGAAGGGGTTGCCTGCGTCTACCCAGACAATCAGTAACTGGATTGTCCAGGCGATAACCATGGCTTATCAGGTGCGCAGTTTGCCTTCACCTATGGCCGTGAGGGCTCATTCCACCAGAGGCATGGCCTCTTTGGTGGCCCTCCTTTCTGGGGTCCCCTTGCAGGATATCTGCGAGGCGGCTGGGTGGGCTACCCCACACACATTTATCAGGTTTTATAGCCTGCATCTCCCTACGACGCCTGGCGCTAGGGCGCTCCAGTCCTAGTTGTGCCCGGTCTCCGGCTTCACACTTGGGCAGGCGCTACCCTCGGTGTGGCCTAGTGGGTACTCGTTCCCCAAATTCGTAGTTCTGACGCAGTGGGAGTTCCCTCGAAAGGGAACGGCTTGGGTTATGTATATAACCCTTGTTCCCTGAGAAAGGGAACAAGCACTGCGTCAAGGCCGCCATTTTGCGCCGCCCCTTTTGTCCTTCCGGTATGCCGTCACAGTGACGTCATCACGCACGCCAATCGGATTGGACTAGTGTGTATTCAGACTTCAGATTCGCTGATGCTTAGGGAGCATCCCTAAATTCGTTGTTCCGACGCAGTGCTCGTTCCCTTTCTCAGGGAACAAGGGTTATATACATACAACCCGAGGGGTCCAGACACGATGATTGTTGCTTCAGGCGATGTTCAGCACACCGTCTCGACCAGATTCCTGTAGTCCTTCTTCAGAACCTCCGTCTGCCGCTGCCTGATGTCGCTCGCTCTCGCGCAGCATGACAGCTCGGCGCGCCACACCGCTCAGGATCTCGGGAACCTGCGCAGTGACATCGAGAACACGAGCACCAGGAAAGCAGTGAGTGCGCACCTTCCCTTTACCTGAGGTAGCGCGGACATGCCGGACGATGGAAGTACCGAGAACCACAGCGTCGCCTTCCGTCTCGCGAAGAGGGGAGAAGCGGTTCCGAGTGGAGATCTCGAAGACCAGGAGGGGCGGAGAGGTCCTTGCTCTGGTCCTGGCTCGCGTCTTCCGCTGTGGAAACACCCAGGGTCCATGGTGCTGTGTCGGTGCCGGAGTGAACGAAACCAGGGATGATCGCGTCCTGGGTGCTTGGGTCCTGTGCAGAGAAACACACAGAGTAGACGAGGTCGGAGTCAAAAGGTTGCTAACCACTGACTTGTGAGCATCGACGCATGATGTTTCAAGCGCTGATCGTCTCTCTCTCAGCACGGCTCGTCTGTCTTGTAGGTCGCGAATCTGCTTGTCCAACGACTCCAACTCCAACTGCACCGAATGCAGCTCGAACGTGTCCTCACCTGCACTCAAAGGTAACATTAGACACACATCCGAGTTATTCGCCATTGTAGTAGATGTGCTACAATGGCGAATTGTAGGTTTCAGTGGTTACGGGTGTAAATAAGTTACCACGCGTGCAATGCTAGCGGTCTACGGATAGTAGCGGAAGTTCGGATATAAGTAGCAATATCAAAGCAATCTGATTGTTTTTTATAGAGAATCATATCGGTGATATGTTCACACGCTGTAAATAATAGAAAGTATTCGTTTGTAAGCGAGTGTTAAGAAGAAAATCAAAGATTATGAGTCAATTCGACGGAGCTACAAACACATGTGAACGAAACCACTGATGCATGCGCAGGAATATTGTCTTTCCACACAATACCCATCCCACCTTTTCACAGTCGACCACGCCCCTTTTGGAAGCCTTTTCAAATCGAAGGTCTGAAAAAACCCCACTGCAGCAGGGGTTCATGACCCTTTAAATACCACCATGGTGAAAAAAATATATACTTTATTGTATTTAAAATATATTCTCTTTTCCAATAGTATATTGGAAATATACTAACAAAAATTGTACCATCTCTACATATATACAAAGTATATTAGCATCATATTTTCACAATAAAACTTTTTACACACTTTAAAATAATTGTATTTTAGTATATTTTCTAAAAATATATATATTTTAAAAATATACTTAAAATGAAAGTTCTGTGTACTTTTGTAAAGTGTACTTATTTGAACATTACTTTAAAATATATTTTTTGTATATTTTAACTTGTATGCTCAAAATTGTCATTGTAACAAATTAACAATGCACTAAAAGCATATTTAAAAAAATACATAATTAATATCATTAAGCTGTAGTATATTTAAAGTTAAATAATGTTTAAGGTTATTTATTCATGCTTACGTGTTCAAATTAAGCATGAATAAATAAGTGTTAAATTGTGGCTAATGCACTAAAAGCCCATTTATATGCAGTGTATGCTATAAGCCCTACTTTAGTTGTGATTTAAGTGTAAATATGTTTAATAAGTTTACAGTGGCAGAGAAGAATTGTATTACAATCGTACACACACATCTATATTAAACCAACAGCACACTTAAAATACAACGCAAGGAAATACGTGTTGAGTAGTTGAGTCTTATCGGAATTCAAATGTCTCTTCAATTAGTCTGAGACCAATCAGATTGTGTTGCTCAATGCCTGCAGCCAATCAGAGGCAGAGCTGCTGACGGTACTCGTCTGGCTGACGCTGGCTCACTCACGGGAGGTTTGCAGCCTTGTAGGTGAAGTAGGCTACAATGTTGCTTAACATTATTTATTTAATAAAACATTGAAAGCGGAAAGTACATGGCTCATTCTTCGACCAGTTAAATTACGTCACATCGCAGCCTGACCTTGATGGTGACGATAAACTGCTTTGGAATAAAATGGCCTAATGAGAACCGGAGAAAAAGTCCTGCTGTTTGGAGGTAAGTAATAAGTAAGACTAATGTAACAAAACGTGAATAAAAAGTTGTATGAACATGCACCTGCCCTTATCTCTTGTATGTTCTGTTAACAGATGCTGTTCTTCACGAGTGTTTGCTGTCAGCTGTCTCTGATGATGTGTAAGCGCCTTCAGACGCAAGTGTAACAATCAGCAGCTCATCAGAAAATGGCATATAATGTGTAATATATATTTATGTATAGAGACGGTAGGTGGAATTAGTTCAATAATATATTCTCCAACATCTTCCAGTGTTCATTTAATGAAAAACATAGTAAGTTAATTTTATTTAGCTTTGCTGAAACCATTGATAAAAACCGTTGGGCTTGTTAATGAAATGTCTCTTCATTAGTTATGTGTGTTAGATTAAATATATATATATATATATATATGTTGTAGAGGAAAAATTTAATCATAGAAGAAGATTTATGTTTGAGTTCATACAAGAGTCAATATCTGTTTGTACAGATGTCGGTGAGACATCTAAAGTGGGAGCTTTCCCGACCAAGGGTGTCGGATCATTTAAATTATATTAGCTCCAAGACAAGGAAGGGACCATTTACATATTGTGTTTCTGCCCTTTACTCTGTGGAAAATTACTGGGGGGGGTTGCTTAAACATTGGGGGTATAAGAGCTTGACTTTTCTTTTGTTCTAGCAGTTCACACTTGCGGCAACCCCAGTATGGTTGCTCCAACTGTGGATTCATTTCTTGCAATAAATTAAATCTTTATAAAGACAATTAGCTAAGGTTTGTCTCTTATTCAGGAATACAACGGAGTAATTATGAATTGCCATATCATTTGGTGTCAGAAGTGGGATTCCTTGGATGTGCCTTTTGGACCCCGAGAGTGGATGGTGACTGATCATCCTGGACTTTAGAGTCACAGCCTTACACTCGACAGATTGAGGCAGAAGGAATCAGAGAAAACAAACCCGAGATGGCAACGGGACACTCTGGTAAGAGACAAATGGAAAATTTGGGGAATTTTAATAAGAAATTTAGTTAAATTGAAAATTGAATTGATAGGGATAAACCATAGGGGAGGTCTGAGTCTGTGGCGATTGCAATGTGGTTTGATTTGTTTATGTTGAGAAACTGAAATCACGTTGGCGAGTGAAAAGGGCTGAGTTGTCCTCGAGTAAAATGTGCTGAGTTATCCTCGAGTGACAAGGGCTGAGTGGTCCTTAATAAGGCGTTTAAGTAAGCATCCGTCCCGTCTGTCCTGGGTGAAGGATCAGATCTGTACGGAGATGTCCAACAGATTAATAGTGTGCACGCGAACAGACACAGAAACAGACTGCCAATATGGGGAAATCCCAAAGAAGCCAGCAGAATATGATACACCGGTATTTTGTCAAAATGAAAATAAAATTACATGGCCAGAGATGTTTCTCCATTTGTCCATCTAACTTTCCCCTTTCTCTTCCGCAAGAGCTCAGTTTCTCCGGCTAATTTTCTTCATTGCTCCAGCAGTGCTTTTCCTTCTTCTCCCACAGGAACTCAGGTTCTTGGGATAATTTTCTCCACTATTACCGCAGTGCTATTCCCTCCACTCACGCAGGAGCTCAGTTTCTCTGGTCAATTCCTCCACTACCACAGCAGTGCTGTGCCCTCTGCTCCAACAGGAGCTCAGTTTCTCTGGTTAATTTCTCCACTGCCACAGCAGTGCCGTTCCCTCTGCTCCCACAGGAGCCCAGTTTCTCTGGCTAATTTCTCCACTGCCTAAGCAGCAATGTTTCCTCCCAGAAATCTCCAATACTACGTGACCTTTTCTCTCCATGCTCCCTGCAGCCAAACCAGACCACCAATTAGACTGGAGATTTCCATGTTACCCTTAAAACCACAAACATACATTTATCCTGGGTTCAATTGCTTTTCTCATTTTACTGGAATTATCTGCTCTGCTTTCGCCCACAGGTGGCACTAAATGATTACCTAGCAATCATAGCCAAGCTCACACTATCCTATGGGGGAGGGCATTTCTACACGTACCATACATGTTTTATTTATTTTTTCAGCTAACAAGTGCTGTGTGAGTCACACAGTAGAACCAGTACACATACTGCAGGTCAGACGCTAGCATGAGGCTGCATCTGCTAGCTGCACAGGCCAACAGGTTATAACCCCACCTACGTCCAGTGGCCTGCAGCTCCAGTGGCTCAAATAAGCACGAGCCTTTCTCTGCTTAAGTCCGCCTAAGTAAAAGCCCACATTTTCTTCCATCATCCAGCTAACTTTTCTTTCCAAACCACAGAGGAAAACCCAAGTGTGAGGCCGCCGCCGACATCCGCAGCCCCGGTTTATAACCCTCTTACCTCCATCTGTGGTTTGTGGTCCACACAGTGGGCCAGTGAAAAGTTTACGAGCAGTGAGTCAGCGGAAAGTTTTTACATTGAGTCAGCGGCAAAATCAACGCAACAAGAAAAGCAGATAGAGTAAGATAGTGGATAGTTGTCCACGCAATAAGATACTGGATAGTTGTTCACACAGTAAGATACTGGACACGCAGTAAGAAGTTGCCCATGCTGTAAGATGGTGGATAGTCGCCCACGCAGTAAGATGTGGATAGTTGTCCATGCAGTAAGATGGTGGATAGTTGCCCACGCAGTAAGATGGTGGATTGTTGTCCACGCAGTAAGATGTGGATAGTTGTCCATGCAGTAAGATGGTGGATAGTCGTCCACGCAGTAAGATACTGGACAGTTGTTCACGCAGTAAAATAGTGGACAATCGTAGACGCAGTAAGATACTGGATAGTCGTTCACGCAGTAAGATAGTGGACAGTCGTTCACGCAGTAAGATAGTGAACAGTCGTCCACGCAGTAAGATAGTGGACAGTCGTCCACGCAGTAAGATAGTGGACAGTCGTCCACGCAGTAAGATAGTTGACAGTCGTCCACGCAGTAAGATAGTGGACAGTCGTCCACGCAGTAAGATAGTGGACAGTCGTCACGCGGTAAGATAGTGGACAGTCGTCCACGCAGTAAGATAGTGGACAGTCGTCCTCCGCAGTAAGATAGTGGACAGTCGTCCACACAGTAAGATAGTGGACAGTCGACCACGCAGTAAGATACAGGACAGTCGTTCACGCAGTAGGATACTGGACCGGCGTCCACGCAGTAGGATACAGGACAGTCGTTCACGCAGTAAGATACAAGACTGTTTGTTCACGCAGTAAAATACTGGACAGTTGTTTACGCAGTAAGATAGTGGACAGTCGTCCACGCAGTAAGATAGTGGACAGTCGTCCTCCGCAGTAAGATAGTGGACAGTTGACCACGCAGTAAGATACAGGACAGTCGTCCACGCAGTAGGATACTGGACAGTTGTTCACGCAGTAAGATACGGGACTGTTTGTTCACGCAGTAAAATACTGGACAGTTGTTCACGCAGTAAGATACGGGATTGTTTGTTCACGCAGTAAAATACCCGACAGTTGTCCACGCAGTAAGATAACGGTTAGTTGTCCACGCAGTAAGATACCGGTTAGTTGTCCACGCAGTAAGATACCGGTTAGTTGTCCACGCAGTACGATACCGGATAGTTATCCATGCAGTAAGATACCGGATAGTTATCCACGCAGTAAGATACCGGATAGTTATCCATGCAGTAAGATACCGGATAGTTATCCACGCAGTAAGATGGTGAACAGTCTCCTCAAGCGAATAAGTCCAACTAAGTGAGAAGTAGAAGATTCCACAGCGAGATAGTGAATAGTTACACAAGGAAGAGTCAATGCAGAGAAAAATGTAAGATTACATGCAGCAAGAAAGTGAATTGTTTTCCACACAGCGAGAAATAGAAGTTTTATAAACACCGCAAGGAAACGGATAGTTTTTTCCACAGCAAGAAAGCGGATACATTTCACCCAGCGAGGAGTGGACAGTTTTCCACACAGCAAGGAAGTGGATAAAACCCTCTAGATTGATAGTTTGCATGAGTGGAAAGTTTCCACTTAGTAAGGAAGTGGACCTATTCATTGGAGCAAGAAAATGGAAAGTTTCCATGCAGCAAGGAAAGGGTAAGTACCAAAAAATCTCTAAATCAAGATCTCATTTCTTTTTCCCATTTTTCTTCCAGGTGGTCTCCCACGTACAAGACCACACCCTGCTCCCTTCAAGAACCATGTGATTTGTGAACCAACAAGGGCCATCCATAGGCGACACAAGCCACTAACGGGCCCTCCGAATCAAATAACCAGGCCCCTCTCTCATGCCAGCCGCCAAGTTTGGCACTTCTTGGGGGGTATTTAGCAGGCGGCCGTCCTATGCGTTCTAGCTTTTGGGGGGTACTCTGGGTTCGGGCCAAAGTCCGAGCTCGAAGCCCTCCCCCCGGACAGCACGCCACATACGCAATTCAATTTACTCTATAAATTATATGTAAGTGTGAACTAGTGAAATACTGTTTTACTAAACGAGGTTCAGGAGGAACATATCAGATAATTGACACAGGTGGAGAGTACTCACCCAATCAACAAAAGAGTTATATATACGAAGCCGTCTTACCTCCATTTTGTTGAGTTTTTCCAGCATCCCTCCACCACCCCTTCTCCACATTTTGCTCTTTTTTTCCTTTTTAAGTTCTAAACCACTTACATACGGGGGGTACTCTGGGTTCGGGCCAAAGTCCGAGCTCGAAGCCCTCCCCCCGGACAGCACGCCACATATGCAATTAAATTTACTCTATAAATTATATGTAAGTATGAACTAGTGAAATACTGTTTTACTAAACGAGGTTCAGGAGGAACATATCAGATAATTGACACAGGTGGAGAGTACTCACCCAATCAACAAAAGAGGTATATATACGAAGCCGTCTTACCTCCATTTTGTTGACAGTTTTTCCAGCATCCCTCCACCACCCCTTCTCCACATTTTGCTCTTTTTTCCTTTTTAAGTTCTAAACCACTTACATACGGGGGGGTACTCTGGGTTGGGCCAAAGTCCGACCTCAAAGCCCTCCCGGACAGCACGCCACATACGCAATTAAATTTACTCTATAAATTATATGTAAGTGTGAACTAGTGAAATTGCACATTTGGAACGAGAGATAAAGGGGGTGTGGCTTTAATGTCTTTACTTGCAGCTGATTGGTCTAGTTTGGGTTTGTGATCTCAAACCCAGAATAAAAGCTGCTCCAGAGCAGGTTAGCTGTGTAGTGTAAGTTACCATGGTGATGAACTCTGCTAAAAACCAATCCACCTTCTTGAGCCCGGAAAACCTGAGTTTGCTCAAACTAATTGAACTTACCTGGGTAGCAACTGAAACCAGCTTTGTGCAAAAGGCCACTGGTGAAAAGATGATCCAGAACATGGGACAAGCTTTAGGCGGATTGGTATCCAGCTCTGTCTGTAAATGGTAATTATGACTACTTTTGTCATTTAAGATGCTGATTTGAATTAGACTTGAATTAGAGAGAAAAAGTGACAAATTGGTTAAAGTCACTATTTAAATTATCCAGAGAAACCATCACAATTATGAAAGGCCAGAGGGTGAACAAAAGAATATAACCTTTCAAATGAAAAATTTTATTTTGCGTTTTAATCCATTAAATGGAGGCAGGACATTGATTTATATAGAGAACTACAACTGAATGTAAGAGAGAGAAAAAAACAAGAGGCTGTGAGGCTTTCTGTGTGACTGGCATTGAGATATGAAGACAATAATATTTTGGATTTCTGCAGAGCAGTAAAGATAAATAGTACGGAAACAGTGGTACTTGATAGATGAGTAATGTGACCAGAGAAATAGCCACAAATATTAATGTGGATTTCTGACAGGATTTATGAACACCTGAAGTCAAATTAGGTTAAAACTACGATGTAATATGGAAGAAATTTGTAAGTTCTTGGTAAAATTATAACAATTTTAGTGTAAGTAGCAAAGAAAGGATAGTGAGGATTTGTGTCACTGCCACATGAGGTTAAGGTTATCACAAACCTAACATGTCGGAGAGCAGAAACAGGGTTTTGCTCACTTAGATATTAACTTCCAGATATTAAATATGGATT
Source organism: Gobiocypris rarus (assembly GCA_023029165.1). NCBI lineage: Eukaryota > Metazoa > Chordata > Actinopteri > Cypriniformes > Gobionidae > Gobiocypris > Gobiocypris rarus. The sequence continues at coordinate 22,585,690 of CM040919.1, read as the reverse complement.
CGTCTTTAATTCACTGAAACGCTAAAGAATCCAGATGAATATTGCCTGTGATACTGTACCTCTCCTGAGGGAGAGCACGTTATCATATGTTTTGAGAAACTCTCTGATTGGAGCTTGTATCCTGACTGAAGCATGCAAGCTGATGAAAGGTAAAAGTGTAATGATTTACACAAATTTACGCTATGCGGTCTATGCAGTTGCAGCCAAAAGAGGGAAAATAAAAGCATTTGCTGATTTTTTTTGTAAAAAATGTGTTATCTGCAACACACACAATGTGGCAAAAGGGGCAAAATCTCTGCTGACTAAAATAGTCCAAAAGGGGAATACCACATGGGAAAAATCCGTTTTTGGGATGGATGCCGCATCAGGTGGCGCTGTGGAATGCAAAAAAATTGACTATTAAGAAAACTAATTGGCAAAGGAACGAGAAAAGGCCTAGAGCAAATCTGAGCCGTTTGAAATTGATTTTGGATCACCATTCATGGGAATGGAAGGGGTTAAACAACAGCTGTGAACATCACATGTTGAATTACTGCAAATAAATGTCTACTCTGTTGTCTAAGGTCTGTGTAGGTTAAGGGACTCCTTTACATGACATCAAACCAGGTGATTTCGTGGTGATACGGGACTACAGATCCTACAGAGCTGGAAGGCGAAAAAGGGCCAGGACCTTTCTTGCACACCGGTGTGAAAGAGGAAGACAAGGGTTCACGACGGCCATTGAAGGCTGCAACAATCCAGGAGATGGAGCAGGAAGGAAGGCAGCTGAGTCACATGTTCAAACAACAGGTGCCTTATCAGCCCAAGCAACAGCGACATGATGACGAACTTCACCTGTCCATTTAGCAGACAAAAAGACACTTCAGCGGGAGCAAATGTGGGGGCAGAGATGAAGTTTTCCAAAATGGTTATAATTTGTCTACCATATATCTTCCAGCGTATTTCCAGCTCAGTACAGAGACTGGTGTATATTTGCAATGATGATGATACAAACAACAGAATTTATAGTGAAATGCAATGAGTGATTTTCCTACTTTTAAATTCGGGAATGAGAAGCTTTTAGAAAGGCCACAAGATGAGAAAGCTGATGATTCCTGATTTGGGTGGATAACAGACGGATGACTTTGATGACTTCCCAGGAAAAGGGAAAAAGCCTATGTATATTTTCTTTCTTATTTCACAAATTTAAGAGAAAATCAGGGTGTGAGTGACTTAAATTTGCTTGTTTTATTATTATTGCTATTACTACTTATATTTTATATTACTATTAACATTCCTATATTAATTACTATCTTTTTTATAATTTTACAGTTTTATATATACACATTTAACATGATAAAAGGGGGAATTGACGTGGAAAAATTCTAATGACTGATGAAGAATGATTAATTATGTGGACGAGTGTTTGAATTCATACAGGAGTAACATGTGGTTCTGCCATGCAGGGCACTTCTGTGGAAAACTACTGAAGGATTGTTTTGACAACAAGGGTATACGAGATTGTGACTTCTGTTATGTCTTCAGTTACACTCGATGCAGGCACTGATGACTGTGTTGAATGTGGCTCTTTCTTGCTAGAAATAAATCTTTATAAAGACAATTGGCTAAAGTTTGTCTCTTATTCAGTAATGCAACGGAGTTAATTTTAATTGCCATTACACGGTCTACACAGACCATAACAGCCTGAGATGGCTGATGAACCGCCCAAACCTTTCTGGACGTCTAGCGAGATGGTCCTTACGCCTGCAGGACTTTGATTTTAGTATTGTTCATAAGCCAGGTGTTCAAAACAAGGTCCCAGATGCTTTGTCCCGCAACCCAATTCAATGCGAGGCTACCCCAATAGACATTCTGACAGATTATGCAATTATTGGGGGGATGGATCTCCGTAGCCTGTCCTCAGTCGTGATGACAGACAAAGCACAGCTGAGGCAATTACAGGAAAATGACCCAGTGGTCAGTGATCTTTTGTGTGCCCTTAAGAGTGCTGGAAAAGAGGATGTGGATGAAAGGTATGCAATTCAGGATGGTTTGCTGTATGTCAGAGACTCCAAAGTGACTTGTGGACTACATCCAATGAAACAGCTCAAAATTTTACGTGCCTACCTCCATCAGAGGCACGGTGTTAAAATACTGCCATGACAACCCTACAGCTGGCCACCTCGGAATTACTAAAACATTGACCAGGCTAAAGTTTAGGTTCTTCTGGCCAAAAAAGCCAGAGGATGTAAAGAGATACGTTACCTCACATTCAGTGTGTCAGTTGACAAAGCCGAGTCGACGAAACCAGCGGGTCTGATGGTCCCAATCAAACCACAAATGCCCTGGCAATACACAGGAGTAGACTTTGTGGGCCCTCTCCCTAGGACGCAGAATGGAAATGAATATATTCTTGTATTTGTCGACTACTTCTCAAAGTGGGTAGAAATAAATGCAGTCAGAACAGCGACAGCGCAAGTTGCTGCAAGTAAATTCCTAAGCGAAATCTTTGCCAGACACGGTGCACCATCTTACCTTATTTCAGACCGTGGCACGCCATTTGTCAAGTCAAGTCAAGTCAACTTTACTTATATAGCGCTTTTAACAATGCAGATTGTTTCAAAGCAGCTTCACAGTGTTAAACAGAAAAAAAATGCAACAGAATATATTTTGATTATCATACAGTAACAATGTGGGCTTTAGATCAGTAGTTTGGTCTAAATGGGTAATTTAGTTTAATAATTATATTTATTTTGAAATTTATTTGAAAAATAGTTTTTCCCCAACTGAGCAAGCCAAGCCAGAGGCGACAGTGGCAAGGAAACCAAAACCCCATCAGGAGACCTAATGGAGAAAAATAAACCTTGGGAGAAACCAGGCTCAGTCAGGGTGCCAGTTCTCCTCTGGCCAATTAACAAACAGCGTATTATTATTATTCTGGCAATTTTAAAGGTCAGAGGTCATAATAGATCTGAATATTCGAAAGATCTGAGGCAACACGCCGGAGACGGGTTTATTGAGGATGATGTATCGATTTTGTCGTGGCAATAATTCAACTCAATCACTGAACAAGAGACAAATCTTTAAATATAATAAAGAATGATTTATTTCCTTGCAAGGAAAGAGTACACTGTCGCACAGCCACAGATGACTGTATGAGAGCGGCCTAAAGACTAAACAATCAGGTTCCCTTTTATACCATTTACAAGGTCAGAAGCAAAGACAAGTGCTCTGTAATCTTCCACACATGGTAAAGCTTCAGCACACACACACAGAAATAAACTTTCATGGTCCCTTTGTCAAGGATCAATGCAGTTTTAGCCACTGACCTTAGGGGTCAGATCGATTCTTATAAACTGACCAGTTGTCCCTCTCAGTTCAATTCTAAGGACATGTAACAAACTTCATGTTAAGCATACTAAATGAATGATTATATGTGTTAAAGCAAATTCATACATATTGTTAAAATCACTCTCCTCAATGATTATATTTTCTTCTATTGATTAAATACATTTTTCTATTACAATTTCTCCTTTTTATCATTCATTGATAACTTCACAATCAAAAATGTATTCTTGTAAAAAGAAAATTCAAGTCTTTACATCACATTTATACTCTTCATCTCTGATTTTCATATAAACAATCACTCTTGACTCTTGAAGGAAGATAGTTAAAATTGCTAAGGCTGTTTTTACGGGTATAGTCCCTTTTTCACTGCAAGCAAAACATATAGATAGATAGAATTTCTAAAGATTCTTTAAAGTAAGAAAATCATTTAACCTCTGTCACTCCCACAGATCGCATCATCATTGAACTCATCTCTCGAATTATCATAGTCATAGATAGATAGATTAACCATCTGATTTGACATACTGGTGTTCTGAAGAAAACACGGGATACACATTAATATTACAACTACAATTCCCAAAATTGGTACCACGGTAACTCCCAACCCGTATCCCCATCCCTTCAGATTCCTTTACCACCCAAACCATGAATCATCTGCTTTCTCAGGTACTTTCACAGCCATTCTCATGTGAGTGATAATGCTGGTGATATTATCACTGTAGTCTGGAATATGAAAACAACAAGTCAGTCCTAACATCTTACAGACCCCTCCCTTTTCTGCTGTTAGCATGTCAAAGACTAATCTGTTTTGGATCAATGCATCTCTGATTTGCCTCATTTCCTCATTTACCATTGTAAAGCATTTTCTGTACTGTTAGCCATAGCTAGTACAGTCCATGCTAGCCCATTGATCTTATTAATTGACACCGCTGTTCCCACCCCTAATAGAACAGACCACCCCACATTCGCCCCTGGTGAGGTCCATGGATCTGATAAAGCATAACCATTGTATCTTCCTGGTAGACTTCCTATCACATCTTGGAATGTTCTCAGTTCACGTCTTTTCACTAAGCCTGCTGTCTGTGATCTCACGATAGGCTCTAGTTTGAAGGTTTGTTGTTTGATCACTCTGAAGAAAGCGGTGACCTTGCTCTTGACTTGATAGTGCTACTTGTTGTTTAAACTTGGTCTCGGCGTACACTGACATGTGTTTCGACCTCCTCTTCTCTCCCTTCGTCCTGAAGTGCTGTTGGAACCTTTCTGCAATGGCTGGCATGCACCCACGTAGCCCTTTCAGCGACCTTCACGGCGGTGTGTGTCGTCAACAGCACCAGGAAAGGTCCTAGCCACCTTTTGCCCTCCAGCTTTTCCTCCTCAGGTCCTTGATCACCACTGAATCCCTGGCTTAATGTTGTGCAATGGGGTTTCTGCTGGTTTCCCCTGGGCTGCTTTCACCTGCACACAGACATTAGACAACAGAGAAGACATTTCTTTGCAGTAATTTAGCATATCATGTTCACACAACTCTGTCGATGGAAGCTGTTGTTTGACCCCTTCCATTCCCATGAGCGGTGGTCGTCCAAAGACAATTTCAAATGGACTTAAATTTACTCTGGTCCTTTTTCTCATTCTCATGTACATCAGTACAATTGGTAGGGCCTTGACCCATGTTAGCCCAGTTTCCTCACAACATTTCGCCAATTTGTTCTTAATGATGCCATTACATCGTTCAACCGCACCTGCGAAGCAGGATGGTAGCTGCAATGCGTCCTCAATTCGATGCCTAAAAATGTACCCACTTGTTTTATCGCATCATTGACAAAATGTGTTCCATTGTCGGAACTGATTCTTCGTGGGATGCCCCATCTGGGAACAATTTCAGTCAGCAGGGCCTTTGCCACTGCGCGCGTCTTGTTTTGATGTTGGGAATGCCTCAACCCATTTTGACCACATGTCAACCATCACCAAACAGTACCGTTTTCCTCCGCACGGCTCAACTCCACAAAGTCCATCATTAGATACTCAAACGGCCCAGATGATGGTGGTTGAGATGCTAAAGGCATTTTCACCCCCCTTGCCACATTGTGTGTGTTACAAATGACATCGTTTACAGAAATTTTCTGCAACCACTGTGAACCCTTTTGTGAACCATTTTCTCTCATTTTGGCAATCATCTGTACTTTAGATGTGTGATCTTTGCCGTGTGTTAGCTTAGCGTAATGCTTAAAGAAATGGTGGGGTAAACAAGGCTTTCCATCTGAACTCATCCACACATCGTCCTTGACAGTACAGCCGCACTGTCTCCATTTCTGCTTTTCTGCTCCTGACGCAAATGTCTGCATACTCTGTATGGAAGATAAAACATTAGTGTTTGTTTCAGATAATAAAAGACATTCTGGTCCTTCGATTGCGTCCATTGCCGCAACCTTGGCAGCCGCGTTGGCTCTGGAGTTTCCTGTAGAAACAAGGTCTTGTTTGTTAGTATGCGCTGCGCATTTACAGATAGCAACTTGCCTTGGCAAGGTTATGGCGTCTAGAAGTGCTGATACCAAAGAAGCATTTAATATTGGCGCCCATCGGACTTTAGAAATTTCCTGTGCTTCCATAAGGCCCCAAAATCATGCGCCACCCGAACGCAGTATCGTGAGTCTGTGTAAATCGTTACACTTTTCCCCTCCATCAGCTTGCATGCTTCAGTTAGAGCCACGAGTTCCGCCCCCTGTGCAGAATAATTTGCTGGCAATCTGCCAGAAGTCAAAACATCAAATTCTGTAGTTACAGCGTAACCAACCTTATTTAGGCCTGTTTGTGGGTCTCTTGTTGCAGAGCCATCCACAAACAAGACATTTTCGCAGTTTTTTTAGTGGTGTGTCCAAAGGTCCGGTCTCGGTGTACACACCTGTTCTAACGCAGTGACACAACAATGATGTTCCTCCCCATCCTCCTCCGTCGGGAGGAGAGTGGCAGGATTCAAAACCGTACAACGCTTAACAGTGACATTTGGCATATCAAGCAAAATCGTGTGATACCTCAGCCATCTGGCCGTAGATAGGTGAGACGTTCTCTGCTCTTGCAGTATCATTGACACTGCATGTGGGACCATCAATGTTAAATCAGAATACCCCACATATTCCCTCGATGCGAGTACCCCAATTCTGCAGCTGCTACTGCTCTCTGACATCGCGGTAAGCCTGCTGCTACCGGATCAATTTGCCCGAAAAATACCCCACAGGTCGCAGTCTGTCCCCATGATGCTGCAAGAGAACAGAAGTCATAAATCCATTCTTTTCATCTACCATTTGAACAAACGGTTTTACAGGTGTCGGTAACCCCAAAGTTGGGGACCCAGTCAATTGTCTTTTCATGTTTTCAAAGGCCTTCTTAGCCTCTGCTGTCCAATCAAGTTTATCACATGACTTCAAACCCTTCCAGTTGTCAGGGCTACAAGCTCCAATCAGAGAGTTTCTTAAAACAAATGATAACGTGCTCTCCTCAGGAGAGGTACAGTATCACAGGTAATATTCATCTGGATTCTTTAGTGTTTCAGTGAATTAAAGACGAATCCATATTTAATATCTGGAAGTTAATATCTAAGTGATCAAAACCCTGTTTCTGCTCTCCCGACATGTTAGGTTTGTGATATCTCCCAAATCCAAACACACGACACCTCGTTGCTATCAAGCGTTTAGTGATTACACACACACCCAGACCATCAGTTACCACTCAGAGACTAAACATTCTTTAGAAAACATTCAGCTTTCATGTCTCCAGTTTCTCACTGTACATCATATTCTAATCAACCTTCCTCCAGTCTGTTGTTTCTTCAACATTTCATATTCAATACCAAAATCACATCACTAATTTTCAGGTCATGTTATACAGTTTAAAGTACTCTTTAGGCGTAAGTTCTAAACAACCAAAACCTTAACCTCATGTGGCAGTGACACAAATCCTCACTATCCTTTCTTTGCCACTTACACTAAAATTGTCATAATTTTACCAAGACCGTACAAATTTCTTCCATATTACATCATAGTTGAATATATTTTAACCTAATTTGACTTCAGGTGTTCATAAATCCTGTCAGAAATTTTATTTTTACAACATTTATATTTGTGGCTATTTCTCTGGTCACATTATTCCTCTATCAAGTACCACTGTTTCCACTATTTATCTCTACTGCTCTGCAGAAATCCAAAATATTATTGTCTTCATATCTCAATGCCAGTCACACAGAAAGCCTCACAGCCTCTTGTTTTTCTCTAACATTAGTTGTAGTTCTCTATATAAATCAATGTCCTACCTCCATTTAATGGATTAAAACGCACAATAAAATTTTCATTTGAAAGGTTATATTCCTTTGTTCACCATCTGGCCTTTCATAATTTTGATTGATTCTCTCGATCATTTAAATAGTGACTTTAACCAATTTGTCACTTTTTCTCTCTATGCACGTTTACAATTTTAACTAATCCAGAGTCTAATTCACATCAGCATCTTAAATGACAAAAGTAGTCATAATTACCAGTAACGGACAGAGCTGGATACCAATCCACTTAAAGCTTGTCCCATGTTCTGGATCATCTTTTCGTCAGATTCTCAGAATTATCAGTTTGTCGTTTGACTTTACCCGTCTGTAATGATAAAACACTCATTCCAGAGGTTTAATACACCCTACATTCAATCAGGACACGTAAATATGAACTGCTCATTCTCAAAATTTGCTTTTACATGGTCTCTTAACCAATTTCAGATCATGTCTGTTCATTATTCATTTGTTTTTATAAAGTCAGCTGACATTGCTTTGTTTTGTCTCAGCTTTAGCAGGATGATAACAGAGTACAGTCCCTGCAGCCTCTCTCTCTCACTCTCTCCAAATAGCCTCCTAAGACTATAACTTATAAAAATGTAATATTAAATTTATTAACCTTAATCCTTTACTTTCAAATTAGAACATCTCCAATAAGTTACACTATGAAATTGTTTCAAGTTATCTTTAGTTTAAATACCTTTTGTCATCCAGACCTTCTTTTTAAACTTCAAAAGTCGTCCTCATCTTAAAGCCATCACCATGTCTCTGAATTAAGCCTGCTGAAGTAAACTCATAATAACATTAATTCAGTTTTACTGATACAAATTAATACATTTTGTTCTGGTCTCCACACAAGTTAAATGACAAGCACTGCATGGTCTCAGCCGGCTCTTGAATGCCCCTTACCATCATAACTCTTTCGCTCAGGATCTTTCTTCCTGGCACTCAATTTCTGCGGTTATTGGTGAGCGGTATAGAGGAGCATAATTAGGGCAGGCCCTGCTGTGTCCTGTCTGGACTCTCGGCCCCCACAAGCACAGCTTCCCCCCTTCACTGATGCTGCTGGCCTCACAGACATCGCTCCACTCTCATACACACCTCACAACCCCAAGTGGGGTCCCACTTGGGGTCCCAAGTGACTTTACGGTGATCTCCTGGCTTGGGTTGTTCCCGCTGGCCAAAGAGAATCTTACCGTCTTGGAAACCACCTCGTGCCCACTTGGTCGCTTGAGATCTTTGACCCTCAACAGGATCCAATATTTTCTGGAGCCTTGGGAAAGTGCATTCAAGAGTCACCAGAGCCAATTAGTCTGCTTACTATAGGTAGAACATGGAGACAGGTTAATCATAACACAACTTAATCACTAAAATCCATCAGTGAATTACCCAGTGAATTCAGCCAGAACAACTCTCCATTCAATTTAATGTTCTGCTACCACTGTGACCAAGGCCATCAGTTCTGTACATGGTGAAGGCTAAGATTAGACACAACCTGCTCATATAATACATAAAAGTAAAAACTTCAGTTAATTTAAAAGTCACCATATTTTAAAACATCCTTTTTATCCAATCATTGTCTATGATTTTCAACTGATGCCCTGTGCTTTTTCTTCAAATATCTTATCATATGACACAGGCTCATATACCAGCTTTGAGCTGGTTTCAAATGAGCGACTCTGAGGCCTTCAGGACGGTAAACTGCATTCATAAACAGACACTCTTCACTTTAGCTCAGCGTCTGATCTGGCTAGAAATTAAAATTGTTTTCAAATGAACATCAGAGATTTTCCCTTTAACTCTACCATTAGACAGTGATCACCATCTCCAATAATCATAATTTTATATTCGTCTTTTGCCCCTTATAATCAATTTTGAATTAATTTCCACTCAGATTGAGTCTCTGTTACTCAAGTTAGGCCACAGCACCAGAAATTACATGGTGGGCCAGATTCAGATAAGCGAATTGTTTTATTACAGCTCAGCACCAGCTTATCTTTTGAAACCAAAACATCAGCTTAAAGGGTTTCCAACCTATAGTTATTTCAACAACCCAATATTCAGAGTTTTGCAAAAGTGAGAAGAGCAAGAACATATTTATAATTGTTTGTTTATCTTAAAACCCTCTCAACCTGATTTATATGTCTATTCAACGTTTTATCATCTTTATCTTTAATTTTAAAACTCATATTAACTAAACTTCACTTTAATTTAATTTTTTTCTCTCTAAGTCACTATTTAAATATACATCCTCAACTCACGTTTTTCTGTTATTCTGTAATTTGTACATCTGCCTGTATTAAAATATTATATATCTTTCTTTCAAAAGGAATTCCTTAACCTTATTGTTATCTAATTATTTTCTTAAGACAGAGTGTAATCTTGTCTCTGTTTCTTTCTCTTTTCTGGGTTTAATTTACAGGATTTAGCCTGTTGGCCTGATTTACCACACCTTATGGGTGGGCGGTTACAGTTTCATGCAAAATGGCCCGCTAACCACAATTAAACACTCTCTGTCCTCTGGTGGAGCAACACCTCTGTTCTCCAATCTCAGTCTAGTTCCCAGTCTCTGGGCAGTGCCTAAAGTGGCAAACACTCGGACAGTCTCAGAAGAGAGCTCAGGGTCCAATAAACCTAAAATGTTTTGCATCTTGTTTTTCATAACCCTCACATTTGTTTATCAAATTGTAAAATCTCTGTTACTAATCCATGAATAAGCACAAGCAATTTGAATCTTTTCTCTATTCTCTCTTTATTTGTAGCCAGTTAAGTTGCTGTTTAACTTTCTAAACAGAATTAAAACATTTGTTACCCATTTTCTTCATTAGTTCTTCAAATTTCTTTAACTTGCGGGCTTCAGAGCGGAGCTGCTTACAGCGTTTGCTCTTTCGTCTCAATATCTTTATCAGACTGATCAAGTTACTGATCATGTCACTCAAATCATTGCCATAATTTAGTTATCACAAATTGTATATTCATAGCTTAATCAAAGTTCATACTCACCAGCGATCTTTAAACAGCTGCGGCTTCTGTGTGATCAGACATCATTTTCCTTTCCCTGCTATGCTTCTTTCACACAACACTCGCATTTCACACACACATTTCCCACAACAGCCCTTCAATCCTTATCTCCTATTTTCAACTGACCATCCGTGCTACTCAGCGTTCCCTCTCAGCGTTCCCTCATTTGGGACAATCATGATATTTAATTCTTCTCTATACCTTGCATGCATTTTTGGCCATATAATTTTCTCATTTGAAAAAATACCGGTGCTTCATATTTGATCTTGCTCTCTGACTTCCCCATCCTGACAGTCTGTCTCTGTGGATCTACACCTAGCGCTTAGGTTTTTTAGTCTGTCGGACGTCTCCGTTCAGACCCAATCTTTCACCCAAGATGGACGGGCGGACTACCCCCTCTGTAATCCTTTTAAGACCTGCTCTCAGCACGGTCCGACCTGGCCTCGCCTGGTCTTTTACTCTTTTTCCCCCTGGAAAACTTTTCTCACAATTTCCTCCAGAAATTGTATCCCCCAGAGTCAGCTGTCAGCTATGGTTCCTCAATACCCTCAATATTTTTTTCCAAATCATTCTCAATATTTTCAATATTTTTCCCAAATCATTCTCAATATTTTCTCTCAATATTTTCAATATTTTTCCCCAAATAATTTTCAATTCATTCAGAAATTCAATAATCATTCAGAAATTCAACAATCATTCACATCATTCAGAAATTAGAAATTCAACAATCATTCAGAAATTCAACAATCATTCATTTCCCCCTGAATTTCTTAATTTAAAAAAATCTGTCTCTTACCAGGAAGCTCCGTGCCACCTCGGGTTCGTTTTCTGATTCCAGTGGTCGGACCCTCCAGACCCCCAGAGCAGTCGGCCCTTCTCCTCAATCTGTCAGGGTAAGGCTGTGACTCTAACGTCCAGGATGATCAGTCACCATCCGCTCTCGGGGTCCAGAAGGCACATCCAAGGAATCCCACTTAACTGACACCAAAACTGTCGTGGCAATAATTCAACTCAATCACTGAACAAGAGACAAATCTTTAAATATAATAAAGAATGATTTATTTCCTTGCAAGGAAAGAGTACACTGTCGCACAGCCACAGATGACTGTATGAGCGGCCTAAAGACTAAACAATCAGGTTCCCTTTTATACCATTTACAAGGTCAGAAGCAAAGACAAGTGCTCTGTAATCTTCCACACATGGTAAAGCTTCAGCACACACACACAGAAATAAACTTTCATGGTCCCTTTGTCAAGGATCAATGCAGTTTTAGCCACTGACCTTAGGGGTCAGATCGATTCTTTTTAAACTGACCAGTTGTCCCTCTCAGTTCAATTCTAAGGACATGTAACAAACTTCATGTTAAGCATACTAAATGAATGATTATATGTGTTAAAGCAAATTCATACATATTGTTAAAATCACTCTGCTCAATGATTATATTTTCTTCTATTGATTAAATACATTTTTCTATTACAATTTAAAGAATTATTAACTAGGACTATTCAAACAATCGGAGTCATCACGCCAGAGACAGGTTTATTGAAGATGCCGTGTCGATGAGGCAGCTTAAGGGGGAGTCTAAATGACACGGTCTCTGCAGACACTTCAGGGTCATGTGTTGGTCACATCTGGGTGCAGGTCCACTGTCTGATCTGGATACAGCCTGGATCCTGACTGCAGTAGACCTCGGGATAAAACAGAGACACTAACATTAGCGTAGATGCCATTCTTCTGATGATGTAACGAGTACATCAGGTGTTATGGGAAGTGTTCCTGGTTCCGGCTGACCTAGATAATGCAGCCTAATAATCATTTCATTGAAAAAGTGTTTTATGTGTATGCCATAGAAAAGAGATGTGTTTTTAGTCTAGATTTAAACTGACAGAGTGTGTCTGCTTTCCGAACAATGCTAGGAAGACTGTTCCAGAGTTTAGGTGCTAAATAGGAAAGGATCGACCACCTGCAGTTGATTTTGATATTCTAGGTATTATCAGCTGGTCAGAGTTTAGAGACCGCAGTAGTGATGGAGTATAATGTGTTCAGAGCTCACTCAAGTACTGGGGAGCTAAACCATTTAGTGCTTTGTAAGTAATAAGCAAGATTTTAAAATGTATGCGATGTTTAATAGGGAGCCAGTGCAGTGTTGACAGAACCGGGCTAATGTGTTCATACTTCCTGGTTCTAGTAAGAACTCGAGCTTCTGCTTTTGGACCAGCTGGAGTTTGTTTATTAAGCGAGCAGGGTATGGGATTAATATCCTGCCATGATTCAAAACTGAAAATAAAGTTCTGAAAGGTTGAAACTACGTGTTCGAAAACTCAAAATCTTACAAAAGAAGTTTTGCAAGATCGAAAAATAAGATTTGCAAGCTTGCAAAATGTAAAAAAATAAAAAATCTCTGCAAACATTGTTGTTGTTTTTAGATTTTCTTCTTCAGAACTGCAACATTTTTTTGATGTCGGGCAAACAATTTTTCAGAGTTTCGAATTTGTCACTGTTCTCCCAGTGTATAGTTTGTTTTCCACGTTTGAAACCTTGTAAATGATGTTCTGAAAACTGGGTGTGTGTGAAAAAAGTTTTGAAACTCTGAAAACTGAGTTTGCAGGCTTGCAAAGTGGTAAAAAAATTAAATCTCTGCGAACAGAATTTTGTTTTTGAGATTTCCTTCTTCAGAAGTGCAACACTCTTTTTATGGTGTTGTGCAATCATTTTCAGAGTTTTGAATTTGTCACTGTTCTCCCAGTGTATTTTTGTTTTCCAGATTTGAAACCTTGTAAATGCTGATCTGAAAACTGGTGTGTGAATGTGTGAAATAAAGTTTTGAAACTCTGAAAACTGGGGTTCGAAAGGGTGAAACTTATTACATTACATTACATTTGCTATCCTATTGCAGTCTATTTTTTCAGAGCTGAGTTTACAACACCCACTTTGCGGAGATACGGCCATACAGTTCTGAGCTTGCGACTCACGTCATTTGTGGCAGCGTTGTCACGCAGCTCTGCTCTGAATCTCTGAAACTCAGACTGAGCGAAAATGAAGCTGCAACCTTAACTTAAAAAAAAAGCCTGGAGGAGGGCCTTAATGCTCTTGGCCAATGCTTTGCTGTCTGCTGACGTACAGTCCAATCAAGTCATATTTACTGGAGGTGGGATTGACCGACTGCTATGGTGGACCAAACCTATGGAGGACCAAACCTGCATAAATTAAAAATAAATAAATGAATAAGTAAATAAATGAATAAATATACAAATATGTAAATAAGCAGATACATAGATAAATAAATGTTATAAAATTGTGTATTTTCCCTTTTATACATTATAAAATATTAAAAATATTATATTAATATTAAAATATTTTTAACTTGTATTTATTTGTTAATTAATTAATTGTAATATTTATTTTTATATTTATGCATTCATTTATTTTACATTTATTTATTGATTCATTCATTCATTTTACTTTTCCTTGTGCAACATGGAAATGAGGAGGCGGTCCTTGTGTAGCTTCAGCGCATCATTGGTTGAGAGCTCAGCATTGATAAAGCGATAGAGGAGAGTTTCAAAGCACATTGCGGCCAGATGGTTCTTTCACAGACACCAAACAACATATCAGTGTTTCCAGCAGTTTGACCCATTGAGAGATAAGTTTCAGGGGTACTTATCGGAAGTACGATAGACGTCACTACAACCGTAGTGCCATCTGACTCGCACAGATTTTGAACTTGACAGGTTGTAGCTTTTGCATGTACACTATGGCGGACGTTTCACAAATAGCTAACGTTAGAGAGTTGCGCAATTTAGCGAATGAAGTCGAAAACAACGCATCAAATGACTGTTGTTTATATTAGATGTACTAATCGATGTTTTAGGGGGGCTATATGCTGATATGAATGTGGAAGTACAGACTGAATTGTAAGGCACTCTGCAAAATATTCCCCAGAACATTCAAAATCATAGAGTCAGATGGCACTAAGGTGGGATGTGACATCCATCGTACATAAGTACCATTGAAACTTATCTCTCAATGGGTCAAACTGCTGGAAACATTGTTGTTTAGTGTCTGAGACTGTGTAAGAACTATCCGGACGCCAACTTTGGTCTGACGATTATGAGCTCTCAACCAATGATGCGCTGAAGCTACTCAAGGACCGCCCTCCTCATTTCCATGTTGCACAAGGAAAAGTAAAAATGAATGAATGAATCAATAAATAAATGTAAAAATAAATGAATGCATAAATATAAAAATAAATATTACAATTAATTAATTAACAAATAAATACAAGTTAAAAATATTTTAATATTAATATAATATTTTAATATTTTATAATGTATAAAAGGAAAAATACACAATTTTATAACATTTATTTATCTATGTATCTGCTTATTTACATATTTGTATATTTATTCATTTATTTACTTATTCATTTATTTATTTTTAATTTATGCAGGTTTGGTCCTCCATAGGTTTGGTCCACCATAGCAGTCGGTCAATCCCACCTCTCCAGTAAATATGACTTGATTGGACTGTACGTCAGCAGACAGCAAAGCATTGGCCAAGAGCATTAAGGCCCTCCCTCCAGGCTTTTTTTTTAAGTTAAGGTTGCGAAGCTTCATTTTCGCTCAGTCTGAGTTTCAGAGATTCAGAGCAGAGCTGCGTGACAACGCTGCCACAAATGACGTGAGTCGCAAGCTCAGAACTGTATGGCGTATCTCCAAAGTGGGTGTTGTAAACTCAGCTCTGAAAAAATAGACTGCAATAGGATAGCAAATGTAATGTAATGTAATAAGTTTCCCTTCGAACCCCAGTTTTCAGAGTTTCAAAACTTTATTTCACACATTCACACACCAGTTTTCAGATCAGCATTTACAAGGTTTCAAATCTGGAAAACAAAAAATACACTGGGAGAACAGTGACAAATTCAAAACTCTGAAAAAATGATTGCACAACACCATAAAAAAGAGTGTTGCACTTCTGAAGAAGGAAATCTCAAAAACAAAATTCTGTTCGCAGAGATTTAATTTTTTTACCACTTTGCAAGCCTGCAAACTCAGTTTTCAGAGTTTCAAAACTTTTTCACACATTCGCACACCAGTTTTCAGATCATCATTTACAAGGTTTCAAACGTGGAAAACAAACTATACACTGGGAGAACAGTGACAAATTGAAACTCTGAAAAATTGTTTGCCCGACACGTAAAAATGTTGCAGTTCTGAAGAAGGAAATCTAAAAACAACAACAATGTTTGCAGAGATTTTTTATTTTTACATTTTGCAAGCTTGCAAATCTTATTTTTCAAACCTGTCCTGGAGCCGTTTTCAAACCTGTCCTGGAGGACCACCAGCCCTGCACATTTTGTATGTCTCCCTATATCAGACACTCAGACACACCCATTTCAGGTCTTGCAGTCTCTAGTAATGAGCTGATGAGTTGAATCAGGTGTGATAGATGAGGGAGACACACAAAATGTGCAGGGATGGTGGTCCTCCAGGACAGGATTGAAAACGGCTCGGGTTATGTATATAACCCTTGTTCCCTGAGAAAGGGAACGAGCACTGCGTCGGAACGACGAATTTGGGGACACTCCCTAAGCAACAGCGTGTCTGAAGTATGAATGAAACTATCCCAATCCTGATTGGTGTTGCGTCATGACGTAGCTGTGACGGCATACCCGGAAGATACATAAGGGGGGCCGGCGCATAGTAACGGCAATTATCGCGATGAAGCATGTGCTCCAGGCGTGCCGAGGTGTGGCGACGCGACGCAGTGCTCGTTCCCTTTCTCAGGGAACAAGGGTTATATACATAACCCGAGCCGTTCCCTTCGAGGGAACTCACACTGCGCCGGAGCAGCGAATTTGGGGAACGAGTACCCACTAGGCCACACCGAGGGTAGCGCCTGCCCTTGTGTGAAGCTGGAGACCGGGCACAACTTGGACTGGAGCACCCTAGCGCCAGGCGTCGCAGGGAGGTGCAAGCTATAGACAGCTGTAAATAACTCCTGTGCAGACTCCACTTCCTTCTTCCGCCGTCATGTGAGGCGGAGGATGAAATGCCTGAAGAACCAAAGACCTGACCACACTAGATGGTACCTTGGGCACGTAGCCCACCCTAGGATGTAAGATGGCCTTTACTCCGCCAGGGGCAACTCCAGGCAAGTCGGCGTAAGCGCCAAGGCCTGAAGGTCCCCCACTCTCCTCAGAGAAGTGATAGCTAAGAGAAAGGCCAACTTAAGGGTCAGGTTCTCAGCCTCAGCTGACTCTAGTGGCTCGAAGGGGGCCTCAGCCAAGCCTTCAAGTACCACTGCCAGATCCCTAGGTTGGAACTCTGGAACGAGCCGCAGGCCTCATCCTCCGAGCCCCACGGAGGAACCATACAACCAGATGGTGCCTACCCAAAAGGCCCATCACTCACAGGAGCGTGGAAAGCACAAAGGCAGCCACGCACACCTGGAGTGTGGACGGGTAAGACCTGCAGAGAAACTATTTTGGAGGAACTCCAGCACTGAAGCCACTGGGCAGTTAACTGGGTCCACCTCACGCTCTCTACACTAAGTGGAAAGACGTTCCACTTCGGGCTGTACACCCTCCTGGTGGAAGGAGCCCTGGAGCTGAGCAAGGTCTCGATAACATCTGCTGACCGTCCAGTCTCTAGGTACTGGGCCCTCAGGGCCTGACCCAGAGATCCCAAAACTCTGGGCAGGGGTGACATATTGTGCCCCGTGCCTCAGACAGCAGATCCCTCCTCGGCGGGACCTGCCACGGGAGACCGTCAGCAGTGCTATAATGTCCGAGAACCATACCCGGGTCGGCCTGCAGGGTGCTACTGAGAGTAGGCTGATCCCTTCTTGGCTGACCCGCTCCAAGACTCCCGGGAGCAGAGTGATCAGGGGATATGCATACAGACGCAGCCTCGGCCGCGTCTGAACCATGGCATCCAACCCCGGCGGGGCTGGATGCGTGAGAGAAAAACCCCTCGCACATGGCCTCCATCACCTCTGGGTGGAGTCGCCACTCCCCGGGCCTCAGCCCCTGCCTCAACAGGATGTCTGCTCCCTGATCTTGGACCCCCGGGACGTACATTGCCCTGATGGACAACAGTTTCCCTTGGGACCGCAGGAGGATCTGATGCGCCAGTCTACACAGAGGCGCGACCTCAGACCCCTGCCGATTGAGGTACGATACGACAGCTGTGTTGTCTGTTCGTACCAGGACATGGTGACCACGGAGGTCCGGGAAAAAGCTCCTGAGAGCTTTGTAGACCGCCATCATCTCCAGGCAATTTATGTGCCAGGAGGAATGACAGCCCTCCCATGGGCCCCTCGAAAAGCGGCCGTCCATGACTACGCCCCAACCAGTGAGGGAGGCGTCTGTTGAAGCGGATTTCCGGCAACAGGACGCTCCCAACACTGGCCCCTGGGACAGAAACCAAGGTTTCTTCCATATGACTGGGGAACGAAGGCCACTGCGCTGCTACCCTGATCATACAGAATGGATTTCCTCAAGGAAAGTCACCTGGTTTACTTCAGATCAGACATGCGGTGGCCGCTGAGGTCCGGGAAAGCTCCTCAGAGCTTTGTAGACCGCCAGCATTTCCAGGCAGTAAATGTGCCAGGAGAATGCCGGGTCCCACAGACCTCTCGCAGCGGCCGCCATGACCACGTCCCAGCCAGTGAGGGAGGCATCCGTTGAAACGCGGTCCTCCGGCAATGTGATGCTCCCAACACTGGCCCTGGGACAGAAACCAAGGTTTCTTCCATATGACTAGGGAACGAAGGCATCTGCGCGTTACCCTGATCAAACAGAACGGTTTTCCCCTCAAGGAAAACCCCCTGATTCCCAGCCACCACTGTAAGGGTCTCGTGCAGCAGGCCAAGAGATATTCTGTTGGACGCAGCCGCAATGAGCCCCAGCAGTCCTTAAAACTGCTTCACATGGATGCTTTAGAGACCACCGCCCGACTCGATACGTGCGGGAGACAATTGTGCCCACAACGTAGAGAATCCCATACGACTCCCAGGAACACTGTTCTCTGAGAAGGCGTCAATACGCTACTGCGTGTAGAGTCTCAACCCCAAGCACTGAGAGCAGCCAGACGACACCTCAATGCCGAACTGCTGCTACCACAGAGGGGAAGGGCTAGGCCGTATGGGCGAACCCGATATTGTATGCGCTTTGCCCCCAAAGCGAACCTCAGGAACTTCCTGTGACACAGAAGGATGGATACAGGGAAGCATGCGTCCTCTTTAGACCCGTCGTGACAGACCAGTCCTCAGACTGGATCTGAATCACAACGGAGGAACTGTAAGCATCTTGAATCTGAATCTCCTCAGAGAACGATTCAAGTACCTCGGATCTAAAGTTGACGCAACTCGCCATCCTTCTTAGGAACTATGAAGTACCGGCTGTAGAACCCGGACTCCCTGTCTGGCGGAGGAGCACCTTCTGTGGCCTCCTTACCAACGGGAGTGGACTTCCTGTTCCATTACCCGAACCTGCCCAGGGACCACTGCCGTCCAGACCACCCGCTGAACTCGGGAAGGTAACTGAACTGCTGTCTGTATCCCTTTTTCTACAGTACGCAGGGCCCACACATATATATTTGAAGGCATAACCATGCGCCAAGATAATCTGGAACCAGCCTCTCGAGGCCGGCCTGGAGTGTCAACCGAGCCTCCTCCCGACCCCTGAAGCGGCTAACCGGCAGGGTGAAATCGAGGAAGATTTTCGGTGTGCGTACGCGTTTGCTGGACTGCCGCAAGTCTTGCTAGAGGCGGCTGGTGCAGCACGCGTGCGCGGGGAAACGATGTGGCCCGAAGCATACTTGATGGCGGGAGCACAGCATCGATTCCCGAAAACTCCACAGGGGAGGCGACCTCGATCGCTCCTACCCGGGAGAGGGGGCTGGCCAGCAGGGGCCTCATCTAAGGGAGCTGCTCTACAGGGCCGCAACACTAGGGCGGACACTGGGAATAGCAATTGCCTGAAACTGATGTGTCCCGCAGGCCACAAGGCGGTGAGAACGACATCAACTTCAGGAGGGCTCCACCTTAGATGAATATCCAGACAAGTCGAACACGCTTAGGTGACATAATTAAAGTATTCAACTTATTAAAGTCAGATAACATGACACTCAATTCCTCTGAATTAAATGCCACCATAATCAGCCAACCCGTGCAACCTGGTCTGAATGATAGGCTGAATAAAAAATACATCTAACTCCTCAAAGTCAGATAATATTTTAATTTAATTCCTTGGAATTAAATACAGCCACAATAAGGTGAAACATGGTCTGAATGATAGGCTGAATATCTAACTCCTCAAAGTCAGATCATATTTTATTTAATTCCTCAGAATTAAATGTAGCCATAATCATCAGATGACACTGTTTTATTGTATTTATACGGACTCATAAACCACGTTGCCTCAGCAACGTGGTTCAACCATCATAATACAATTGGCTTTCATCGCCGAGAAAAAGCCAAACAGTATCACGGTGAAACATGGTCTGAATGACAGGCTGAATATCTAACTCCTTAGATTCAGATCATATTTCATTTAAATCCTCAGACTTAAATGCAGCCATAATTATCAGGCAATACTGTTTTATCGTAATATACGGACTCAGTAACCACACGCGTTGCCTCAGCAACGTAGCTCAAGCCAACCAGTATTCCATGCACACCGATCGCGTGTGTTCACCTTAATAGCAGACCCATAACCTGCGCGCTGCCTCGGCAATCGTGAGATTGAGTCTTGCATATAAGAAGTGGCAAGCTCGTTATAACCGACTGCCCGATGCTGAGCACGCGTCTAATTCCCCAGAATCAGACCGTTCAAGCATCGGGTCCTCCGCCCGGGAAGCATCGGGCTTCCACGCGGGGAAGGAGAACATCTGAACTGACAGACAAAGACTGGGAAGATGCCTCAGCAGTCCCAAGTCTCGCTGACATGTCCATCCGTGAGCCCCATGACCGGCCTCGCCGCACTGCCTCGGCGACGGGACCGATCCACGGGCTCACGAGGCTGGCCGGCCTCATTGAACACGGCCAGCCGCAAGGGAAGCACCCTGAGCGGCAGCTTATCACAATCGCCGCGGGCGCTTCTCAGCCGCCCTAGCGTGCTGCACGCCCAGGCACTGTACACTAAGCATATGTGTGTCCGTGCCCGACCTATAACTGGGACACTGGTGCACACAACGCTAGTATTGCCCGCCCGGAGTCGCCAACTTTATATATATATATTCTTTTTTGTGACAAACAACACCAAATAGACAGACAATTTGAAACACAGAGCGCTATGCTGAAGAGCGATAACTGCCGTTACTATGCGCCGGCCCCCCTTATGTATCTTCCGGGTATGCCGTCACAGCTACGTCATGACGCAACACCAATCAGGATTGGGATAGTTTCATTCATACTTCAGACACGCTGTTGCTTAGGGAGTGTCCCCAAATTCGTCGTTCCGACGCAGTGTGAGTTCCCTCGAAAGGGAACCACTGTTCTAGGTTACTACTTGTGGAGATTTTTTGTCCAATGATTAAAAACTCAGTTTTTTTCTGAATTAAGTTGCAGGAAATTAATGATCATCCAATTTGTTATATCATCTACACATTCCGTTAATCTTGTGACTTGGTTAGTTTCTTCAGGGTGTGAAGAAATATAGAACTGAGTATCATCAGCATAACAATGAAATCTAACGCCATGCTTCCTAATAATATCTCCCAGTGGTAGCATGTACAGGATGAAGAGCAATGGCCCTAGCACTGAGCCCTGCGATACCCCATACTGAACTTGTGATCGGTGTGACATCTCTTCATTTACTGCTACAAATTGATAATGGTCAGATAGGTATGATTTAAAACATGCCAATGCAGGTCCACTAATGCCTACATAATTTTCGAGTCTATTCAAAAGAATGTTGTGGTCGATAGTGTCGAATGCAGCGCTAAGATCAAGTAACACTAACAAAAAGATACAACCACGATAGGATGATATGAGTAAATCATTTGTAACTCTGATGAGAGCAGTCTCAGTACTATGATACGGTCTAAATCCTGAATGGAAATCCTCACAGTTACCATTTCTTTCTAAAAAGGAATATAATTGTGAAGACACTGCCTTTTCAAGTATTTTTGAAAGAAAGGGTAGATTTGAGATTGGCCTGTAATTGACTAATTCTGTAGGATCAAGTTGAGGTTTTTTAATAAGTGGTTTAATAATAGCCAACTTAAAAGTTTTCGGTACATATCCTAATTACAAAGATGAATCAATGATATTAAGAAGAGGATCCATGACCTCTGGTAGCATCTCTTTTAATAGCCTAGTCGGTATAGGGTCAAGCATACATGTTGTTGATTTAGATGAATTAAAGAGTTTAGCCAATTCTCCCTCTCCTATAGCAGTGAATGAGTGTAATTTTTCCTCAGTGACACTACGATGCTCTGTCTGATGTGATACTGTAGTAGACAGCTGCATGGTTATAATTTTCTTCCTAATATTGTCAATCTTACACGTAAAGAAGTTCATAAAGTCATTACTGCTGTGCTGTTTACAAACATCAGAAGTTGAATCTTTATTCTTGGTTAATTTAGCCACTGTATCGAATAAATACCTAGGTTTGTGTTTGTTTTCTTCTAAGAGAGTCGAGAAATAAGCAGATCTAGCAGTTTTTACGGCCTTTCTGTATGCGACTATGCCGCCTCACCGTTACCCAGTTTCCCTGCTGCGGGGGCCCTGCAGCCAGAACCGGAGAATGTACAGAGTTCACTAAGCTACTCGCATCCAAATCAGTGTCTAAAGCTGTAACATCCCCACTACTCTCAGATACAGTCTGAATGCGTGCCTCTAATTCTGAAATCTTCACGGAGAAGCCTATATTAAACATGCAGCAAGCAGTGCAAGTGACAATGACAGGAGATGACATAGCTTACCTTGTTTATGAATCCAACATACCACAGTGGTTTGTTGGAGACTATTTACTATTCCAACTCACCACTTTTTTTAATGAACTCAGAAAACAGGAGCCCCGGGTGCAGAGATGACAAGCTAACAGGCTAGCGAAATGCTATTGTGTGATGGTGAATTAGATTAAAAGCTAGTGATGTCAAATTTAACGTGATTGGCAATATTTAAACAATATATGGTGATGAGTAAGTTATATTTAGCAGTAGAACAAAGAAAATATATCAAATAGAGATTCAAAAGCAAGACTGTACAGAGCTACAAACACTAGCTGAGCAGGAGGCAGACAGGAGACTGAAGACAGGAGACTGAAGCAATCGATCAGGCAGGAGCAATCCACCACCACTTAACAATAATTACTATTTAAAATTATAATCTTTGATTTAATCTTTAGTTTTAACATTAATGACTATTTAATCTTTAAGTTTTAAGTTTAATTACTAAGTTTAACCAGTTTTAAAGAATTGGGTTTTAACTTTTACTTTATTATTTAAAGTTTTATTATTGTGTTATTATTATTATTATAATTATACTCATTGCTGTGATTTACTTGCCTTAAATTTTTCTTGTAAGATTATCAGGTTTGATAAAAAGGGGGAATTGTGGTAGAAAAATTATTTAGTGCAGCCACATGTAACTGTTTCTGATGTTCATGATAAAGTTCAGGCTGCATTTATAACTTATAGCCATATGTGACCAATTTTGAGTTATTCATTATTCTGAAAGTGTAGTCTCCAAGCTTTCCAACGATGTGTAACACATGGAAATCTGATAATATTTGGAGAAGTTGTGGCCATTTGAAGGCACTCAAAAAAGCTCAAAAGGGTGAAAACAGCCTCTAAAGATTGTGCAGTTCTCACCTTTTTCTCAAACCTGCTCACATGTGTTTGTTATTAAACTCAAAAATAGTTTATTATAGTTTGTTTTTTGTTTTTCCATTATATAAGATAACATTTTAAGCTGTCATATGCTCATCTAACAATGTTCCCCACACTGTAAGACCAAACAATAAAACTTTGATAAAAAAAAAAATGTGTTGTAATTATTAAAAAAAATTAAAACATTCATTCGCCTTTAATTTTTTGTGTAATTAGAATGAAAGTGTAATTTTATGTTTACAGTACTCAAATGCTTTCATTTATTTTTGTCAGTGCACTCAAATAGTTTACTATAATCCAGTCTGACGTCATGCACGTGCATACGTGCTTGTGCTCCTTCAACTGGCCGTTGCGTGCGGGTTGCGAAAAGACGCCATTTTTCTGTTGCTTGTCTGACTCGCGCCAGAAAAATTGTTAAGCTATAAGTTAAGTTTGCAACACTCGAAAAAACTTGCGCTTATTTGATAAAAAAAGCGCAGAAGAAGAAATTGATCTGGATTGGAATTTACCGTGGTGTTGCGTTGCCTGAGGACCTTTGTGAATCGCGACATGCAGTTGTCTGAATCTACTGGTGATGACAAACTCTTCTTCATTGTGCTGCCTGCCATTTTAATCTTCTTTTTGCCGGGCACTCTAATCTGGTAAATTCCCTTTTTATTTTCTGCAAATGTATTTAGTGTCTTAGCAGTTAATGTATGTTATGCATTTGCAAACCGAATAAGGATTTGAGACATTTTATACTGCCTCATTAAAGGTAAAAATGAAGTAAAACACCACGGTGAATTACCGAGGCAACTGTATTAGTTAATTTTCCCTTAAATATATCAAAGTATGTCTTTTTGCATTGTGTGTGCAGACTTTAAAAAGTTGGGCAACACATTTTAATGATCTCAAAATGGCGGGCTGTGGCGCATATTTAATGGACATGCATGCTTGAACATTAGTGTTATTCAGAGTTTTGACAATAATTTGATGCACTTTGTTCATAAGAACAGGTATTTATCAAATAATTTGCTCAAGCCATAGCATTAAAGCTTTTGTTATTTAACTGGGACATTCCTGTTCTTGCTTAAAATGTTACATTTAAAACACCTATTATACAGTTACAGTATAAATCAATATTTAAAAGTTTAAGGTTTGTTTTATGGGATCAGACTGATATTTTTAACAGCATATGGCACTAATCAGTTTTTAACTTAATATGCATTAGGCTCTGTGACATTACCATATATTTGTCCTAGCGTTTTGGTAAATATTGCAACCTGACTAACTTCTCAATCTCTCTATTTTTCAGGCTGAAAGTGAAGCATCTGGCAGCTCAGTTTGGTATGTTGATGTCCAATTATTAACTTTAATTCATATTCATTGCATGGAGATACTAAAATGTGAATGAATATTGAATTCACAACACAATTGAAAAGAAACAAATCAATGGTGTGGAAATGCAAACTTTGTGCTGCTATCTTTGATAAAAGGGTACAGGTGCTTGAACACTATCGTTTGCACCATGTTAATGTTTCCTCCGTCAGCCCATTGCCATGTCTCTATGTTGACTGTATCTGCACATTTCAGTCAATAAATGCTTTAAAAATTCACTTAACACGGTTACATACTCAGACAGCTGTGCATAGTGTAAATCATATGGAATGTGCATCATTCATCTGTCCTTTATGTGGACTGAAGCAGCCGTTTAATGATAAAACTCTTATCAGTCATTTAAGGACACATTTAAAACAACATGAGATGGTGTACTCTCCATTCAGAAATTGTCAGTACTCTACTAATGTTTATTCCTCCTTTAATGCCCACAAAAGTAGAAGTCATCCAGATGGTGATGTCTCTGATTTTAAGGATGAGCTCATCTTGACAGTAACTGACAGCCCCTCAATGCATAGTCAAGTTGAATCTAATGAGCCTGGTTCCTCTCAGAATTCTCCTGTGCTAGAGACTACTGTCTGTAATCCTCTTGAGACAAGGTATTACACCGGTGAATTGCAAGCTCAATTGAGGAACAACTTGGCTTCTTTGTTCTTGAAAATGCACAGTGTTCTTCATGTATCAGAAATGGCTATACAAGACATAGTTGAAAATTTGGTCCAAACCTCTTGTGAGAGACTCAATCATCATGGTTCTGCGAGAGTATGATCAGACTATCAGTGAAGTCCTTCTCAATGAATTAGTGGACGCTGTAGTGAAAAATAATATATTTGTCAGTGCTACTGCAGAAGGTGAAGAGCTGTCCACTGCTAAGCGAAGGAAAAGATTTGTGGAGAGTAACTATCCTCTGGTATTGCCAGTTCAATATACTGTAGATTCCAATGGACACACAGCAGTGTATGTTCCAATTCTTCAGATGCTTCAAACAATGTTTAAAAATACTGATCTTCTTGAGAAAATTCAAGAAGCCAAACCATCGCCTCCTGGAATGTACACGTCTCATGAAGACGGAACGTATTTCAAACAAAATGAGCTGGAAAACACAATATTCTTTTGAATAGACTCGAAAATTATGTTGGCATTAGTGGAACTGCATTGGCATGGTTTAAATCTTACTTATCTGACCGTTATCAGTTTGTAGCAGTAAATGAAGAGATGTCACACCGATCACAAGTTCAGTATGGAGTACCGCAAGGCTCAGTGTTAGGACCGTTGCTTTTCACCCTGTATATGCTACCACTGGGAGATATCATTAGGAAGCATGGCGTTAGTTTTCATTGTTATGCTGATGATACTCAGCTCTATATTTCTTCACACCCTAACTTACCAATTCACAAGATTAACGGAATGCATAGCTGATATTAAAAATTGGATGAATAGTAATTTCCTGCAGCTTAATTCAGATAAAACTGAATTTTTAATTATTGGACAGAAAAGCTCCACAAGTAGTGCGCTAGAATACTGTCTAACCTCGATGGCTGCTCTGTCAAGTCCTCTCGTCAGTGAGGAACCTGGGTGTGCTCTTTGATACCAATCTTTCGTTTGAAAGCCACGTTTCTAGCATCTGTAAAACTGCATTCTACCATCTTAAAAATATATCTAAATTACGTCACATGCTTTCAATGCAAAATGCTGAACAATTAGTACATGCGTTCATGAGCTCAAGGCTAGATTATTGTAATGCTCTACTGGGTGGTTGCCCTGCTCGCCTAATAAATAAACTCCAGCTGGTCCAAAACGCAGCAGCTCGAGTTCTTACTAGAACCAGGAAGTACGATCATATTAGTCCAGTTCTGTCAACACTGCACTGGCTCCTATTAAACATCGCATACATTTTAAAATCTTGCTTATTACTTATAAAGCAATAAATGGTTTAGCTCCCAGTACTTAAGCGAGCTCTTAACGCATTATACTCCATCACGTCAATTGCGGTCTCTAAACTCTGGCCAGTTGAAAATACCTAGAATATCTAAATCAACTGCAGGTCGATCCTTTTCCTATTTAGCACCTAAACTCTGGAACAGTCTTCCTAGCATTGTTCGGGAAGCAGACACACTCTGTCAGTTTAAATCTAGACTAAAAACACATCTCTTTACTATGGCATACACATAGAACATTTTTAACTTTCTTTATTCAAATCAAATGACTGATTGTTAGGCTGCATTAACTAGGTCAGCCGGAACCGAACACTTCCCATAACACCTGATGTACTCGTTACATCATAAAAAGAGTGGCATCCACACTAATGTTAGTCTCTCTGTTTATCCCGAGGTTTACTGCAGTCGGCCGGATCCAGGCCGTGTCCGGATCGGATGGTGGACCTGCATCTGGACATGACCAGCTCATCCTGGAGTGTCTGCTGAGACCGTGTCCATTAGTGTCTCCTCTGAATTCGCCTCACCGGAACGTCATCCTCAATTAACCCGTCTCCAGCGCAATAACTCCGATCTTTCAAGTATTCATATTCTTGTGTAATCGACGCGCCATCCTAAATGAACCCGTCTCGTGCGTCATACCCAAAATTTCGAATATTCCTATCTAATATGATTTATGACCTGCAAGGTTGCCAGAGTAATAATTATACACTGTTAATAATAGGCCAGAGGAGAACTGGCACCCCGACTGAGTCTGGTTTCTCCCAAGGTTTATTTTTCTCCATCATGCCCTGATGGAGTTTTGGTTCCTTGCCACTGTCGCCTTTGGCTTGGCTTGCTCAGTTGGGGACACTCAAATTATGATTCAAGTTACTCAACTAAATATACAAATAGAATTTATTAATTTGGTCATATATAATTCTATAAACTATCCAAATTAAAATAGCCAAATCAAATTTTGTTGCAATGTTGTCCTGTTTAACACTGTGAAGCTGCTTTGAAACAATCGTCATTGTAAAAGCGCTATATAAATAAAGTTGATTGATTGACTTATGGTAGGAAGTAAAGTCCCTGAAGGAGATGAAGCATGGGCCATATTGATGGACCTTAAAGAAATTGTGCAGCTAGTGTTGTCTCCATCTTTCACGGAAGAATCCATCCAGTACATGCAGACTAAAATAAGTGATCACAGACAGGTTCTTAAAGCAGTGTTTCCAGACTTTAAACTCTGACCCAAGCGTCATTATATCGAACACTACCCAGAACTGACAAAGTGTTTTGGGCCTCTGGTTCATCTATGGACCATGAGATTTGAAGGAAAACACAGCTTTTTCAAAAGGGTGATAATTGACACACAGAATTTCAAGAATGTCTTGAAAACCCTGGCTACCAGGCATCAGAACATGATGGCGTATCACCTGAATGCACCATTGTTTTTCCGACCCCACATACAGGTCTCAAGTGTTACTACTGTCCAAGTCACTACTCTGCCACAAGTGGCAAGAGACTTCATACAGACCAAGACAGACAGCCAAAACATATACAGTTCATCAAAAGTCTCCATTGATGGCACAGAGTATGCAAATGGGATGTTTGTTTCTGCAGGGCAGGCAGGAGGACTTCCAAAATTCAGCAGAATTGAAAATATACTGCTTGTAAACAACTCTGCTTTCTTTCTTTGCAGGAACTATGAGTCCTGGTACAGTGAGCATTTAAGATCATTTGAGGTGACATCTTCGGACATCTTCTCTTTGCATCAATTGTCGGAACTAAATGACACAGTAAGTTTCACAGCATACACTATTGATAGCCATTTGCTGTTAACACAGAAAAGATCTATTCTGATCAGAGATTTGGAGGATTAAACACATTAATGAATGGGGAAACTATACAGTCACCTAGAACAGTTTGTGGTTAGAATAGTGTTAAAGGATAGTTTACCAAAAATGTAAATTATTTTTTACTAACCTCATGCTATCCCACATCTATATGACTTTATTTCTTCAAGTGAACAAAATAGATGACTTTTTGAAAAAATATACCATCTCTGTGAGTCTATAAAAAAAGTCAAAAAGTTGAAAGGTCAAAAAGCACATATAGCAATGACCTTGATCCATAAAACCTCAATGGATGAAGAAATGTCTTCTGGAGCAAAACAATAGGTGTGTGTCAGGAACATTCTAAATTTAATATTTTTTTTAAATCTATAATTGTGTTCATGAGAGGGTCAAGTTCATGCTTGATGTAAATATAAGCATGTTGTGAGAAGTGCACAAGGAAATCAATTTTTGTGCAAGCTTCTCTATGCGTTATATCATGCTTCACACCATGAACAAACATCCATATGATGGTTGACTGAAAGTGATGCTTTAAAGTAAAAAAAAAGTTACAATAATAAAAAATGTCTTACACCAATCATTTTACTCCAGAAAACAATGATTTATCTAATGTTATTGTACGGAAAGTGTAATTATTGCTGTATTTGCTATTTGAAGTGTTAACTTTTCAAAACAGATTCACTTGTAATATATGGACTCAAAGAAATTTATTTATTTTTCCAAAAATCTTAATTTGTGTTTTGTCTAAAAAAAATATCATGTCATATACATCTGGTGTGGAATGAGAGTAAATGAAAGTTTTCATATTTTTGGTGAACTTTCCATTTCTATTTCTTTCTATTCACAAATAACAAACTCATTAATGCATTCTTTATTTTCTTTTAAACAGTAAGAATGGCAGCTCAGAACTTTCTGCTTCACGTCCATATCTCATCAGACATTGTGAGGAAGATGACTCTGTCTTCTCGTCCAGAATCTGTGAATGAGTTAAAAACAATGATAAAAGAAAAGTTTAAGCTAGACTTTGACTTTAACCTATCTTACGAAGATCCAGATTTTGACAGACAGCTATGTTCCCTTGTAGACATTGAGGAACTTCCACAAAAGGCTGTACTAAAAGCTGTGCGATCAGAGATCGATGCAAGTTCAGTAGCATCAGATGACACACTAATATTGCCCCATGCTGTGACTCCAGAAAGGACTGAGAGATGGCCTTATGTTTTTCCAGTGCCTACTTTTTCTTACAAAGTAGAACTGATAGTTGGTGAGGGAAATGCAACATATGAGAAAACAGGGAAGTCTCTTAAGTTATCCAGGGGACAAAAGGCATTCTTGAGACACTTGCATCCAAAATGCATAGTTTCAAAGCATACCCGAATGATAAAGAACTTTCAATGGTAGCAGAAGCACTTGTCACCAAGCATCCTTGTCTAAAAAAACCAGGATCTCAGACAGGATGGTCGGTTGGAAAAACAGTCTGAAGTTTAAGATGGGGAATTTCCGCACTAAACTGAGTCGAGCTGGATTTCATGAAGTTGCTGTAAATTGTGGGAAGAGGAGTAGAAACAACCCAGACAAACAAGCTCCTCACTCAAACATCAAACGACCCAAGAGGGCAGAAGTGAATTTCCTCCCTAATTTCCCAATAGGCGAAGACACTGCAAGCCTTGAACAACTGAGACTACAAATTGTAGAAGAAGTCAAGAATAGTGACACAAATCTTGTCCTAACCACAAAGTTAATGCAGACAACCTTTGCCCTGAGACGCAAAGAGGTCATCACTGATAACCTACCTGTTGGTGAGATTCTTGAACGTTGGCCTGCTTTTAAAATGGAGTCACAGGTAAAAAAAATGTCTTTCTTGGTACACTTGAAAATATGTGTTCTATTTAAAGGAATAGTTAATCCAGAAATTAATATTTGCCATTAATTTACGCTCTCTCTGGCCATGCAAGATGTACTGTAGGTGATGTTCTTTCTTCAGTAGAACACAAAGATGATTTTTAGTTGGAACTCATGGTTCTTGGTGATTAAAAAAATGCAGGTCAACGGGTGCCATCAATTTGCATGTCAAAAAACATAAACAAGCAACACAAAATAAATACCTCAAGAAATCTTGAGCTCCAGACTCTCGATTTCCTGGTAATAATGTGATAGTGTTGTCTATATCTGCTTTTTGACTCACAAAGTGGTGACAACTGTTGACTGGCATTTTATGAATCACCAAGGACCACAGGTTCAGCTAAAAAATAATCCTTAGTGTTCTACTGAAGAAAGAATGTCACTTACATCTTGGATGGCTGAAGGGTGAGTGTAAACTGACAGCAAATTTTACAGTGTCAGGTTTACACTCGTAGTTGACAGTCGAAGTTCAAAATGTGTTATTTTGCAGTACATGTTTTTTTTCCCTCTCTACAGGATCACAAATGTACAGTGTAAATATACCTTTTCTTAATCACTTATTATTTTGTGCAGATCTGTTCCGAGTTTCACAAAATTACAAACATCAACCTGAAGAACCACTTCTATGCTGTGTTGGACCAGCATGCACCCCGTCTTCAGAGCTTGTTCAGAAAAAAAGCTGCTTGCACAGGGAAAGTGTCTGAAGTACTGAGTCAGCTCTTCAGGATATATGATCTCCAGGTTAGTTTGTTACACTTTTTGATGCCTGATAAAGACTGCTGTGGATTTTTTTATATTTTGGTTGTATTTTCACACATACAGACATTTTAGAGTGATGCATAGTATTGTGTGGCTGTGTAGTTAGATTCCATGTTAAATCAAGATTCTCATACTCAATCCTCTAATTCTCACACTGAAGGAAAAAGTTGATGTCCATGTACGACGAGCTGCTGTCCTCCGTGCTCTCCCCACCTATCTGCAAGAGGATGACTCCAGCTTTCTAAAGACGTGGGATGTAAGTGTTGCACTGTTTGGTTACCAACAATCTCACCTGCCATTCAGATGTCAATTCAGGTTCTAGTTACAGGTTTTTAATAAATTAACTAGAATTGTTGATATTGTATGGGGTAGAATGGTTTGGAATAGATGTAAATATGTCACTTATTTGCAGTCAGACTTTGGAGGTTTAGAGTAACAGTTCTCTGTTGTTGTCTTCAGATAGAACAATCTGATGAACCAGACATTGGCACTTCAACAGATGCCACATTTTTCTGCCCAGAGAAGATTGCTGTTGTACTTGAGGGTAACATGGTTATCGATTTTCCTACTTTGGCTGATGCATTTGTCATGCTTTTTGGACTATCTTGCGCCATGGATCTAAATTATCCGAAAGAGTTGGCCAACACTTTTGACTTTACCCAGAAAGTCTTGATGGGTCTGGAGGATGGGAAGCTGAGGCCCAGAGTGTTGAGTCTTAAAAATGAACTTTTGGCAGCGGAGTAACCTCAGTGTTTGAACAAAGCTTACAAAGGTACTCCTTCATTTGACATGTCATTTAAACTTTCACTTCCGTGACTTTAAAGGATTAGTTCACTTTTAAATAAACTTTTGCTGATGATTTACTCACCCCCATGTCATCCAAGATGTCCATGTCTTTCTTTCTTCAGTCGAAAATAAATTAAGGTTTTTGATGCAAACATTCCAGGATTTTTCTCCTTATAATAGACTCAATGGTGCCCAAACAGTTCAAGGACCAAATGACAGTTTCAGTGCAGCTTCAAAGGGCTTTAAACCATACCAGACGATTACAGTTAAGTTGAAAAGGTCACGCTTGCCGTAGGCGGAAGTACCGAGTTGTTGTTGAACGTGCAAATACTCCAAGAGTCAAACTCCTTTTAAAAAAAGGGAGTTAAAAGGTAAAACAACGATGTCGGACGATTTTGAATCCTCCTTCCGCTCATTTGAAAACACTGACTCGGTGCTCCCGCCTACGACAATCGTGACCTTTTCAATGTAACGTCTCGGTTACGGATGTAACCCTCGTTCCCTGAGGAGGGAACGGAGACGTAACGTTAGAGACTAACGAATGGGGGTTTTGCTTAGAAGCCTATAATCTTGATCTTAGAAAAGCGCCCAATGGCGTGCCAATGCCATGGGGCATGCGGAATTTGCATACGTAACTCCGCCTCACTGTGTGAGTATATAAGGAGGTACGTGGCAACATTGCATTATGTTACCTGCTTGAGGAGCCAAGACTGAACTCCTGCGTTCCAGGTAGCACAGCTGATGTGGCAGCGGGGCGTTACGTCTCCGTTCCTCCTCAGGGAACGAGGTTACATCCGTAACGAGGCGTTCCCTTCGTTCAGTCACTCTGACGTAGCGTTAGTGACTAACGAATGGGGTCCAATTTAATCCCGCCACTCAGCTGTCTTCCAGTGCCCTGCGTAAGTGTGAGTACCCTGTCGTAAGACTAGTGCAGACGAAGGACTCACACTTATTACAGGAATACCAAGGTACACTGGGAAGCATATCCCAGTGAGGAAATGCCAAGATGCCTACCTGTAGGGAGGACTTAAGAGTACACATATGACCCGCAAGGGTTGCATATGGGAAAAATCTAGGGTACAAGCCGAAGGTGGATTTTTAACCCTAGGGGTGGCAGGGACATGCCAAGGGAAGAAACCCGCTCACAGCGGAGTCTTATGGTGAAATACACGTGTGGGGGTCGCCGGAGGGGAACCATGCACACGGGGCACCTGGCCGGACACAAGGGTTTGGGCTCGCTAGAGGGCAGACACACAGGTATCGGCGTAAGCAGTGCTGGAGGAACTCAGGGCTCTCGGGGAGCTCACCTGAGGAATATCGCACGTATCCAGTCCGAGGAGTGGAATGGCGAGCAAGCGAAGACACCTGAGCCTGGCCCATTACTGGCCCCTCGGGGGGGCGAGTACATAGTCGGACACTGACTCCACTCGGAGATTGTAGAATCTGGCGAAATGTTAGGTGTCGCCCAGCCTGCAGCTCTGCAGATGTCTGTTAGCGAGGCGCCATGCGCTAAGCCCAAGAGGAGGCGACACTCCGAGTGGAGTGAGCCCGCACCCCAAGGGGACATGGTCGACCTTGCTGCTGGTAAGCCAAAACAATGGTGTCCCCTATCCAGTGAGACAGCCTTTGCTTTGAGAGAGCACTTCCCTTCCGCTCTCCACCATAACAGACAAAGAGCTGGTCTGAGGTCCTGAACACTGTCATGTCATGTCTACGTAGGCGCAGAGAGCGCGTACTGGACAGAGCAGTGCCAAGGCTGGGTCTGCCCTCTCCACGGGCAGCGCTTGCAGGTTCACCACCTGGTCTCAGAAAGGAGTGGTGGGAACCTTGGGCACATATCCAGGCCGGGGTCTCAGGATCACGTGAGAAAAGCCAGCCCGAACTCCAGGCACGCTTCGTCAACCGAAAATGCCTGCAGGTCCCTGACCCTCTTGACGGAGGTGAATGCGGTCAGCAGAGCCGTCTTCATCGACAGGAACTTAATATAAACCGACCACAAAGGCTCAAAGGGAGGCCTCTGCAGAGCACTTAAAACTACTGAGAGGTCCCAAGAGGGTACGAGAGGAGAGCGAGGAGGATTCAGTCTCCTCGCCCCCCTCAGGAACCTGATGATCATGTCGTGCTGACTTACCTTCTTGTTCTCCAAGAGATCGTGGTGGGCAGATATTGCGGCCACAAAAACTTTGAGGGTGGAGGGAGACAGCCTTCGCTCCAACCCCTCTTGGAGGAACGATAGCACGGACCCGATCGGGCATTTCCAGGGATCTTCTCTTTTTGGCGGGAAGAGCACCAGGTGACGAAGAGGTTCCACTTCAACGCACAGGCATGCCGAGTGGACTCTGCCGTAGCGGAAGTGATTTTGGCGACCACCGTAGGTGGCAGGCCACTCAAACCTGCCACGTCCCATCCAGGAGCCACACGTGGAGGCTCCACAGATCGGGACGCGGGTGCCAAAGGGTGCCCCGTCTCTGAGTGAGGCCGGTCTCAGAGGAATAGGCCAGGGAGGGGCTGTCGCAAGGAGTAAGTGTTGGGGACCCAGGTCCGGCCGTGCCTGAGCAGGCGACCAAGGACCTGCTCCTTGTCCTCCTGATCTTGCACGAGTAGTGCGAGTAGGCTCACTGGAAGCACGCATACTTGCGTAGGCCCCGCGCCAGCTGTGCGCCAGTGCATCCGTGCCGGGCGTGCCTCGGACAGGGAATAAAACAGGCTGCAGTGGGAAGAGTCGTGGGAGGCAACAGATCTACCTGCGCGTCCCCGAACTGTTCCCAAATCAGCTGGACCGTCTGGGGATGGAGTCTCCATTCTCCCGGGAGAGGCTGAAACCGCGAGAGCTCGTCGGCTGCGAGGTTCAGGACTCCCGGAATACGTACTCAACGAAGGGACCTCAGGCGCTTCTGACTCCATAGAACGAGATGGCGGGCGAGTTGAGACATACGGCGGGAGCGTAGACCGCCCTGGTGGTTGATGTACGCTACTACGGCCGTGTTGTCTGTCCGGGCAAGCACATGTTGACCCTTCAGCAACGCTCAGAAGCGGTGCAGGGCGAACCGTACTGCCAGCAACTCGAGGCAATTGACATGCAGACGGCGCTGGGGTCCTGTCCAGGAGCCCGCGGCTGCTTGCCCCTTGCACATGGCACCCCAGCCCGTGGCAGTGGCATCCGTCGATACGACAACATGCCTGGAAACTCGTTCTAAGGGCACACCGGCCCGTAGAAAACTGAGGTTCGACCACGGGGTGAGCGTTTGCAAGCAGGCCCGAGTCACTAGGACCCGGAGCGTGCCAGACTGCCAAGCCCATCTCAGGACTCAATCGCGAAGCCACTGCTGAAGCGGTCTCATATGAAGCAACCCGAGCGGCGTCACCGCGGCTGCAGATGCCATATGCCCCAGGAGCCTCTGTAACATCTTCAGTGGAACCGCACTCTTGCTTCGACTTAACGGAGGCAAGTCAGAAATGACTGTGCGTGCTCGCTGGTAAGCTGCACGCACATGGCGACGGAGTTGAAAACCATACCGGGAAAAGAGATCCCTGCGGAGCAGAGTTGCTCTTCTCCCAGTTGACCTGAAGGCCCAGGCAGCTCGTGCTGGAGCACTAGAACTCTGTGTTCGCACCCTGACCTCGAGAGTGACTCAGTCTGAGCCAGTCGCCGAGGCAGTTCAGGATGTGAACCCCGTGCTGCCTAAGTGGCGCAAGGGCTGCCTCGACAGACTTCGTGAAGTCACGAGGGGACAGAGCTAGCCCGAACGGGAGGAACGTGTACTGAAATGTCCGCCCCTCAAA
Source organism: Gobiocypris rarus (assembly GCA_023029165.1). Classification (NCBI taxonomy): domain Eukaryota; kingdom Metazoa; phylum Chordata; class Actinopteri; order Cypriniformes; family Gobionidae; genus Gobiocypris; species Gobiocypris rarus. Next base: position 22,549,815 of record CM040919.1, on the reverse strand, counting down.
GCAGACCTGTAGGAACGGTCTGCGTCGAGGTAGGAGACAAGGAAGTAGGCGCCCTTCAGGTCAATCGCTGCAACCAATCTACTGGACGAACGCATTCGAGAAGGCGTTTGCTGCCAACATCCTGAACGGAAGCCTGTAAAGGGATCGGCTCAGGACGGGCAGATCCAGGATTGGCCGTAACCCACCGGTTTTCTAGGGTACAATGAAGCAAGGGCTGAGGAAGCCGGACTTCATTTCGGCTGGAGGGACAGGCTCGATCGCACCCTTCGCCAGTAGGGTGGCAACCTCCGCACGCATGACTGGGACATTGGGCCCCACCATGGTGAGCGGACTCCCCGGAAGAGGGGAGAAGCCTGTGCGAACTGAATCGCGTAGCCGAGCCGAAGACAGACTCCCAGGAACTGACCCACGGGGGTCACTCGAACCACAGACGTACCCCGGGTGGGGCAGCGAGGCAGCATGACTGGCCCACAGACGTGGGAGGTGTAGCGTCCCGGTGTGGGGGCACAGACGGCAGCTGCGTCCTGACAGAGAAGACCAAGGAAGGATGCGCGTTCCACTGGGGTCTGCTCTGAGAGGCTGGCGAGAGAGAGGGACGAGAGCGGCGCGGCCCGGGGGCGGTCCACACTGCCATCACCAGTCTCTGTGTCCTCAGAGATGTGGACACCAGTTCTCTCCAAGCGCCGCCAGCCCGGAGGCCGGCAGCGAAAGGATTTTCCCCCGGCCCTCCACCGGGGGAAGGAGCAAGAAGTCGTCGCTGCAGCTTGTAGCATGATGACGTAGCTGGATCAGATCCAACACGTACTGGACGCGCATGCGCTGTGGTTTCATTCACATTTTAACATGCTCACGAAATCAGGACACACGTTTTGCATTTTCCCTTGAATGTGTACTAGTATTTTAAGTTGTTTACTGATCTTTTTGTATTGTACCTTGAGGATTAAAATGACAGACAATTACTTGACTCATTTTTGCTTCCACTCAACAGCAAATATGACCAAATATGTTACAATTTTAACTGTTTTGCATGTATGCAGAGAGAAACTAGGATAACTTCAGCGTCACGATGACTTATTCATCAATAATTACTTATTACTATTTATCAGTACTACTTCTACACAGGTTAGGACATCATCTAAATACAATATTGACCATACATGTCATTTAAGACCAGCGCATACTGCGTCTATGCATCGCATTTTAACCTTAGACGTGCGTATAACATCCAGTACGTATTGGATCTGATCCAGCCACGTCATCGTGCTACAGGCTGCAGCGAGGGGTGTCTCGGAAGGAGAGGCCCTGCTACCATCCTCTGGAAAGAACTGGAACCCATCTCTGAGTTGTCCACCTCCAGCCCGGCGTTTAGTCAGGCTGTGGAGTGGACTGGGCGTCATCCTGCAACCTCCTCCACGACACGGCCCAGGTGAAGGCTGCTGCTGGGGCCGGACGGGAGGGGGAAGGGCGCCCTCTGCGGCAAGCGGACTGAGGCGAATGAGCCGGCGGCCGGTGCAGCAGCTGGCCACCGGGGCAGTACGTGTTTCTGCCTCAGTCTGCTCTCGGGCGGCTGAGAACCGTTGGGCACAGTTCTCAGCCCGCGCCGCCGAGGAGGCCAGCCTGGGATATGGGCGAGTTGAGGAGGTGGCTCACTCAACTACCTCCACATCACCAGGTAAGGCCAGGTGTTTCTCTCGGACCACAACTGTGGACATCGCCCGGCCCAGGGAGCGTGTGGCCACCTTCACCACCCAGAGGGCGGGATCAGTGGCGGCACGCAGCTCATTGAAGAGCCATGGGTCGGCTCCACCCTCGTGCATGTGCAAAGGGGCGGCGGCCTGCCCCGTCGCTCTACAGGACCAAGCCACCGAAATGGACGGGCCCTGAGGCTTCGGGAGGGTGCTTACGATAGCCACGCCACGTCGAAGCACTCCGTGGACACCGTAGTGCGCAACAGAGTGCCCAACAGTGGGGGGGGGCCCCAGTGTACCCTAGGCCACGGCCCCATGGAGGGCAAAGAAGGCGGAGGAGGCCGAGCGGTCACGTGAAGCACGGGACTCCCCGGACCGCGTGACCTCCTCATGCATCTCGGGCGAAGGCATTGGGGCGGGGCCCAACAGCTGTCAGGTGCCGTCCCCAAAAACCAATCGCGCAACCACGAGCACTCGTGACAGGGCGGAGTTCCACACCAGCCCGAGGCTCCCGGCTGCCCGAGATAACATGGCTGTCAACTTTGGGTCAGATCAGGCGGCGCTGACACACCCGGAGGCGGAGCACAGCCTAATCGTCATCCCCAAAGGACTCTAGCCCACCTTGGGATGCGGCGATCTAAATCTCACTGCTTTCTGGAGTGTGAACTGAACGAACGAGGCGTCAGAGACATTCAGGGATGTGCGAGAGGGAGGTGTGGCCCGAGGAATGAACGTCGGGGGTCTTAATACCACAGCACAGCCCTCAGGTCACCCTGGCCACCATCCAAAGTACCACCTCTCGGAGGCGGTAGATTGGGGTGTGGCAGAGGACTCTCTCTCCTCATGGAGATCACCGAGTCTCGACCACAACATCGCGATGGTCACATTCCCGCAGTGGGAACATGACACATCCCAAACACATCGAGCAGTGAAAGTGCCCCATAGACAGCAATGGATATCGATCGCACCCGGAAGTGCAGGCGAACCGTCTTGAAAAAGGCGTGCCCGCGCGCAAGCTCTTTTGTGAGAGGAAACCTGCGATCGATGCCGGCGCCCAGGGAAACACACACCAGCTGTCAACAGACCACTGCGCAGATCAGCAGGCAGGAAGTATGAGATCACTGGAACGCGTCGTTCCACCAACACCGACTCGAAAGCTGCTCGTCTCGAAAAAGCTGACAGAGTCTCAGAAGGCTGTAGGAGTGAAGAGGTAGGTCCTCTTGGCTCCGAAAGCAGAAACATAATGCGATGTTGCCACGTACCTCCTTATATATACTCACACAGTGAGGCGGAGTTACGTATGCAAATTCCGCATGCCCCATGGCATTGGCACGCCATTGGGCGTTTTCTCTAAGCTCGAAGATGATAGGCTTCTAAGCGAAACCCCCATTTGTTAGTCACTAACGTTACGTCGTAGTGACTGAACGAAAGGGAACTGCGTATTATGTGACGTCACGAACACATATCACAGATTGGAGCAAGGCGAACATTTGTGCTTATAAAACTTAAACTTTTTTTTTTTTTTTTAATGACCAATCGGTTCGTTAGATAAGACCCTTATTCATCGCCTGGTATCGTCTGGTCTCGTTTAAAGTCCTTTGAAGCTGCACTGAAATTTGGTCCTTGATCCGCTTCGGATCTATAAGGAGAAGTATCTACTATAAGGAGAAATATCCTGGAATGTTTCCATCAAAAACCTTAATTTATTTTTGACTGAAGAAAGAAAGACATGGACATCTTGGATGACATGGGGGTGAGTAAATTATCAGCAAAAGTTTTTTTTTAAAGTGAACTAATCCTTTAAGTGAACACCATAAGGCAATTGTTTTTTTGTTTTTTTTTGAAAACAGATTACAGTATGATAGTTCAACAGAACGTTTATTTGTGTTGCTGTTCAAGTTGCCATGTTTGCACCGTATCAATGTTGCATACAGTACGACAAACAATGTAGTACATTGCAGTACAACACTAGTAATCATATTTTTTATTTCTATATGCTAACAAGGTCATTATGTGCACTGTAGTAAGTCATTGAGCAAAATGTTTGAAAATTTTGGATTTTAACACTATTGTATTTTATTTCTTTCCCCTTTTACACTTTGTCTTTTATTTAATTTGCAGAACAGTTTCCTAGTTGATTTTCCATATAAAAACTGGTTACTTAATAAAAAGTAAAAAAAAAAAGCCCTTTGAAGCTGCAATGAAACTGTCATTCGGACCTTGAACTGTTTGGGGTCCATTGCCTCCATTATAAGGAGAAATGAACACATGTTATATTGCACAATGTTAACACAATCAAAAGCTCGTGAAGAACGGGACCTTTAATATTAACTTCTTGTTTAGTAAACTTGCATAAAATTTGAAAAACTGCATTCTTTGTGTGATATATTATTAACTATATTATTTTATATAGAATCACGCAGTGAAAGTGTGTACTCTAATGTCTAATCAACAAAACTACAAAATTTAGTGTGTGCGTGCCCTCTCTGGGTGTGTGAGCGATATACTTGCACACCCCTAGACATGTGTGCAATTAATGTGGGAATAAATAGATACTCTGAACCCCAAGTGGATTTACACAAACTGAGAAAATCGCTCTCCCCTACACATTATTTTAAGCCTAATCTGATGAAATCGGGTTTGTTAATGTTTCTTTTCCCCTCACATTGACAGTTACTAATTATTACATTAGTTAGCCTTCATGAATCACTTGAATTATAAGCCTATTTTTAATTAGACAATTTTATTATTTGACCTTTTTTTTTCTCTGTTGTTTAATATTTCTACCACGGTACCACATATACCACTCATATAAATGTCAGTTTAAAATCCCCTTTTCTTATATTCTATTCTAAGATAACTTTTATAATTCTAAGTTACTGTTGTAGGACTGTAGACACTCTACTGGAGTGTTTACAGCTGGGATCCAGATATCCACATTGTCCAGTTCTAAAAGTGATGGTTGTTATCTCAGCCCAATTTTCAAAGGATTTGCACTGTCTTGGAGACTGTACAATTTGGTGTTAATGTTTTGTGGTTACTTAATAAAAAAGTAAAAAAAAAAAGAAGCCCTTTGAAGCTGCAATGAAACTGTCATTCGGACCTTGAACCGTTTGGGGTCCATTGCCTCCATTATAAGGAGAAATGTTTGCATCAAAAACCTTAATTTATTTTCGACTGAAGAAAGAAAGACATGGACATCTTGGATGACATGTGAGTAAATTATCAGCAAAAGTTTTTTAAAAAGTGAACTAATCCTTTAATCTATCTTAGTCATTGAATCATTGATTCAATTGATTCGTTCAAAAAGCTGATTCGTTCAGTATGAAAACACTGCTGTGTTTTGCTCAGAGAGAGCCTACAGTGCTGTGTCTTTTTTTTGAACTATTTTTCGGAGGCAAAATAGAGCAAAAGCAGGCAATATGGAAATCTAAACTGTAACTTAAAGGTCCCGTTCTTCGCGATTCCATCTTTCAAACTTTAGTTAGTGTGTAATGTTGCTGTTAGAGCATAAATAATACCTGTAAAATTATAAAGCTCAAAGTTCAATGCCAAGCGAGATATTTTATTGAACAGAAGTTCCCTTTCAAAGCCTACAGCGAACGGCCGGTTTGGACTACACCCCTGCACTTCCTGCTTTAATGATGTCACTACAACAGCTTGTTGACTAACCCTCCGCCCACATGAACACGCAAATTAGGGGGCGTGGTCTTGTTGCTCTCCCACGTCGAGAAGAGTGTTGTTTTTGAAGAGTGTGTTTGTCTACATGTCATGGTGACGCTGTTATTTTCATCCCGGAGTCAAATCAACTTTGTTTGGCCTTCCTACGGACGCTGTACGTAGAGATCAATGGTTACAATTTATGTTTAACTCGGTTCCGGAAAATTATCACAATTTAAAACTATGTGCAGCACATTTTGCTGAGGACTGCTTCCTCAATCTCAATCAGTTTAATGCCGGATTCGCAGAAAGATTATTCTTAAAAGATGACGCAGTTCCCTCTTTGTCTGGAGAAGGTGTTGTTTATGGACGACAACCGGTAAGTGTATTTTATTATTTAAGTTGGTCCGTTTAACAGTTTATGTAACTCATTACACAAAGTGCAACGCTGTTTAGCTTTGTTAACTAACGTTAGATAATAATTGAAACTAATCCGAACATTAAAAAAAAAAAGGGAATCGATTGTTGGTGTTTGTAATGATCAGTTTAAATGATTTGTTTATTATATCTGTTGTTTACCGTTTAACCACATGCTCGTTCAGCTGCAGCCTCTTATAATATAAAAGCATGACAACTACTGAATAGACAGCATACCATTGTGAAACATCCTGCAAAAGTCTTTCCTGAGCAGGTTGTAATCGATCCGTTTCGATATTCTCCGGGTCTGATTCCGGCTCAAATTGATAAGGCAATACAGACATTTTTGCAATAACATTGAGCGCGCGTATCTCCCCGTTATGGTTAGAATCGGGACCTTTCCGGGCAGCGTGCGCTAAGCTGCTGTCCAATCTCAACACGGGAAGTGCTGGCACAATCAGAACTCGTTAAGTGTTTCTAAAGGAGGGACTTCATAGTACAAGGAAATCATCAGGACGTTTTCTCATCAGTGAAAACAGCGTTATACAGATAAGTAAAATGTGTGAAAAATACTGGGTTTTTTTACACACGAAACATGAACACATGTTATATTGCACAATGTTAACACAATCAAAGCTTCGAAAACACGTGAAGAACGGGACTTCTTGTTTAGTAAACTTGCATAAAATTTGAAAAACTGCATTCTTTGTGTGATATATTATTAACTATATTATTTTATATAGAATCACGCAGTGAAAGTGTGTACTCTAATGTCTAATCAACAAAACTACAAAATTTAGTGTGTGCGTGCCCTCTCTGGGTGTGTGAGCGATATACTTGCACACCCCTAGACATGTGTGCAATTAATGTGGGAATAAATAGATACTCTGAACCCCAAGTGGATTTACACAAACTGAGAAAATCGCTCTCCCCTACACATTATTTTAAGCCTAATCTGATGAAATCGGGTTTGTTAATGTTTCTTTTCCCCTCACATTGACAGTTACTAATTATTACATTAGTTAGCCTTCATGAATCACTTGAATTATAAGCCTATTTTTAATTAGACAATTTGACCTTTTTATTTTTCTCTGTTGTTTAATATTTCTGTTCTAAAACGGCTGCAAAAAAATGAAAAGTGAAGCTTCTTACAATCGCATGTTATGTGTCCATTTACTGAAAGGTTGAGCTGGAATTCGCGCTCAGCCTCTTGACCACAAAGACCGCCTTCTTTTATTTGATTGGTCATCTCAAATATAATATTTTGACATTGACAAGCTATGACTGAGGCAGCTCCGATGAGAAGTTATTGGTGCTGTACTGTATTCTTGCATCACTAAAGAAATGTTAATACTATATTAGGCGTTTATTTCACAACATTTATTATATACACCTCGGGAAAATAAAGAGGTCTGGACCATTGCTGGCTACGGCCATGGTTGCAAGATACTCCTTTAAAATCTGGCCATCATTTTATTTTAATGTTTATGTAAACAAAAAGTACATATTGATGCTAATTTTATTTGTTATTTGCTGGTTTTCTACATAAAACTTGGTGAATTGATTTCATTGTGTAGCATTAGAACTTTTTGAACAGGATTCTGTGATAACCATGATCATTTGGGTCACTATAATCATGAAATGAAATTTTCATGCCATTTCATCTCTAGTTATGATTAACTACGATAACTATAATTATGTTTTTTTATAGTATAATATACAAAGTACAATTTTCTATAAGAAAAATAAATAAATCTCTAATTCTGTTCTTTTCTCTGACATTTAAGGGTAACATAGGCCTACAAAGACTATTTTAGGTCTAAAAGAGTTTGGATAGTTGTTAATACAGCGTTCCCACAGCCTACAACACAAAGTACCTCATGCGGGAAACACTTAACGTGACGCATAAATGCAAGTAACTAACGTAAATCAAGCATAGTCCACAAACCCATAGGAAAGAAAAATCCAAAGTGAGATCTCTTTAGCATCTCAAATGTTTCTCCTAGACAAAAATTAGGTTAGTTTAAGATCAAATGGAGACTTTTGCTTAAGTCTCCTGGTTCTTACGGTTGTCTCCTGAGACAAAAACTCTCTCACAGTGGTCTCCTCTAAAGTTTTAGAAGAGATCTCAACAACATCACACACTGTGCTCAGATGTGTCTCCTTGGCTAGAGAGATTGGATTGATCATATTTGTCTCCTCTAAAGTATTAGAAGAGATCTCAACAACATCACACACATTGCTCAGATGTGTCTCCTTGGCTAGAGAGATTGGATTGATCATATTTGTCTCCTCTAATGTTTTAGAAGAGATCTCAACAACATCACACACTGTGCTCAGATGTGTCTCCTTGGCTAGGGAGATTGGATTGCTCAAATTTGTCTCCTCTAAAGTTTTAGAATAGATCTCAACAACATCACACACATTGCTCAGATGTGTCTCCTTGGCTAGGGGATTGGATTGCTCAAATTTGTCTCCTCTAAAGTTTTAGAATAGATCTCAACAACATCACACACATTGCTCAGATGTGTCTTCTTGGCTAGGGGGATTGGATTGCTCATATTTGTCTCCTCTAAAGTTTTAGAATAGATCTCAACAACATCACACACTGTGCTCAGATGTGCCTCCTTAGCTAGAGAGACTGGATTGCTCATATTTGTCTCCTCTAAAGTTTCATAAAGAATCTCAATAACATCACACACTGTGCTCAGATGTGCCTCCTTAGCTAGAGAGACTGGATTGCTCATATTTGTCTCCTCTAAAGTTTCATAAAGAATCTCAATAACATCACACACTGTGCTCACACTTTTCTCCTCAGCTAGAGTCTCTGGAATTCTCACTTTTGTTACCTCTAAAGCTTCATAGAAGATCTCAATAACTTCACACATTGTGCTCAGATTATTCTCCTTAGTTAAAGACTCTGGCACTCTCACATTTGTCAAACAAATGATGTGCCCTATGCACATAAACTGTACAGCTTTCTTGTTGTATTAACAATTAAGAGAAACGTTAACCTTATTTACTGAGGTCTCTTCAGAGTCTCTAGCTGAGGAGAACAGTGTGAGCACAGTGTGTGATGTTGTTGAGATCTCTAATGAAACTTCAGAAAAGACAGGTTTGAGAGCTCCAGTGTATCTCGCTAGGGAGAAAACGTCTCGGTTACGTATGTAACCTTAGTTCCCTGAGTAGGGAGCAGACGGTGCGTCACCACTTTGGGAACGCCTCTGCGTGATTGCGTCGTGAAGCACGTATGCCATCCGTCCAATAGAGAGAGAGTACGTCATGGCGGGTGACGTCATAGACCCGGAAACTATAAAGCACCCCGGCAAACACGCCGTTAGCTTCTGGAGAAGGCCTGAGACAAGGCGCTTGCGGGCATGTTAGGAGTATGGCTTGGTGACGCAGCATCTCGCCCTACTAGGAAATAAGGTTACATACGTAATCGAGACGTTCCTTTCAAGGGAACTCGAGCTGCGCCACCGCTTTGGGAACGAGAATACCCACGCCCCATACGAGTCCGGATGCCCGCCTGTGCTTCATGGTTGAGAGGCGAGCACCGAGACCCGGAGTAGTATTTACGCCCAGCTCATAAAACCTGACGAAGGTATGAGAGACCACCCTGCCGCATCACAAACATCCTGCAGGGAGGCTCCTGCCAACAGTGCCTGGGAGGCAGCCATACTCCTAGTAGAGTGGGACCGAACGGCCATAGGGGAAGGCCGTCCGGCCGCCTCATAAGCGAGTGAGATGGCCTCGACCACCCACTTGCTCATCCTCTGCTTTGACACTGGGCCCCCCCTTGAGGGCGGCCCGTAACAGACAAATAGCTGGTCAGTTTTTCTCCACAGGGCAGCTCTGTGGACATATGCGTCTAAGGCGCGAACTGGACAAAGCAGATTCAATCTATCCCGGTCTGACGTTGTAAACGGAGGAGGACAAAAGGCTTGAAGGACAATAGCCCTCACCAGGTTAGTGAGGACCTTCGGAACATAACCGGGCCTCGGAGCGAGAAAGGCTTTAGCCATACCCAGAGCAAATTCCAAGCACGAGGGTGCCACAGAGAGAGCTTGCAGATCCCCGATCCTCTTCAGGGAAGAAATAGCCAGTAAAAACACTGTCTTAAGGGTAAGGAACTTATCCGAGACTTCCTCCACCGGCTCAAAAGGAGCCTCGGAAAGGCCTTGCAGGACGATAGAGAGGTCCCGGGCCAGCACCCTGGTGCGTGTCGCAGGCCTCAGCCTCAAGGTTCCACGGGGGAAACGGGTTACTAGCGGGTGTCGCCTGATAGACACTCCACTCAAAGGAGTGTGGTAGGCCGCTATGGCCGCCACATACACCTTCAGTGTGGAGGGGGCTAGCCCAGCAGAGAATCTATCCTGCAGGAATTCCAGCACCGCGCTCGCAGGGCAGTTAAATGGATCCCACAGGCGTTCTTGACACCATGCGGTGAAGAGTCTCCAATTCAGATAGTACAGTTTCCTCGTGGAGGGAGCTCTGGAGTGTAGAATGGTCTCCACAACCTCAGTTGAGAGACCGGAACTTATGAGCTGGGCCCCCTCAGAGGCCAAGCCCACAGTTTCCACAACTCCGTGCGAGGGTGTACGAATACGCCGCCAGCCTGAGAGAGAAGGTCCCTCCTGATCGGAATCTCCAGGGGAGAGCCGTCGAGGAGAGATACCAGGTCCGAGAACCATACTCGACCCGGCCAGAACGGGGCTACTAGCAGAAGACGGGCCCCGTCCCGGCGCACTCTCTCTAGAACTCCCGGAGTCAGAGCAATCGGGGGTAAAGCGTACAGGGGCAGCCTCGGCCACTCCTGCACCATCGCATCCAGCTCAAGAGGAGCTGGACGCGACAGGGAGAACCACAGACGACAGTGCGAATTTTCGTGCGTGGCGAACAGGTCCACCTGGGCCCTGCCGAACTTCTCCCAAAGGAGCTCCACCACCTCGGTGTGGAGTCTCCACTCCCCGGGCCTCGGCCCCTGCCTCGACAGGACGTCTGCTTCCACATTCTGGCTCCCGGGAATATATATTGTTCTGACTGACAACAATTTCCCTTGAGCCCAGAGGAGCATAAGGCGCGCCAGCTTGTACAACCGACGGGACCTTAAACCCCCCTGATGGTTGATATAGGACACCACCGATGTGCTGTCTGTGCTCACCAGCACATGATGGCCCCTGAGATGTGGCAGGAAGTGTTTTAGTGCTAGAAACACTGCCATCATTTCTAGGCAATTTATGTGCCACGAACGCTGGTGTTCCTGCCACAGACCCTGGGCCGAGCGACCACTCATGGTCGCCCCCCAGCCCGTCAGGGAGGCATCCGTGGTCAGAGACACGCGCTGACACGGTGCCCCCAGGCACGGACCTTGGGTCAGGAACCAAGGGTCCTTCCACATAACCAAGGCGCGGAGACATCGCCGCGTTGGCTTGATTATGCGAAAGGGATTTCCCCTCGGGGAAAACCCCCTGGTCTTGAGCCACCACTGCAGTGGCCTCATGTACAGCAGGCCCGAAGGAATCACGTTGGACGCTGCTGCCATTAGACCTAACAGTCTCTGGAACTGTTTCACAGTGAGTGGCTGATCTAGTTTCACCCCCTTCACGGCTGAGAGGATCGACCCTACACAAGGCTCTGACAAACGGGCCTGCATAGAGACCGAATCCCAACTCACACCGAGATAAGTGATCTTTTGTACAGGAGACAGAACACTCTTCTTGGGGTTGAGCCTCAGCCCCAACCTCCTCATGTGTGCGAGAACAACTTCTCGATGTTGAACCGCGAGACGAGCTGACCGTGCCATGATTAGCCAGTCGTCGATAATTGAGAATCCGGATCCCCTGCAGCCGCAAGGGGACCAGAGCAGCGTCCACACACTTCGTGAACGTGCGGGGTGAAAGGGCTAGACCGAAAGGAAGCACCCGATACTGGTACGCTTCTCCCCTGAAAGCGAACCTCAGATACTTCCTGTGCTGCGGAAGGATGGAGATATGAAAATATGCATCTTTGAGATCTATCGTGACAAACCAGTCCTCGGACCTGATCTGAGACACGATCTGTTTGAGTGTGAGCATCCTGAACTTGAGCCTTGCCACTGCCCGGTTCAGAATGCGTAGATCTAAGATGGGGCGCAGCCCTCCATCCTTCTTCGGCACTATGAAGTACCGGCTGTAAAAGCCTGACTCTCTGTCTGGGGAGGGGGACCCTCTCTATTGCCCCCTTTTGCAGCTGAGTCTGTATTTCCTGAGACATCACCAGAGCCTGCTCGGGGACCACGAGCATAGGCAGAACGCCGTTGAAACTGGGGGGACGACATCTGAACTGAATGGCGTACCCCACCCTTATACATCGCAGGACCCACTGAGAAATATGCGGCAGATTCTCCCATTCTGACACAAAATCTACTAAGGGTATCAGCCTCTCGAGGCTGGCCTCTGATGTGCTCAGTACCTTGAGTACAGCGTCCTGAAGCGGCAGACCGGCAGGGAACAACCGACCCAACGACACCAACTCCCGCACCCCCACGCCCCGGCACTCGGGCGGGGTTGGTGGGTTGGCCCTGAGAGGGTACCGCGGACGTACGGGTACCGTATACTGCGGTAAGCACCATCCGCCCGCGGAGGGGATCACCCTCACTGTCCTGGGCCCACAGGCGTCAGGACCTCTTTGACGCAGCCTTCCTCACCACAATGACCGTCCTCAGATCGGCCCTGGACTTGGAGGGCTGCGCCTGTGAGTGCCGCACACCTGATGGCCCTTTTTGTGGGGGCATACGAGTGGCGTGCACACTCACTTTTTTTTGTGGGGGCACACTCACTTTCTGCTGCGCCCTATGGGAGGAGCTCGTACTCTGCGCCTGCTGCTCCTGCCCAGCAGCAGACGAGACCTGGGCCTTATGGGGGAGGAACTGCTTGAGCGCCGCCGACTGCTTTTTGGCCTCCAGGAACCTGTCGATGACGGTATTAACGGCGTCACCGAACAGGCCTCCCGGAGCCAGCGGCACATCGAGCAGAAAGCTCTTATCTCTCTCCCTTATTTCCATAAAGTTGAGCCACAAATGTCTCTCCGAGGCCACCAGGGCTGCCATAGAACGACCAACACACCTGGCCGTCTCCTTGGTGGCCCGGAGAGCGAGATCTGCTGTGGATCGGAGCTCGGTAATGACATCAGCTCCGATCTCATGGCTCTCCCCCAGGTCTTTCAGCAGGTCAGCCTGGTATGCCTGTATTATGCCCATAGTATTCAGACATGTGGCGGCCTGACCTGCTGCCGAGTATGCTTTACCCACTAAAGAGTATGTGGTTCTAAGGGGCTTAGTGGGTAAAGCTGGAGCCTTTATGGTAGATGCCGACTCAGGCGAGAGATGGCTCGCAAGCGTCTCTTCAACCTGAGGCATCTGACCATAACCGTGCCTTTTCAACCCAGAGATGTAACTATAAACTGATGTGCCTGGGTTGAAAATACGCAGACACGCCTTCCACGATCTCGACACCTCGGTGTGGAGATCGGGGAAGAACGGCAGACTCCTGTGTGGAGGCTGAGCAGAGCGCGAGGGGAGAAAGCCCTCGTTGAGCTTACTTTTTACAGTAGCTCGCTCATTATGCTCATGTGGCCAGTCGATGTTTAACCTGGCCACAGCTCTGCTCAAAACCTCCATGAGCTCCTCACTTGCAGGGGATTGAAGTGGCGAGTCCTCAATCCCTGCATCGACAGTGCAGATATCGACCTCCTCGGAGGACGATAACTGCAATGCCCCGGGCGGGAGAAATCGCAGCACGGGCTCCCGAACCCAGAGACGCGGCGCCGGATTTGGCGGGTTAAGGCTGAGACAGGGCGGGGCCCGTCTCAAACCCCTTCACCAGATCCATCTGCGAACCCCACGACATGATCCGTCGCTGTGCCTCAGCAGCAGCGGGACCCGCACCGCGGGGAACGAAAGCCGGAGCGCCCTCCTCGAAGAGCGCCCGGCGGGATCGCAGCACGCGAAGAGGCAGAGCCTCACACTGCTCGCAGCCGCCTTCCTCGAGTGCCGACTGCGCGTGCTGCTCTCCCAAACAAACAACACACATCGAGTGTGTATCCCCACCCGTAATGAAACGTGAGCAGGGAGGAACACACCTAATGAAATGTTGTTTGCTCGCCATATTTTCACTCTCAAAACAACAAAGTCTGAACTCAGACACAACACAGATTGGACAGAATGAACACAGAGCGCTTGTTGAAGGCAACAGAAGCTAACGGCGTGTGTTTGCCGGGGTGTTTTATAGTTTCGGGTCTATGACGCCACCCGCCATGACGCATTTCTCTCTATTGGACGGATGGCATACGTGCTTCACGACGCAATCACGCAGAGGCGTTCCCAAAGCGGTGACGCAGCGCGAGTTCCCTTGAAAGGGAAGTCTAAGCACAGTTTTTTTTTTAGTATTATTTCTGGGTAGTTTATATGTGATTCATCCACACCATTTCAATCAAGCACAATACAGGCATTCTGTTGCACAATGAACAAAACAACCTATGTACATGCATGCAAAATGGGTTGTACAAAATAAACTTTGCAATGTTAAACGTAGAACAAAAAGGTTAAGCAGCAACCATGAAGCACTGGTCCACTATAGTATTACATGTGTAATAAAGAAATAATTTATCTAGACTAAACACCATACACTTGTCTAATCCTTGTTTGGAATAAGTACTGCATATTCATTTCTGGGCATTGAAGAAACATTTAAATGAGTAACCCTTGATATTCTGAAACACAAAATGCTATTTGAATGATAGTTTCAGTATTTCAGAAAATTAGTTCAAATTTAAAATGTAATGTAAAATTTCTTGTAAAATAAAATTTAAGACATCTGGGGTTGGTTGAAAAACTTCTTAGACTAGTCTTAAAAGTTAGTCATGAATTATTTTTCCCCAAGCCTGGTAATATCTTATTTAAGTCAGTTACATAAAAAGGTAGTTTAATTTTAATTGGAAAAGTAAGACTGATTGCCCTTTGGTTAACTACTACTTAGTTGCATAGTAACTTAAGAACTACTTTGACTAAGTTTATGCAACTGGCACCAGAAGGCAAAGCTGATACCTAAATGAGACATATAAGAGATAATAAGCCCTTAGTATCCTGAGCTTAGGCAAAGCTCTGTCAGAGCCATAGCCATGTGGACAGCACATCAACATTGAGGCACAGCAGCACCACAGACAGCATTAGTTCAAGTCCCAGCTAAAGGTATACT
Source organism: Gobiocypris rarus (assembly GCA_023029165.1). Lineage (NCBI taxonomy): Eukaryota > Metazoa > Chordata > Actinopteri > Cypriniformes > Gobionidae > Gobiocypris > Gobiocypris rarus. The sequence continues at coordinate 22,534,814 of CM040919.1, read as the reverse complement.
TTCCTGCTCCTGTTCCCTTCTCGCCTCTCCCATTGTTTCCGTTCTCTTATCGTAAGTTCCTGTCCCGTTGATAAACCCCAATGTCACAAAAAAAGAATGAAAAAAATATACCCTCTGTAAATAGTGTTTATAATGGAGTTTTGAAAGAGATTACAGAAAGACAATAAAGAGATCTCCCATGTTTCTTGTTTCTCATTTTGCACTCCTCATGTCTCAGTCGTGTCTAGTTTTATTTCTCCTAAGGAATTTGAGGAGAAACATCTGAGATACTGTTGTTTCTACAGTGAGAGATAAATGAGAATCACAACTAAGTCTCATGAGCTTAGAAAGAGCCACCTCTGAGCTATAAAATATTCCTAAAATGGAGTCTTGAAAGAGATCGCAGCAAGATGATACAGCGATGTCATATGTTTCTTCTACCACATTCTCAGTTTCAACTCATTTTTCTCTCAGACTCATGTCTCAGTTGTGTCTACTCTTATTTCTCCTAAGGAATTTTAGGAGAAACATCTGAAACTCTGTTGATACTGAAATGAGAGATATATGAGAATGAAAACTAAGTCTCATGAGCTTAGGAAGATCAAACACTGAGCAATGAATTTTTTCTTATGGGAAAATTTCTTATGAATTTTTTCTTTCTTGTTGGCGAAATAACACATTATCAGACCGGAGAGAATAATATGGAATTTCTTCCAGAAAACTTCTTGCACAAAATAAATTCAAGCACTTTAAGGACCTGTATCTATGTATGTTTATTTTCAAAAACTTTCCATTGCCTTGAAATGTTTTTTTTTAGATTTAAAAACTTTATTCACAAGCATAAGACAAAGTTCTTTGTGACACAGTCCAATTATATCACATTCACATCCTCTTCTGTGGTCTCTTCTGTGTTGTGACCCTTGGCGCTGGGCATGTGATGTCTCCTGCCTCGTCAGCACAGAATGGTCTGATTTTTTCATACAGATAGGTCTGCCTGTCAATGTTCAGTCCAGTTGGGGCCAGGACAGGAAGACCGTCGATAGGGGCAGATATGAAAGCTTTAGCATAAGTTCTGCTGGGAAGACTCAATTACTACGTCACTTATCGCCTTCACTCCAATCCAATTATATTCGCATGCTCACTGTATAAAAGCTCGGTACTTACACATGTTTGAGTTCGCAGATACGAAGTGACGATTACGCCTCGCTCACCTGCTAAACCGCCATGTCCGCTGACACGCCCGCCGTGCGAGTACTGGATACCGACGACGAATTCGTTCCGCCTTCTCCTCTTCCAACACGACGTAGCTCGCGCATTCAATGCCGCGATCACCTTGGGCAAGCTGGCCTTCGGAGGACATTGCCATAGCCGTGGAAGCTGCCGGCATTCCCATCAGCCGAGATTTATCCAGAGAGGATTTGCTGCTACTGGCTTTTAATACTCTGGGAAATCCACCAGAACCTGCTCCTCACAGCCCAGCAACCGATGCCGCACCTGCCAGACGAAACAAGTCGGCAGGAAGAGAACCGCTAAATCCTCGTCACCACACGCAACAAAAAGAGCTATGCAGCATTCTGCATCACTGGATCCATCTGAGCCCGCAGGAGTTAACTCCCAAATTCTCCAAGCCGTCCAAAGTCTCTCTCAATCCGTTAAGACCCTGGAATCTAAGATGTCAAAGTTTGAACACTCACTTAACAACTCCAATAGCTCGGCCCCAGCGATTAACGCCTCTCGTAACCTCCCAGCTTCCTCCGCCAGCCATCGGATTAAGCCATTTATCGAACGTGCCTTCTACTTCAGCCGTCCCAACTCGTCTACAGCTGATAGAGCCAACATTTCAGGAGGCCTCTGCCACACCCGAAACTTCCTCCTTTAACCTCTCTTCAGCAGTCCCAGCTCCGTCTTTCGGCAGGCGTTTCGTCTCTCCAGCTGCAGCTACAGTGTCCCCTATTATTAGAGCGAACATTGTCCAAGGTAAGGACATTAACTTGGCTTCACTTCTGCTTCCTCGCCTGCCGTTGACAGGAAAATGATAGACTGTGGTGACGTGGCAGTCCTTCTCAAAACTTCCGATCCCAGATTAAACCGGAATCTTTCATTCGGCGAATTCGTCATCGCATTCAGCCTTTACAGAGACATATTGTGCCAGATTTTTCCGGATCGGAGGGAAGAGTTAGATCTGTATCTAGCTTTAATGGCTGACTTTAACCAAAGGTACGGGGGAACCTTATTCTATGAATATCACAAATCCTTCTCAGCAAAATCTGCTTCTTTCATCTCGCTCTACAACTCCAGACTAGACTGGTCCGTTACCGACACGGAATTGCTTGTTCGCCACTTCGGTGGTCAAAAAATGCTGGCATGCCCCATTTGTAGCGCTCATGGACATTCGGCTTCACTCTGCCCGAAAGCATTCGCTAGTCAAGCGCCAGGTGCTGTCCCAGGTGCTGAAAACGTAAGGTTTCCACAAGAGAGCAGGAAACGCTACGCACCAGTTAGGAATGTTTTTCCTTGTGCTAATTTCAATGAATCTGTTTGTTCCTTTTCTCAATGCAAATTCGATCACATCTGCAGTTTTTGCAAGGATCCTCACCCGAAATCGGTCTGCCCTCGCCGGTACAAACCTCAAATCAGAGGGAGAGGGAGGAAATTCTGAGAAAGCACCCTTCAACCCCCATTAATATTTCAAATCTTTCCAATTATCTTTCTTCTCATCCTGACCCGACTTTTGTCGATTACCTAATCACAGGTTTGTCACAGGGCTTTCGGGTGGGTATCCTCTCCCATCTCACCACTTCTTTTATAGCCAAGAATTTACAGTCAGCAATAACCGAACCAGAAGTGGTATCTAATCTGCTAGAAAAAGAGGTTAATAAAGGATATGTAATAGGCCCTTTCGCTTCTCCTCCTTTCTCGACCTTCCGGATTAATTCCATCGGCGTTGCAACACGGAAATACTCCGTAAAAACGCGTCTTATTTTCGACATGTCCTCTCCTCATTCTGCCTCCACAGCGAGTGTTAACGAATGTATACCTCTAACACCATTTTCACTACATTACGCCTCAGTAGACAACGCTATCCATTTAATCAAGCTTGCCGGTCAAGGAGCTTGGTTGGCTAAAGCTGACATCACTGACGCTTTTAAAACGATGCCTATACATCCCTCTGACTGGCCATTTTTTGGAGTCAAATGGAATTCAAAATTCTACTTTGCAGTACGGCTCACTTTCGGTTGCAGAAGTAGCCCGCATATTTTAATAGCCTCTCTGAAGCATTGTGCTGGATTCTGCTGAACGCCTGCAAGCTTCCATTCGTTTTACATCTACTCGATGATTTTCTGCTGATCGATTTTCCGTCTCAACAATCTCCAATCCTCGATGTACTTAAACAAATTTTCGATGATGTTGGCGTTCCTCTCCGCGGAAAAAACCATGGGTCCCTCTACCTCGTTAGAATTCCTAGGAATTTCCTCGACACAGTCTTAATGCAAGCGTCTCTTCCCTCCGAAAAGCTCGTAAGAATTAGATCTTTCCTTGAATCTTTTCTTCTCTACAAACCGCCTCTAAGCGCGACATGCTCGTTATCGGCCACCTGAACTTCGCCATGAGCATCATTCCTCAAGGCAGATCGTTCATTTCACGATTGCTTACCCTGGCCCATTCTGTCGAAAAACTAAGTGACCAAATTCATCTAGATGAAGGATGTCAGTCTGACATAAAATTCTGGCAGCACTTGTTGAACGAATGGAACGGTATCTCTTTTTTCTACCACGACATTTTCGAATCGTCGATCGAATTACAATTATTCACAGACGCTGCTCCTTCTATCGGGTTTGGGGGCTTCTTCCAAGGAGAATGGTTTGCAGAGAAATGGCCAAACGACTTTCCAAAAATTTATCTGGTTCAGTTTCTTCCGCGCTCTACGAGATTTACCCCATAGCCGTCGCGCTAGCGTGATCTGGGGCCATACATGGTCTCAGAACGCATCATGATGTTCTGCGATAACGAAGCCACAGTTGCCATCATTAACAAAGGCAGATCATCTTGCCTTACAATAATGCCTTTCGTGAGACGGTTAATCTGGCAATCCGTTGTTTCCAATTTTATCATTAAAGCTGAACATATCCCTGGCCACTGCAATGTTATTGCTGACGCGCTCTCGATTTCGATTTCAGACTTTCAGACGGCTTTGCCCTCAGCCAACCCGGACCCAGCACCCTGCCCTCCCTAGCAGCAATAATATTAAATTAAACGATCTGCTCACATCGGCTAGAAAATATATTTCTAAAGCGTCGCTCCTCAACCTTCAAAGCTTACACGTCCGCATGGTCAGCTTTTTCTATGTTTTGTTTCGCCTTCCAAATTCCAGTGTTTCCCATCTTGATTTCGACTGTCTGTTCCTTTCGTCTTTAATTTTGAAAATAGAAACCAAAAATCTCTTCCATCCGCCCGACTCCATCGCCGGCATCCAATTCTATGCAAAAATCCATAATCCTAATTTTCCAAGTCTCTTCTCGAAACTTCTATTCGTTACTCCTTAAAGGACTAGCTAAATCCTCTAGCAAACAAATCGATAAACGCGTCTGCCCATTACTCTGCCGTTGTTGCATAAATTCATCAGTTCCGTCAACGGTCTTTTCTCCTTTTACATAAATATTCTGCTAGAAGCAGTCTTTCTAGCTGCTTTTTACGGCTTCATGCGGCCAGGCGAATTCTCGTCAGATACTAATACATTCGATTCTACCCGCGGTATTTCCTTTTCTGATATTCGTTTCTCACATAATTGCTTCACTCTATTTCTTAAACATTCGAAAAACAACGCTCAAGGCTCCGGTGTCACCTTATCCTTACCCAAAATCAATAATAATTTCTGTCCATTCACATCTATGGTTAAATTCCTTAAAATCCGCCCTAAAACGTCTAATCATGCCCCTCTCTTTATCTTACCTAACGGTGCACCCCTTTCAAAAGGCTGGTTCAGAACCCAGTTAAACTCTGTCGTTAAAAGCTGCAGTCTATCCCCCTCTCTCTATACCGCCACTCATTCAGAATTGGGGCAGCTACTACAGCAGCTGAACGAGGAATCCCCATATCGGCCATCAAGATTCTGGGCAGATGGTCTTCCTCGCCTTCGAATCTTACATAAGACCCGATTCCAAAACCATTCTTCAAGCCCAGCAAGCTCTACAGTAACTATAAGGTAAATTCTTATGCAACTACTGGTGGTGGTGTTATAATTTTACTCCGTCATCCTGTTATTAATCCAGCCAGCACTCCTCAACGACTTCTAGTCATCTAATGTGTGTGGCTTAGCGGCTCTGTCAATGTGGCCTTGTCCAATGTGGCTGTAGCAGCCGTTGTGCCTTCGTTACATGTTCGTTATAATAAAATCTTAAAAAAAAAAAAATAATAAAATAAAATAAATAAAAAAATAAATAAAAAATAAATAAAATAAAATAAATAAATAAATAAATAAATAAATTATTTAATGCGACATAATGTTCTATGTGGTCCATTGTGACCGTGTAGCCTATGCGGCTGTTCCCTGTCTCAAGGCCATTAAGAATGGCATGTTCCATGTGGCTCTGTCTCGTTGGCCTCGTTTAGTGTGGCTTAGCAGCCTTGTGGCCCGGTGGGCCTCGCCTCTGTGTCGGTCTCATGGTTTGTGGTACAATGTTGGCTTGTTCCATGTTCGGCCTTCAAGGCCGCGGCTGTCATGGCCTCGCTTTCGTGGCTTAGCCGCCATTGTCCGTACGTCTTGTTTAAGTGTGGGATTACGGTTAGGAACAATCTATGTTCTGTGTGGTCTACTGTGACCATGTAGCCTAATGTGGCCTTGTCTCGTGGTCTTGTGGCCTTCATGGCATGGTTAAACGTGGCCTAGTGGCCCTGTATTCAAGTACGTCTGTCTATGTGTGGCATTAGCGGCCTTGTGGCCATGTGGGCCTCGTGTTCATGTGGGGCTTGGCGCCTTGTGGCATATGTTTGCCTTGTCCTTAAAAAGATGCCTGATCGGCCAGTGGCCCCCAGGGGCATATGTTCAATGTGGCTTAGATGCCGTAGTCTTGCGTGGTTTGTCTATATGTAGCACTAGCGGCTTAGTCTTGTCTATAAAACATTTTTATATAAATAAAAAAAAAAATATATATATATATATATATATAGCCAGTGGCATCGTTTCACGTCCAGTCTTACCTCGTCTTTTCGTGGCATTAGCAGCCGTTGTGGCTTAGAAGCCTTGTCTCTGTGGTCTATATAGGCCGTGTGGCTCATCAAGGCCTTGTCTCTGTGGTCTATAAAGGCCGTGTGGTCCAATGAGGCCAGAGTCTGTGTTGTTACGTACGGCCCTAGGCGGCCTGATATATGTGGTCCAATGTGGCGTTTCATTATAGCCACGCGGCTCTGTCCGTGTGGTCTAATGAGGCCTGTTTTATTATTTTTGCCAAGGCGGCTGTCTGCATGGTCCAATGAGGCCTGTTTTATTATTTTTGCCAAGGCGGCTGTCTGCATGGTACAATGTGGCCTCGTCTCTGTGTTTTCCTAGGAGTGAACTGGCAATAGTCTAAATATTAAAAAAAAAAAAAAAAAAAAAAATCATGCTAGGACTTGTCTTTCTTTTCTATTAAGCTATAAGCACGCCGTATCTTTTCACATCTTAATTCTACCATATAGTAACTTCCTTCTCCATTTCAGGAACCCCAGGATCCTAGACCGGTGGGTATACTCAGTTACCAACTTTTGGGGGTTGGCGGGCCCCGTCCCGGTGTATCCATATTCCACCTATTTTTGGGGGTCTGCTACGCCCCTGCCCTAATCTTCGGCAGGAATGGCAGATCCGATACCCTCGGATTATTCACTACGGACGGGGCCTACGCCAAATGACTCTGTACATTATCAGCTTGCTGAGTTACTAATAAATACGCTTTGTCTAAATTATTCTCCCGAGTCTTTCCTGTAGAAATGAAAGCTTTAGCATAAGTTCTGCTGGGAAGACTCAATTACTACGTCACTTATCGCCTTCACTCCAATCCAATTATATTCGCATGCTCACTGTATAAAAGCTCGGTACTTACACATGTTTGAGTTCGCAGATACTGAAGTGACGATTACCCCATCCTCCCCACCACCACCAGGATGGCCTGTCCATACCTCCCGGGGGGTCTGCTACGCCCCTGCCCTAATCTTCGGCAGGAATGGCAGATCCGATACCCTCGGATTATTCACTACGGACGGGGCCTACGCCAAATGACTCTGTACATTATCAGCTTGCTGAGTTACTAATAAATACGCTTTGTCTAAATTATTCTCCGAGTCTTTCCTGTAGAACTGCTCCGTCGCGCAGTAGCTGATATTCGACAGGTTGTACATCACAGTGAGTTTTTGCAAGCACCACACCTGGTCTCTTGGCATCAAAGCTGTGGCAGAATAAACACATAAGATATTTTAAACATGGCAAAGTATTTTTCTGTGGGAGTCTACGGAAGTGGTGGACTAAAACTTTGCCCTCTGCTGTTCCAACAAGCTGTGGGATATTGAGGTGACTCACAGGAGAGCTGTTTTCCACAACCTGATGACAAAAAAGAGAAGAGAGGAAGAAAAAAAAAGATCTTCAGTTAAATGTTTCATTGAAGCAGAACAGAAAACAGCACTGAAGTCATTAACCCTGCTGAAAAAAACAATATAAACCATTACCAAATCGTTTCCATTTTGTAGTGTGTTTTGGGCATATTCCATTAGGATTTAATGGTTTGTATAGGTTTCCATTACAAATTTGTATTGGTCTTTATTTGCATATTTAATGGTTTTCATTGCAGTTTGTACTGGTGTCCAGTAGATACCAACATGTAATCTAAAACTTGTCAAACATGTTCTATTGGTCCTTAATGGTATCCAATAGACATAAACATGGCACCAATAGAAGAAAGCAAATTACCAATAGAGACCCAATAAGACCATTACAGTTTCCATTAAAACCAATACAGTTCCCTATATAACCATTAAATCCTAATGGAATATGCCCAAAACACACTACAAAATGGAAACCATTTGGTAATGGTTTCTATTGTTTTTTTCAGCAGGGAAAGCAAATGTACCTCAGCGATGTCTACCAAAGCCACAGTCAGGGGAAAACTTGGTGTGGCCAGCAATAAGGAAGTGGATTTCCATTTTATCATGAAGCTTGTGTACAACCTGCCAGGCAAGGTACCAGAGCATGAAGTTGTTCTTGTTCTGCCCACTGCAGTTGTCACAATAAAGATCCACCTTTGTTTCTCCAACTTCAAAGTAGCCAAATAAATGATGCATGTAGCTGATGACTTCATTGCTTCACTTAGTAGATGACATGCCTTCATCAATCAGGTAATTCAGCTGTTTCTGCAGCCCTTCACAGGAAACACCAAATAGGCCACATTTCCATAGGGTCAGGAAGTACATTGGTCCTGGCTGGAGAGGGTTTGAGGGAAAGTGTAACTGTAGGAGACAGAGGGAGAGAGGGAACTTGGATTAGATTAAATAAAATTTGTGTATATTAATAACTGTCTAATAAAGATAAAAAAACTATATTGATGCTATTCTGCATTTGTGGTATTATAATAATAATAATAATGATTCTTTTTTTAATGCACTTAACATTTCTGCAATCTCAAAGTGCTACAGAGCATCTAGAAGTACAATAAAAAACACAGTTAATTAAATATAAAAAATAAGAAAAACTATTTAAAACTATTTAAGAAACTATTCAAGAACAACTATTTAAAACACATTCAGTGGAAAGCTTTAGTAAAAATAAATGTTTTTAGGTTTCGTTTAAAAACATCCGTAGTCTGTGGGGCCCTCAGGTAGTCCGGGAGGGTATTCCACAGCCTCGGAGCAGCCGATGAAAAGGCCCTACCACCCATGCTGTAAAGTTTTGTTCTGGGAACTTGGATGGTGTTTGTGTTAGCAGAACGAAGTGTGCGTAGGGATGTTGGGTGGGTGAGAAGTTCCTGTAGGTAAAGGGGGCATGTCCGTAAATACACTGGTGGGTGAGGGGGGAGACTTTATATTCCACTCTGAGCTGGACAGGGAGCCAGTGAAGAGATTTAAGGATGGGGGTGATGTGTTCATGCTTGCGCACCCTCATCAGGATCCTGGCCGCACTGTTTTGGATGTACTGCAGTCACTGTATGCTTTTGCCAGAGATCCCGATGAGGATTGCATTACAGTAGTCCAGCCTGGGGGAGACAAAGGCATGGACAAGCTTCTCTGCATCTGCCAGCATCTGAGTGTTGGACGGAGTTTGGCGATGTTCTTGAGGTGGAAGAATGATGTATTACAAAGGTGATTGATATGGTTGTCAAATTATCAGGCTGCTTATTCTCATGCACCAAATCGCCCTTTAAGGGACATTAATAAAGTAAAGTAAATGTGTGTGAAATTACCTGCAGAGCAAAATCAAAACTGTAATGCATCCTAATCTTCTTGCTTGCTGGTATGGCCCAAAAGACAGGTTAGAACCAGAGAAAATCTTTCTGCAGGCAGCAGTCATGTCGTTGTACACAGCCCTCTCTTTCTGCATGAGGGGAAGATGTTCTTATTGCTTCTTTACTGCTTCAGACTTTCTATCATCTGGGAGGTTTGCACTTCGTATAAGCTGCTTGTTATTGCTTTGGCACTGCCAGCAGAGATCTGTGCACGGCCGGCAACTTTTGATATTTGGGAGAAGTCGGTTCCACAGTGCTTTGAAGCTGGTTTTACAAACTGCACGCTAACCTGAAAAACAGATATTGCTTATGTTAATTGTATTGTAATTGCTAATAGTGCTTCGCATTATTTCACATAAGCACTCAATTCTAAATCAATGTTTAGACATACCAAGCTCCTTAGCAGACTTCACGTAGAGACGCCACACTGAGGCTTTGGACACATGTGTTGGCAGCAACTTCGCATGCCAATCTTTATGCCCAGGCCGTCGGCTAGGCAGCATGATGGCATTGTGTTCTGCATAGTTTTTTATGAAGTCCACAACTCTGTTAAAGGGTTACTTCAGCGATTAGCATTAAGCTTTGTATCAGCAGAAACCCGGGAGTATATTCAAATTATCATACTACCCCCCTCATATGACCCTGAGACGAGAGAATTATGTATTTTATTTCTGGAAAAATTCTTCCGATGACGCAAATATCGTCATTTTGCGTCATCGGAGGAGTGTTTGGCCAGAGGCTAAAGACTACAGCCAGCAGGAGGCGCTGTTTCCTCATGTTTTCAACATCACACTCACAGCACTCGGCTTGCGGAGCTGCGGAGATTCATGTAAACAGAGTGGTGGAGACCAAAGTGAGTGTTTTAACTTTTAAACTTCCTATGAAAGTTAAGCTTCTAAAGACATGACCTGAACATGCGCTGTGAATGCAGCCGCAGCCGCGAATCCCACGACTACCCCGCGTGTGATGAATGTAATCCGATCCTGCTGCGTTTGTGCCGTGACGCTCAATCGGCTCACTCGCATTATATCGAACAGACACGTTCAGTTTTTAATTGTAGTGTCTCTAACTGAACTGATTTTCTGAAAATGAACGTGGTAGGCAAGTGATCCAGTAATCCAGTAGCCAACTAGCCTCGCCTAGAGTAGGGCAGTGAAGCAGTACGTTCTGGGAAATACATTTTCTGTGTTTTCTCAGTCTAGAAGGCACCAAATTCAAAAATAATTTCACATTTCTACTACATTAATGACTCAGTTTAAATACAGATTCATCTTTCCAGCACTGAAGTACCCCTTTAATATCCTCAGGGCTGATGAACCTGGCTGGTGGACGTGGGAGTGAGTGCTTCTTCCTCAAACGTGGTCTTGCCCCATTCTCCTCATAGAATTTGACTTTATCAGCCAGGGTGTCTCTGCCAAAGCTGAAAAAAGGAAAAAAACAAAACAAAACAAAAACATTTAACATCATGCTAGCAGGCATCTTGTCACCTATATCAGAATGTATTGTACAAATTATAGGTACTTTTACTTTACTGAAGTACATTTTATGATGAATAAGTTTTACTTTTACTTTACTACATTTTAGAGTCTGTATCTGTACTTCCTGGTTTAGTCTTATTTTTGTCCTGGTTTAGACCCCAGTTAGTGGTTAGACCTGGTTTGAGTCAAAGGATAAAAAAAATCCTGTACATTAAACTCTTCATAAATACTTTTACTTTTGACTTAATACGCACATTTTACGGCTATGGATACTTTATACTTTTACTTAAGAAGGAATTTAATCTGATAGCCTACATTTACTATTACGTTAGTAAATCCTTGTTAAGAATATTAAGTAGCACTTCCTCCACCACAGGCTAAAATCATTAGCATAACATTCAATTCAAGAATACTAACAGGCAGGTTTACGTGGGCTAAGTCATTCACACCAGTCAATTCAAGCAATTGAAGCATTATTCAAATTAATTGGAGATGCTAACATTACCATATAAAAGCCCATTATAGTAATACATTGCTAACGATTACAATTAAAACGACAGTCCTGAGCTAGTTATTAACAATAGATAGGTGTAGGAAGGTCTAAACATGAGATAACGTGTACGTGTTCTTAGAATGAACACAAAACGACAAACTTTGATGTTTATGGAAACTCACCCCATAAGAAACAGAAAAGTATTCTTGCAGATCTCGTTGCCTCCAATGAAATAAGTAGTTCGGGCACACTTTCTCTTTGTCGGGGTCTTCTTTGTGGATGTAACCATCTCCGAAGTTTGCACTGTGCATCTGTTTGCCTCTAAATGTCCAATAATTTGCATGTCCTGCCACTCTTTTTCCGCAGCTAAAGAATCCAGCCGTATATCGTACTTAATGTCTGGACAAATCTTCTGGCTACAGGACTGCCTCTCATGCAGAGAGTTCTCTTTTCTCCTCGTGTAGCATTTACAATAAAAGTTTCGGATTTTCCCCATTCTCTGTCTTGATCCCCATCAAATGTTACTATTGATATAGCCTCTGATATCTTACGGTCCAACTCGTCTGACGCCAGTCCGATACATTCTTCCTCGTATTCATCTTCGCTCAGTTGTAGATTAGGGATATTATTCAGTCTTATTAAGCCGCTTTCATCGTCGCTCAGATCGTCTTCAGAATCAGTGAGCACTTGTTCATAAGCATCCGGATTGTCGAAGAAGTACTTCAAAAAATTTTTGGTGTAACGGCCACGGTTCAGCTCGTCTGCAATAATCTTTGCAGCCTCAATCTTCATTGAATGTTGATATCAGATAGAGCCGGCCAGAGCGTTGCATAATAAGTAGCCACGCTTCCTATGGAGGGCGGGGGCAATAACAAAAGAAACACGAGCTGGCTTATCCAGTATGGAAATACACAAAAACAATGACACGCCCCTACTCCATGCTAGAATCTCTAGAAAAACAAGCCGATTTCAACCTCAAAATGTGCGCTTTTAAATACCAATACCAATAACCAAAATAACCAATACTGCTATCTCAAACACGGTGAGGCTTCTTCGTGATCTCAACTAACAGATTCTGCAAAAAAGCGGAAGATCACCAATTTTGAAAAAAAAAAAACGCTTCTCACCCATTTTGCTCGAAAGTTGTGCTGCCGACTTGTGTCTCTGGTTTCCATATGTTTTACACTAAAGACATAAGTTCTGTTCTGCTGATGTCTGCTGATCTCAGCTGTTAGGGTACCAGACAAGCTGGAGCCCAGGTCAAAATTTCCAGGGGAACAGATGTATAGGGTGAAAGCAAGGAGGATTTATGCCTAAAGTGTACGTGCTATACATGTTGTTTCTTTTTGAGGAAGACACCTCATCACACCTCATGTGATGGTTAACACTTTGCCGTGTATGGAAGATTACTGGTGGGGACTGGTGTTGACAAAGACTATAAGAGATAGCAACTTCTGTTATGACTTCAGTGTACACTTGGTGCAGGCTTTTGAAGGCTGCGCTAACTGTGCCTCTTTCTTGCAAGAAATAAATCTTTATTCATACCATTGTATTAATCTTTTCTCTTATTCCATGAAGTGTTTGAGCTAAGTTTTCAGCCATAACACTATGCATTTGTGTGGTTATACAAATGGTAATCAATATGGCAAAAACATGGTTTTATTATAATAAAAAATGTTTTTACTATAATACAACTGTAGTAACAATGAGTCTCGGGGAATAATTAATTCAAATGGGGTAAATATTCATGAGTCTATGAATATGATTCATTTGTACTACACAACAATATTAACTTATAACGGAACCTTTAATCATGTAAAAGTAACCTTTATAAATGTTGATTGCAGCGATCTCTAATTTCCTCTCATCCTGCGAGCTGAAATTCAGATTACTTCATCAAATATCAATCTTACAAACTATAAGAAACATTAATTTGCTGATCAGGCCAAATAATATTTCCTTTGTTTGTACAATTTGTATTACTTAAATAGTAATAAGAAATCAAGCTTTATAGGTAGCTACGATCTTGCATCTCATTGACTTCAAGATATATGTGAGCAAGGTGACAGATTAAATTTCATGCAATTATTTGGGTTTTAATAAAACAACTAAGTATACAGAACTACAATTCATACAAGGGAAATATGCATATATATGTAGGTAGTAAAACAAACAATATGGTACAACCAGGGAAAAATCGAACTTAACGAATGATATAAACGCGAATAAAGGAGAGAGAATGGAAGGTGTAGAGAGAGAGAGAGAGAGAGAGTTACAGCTTTATCACGCAGTACTTCATAAGACACCTCAAGTAAATTATTCCACAAATAGGAATGAGTGTACAACCTTAGCGCAGTTTGATTGGGAAATAAAATACTTGCTTTGATCTGGCTTCTCGCATGTGTGTGTCTGAGTTCAATTGTCCGCTGAATCTTTCGGGGCAGCGAGGCAAGGATCTGGTCCTTGGAGTTCTCTGGCGCTGATGAAGCTGTGGGCCTTGGATGATGGAGGCCAGTTTTTCTTCTCTCTCTCTCTCTCTCTCTCTCTCTCTCTCTCTCTCTCTCTCTCTCTCTCTCTCTCTCCAGATGCGTGGGCAGGAGGTCCCTGGCGGACCGTTCGCAATGGTCTCTCTTTGGCAGGAATTGCAAGAGTTAATGGTCATTCTTGGTTTTTATAGCCGAAGAAAGGGGTTGAGTTCTTGTGAGATGATCCAATCATGTCCGAGGGGTTAAAGGCGCGAAGTTTCCTTTGTTTTGAAATCTCCGCCTTCTTGACTCATCACGAGGAGTGAGAAGTTGAAAATTTATTCTCAGAAAGTTGGCAATTTTATAATAATGCATCTTGTTGTAATTTGAATACGAGATTCGGTATCGTCAGGTTTCTGCGATTCTAGGGGTACCATGAATTATAATTCTGAGGGTACAAAGATCCATAAACTTTCACAGTTACTAGTACACAGAGTTTAATTCTACATGCAGTAACACGGTAAAATCTAGTCATTTTAATACATTGTATAAAGACGTTGAATCAACCAAATATACATATATATTTAATAGTGTAAGAGACACTTTTTCCAATTGGTTCTTATGTGGAAATTCTTTGTGTGTGTGCATGTGACAATGCCCCGGGATGCAATCAAATTATGCTGACAATGTTCTTCTTGTAGACATTCAGACATGCAGGCGCGTCAATTAGTTATATGGTCGTGACAAACAAAAAGGCCTTTGTTTACATTAATCTGATTAGGTCTCACCGGATGCGTGAGTTAAGTCCTTTTTGGTCTCTGAAACAGATGGCTAACCTACCATCAGTTAAATGGTACTACACAACCATGATTAATATTTGTAAGGGTATGTTTGTGCTATACATTATGTACAAAAAGAGTTACTAAGCAAAATAAGTTTAAATACCTAAATTAAAATTATATTAAAGAAAAACAACAACAACAAAAAAGACAAACTCACACACACACACACACACACACACACACACACACACACTCGCCATGGACACAGTACCTGTTAGGCTACTGTCATTTCTTTATCCTGTAGAAACATCTTACATATTCAAATTACACGCTGTTATCCCTTTACAGTTACTACTCTCATAAAATACTTAAATCACATGTTGACTTTTTAAACTAAATTAAGCATCAAACAGATATCTCAGCTAAATTCATGTTTTTTTACGCTGTTCCTTGTTTTAATTGTGTCCCTATCGACTGCGTTCTGTCCGTTTGACACAAATGCGTGTGCCCACAGTGAAGTGTCAGGATGCGCTTCCTTTTCATGCAAAATGGAAATACTTACGTGAATTAGTAGCATTTACAGATGAGGATATAACTACTGTAACTACTATAAATAATGAGGACTTAGACACGCACACACACATTTGTCAAAGCGCATTTGTACATACATTTGTCACAGTATGTTAAACGCTATGCATTAGATTGAAGCTTAAAATAAACAATTCTCATGTTTTGGGTGCTTGAATCATGTACCTTTCCTGCATCAGCTCACTCTGTTTCCACTCCACTATTTCTTGATGCACATTTTGTCCATAAAATGTGTTAAGTACTTTAATTTGACATGTTTGGATGAAGCTTTGTGTACAAAGAGCAAACCCGACTAATCAATAAAGAGAATCATTATCAATGATTTTCATTATCGATTTTATCGATTAGTTGTTGCAGCCCTAGTTTATAGCTTAAATGATTCTCCTATTTTGAGTTTATAGATATTAAAATGTATTAACTTTTAGTTTAATAAGAGCTTTTGTTAACCTTTTGGATTTTGATTTGTTCAACTCTATTATATTTCACTCAGATAGGGAAATATTAACCCAAATTAAAATGAAAAAAGAAACCCGTAACCCGGTGTAATAATTTAACTCGGGGACGCCAAGTAAGGTAGTGATTGGTACTCACGTCAACACTGACGTTGTGATTTTTGGATCACACAGCACTTTTGGGTAGGGTGAGGGTAGGGGTGTGGGGGATTAGTACATAAAATACGCCATAAAGTGCGTATCATATGCACGCCAAAAACGGCGTACCATATGCATGCCAAAATGAGTTTTGGCGTATACATTCTACGAGATTGCACACTCGTACTATTGATACGCATTTTCGTGAGATCGGACTCGGTTATGAGTACATCAGATGACCACCTTCCCCCTCTCTTAGTTTGGGACAATAGTCAAGGTCTTTTACCTTGACTGTATGAGAACACTCCAAATAGGAGGCTGTCCAATCATTTAGAATGAATGTAAAGTGAGGAGAGTTGGTCAGCTGATTTATCTGAAAGATTGGTGAGATTTCTAACTTGTAGAGCCTCTTCTGTATTATCAGCACAAGGAAGACACAATCGTAATAAAATAGATTTTATTAACAAAAGATAAACAAGAATAACACACAACTACTATATTAATACAATGGATGATAAAGGAATAAAGTGCATAAGATGCATAAAATACATGTGATTAAGTTGAGTGTGGCTATGGAAGAGTTACGTTATCTTCTGGAAAGATAAACTGCTGTTTCTCTGAAACTAAGGTGAAGAACCTTATTATGCATCAAACAAATAAACGAATGATTATTTGTTATTACTAGCATCGGTTATATTACCTCCAATGTACATTAGGAAATCATATACTGATAATAAACAACAATGCCAAGGTCTCTAGAATGAGGTTTGGTTAAGTGATATTTACATTCCACGTCGTTGAGTAAGCAGTCCGATGGTGATGACTTCTTCCACTGGTTGTGCTGGGTGACAAGGCAGTGGGGAAAGGAGCTGGAATCCGTTTCAACAGCCTTGAACACGAAGATCTGTGGGATGCTGATCTCCTGGAGCACCAAAGGGTCCTAAAATCTGGAACACGCAGATGAGGCCCTGAAGTAGGTGCAGAAGGTCCTTAATCTGCAACACGCAGATGGAGGAACCTTGAAGTGAAGGTTTGCTCTCCTGAGCCTAACCTTGTTGCAAATGTCTCTGTGTCTTCTGCCTCTTTGGGCCAGACACTCAGAAGTTGGTCAATCCGCTCTGGTCTCTCTAGCATGGAGACTCGGGACGTGCTGTAGTCGTCTCGCTGGACTAAAACTCAGTCTTAAAACTCTTTAATTTACTAGCTTTATTGATGACTCTAACACATAAAACTAGTATCTAACAAAAACAAACAAACACACACATTCACACGTATTGCAGAAAGGAGGAAAGTGAGGAAAGAGAGTTTTCTTTGTTTTCCCCTTAGTGCGGGGGTCTTGAGGAATTTTTATGGTGGTCACAGAGCAGGACGTTAGGGATTAGTTGCTCAATGGGTGAAGGGAAGAAACTGCCCATAGACCAATGAGAAGACCTGTCCTTCCCGGGCTTGGTACCACAGGTGGTCTTCTTGGCCCAAAGAGGTATCGGGTTGCTATCCCCCCTAACTTTATCTGATGGCTGTGAACAGTTTGTTTGTGTTAGTCCACCAAGATCCAATCAAAATATAGCAAACCTTTGTCCACTGCTTTGGGCAGAGAGGGGCTCAGGCCATAAACTGCCCTGGAATGTTGAGTTGGTTTTTGTGTGGACATATGTTTGAATGAATCATCTGTAAGATTCATTTGTGTCTGTGCAGACTTAATTCCTACATCAGAGACGGGCCGCTGTTTCAGTCCAGCACTCGCGGGAAGCTATGTGCGAGAGGGGGCGTGGCCCGAGGAATGATTGCCGGGGGCACCGCGGCCCCGCCCTCAGATCACCCTGGCCACCAGCCAAAGTACCACCTCCCTGAAGAGAGGACTTCAGAATTCAGGCTTGCAGTAGTGAAGAGATGCTCTTGGCTCCGAAACAGAAACATAATGCGATGTTGCCAGCATACTGCCTTATATACCCACATATGGTGGGGCGGAGTTACGCATTCAAATTCCGCATGGCCATGGAATTGGCACTGCCATTTGGTGTTTTCTAAGATCTCGAAGATGATTGGCTTCTAAGCGAAACTCCCATTCGTCAGTCACTGATGTTACTCGAAGTGACTGAACGAAAGGAAACCTGATTTACAAACTCTCCAGTGTGTATTTGTGTTTTCTAAAACAAGGCAAGGATACTAAATGATGTTTAGCCATGTAATGTGACGCCGCATAGTCAAGTCAAGTCACCTTTTTTTATGTATACAGAATGTCAAAAAAGCTGTGATAATTGTCAGGAATCAGGAATGGAGGACCCAGATGCAGAGGGAACAATAATGACGGTTTATTAACAAGACAGATCAACAAGACACAATCGGGTAGTGGTTGAGTGACAGTCCAAACACCAGAGCAGGGGTCAGACACCACGATGACGGGCAGGGGAGGATGACCACTGAGACCAGTCCAGGCAGCCAATGAACTTGACGACAGCTTGGGAGGCAACACCAGGCAGGGCGATGGTGGGACAATCCAGGCAGGAACCTGAGGCTTGATGTACTCACAGAATCAGCTCCCATCTTAGCTGACAGGCAGTGGAGACAGCGGCCAGGGAAAACACAGGGCATGAACCAACACAGAACACACACAAGACAACAAGAAAAAACAGACCAACAAACACTATGGCTAAAGAAAAATGAAACCTAAATAATAACTGGAGCTAGCAAAAGAGAAAAATAAAACAAAACCAATCTCTATAAAAGCCTGTAGTAAAAAGAAAAAACTGGAGAGAAATAAAATAATTATCAAAACAAGAAAACTGAACAAAAAAGGCTAGGGAGAATACCAAAATAAAGCCTGGAAAGAATTAGCAAAAATAAAGTCAGAAACTTAACTAGACTAAAAAATTCAGGAACAAAGAAAAAACTGAAAATAAAGCCAAAGCAAGAGAAACAGGAGACACTAAATCTAGAACTGACTTGACACAGAGCTAGAGACTATGCACGACAAAAACAAACGCACACAAATGCAACGAACCAGCAAAGACATGAGGAAAGGTAGCACAATATAAAGGGACCAGAGCACATGAGGAACAGGTGAGCACAATTAGTGAAACGAGGACTAGACAAGGAGGCGTGGTAACAGCAAACAAGGAGGCGGGACAAGAGGAACACATGACAAACACAAAGAAAGACAGACCCATGTACTAAGACACAACACAAACATAGAAACATTAAACAAAGACAAAACAGACAAGACTGCCAGGGCAGAACCCTGACAGTACCCTCCCCCCAATGGACGCTGGCGTCCAAACTAGGCAAGGAAAACAAAGGCGGTAACACTTGGGAGGGTGGGTGGGGAACAAAACTAGGAGTTCCAGGGCAGACAGGAAACATGGGAGGCTGAACTGGGGAGGAAAATAATCTAGGGAGTGGTTAGGGGCTGACCAGGAGGCGCCAACCGGGAGCCCACAAGGACCAGGTAACAGGGAGGGTGGGATGGGAGGGGTATTAGGAGACAGCCAACAAAGGCACGGGGCCTCTTCGATGGTGGGGACCTCTGACTGGACTTGACGACTGGGACAGATTCAGAGACACCCTCTGGAACTGCGGATATATCCTCCAGAACTTCAGGGATAGATACTGGACTTGATTCTGGGGCCTCCTCCTGGGCTGCACTGGCTCAGGGACTGACTCGGGAGCACCCTCCTGGGCTTGACGGGCGGGCTCAAGGACTGACTCGGGAGCGTCCTCCTGGGCTTGACTGTCGGGCTCAGGGACTGACTCGGGAGCGCCCTCCTGGGCTTGACTGGCGTGCTCAGGGACTGACTCGGGAGCGTCCTCCTGGGCTTGACTGGCGGGCTCAGGGACTGACTCGGGAGCGTCCTCCTGGGCTTGACTGGCAGGCCCTGGGACGGCCTCCTCTGAAGCGGGCTCTGGGACGGCCTCCTCTGAAGCGGGCTCTGGGACGGCCTCCTCTGAAGCGGGCTCTGGGACGGCCTCCTCTGAAGCGGGCTCTGGGACGGCCTCCTCTGAAGCGGGCTCTGGGACGGCCTCCTCTGAAGCGGGCTCTGGGACGGCCTCCTCTGAAGCGGGCTCTGGGACGGCCTCCTCTGAAGCGGGGCTCCGGGACGGCCAACTCTGAAATGGGCTCTGGGACAGAAGGTGAAGCCCTCACTGGGTTAATAATAATAATAACTGGAGCTAGCAAAAGAGAAAAATAAAACAAAACCAATCTCTATAAAAGCCTGTAGTAAAAAGGAAAAACTGGAGAGAAATAAAATAAAAGGTAATTATCAAAACAAGAAAACTGAACAAAAAAGGCTAGGGAGAATACCAAAATAAAGCCTGGACAGAATTAGCAAAAATAAAGTCAGAAACTTAACTAGACTAAAAAATTCAGCAACAAAGAAAAATAAAGCCAAAGCAAGAGAAACAGGAGACACTAAATCTAGAACTGACTTGACACAGAGCTAGAGACTATGCACGTACCAAACAAATGCAACGAACCAGCAAAGACATGAGGAAAGGTAGCACAATATAAAGGGACCAGAGCACATGAGGAACAGGTGAGCACAATTAGTGAAACAAGGACTAGACAAGGAGGCGTGGTAACAGCAAACAAGGAGGCAGGACAAGAGGAACACATGACAAACACAAAGAAAGACAGACCCATGTACTAAGACACAACAAAAACATAGAAACATTAAACAAAGACAAAACAGACAAGACTGCCAGGGCAGAACCCTGACAATAATAGGAAAATTATGCATTTTGGCTGCTGCTCAGCTGAAGTCAGTTCAGTGTTGATTTAGTTACATTGGAAAGATAGTCAATGATTAAATTAGTTTATTTAATCTAAAATATAAAACAGTTTGGGGGCAGTTCTTCTCTGGCCAGAAGTCAGAATTCAGGTCAGTAGCATTCACGCCGGTATGGAGCCAAAACTGGCCATTGGGTCTATGTGGAGGACCTGTATGGTAATGTCTATATATAGTTATTTCGGGGAGGAGACAGGGGTGGAGACGCATGTAAGGAACATCTTTGCCTTGCCCTTTTTGCCACAGTCACATCACTGTGTATTTATACCCTTAGTTTCCTCAGTTCATTGTTTCCTTGTAATCAGTTTTTAACATGGTTGTTTTTGCTGTATCTCCTATGTTTTCTGAATAGTGTTTATTAAAGATTGTGTTGTCAGATTATCTCCTTAGTCATGCACATAATTACAGCCACTACTTCATTAGTTGAGAGAATAAAATCCCCAATTCAAACATTCAATACATTACACGGTGAACTTAATTTGAGCTGAATGTCAAGCAGTGACAGTAATCATTTCACAAACACTGTAATGAATACAGCACTAGTTAAGAAGCAGATTGGGCACATTAGATCCCTAGCTTTATTTATTTATTTATTTAGGTCCCAAAAAGCAATAAGTAAGTTTTACTATGTATCAATCACTGATCACTATGTGTATCAGAAAATGAATACTTATAGTGTGTTAAATATTTAGTTGCCTCACTGCTCTGATCTTTCTCCTACAACCACCATATTTTACACCAGGGTGAATATCTATAAATGATGCGATTTGTGCTCAATGGATGTCCTCATTGACAACCTATTTGACAGTTTAGTTTGAATTAGTAGGCCTATATCTAAAATGTTTTAAATTAAAATCTGATGGAAGAGTCTTTGATCTTGCACTTTACAAAATGCAAAAATAGCTCAATTTCAAATTTAGAAAGTTTTTCTTTGGTTTTCCACAGCTCCAGCGTCGTCAGCGGTAACTGTGGACGTCTTTCCTAGACCCAGTACAAACAGCACCTTTTCTAACAAGAAAACAAAAACGTCGAATTGGGATCTGTTTCAGAGACCGACCTACTTCGAGTGATTAAAAACGAGCCAATGGAAATTGGCATGCGGTTTACGCATTCCACGCACCGCCCCGTTGCGCGGGTATAAATACGGAAGTGGAATATCGCATCTTTGCTTTTCAACTGAGGAGCCGAGATAAGTGACTCAGGCCTTCAGCTGAAGCACAGCACCTGGCGACGGGACGTACGTCTCCGTTCCCTCCTTCAGGGAACGAGGGTTACATACGTAACCGACGCTCCTTTCAGTCGGTCACGCTTCGACGACGCCGAACTGACCGACGAATTGGGATCCCTACCAACACGCCAGGGATGCTGGCCCTTCCAGCGCCCTGCCTGAGCTCCCTGGCCCACTCCTATGTTGGAGTGGGAGTCAGGGCTCCCTGCAGGGAAGGACAGTCACTGCTGTTCCTGCAAGACCCACTCAGCGTGACTATTGGATAACGCTGGGAAAGCATGCCCGTCTCGAGGAGATGGTACGCTGGAGCCACGTCCCTTCAATGGAAGGAGAGGTGGCGAATACACATAAGGACTAACCTATCAGGGTAGTGCAACATATGGCAGTCTCTGGGGTGGTTCCAACCTGGAATCAGGGGGAAAAGAACACGCCCAGAGACGACAGAGCGAGCTCTGTCAAGGGAAACAGGTACTTCGTGCCTACCAGCCGCTAGGGGCGAGTACGTGGGAAGAAACCGGCTCTACACGAAGGCTATAGAGTCTAACGAACGTGTTAGGTGTCGCCCAGCCCGCAGTTCAACATATATCTGTCAGCGAGGCGCCTTGAGCCAACGCCCAGAATGAAGCCCCACTCCAAGTTGAGTGTGCTCGCACCCTGAACGGGCAAGGCACGTCTTAGGCCTGGTCAGGTCCCCTACCCTCTTGATTGAGGCCAATGCCGTCAGGAGTACTGTCTTCATGGACAGAGTTTTCTCAACAGACTGCAAAGGCTCAAATGGAGGACCCTGCAGTGCTCTGAACACCAGGGCTAAGTCCCAAGAGGGTAACGAGGGTAACAAGGTTTCCTCACACCTCTGAGGAACCTGACGATTAAGTCATGCTTACCAATAATTTTATTTTTGGTAAATTTAAGGCTATTATGATGTACATTCGAGGTGGAGGGAGACAGCCTTCGCTCCAACCCATCCTTCTTTTGCAGAAAGGAAAGCATGACATGAATCAAACACCTTCGGGGGTCTTTCCGGAGGGAAGACACCACTCGCCGAACAGGTTCCACTTCAACGCGTAGAGGCGCCTCGTAGAGGGGGCTCAGGCCGAAGTGATGGTGTCTACCACTGCTTGTGGCAGACCACCAAGAACCTCCGCATTCCATCCAGGGGCCAGACAGAGATTCCAGAGGTCTGGATGCGGGTGCCATAGAGTGCCCCGTCCCTAAGGAAGTACCCTAGGGGGATTTGGGCAGGGAGGGGCTGTCACGAGGAGTGTAAGTTCAGGGAACCAGGTCCGGTTGGGCCAGTAGGGCGCAACTAACAAGACCTGCTCCCCTCCCTGAGAAGGCTCACTGGGGAAATGCCTACTTGTGTAGGTCCCGGGGCCAGCTGTTCGCCAGTGCACTAAGGTACCCCTCAGGGAATGGTACCACCGGCGATGGGTCGACTCCGGAGAGGCGAACAGGTCTACCTGCGCGGCTCAGAAGTGGTCCCACATAAGCTGGACACTCCGGGGTGGAGTCGTCATTCACCCGTAGATGTTGGCTGACGAGAGAGCTCGTTGCGGTCTGGTCAGCGCACCTGGGATGTGAATGGCACGAAGTGACCTCACAAACTTCTGACCCCACAGGAGGAGATGGCGGGCGAGCCGGAGCATGCAACAGAAGCGTGACCAGCCTGTTGGTTGGTGTACGCAACGCCGCAATGCTGTCTGAACGGACCAGTACGTGTCTACCCCGAAGCGGCTTCTTGAACCGGGCCAGGGCAGGACCTACTGCCAGACTCTAGGCAATTGATATGCCAACGCAGTTGGGGTCCCGTCCACAGACCCGAAACTGCGTGCCCGTTGTACGTGGCACCCCAGCCTGTAGGTGAGGCATCCATGGAGACCACAGCATGCCTGGACACCTGTTCTCAGGACACTCTGGCCCAGAGAAACAAGGTTGAAGGTTTGGCGACAGCAAGGAGTAACTGAGACCCGGTACTTGCCACTTTGCCACGCCCATCTCGGACTCGGTCATGTAACCAGCGTTGAAGCGGTCTCATATGAAGCAATCTGAGCGACGTTACCACGGCTGCAGATTCCATATGCCCCAGGAGCCTCTGAAAGAATTTCAGTAGGACCGCTCTCCTGCCCTTGAACGTATTCAAGCAGTTCAACACTGACCGGACTCGCTCAGGTGTGAGGCGCTAAATCCGGTTGACCGGGTCCAGCTCCATACCGAGATAAGAGATCCTCTACACGGGGCAGAGTTTGCTCTTCTCTCGGTTGACCTGAAGGCCCAACCGGCTGAGGTGACGGAGCACCATGTCCCTGTTTTCCCACAACTTTGAAGCCGTGAGGCGACAGGGACAGCCCGAAGGGTTTCAGGTCGATCGCTGCAACCAATCACGGGGACGGACGCATTCAGGAATGCGTTTCTGCGTTACCATTCTGACCGGGAGCTTGTGCAGGGCCCGATCTAGAATGCACAGGTCCGAGATTGGCTTTAACCCTGTGAAGCTGCTTTGAAACAATCGTCATTGTAAAAGCGCTATATAAATAAAGTTGATTGATTGATTGATTTAACCCACCAGCTTTCTTGGGTACAATGAAGTAGGGCCTGTAGAACCCTGACTTCATATCGGCTGGAGGAACCGGCTCGACCGTGTCCTTCGCCAGCAGGACATCGACCTTTGACCGCAAGACATGGGCATCACTACTCCACATGGTGGTGAAGAGGATGCCCCTGTACTTGGGAGCTGGCGAGTGAACTGAATCACGTAGCCGAGTCTGATGGTACGGATGAGCCAGCGAGACGGCCTGGGGAGACCTAGACAGGCACCCCGGGACCAAACAAGCGGGACCACCGGCACCACAGACATACCCGGGGTGGGGCAGCGAGGTGGAGTACGCAGACCGACTCGGGAGGCCCGGAGGCGGCCCAGAGTGTGCCTGAGTACTCCAGGTGGGGCAGAGTATGGGTGAGAAGGCCCGGGGGCGTCCTCTGTGCCCACACTGCTGCCCCCTGGCGAGGGGGAGAGGGGAGGAAAGGAGTGTTAAGGCCCGGAGGCGTCCGGGTGGAGGCTGCTGCTTGGCTTAGCAGGGGCGGAGGCGGACGCAGGGGGGGCACCCTCGGCGACAAGCAGACGGAGGTGCTGCAGCCGACGACAGGGTGGAGGCAGCAGCTAGTCATCGGGGCAGGACGTTTTGCCTGCTTCTGGGCCACCGAGAACTGCTGGGCGAGTTCTCGACAGCGTCGCCGAAGAGGCCAGCCTGACAGACAGGGGCGTTGAGGAACCAAACTTTGTCGGGCTCACGCATATCTGCCAAGTTAGCCTCCGGTTCCTGGACCACCAATGTGGACATCGCCTGACCCAGGGCGCGCGCAGCGACTTCCCTCACTCGTAGAGCAAGGTCCACCACCGCACGCAGTTCCTGCATAACCCCTGAGTCGGGACTACCCCCGTGCATGCAGGACAGAGGGCAGTGAGAGAGGGAAAAACTTATACAGATTATGGCCCCTTTGGTGTTCCATATTTTGAACCCAAATAGTTCCACACTGCAAAATTTTTCCGATGCACATCCCGGCAGCCACCCGGAAAAGCATGGCTGTCAACTCTGAATCTGATTCAGCACGAGCACCCACTATTATAGAGGGAAACTCAGCATTATCATCTCCAGCGCATAACAGCCCTCTCTCCGATGCAGCAGTTGACATCTGTCCTCTGCCAGAGCCACAAATGAAACATTAGGTCCCCTCTTTTTTCAAAAAAGGACCAGCAGTCCCATCTGAGCTACCAGCAGGCATGAGAGACACACGGCGCGCTGAACGTTAAAAACCCCTACACAAGGGGAACGAACAACGCGCCGACGTGGCCATGTTCTCATGAGAGAACATGAACCACCCACGAACAAAGTCTCAGCATGCCCATGATGCGATAGAGGAGTGGGGGCCCACGGGGACGTACCCGGCGGGGAAGCCCCACTGTAACCCTCAGGTCACCCAGGCTTATTAGCCAAAGTAGCCCTTTTCTGGTGCACCAGAAAAGAAACTAGATCGGGGAATAAGCAAAGGGACTCAACCCCGTTTGAGGTATCATAGTCTAGACCGCGCATCTAGAGTGCCGACTGACGCGCTGGGTTGCCGTGACAACCCCCGCTGTCAGCCGGCGCTCGACGGCACACGGCGCTCTGAACACTCGAGCCCTTACGAGAAAGGTGAGACGAACAACGCGCCGACGTGATCATGCTCTCCTGAGAGAGCATGGATCACCCACGAAAGCAATCTCACCTGATTACATGTGAGAAAGATCGTGGCTGTCAAATGAGGACAGGAAACAACCACATCCAGAAACACACGGTTTGAATGACATCTTGAAAAAGACGCAGGGTCAAACCGTGTAGCTCTTTTAGAAGGAAACGCTCTTTCAGGAAGTGCTGAAGCACTCAGGGAGATGACCGCGGCTCACAGCAGTCCGATTGCAAGCCTGCGTGTGAGCACTCAAGAACGGAAAAGCCCAGCCAACCAACACAGGAACAAGTGTATGTTGCAGCGGCCACTCGCTGACTCGCGCCGTCACACCAGCACCCAGTTAAGAGAGCGATCTTCCTCGAGACTCGTCTAAACACTCTTTGCAGAAACAGCTTGGTACAACAAACTATTCGGCCCAAATAAAAAGCAAAGATGCGGTATTCCACTTCCGTATTTATACTCGCGCAACGGGGCGGTGCGTGGAATGCGTGAACCGCATGCCAATGTCCATTGGCCTGCTTTTAATCACTCAAGTAGGTCGGTCTCTGAAACAGATCCCAATTCGCCGGTCAGTTCCGACGCACGTCGAACATGACCGACTGAAAGGTGTCACGTTAACATACAAGGGACAAACAGGTGCGAGGACTCAAGTGCAGAAATAGAATTTTATTATAAAATAAAACAAACAAACTACAAAACAAAACCCACGAGGGGAAAAATACATAAACTAGAAAAGACATGAACATACCGACACGGGAACTGGGAGACGAGACAAGACAACGATCCGACCAGGACTGCAAACACACAGGAGCTTATAAAGGGGAGAAATCAAGCAGGGAGTGAGGCAAACACAGGTGGGGCAAATTAACCAATAACGAGATAACAAGGGGTGGGATCTGACAATGACAGAGGCACATGGCCACACTAACAAACCCACATGTGCACACAAGACAGGACAGGCATGTGACATTACCCCTCCTTAAGGAGCGGCTACCAGACGCTCCACTAGGGACGGGAGGGACAGACCAGGGGCACGGGAGGGACCGACCAGGGGGCACGGGAGGGACAGACCAGGGCGGCACGGGAGGGACAGACCAGGGCGGCACGGGAGGGACAGACCAGGGCGGCACGGGAGGGACAGACCAGGGCGGCACGGGAGGGACAGACCAGGGCGGCACGGGAGGGACAGACCAGGGCGGCACGGGAGGGACAGACCAGGGCGCCACGGGAGGGACAGACCAGGGCGCCACGGGAGGGACAGACCAGGGCGCCACGGGAGGGACAGACCAGGGCGTCACGGGAGGGACAGACCAGGGCGTCACGGGAGGGACAGACCAGGGCGCCACGGGAGGGACAGACCAGGGCGTCACGGGAGGGACAGACCAGGGCGGCACGGGAGGGACAGACCAGGGCGGCACGGGAGGGACAGACCAGGGCGGCACGGGAGGGACAGGCCAGGGCGGCACGGGAGGGACAGGCCAGGGCGGCACGGGAGGGACAGGCCAGGGCGGCACGGGAGGGACAGGCCAGGGCGGCACGGGAGGGACAGGCCAGGCGGCACGGGAGGGACAGGCCAGGGCGGCACGGGAGGGACAGACCAGGGCGGCACGGGAGGGACAGACCAGGGCGGCACGGGAGGGACAGACCAGGGCGGCACGGGAGGGACAGACCAGGGCGGGACGGGAGAGACAGACCAGGGCGGGATGGGAGGGATCGACCAGGGCGGGATGGGAGGGATCGACCAGGGTGGGACGGAGGAGGACACCAGGGTGGGACGGAAGGGACAGACCTGGGAGAAACAGGTAAGGAAGGGGAAAACAAGGGAGGGACAGGGAACACAAAGAGTTCAGGCGGCTGGAGTGGCCAGCAGAGTTCAGGCGGCCGGAGGGGCCGGAGTGGCCAGCAAAGTTCAGGCGGCCGGGGGCCGGAGTGGCCAGCAAAGTTCAGGCGGCCGGGGCCGGAGTGGCCAGCAGAGTTCAGGCGGCCGGGGCCGGAGTGGCCAGCAGAGTTCAGGCGGCCAGGGGCTGGAGTGGCCAGCAGGGTTCAGGCGGCCGGGAGCCAGAGTGGCCAGCAGAGTTCAGGCGGCCGGGCGGTCAGCAGAGATCAGGCGACCGGGATGGCCAGCAGAGTTCAGGCGGCCGGGATGGCCAGCAGAGTTCAGGCGGCCGGAGTGGCCAGCAAAGTTCAGGCGGCCGGGGGCCGGAGTGGCCAGCAGAGTTCAGGCGGCCGGGGGCCGGAGTGGCCAGCAGAGTTCAGGCGGCCAGGGGCTGGAGTGGCCAGCAAAGTTCAGGCGGCCGGGGGCCGGAGTGGCCAGCAGAGTTCAGGCGGCCGGGGGCCGGAGTGGCCAGCAGAGTTCAGGCGGCCAGGGGCTGGAGTGGCCAGCAGGGTTCAGGCGGCCGGGGAGCCAGAGTGGCCAGCAGAGTTCAGGCGGCCGGGCGGTCAGCAGAGATCAGGCGACCGGGATGGCCAGCAGAGTTCAGGCGGCCGGGATGGCCAGCAGAGTTCAGGCGGCCGGAGTGGCCAGCAAAGTTCAGGCGGCCGGGGGCCGGAGTGGCCAGCAGAGTTCAGGCGGCCGGGGCCGGAGTGGCCAGCAGAGTTCAGGCGGCCAGGGGCTGGAGTGGCCAGCAGGGTTCAGGCGGCCGGGGAGCCAGAGTGGCCAGCAGAGTTCAGGCGGCCGGGCGGTCAGCAGAGATCAGGCGACCGGGATGGCCAGCAGAGTTCAGGCGGCCGGGATGGCCAGCAGAGTTCAGGCGGGGATGGCCAGCAGAGTTCAGGCGGCCGGGATGGCCAGCAGAGTTCAGGCGGCCAGGGAGCCGGAGTGGCCAGCAGAGTTCAGGCGGCCAGGGGAGCCGGAGTGGCCAGCAGAGCTCAGGCTGCCGGGCGGCCAGCAGGTACCGGGCGGCCGGGCGGCCAGCAGGGTACCGGGCGGCCGGGCGGCCAACAGGGTTCGGGCGGCCGGGGCGGCCAACAGGGTTCGGGCGGCCGGGGCGGCCAACAGGGTTCGGGCGGCCGGGGCCGCCAACAGGGTTCGGGCGGCGGGCGCCAACAGGGTTCGGGCGGCCGGGCGCCAACAGGGTTCAGGCGGCCGGGGCGGCACCTCCAGCACAGTGTCCGCCGGAAACGGGTCCGCCGGCTCAGTGTCCGCCGGAAACGGGTCAGCCGGCTCAGGGTCAGCCGCTCAGGGTCCGCCGGAAACTGGAACGCCGGCTCAGGGTCCGCCGGAAACGGGACCGCCGGCTCAGGGTCCGCCGGAAACGGGACCGCCGGCTCAGGGTCCGCCGGAAACGGGACCGCCGGCTCAGGGTCCGCCGGAAACGGGACCGCCGGCTCAGGGTCAGCCGCTCAGGGTCCGCTGAAACGGGACCGCCGCTCAGGTCAGCCGGCTCAGGGTCCGCCGGCTCAGGGTCCGCCGGCTCAGGGTCCGCCGGCTCAGGGTCCGCCGGCTCAGGGTCCGCCGGCTCAGGGTCCGCCGGCACAGGGTCCACCGGCACAGGGTCCACCGGCACAGGGTCCACCGGCACAGGGTCCACCGGCACAGGGTCCACCGGCACAGGGTCCTCCGGAATAGGGATCACCGGAACAGGGATCCCCGGGACTGGGACCACCGGGACTGGGACCACCGGGACTGCCTCTGGGGGCTCGGAGAAAGTCCTGTGCTTCTCCCACGCCCTCCAGAAGGCCACCATAACGTATCCGGTCACAGCCCTCCAGGCCATTTCCGGACTCGGGACCACCGGATCAGGACTCCCCGGAACACGATCCACCGGGACTGGGACCACCGGAACACGATCCACCGGCACTGGGACCACCGAACACGATCCACCGGCACAGGGATCACCGGAACACGATCCATCGGCACAGGGACCACCGAACACGATCCACCGGCACAGGGACCACTGGAACACGACCCACCGGGACTAGGACCACCGGAACTGGGACCACCGCACACAATCCACCGGAACTGGGACCACCGGAACACGATCCACCGGCACAGGGACCACCGAACACGATCCACCGCACAGGGACCACCGGAACACGATCCATCGGCACAGGGACCACCGAACACGATCCACCGGCACAGGGACCACCGGAACACGATCCACCGGCACAGGGACCACCGAACACGACCCACCGGGACTGGGACCACTGGAACGCGATCCATCGGGACTGGAACCACCGGGACACGATCCACCGGGACTGGGACCACCGGAACAGTCACGGCGCGCCTTCCTTCTCCTCCTCCGCAAGTACCACCGACCCGAACACAGACCCTCGCCCAGTGACCATCGGCACACGATCCACCGGAACACGATCCACCGGAACAGGGTCCGCTTGGCACAGGGACCACCGGAGGGGTGACCCGTTCTTCCTCCTCCCTCTCCCGGGGGTCATCGGAGGACTGGGGACTTGGCAGTCTGTGGGAAAAAATGGGGGTGGCCCAAGAGGTGGAAGACCACCCCTCCAGGGCACTCCGCCCCATCACGGTCATACGATACCCCACAAACTGCCAAAATGATAGTGTCCCCAGCATTCCCATCTCCCAGGCGATGACAGGATCATTGAGACTGTTGTTAAATATGTCCTTAAGTTCCGCCTGACTGATGTTAAGCCCCCGCTGCAAACAGGAACCGTTAAGCAAACTCCTTAATGCTGTTCTTCTCCTGCTTAAGGGAAAGGAGTTTGTTTAGTTGTTCCTCTCCTGATGCAGCGGAAGGGCAGGGAGATGGGAATAGGAAGATTCCCATTCTGCTGAGTCCTCAGATGGTCGGATCGTTCTGTCACGTTAACATACAAGGGACAAACAGGTGCGAGGACTCAAGTGCAGAAATAGAATTTTATTATAAAATAAAACAAACAAACTACAAAACAAAACCCACGAGGGGGAAAAATACATAAACTAGAAAAGACATGAACATACCGACACGGGGAACTGGGAGACGTAGACAAGACAACGATCCGACCAGGACTGCAAACACACAGGAGCTTATAAAGGGGAGAAATCAAGCAGGGAGTGAGGCAAACACAGGTGGGGCAAATTAACCAATAACGAGATAACAAGGGGGTGGGATCTGACAATGACAGAGGCACATGGCCACACTAACAAACCCACATGTGCACACAAGACAGGACAGGCATGTGACAAAAGGGAACAATCAAATCAATTAATAAATAAAACATCAAATTGATACGCATACATATAACTTCAAACCTGATGTATATGAAAAGAAAAGGTCTTCAAACGTGAAAATGGATGCGTATGTTAATGTTTGTGCAAGTGAATGGCGTAAATTTGTGTGGGTGAGAATGTGTGTGCGTATGTGAAATCAAAAGGGTGTGAGAATGGAGAGTATGTGAAAGAGTGTGGATAGCAGACGGTAAAAATCACTTCACCTCAATTACCACGCCCCCTTGTGATGCTCGCATAATACAAAATAAATAAATAAACATTGTTTTCCAGATGCTCTGCTACATACTGTAAATTAATGTACGGTGGCCGAGAAGTGCAAAACAAATCACAATTCCGAAAACAAAATAACAAATTATAAACTCAATGACAAGTCCAAAAAACAAAGTAACAAGTTAGAAAACACAATGACAATTCTGCAAACAAAATAACAAATCGTAAAACACAATGACAAATCTAAAAACAAAACAACAAATAAGAAAACACAATGACAAATCTGAAAACAAAACGACAAGTCGGACAAAACGGAAAAGGTAGGTATATGTAGCGAATGGAATACTGACTGTTGATTGAACAAGACATCTGCCAATCAAGTCTTTAGAAATCCTGAAGACCTTGATTAACTCCAGGTGTGTTTGATTAGGGTTGGAGCTAAACTCTGCAAGAGAGTGGCCCTCCAAGATTAATGTTCCCCACCCCTGCTTTAGTGGTACAAGAGAAGACATTAAGGAAATATGAAATACAGAATATTTGCCATCACATTACTTTGCTAAAAAAAAAAAAAATTCACAATTGTATAAAATACATTTCAGGGAAGGGTTGTGCTCAATCTTTTCCCACTGACCAAATAGTATTTTTAATTTCTTTTAACAAATCAAATGTATGCAATTTTGCCTATAAGGTAAACATAGTGTTGTGCATATATTACAGTTTCTGTCAGGGTGCTGCCTTGGCGGACTTGTCTATGTTGTCTATGTTTGTGTTGTGTCTAAGCACGTCTCTGTCTTTGTTTATAATTGCCATGTGTTCCTCTTGTTCTGCCTCCTTGTTTAGTCTGGTCAAGTCCTCATTTTAGTAATTGTGCTCACCTGATCCTTTTATATTGAGCTCCTTCTTTTCTTTGCTGATTCGTTGTATGTACGTATTCAGTGTTTGCCTGCATATCTTGTTGAAGCTTTAGTGTTTCTGTCAGTTCTAGATTTGTATTTCATTATGTTCAGTTTTTCTTTGTTACTGAATTTTTCTGTTGAGTCTAGCCTTTCCCCTTTTCTAGCTTCGACTATTTAGTTTCTCATTTATTTTCTGGTTTTCTAGGTTTGCCAGTGTGTTTTTTTGTTGTTGTTTTTTTCTGTTTTGGTTTTCTCTCTTTGTCTTGAGTTTAGTCTCATGTTGGTTCCTTCCATGTGCCCCGAGTTCCCTTTTGAGGGGACTCGCACTGCATCATCGTCATGACAACACTATGGGGAACGCCCCCAGCCTACTGTGTCTGAAGCATGAATGAAATCTGTCCATACCTGATTGGTGCTACGTCATGACATAGTAGATGACGGAATACCTGGAAGCTACAAATGGACGCTGGCACCCAGCAAACACAGCTTTTTCGCTCTTCAGCCTTAGCACTCAGTGTGAAGAAGACTGTTCGTTGCAAGTGAAGGAAGCGGCCGAGCACACAAGCCACGTGGTTATATCCAGTGACTGTTGAGGCAGCGCGGCGGCATAGACCAGTGGGCTCGCAGATGGACTTGTCAGCGGGTCTTGGGACTGCTAAGGGATTTTTTTTTACATTTTATATCAAGTGTACAATTGCACAGTTTTTTAACCTCCTGAAATAAATATATCTATGTTCTAACCCTCTGCATTGTTCATTTTCTTTTTCTGTTTAGAAGAGAACTGAGCCTTTAAATCTCCTTTGTAAATGCTTTACAAGGCATACATAATCCTCACTTTAGATGAGCTCAAAAATTGTTAACAAACAACTACTAAATGTTTAATAACTACCTGAATTAATCATAAACTACAATAGTAACTATTACTATATGTCTAAATAATAAGATGTACAAATGTGCATTTAGAAAGTTATTAATATTCATTTACTTACACTTTCTAAATGATCGTATGAACCGCTGACAGCTCCTAAATAACTGGTTTGTAAATAATCAAATACTTAATTTAGAAACGATAAATTGATAATTAATAAAGTATGAAAATACAATTATTAAACGCATTATAGATAAGCTTATAAATCAAGAACAAAGCATTTATAACTGTATTTATAAACTGCTTACTAATGCTTTATAAATTATGAATTGATTATTTACTAATGCTACATAGATATGCTTATAAATCAAGAACAAAGCATTTACAACTGTAGTTATAAACCGCTACTAATGTTTACTAATGCTTTATAAATGATGAATTGACTATTTACTAATGCTTAACTAATGCTTAATAGCGT
Organism: Gobiocypris rarus; assembly: GCA_023029165.1. Lineage (NCBI taxonomy): Eukaryota > Metazoa > Chordata > Actinopteri > Cypriniformes > Gobionidae > Gobiocypris > Gobiocypris rarus. Next base: position 22,501,099 of record CM040919.1, on the reverse strand, counting down.
TTAGTTGTTATAAAGTGTTACCTACTCGGTAACAATTTACAGTAACAGTACATAAATAATCATGTACTAATAACTGAATTAATAGTTACTTCAACATGAACTCATGTTTAGTGAAGATATGAACTAATCATGAACCAACAAAGAGCTATCCTTAACAACACAGGAGTCATAAGGATTCATTCATGAATAGCAGCCTTAACAACATTAGTACATGTTTAATAGTTAATGTGTTAATTACTATTTTGGAGTAAACTAAATCAATCAGGCTCCATAAAAAGGAATATATTTTGACTTTTAAATAAATTTGAACAATTTATTATTGTCATCATTTAATATTATATTATTTTATTAATATTTGAAAAAATTCTAAACAGCATCAAAAAGCTAAATATTTGTATATGTTAATGTGATGCGCTAGCAATACAAGACAAGTTTACCATTCACACCAGTCACACTACAACTGTTTTCCTCCAGTGATAATTGAGGAAAACAGTTGCAGACATATTTGAAGACATACTTCAAAAAATGTAATTTTAATTTGAAAATATTTTTTTTAATTAAAACATATTATTGTGGATGTGGCACTCGGTTAACATAATGTAATTATTAAATTATTAGAGTCAATAACACTGTAACAAAGTACCCTAACCTGGGTGCCTTAACATTATGAGTTCATGTAAACGCTTTGATACAAAGAAGAGTTTCTGTTAATTTGTTTATTAACAGAAACTCACAGCATTGTTACATGTATCTGAACAACATTTATGAATCCAAGCTGATTTGAACAAAGATTTGTAAATGTTGCGAAAACAAATTCTGAAAATATATTTTGTCTACATTTTTATGTGTGACTGTTTACAAATCCATGTAAAATGCATGTCTGGTTGTCTTTTGAGCCTTGAAGAGCTGATATGAGAAACTTAATTCGGTGAAGCAATTCCTAGAGGGTGGATGGGAGAGGGAATACGTTTAGTGAGTGGAGCCGACATTAACATTTTCATGTTTCCTATATCCATTCACCTCATACAAAATGTGTGTGTGTGTGTGTGTGTGTGTGTGTGTGTGTGTGTGAGAGAGAGAGAGAGAGAGAGAGAGAGAGAGAGGAGAGAGAGAGAGAGAGAGAGAGAGAGAGAGAGAGAGAGACAGAGATGGAGGAGAGGACAGCATTCTTTTCTTTGACATAGTTGTTAAGCAATACTGATAAGAGAACAGTTACAGGCTCAAGCCTATTTGAGTGTCTGCCAAATATTCTAAATAGAAGAGTGACAGTGGGGCGTGAGGTAAAATTAAGTTTAAGTGTGAATAAATAATTCTCTTCAGCTCCACAATAATCAGTCACATTTCACATAGCTTACACTTTCCGTTTCATGCTGTTTCATGCATACTGATCTTTTTGCACTGTTAAAGACTTGGATTCCCATGCTAAACATGGACAACGTTTCAAAAGCTAAGGTAGACGTTTGATGGGAGTATTTCTTTGCCAAAAATACTACTTCCTGTTAGTCATAAGTTTCGGAAAGTTTTTTTCGATCATGGGTCCGCTTGACGTCAACAGGGCGGAATTTCCTTGTATGGGCCATATGGACAATTCTACCGGAAGAGCGTGAGAGAGAGAGAGAGAGAGAGAGAGAGAGAGAGAGAGAGAGCAATAGGGAACGAGCGAAAGCAATAGGTTACGCCCATCAAAGCGCTGGCTCGTAGGCTGCGCTGCACAGGTGATGTGACTTCAAGAAATTAACAATGTCACCAAAAAAGTGGTGACTTACTACAAATCATGTCTACACAAACCACGCGTAAACACACATAAACACACACACATTGTAACACTCGCGCTTGACATGGTGTTCTAAAAACGCGGCGTTAAAGTTAAAATCATGGAATAACGGTTTGATTGTAGTCTAGCAAGGTGATTATTCTGAAATGTATATTGCCCGTGAAAAACTTCCCGCTTTTAGGGATGACACAGCTTTCAGACGCACTCAAAACAGTAACAGCGCGCGCTCCAACATTCTTTAGCTCCGCCCACACGATACGCCCCAGCCGCTCTGCTTTTTTGGAAAGACTGAACAGCGCATCTTTCTTTATAATTATAATAAAAATAAAGACTTTTCGTAGATATGCAGGATGCAATGCTACACTATAGGTACTCAAGATTGACATGAGACTGACTGAAACTGAGTGTTTCACCCCCTTTAATGATTCCCAAATAAAATTTCCCACCATTTGGGATCTCATGAACTGCAGTTTAATGATTTCTGCCCTTGGATCCATGCAGTTGTATACAATTGACCCAGAGAAAAATGGTAAATGCCGCAAAATTTGTATGTCAAATTTCACCCAGAAATCTAAAGAAAGTTCTACAGTATATAACGCGTCTTCGTTAACTGCTACAAACTGATAATGGTCAGATAAGTGTGATTTGAACTATGCCAATGCAAATCTATTCAAAAGAATGTTATGTATATTTATATTAAGCAGAATCAAATCAGAGCCTACTGAGAGAGAATGGTTTAGTTTTTACCTTATTTTTAGTTTTATTATAAGATTATATGAAGAAGAAAAAAAAAGAATAACAATGTATTAATATGTCACGGTTGGTTGCTGGCAAACAGACGATGATGATGATAATAAAGTTTCAATGAGCTCTAATCACACTAAAGTACTCCACAGGACAAACAAACAGGCAATCAATAGCAACACACACTACACATAGACGAGATCCGACAAGAACTGAACAGAACAGGGAGATTATAAATGGGAACTAATGAGGGAGAACATAATCAGGGAGAACAGAAACTAGTGTAAATTGTTAACTAATCAGAACACACGATGAGGACAAATGAACAGAACACAACACATGACAGGACAAAAGCAAACATACAAGAGTCCATAGGTGTGACAACTATATATTCTTACAAAGCATTTATAAATAGTGGTAATATTTGTTGTGCTGCATTTAATTTAATCAAAACTCCATTTGTTACTGTAAAATCTGAGAATAATAAGAATTAAAAATACTCAAAAGTGAAATGTGTAGATGTTCAGCTAATTCAGCTAAATACATGTATTCATTAGCATTGTTTCTCTCTGTAGACACAAATAAAACAACTACTGATGTACAGTATAGAGAACAGAGTTAATATTCTTAATAATCTAATCTAAATGGTCAGTTCAAACAAAGGGAGTAAACCAAAGTTAGAGACATTGTTGAGATCTCTTCTGAAATTCCAAATGAGATGCTCATGATATCACTGGGGTCTTTTTCTCAGGAGAAAAATCAGAAAACATATTCAAAAATGATCTCCATTAAATCTAATATGGGTGAATATAATACACAAATTCAGTGGAGAGAGCTCTGAAATACAGTTCACTATCCGAACTGAAGAACAAAATTAGATTTTAAGAATGCAATTGGGTTTTGGCATTGTTGAGATATTTTTTTGGATCTGGTTTGCAATTGTAGCATAAGCCATTAGCTGAGATTTAGAGCTTTTTAGGGGATGAGGAAGGTGGGTGAAAGACATTAACTGGTAAATATGTAATTATGGCCCAGGCTACTCTGCTGCCATGTGTCTCTCTTATATTTCTCTTAGGGGCTCTTTATAAGTGCAACAGGAATGTTTACTATCCTCTCTATGGCTTAACTGAGCAGACACAAACACTTTATAGTTCTGGAGCCCTTTAAAGACATCCCTCCTATTTTTGACAAACAGACCAATTGCAGGAAGGAGACTACCACACCAAAAGTTGGCTAATGTAACCAGCACGTGCTCTGGGACCATAATTTTTGATGGCTTCATCTTGACTGATTATTTTTTGGGAATATTTTTTCTGATCTCTGTGAGTGTTCTAGGCTTATTACAGCCAATCTTCAGCCTTTTCAGGGCTATTATATATCTTCTAAGGTTCAATAGAAATTTTTTATAAAATAGACCAATTAGACTGCACTGTCTATCCGAACACTGAGTTTTCTAATGCATCTCAAGTGACTACTTCCTAGATCTTCTACCATTAAGTGTCTGTTCTGAGACCGTTCTTTTGCTTAAACTATCTGCCATCTGTATCCCTATTTTGATTTGTCCTGAACGTCATAAATACGTCAAAAGATAATGAGACTAAGTGCCAGATTTACTTTCAGCTTGCAGAAGCGCAAACCCTCTTTTGGTGTTAAAAAACGATTGTCAAGATTTACTAAAGACTAGTGGTTCACAAAGCTTGCCATTCGGATCACATTATGGTTTTTAAGTCACTGATCGGATAATTTTTCAGATCAGCCATAAAAAGAAAAGGAAAAAGGGGGTAACGCATTTTGGGTAAATACAATTTGGGTAATGCTTTACGTGACTCTGCCTACGTTTTTGCATACCCTGAAATATGTACCTCCAGGTTTCCGTGCACTTTACCGGTGAAACGTCCACTAGAGGCGCTAAGTGGTATCAGTTTTTCTCAACCCCTTCCCTAAACCTAACCATTTGTGTATTATAAAAAAACAGGATATAACAGGCAGATACGACTGCAGGCACAATGTATTTTGAAAAGTACAAATATTCCAAGTGTTTTGAGGCCAAATGATGGATTTTTGTGAAGAAAATCCCCAAACGCGATCAGTGTTGAGTCCACCTGCCGAAGATCAGATTTGAAAATTGCCGCCGTTACATCAGGTTTGACAGCATTGGCTGTTGTATGTCTCGTGACCAATTGCGTCATTACGTCAGCTTTGATTGTAGACCGTGTCACGCTCAAGAGTTAAGAGTATTATTTGAATGAAATATGAACGAGTGGCGGGTGTTCACACGGAGCGGCGGATTGGATCATCATTTCAGTGATTAAAACATTAAGATCAACTCTGTTCTTCACATGAAGATATCGTATGACTTCAGAAGACTTGGAATGCAACATGAGGTAATACTTTTACACTGTTTTGGTCAGTTTTTGCAATAAATACCTGTGACTGTACTTTTATTTGTCTGTTATGTGTTTTATTGTTGAGAAGTGGTTAGGTGTAGGGTAGGAGTGGGGTTAGTTGCTCCAAAATATAAAAGTAGTCTTTAAATATTCATAAAATCATGTCTACTTTTACAAATGCAAAGAATTAAATGTATTTCAATAGGAATTAAAATTCGTGCTTACACCAAATTTTTCTTGAATTGTGCAGGGAAACGTACCTGGAGGTACATATTTCAGGGTTTGCTAAAATGTAGGCAGAGTCACGTATTTCCAATGAGCCTGGGTTGCATTTTTAACCCTTTCATGCGTACATTTATTGGTTGCCTAGCAACGAGGGGAAGAGGACGCTGGCGTTGTCTGTGTCACCGCTTTTCCACCCGATTTTAGTTTAAACTTATGTTAGATTTAGATTTTTATTTTTATTTAAAAAAAAATAAAAATCAGTCAGTAAAATCTAGTAAAATCAGTCAGCTCTGATATTGGGACTGTTCCTTGGATCTTATCGTCTCAGATAACTCTACTTGGCTGTTGACAGTTGGTAGTTTTGAATGGACTCCCTCATGATAGGAGAGGATGCTCGTTTTTCACCGTTGTTCGATGCTTTTCTACGTCTAAAACCTTATGTATGGATTGTTATGGTTTGCTTCTAATCTGAAGGACATTTACTCACCTACTGCTATCTCTTCTAAGTATCGGCTGTTTTCTGGTGATTGCTGGGAGTTGGCTCATTGTTGATCTGAAAATTCAGCTCTGTCCCCGTTATGATTGAATCACAGGACCGGATACCAGTTGCCTTGTCAAAAACTCTTTATTGCCATATGTATCAGGCATAGGAGAGAAACTTGTTGTCTTCGTGCCAGCTGTATATGTTTCTCTGAGGCAGTGCATCAACGGTGAACATTTTATACACTGACTAAAGGATTTGTAATTCCTTACAAGGTAAAGAAACATGTTGGTTTGTTTAAAATAGAATGTATACTTCATGCTTACATCAGTTGAGATATATCACAAAACAAATACATCAGCGGAAAATATAAGCCTGTATGCATCAGTGATATACATGTATGCACATTCCTGCATGGACACGCATTCTTTGTATGACCAAAATTATCTCCCTGTGTCCTTCTCCCTGCCATATGACAGTAATATGTCATGCAAACTTCAGCTCATGCAGTATATATAACTTACTCATGCACTTAGACTTCACAAATACATTATAGATTCAATTATAAATATAAATAATATTAAAATAACACATTTCTGATCTACAACTCCTCCATTGGAACTACTGCCATCAGTTCCACAACATCACCACCTAATGGAGTGATAGTGAGGAGAGAAAAGCAAACCAAGAAACAAAAGACATACAAAGGACAGAAAAGTAGAAACATGAGGAATCGGGAATAGAATAAAACAAAACAAAATGACCCCAACCCATGATATGTTCCCGCATACTATGTGTGTAATTACGTCTATGTGTAAGTATTTAAAATGGACCCCATACATCTAAGAAAGGAAAATGTAATACATTTTCACCAGTGCCTGGACTTGTCCGGTACCTGAACTCCTCCAGTTCCTGGCTAAAATAACAAACTAACATAAACGTTGATGTTAAAGAGTCCTATTCCTTGGGGTTGTAAATCAGTAAGCGGATGTTGATTGTTTGTGGGGTTGTGTTTTGTAAGTGGTGCAATGTGTATAGAATATCCTATCTTACTCTATATTTTCCATTTTCGGCTTTATCCATATAGTTAGAAATAACCAATTTGACAGGTTTAGTACCTTTCCTTCTAGTAACACATATGATGATGTGTACTACTACCATAAACACAAGAACTCCTACCATAGTTAGAACTATCCAGTCTGACCATGATAGATTTCCTAGAATTTGTGTTAATTTCCTCTCAGACATTAATTTGGCTACTCCATTTGCAACGACAACATGTCCCATTGCTTGAATTCCCTCCTCTTGAGCTGCTTTTACGCTTTCTTTAACTCTTTTAACCATTTCAAAGAGTTCATAATTCCTTTCCTCTACTAAATCATTATTCCACCACTGTGGTTCTAATTGCAGCAATTGCACATGTGGAACATGGATTCCACCAAAATGAAGAGGATAGAGAATTTCAATGCAAAATGGATCAGGGGGAATTGGACACAACTTCCCTCCATATATCATATTCTCACTTATTCCATCATGTAATATACACCACTGTGCTTCTGACACCTGCCATGCACCTGTGGCTTGATCTAAAGGAACTACCTCCCAAACTGCAGATCCATTAAGGGATAGACTAAACATTGTAGAACACGAGCAAATTACCCACTCATGTTCCTCGACACAACAGTCTGTAGTAGAAATCATCGGTGTTTCCCCTTCAGCCCAATATCCATTTCTTCCTAATCTAATTACTGAATTTCCTTGTCTAATACCCATTGATTGGAATTGTCTAACTGTCATTATATTACGCTGTCCATATTGAGGCCATACCATAATTAAAGGTAATGTTCCAGAACCTGACAAAGATTTCTCATCTATTGCGATTTTGACTAATGGAATATGTTTAGCAGAAGTCAAATTAAGTTGATTACCAAAAACCACTAACAATGATTCAGCTATTCGTTCAGGAACTTGACCCATCCGAATAACTTGAACATCCTCAACCATTTGATCCTTTAAGTTTTGAGCTAAAAATAAACATGCCGCACGGTGTGTCTCAAAATTAGATGATTTTACTAATGCGTCTGCCAATTCCTTTGCAGCATTGTTCAGATGCTGACCTGCTGCTATAATATGTAAAGAACCTTTAAGAGCTTCAGTAAGTCCTTTCCCGGTCATTTTCCCTACCCACTGAGTATATTCACTTAATTGACTCATTTGAGCAGTATTACTAATTGAATTGACAGAACCAAATACCCCCGCTATATCTCTCCATATACTTCAAGGTTTACGACTGTGACTACTCAGGGGATCTTTAGAGGTATAATATTTTACTTCCTTTTCCAACCAACTCCTTATTTGTGTAAAATTTCCACAATAGGACTGATCAAAAACAGTAAGCAGAGACATCAAGTTATAATTGATATGTTGTCGCACCATGTGACCTTCGTTTATCAAGGTTTTGGTTTCTTTTGCTAACAAGATACCATGAGCTGGTGCAATAGTTGTAGTTGGGCATGTTTTAGCTTTGTTTGACTTTTCGGCAGAAAGATAGAAACACCGTCCAATTTCCCCAGTTTCCAGTTCAGTTTCACAGTATTCATTTTCATCTTCTGAATGCCATACTCTTACATAATTACGTGTCGGTTTTGAGGCAGTATCCCTTAGGAATCCCTCACATGGCAACACTATAGGATAAATACACCCTAGGGCCAATGAATCCCATATTGTAAGCATGTGAGTACGATTCAAAATAAGGTTAATTTCCACATTAGTAGAAGTTATGAGGTCCAATCCCACAATTTCATATTGTTCTCTTGAACAAATTTCTCGTCTTTGACCACTACTAGAATATCCCCCATCTTTAACTGGCCAAATTACTCTGCTTTTGTAACATTCATGGTGATAGTTACATCCACCATAGATGCCTTCTCGATATTTAGCAAGGTCTTTGTCATTACTTGGCACACAATCCCATAATCCCCATTTGGAAATAAAGGGTAAAGTAAAATGTTGGCCAGATTTCAGAGTTGCATTCCGAGTGATTCCTTGAACTCGAGGAGTCCATAAAGCTTCGCTTCCATGGTAAATCCTGAATAAAATTAAAAAAAAGCATACCATTGTCGTTGTGTATTGAGAATAACTTGCAACCATCTCTAATCAATGTCAATGGAATTGATTCCTGTAATGGAATCAGAGAAATCATTAACACCACTCCTTGTTACCCAGTTTCTGAAAGTAACTGACGACCATTGATCATTTTCAGGCCTTAAGCTATCGCTATCATTTTGTTCATTCACTAAACAAGGTTTAACTTGTGACCAATGATACCATCTATCTGTTCCTACACCCTTCCCTTTAAGGCAAACACTCGTATCTGTAGTTAAGAGTATTTCATATGGTCCTTCCCACCTAGGCTCTAAACCTTTCCTAGCAATTCGTTTGACCATAACAAAACTGCCTAACTCGGGAATGTGTGGAATATCAGTAGTGGTGTGTTTTTCATCCCACTGCTGCTGAGCTTCTCGCACTTTCTGGTTGTTTTCTTTGGTAGCTCTGTCCAGCATAGTGAGATAACGTTTTAACTTTTCTTGGAACAATGTGGAATCTCCTCCTGTTCCGCAGGGGCGGAGCATCAGGAGGTAGAACCATTGCTCTTCCAGTCATTAGTTCAAAAGGGGTTAGTCCTGTTACTCTGTTTGGAGTTGCTCTTAAGTTCCACAAAATAGCAGGTAATAATCTGTGCCAACCTTGGCCAGTCTGCAGAATGGCTTTAGTAAGGGACGTCTTTAACGACCGGTTCATTCGTTCGACCATACCTGACGATTGAGGTCTATAGGGAATATGAAACTTTTGTTTAATCCCAATCAATTTCATTGCTTCCTTCATCAATTTTCCAGTGAAGTGAGTTCCATTGTCGGAATCAATTTCATATGGAAGGCCCCAGCGAGGAAAAACTTCTTCCACCATTACTCGTGCTGCAGCTTCGGCAGTGCAAGTTTGTCGGAAATGCTTCAGCTTATCTAGTAAATCGATCTATGATTACTAGAATGTATTGGTATCCTCCACTGGGTGACAATGGTCCTGTGAAATCAATTTGGAGATGTGTCCATGGCCCTGTTGGTCTGGGTGCATGTGACATTCTCACCTTTACAGGTTTTCCCACATTTGCTTTTATGCAGATCAAACATCTCCTACAATAATCATCGATGTCTCTCATCATTTGCGGCCACCACCAAGTCTCGCTGATTTGAGCTTTCATTGCTTTTGCTCCAGCATGCACTTTTCCATGATACAGCTGCATTAGTTCTTTCCTTGTTCCGATAGGCATTACCACCTGTCCTGTTGGAATTCTCCAGATACCTTGATAATCTTCTTTTGCACCTTCTTTTTTCCATTGTTCTTTCTCTTCTTCTGTCTCTGTGTGATATGACAGAAGATGCAGCTCAGAATTATCTTTTATGTTTTCTTGAACCAAGGTAACAGGAGTAGGGGAAAGTAAGCCGCTTCTCTGGCTGCCACATCAGCTGCAGGATTTCCTTTGCTTTCCTTGGACTTGTCAGATTGTTGTGCTTTTACTTTGACCACAGCTTCTTCTCGTGGTAATTGACATGCTGCAATCAACCGACGAATTATGGAAGCATGTTGTATTACACTCCCACTGCTGGTGATGAGTCCACGTCTTTTCCATAGGGCAAGGTAGTCATGGACCACTCCGAAAGCATAACGACTATCTGTATAGATGTTGACTCGACCTCCCTCCGATAGCTCAAGAGCTTCCGTAAGCGCCATGAGCTCAGCTACTTGTGCAGAAAATTGCCCAGGAAGAGCGCCTTGCTTCACAACAGTTCCATCAGCCTTCACCACAGCCCATCCAGTATGTCGTTTTCCATCAATGTAGTAACTGGATCCGTCGACCCGTAACTCATTATCTGGATTTTCAAGAGGGATTGGATTAACTGGACCAAGGCTTTCTTCTTCTACCTGTTTTTCACACTCATGTGGAATTCCCTCATGTGGTTCCAGCATCATTGTTGCCGGGTTAAGTGTAGTGTCTCTGATGATTTCCACTCTCAAGTCCTTGTCCAGCAAAGTTGCTTCCCATTTTGCTCTCCTCGCATCAGTGATAGTCTTGATGTTTGTGTTGTTCAACAGCGTTACTATACTGTGTGGAGTGTGCAGTGTGATAGTTTTTGCACCAATCGGATTTTCCACAGCATTCACTGCCCACGTGGCACCATCAAGGGCTTGTATACATCGTCGTTGACCTATCATGGTGACAGGAATCTTTGTGGAAAAGTATCCAACTGGTTTATATTGATCACCTGGTTTCTGACACAGTACTGCTGAGTAGGTCTCATCTCCCACCCTGGTCCACAAATGAAATGGCAAACGACCATCAGGAAGTCCCAAGGCTGGGGCTGAAATCAGTTTCTTTTTCATAGAAGTAAACGCTTCCTCAGCTTCTGGTGTCCATTCCAGCTGTTCCACTCCAGGCTTTCCCCCTTTATACAGATCAATGAGAGGACTAGTGATGCTGGCAAAATCAGGGATATATTGACGACAATAGTTAAAAAGTCCCATCACCTTCCGCATCCCTGTAACTGTCAGAGGTTTTGGAAGTTGCTGTATTGCCTCTACACGCTCTGTTGTCATTATTCTTCCCTCAGCAGATATTTCTTGGCCTAAATAAATAACTTTAGCTTTGGCCAGCTGTGCTTTGTCGGCGTTAACTTTAAATCCACCTTTCCTTAGAGCTTGCAGAGTAATATTTACAGAAGATACATGGCTTTTTTCGTCTGGGCTTGCAATTAACAAGTCATCAACATATTGGAGGCAAACACTTCCTGAACTCTCAATTTCAGCTTTTCGCTCAGTTAAGAATAGGTCCAGGGCTCTATGAAATACAACTGGTGAAAGATTAAGACCTTGCGGAAGTCTATTCCAAGCATACTGGTTTGCGACAGAGATTTTTCATCAATAGGTATAAACCAGAAAGCTGACAGCACATCCAAGACTGTGAAGATTCTTGCATTCCCTGGAATATCATTCAAAATGGTAGCAGGATTAGCCACAATAGGGTGTGGTTTTGGCGTTACACTGTTAAGTCTTGTATAATCTATGGTTAATCTCCATGAGTTGTCTGACTTTTTGACAGGCCAGACAGGACTGTTGGTAGTAGAAGTAGTTCGTCGAACAATTCCTTCAGCTTCCAAGTCTGCCACAATCTCTTGCTTCTGGTCGAATGGGGTATTGTTTATGCAGTGCATGTATCGGTCCCTCTATGATAACAGGGTCAATGTTGGCTTTACCACAATCCAATTTGTGTTTAGCCCAAACATCTGGATATAAGCTGCACAGAAGACCCCACACACCTTCTTTTCCCCAGTCTCTGGTAATTGGTTTTGCTATACCAACAGAACTTATATTACATGTGCGATTTTCATGTGGTATTATTCCAGCTGTTGTAGTAATTTGACGAGTGTCGGTAAATATGATCATGTTTAACAATGGTAAAATGTCCATACCTATAAGGCTTCCTTGTGAATTCGGCCCCACCCAGAAAGGTGTCCATAGGACTTCATCTTCATGTATTTGCAGAGGAACTGGTATACTTTTGTGAAATATCATGATATCTCCTACAACTCCTTCAACTTCTATGGCTTCATGTTTTGAAGGTAGATTCAAATCAGTTATGGAGAGGGAAGCTCCTGTATCGATTAGACAGTCACATTGATGGCCCCCTATCAAAGCAGGGATGAAAAGTCGATTGTCTCTTTTGTTACTCTTACAGGGCCGCTGATTCCTATTGCGGACGAATAATTCCCTCAATGAGCTGACGAACTTGTGCTTCAGTCCATGTCTTCCCTCGAGAGGTTTTTATCATTGTTTTTGGCGTTTACCTGTTTAAATGACGGGCCTTTACCTTCTGCTCCACCTCCTTTAGCCCAACAGTCTTTATTGATGTGGCCAATCTTCCCACAATTTTGGCAGAACTTCAACATCCTATCTGCATCGATGTTGGATTGAGCGAACGCCACTCCTCTTCGATTTGATTTGTTTCCTTCATCCTTGTTTGATCTAATAGCCATTTCTAGACGACCAGCCCATTGCATAATTTGGTCAAACGTTTCTCCTGGATTGACTCCAAGTAATAAGGCTTGTTGATATTTTGTGCTAAAACCGTCCACAAGTGTGTCAGTAAACTGTATATCATCTCTGTCTGGTTCTTTTTTTGCACAGTGAGCCCATCTTTCATAAGCATTCCATTTACGCAAGGCATATTCATCTGGAGATTCATCATCTTTTTGCTTAATCAATGTTACTGATGTGAAAGGAATCTTACCGCTGCCCAGGATCTCTTGGATTTCTTTTCGGAACACATCTAAGGCTTGCCAAAGACCCAGGGGTCGCCCCTGGCCATCAACACACAAGTCTATCCATTGGGCTGTTGTTATTGACGCTGGCAAGCGTTCCCATCTGTCTCTTGGGATTTTAGCTTTTACAATGGTGTGTATGTCTCTTAGTGACATTTGATGTGCTTCAACCAAGGAATCTAATTCGCCAAAACTCTGTGTTTGGATCTTGTCTCTTCAGAGGAGGCAAGGCCATGAGAATGGCTTGACATTCTCCTGGTGTGAATGGTCTTTCTTCCATCATCATTTCAGATTGTACTTCTTCCCTTTTCATAGCAGGTGAAGAGAATTCAGGACCGACCTTATCAATTGTTATCATGTCGTCATCTCTTGTCTCATCGCCCCAATCAGAGGCAGGTGCTGGTATACCTCGCAGCATGTCTCTGTTTGGCTGGGTTGATTTGGACCTGGTTATTACTGGAGCGGCTTGTGCAGATGCAATAAATATTTTGTCAACTGGCCCTCTATTTGGCTTACAAGAACTTTTACATTGTTCAGGCAAAATTGGATAAATTGGGTTGTATGGAGGAGGCATTACAGTTTTTGCTAAGTTTACTGGTGCTTGCAAAAATTTACTTTCAGCCTTGGCTATTATATTTGTCCAATCTGGATCAAATTAATCATCATTGATTGTTTTTTCTTTTTCTGAACATGTAATAGACATGATTTTATTCAACTTGTTATATGCTTCAATCTGTGGCTTCATTGCTTCAACAAGTGGAACTGGACTCCCCTCCGTACTGCAACAAATTCCACCTTGTTTCACAATCCAGTGGGCTGCCAGGATCGGAAAGGCTTTCTGTTTAACAGAGTCTTTTTGGATAATGAACCATCTAAACTGTTCATCCAAAGAGGCATCAACATCCAGTCCTTTCTTCGAAAACTTGGCTTGTTTTTTGCTCTTCTTTTTTAAGTACCAAGCAGATATTGTTCTGCTATTATAGACACTCTCTGCCATTTTGCAGATAGTCTGTGTGTCTGTGCTTCTCAGCAGCAGGGCTATGTATAGCTCTGTGTGTGTGTGTGTGTATGAGTGTGTGTCTATGTGTGTGTGTGTTTGCTGAAGGGAAGGGTCCTGCCCTGCCCTCTCTCCCTCTCTCTCTCCCTAGCTGACAACTCGGGAAACAAAGAAAGAAGAGAAAGAAAACAAAAGTTAAATCCTAAATATACACTCATGCACTCCTCTGCCATGGTATGGACAATCTTCTCGCTGTGCCTGACAGTGTTCCAGCTCTGTGTTTGGATAATGCCTAGCACTAGTCAAAACCTTCCAGCGGCCACCATGAAGCTCAAATATTCCATCCCGCAGCTGCTAAATTTCAACAACCGCACTGTTCCGGCGTGCTTTGCGGTCATTAAGGAACATGGACTTCTGCGCCGACCGCGTTACATCCATAGAGGCTCTCGTCGTGGGCTTGTTTACCATCAGCCTGAATACTCTGCCTCAGCCATACCATCCATCTGGACTACTGTCGCACATCTACCGCGTCATCAGAACAGTGTTGCTCTCTGTGTTGGTAACATGGGAAACACCGCAAGATCTCACCAATCTAAGCTGGACTGCATGGGAATCACCGCAAGATCTTTCAGCACAGAGCATGACAGAAAACGTGGAGTGGATTTTAGTGTATTGCGGCCAAAAACGAGATTCACCACCCCATCGTGGGATTTCAGATTTGTGGAAGCAGTTCTAACACTTATATGGTAAAAAGTGAGAGTTGTATTTTGTTATGTGTCAAATACGCTGTTTATGTGACGTTATTTAGTTGTCATCTGGCTTGTTTGGCAAATGAATGCGGGAGCCATCACATTTATCATTTTATGCATATCATTGAATGAAATTGAAAGATTTAGTTCATGCTCTTGGAGCTTTCCTGTTGCGTGTTATAACGTTAGTGTCGTCATTTGTAAATGTTTATTAACTTATTTGTCTGTGATGCGGTTTATTCGTGCTGAGTGTGAGTTTTCGTTTCTAGCATCCGGGTGCAGTAACGTTAAACAGCTGCCGTAACGTTGGGGCTGTATTGTGTTTGGAGCAGTTTAATGCCTTCGTCAAAAGCTACCAGAGGAATTGTCAACATAAGGAAAGGCCTTTTTCAGACTTGTTTGATTTGAAAGGGAAGGAGATGCAACCCAAAGTGAAGATCCGCGGTGCAATGGATTTCTAGCATTGCGAAAGGAAAACACCATCACCTTTTCTGTCAGATGATGTATGTTTAGACGTTTTATTGTCTTAATTTATACATACAGACATGTATAAGTTACTTCTGCCTGTAGTCATTCTTTACCAGATCCTTCACTAGTTTAATTCGTAGTGTTTCTGTTGTTTTCTTTTCTGTTGACAGGACTTAACTGTTTGCTGTACTGTGCTTCCCCTGCATTCTCATTATGGGTTTGTATTTTGTTTGTTTTATTAATAATTATCATGTAAAATGTCGGCAAAAACACATTTACATTTAAATTCTGAGAAAAAATTTTGATATAAAAAGATGATTGCTGAATAACATTCTTCAAATATGTTTATGCTTAATGTTAAATGAACAGTAGAAAAACAAGTTGTTTAGGATTTAAACCTATGTTTGGAGTGGTTTTCTGAAGTGATCATGTAATGTTTTTAATTTTGTAATTAGTGACAATCTCCTCCCATTGTGGCAGTGAGCTACAAAATACCTGAAGAAGATAGCACTTATCCTGGAGTTCAAAAAGTTAAGCAAAACATTTTTTTATGATATTGTGTATATATAATTTTGTTGTGTTGCTGTTTATTTAGTTAAAAATAATGAAACCACATGTATGTGTTTGAAGTGAAAAGCTAACATCATGCAAATGGAGTCCATTGAAAAAACAAAGTTATGTACAATGTTTGAATTGGAAAGTATTAGGGATAAATTTATAATTTAATTAACTTAAAATACTGTGTGATGGATATGTTTTTCCACCTCAGCTTGATCTGCATTTTACTCTGTACTTCAGTTTCATTAATTTAATTTATTGTGTAACTAAACACAACATATGTTTCTTAAAATAACTTTCCTGTACAGAAATCCTGAATGAGGGTTGACTAGGCTGTGATGCAGGAAACCAAATGGCTACACATTCCTCCAAGACTGCTGAAGTTCCTGTATGTATAACAGCTTTGAAAATCCATGTAAAATTTTAGCTTTTGTCAAAAACGCATAATTGAACTTTAAAGGGATAGTTCACCCAAAATTATCCCATCATTTTCTCACCCTCAAGCCATCCTAGGTGACATTCTTCTTTTAGACAAATACATTCAGAGTTATATTAAAAAATGTCCTGGCTAATCCAAGGACAGTTAATGGCAGCCCAAAATCTATAGCCCAGATAAGCACATCTATTCATTATAAAAGTGCTCCACGTGGCTCTGGGGGGTTAATAAAGGCCTTGTGTATTGATCGGTTTGTGTTAGAAAAATATCCATATTTAACACGTTATAAAGTAAAATATCTAGCCTCTGCCAGACCTTCTTCCATATTCAGCTTACAAATAAAATGTAACGCCTCACGCAGTTGAAAATAATTGCGCCACTTCCGTCGTCGCCGTGTCATTTAAGTTTTTTTTTACTCTTCGTCCGACGTTGTCATCAAGGCAGTTACACTTTCTTTGTAAGCTGAATACGGAAGGTGGTTTGCCAGAAGCTAGATATTTTACTTTATGACGTGTTAAATATGGATATTTTTCTTGCACAAACCCATCAATACACATGGCCTTTATTAACCCCCGGAGCCATGTGAATTACTCTTTTAATGGATGGATGTGCTTATCCGGGCTATAGATTTTGGGCTGCTATTAACTGTCCTTGGAAGAGCCAGGATATTTAGTACTATAACTACGATTTTGTAGGATGGCTTGAGGGAGAGTAAATCATGTGGTAACTTTCATCTATGGTTGAACTACTAACCCTTTAACTGAACAGGAAAGGAAGGGTTTTATTTATTTTATTTACCCAATTAGTTCACCCAAAATAAGAATGTCATTGATTACTCACCCTTATGATGTTCCAAACCTGAATTTTGGAACACAAATGAAGATCTTTTATATGAAATCTGAGTTTTCACTCCCTGTGTTAACAGCCTACACAACTACCACTTTCAAGGTCCAGAAAATTAGTATAGGCATCAAAAAAGTAAAACCATGTCATAACCAAATGTGATAAGATTCTAGCAACAAGCTGTTTTTCTGTCCACACCAAATGTGATAGTAAATCAATAACCAATCAGAAGCTCTTGTGGGCTGGCACTGCATAAAATGAATGCTGTTGGCATAGTAAATACACTACAACGCTTCTGAGTTACGTCAGAGCTACTCCAGAATGGCAGCTTACCAGTGGCCGATGCGGTTCACGTGAGCAGTACGATGCATGCGTGATGCTGACGCAGGAGCTGACCAATGTAAACGGCATTGAAGACTGACACAGATGAGGAGAAATTGTTGAATTTTTTTGTTTTTTGAGCACAAAAAGTATTATCGTCTCTTAATAAAATACAGGTTGAACCACTGGAGTCACATGGACTATTTTAAAGTTGTATTACTACTTTTCTGGACCTTGAACGTGTTCATTAAATTGCTCTCTATGGAGGGGTCAGAGAGGTCTTGGAATTCATCTTCATTTGTATTCTGAAGATGAACGAAGGTCTGACGGGTTTGGAACGACATCAGGGTAAGTCATTAATGACAGAATTTAAATTTGAGTGAACTAACCCTTTTCCTATTGTTTTCTTAGGATAAGGACACACCAAACTGACAGCAAAGAACTAGCGCTGATGAAAGCTGACCATGTTGGGGCAAAATAGCTGTACACTTTGAACAGACTACAGCTGCCTGTCAACTTGAAAATGCACTCTGCACCTATATCTAGGGAGACAGCTGTCTATTGCTTCAGGTATTCATCTGTATTAGTCATTCAGAAAGGCTGCAGGGACACAAGCCATACATTTTGAATAATAATCATGCAATGTAATGTAATGTAAAATAAATTACTATTTAATCTAATGTCAAGGAAGAAAATCATTGTTTTGTTGAATAAGCTGAAGTGAGAGCTGGGCTGGGGCACGTTCAGTTCGATGTGAGTATTTAAATATTGGTTTAAATATCGTTACATCCCTACTCAGGTAAGATGATATAAAATTAGAACAGCCTTCTGTCTGTACCATCTTGACTTCGCTCAATTGAACCTTTCACTCTACCATCAATTAAGTCTTTAGCAATTGTTTATTTGTTTGCTGCTTTATTTTTGTATTGTATTACATTTGAAATTGAAATAAAATGAAAAAGCTAGATAGATTTTACCCATTGAATGCATTTTAAAATGTTTACATAATATAAAAACATTTTTTTTTCAAAGAGTATATTGTTCTTAATTTATTTTCTACCAAGTATATGCTATAATTTTATAGAAATTTCTGGATACGGATTATCCATGAAAGTACAGTAAATGTACTGTAAATCTACAGAATTTTTCGTTTTTACTGTTGAAGGAAATGTCCATAACTATTACGGAAAATGTACTGGTAATTTTCTGCCAGTACTTTCTCTGTTTTTTCAGGGTACGGAATTTTCCGTTTTAGAGTTGAAGGAAATGTTCGTAACTATTACGGAAAATGTACCGGTAATGAAGGCGAAAGGGGGTCAAACACAGTATTAGTATGGTGTTCCTAATAATCCTTTAGGTGAGTGTATATTGGTCAGCCTTGCGCCAACGTCCAGGAAGAAGCAACACTTCTGTCCTGATCCTCCGTCCTGATCCTCCCAAGGAGCTGATCCATCTGGGGCCTGTACCATGATGTTAGATCAACAAACTCAGGGTTATAGGATTAGTTTTGAGTTGACAAAACCAAACCAATCAATTCAGGCTTTGTTGGTCCCATGATGCTGATCATCAACTTTCTCTGTCAACTCAGGCTTTGATCCTGAGTTTGTGGAGCGTGTGCACGTGAAAGTGTGACATCAGCAGTGAGCAGCCAATCACATGCCTTTCAACGCAAAGTGTGACTCATTTCTCGCGAGAGAGCCAACGTGATTCAAAACTCTTTTCTGAAGATTAAGAGATTGAAGTATATATAAAGAATTTAAAAGCATTTACAAAGAAGA
This sequence comes from Gobiocypris rarus, assembly GCA_023029165.1. Classification (NCBI taxonomy): domain Eukaryota; kingdom Metazoa; phylum Chordata; class Actinopteri; order Cypriniformes; family Gobionidae; genus Gobiocypris; species Gobiocypris rarus. Next base: position 22,481,965 of record CM040919.1, on the reverse strand, counting down.
AAATAATTTTCCATGTAAGAGGATAAATAAAGAAAATATCTTACAAGCAAGTGAAAGTAGTGAAATTAGTTATTTATATATATTTATATATATACAATTTAAGCACCAAGGCTGCATTTGTTATTTAAAAAAAAACTGTAATATTGTGAAATATTATTAAAATGTAAAATAACTTTCTATTTTAACATATTTTACTATGTAATTTATAAAATATCATTATATAATTATACATGTTAATACAATTATTATATTAAGTAATCATCATTAGACAATTTTTTTTTAATCATGTAGTGACCTTTAATTTGGAGCAAGAGAAACAGGGGGAGTGGCTTTATTGCATCAGAGATGAGTCACTTTGCTCACAGCTGATTGGTTCAAATTCAGTTTGATCTCTTTTCCGAACATAACCTGCTCCGGAGCAGGTTAGCTGTGGAGCGTAAGTTACTATGGAGATGAACACTGCTAAAAGCCAAACCACTTTAATGGTACTTAAAACCCACAAACTAAGCTTAAACATATCTGGCTAGCTAGCTAAACCGGCTTCATGGTATAGGCCCCTGGTTCACTGAGATTCCCCTCTGGGATGCTAAATTGATCACATGTGTGAAGCAAGATATCTGTGGCCCCAGTCCAGTTTCTGTCACTGCGTGTACTGTTGTGCCTGTTTAACTTCCACTGTTTGTAAACAAACAGGATGCACACGCAACTAGATTGCAGAAAACACAGGAGAGGTAGCGTATACATATAGAAAATAACATGAATACGATACTAAATCGTTAGATTTAAAAAGTCACATTTTAAAAAGCATCAGATAATCTTTATTGTAGAAAAAATAAATACAGATTAATACGTTAAAGTTATACAAGTTAATGAGTCAAGAGCAGTAAGTGATCATTTGTCTTTTTTTGTAGTTTAAATAACATTAACAATATTCAGCTGTTGTCCCTTTAAGACATGCACACATGGAATCAAAATACTGTTGACACAACATTCTTCCTGAACTGTTTAAGATAAACAGTGTTTACGTTAATACTTACCAAGGTAGGCATTGTAACAGTATTTTTGAGTGTATTTGACCATTAATAAGCTAGGAAAAGAAGCACAACTTGTATGACAGAAATGGCTTTATTTCAGTGTGTGCTTCAGATGTGAGCGTGAAATCCCATACGGAAATGTAATATATGACATATATGTCCCTATATCGCCAGTGACACATATATGCTAAATATATGACAATATATTGCTATCACATATATACACATATCTCTGGATATATGTTGATATAAGTTTATAACATATACATTTTCCATATAAAATTAGTATATTTGACATATATTAATACGATATATATGACTATTATTTATATAATATTGTATGTTATGACCATATATGTCACTGATACGTTTAATTGATATATGCCCATTTATTGAAACAACATACATTTTATATGCCTATGGTTTCCTTATTAATTCATTCCTTGTTTTCCTTATTTGAACAGCTTGAACTTTTAACAAGTCTACACAATCCACATTTCATTAAAAACGTTTTTTAAATCAGTTTACCTCATTTTAACTGGCTCATAAAAACAAAACATACTAGACAAATTCTATTTGCAAACTTAAATTTTATTTTTCTCATATCATCAATAACCATATATCAATATCATCAATTTCTATATGTAAGAAAATACATACATACGCATTAATGCATGCACTACATATGCAGATGCATACAGAATAATATACATTTGTGTTTGTCTCCAAACACAAAAATACAACAACAAAAAAGATCAAGGGACCCCAAATAATTTAAACGCATTTCTCTGGATTGCACTGATGCAGCTATGTAAACCTGGGTTCTCCACTAGCATTCAAAGAAAAGACACGTTGGTGCTTTCAACAAAGCTTGGCAGAGCTGCAAAAACTGATGTCAGACGTGGGAAAAAAACAATTAAACAGTTACTTCATAATAATTAAGAAAAGTCATAATATAATCACATCTGTGCTTTTCCAGAGGCATGTACACACATTTGTGTTCAATTGCTGAGGCATGTACAGCAGTTAGGTGAGACAGCACCTTCTTGACTGGATGAAAGTGTAGAGGATTTTGAACACAAGCAGAAAAGCTGTGCTTCCCCTCCTCAAAAAAGCGACCAATAGCATAACAAGTACTTCCATTTCCTACATCTGTCACCATGAACGTTTTAACAGAGAAGAATGTGTTGTCAGTTTTAATACGAACTACACTTGAATTCCTCTTCTTTGAACGGTGGTATGCCTGGGAATGAACAATCGCACCATTGACAAACACTCGATCATAATAGTCTACAACCTGCTTCTCTACCCGATCACCAACACTATGCAAAGCAATGTAGTCGTCATGTGCCATCAGTTTTTTCTTGGGTGGTCCAAAAGCTGTAACTCCCAAACACCTCACTGCATGCTTTCGCTCTTGTTTTCCCTCAATAACTGACTAAGAACAGCACTACACTCTGAGGAGGGATTTTTCAGTGTTTGACTGGCATACAGTGGAAGTGCTTTTTTCATCCAGAAAACTTTGCATATTTGGATGGGCACAGACTGGGTGCTTTTGACCATTTCTAACAACTCCATGTTATAGGCCTCAAATTGAAAGGCAGAATGGGTCCATAATGGGCCCCAATTCTGACACTTCTAGAGAGATGGAGGCAGAGGTGAACATTGTAGTTGACATTGCCTATACCATAAAGGGGCTCCATCTCAGATACAAACTGATGAAGAAGGTCCTGTGCATCTAAAAGCTGCTGAGATGAAATCGATGTGGTTAGCAGCAAAGCTATGCCACTGCAAGTTTCAGCCAATGATTAAGGTATCTCTCAGGCAGAATCCCCTTAAGAACAGAAATACTGTAGTAAAGTAGCCACATCAGCCATTCATGGGCTTTCCAGTATCGTCTTTCTTTTATGGATCGAGGTGTTCTGGAGACATTACTTGGGGGCTTTATCTTTAACAGTAGATTGTCAATTTGTGGTATGGACCTGCCTATGTACCAAGGAGATTGGTGGTTTTCAGAGTTACACCATAGCGAAGTAATAGATCTTGTAACTCCAAGGAGGACACTGTGCATGTAGTCAGGGACACATCCCTCAATTATATCAAATCCAGGTAAAAGGGACAACACAGAAGGTCCTTTCACACCTACTGAAGGTGTGCCTGTCTCAACAGCCCTCGCAACTAGCTCCAAAGTCTGACTTTGACATCTTAGTTCTATGTTTTCCTCAAATGGGTAAACCCCGGCCTTTCCCCGACCACGTTCAACAATTGTTCCTTTCTGAAGACAAAAAGAACATCCAAACGCCCCATTGAACTGCTTAAAGTTCTGTAGGAGTGGACGGGCAACAGAATCACTTACAAGTATTAAAGCATATACTTTGCTGGTACCATGTACACCATCAGATGTAACCCAATCAAAGCCACGCTCATGTAGATCAGTGCACTCATTCACAAATGGGTCAAGATAGATGTTCATCGGGGGCTTTTTAGCTCCAAACCACAATGCTGTTAACATAATATGGTCTGATCTCAGATTTGGAGGAGTTCATTTAAAGTGCACAACAGGGGCCATATGGACTGTGAAGAGGATTTGAATAAAGGTACACCATCACAACTAAAGGTGATTGAAAAGTTGGGGCAATCATTTAGAGGTGTGAAGGTTTTCAAGGTCTTTTTATAAAGCAGACCATCACATACATCAACCAAGTGAGCGTTTACGTTATCCTTGTTATTGACAGTCAACTGCGAAAACTTGTGTTGTTCAATAATATTTCGTAGTTGTGCTTCTAGAGGGAGAACAATAAAAAAAGTTTCCAGATTTAACGTGCCCCTTTGACCTCAACTTGTTTGCCGCAAATTCTGCAACCTACTTTTTTATCGTTTGTTTCCATTAAGACAATACAATCTGAACAGAAATGCTTGATAAGAATAAAGTCCTTATAATCAGTCATGTTTTTGTAGAAGTGATGTTTAGTAGTTGACACTGAGTGTTTACCAGTGATAGCATTTATGACTTGAAGCATGTCTTCTAGTGCTTCATCGGTCAAACCATGTTTTGATTTTAGAGCTAGAAGGAGCAACTCATGCTCTTTTCTTTTTTGTTCATGTAGTGCTTTCTCACTGTATTCTGACACTGTCCATAAAGGAGATACATGGCTTTCATTGCTGGGTGTTTTCTCCATAATTTCATTCTCTGTAATCTCTTCATGTTGAATGTCATCACTGCCATCACTTGTTTCTTCTTGGTAGTCAGCCGTTTTCTGTTCCTCATGGCAGAGCTCCTATACAAAAGGGTTTTATTTAAAAGCATAAATTAAGACCTGAAAGCAGAACAGAAAATTAAATGTTTGTATGGCAATCGTATCCTTACCTCCACATAGACTTTATTGTGTAGGATGCTTGACCCATGAGGTGTAGTTGACTCCTTTTCAACTTGTTGCTAAAAGACAAAGTCAACAAATCAATTCTCAAACTTAAAATACAAGTCCTGCCATGATACTACACCAGGGATGGAAATTAGCACCCGCCACCAGCCAAATGCGGTGATTTCGTGTCGAAGCGGTAAACTCGCTTCACCTACCGCCACTGTGGCGGGTAAATAAAAATATTATAGCCTACTGTTTCACCTGGACGCGACACTTTTAGAGAGGCACACCTTAAAAAAAAAAATGGCGTTACAAATCAAATCCACAATAAGTAGTAGAGAAGTTAATTTGCGAGTGGTTGCGTTTTAGTGGCTTAATTGCCATAGCGGCGGAGTCTCGAGAACATGCACAGCTTTTTAAAAACATATCAAGCTTCTCGTCCACAGTTTGAACGCAAGAGGATCTCCAGATATAGGGCTAAATAGAAAAAGTTATCAATGGGTCTGTCCAGTAACTCGTGATGAACCTCAGGCTAACTGCACACTTTGCAGAGAAGCATTTCAGTGTCTCAGACTGACTAACTTAAAGCACCAGCGCTGACAGACCGGTCTGTGTGACACACGCATCCGTGCTTAAAGGGATATGGCCTATTGTTGTTTTAAATGGATAATATATAATATATTTATATAATATTCCATACATTATCAGAGCTTGGCAGACAGAATTATTATATATTTTTAGACAGGTTAATTAATAGATAATAGCCTAATTAATATTATTAATGTATCATTTTAATCATACATTAATAATCCTGCCATATAAAGTTTGACATTTATTAAAATAATTTTAATAAAAAGGGACAATTAATTACATAATAATATAGTCATAATTTAAGTTAATTAATAAACAATTAAATATTTTTGAATTTCAGAATTGTCAAAAAAGTGATTACTGGTTCAGAATGACTGCTTAAAGGGACAGTTCAGCCAAAGATGAAAATTCTGTCATCATTTACTCACCCTCAAGTTGTTCCAAACATGTATACATTTCTTTATGTTGAACACATTGGAAGACTCATTCCTACTTTGGAAGTCAATAATGCCCCCGAAGCAGCCTGGGTAAACTTTCTTCAAAATATCTTCTTTTGTGTTCAGCAGAACAAAGAAACTCATACAGGTTTGGAACATCACGAGGGCGAGTAAATGATGACAGAATGTTTTAGTTTTGGGTGAACTATCCCTTTAAAGTGTTTTAGAAATAAGCACTTTATTTCTTAGAGTTCTTTAGAAATAAATTAAATAATCAAATGTAAAATAATATAACATTTTATATTTTATATTGTCGTGAATGGGTGTCCCCTATTTTGCCACACTGAAGGTGGCAACCCTAGTATGTCATCAACACGCTTCAGAAGATGCCAAAACTAATAGTTTCATTGTTGGGACTAAAACCTAAAACTGGAAGCCATAAAAGACCACGAATCATCCAAATGCCACATTCATTAATCTGCCCTACTCATTTAATGAAATGTATATCAGTTCTTGGTTTGTGTGTGTATAAGAGAGAGAGAAAAAATTTCAGTATTTCATTGAGACTTGAAATTAAATAAACTGCTTAAGTATTGTAGAGCTTGTAGTATTAATTTTCACACATTGTTTGTTAAAAACAAGAAAGTGGCTGGTAAAAACATTGAGTGGCTGGTAGATGTTGAAATCCACCAGCCACAGCCACCAGCCACGGTGGACAAAAAAGTTAATTTCCATCCCTGTACTACACATAAGGTAATATGTAAATCAACAGTTTTTTTTCTACAGTACTTGTATATATTTTTCCTAAAATTTGTAAATGTATACTCATACATACACAAACATGTGCTGTATGAAAAACACGCATTCTCCTTACTTGCAAGGATCCGTCAGATGGATCATCTTGTCTTTCATCAACTTCTGCAAAAACCTGAAGAGGAAAATATTTGAAAAGAATAAATAAAAATCTTTACAGATCATACAGGTTACTAGAAAATTATGTAGCTGTGGGAAAGGGGTTCTAATGTGATGAAAAAACATTAGTGCTGTAAATAATGAAAAAAATACTAATGCAAAAATATTATATACCGGTATTCTTAGAAATAAGTCATAGTTTTGATAATATAACTGATGATTTGTGTTTCTTGGCAAAGAACCACTTCACTTTACATTGATAGGCTAGGTCAACTTCATTCACAGTGCAGCATCAACATTCTCAAAAAGGATATGTTAATAAATTTTTGTTTTACGCCATTTTAACACATTGTGTCATTATAACACAAATTGAGTTTAAAGTAACATGAAATGTGTTGTCTATAACAGTGTTGTCTGGGATAATGGGGTACCAATATGCACTTTTAGGTATTTTTTCCATGTGACAAAAGGGTCCATATTTTGAGCATTTGTTCTGACAGTGCATGTATAAAATGCATTCTCCTTGCCTGCAAGGACCCATCAGGTGCATCCAGATCATCTTGTTTTTCATCAACATCTGCTAAAACCTGAAAAGAAAAATATTTAAAAGAATAAATAAAAACAGTATTATATAAAAAAATATTATATAGATTAGGTTATAAAGATATTATGTAGCTGTGGGAAGGGGTTATGGGAAGGGGTTATATTCTGAGAAAAAGTTCAGAAAACCAAAATGTATAATAAAGAAAACAAAAATTTATATTTCCAGAAATAAGTCACATATTTGAGGAAATAACTCCAATAATTTGGGTGTTTTTTTGTCATGGATCCACATCACAAGTATAGATCAGCAGCGTCACAACGCTGTACTGTGTAGCATTACCAGTTTACTGGTAGCGGCTAGTTGATCCAACCCAAACTTCCAAAGTGAAGCCTTGTCATTAAATCATTAAATCATTGTGAGTTGTTTCTCTGAATATCACTGCCTTCCCCTTGATCAGGAGTTATTTTTACAGTCACAAAAAAATCATGTTATTAAACTGTAACCTCATGCTTATGGCATGTTTTAGTAATCCTTTTAAACGTCTCCAATAACAAATAGGGTGAGCAGGGCACAAACTACCGCAGGGCTAATTGTAAGAGACCTTTTACAGTTACACAGGGTCAGTCTATTTCACGATTTGTACTTTTGTTCATTTTTATCTCAATGTTAGAAGATGGTCAACTCTTAATAATGGAAAGTTTTGATGCGTTTGAGGAGATAGTGGATAAAGTGTGTTTTAGTACAATGGCTTTTAATGGTCTTGGCCCCGCAATTGCTGCTAGCAGCTATATTATCTTAATCATTGTTTTGTCTAAAACATAGCATCACTTTGAAACATCATAAACTCCTAACTGTTATTTAGGCTTGAAAAACATTTTCCACCAGCTTAGTTAATTAACAGTGTTACAACCAAGCCTTCAAGTGTATAACAAATTAAACTGAAAGCATAGAAATTCCATTAATCAAAATACTTAAGTACAATATCAAGGGAATTATTTGACAATTATGACTTTTTTTTTGTCATTTTATTTGCGTTTCATTTCATGACACCTTGCTATGTATATGAAATAATCGTTTAAAGAAAACAGTAAGCCCTGTGAAGCCTTGGTTTACAGTGGTTTAACAGCGAAATGTGTTTTACTCTTCTTCGCGTCATGCCGAACAACACATCTTAGCTGTTATATTATCACTGTAACCCATGGCTTCACAGGGCTTACTGCTTTATTAATCAAACTCAAATATCTTTTGTGTAATTGAGCAAAACCTAAAAGTGTTAGGATGTGCCCCACTCTCCCTCTACAGCCAACAGTAGAAAGCACTTAATCCAGGATATAGCTAATTGGACATAATTTGTCTGGAACAATTGTGTTGGTTGTTTTTCCTCACCTGACTGGATGTCTGTACAGGGCTGATGGTCACAACTGGATTCTGGTTTTCTGAAGTCTGATTCTTCTGTGGTGCAATATAATACATATTTTGTTTTATAGAAAACATAATGCAGTATTTTAGGGGGATACATCATCGTTTTACTTCAAGCAATACTTTGTAACATTTTTGACTAAGGACAAATGTACATTCAACACATTAAAGAGTAATTTTTAATTAAAATTCTCCATACCTGTGAAGTATCGCTCATGTGCTTGATATGCAAGTCAAACAAAGCTGGGTCTTGCTGAAAGGCAAATAAAATAACATGGTGACTAAAGGAATACCCAAAACATACAACAAAAATTATTTACCATACATTTCTAAAAGAAAAAATAATAATTTGGACAAGCATATGAGTAATTGTGAAGTTTAAATGTCAATCTTATTGTGGCTATAGATCATTAAAAAAAGTTAGGAAACAAAGTTCAAACAACTAGATGTACGAGTTATTAATATTGTGGTATTAATAAATCACCAAAGATAAAAAAATATGATACCAATGTATTTTTCCACAAGTCCGATGTTTTAGTGATCATAGTTTGGTAACAGCTTGTTGTAAGTCACCCACAACTAACGAGGCGATAAGCCTATGCGTGAACTGATATCAGGCTAATGTAGAGTTAGCGCTGTGTTGGGCTCAATGCTCGAGTCCAACTCCAGTCCAATTTTGAATGAACTCGGACTTGTCATGCACTCAAGTGAATTTGTACTCGGACTTGGATATTTTGGACTCGAAAAATATCCCGAGTCCAGTTGAGTCCGCATCATGTGTAACAACAAAACCAGCATAAAACTAAGATAAGAATTAATTAACGTCTCCGCCTATGATTTTACTGCACCACACCGGCAGGCAGCAGTAGCATCATCTTATGCTTGCAGACAATACACACATCACACACTGGATCGCAATGCATGGCTAGGACAGTGTCTTCAAAGTGACATGTCAGTGACATGTTCAAAGAAAACCTAGAGAAATGTAAGTTGCTTTTTATAACTTTTAATACCAACTTAATCCAAATAATTTAGTTCATTTTGTGGCAATTGTTACACTGTTACATTTTGAAGTACAGTATCAGGACAACCCACCTGTTTTACTGGTACTGTTTATTAACTATTTAACAAGGTATTATAGTCATCTGTTGCAACTCTATGTCCATTTTGCTTGGGGCCCCAAATTCCTTCAAACGGCCCTACTCACAACCAGAGAGACGTGCACTGCTTATCATAGGTCCACCACACGGTAATATAATTATTCAATTATCTTGCTTCCTCAAAGTTTTTCCATTTAGCATTGAGCCCAACACAGCGCTAACTCTACATTAGCCTGATATCAGTTCACGCATAGGCTTATCGCCTCGTTAGTTGTGGGTGACTTACAACAAGCTGTTACCAAACTATGATCACTAAAACATCGGACTTGTGGAAAAATACATTGGTATCATATTTTTTGTGTCAAGTTTTGACAATAAAGAATAGTTAACCCACTATTTTTCTACATCTTTCACTCGAGCAAAAATTTGTCTTTAAACTTTAAATAAATGAAGATTTGACATTTATCGTGATAATTATCAATATATATAGTCTGATAAGGAAAATTACATTGTGATTTTTTTTTGGGCCATATCACCCAGCCCTATTACATCCATATTATTATTTCCTACAATGGCACCAGCTGGTTGGTTTCCAACATACTCCAAAATATATTTTGTCCAACAGAAGAAATAACTTTATTCAGGTGTAAAACAACTTGAGCGCAAGTAATCAATGATAGAATTTTCATTTTTGAGTGAACTATCCTTTAATGTTAATAAAACAACACGAGACAAAGAGAAAATCACCCACATCTCTTGACTGAAAAACATTAATACAGTAACTTTAATAAGAATCAATGTATATTTTATAATGAAGTCTGTTTTATTTTTACATTTATTCACAAAATGTCATACTTAAATGCTTCTGTACAGCTCTGAACTGCCAGTGTAAATCTATAAAGATTTGAATTTGAAAGACGTGAATTATATGTAATTCATGTAAACCCAACCGCACTGAAAACCGTGGTTAACAACTGCAGTATGTTTTGAACCGTGGACTAACTGTATTGTTGCATCCCTGGTGCATACACTTAAAGCGGCAGACAGAAATGAGGCCACTTCATTGCGCATCATCAGTAACAAATTATCTAATGGTTTACACTTGGACTGTCAAATAAATTAATATATATCATGTCAAAATGCAAGTCTGATGGAGTATTCATATAAACACAGCCGATTATGTCTTAAGTAAAATGTAAACAGTTAATCGTCAATATAGCAATAAATACTCCAATAAACCTGCTGCCATCAAACAAAAGACAAAGAGAAAAATCACTCACTCCTAACTTTAGTACATTTAATAAGAATCACTGTACATGTAATACATTGAAGTTTGTTTTATTTTACATTTAATTGTTTTATTCAATTTCTTTTATTCTTACTTGAATAATCCTACTTGAGAAAACATTTTATTGTGAAAAAAGATTTTAGTATCGCCCACCCCAAAACATTAGCATTTGATAATACCAAAAGCATAACTGAAATACAATAAAACAGGTTAATTTGTGTTTTTCCTTGCACTTAATAAAGTTCTACATATATCTATTCGATTGTTTAAAACCATTTTTGTTTGTTAAGTAGTTGATCTGTTGACAAAATAAAAGTGTTAAATGGCAATGGCTAGATGTAATAGTGGTATTTTTGTTAAATTTTATATTGCCATTGGTTTAATGGGTTGACAGATTAAACTATTAATAGAATATAAAAATGTACAATAGCAATTTCTAATCTGTTTTCAATTTAATTACATTCTGGACTCGGGCGGACTCAACTCGAACGATAAGTACTAAGGTATGATATTATATGATAAGGCCCCTTTTAGACTCGGACTTGATTAATTAAGACTTGGAATTGACTCGAACTCGACAAAGGGGACTCGGACCCAACACTAACAATCTGATCCTCGAGTTACCTGTAGTCTTTAATCCTTACCTGTAACACATCAGCAAAAGCATTTTGATGGCCACGCACTCCAACATGGTGGGTCTGTCTGCAAAGCATAAATCAAGAGTTAAAGACAAATCTTTGAGCATTTACTAATATACGCATGTATAAAGTGTTGTATCACATGGATGATGCCTTCATAGCATGATCATTTTGCCACTCATTAACACTACATTAAAATCACTTAAATGATTAAGGTGTGATTTTCGTACCCACATTTCTGATCTGATAAGACATCGACCATGCAATTAACATGAACGCGTACTGGAAAAAGAACGTAGCTTTACCACTGTTCTCAAACTGTTTGTTATGATATTACTTTGCAATATGATTCCACTGTGATAACGTTATATTTCTGTACAATTCTCAAATAATTAGATTAGATTGATTTAGAATTAGATTGTACATTTAAAAATATTAGGCTAGCCATTTGCTACAGTATCAAGTCCCTCTGCTAGTGCTATCCACATTGGGTCTTGATATAATTGAACATTACATACCTTCTCCAGCGATGCTGCGTTGTTCGTGGGATGTCTTTGTTCTCCAAGAGATACTTCTTGTACTTCATCTCATCTCAGTGTAACAAAAAGTGAACGGGCGCGAATGGTCTTTGGAAGCCCGGGTTCAAATTCATCGAGCAATCATGGCAGAACAACACACGCAGGACCTGTGGCGCTGCGCAGGAATCAAAGTACCGCGATTGCAGACTGACTCTCGTGATACTTTGGTTTGCGCAACGCCGCGAGAACTAGAACTTGACTCGAAGTGAAGTTCAAAATTCACACCTTGTCATAATTACAGTAGCCTATTTAGATACTGGAATGTTGTTTATTTTAAAAAAAACATTAACATTCTTATATGACAATATCAAATTAGACCCATCCAGTTTGGACTAACTATGTTTTAGACATGGTCTTGTCAAACAAATAATATAAGACAACAATAGTAATTCAGCATAGGCCTACAAATACTTAGCATAACTAAAGTAGCCTGCAAAAGGAGTATTGTGTTGAAATTACATTATTAGGAAAAGCATTGTATTGGTATATGCAACTCTGAACTTCCTTTTAATTGGGTATTAACCTCAAACAAAACCTTATCAGTGCATTGCATTGTTTGTTTGGCTTTTAGATAATATTGCATCTCTCTCTCTCTCTCTCTCTCTCTCTCTCTCTCTCTCTCTCTCTCTCTCTCTCTCTCTCAGCTCTCTGCCTCTATCACTCCTAACTGCACAGCATACTTCTAACTTTGTAAATAAGTCTTTGAGTCATATAGAGGTTATGGATAAAATAACCCCATAATATATGGAAGCCAAAGGATGCAGTGGACCTTTACAAATCACTTTCTATTTTGCAATACAATACTTTTCAAATGTCTACAATTGCTATACTTGTATCAGACACAACCTCATACTGCGGATCAGCTTCTATACCACTGCACAATAAAAAGCATCATAATCATAGACTGTATAAGATCATAATTTATTGCTGGGTCTGTATTCCGGCTGCACTGCTGTAGACAAAACTAGAGGGTTGTGAAGATAATAGTATTGTCGGCAAATCAAATCTGTGTGACATCTATTCAGACATCTTCTCACATGGGCCACAAACATCCAGCACTCACATCCTGGAAACCCCTTTGCATCCTCCGCTTAGGTAGACCCCAGGAACATAGACTAATAGGTTACAGGACAGCTTTTCCCCCAGAGCTATGGACAGGCTACAGAAGCCATATTTAGTCTAATTCTATCAATCCAACTTCCCTCATACACATGTACATACATACATGCACACATAAATGCACGCACACACACACAAACACATGTTGAGATTTCATGTTTTATGGGGACATGCCATAAGCGTAATGCATTTTATACTGTACAAACCGTATTTTCTATCCCCGTACACTTCCCTGCCCCTAAACCTACCCATCACACACACACACACACACACACTGCCCTGCCCCTAAACCTACCCAACACACACACACACACACACACACACACACACACACACACACACACACACACACACACACACACTACCCATCACAGGAGACATGCTACATTTTACATTTTCAAAAACATCACTTAGTGTGATTTATAAGATGTTTTCCTCATGGGGACCAAAAATGTCCCCACAAGGACAAGGATTTTGGATATTGCCATCTTTGTGGGGACATTTTGTCCCCATACCGTAGGGATTACCAGTCCATATATACACACACACACACACTCACACACACACACACACACACTTATGTTACATGTATGTAGATAATGCTGTAAACACATGGTTTCATGTAGGCTTAACAGAGTTTGTGCAATAATGATTTTTAATATATTGTAATGTAATGCATTTTAAAGTATTTGTTATGCACATCGAAATTCGTTGTGTAAATATATGCAATGAAAAAGACCTCACCTAACTTTAAATAATTTTCATCAAATTACTTATTTCATAATTTTGTAGGGTTACAAAAAAAAAAAAGATTATTTGACATTATTGTGACCTTAACCAATACTTACATAAATAACATAGTATGCTTAATGCTTACTGATTATTGAAAAGGGTTTAGATTTGACCATAAAATACAGAATAATAGAAACACTTTCAGTCTGCATTTCAGGGCACGCATTTAGCATGCGTTACTTCCACCCCAATGCGTTACGTCATTGCCTAATGCCTATCATCATTAGGGCGCCAAAATTCAAACCGCCAATTTAGCGCATTCGAATAGAGGAACGGATGAAGAATGTTCGCCCTTGTCGAGTGGAAAGAAGAAACGGAAAAAGAAAGTTGGAGCATTGTTCCAACATCACAAATACAAAACTTCAATATTAACGATTTCTTAGATGGACTTGATGACAGGTCTGTATATTTAATTGAGTCGAGAGGTGGACTGAAGAAAAAACCCAAAGGCGGATGGCCTCTGTACGAGGCAACGGTGCATAAAGTTGCAGGTAAGTTAATTTCTGAACTGTTATTATAATTAAATTCATTCACATTGATATTGCACAGAGAATAAATAATTTAAATAATTGCTGAACTGCATGAGCTATTTATAAGCCGTGTTTAACTGTTACGTTCTCTTTTTTTACTACATTATTATCGTGCATCATTCTAAGATCTTTAAATGTTTGTTATGTGAGAATAATATATTTTTAAAAAGTAAAATTTCAGCTGTCAGACACATTTAGTGTACAAAAATACAATATTTGCCTTTAGAGACTAGAACTAATACAGTAATACTCAAGTAAAGTAACATTTTTATGCCAATGTAAACTTGCAGGATATTAAATCAAATCCCTGTCAGAATGTGTGCTGCTATTTTGAACACTGTCCCCCATCATGACATCAATACTTATTGTGGGTGCATAAGCATGTGGTCAGCCTATGTTGTTGTTATTGTCATAGCCCTTGTTGTATATTTTGTTTTAGATTCTACAATTCCCCCTTTTCCCCCCACAGAGAGACAGTCCACCCTGGAGAAACTAATGAGGACACAACACCAGTCCAGTCCAAAACTACTAAGCAAAAGGAAAGGCAGGCCAAACCCCAAGTTTGCTGAAGAGGAGACCAGTAATGATGGACCATCTAGCCCCAAAAAGGTTACAAGATTATTATTTTTTTGACTAAGAACCAAAACTAGCATCTGCATTGCAAATGTAAAAATGCCCACTATAAAGTTGTTGCTTCAGTATAAAATAAAATAAAACAAAATTATTATTACTTCTAACTTTGCAAATTAATTGCTACATTTAGAAATTAAATACTTAAAATGAATTATCCAAAATTAGGAGTACCTAATAATCTAAACATGTCCCTAGATCTTGACAGGATTAGTCATTTTTCACAGCCAAGCACAAGCTGCCCATAAGAGTTGTTTATTTTGCTCTGCCTGTTTTTACTGTAAAGCTTATATACTTATATCCCGTAATAAATAAAAAAAGCCTTTCTGTATTTGTACACCATGAATACAAAAAGGTGCAGTGTATGTTCTGGCTCTCAAACGTAAGACTGTTGTCTATAATAATAGTATAGGAGTTCCCTTAGTTCTAAAATACTTACAGTAAATCATTTGTTATTTTCCTGGTTGTTACGCCTTTATTCTAGGGATGGGCATTTAAAAAATATATATTTTATTTGAAAATTCGGGTTCATAAAAATCTAATATTTGTTTATTTAAATGTCGTTTAACGAGAAATGCATTACGTTTTTTTTTAGTTTTTTTATAGTTTTTTTTTAGTTTTAGTTTTTGTCACCATTTCTGAACAAGCTTACATTAGGCAATATACACAACAAGCTTATTTATTTATTTATTTACTTATATATCTTAAGGTTTTCTTTTAGTTGAAAACATTTAACAATATCAAAAAAAAATATAAAGAGAAAAAGCATTAAAAAGAAAAAGCTTAAGCAGCGCAAACGAAAAAAAAACTTTAATAAAAGAGACTGTGCCAGTTATCGTACAGAATGTACACGAACTCAAGTTAGCATTATGAGATGTTGAGATAAACAATAGTCTCAGTTAACAATAATCTCAACATGTTGAGATAAACAATAATATCCACGTTCGAGTGAGAAAACGTGCTACGCTGACAAACGTTGCAGAGATACAGTGGGCAAAGTGAAGTTTCTAACAGGACTTTGCGTCTTCTGTTCTTAAACCTGTCTCCCTCAACGAAACTTAAAGGAAGTATATGTCTCAAAATCATTTTACTATCTGATAAGTTATCATCTCGGATCATTTGGTGTTCAGCTGCGCTTACCGTGCGCTTTGTGAATGCAGTGATGGACAGCTGTTTATCCTCATTCAAACTTTATTCCCAAAACGTTACATATTGTTCCCCTATACCTACACATGTGTACTTTATAGGTACACTGTAAATTTGTTTTATTTACGTGGTACTCTCCATTTATCAAATATGGCTGAAGCTTTCTTATTCCCTCTATGCTGTCTGGCTCAGTCTGTAATTCCTCATATAAAGGTGAATAAATAGACAGCTTGAAATTCCCGAACTGTAGTAATGACTTTGCCCCTGTAAATTTGGAAAAGAGGCCTAAGGAGTGATGTCACATGGTTCATGTCTGTAGAGGCATCTTTATTCTTGTTCTTGGTTGTGAAGAGCAGCTGATCCCATCTAGTTCTTGGTAATGGAGGCAGATAAATTCAGAGAGTGTGATATCATCATTTAATTTTTTCAGCTCTTTGTTTTTAATGTTTTGTACTAATATGTTTGTCATGTTTTATAAAGAGGCAAACTAGTTATGGAAATTTGGACAGGGAGATTTTGGAGAAAATCAAATTACACCATGGACCTCGATTCCCTTCTGCTACAACTTCAGTTGTTCCACCATCACCTACCTCACCATCTTCTGCCTCACCTTCTTCCGCACCACCGGTTCCTAACTGCCCACCTGCACCACCCTCAGCTCCACCTTCACCTGCCTCATCATTGTCTGCTTCATCTACCTCACCTTCTTCTGATCCTCCTTTGCCAGACATAGCACAATTAAAGGCAGAAAATGAAGCTCTCAAAATGGAATTAGAGAACCTAAAAACAAATGTTGTCAGTCGTAAGTGTTAATTAAAAATTCCAAATATGTATAAACTAGTTAGCAATCCATATAAGTTTGCCCTACTGAAAATCTCTCTTTTTTTTTTACCATTTTGCTTCCTAGAAATGCCAAAACTCCTTAGTACAATGAGCAAGCTGGGAAAATGGCTCGAAGCGAAGGAGCTGAGCCCACAGGACCAACTGGCATCACCTTCCAGCATACAAGAAACTGTGAGTATGCTGTTTTCCAAACCACTACTGTAGTAACAGCTATAACAACAAGGTATGACAGCACTGACTTATTAAAAACAATTAAAATACCAGTAAAACATGAAGAAGAACTGCATACATACACAAAATGGCGGCTAGCACAGCACAACATTCTGAAGCCTTTGTTTTGAAAATAGAGACAGTGTATTTAAGCCACGCCCACACGGGGGGTGGGGCAATCCAACCGTCTCGATTGACTTTGCATTGCGAGAGGCTGCCTCCTTGTCATTTATGACTTATTATATACAAAAACAGAACAATGTCTAAAAGCTGCTATGTAACAAGGTGTACAGCAAACAAGCTAAACAACACAGAAATACGTTTTTATAAGCTGTCGACAATAAAAATGCGAGTGTTTAAGGACATTGAAGTGGATACAGGCAGTTGAGACAGAACGTACGCATCTCATTACTCTGAGAACTAACGTACGCCCGCTAGAGGAGAACGTAATCGGCAATACAGTATAGTTTATCTTACAGAAATATAATATATAAAACTGACATTTGGATATTTGACTCACCAATGACAAAATGTTTAAAGTTGCAGTCGGCAGCTCTGGAGGATTGAGATAACTTTTGAATGTTTACAATATCATGTCCCTCCCCACTACCACCGAGCTCCTCCCATTGAGCTCGTGCTCCGCAGCTCGTCATCAGATTTTCTGTGAACGCGCCCGTCTCTTCAGCATCGATCTTCTTTTCTTCATGTGTTTTCTTTACCTTAGTTGTTTTGGACCTCCTAGCTCTGGTTGTTATCCGAGGAATTGGAAGCTTGTTAGTCGATTGCCATCTCAGCGCCCCTACCTCAAACTGCTTGACTAAAAAACCCCATGTCTTTCAAAACCATAAGTTTATTATATTAACACAAATTTATTTATATATATATATATATATATATATATATATATATATATATATATATATATATATATATATATATATATATATATATAGATATGTATGTGTGTGTGTGTGTGTGTGTGAAATATAATACATGGGCGTCGGACAAGACCCACCCACTTTTACGATCAATGATATTGGACCCACTCACTTTTATCGTCTCTAACATTCATCACATGTCTGTTTACCTACCCTAATCGATAAACACATTATTAAACACACGTTAGACGCTTTATTTCCACTTTTCTAATATTTTCTACATTTTTATTGAAAATAAATGCCTTTCCGATCTGATATGAGATGGGAAAAGGAGAAGATTAAGTTCGGCGAAGGGCGGACTCGAACCGCAGGTCGATTTGTGTCAAAACTAGATGCCGTGCGTCTTACCCCTACACTACTGCCGCTCTCAATGATGTGGCGATTTCCATAATTTTGTCTTTTCGAACTATACGCTTAGCAAGCAAAGCAGTATATTTGTATTTAATGTAATAGGCATCTACTCCAGTAAAAATTTTCCACCCGCATTTTTTTGCTTCCGACGCCCATTATATAATATATTATAATTTTTAATTTTTTTAATCTGAGAGATTTCAGTCCCTTTATTAAAGGATTAGTTCACCTAAAAATGAAAAAGTCCTAGTCATTTACTCACCTCAATGCCATCCAAGATATCAATGCCATCCAAGATGTCCCTTCTGTTTTTGTAGGCCTGGGTTTACAGTTATTTAAATGTACAAAATTACAAATATGAATAACATTGCACTGATTTAGCATTGAAGTTTTAATAAAATGCTGTGCTTTGAACTTGACTGGGTTTGGTGGTAAATTGACTTGTACATGCAACAGTAGCTATAATTCATAGAGGTTTTGACTCAGAGTGTAACGTACTTGTCGGCACCGATAGCATTGTGGGTAAGTGCGTCACCATGAAGTGCTGTTGTGCTTGGGAGACCGAGTCCGAGTCCTGCCTCATGGACTTTTCCAATCCCGCCCCCTCTCTCCCTCCTTACTTCCTGTCTAGCTGCTTTCCTATCCTAATAAAAGGCAAAAACGCCAATACTAAATCTTTAGAATGTTAACATACTTGTTAGCAGTTGAATTTTAAAACAATTTATCAGAACAAGTTAAATATCACAAAAAATCTGTAGGAGGTCTGGAAATTTGAGTCTAAAAAGTATGGAATTTTGAAATGAAAATTGTGTAGGAACCCTGTTTGTACAATCCAACTGCGAACTTTAGGCGTGTGCATGTGATATTGTAAGTACATGCGTGAGGGGTGTGGGGATATGTGGCGTGCATGACCTGTGATTGGATATCACACAGCCCTACGCTGATTGGACCAGGAGCCAAACAATTTTTTTCTAAAACCATCTGATTTATGTTGTTCTATCAGAGCATAGTTTTGGTTTCATTAAATATGTTTTAAAAATCTTGCCGACGGCAGCTTTAACTTACTGCACACGTAATGTATTTTCAGTGCATACTCCTGAGTGTCAAGTTCCCACAATTTACCCATTCGTTCCAGCCTGTATCCATTTTTATGTCCTCAAACGCCGTTTTTTGGGGTCGACCGCTTATAAAAACTTATTTCTGGGTTTATTAGCTTGTTTGCTGTAAACCTTGTTACATAGCAGCTTTTAGCCATTTTTCTGTATTTTGTTAAAGGTCATAAATAACAAGGAGGCAGCCTCGCAATGCAAAGTCAATGGAGACGGTTGGATTGTCAGTACTTCCACCTACATCACAAGCGACGTGATGACGTAATATGTCGTGCAGAAGCAGAACATTGAAGTCGAGGATTTGTGGTTAAAAAAGTATATACATTTGAATTTTTCTTATAAAATGGCAGATGGTTTGGCTAAATAAGACCATTATCCATCTGCTGGGATCGTAGATCCTTTGAAACAGCATTGATTTGGAACTTCAAATTAGCCATTCGCGCCCTCCCGAAACGGCCATTGTCCAATCACTCATCATAGCAACTGTTACTATGTGAGCAGGTCCGACAAACATTGCTCAGCATCATTACTAACGTTAGGCTATATACATACTAAACGCATACATATTTCAGATGATTAAGGAAAGATACCATAATCACAGAGGTATAATATTAACAAAAGTAATTAAACACCATGGGTAATGTTACTTAACTAATTTGAAGCAGTTTTGATATAAACTTTTAATATATATATATATAGGCTATATAACTTATGAAAAACATCGACACGTCCTCTCCAGCAGCTTAAATGTTCCCGTTGCAATGGCAACTCTCAACGCCACCAAGACTTATACAGTTTTATAAAAGCTATTTATTATTTGTTGTAAAGTGTAAGAGTGCCTCAGAAAAATAAATTGAAGCCTAGGACAAATGCTGACAAGATGAGATGGTGTAGCCAGGCTATGTCTGTGTCATTATTCCAACATTATGCTCATAAATTGTTATGAAATAAAAAAACTTAAATAAAAATGAACTTTCCTCTCTTGTACACCACTAATAGAAAGTATGTAATGCAAAGCTAAATTGTATCAGGCCCCTAAAAACTTTTTGCTGAAGCAATGTTTTATTTTGTAATATAACTCTAATATTAATGCATGTTTGTCCTCTCCCCACAGCTTGAAATTCACCCGGCTCAGGAGTTTATGTACCAAAAATGTGTTGTGGTCAGCTAGCCATGCAAACAGCCCCACTACCATGGCACGGATGCTTCTCCTTGGTGTATTTGATATTGAGACACTTCTAAAGAGCAATCTCAGAGGTATGTAATTGGTCATAGTGTGTGCAAGTGTCTGTATAATTGTTATTATTTTTGGGAATTATGTAGATTGAACTTCATATCTGAAGTCTTTGGGTAAGGGTAAAAATAATACTGCTCTGTTTCTGCCATATTTACAGATGTACACTCATTTACATTGAAATATGATGCTTTATAAATAATTTGACTTGGACTATTTACATTTTCCCATTTTACTGAAGCAGGCTGAAAAATGTAATGTATGGTTGAGTAGTTTGATAGGAGTGTTAATTCTGATTTCATTCTAATATCTATTATGTTGCTCTTTCTTAGGTGGCAAGTCCAAAAATGCAAGCCCTGGGGAATCAAAAGCGCCATTGGACAGAATGAAAATTGATGCAATAATGAGTATGTATATAACTTGGTTAATTGGACTTGAATTGTGTTAAACTAGCCTGACTTCATCATACTCATATTCAAGGCAGAATGTGAGTCTGATACTGCTCCATAGGGTAAAATGGTAAATGGACTGCATTTATATAGCGCTTTTAACAGACCAATGGCCATCCAAAGCGCTGTGATTATGAGGCGTGTCTTAACCGAAACCAGAAAAACAACCTCTGCACTCAATTGGATAGACCTACAACCAATCAGAGCAATGCAGTAAGTGGCGTATGTTGAGCGATGCATAGTTGTCAACAGAGCTCAACTGCACGCACACTGAAAGAAGTAGTAAAGTAATGAGTGTAAACGATCTTTGTCGTTGTTGTTAAAATAATTTAAGTATTTATGAGTACTTACAATCACAAATAGCATTTTTAGAGAAATACAAAAGGTGTATGTATATACGAACAAGTTATCCGTTTAGGATTAGATTAGATTGATGACGTGGTGATTACGTAACCGCAGATCATCTGTCCATCATCGATTAAAGCCCGCCCTGGCAATTTGATTGGATTGGCCTTCTGGGAAACGAGCATAATTACTCCTCAACGGATTGAGTCCAGACCGAACTTCCTGACCAAAAAAGTGTTGTGGGCGGGGTTCGGGCTGGCACCCAGGCTAGTGTTAAACCAAATGTGACAGTAGAATTTATCAGTTTCATCTTGGTGTATCAGTGTGATGACACTTATACCTGGTTCTGAATAATGCCTAAATTTCAGTAACATTAAGTTTTTCTACCAAACAATGTATATACTGTGTTCATTTTGTGTGTTTTAGGTGATTATAATTTGGATGTCCTTAGATAAATGTTATAAAATTAAAATGCTTTTCTTTGTCTTTTTTACAGATGCGGTGATCCAGAAATTTCCTGGAACCACCAGGGGCCAACTAGGGGTGGCTATAAATCAAAAGGTCACTGAGCTGAGGACATCCAAAAGACTCTAACTTAAAAAATGTACAGGCTGTATCATATACCTGTTGGTGGATTTTCCTGTTCTGTGCTTGTTTTATTTGTTACTTGTTTTGTTGTAATATTGTATTTGTATATAATATAGTTTTAATTTTGCAGGTTAATTTTTCTTTTAAATTAAAACTGTTTTAATAAAGTTTTAATGTTTTAAATGTTTTACTGTATTACTTATTTTTGCTAACTGCACAGTTTAACATTTAAGGCTTAGGCATGTCATATGTATTGCATTGCAAGTGTGTAAGTACACATCCATAACCTATATTTAAAAATATGTACGAAATTAATGAAAGCATGTTTTTACATTTGTTTAGTTTACATCATTAATTCAAAATATTTAGCAATTAATATACATAATATAAGAACATAACATATATTCAAAATATATGTGCACACAATATTTATATACATATATATATATATATGTCATTTATATATTCCATATACATTTATCAAAAATATATTTTATATATATATTTCATTTTAAATGTAAAATATAAAATAAGACTATATAAAAACATATATTAGGGACATATATGTAACATGTATGCAAGCAATATGCTATGCATATATGTGTAGTTTGTATATTGAACATATATACAAAGAAATATATGTCATGTATATTGATAATTATATATATTGACATATATATAAAATACTGTATTATACATACATGAAATATATGGGTTAGTTTTATATGTCAATATATGAAATTGTTCCATTTTCTAATAGGTTTTATATATGGGCAGATATATATGTACATATATGTTTTCACTTTCTATGTGGATATATTTAATATATGTATATTTCATATGTGTACATATATTACATTTCCGTATGGGATATGCTGGAATGAGTAGATTATGTATGCTGTCACACCGACACTATTTAAACGGATTGAATAAGAGGAGGCAGGTGTGTGTCAACAGTATTTTGTTCAGTGCCACCGCTCCCAACACGCGCATCACGCGCTGCACGTAGGGCACCATAAGAAAATTCGCTCATCAAAGTCGCAAACACCGTATCCGTGAGCATCATAATGGAATTGCTCGTAGGGCATCAAGACGGCCAGCGGCGATACTGATTTTGTTGCTGTAAACCAAACCAAGTGATGTGTCTGATTTAGCATAACGTTAACTTACCTGATATGAAGTGTGAACTGCAGAGTCAGGCATTTTTAATTTGGTCCTCTTTCAATCGGCTTTTCTGAGGGCTTGTAACCAAAGACGTCTGCGGTTGGCATTAAAAGTACTGCGAGTTGATGGTATTTGGTAAAACTTTACGATTCTGGTACCCCACTGCACAACATGACATTTTCCTGTTAGTCTTTCATCTTCTTCTTCACTTGGTTCTAGTCATCTTTTGCAACCGACATGCGCAGTTGAACCTGCGTCACGTCAGTGTGACGTAGGCGGTAAATTGGTCAAGTCAGAGATATAGTTGATATAGTTAATTAGTTTAGTAATTCAGATCACATATATAGTTGATATAGTTAATTAGTTTAGCAATTCATTTTATTTCGATATTTATTTGAAAAATTTTAGTGTCCCCAAATTTTAGTGTCCCCAACTGAGCAAGCCAAGCCAGAGGCGACAGTGGCAAGGAACCAAAACTCCATCAGGGCATAATATAGAAAAATAAACCTTGGGAGAAATCAGGCCCAGTCGGGGTGCCAGTTCTCCTCTGGCCAATTAACAAACAGTGTTTATTCTGATAACCTTACAGGTCAGAAATCATATTAGATTGGAATATTCAAAAGTTCGAGGCATCACACTAAAGACGGGTTTATGTAGGATGACATGTCGGGTAAACAATTATTAAAATAGGAATATTCAAAGGATCGGAGTCATCACGCCAGAGACGGGTTTATTGAGGATGCTGTGTCGGCGAGGTGCATTCAGCATAGTGCAGAAGAGGAGAAACTAATTGACACGGTCTCTGCAGACACTTCAGGGATGTGTTGGTCAAGTTCGGGCGCAGGTCCACCATCTGGTCTGGATACAGCCTGGATACGGCTGACTGCAGTAAACCTCGGGATAAACAGAGAGACTAACATTAGTGTAGATGCCATTCTTTTTATTATGTAACGAGTACATCAGGTGTTATGGGAAGTGTTCCCGGTTCCGGCTGACCTAGTTAATGCAGCCTAACAGTCAGTCAACTGATTTGAATAATACACATAAAATATTTTTAAATTATATGCCATAGTAAAGAGATGCATTTTTTGTCTAGATTTAAACTGACAGAGTGTGTCTGCTTCCCAAACAATGCTAGGAAGACTGTTTAGTCTAGGTGCTAAATTGGAAAAGGATCGACCGCCTGCAGTTGATTTTGATATTCTAGGTATTATCAACTGGCCAGAGTTTTGAGACTGCAATAGACGTGATGGAGTATAATGTGTTTAGACCTCACTCAAGAAATGGGGAGCTTAACCATTTACTGCTTTGTAAATAATTAGCAAGATTTTAAAATGTATGCGATGTTTAATAGGGTGCCAGTGCAGTGTTGACAGAACTGGGCTTATATGGTCATACTTCCTGGTTCTAGTAAGAACTCGAGCTTCTGCGTTTTGGACCAGCTGCAGTTTATTTATTAAGCGAGCGGGGCAACCACCCAGTAGAGCATTACAATAATCTAGCCTTGAGCTCATGAACTAACTGTTCAGCATTTTGCATTGAAAGCATAGGCCGTAATTTAGATATATTTTTTTAAGATGGTAGAATGTAGTTTTACAGATGCTAGAAACGTGGCTTTCAAATGAAAGATTGGTATCAAAGAGCACAACCAGGTTCCTCACTGACGACGAGGGCTTGACAGAGCAGCCTTCGAGTGTTAGACAGTAATCTAGGTCACTAGATAGTTTTTTTTTTTGTCCAATAATTAAAAATGCAGTTTTTTAAAAAGTTAAAAAGTTGCCGGAAATTACTAGTCATCCAATTTTTATATCAGCTATGCATTTCTTTAATCTTGTGAATTGGTAAATTTCATCAGGGCGTGAAGAAATATAGAGCTGAGTATCATCAGTATAACAATGAAAACTAATGCCATGTTTCTTAATGATATCTTCCAGTGGTAGCATGTAGAGGGGGAAGAGCAACGGCCCTATGACTAAGCCCTGCGGTACTCCATACTGAACATACAGGGGTTCATGACGGCATTCCGCTTTCACTCTCCCGCTCTCCAATTCAATGCAGTTGTTTCCGGAACGTGATTATTATTATTATTTATTTTTTTTCGGATTATTATTTTTTACTCAGTAACGGATGTGGTTTAAAATGTAGCGAAGTACAATACTTTAAACAAAACATACTTAGGTAAAAGTAAAATTACAGACTTTTAAAACTACTTAAAAATGTAGATGTACACAGAAAAACTACTCAATTACAGTAATACGAGTAAATGTAATTTGTTACTTTCCACCTCTGTCTGTTTGTCTGAGGAACCGACAGTACAATCTTCTTATCTATTCTCACAAAGTTTTATTATTTCTATAAAATCTTCAGGAAGATTATCCTATCTTGGCTGTGAAGAATAACTTTTTGAGCCATTATAATATTAATTAAAGTACTGAACGATACTATATAAAAGCTTGTAGCAAAATCTAAATGATTAAAGTGAATCAGGTTTGTGAGCATCAACAATGACAATCAACGTGGATATAATAGTTTTAATAGATGATACTATGAATACATATGACTAAAACAAGAAGACATACATACAAAATAATGAAAAGTAACGAGAGTGAGAGAGAGAAGGAGAGAAAGAAAGAAAGAGAGAGAAGATCAAGGAATTGTAATTTCACAAACAGTTAACCTGAGAGCCAGCAATGAATAAAATCGCCTTAAAAAGGAGGCACAGCTTAAACACAAAGTTCTATAAGAATGGTTACTTGCGTTGGGTTTTGTGCTGAGTAAAGATTCACGTGTTGGAGCTTCTCAGAGCGTTTCAGAGCGTACGCTTTCTCTTGGTTCTTCCGGAGGGCGTGTGTCGATCCGCAGGAAGTTTGAAAGTGGTTTGCTTGAGAGCAAAGTTTTGCCAGAAAATGAGGAAAGGAAGATTGTCTCGTTGAAGTTGAGAAAGTTGACTGAGCAAAGATGGGGTTGTCTCATTGTCCTTTATGGCACATTAAAATACGCCCATCTATTTTTAAATGACCAATCAAAATTTTTCTGTTTGACAAATCCATTTACCTAATTTATGATGGTGTCAGAATTGGTAGTTTTACTCCTAATGGTGGTAAACACAATATGATGCATCTCATAATCACATAGCACCGTTGATTGAGAAAAAGCGAGAGGAACATTTAGATATCAAACAAGCTATGGATTGAAAATTTTTAAGCAGAGATACATCCTTACACATGAATAAATACATTTAAAATGATCTTAAAATTACTCACACATCATGACTAGCAGAGTATATCATAGGGAACATGCGTACACACATGGATATATCATATACGTTCTGAAGTAGTTTAATTATGAGGAAAATGAGGGGAATGTCTGTGCAATTGCATATTGTTTCTCAATGTCCAGGCCACTCTGCCTAAGTGGGGATGGGGGCATGTGTTGATAACGATCTCTCTCTGAAGTATCCAAAGGATCTGAAAGGTCTTTTTTGCTTTGCATTGGCCCAGCCACAAAAGTGACAACAGAGGCAATTTAACTCAGACTCCTTGGTGCCAGGGCATTAATTTATATGCAAAAGTCAAAAAGTCTAAAAGCTTTCAGAGGCTTAGAGTTGACTTGACTTATCATAGTTCAGTCCAGATGCTACATAATTAACCAGTCTATAATCTTTGCAGGGATGGTGAGAGATCATGACTGCTGAATCCGGGTATGTACACACCTCAGTTGCAGATGTCCAGATGAATAGTTGATTGAGTGGTGATGAGGAAGTGTGATGATGGGGGTAGACCAAGATGCAGAGATCCTCGGAAGAGATGGGATGAATAAAAGGAACAATGGAGATCAGCATAGCTGTATTTTTTTTATTTTTTTTGGTAGAGAGTCCTTAGTCCATAGTGAGACCAGTGTAAGGAACTGATTCGGATCAAATAACTCAAAGGGGAATTGAATTATAGTGCTAAGATTTACATAAATAATAATTCAAAATTAATCTTTACCACTTTATCAACTATTTGTCTGCCGATATGTTGAAATTACAGTATTTATCAATTTTAAATAGAGATACTCCTCGTGGCCAACGGAAATAATATCATTAACTTTATGTTCACTCTCTGTGAGCTTAGGTAACACAAATCGTAAGTTTGAGGCAGTAACTTATGAACAACAAAGCACAAGAGACTTGTCTAGATGAAAACCGAAAACAAGATTTATTTATCTATTCTAATACACATAAACTAACCTACTGACACACACACGAGCATACATTCATACGGTACAGAGAGATGTGGTATTGTTAGACACTTTTCACAGCCGTCACCTGAGAGAATCAACACTTTAGCAACTTAATCGTAGTTTGTCTGCTAGACAAAGTTTCACCAGCTCAACCAAGATAAAGTGTTGTACTTGCGTTTGTTTGCTCCTTGGATCCGTTTTTTCTCTGGATGAGGTTGCTGCAGTGCTGTTTAGTTGGCATGTAGCCTCATGTGCCGTTTCATGGTCTCTGGAATCAAGCGTCAGCGTTGCTATGCGACGGGCTTTCTCGGCATCTCTGGTAGCAAAGGCTGGATGTGTTTCCTTAAGGAAGTTCTGTCGGTGGGGTTCACGAGTTTCTGGAGTTTCTGGAAGAGCTCTTGGTAGCTCTGAATGTGGCGATCCGTCCGTGCAGGCAGATAGATGACAAGGCCAGCACGGGTCAGAGCAGCAGGGATGCTGCAAGGCACGCGGCGAACTTGTTGAACAACAAGTTAAAACAAGAAGTAACAAGCGGAAGCAAAGAGTTCATGATCGATCCTTTGTTTTAAACCTGTCCTGGGGTCCATCCCCAAATGTTTCTCGGGCCAATTGGACATTGTGGTGGGCGTTTCCCACGCCCATGTCTCCTGTTCATGCATATCATTAGTGTGACGTCATCTCCAACACGTGCTGGCATTCTCTGTGAGTTAGTTTAAATGTTTTAAGGAACCAACTTCCATAGCGTGACTATGGTACATTTTACACTAATTTACCTTGCATCATAAGGATGGAAATCTTTTATCCATTACCCTGATATAAAATAGCATATATTTCCCACGTTCGGGGAAGACAATACTAAAGATTCATATGTGGTAAATGTCTGTCGTACAGAAAAGCAACACAGGTTATAGAAGAATGCACATCATACCTTGGTATATGTTTGAAGCATCATTTGGTAGTTACTTGTTATAACTAAGACGAAGGAACATGCACGAATAGGTAGCAATAACTGTTTGACACGTTATGAAACACATAGGCTATATAAACATACATAATACATATTGTATACGTCAGGTTCCGATTGGGGTTAATTCATATTATGGAATATCAGGTTTTATATTAGACTTTGTCTGATTAGTAAGAGTTATTTGTGTGAGGTTCAAAGGGTCTCTGGAATGTCCCAGTAAAGAAAGGAGGGGAGAGGACATGTGTCTGTTTACTGTCTATGTGAATTTTGGGCCGTCGAAAAGCTCTTAGTGGGTCTCCGTGGCGATAAGACTCAGAATTTATGCCTGGGGTTCAGAGAGGTGGCGTGTCCTTCCCGGAGTTCCGCTTGATGATAATCCGTGGAACAAAGGGGAACAACAAGTCACATGCTCACTCTTCCTGGCGCTGGTTTAAGATAAGGCCGACTGGGGGGATAAAACTGTGTTTTCTTCACCCAAATGGCAAATGATTAATTTTTATGGTTCGCTAATGGTGTGAGAGGATGGGTGTCCGGAGGTCTGGAATGTGATGCCTGGATTTGGTCAAGGCCTGTTAATAGGTAATCCTACACCAGACAATGAATGCAAAATAATTTCATCTTCCTCACAGCATTGAGGGAAACAGCAGGGAAGAACATAACAATACACAACCATCAGTATGTGAAAAATAGCAAATCAACAGTACCGTTATAGAGAGTCTGTGGTGCCCCTGCTGCAGTGTGTAAATCAGGGTGTTGTAATGTGCAGGAGTAGAAGGAGTACTGAAAAAAAAACTCAAGTAAAAGTACCATTTTTACCATTAAAGGCTAGACCAGTATATCAATTAATGTGAGAGTCAGGGCACACTCCACTCGGAGTGTGGCCTCCTCTTGAGCTCTATACACTGAAAAAAAATGCTCTTCTTCCAAATATCTTATGTCATTTTACTTATCTATTAAATGCATCTTGATTTAAGAATTTTTAGATACATGGCCTGGAAACAAGAAAAACATACTAAGTAAGAAAGAGCATTTTTTGCAGTGTCAAAGTAAGATTGTGTTTTTGGCACAATGTGTGGTAACCATAATGCTGTCTGGAACCATTCAACTTCAATAATATCTGTTCAGACATTGTCCAAAGGCAAGTAGTTTTTTAATTTGTACAAGGACAGTAGGTTCAATTTTTCAGGGTGTGAAGGTTAATTTTAATGTTGTGCTTCGATGCCAATAAATCCACAATGACACTGTAACTGTGTCCATCTCTGAAGTACTTTAGAAGATCAGCCTCAGAAACATAGACTGATGACTCTAACCATGCAGAAAGAATAAAACATAGCATTCATATCTTTTAAAAGTCATAATGTAATTGGACACACTCAAGCTTTCAATACATAATAGAAAGGGTATTATTGGGTTACAATTTGAATTGGTAGAACCACCTGCCTCAAAGAATTCAGTTAATAAAAAGTATGCTACAATAACAGTAACTTATGGTTTAGATAAACACTAGACTTTGGTTTCTAAATATTCTACACTGTAAAAAAATGCTCTTCTTACTTAGTATTGCTTTCCAGTACAAATATCTAACAATTCTTAATTTTTTTTTTATTAAGAAACAATTGTAGTAATACAGGCAGGGGTCAAATATCAGCAACGGCAGTGTCCAGGGCAAAGGGATATCATAAACAGGGACAGGCAAAAGGTTGGGACAGTTGGCAGACAAGGCAGAGTAATCTAGTAAACAGGCAGAAGTGTACAGGGCAGGCAGAAAACGTCTCGGGTTATGACTATAACCCTTGTTCCCTGAGAAGGGAACGAGACACTGCGTCGTCAAGTGACAGCACTCTGGGGAACGGCCTTCATGGAGCGTGTCTGAAGCATGAATGAAATCTATCCAACTCTGATTGGTGCTACGTCATGACGTAGTAGATGACAGCATAACCATAAGATACAAAGCGCTGGGAGATGCAGAGTATAAAAACTTATGAAGGTGTGCAGGGTGGCCCACCCGGCTGCCTTGCAAATCTCATGAAGTGAGACGCCAGAAAGGAGGGCCACCGAGGAGGCCATGCCCCTGGTGGAATGAACCCTCACTGCCATCGGTGAAGGCAAATTGCACACCTGAAAGGCCGTGGCTATCGCCTGGACAATCCATTTGCTGATTGTGTGTTTTGACACAGGAAGCCCTTTCTTGGATGAGCCAAAGCACACCAACAATTGGTCTGACTTTCTCCACCGGGAAGACCTCTGCAAATAAAAAAATAAATAAAATAATTAAAAAAATTAGGTGAAGACTTTCCTCTTCCGCCATCACGTGAGGCAGAGGATGGAAGGCCTGAAGAACCACTGACCGGGCCACATTAGATGGCACCTTGGGCACATAGCATGGCCTTAACTCCTCCAGGGGCAAACTCCAGGCAAGTTGGCGTGACAGCCAAGGCCTGGAGATTCCCCACTCTCCTCAGAGAAGTGATAGCAAGGAGAAAGGTCACCTTCAGGGTCAGGTTCTTTGCCTTAGCCGACTCCAGTGGCTCAAAGGGGGCCTCAGCCAACCCTTCGAGAACCACAGCTAGGTCCCAGGTTGGGACTCTGGAACGAGCCACAGGCCTCATCCTCCGAGCCCCACGGAGGAACCGTACAACCAGATGGGGCCTCCCCAACTGCCCATCGCCTATAGGTGAGTGGAAAGCCCCAATGGCAGCCACATACACCTTAAGCGTGGACAGGGTAAGGCCGCGGGGAAACGATCTTGGAGGAAATCCAGCACTGAAGCCACTGGCCAGTTAACTGGATCCACCTCACGTTCTCTACACCATGTGGAAAACACGTCCCACTTTAGGCTGTACAGTTTCCTGGTGGAAGGAGCCCTGGAGCTGAGTAGGGTCTCGAACACATCTGCTGACAGGCCATCCTCTAGGTACTGAGTCCCCCTCAGGGGACAGACCCAGAAGTTCCACAGCTCTGGCCGGGGGTGGAATATAGTGCCCCCTGCCTGCGACAGCAGATCCCTCATTAGAGGGACCTGCCACGGTAGGCCGTCCAGCATTGCTACAATGTCCGAGATCCGTACTTTGGTTGACCAGTAGGGTGCCACTAGAAGTAGGCTGATCCCTTCCCGGCGGACCCCCTCCAAGACTCCCGAGAGCAGAGCGATTGGGGGAAATGCATACAGACGTAGCCTCTGCCACGTTTGCATCATGGCGTCCAGCCCAAGCGGAGCTTGATGCGTAAGAGAAAACCACAGTGGACAGTGGGATGTCTCTCGAGACGCGAACAGATCCACTTCCACTGGGCCGAATCTCTTGCACATGGCTTCCACCACCTCTGGGTGGAGTCGCCACTCCCCGGGCCTCAGCCCCTGTCTCAACAGGATGTCTGCTCCCTGGTTCTGGTCCCCGGGGACATACATCGCTCCGAGAGACGACAGTTTCCCCAGACCACAGAAGGGTCTGGTGCACCAGTCTGCATAGAGAGCACGATCTCGGACCCCCCTGATGATTTAGATATGCGACAACTGCCATGTTGTCCGAGCATATCAGGACATGGTGGCCGCGGAGATCCGGAAAAAAGCTCCTCAGAGCCTTGAATACCGCCAGCAGTTCCAGGCAGTTGATGTGCCAGGAAGAATGCCGGGTCTCCCACGGACCTCTCGCAAAGCGGCTGTCCATGACCGTGCCCCAACCAGTGAGGGAGGCATCTGTTGAAACTGTTTTCCGGCAACATGATGCTCCCAGCACTGGCCCCTGGGACAGAAACCAAGGTTTCCACCATATGACGAAGGCATTTGCGCGTTACCCTGATCATACAGAACGGATTCCCCGTCGTGGAAAAACCCTTGGCTTTCAATCACCACTGTAAGGGTCTCATGTGCAGCAGGCCAAAAGGTATTACATTAGACGCTGCTGCCATGAGCCCCAGCAGTCTCTGAAACTGCTTAACAGTGAGGCTGCGGCCTAGATTCGCTCTGGAGACCGTCGTCCGTATGGATTTGTGCCTGCATCGTTGTGGAATCCCATACGTCTCCCAGGAACGTAGTCCTCTGGGAGGGCGTCAACACACTCTTCTTTGTGTTGATTTTCAGCCCCAAGCACCTGATGTGAGACAGAACGACATCTCGCACGACCTGGCCAGAATGAGCCAGTCGTCTATGTAATTTAGTATACGGATGCCCTGGAGTCTCAGTGGTGCCAGCGCTGCATCCATACGCTTTATGAAGGTGGGAGGGGAGAGGGCCAGGCCAAAGGGAAGAACCCGATATTGGTACGCTTCCCCCGAAAGCGAACCTCAGGAACTTCTTGTGACATGAAAGGATGGATAGATGGAAGTATGCGTCCTTAAGATCTATCGTGACGAACCAGTCCTCGAACTGGATCTGATTCATGATGGCTGGAATTGTGAGCATCTTGAACCTGAATCTCCTCAGAGAACGATTCAAGTGCCTGAGATCTATTATTGGAAGCAACCCCCCATCCTTCTTGGGAACTATGAAGTACTGGCTGTAGAACCCGGACTCCCTGTCTGGCCGAGGAATCCGTTCTATGGCTTCCTTGACAAACAGGGATTGTACTTTGTGTTCCATAACCCGAACCTGCTCTGGGCCGACTGTAATAATTTTACTCGGGCCCACCCAGGGACGCCAAGTAAGGTAGTGATTGGTACTCACGTCATCGCTGACGTTGTGATTTTTGGATCACACGTCACTTAAGTTGTGGTTATGAGTACATCAGATGATCACCTTCCCCATCTCTTAGTTTGGGACAATAGTCAATGTCTATTACTTTGAATGTATGAGAACACTCCAAATAGGAGGCTGTCCAATCATTTAGAATGAATGTAAAGGGAGGAGAGTTGGTCAGCTGATTTATCTGAAAGATTGGTGAGATTTCTAACTTGTAGAGTCTCTTCTGTATTATCAGCACAAGGAAGACACAACTGTAATAAAGTAGATTTTGTTAACAAAAGATAAACAAGAATAACACACAACTACTAAATTAATACAATGAATGATAAAGGAATAAAGTGCGTAAGATGACTTCTTCCACTGGTTGTGCTGGGTGACAAAATGGACTGCATTTGTATAGCGCTTTTAACAGACCAATGGCCATCCAAAGCACTTTACATATTGCCTCACATTCACCCATTTACATACCGACGGCGGTCGGACAAGGCAGTGGGGAAAGG
The DNA here is from genome assembly GCA_023029165.1 of Gobiocypris rarus. Lineage (NCBI taxonomy): Eukaryota > Metazoa > Chordata > Actinopteri > Cypriniformes > Gobionidae > Gobiocypris > Gobiocypris rarus. The sequence continues at coordinate 22,448,245 of CM040919.1, read as the reverse complement.
AGCTGGAATCCGTTTCAACAACCTTGAACACGAAGATCTGTGGGATGCTGATCTCCTGGAGCACCAAAGGGTCCTAAAATCTGGAACACGCAGATGAGGCCCTGAAGTAGGTGCAGAAGGTCCTTAATCTGGAACACGCAGATGGAGGAACCTTGAAGTGAAGGTTTGCTCTCCTGAGCCTAACCTTGTTGCAAATGTCTCTGTGTGTCTTCTGCCTCTTTGGGCCAGACACTCAGAATTTGGTCAATCCACTCTGGTCTCTCTAGCATGGAGACTCTGGGCATGCAGTAGTCTTCTCGCTGGACTAAAACGCTGAACGTAGTGTTGGTTTATGTCTCTTTCCTCACAGGCTGAAGGCTCAGAACGTTGTCGTATCCATTGCTGCCTCACAAGCTGTGACTCAGATCCTCGGATCTTGTGTTGTCTCTCTGGTTAAACCAGAGGCTCAGAATTTGGTTGCTCTGTCACAGTCTAATCCTCGCCGGACAGACTCAGAACATGGTGAACTGTTTGTCTCTCACGTGGGGAGACTCAGAACTTGGTGAACTGTTTGTCTCTCCCTAGGGGGGACTCAGAACTTGGTGAACTGTTTGTCTCCCCCTAGGGGGGGACTCAGAACAAGAAGTGTCTGTTGAAAGGGTACCTTTATCCTTTTCCGAATAGGAGGAGATTGCAATTTGGCGCTTCTCCATTCCAGTGTTGCTATTGGTTGCTGGCTTTAGAAGGGGGCACACAGTGTGGCCCACCCTTCTGTCCCCTGTGGAACTCATTTGCATACTGTACACAGTTAGAAGTCTTTAAAGTGTCTTTAATGTTTACCAATGCGTTTCTCACTTTCCAAACCACCATCAGAACACCCTTGGCAATATTGTAAACAAATAGACGTCAAAAATGATGGAAAAAAAATGAAATGTCATGCGTTCATTCATTTGATCATTAGCAGCTGAATCTGTGTACGATGTTGCATTACAAATAGCTGTCACTGAGAATACTTATTTCAATGAATATTTCACCCACTACTGTTGAGGTCCTGAGGAATGTTTATGGCCATCATAAAACCAGGCCATTAGGCATCAGTCTTTAGCTGGGTGAAGGTCTGAAACTGCATGTGGACCAATGAGAAGTCTTGTCCTTCCTGGGCTTGGACCCAGAGGTCTTCTTTTTGCCCTCTAAGAGGTGTCTGGCTGTTGTCTAGCATCTTTATCTGATGGCGTTGGACAGTTTGTTTGTGTTAGTCCAACAAGATACAATCAAAATGTAACAAACCTTTGTCCTTTGTTATGGGGAGAGAAGGGCCCAGTACTAAACTGGCCCTGGAATGTGCTGTCCACTACATGACCATCGTCCAGACCACCCCTCTGAAATTTGGGGGAGGGGAGCTGAACTGAAGTCTGTAACCCAGCTCTACAGTACGCAGGGCCCACGTAGATATATTCGGAAGGCATGACCATGCACCAAGATAATCTACTCAGGGAACCTGCTCTCGAGCTGCCCTCTCGAGGCTGGCCTCCGGTGTCCACCGAGCCTCTCTCCTGACACACTAAAGGCGCTTTCCGGTAGGGAGTAGTCGAGAACGATTTTCAGTGTGCGGACGCATTCGCTGCCCCGCCGCAGGTCTTTTTTGAGGCAGCTGAGTGGGAACACAGCACTGACAAACGACCTCGGTCGCTCCACCCCAGGGGGGACAGCTCTCAGTTGGCCGGCCGCAGCTAGGACCGCTTGGAGGAAGGCTTCTTCACTCCTCAGATCGACCTTAGGCTCCAAAGGCTTCCCACGAGAACGCCGCCTCCTTTGCCAAGCTCCCTTGGGAGGGGCGTGGGAGGCGACGCTCTCTTTTTGCACCTTCCGGTGCGAGGAGCTGGCAGATGGCCGAGGCTGCCCCTTTAAGGCATCCTTCCCCGAGGAACCAGTCAGACGACGGAGGTATTGCTGGAAAGCCGCCGACTGCTTTTTCACCTCCTGAAACCTCATGACGACAGAATGTACTGTGCCGCAGAAGAGGCCAGAAGGTGCTATCGGGGAATCCATGAGAAAGTGTTTATCTTTCTCCTTCATACTCGATAGATTAAGCCAAAGGGGTCTCTCCACACACACCATCCCAGCCATGGAGCGGCCGATGGCACGGACCGTCTCCTTGTTGATGTGGAGAGACAAGTCGGTAGCTTTCCTCAGCTCCGTAATGTTGTCCGGAGACGGACCTTCATCCTCGTCGAGCTCCTTGAGGAGGTCGGCCTGGTAGGCCTGCAACACTGCCATAGTATGCAGACAGCTACCAGCCCGCCTGAGGATGATAGCCAGACATCAGACTGACATTAACGTTGAGTCTCTGCAAGAAGGATGACCAAAGTCGTGATGTGAATTGGGGTCCACAATCAGACAATATCTTCGGGGAGTCCGTAGAACCGGAATACGTAGTTGCAGAGATGTTCAGCAGTCTCTAGAGCGATGGGTAGCTTAGGCAAGGGAATAAAGTGCGAAAACAACTATTGCGGAAGCAGCTGAGTTTATCGCTAAACGAGGGGATACCTCTACAATCTGGAACCTGTACACACAGATATATTTTCGCTCGCTGAGCACATCGACTGTCACTGAGCACTTGAGAGATTCGCTCTTTGTCAAGCGATCGGTAAAGCACACTATTTCAGTTTATATCAATGAATGCTCAATGTATTTGATGCACAGTAAACACTATTGTTAGGCGCGCAACTAAGAGCACTCTGTGCTCTCACACATTCAAAGAGATAGCGAGAGAGTCTTATACCACTCAGAACTGACGTGCTACATGCAAACAATATTCTTTATTGTATTTTCCTGTAAAATAACATCGTTCATGTGGAATTATTTAGCCTTTATGAACAAGAAGAAACTAATGCTCAAACGGCAATCTCATTGGCTGGCGCTCACCTATTACGGTCCCTGTTTTCATTTCAGCAAATCAGTTTGCGTGAACGCAGACAACATGCATGATTAATATTACTATTCATGAACCCAGCAGCTCATCATGCGGTTTATTTTTATTAGTAGTAGAATTCATAGTATTATTATCTTATCAGTATTATGTTTTTTTTTTCTTTTTTTTTTACAGAAACATTGAATGACCAACCATGTCTTAAGCTTCACCACCAATGTTTCCTCTAAGCTGCACGCGTGCGCGGCCGCGCACTTGTGATGCCTGGGCCGCGCAGAAAGAATAAAATGCCGTGCAGACGACAGACAAAATTAGGGGAGAAATCCATTTGATTGTAGTTTAAATGAGAAATAATTGCAGTGCTCTGTTCAACCGCTATAGAGTTAGTAGCGCTATAGCGCTAGAACCGGTGAATACGGTGGGTTTACAGATTTCATAGAGAATGATGGCGCGTGTGTGAGTCATGTTTGCAGTCCAAATAGCTCGATATGAGAGGCAACGTGAAACGCAAAGAAGTGAAATAAAACCTCATCATGTTCAAAAGAAGAGTGGCTTGATTAAGTGGTATAAATAACGGATGATGGGCACAGACAGCACGGTAACAAAACATTTGCAGTTACACACCAACATAACCCACCAGTGCACACTCAAACACCTCAGTAACACGTCAGTGTACATAATAGTATAGTGTGTTGGACTCGCATCAATTCCTCGAGTCCGCGTGTTCGTTGAATGAGGAGAGCAGGAACAAAATATAGTTTAACTCTTTTAATGAATAAGTAAGTCAGATGAAGATAGCATACAGAGCTCTGGGTCAGAACTGTCCCTGATTTACACAATCCTATGCAAGGTTTGTTCAGGAAGTCTGCGACAAACTTGCCTTTCCCTGACCCAATATTTATACACAAAAAATACATAAGTTGTCTTTCTTTGGGAGTCAGATGATTTTCTGGTCAGCTGTGCTTCGTTCACAACATCACCCTCCAATTTCCTGGACAAAAGACTGCTTCTTTGTTAACACATACACAAGCACTCTAAGAGCACAGCAAAATGCATAGCAAAACACTTTCTCATATGGATCTGTTATACCTACCACAACCTCTGGCTGTTGCTCTGGTGACTCTTATGTCCAACAGAAAGTACACATAGTCTTAAAGCAAAATCATTTCATAAGCTAATATTATCTTAAATTTACTATTGTTAATGATTAATTTCTACAAGCGTTGTTAGCAATAATGCACAAACAAATATTTATTCTCAACAATCCCCCTTTCGATCTCCTGAAACAGGAGATCGACCTCTAAAGTATCCTCTTCCTCATACTCTTCATTGCTTTCCATCAGCAGTGGCATCATATATTTTGGGGAAGCCTCCTTGCCCTCCACTGCTGTTACGATGAGCCTGTTACAGAGAGATCTAATACATGGTACACAACAACAACCACAGGCAACCAATATTCCTATGAAGGTTGCTGCGAGACGAGCAAAGACATCATAATTGCTTTCCATTTTCCAAATATATTCGTCATCCATTTTTCCAGTGGATTGTCTATACCTGAATGCTCATGCATAGTCTTAGATAGGGCCCTCAATCCTTCTAGGGCTCTGGTGACAGACCCATCTGGAGCTGTGTTATTGGGAATGAACGTACAGCATGAATCTCCAAACATTGCACACACACCCTTTTTCAGCCAACAGCATATCTAAAGCCATCCTGTTTTGAACTGCCATCAGTGACGTTGGAGCTAACTGTCCGCTAATCCCTCTACAGCATCTCTGGTCAAATTAGATAACCTTAACACATTGTAATGCACATAGTTTATTCTATCCACATTTTTATTAGGTGTCACTGGAAATAGAGCTGCAATGATTGGAATGTTTTCAAATCCTGCTGCTATCTGATCTGCTAATTTATATTCATTTGGGACTCCTCGGTATTCCAACTGCATCTATGTAGGTGGTGCTGTCTTTAGTCAAGTCAAATGCTCCCAGGTCCCTCTTACTTAACACATGTCTCTGTCTGCGTCTGTTAAGCTCTACTATACTTGCCTTACCTTCCAGTCTCTTAGTCACTTCTCCAATCAGTACAAGTGGTGCTCCCAACCTTACCATCGCACACATCCCTTTAGCCTTCTTTGGTATCCTTACAAACAACCTTCTATCACCACAATAGTAATACAATCCTGCTCTAGCCCATGGTCCTATTACATTCCCTGGATCCTGAACCACAATTTTACACCAAGTGGGGTCTATTTTCCCTAAATTGATCATTACATTTCTCCTGGTGAAGTTAAAACATGTATAGTTCCCGGTTGAGGTGTAAATGGACCTGTCCGTGTCTCATTATTTATCAATGGAAAGACTGATGCTAGAGTGGTACAGTTTGAAGGGGTTGCCTCATTGGTCAATTGTAACATGCATTGGTAACCCCATCTATCTTCAGGATATAGTGGAGCAGGTTCTATAAACAGAGTCGGTCTAGCCCTAGCACATCCTACACAATTTTCCATGTTCTGCTCTCTAGCTGTGTTAATTATCCATTCTAACCACAAATTTATTTCCCCATATCCCGTTGCTTTTTCAATTATGTCTTCAGGCTTTAATTTGGTATAATCAACAGTAATTACAAAATGTTCTCCTGACTGTGTCACATTTGGAGGTATTGGTTGTGTTATTATTGGCTGATTTATAAAATTTATCTTAATCAATGCTCCGATATCCCTGTCTGACATGTACACCCTATAATGAAATATGCAACATCTTTTTGAAAGATGATCTGTCTATTCTGTTCAGGGACAATGTCAGTGGGTTCTGTGATGCATGAAAATCTCTTTGGAATCCTATTCTTCCCCACCAGTCTCTATGTTCTTTACTCAAATAACGTAAGTCTGGCGTCCAAGCCCTGTGAATTTAGTCACTTGCCCCAGTTCTCACAGGCTCCTGTAATATAGGGTCCTGGATGAGATGGCCAATCTCCTTGCTCACACTTATCTATGAATGCTGGGGGAGCACAAAAATACACATCATACCCCTCCATGACCCATTTTTTCCTCCACAATTAATTACTTGACATAAGTCGAAAGTGAATGATGTAGTTGACCCCTTCTCATAATTTAGTTCTATGCCCCGTATCTTTCCAGGCAAAATTTTTCCCTTTACGCAGAATCTTATACTCTTGTGGTGCCCTTTTTCCTCTGTTATGCCCTCTTTCTCTCAGATATTCCATAAAAATATGACACCCATAATGATTAATGTCAATCCCACTACTATTCCTAATACTTTCTTATTTTCCCACAACACCATTTTTACACTCTTTTACACCTCTAAATAACCAAATGATAAGCATAAACAATAGTTTAGTACAAGTTAATATTACTCTCAAAATTAAAATGTTCTGTCTGTGAGTTTTTAGTCTGTTTGTTCTCTATCAAGTGTCTCTGTATCCTCCCCCTTTTGGTCCTGCAATTCCTGCAGGGCCACTCTTGTGTCCTCCAATGTCCTCGATGGTGGTTCTGCCGGTGCACAACACGTCCAATGGTACCACGTGTCCCCTTTGCCTTCTAACCTTACACTGTGTGATGTTCTCTCCGTTACCTTATGAGGACCAGTCCACCTTGGTTGATTCCACTTCCTCTTGAAGACCTTCAGGAGGACCCACTCTGCGGCCTGACCAAGTCCAGCCTTAGGATCTGGTGCCTGTGATCTGTCAGCAATCTGTTTTGAGAAACTTGAGACAAAAGATGTTAATTTATCTGTGACAGCATCCATCTGTATACAGATCCTGGACCTCTCCTTTCAACCTCGTAGCCTCTAAATCAGATGTGATTTTACCTTCCATTTCTACAGTCAGTTCACACACATGGGACTGCCCTTCAGTAATATAATCTGCCATGTTGATGCCTTCATGAGTAAAGGTCAAGTTCGGCCATGATAGGACTTTCAGGATCCTATCCTGTCTCAATGATGACATTGTGAATGCTGTTGAAGTCACATAAGCCATCACTGTGTGAGATGTCAAAATGGTTAATGCATGCCCCATGACTACATGTGCTGTTTTCTGCACAATTTTTGCCAAGCCTGCTGCATATCTTGTGCATGGATGCTCCTTTGCTCTGTTTTATCTAGCAATATACTCACATACATCAGAACTTTTCTTTTGCTATCAGCTTTCTGAAACAGCACTCCATTGACAGTTTGTTTTCCTCTGATACATCTAAATAGAATGGTTTGTCATAGTCAGGGGTGGCTAGTGTTGGACTCGCATCAATTCCTCGAGTCCGCGTGTTCGTTGAATGAGGAGAGCAGGAACAAAATATAGTTTAACTCTTTTAATGAATAAGTAAGTCAGATGAAGATAGCATACAGAGCTCTGGGTCAGAACTGTCCCTGATTTACACAATCCTATGCAAGGTTTGTTCAGGAAGTCTGCAACAAACTTGCCTTTCCCTGACCCAATATTTATACACAAAAAATACATAAGTTGTCTTTCTTTGGGAGTCAGATGATTTTCTGGTCAGCTGTGCTTCGTTCGCAACATCACCCCTCCAATTTCCTGGACAAAAGACTGCTTCTTTGTTAACACATACACAAGCACTCTAAGAGCACAGCAAAATGCATAGCAAAACACTTTCTCATATGGATCTGTTATACCTACCACAACCTCTGGCTGTTGCTCTGGTGACTCTTATGTCCAACAGAAAGTACACATAGTCTTAAAGCAAAATCATTTCATAAGCTAACATTATCTTAAATTTACTATTGTTAATGATTAATTTCTACAAGCGTTGTTAGCAATAGTGCACAAACAAATATTTATTCTCAACAATCTCTTTCGATCTCCTGAAACAGGAGATCGACCTCTAAAGTATCCTCTTCCTCATACTCTTCATTGCTTTCCATCAGCAGTGGCATCATATATTTTGGGAAGCCTCCTTGCCCTCCACTGCTGTTACGATGAGCCTGTTACAGAGATCTAATACATGGTACACAACAACAACCACAGGCAACCAATATTCCTATGAAGGTTGCTGCGGAGACGAGCAAAGACATCATAATTGCTTTCCATTTTCCAAATATATTCGTCATCCATTTTTCCAGTGGATTGTCTATACCTGAATGCTCATGCATTGTCTTAGATAGGGCCCTCAATCCTTCTAGGGCTCTGGTGACAGACCCATCTGGAGCTGTGTTATTGGGAATGAACGTACAGCATGAATCTCCAAACATTGCACACACACCCCTTTTTCAGCTAACAGCATATCTAAAGCCATCCTGTTTTGAACTGCCATCAGTGACGTTGGAGCTAACTGTCCCGCTAATCCCTCTACAGCATCTCTGGTCAAATTAGATAACCTTAACACATTGTAATGCACATAGTTTATTCTATCCACATTTTTATTAGGTGTCACTGGAAATAGAGCTGCAATGATTGGAATGTTTTCAAATCCTGCTGCTATCTGATCTGCTAATTTATATTCATTTGGGACTCCTTGGTATTCCAACTGCATCTATGTAGGTGGTGCTGTCTTTAGTCAAGTCAAATGCTCCCAGGTCCCTCTTACTTAACACATGTCTCTGTCTGCGTCTGTTAAGCTCTACTATACTTGCCTTACCTTCCATTCTCTTAGTCACTTCTCCAATCAGTACTAGTGGTGCTCCCAGCCTTACCATCGCACACATCCCTTTGTCCTTCTTTGGTATCCTTACAAACAACCTTCTATCACCAGAATAGTAATACAATCCTGCTCTAGCCCATGGTCCTATTACATTCCCTGGATCCTGAACCACAATTTTACACCAAGTGGGGTCTATTTTCCTAAATTGATCATTACATTTCTCCTGGTGAAGTTAAAACATGTATACCCCATATCCTGTTGCTTTTTCAATTATGTCTTCAGGCTTTAATTTGGTATAATCAACAGTAATTACAAAATGTTCTCCTGACTGTGTCACATTTGGAGGTATTGGTTGTGTTATTATTGGCTGATTTATAAAATTTATCTTAATCAATGCTCCGATATCCCTGTCTGACATGTACACCCCTATAATGAAATATGCAACATCTTTTTGAAAGATGATCTGTCTATTCTGTTCAGGGACAATGTCAGTGGGTTCTGTGATGCATGAAAATCTCTTTGGAATCCTATTTTTCCCCACCAGTCTCTATGTTCTTTACTCAAATAACGTAAGTCTGGCGTCCAAGCCCTGTGAATTTAGTCACTTGCCCCCAGTTCTCACAGGCTCCTGTAATATAGGGTCCTGGATGAGATGGCCAATCTCCTTGCTCACACTTATCTATGAATGCTGGGGGAGCACAAAAATACACATCATACCCCCTCCATGACCCATTTTTTCCTCCACAATTAATTACTTGACATAAGTCGAAAGTGAATGATGTAGTTGACCCCTTCTCATAATTTAGTTCTATGCCCCGTATCTTTCCAGGCAAAAATTTGTCCCTTTACGCAGAATCTTATACTCTTGTGGTGCCCTTTTTCCTCTGTTATGCCCTCTTTCTCTCAGATATTCCATAAAAATATGATACCCATAATGATTAATGTCAATCCCACTACTATTCCTAATACTTTCTTATTTTCCCACAACACCATTTTTACACTCTTTTACACCTCTGAATAACCAAATGATAAGCATAAACAATAGTTTAGTACAAGTTAATATTACTCTCAAAATTAGAATGTTCTGTCTGTGAGTTTTTAGTCTGTTTGTTCTCTATCAAGTGTCTCTGTATCCTCCCAGTTCCTGCAGGGCCACTCTTGTGTCCTCCAATGTCCTCGATGGTGGTTCTGCCGGTGCACAACCCTTTGCCTTCTAACCTTACACTGTGTGATGTTCTCTCCGTTACCTTATGAGGACCAGTCCACCTTGGTTGATTCCACTTCCTCTTGAAGACCTTCAGGAGGACCCACTCTGCGCCTGACCAAGTCCAGCCTTAGGATCTGGTGCCTGTGATCTGTCAGCAATCTGTTTTGAGAAACTTGAGATAAGAGACGTTAGTTTGTCATAGTATGGTTTGTATTGTAGTGGTTCACAGTCTGTCAAATGCAACCCAGCTGTTGGACCTGGAAATTGTCTTCCAGTCAGCAGTTCAAATGGTGTAAAGCCAGTTACCCTGTTCAATGAAGATCTTACAGCCATCAAAGCAATTGGTAACGCATTTAACCAGTTCAATTTAGTCTGTGCACAGATTTTAGCCAATTTTGTCTTTAGATTCAAATTCATCCGCTCGCATTTCCCTTGGGATTCTGGATGATAGACTGATCCAAGCTATGTTTCAGGCCTAGTACCTTTTCCACAGCTTGTAGATCTGCGTTCTTAAAGTGTGTACCATTGTCTGACCGAATTTTCCTAGGGAACCCATACCGAGGTATGTAATGATTGATCAAACATTTCACTACAGATTGACTATCTTCAGATTTTGTGGGCCATGCCTCAGGCCACCCAGTGAAACTATCCACCATGACCAGCATATATCTTTTCCCTTGGACCCTTTCACCCATGTCTGTGAAGTCAATGACCACCTCTTCTCCTGGGCCATTCCTCAATGGAAACGCACCCATGTGAGGTTTGATGGTAGATTTTATATTGTGTTGAACACACGTTGAGCACTCCCTAATGAAGGCTTCTAAGGTTTCCTTCATATAAGGATGCCACCAGTGTGCAAGAGCTCTCAACATCTGAGCCCTGCCAAAGTGAGCTAGGCCATGTGCCTCAGCTAGCAATGACTTCATCATGGCTGGTGGAATAACAGGTCGCCCATCTACAAACCTCCAGGCGTTGTTGCCTTTGATTGCCTCTCTTCGAGCCACATGGATTTCTCTTGTGGGGAGGCTGCCTCTTGAGCTGCAAAGATATGCTCCCATGTTAATGCTGGCAAGAGGTCAGTTACCTGTTGTTCAGAAGACAGAAGCTGGTGAGCTACATTATAATTAGCTGCTTGTTTTGCTGCCTCGCCTGCTGCCTGATTTCCCTTAGATGTAATTGTTTCATTTTTTTCATGTCCCTTGCACTTTATTACAGCTACCTGTTCTGGTAGTAAAATGGCTTCTGCTAACTGCTGCATTTCTACCTGATGCTTAATTGGCTGTTGTGCAGCTGTCATAAATCCTGCTCTTTTCCATTTAGTTAATTCAGTATGCACTGCCCCTACTCCATATGCTGAATCTGAATAAATGTTCACCTTTTATCTTTCCCCACTTCAACGCTTCAATTATAGCCATGACTTCTGCTCGTTGCGCTGACTGTTTTCCTATCAGCTTGTCTGCCACAACTGTCTCAAATCTGTCGCCCACTTTTCTGACCACTGCGTATCCTGCTTCTAATTCACCCTTATAATTTCTGTGACAGCATCCATCTGTAAACAGATCCTGGACCTCACCCTCCAACCTCATAGCTTCTAAATCAGGCCTGATTTTACCTTCCATTTCTACAGTCAGTTCACATACATGGGATTGCCCTTCAGTAATATAGTCTGCCATGTTGATGCCTTCATGAGTAAAGGTCAAGTTCGCCATGATAGGACTTTCAGGATCCTATCCTGTCTCAATGATGACATTGTGAATGCTGTTGAAGTCACATAAGCCATCACTGTGTGAGATGTCAAAATGGTTAATGCATGCCCCATGACTACATGTGCTGTTTTCTGCACAATTTTTGCCAAGCCTGCTGCATATCTTGTGCATGGATGCTCCTTTGCTCTGTTTTATCTAGCAATATACTCACATACATCAGAACTTTTCTTTTGCTATCAGCTTTCTGAAACAGCACTCCATTGACAGTTTGTTTTCCTCTGATACATCTAAATAGAATGGTTTGTCATAGTCAGTGGCTAGGTCAGCTGCTAATGCTAAAGCGGACTTGAGGTCAATGAACAATTGTTCAGCCTCCGTTGTCCAATCCAGTACAGCTTTTAGCTGTCTGGCTCCTTTATGCTGCACCAGCTGTCTCAGTGGCGCAGTTTTATCTGTATATGCAGGAATAAACTGCCTGCTGTATCCTGCCAACCCCAAAAATGACAACATATCTTTCACCGTGACAGGTTTTGGATGATGTAAAATGGCAGATCTATGCTGTGAAGAAATTCCTGCCCCTTCAGCTGACACTACTCTTCCGAGGAATGTGACCTGAGGTCTACACACCTGCAGTTTGGATTTACTAACCTTGAAACCTGACTGGTAAAGCTGTAGTAAAACTCTTCTTGTCGCCTCAACGCATGCCTCAGGTGTCTCTGCTGCGATTAGTAGATCGTCCACATACTGAATTAAAACTGTTCCTCAGGCATGTCACACTCCTGCAACATCTCCTCAATGTGTAGTTAAAAATCCCAGGGGATAAAATGAACCCCTGTGGAACTCTGCTATACCTGAACCTCTGTCCCTGAATGTGAAAGAAAATAAATCTCGTAGGTGTTCTGCCAGTGGTAAACAATAAAAAGCATTCGCCAAATCTATACATGTAAACCACTTCTGTTCTGGTCTAATAGTAGTTAGTGCAGTGTACGGGTTGGGCACAGGAAGAGTAGGTGTTTTTATAACTGCATTTATGCGCCTTAAATCATGTGCCATTCTATACTTTCCTGTATTTTGTTTTTCTACAGGTAGAATTGGCGTGTTCCATTCAGAGCTAGAAGGTTCCAGTACACCTGCCTGAATCAGGCCTTGAATGGTGTCTGCAATACCCTCTTCAGCCTCTGGTTTATGGGGATACTGGGACTGCCAAATTGGTACATCACATGTCAATTCAAAACTCACTGGTTTCATAGATCTACACCACCCCACATCCGTGGGTCCTGAAGACCATAGGTCCTGTGGCAGTTCCTCAATCATGGTGTCAGCCAGGTCATGATCAGTTTTTCTCTACCATGCCATCTTGTGACCCATTTGTGTTGCAGTGTCACTGCATTTTTAGTGATCTTATTAATTCTGTATCCCTTTGTTTTGGAGAATACTGTACCCCAGGAATTTGAGTGTTTAGCCAATCAGTCGCATCTAGCATGCGCTTTGTCATTGGGCCCAGATCTTTAGCCTGATGCTCTGGGTGAATGGCTAACGTGATGTGAGGCCAAGCCTCCTTATGCATCATGTACCATTCTTCCTGTTCAAGTGTCAATTGCACAATTCCTACTACTCCTTCTGGGCCTACTAGTATCCCTGTACATTCAATTTCCCATTCTTTACCCTCTAAGTCTCTGTTAAATTCTTCCTGATACCATTCATGTTGGTTTCTATCATAAAATAAAGTTACATGTGGGGTCGTGTGGAGGCATGTATGGAGCAATGTTCAAAACCCACGGCTTCCAGAGCGAGTACAGCTCAAGCAGACCCTGCTCTTCCCTAGCCTCAGGATACAATTCACCCCAATAGATGTCTGCCCCTCTGGATCTTTGGCATCTGACAATAGCCATTGTCCACTTGTGTTTCCATGGGGAGTCAGTGAGCAGTTGACCATCTTTCCCCTTTGAACTTGACTATCACTCCTCAGAACTGCAAAGGATTGAAGCTCCTAGTTTGATCAATAAGTCTCTCCCAGCAGGTTGGTTGGTGCTGATTGAGATAACAGAAAACAGTGGTTAACAGTCTGTTGTTGCACTGTACAGATAGAGGTTTAGAAAATGACAGTCTTTCACAAGCCCCAGAGAAACCCATCACCCTCGTGGTTTTGTCAGAAATCAATGTGTGGTCCATGTGGATGTTTAAGGTTGAAAATGTGGCTCCTGTGTCAACCACAAAGTTCAGACGGTCTTTGTTGACCTCCATACTGAGCAGGGTTCCTCCTAGCCCTGCTCGGTCTCTCTGTGGGCTGTGTCAATAATAGTCCAGCTCAGCTTCCTCCGCCTCCCAAACTTGGTATTGGGTGCCTGTCTGTCTGGAGCTAAAGCTGCATGCGGTGCTGTGTACTGAACTGTAGGTGGGGCATAGAAAGCCCTGCCTCTTGGTGCTCCTCTACCTCTTGCTGGGGTTCCCTTCCTCTCTGGGCTGTCTGTGCCTGAGGACACTCTCTGGCAAAATGACCCATCTGGCCGCAGGAGAAACAGTGACCACTCTGCCTTCCCACTCTGCCACCTCGGTTGCCCATGCTCATCATGCCCCTCACACTATAACCCACACTTGGCTGCTGCCAGATTTGACGAGCTCTAGGTTGAGCCATGACATGAGAATTAACCTCTGGCCATGCTGATTGATCAATTATTGTAGTTGGATATTGAACCAACTGTTTTGGTTTCTCTTTTGTTTTCATTGATTTTTTGTCTGGCTTCACCTAACTGCAATTTAAAGAGCTGAGCTTTTAATTCTTCCAGCTCTGTTTGTTTAATCTTAGATTTTTCAAGAGCCCTGGTCATGTGATGTATCAAATGTCTCTCCCAGATTTGTGTTTCACTTCCTGGTATGTCAGGATTGTCTTTTAAGGCTGCTTTCACACTCTCAGTGGTCCCATCCAGTACTGCTACTCTAAACATTTCCTCATGTACCTTTTCTGAGTGTGGGTGCACACCTGTATGGGCCTCCCATTCCTCCTTACACCTCATCAGAAAAGCTGCTGGGTTCTCTCCTACTTTAGGTGAAAATCGAACATTATGGAGAGCCCCAAGGGTGCAGGAAACAACTTCCTTATTGCGTTTCCCATTTAGTGGATACTGAACTATACCTCACATCAGATCTGGAATTTATGGTTCCTGCAGCTGTCTCAATTTCTATCAATTGTCCGGCCGTAATTACTTGTCCTAATAAGGCTCTCATATCCCCAAGGGCCAGTTTGTGACCCTGGGTTAAAGTGAGCATTTTATTCAACCATTTGCCACCTCCTCAGTGATGTGTGGTAATTTGTTTAAAATAGCACCCATGTCTGTGAAAGTCCAAGCCTGATATTCCTCCTGACCATTTCTAACCACTAGAGGGAAGTTGGTTACTGGTCCCTCTCTGGATTCCTGCTGTTGTCTATTCTTGCTCCTTGTATAATATTCTGACCTAAGTGGTCCCTGTACTTGCATTTTTCCTTCTATTATTATCTCCAGTTCCTGTGTATCATGATCTCCTTCTCTGTCCCTAACTGTTCTCTCCTCCTCTCTTTCCTGTATCATACTTTCCATATTCATTGGTTGTGGACGCCCCTAGATACCCCTGTCTGCTCCCAAGGTCTGATCCTGTCTTCCAATTTTTCTTAGCTGACCACGTACATCTGTTCAATAACTCATCAGATTCCTCATGAATCCACTCTCTCCCCATATTATCTGCCTTACTTCCTTGTTTATTGGCTTTGTCACTTCCCTCTCCCTGATAACTGTGTTCTGACATCACACTATTTCCTCCATCTGCTCCATCTAGTACTTCCTCACCTAGTTCTGGAGAATCCTCTCTGTCTCCCTTTTTCTGACTTCTAAGTGTCCTCCTTTCACCTGCCATTGTCTTGCTCCTCCACCCTTAGTAACATCCAGCATTCCTCCATCTACATCATATACTGGAACCTGACAGTGAACTCCTCCTCCTGATAGAGTGGTGGCGCTGTAGGTAAAACTGTATATATTGACTTACACTCTGTCTGTTTTCTGATTTCCTCTGCAGATATTTTGTTCTGCTTTTGCGTCTTCCTCTTTTCTAAATTATCTAGAGCTGCAGCTGCTAAGGTCAAATTATGCCACTTAGCAAAATTGTTCTGCAGTGTCTCTTCCTCATTCTTCCACTTTCTTTTTTTAACACTTTTTTTCTCTTGCTGCCTGTGCGCATTCAATTTGTCATGACTGACTTTCTCTGTTTTTTTAAAAGAACAGACAAATCTATTTTACTACTATCCTCTAAATTATTTATCTTTTGAACTCTTCATACAGAATGTTTATTTCTTTTATCTTTTATCCCTCCTTTTTGATTCAATTCCACTTATCACTTGTGCTGAAATATCTTCCCACTGGGTTTTTAATGGACCATATTTCTCACACTCTATATCAAATTCTCCATTCTGACTCCCTTGTATAGTATTCTGTTGATTTTATATATTTTTATTTATTTTTATAGTTCCGTATGTGACTGATGTGGGTGTTTTCTCTATGTGGGCTCTCACAAGTTTCCCCTGATCGCCCTAGAACACCTTCTTTTAGTGGGCACTTTCCTATGTGGGTTCTCACCTCGTCCCCCCAGCGGATATACCACCAAGGTTACTCGGATCACCCGTAATTTTAGTGCCTTCTTTTAACCAGTCACACACAGCACCCTCCCTGTCATATAATATTTCTTTCTTTGTATATAACAATTTATCCTTTTATTTTTATTATTACTTTATCACTTTATTACTTTTATTATATCTATATAATTAATTTAAATGTTTTATTTATTATATTATTTATTATATATCTATTATATTATTTATTTATCTCTTTTTTTTTTAAATCCTTCCTAACTTCTTTTTCTAAACTTTCACCTTCCTCCTATAATCTTTTATTCGACTATACTCACGCACACACTTTTATCATATTTTATCTTTTCTATTTTTTAGTTTGTACTACTGTACTTTTCTGAATGCAATCTTTAGGGTCGGACCGTGTGGTAGATTTCTCACCCCACTCCCTGGGATCTTCCCCAGGTACCTTTATTCACTGTCAGTGACATAGGCCCCCAGCCCTTTGGCCCTGGCCCAAATCTTTGTGTCCTCAGACACTGCGCCCTGACGCTTAATTACTTTGTGTCCCAGACACTGCGCCCTGACGCTATTTTTATATTTTATACTTTCTTCATATGACTTATCCACACATAAAAAAATGTTTCAATCACTTCACCACTCTTGACATCATAATTTAGAAAATAGCCAATTGCAGACTTTGATATAGAAAACAGGTGTCTGCTTACCTTTCTTTTGGTTCAGGCCGGCCTGATGTCAAGAGAAGATCAGAGATTGTCCACTCCTCGGACTCCCCTCACACGATCGGGTCACCAATTGTTGGACTCGCATCAATTCCTCGAGTCCGCGTGTTCGTTGAATGAGGAGCAGTCCAACAGAAAGTACACATAGTCTTAAAGCAAAATCATTTCATAAGCTAACATTATCTTAAATTTACTATTGTTAATGATTAATTTCTACAAGCGTTGTTAGCAATAATGCACAAACAAATATTTATTCTCAACAAGTGTAAGCCTAATAAAGAATGGATGTCACAAGGATTGTTTAGGCATCCTTGCCATTAAACAATGGCGGCAGCGAAGAGCGGCGAAGGTATCTGCGCGTACTGTGTTCACAGCTGGGCAAAATGGATCTAATTCCAATTCCTCTTTATCTGACTCCATTTTATTATAATTTAGAATTTAGATTAGAATGCCAATTTGGTTATTTGGTCATTTATGTTTAATAGTTAGACACACATTTAATTATTCCGTTTAACCCTTTGTGGAAAGTACCCATTCATGATCTCATAGAGATCGTTAATAATTCCAGAGTAAGTCAGAATAAATCAAAATGTAACAATTTATTAAACAGTCAGGTATAATTCCAATTACATAATCAATTCAAAGATCCTCAAAACATCGAATACTCTTAAGTAAAGAGATGCGTTCCTGACTTTCCATAGGTTACGTAACGCTGGACACAACGTTACGGGCGAATCTGATTACAATATTGCGCCCTGACTCTTCTGCTACACTGCCTTAAGTATTCAGACCTGACAATAACTTCTTTCAAATGGTAACATATGTTAACAGACCTGTATTGACAAAAGACCAAATGGTTGAAAGCCACACCTACCATACTATGCAACATCTCTTTAAACTCTTAAAACCATTGTTATCTTCTTGAATATTTCTGTGGGGATGAGATATTTGTACCAGTCGCACTAAGACATTTCCAATGATATCAAACACATATATATTGTTTAGTATTTGTTCATTTTTAGATCATATAGATTTTGGGTATATTTTCAATGGTCACAGCCTGAGGGGAAGTAGGATGGGGGGAGAGATAAATACATGTAAATTAGAGCCATTCTAAGTTGATTCACTCAGTGTGATGTCGTCTGCAAAAAGTATCCATTGTCCTCAACCAGACAAACCGGCATTACTTTTTAAAGCCTTTCAGTCCGCCTCTTGGTCCATTGGGTCAAACTCAAGTGGATCCCATGGGATCATAATTAGATGTTGGTTGATATCTTTTGAGATGTAAGTTGTCTTTGTAATGTAAGCAGCTGTAGGGACCTTCTTAGGGCTCTGTGTTCACCGGCTGGACACCCAGTCTCATCAGGTGTCTGTAGTTTGAGTTCAGCAGGTGGATTAGTGTCTTTCAGGTGTTCTACCTGTGGTAGAAGTTCAGCACATCATGTGGGCATCGATTCATAGAGTCAGTCTCGGACCTTGTGACCTGTTCAGTTAACGTGTCACTCCTTCATGGAGAACTTTCTGCTTCTGTAGCACCTTTCCGATGATAATCTGAACCTCCTTGTCCAATCCTCTCACCTCCAACGGTGCGGTTATCTGGGTAGACTTCCATAGGAGGAAGGCTCCTTTGTAGTTACACGCCATTTGGTGCATGACACCTGAAAAGCATCTTAATGACCTCTTAACGACTGAACACTGGTGAACTTGAAGTCATAAGGAACACAAAATGCAGCAAAAAACGATACATAAAAGTAGGTTCATGTCAGATTGGCGATTGCGATTGGTACATCTTCTCTCAAGTGTTTTTCAAGGTCATAAATGGTAGGGTGGTCTCATTTTATCATCTAATTCTTCACTATCACTGTGGTGGTAGTGCAATCTAAGTATTCTTGGTCTGAATCACTCAAGGAAAAGCAGCAAAAAATCAGTTCAATTTATATATTTAAATATATGATATGCATCAATAAACCATATAAGAATAACAACAATTCAATCACAATTATGAAGGTGTATATCGGTATATAATAACCACTGTGTTTGTTCAGGAATCCCTATGTTATTAATGCAGATCTAAATATGATTATTCATACAATAATGGGGATTGTGTATTCCTGGTAACAGAGTGTGTGTGTGTGTGTGTGTGTGTGTGTGTGTGTACTTGTCTACCTATCTAACAGGGGATCTTGGTGTCGTTACACACTCACTAACAGGGACCTCTGAGCCAAGAGGGGACATTTTCCAGGTCCCCTGTTGGTCATGCTTTAAATCATGTTAAAATCAAGTAAAAACTAAAAATTTCATATTTTTAAATGGTTGACCAAGTAGGGACCTACAGATGTGTGTGTTTACATCATGTTAAACTCAAGAAAAACATTTTAGTGAATTTTTAAAAAATTTTGACCAAGTGGGGACCTATGTGTGTGTGTGTTTAAGGCCATTCTCAGCAGCGCCCTGTAGGCTGGAGCAGGAACTGTAATGGCCCTTAAACACACGTCGTTCACACACACTCTATTGTTTGAATGGCCTGCTGGCCCAGAGAGGCTCTGCTGTTTAACAGGCTGCTTACTAACGGAACAAGTATTACACATATATCTGTTTACTAGATACCCTGACTAGTACAAACTTTGCATTACATTAAAATTACATGCTACACAGGATCCAAGAAAAATAATAAAAATCTAAACAACCAGGATGTACAAAGAAATATATCTGCAATCAAAATGTGTGTCCTCAGTTTCTACAAATAAAATACATATATTTTTATTATTATGCCTATATTTATCAAAATAAACAGAAAATGGTACAAACTTTGCATCTAAAGTTCTTTTAAACAAGTGTAAACATAGACATTATTAAAAACATTGGTAACACTTTACAATAAGGTTGTATTAGTTAACATTAGTTAACGCATTAGTTAACATGAACTAACCATGAACAACATCTCTATTCAGCATTAGTTAATCTTTGTTAATGTTAGTTAATATAAATACAGCTGTTCATGTTAGTTCACAGTGCATTAACTAATGTTAACAAGATTTTTTTAATGCATTAGTAAATGTTGAAATTAACATTAACAAAGATAAATAAATGCTTTATAAGTGCAGTTCATTATTAGTTCATGTTAACTAATGCATTAACTAATACAACCTTATTGTAAAGTGTTACCAAAACATTTTATTTTAGCTCAAGTATTTCTATAAATAATGTGTGACTTTTGCCTCATGTAAAATGTGCCGTAAAAGGCCCACCTTGCCACCTTATACATTTATGAGTTTTTAAACAAACAACTTTTTTTTATTAATGATTTACCAAATGGCTCTGGTCTCCTGTTAGATAGTAAACCACAACGCCTGTGTGTTTGCTTTGACATTTCTTACCATCTCAAACACACTGTAAAGATTTAGAGTTTTTATAGCAATAACTGAGTTTTAAGGGTTAAATCAAGCAGAAATCTCTCTCTAATGTATTAATTACAGGTCATCATTGAATATTAATTATGTTAAACACACACTGACTCTGGTCCCTGTTAGATAGTAAACCACAACGCCTGTGTGTTTGCTGTGACATTTCTTACCATCTCAAACACACTGTAAAGATTTAGAGTTTTTATAGCAATAACTGAGTTTTAAGTGGTTAAATCAAGCAGAAATCTCTCTCTAATGTATTAATTACAGGTCATCATTGAATATTAATTATGTTAAACACACACTGACTCTGGTCCCCTGTTAGATAGTAAAACACAACGCCTGTGTGTTTGCTTTGACATTTCTTACCATCTCAAACACACTGTAAAGATTTAGAGTTTTTATAGCAATAACTGAGTTTTAAGGGTTAAATCAAGCAGAAATCTCTCTCTAATGTATTAATTACAGGTCATCATTGAATATTAATTATGTTAAACACACACTGACTCTGGTCCCCTGTTAGATAGTAAACCACAACGCCTGTGTGTTTGCTGTGACATTTCTTACCATCTCAAACACACTGTAAAGATTTAGAGTTTTTATAGCAATAACTGAGTTTTAAGGGTTAAATCAAGCAGAAATCTCTCTCTAATATATTAATTACAGGTCATCATTGAATATTAATTATGATAAACACACACTGACTCTGGTCCCCTGTTAGATAGTAAACCACAACGCCTGTGTGTTTGCTTTGACATTTCTTACCATCTCAAACACACTGTAAAGATTTAGAGTTTTTATAGCAATAACTGAGTTTTAAGGGTTAAATCAAGCAGAAATCTCTCTCTAATGTATTAATTACAGGTCATCATTGAATATTAATTATGTTAAACACACACTGACTCTGGTCCCCTGTTAGATAGTAAACCACAACGCCTGTGTGTTTGCTTTGACATTTCTTACCATCTCAAACACACTGTAAAGATTTAGAGTTTTTATAGCAATAACTGAGTTTTAAGGGTTAAATCAAGCAGAAATCTCTCTCTAATATATTAATTACAGGTCATCATTGAATATTAATTATGATAAACACACACTGACTCTGGTCCCCTGTTAGATAGTAAACCACAACGCCTGTGTGTTTGCTGTGACATTTCTTACTATCAAAACACACTGTAAAGATTTAGAGTTTTTATAGCAATAACTGAGTTTTAAGGGTTAAATCAAGCAGAAATCTCTCTCTAATGTATTAATTACAGGTCATCATTGAATATTAATTATGTTAAACACACACTGACTCTGGTCCCCTGTTAGATAGTAAACCACAACGCCTGTGTGTTTGCTGTGACATTTCTTACTATCACAAACACACTGTAAAGATTTAGAGTTTTTATAGCAATAACTGAGTTTTAAGGGTTAAATCAAGCAGAAATCTCTCTCTAATGTATTAATTACAGGTCATCATTGAATATTAATTATGTTAAACACACACTGACTCTGGTCCCCTGTTAGATAGTAAACCACAACGCCTGTGTGTTTGCTGTGACATTTCTTACTATCACAAACACACTGTAAAGATTTAGAGTTTTTATAGCAATAACTGAGTTTTAAGGGTTAAATCAAGCAGAAATCTCTCTCTAATGTATTAATTACAGGTCATCATTGAATATTAATTATGATAAACACACACTGACTCTGGCCCCTGTTAGATAGTAAACCACAACGCCTGTGTGTTTGCTTTGACATTTCTTACCATCTCAAACACACTGTAAAGATTTAGAGTTTTTATAGCAATAACTGAGTTTTAAGGGTTAAATCAAGCAGAAATCTCTCTCTAATGTATTAATTACAGGTCATCATTGAATATTAATTATGTTAAACACACACTGACTCTGGTCCCCTGTTAGATAGTAAACCACAACGCCTGTGTGTTTGCTTTGACATTTCTGACCATCTCAAACACACTGTAAAGATTTAGAGTTTGTATAGCAATAACTGAGTTTTAAGGGTTAAATCAAGCAGAAATCTCTCTCTAATGTATTAATTACAGGTCATCATTGAATATTAATTATGTTAAACACACTGACTCTGGTCCCCTGTTAGATAGTAAACCACAACGCCTGTGTGTTTGCTGTGACATTTCTTACCATCTCAAACACACTGTAAAGATTTAGAGTTTTTATAGCAATAACTGAGTTTTAAGGGTTAAATCAAGCAGAAATCTCTCTCTAATGTATTAATTACAGGTCATCATTGAATATTAATTATGTTAAACACACACTGACTCTGGTCCCCTGTTAGATAGTAAACCACAACGCCTGTGTGTTTGCTTTGACATTTCTTACCATCTCAAACACACTGTAAAGATTTAGAGTTTTATAGCAATAACTGAGTTTTAAGGGTTAAATCAAGCAGAAATCTCTCTCTAATGTATTAATTACAGGTCATCATTGAATATTAATTATGTTAAACACACACTGACTCTGGTCCTGTTAGATAGTAAACCACAACGCCTGTGTGTTTGCTGTGACATTTCTTACTATCACAAACACACTGTAAAGATTTAGAGTTTTTATAGCAATAACTGAGTTTTAAGGGTTAAATCAAGCAGAAATCTCTCTAATGTATTAATTACAGGTCATCATTGAATATTAATTATGTTAAACACACACTGACTCTGGTCCCCTGTTAGATAGTAAACCACAACGCCTGTGTGTTTGCTGTGACATTTCTTACTATCACAAACACACTGTAAAGATTTAGAGTTTTTATAGCAATAACTGAGTTTTAAGGGTTAAATCAAGCAGAAATCTCTCTCTAATGTATTAATTACAGGTCATCATTGAATATTAATTATGTTAAACACACACTGACTCTGGTCCCCTGTTAGATAGTAAACCACAACGCCTGTGTGTTTGCTGTGACATTTCTTACTATCACAAACACACTGTAAAGATTTAGAGTTTTTATAGCAATAACTGAGTTTTAAGGGTTAAATCAAGCAGAAATCTCTCTCTAATGTATTAATTACAGGTCATCATTGAATATTAATTATGATAAACACACACTGACTCTGGCCCCTGTTAGATAGTAAACCACAACGCCTGTGTGTTTGCTTTGACATTTCTTACCATCTCAAACACACTGTAAAGATTTAGAGTTTTTATAGCAATAACTGAGTTTTAAGGGTTAAATCAAGCAGAAATCTCTCTCTAATGTATTAATTACAGGTCATCATTGAATATTAATTATGTTAAACACACACTGACTCTGGTCCCCTGTTAGATAGTAAACCACAACGCCTGTGTGTTTGCTGTGACATTTCTTACTATCACAAACACACTGTAAAGATTTAGAGTTTTTATAGCAATAACTGAGTTTTAAGGGTTAAATCAAGCAGAAATCTCTCTCTAATGTATTAATTACAGGTCATCATTGAATATTAATTATGTTAAACACACACTGACTCTGGTCCCCTGTGAGATAGTAAACCACAACGCCTGTGTGTTTGCTTTGACATTTCTTACCATCACAAACACACTGTAAAGATTTAGAGTTTTTATAGCAATAACTGAGTTTTAAGGGTTAAATCAAGCAGAAATCTCTCTCTAATGTATTAATTACAGGTCATCATTGAATATTAATTATGATAAACACACACTGACTCTGGTCGCCTGTTAGATAGTAAACCACAACGCCTGTGTGTTTGCTTTGACATTTCTTCCATCTCAAACACACTGTAAAGATTTAGAGTTTGTATAGCAATAACTGAGTTTTAAGGGTTAAATCAAGCAGAAATCTCTCTCTAATATATTAATTACAGGTCATCATTGAATATTAATTATGTTAAACACACACTGACTCTGGTCCCCTGTTAGATAGTAAATCACGACGCCTGTGTGTTTGCTTTGAAATTTCTTACCATCTCAAACACACTGTAAAGATTTAGAGTTTTATAGCAATAACTGAGTTTTAAGGGTTAAATCAAGCAGAAATCTCTCTCTAATGTATTAATTACAGGTCATCATTGAATATTAATTATGATAAACACACACTGACTCTGGTCCCCTGTTAGATAGTAAACCACAACGCCTGTGTGTTTGCAGTGACATTTCTTACTATCACAAACACACTGTAAAGATTTAGAGTTTTTATAGCAATAAATGAGTTTTAAGGGTTAAATCAAGCAGAAATAGCTCTCTAATGTATTAATTACAGGTCATCATTGAATATTAATTATAATAAACACACACTGACTCTGGTCCCCTGTTAGATAGTAAACCACAACGCCTGTGTGTTTGCTGTGACATTTCTTACTATCACAAACACACTGTAAAGATTTAGAGTTTTTATAGCAAAAACTGAGTTTTAAGGGTTAAATCAAGCAGAAATAGCTCTCTAATGTATTAATTACAGGTCATCATTGAATATTAATTATGATAAACACACACTGACTCTGGTCCCCTGTTAGTAAAACACAACGCCTGTGTGTTTGCTTTGACATTTCTTACCATCTCAAACACACTGTAAAGATTTAGAGTTTTTAGACCCTGATTACATCTGTATTTAGTGAACTATATGTGTATAGGTAGATGTGTATAAGTGTATGCAGCACTCCAAAAAAGCAATACCTGGTCTAGCAATTTAATATCATTACTCTTGCAGCACACTTGTAAATGCATCATCACTTTGGTTTATTTAACTAATGCATTAACTAACCTGAACTAACCATTGTTCATAATACATTAATTTGCAGTGTATTAATCTTGTTCATTTGAGCTCATCAAATTACAACTGTTTAGTGTTAGTTTTAACATCATACCACCAAACCTGTGCCTAAACTTACCCGTATCCCATCTCAATATCAGCAAAAGCGTTTTGCAATACAATATGTACACAATAAATACATTGTGCAATTTTTTGATGTAAGTACACAGTATAAGGCCACCTCATATAAAGCAGGACTCAACACTGTAATGCAACAATACAGGGGAAAATGGCTAAATAAAATTCATTTTGCAGCATCATCCATTAGACAACGGGATGAAACAGGGTTACAGGAGCTCATTGTATTTAAAATTTTAATTTTATTATCCTTCTCTTAAAACATTCATAAAACCTCCTTGTTTCACAGAATCCTGATTTAGTTTAAGCCAAGATTATGCCTTAGTTCAATTAGGAATTGCCTGCAAAACAATTGCAATGACATTTTAAGATATACTTAAAGATAAAACAGCTCAAACATGCATTTTAGTCTGAGAATAGACTCAAGCCACTCAAGCCTGGCTTGAGAATAGACTCAAGCCATGTTGCACTACCCCCCACTACACTCGCAGGCAATTTGCATTTCAATGAAGAGTGGCTTCCAAGGACAGCATGTCACAGCCACAGACACATTTAGGCCAGACTATAAGAGTTTCACCTTTGACCAAAATATACATAAACTTATAAGCCATCCTATCTACTTAAACTTAATTTACTTAACTTACTTGCGCTTGTATTTAAAAAAAAAAAATTCAGATGTGGTATAAAGGTTAAGTTAAACTATCCTAAATAAGCTTCCCATGTTAATGAATAAATAATCTTTCATAATTTAATATGTTTTTGTGCTCCAAGTAACAATGCAGCATTTAACTTTAAAATTCTTATAAAAATGTAAATGGTTTATCCGTAAGTAATTTATCATTATTGAGGAAAATTGAGTCCTGCAAATTCATTTCTCATTGTTTCTTATTATTAAATAGTGAATACATTTTTATCTCAATACCTTCTTAAAAGGCTGTATCATCCCGTAGTTTGATATTATTTTTAACCTTTTCTTTATTAATATTAACATGTGTTGTCTGGCATTGTTATAGATTTGGGTTCTGTGCTCTTTTTAAAATACATATAGTCAAAAATAAGTATAATGTTATGTTATACTAAGTAAGGTAAAGATGTCCTTATTCAATTTAAATGTTTAAAACTGGAACTCAATTTAAAACCAATCCACTACCCTTGTTTTGAACTGTCTGTTTGCTTTCAATCACAGGGAAATCTGCAGAACTGTACCAATAGTAATGGTGGTTAATTGTGGCTTATCCAAAGGCAAAATATAGGTTAACTGTATATTGTGATCAATGTGAAGTGGATTAGCAACACTGGGTCGCACTTTATATTAAGTGTCTTTAACTAGTATGTACTTGCATTGAAATTAATAATTTGATATAATGCACTTATTGTGCACAAACATGTTTTTACATTGTACTTATATTTTAAAAATACCTGTACTTACCCATACCACCAAACCTGTGCCTAAACTTGTGTATCCCATCTCAATATCAGCAAAAGCGTTTTGCAATACAATATGAAAACAATAAGTACATTGTACTTATTTTTGGTGAAAGTACAAAGTAGTTAAGGCCAACTCATATAAAGCAGGACTCAACACTGTACTCTCTTAAAAATAAAGGCGATGCCATAAAATAACCATTTCTGGATCACTGAAGAACTGTTTTGTGAAAGTTTTTTTTAAAGAAACATTTTTGTTTTTTTCTAACCATTTTATAGTCTTAGGAAACTTTCTGAACTACAACGAACATTTTGTGCAATGGAAAGGTTCTTCGGATATTAAAGGTTTTTCATGGAACCATACATACTGCCAAAGAACCATTATTTTTAAGACTAAATAGCTTAAGCTTACTCAAGCCTGGCTTGAGAATAGACTCAAGCCGTGTTAATCTACCCCCCACTACATTCGCAGGCAATTTGCATTTCAATGAAGAGTGGCTTCCAAGGACAGCATGTCACAGTTTCACAGACACATTTAGGCCAGACTATAAGAGTTTCACCTTAGACCAAAATATACATAAACTTATAAGCAAAACAGAAGCAATCTCACAGGCGCCATAATTTACTATCTAACAGGGGACCAGAGTCAGTGTGTGTTTAACATGATCACTATTCAATGATGACCTGTAATTAATATATTAGAGAGAGATTTCTGCTTGATTTAACCCTTAAAACTCAGTTATTGCTATAAAAACTCTAAATCTTTACAGTGTGTTTGTGATAGTAAGAAATGTCACAGCAAACACACAGGCGTTGTGGTTTACTATCTAACAGGGGACCAGAGTCAGTGTGTGTTTATCATAATTAATATTCAATGATGACCTGTAATTAATACATTAGAGAGAGATTTCTGCTTGATTTAACCCTTAAAACTCAGTTATTGCTATAAAAACTCTAAATCTTTACAGTGTGTTTGAGATGGTAAGAAATGTCACAGCAAACACACAGGCGTTGTACTATCTAACAGGGGCCAGAGTCAGTGTGTGTTTTATCATAATTAATATTCAATGATGACCTGTAATTAATATATTAGAGAGAGATTTCTGCTTGATTTAACCCTTAAAACTCAGTTATTGCTATAAAACTCTAAATCTTTACAGTGTGTTTGAGATGGTAAGAAATGTCAAAGCAAACACACAGGCGTTGTGTTTTACTATCTAAAAGGGGACCAGAGTCAGTGTGTGTTTATCATAATTAATATTCAATGATGACCTGTAATTAATACATAAAAGAGAGATTTCTGCTTGATTTAACCCTTAAAACTCAGTTATTGCTATACAAACTCTAAATCTTTACAGTGTGTTTGAGATGGTAAGAAATGTCAAAGCACAGGCGTTGTGGTTTACTATCTAACAGGGGACCAGAGTCAGTGTGTGTTTATCATAATTAAAGAGCACCTATCATGGGATTTTGAAATGTACCTTTCATGTAGTGTGTAACACTTGTGAACAAAAACATCCTGCAAAGTTTGAAATCTGACAGTGCACCGTATATAAAGTTATTGTCTTTCAAAAGTAAGAGTTGACTCTGAGTCATTTTTATGAATCGTTAGAAGACCGAACTTATTGACCGAACCCACTTGAGCACGCCAGTGAAAACCAGAAAACATCATGGAGACGAGACGCTGTGTTCTCAAGTGCGACTCAAAAGCAAACTCTTCTCATCTGAGCATTTGAAGACTAAGTGGCTACAATTCATATATACGACTGTACCACAGGAGTCCGAGCCTTGTGCTTTGGTCAAGCCATTTTGAAGACGATTGCTTTACCAACTTAAATGCAATTAAACTTGGATTGGCGAGCCGGCTGATATTAATGTAAGGTTCAGTTCCAAGTGTATTTGCATTAGCTTCCTCCTCCGTATCACAAACTGTAAGTGTTATTAATAATTGTTGCTTTTATGTTTTATGTAGCATGATTAATAATTGTTTGGTTTGTTGTGTAAGCACCGTTTAGCTTCTAGGTCTTCAATGACAATTGTATTGAGATATGTGAATTGTTTGTTGTTGTTTTCGGAGTTTTCTTTAAGAATAGAGTCATACCTCGTAGTAACGTAACGTTGCTGCATTTGTATTTATTTTTTGGTAAAAACGTTATGTTTATGCATCGAGTTAACGCTCCATTGACTTGAAGTGACAACTAACGTGACATTGATGCTGACCATTGAGAAATATCCTGCTCCAGTCGTGGTGTTTGCCATTGAGTTTTTGATCATTGATCTCCAGACGCTTTCCCTTCATATTCAGGCTCGAATTGATAGGGTAAAACTGATGCCATGTTTGTTCATACACTTTATACGTTTAAACTTGTTAAACCGAAAACCATTTATGGTGATGGGTGTTCCGCTTCCAAAATATCTGCAGAGACTATACCAATCACAACTGACTGGGTCATCGGACCAATCACAACTGACCGGTCATCGGACCAATCACAACTGACCGGTCACGGACCAATCACAACTGACCGGTCATCGGACCAATCACAACTGACTGGGTCATCGGACCAATCACAACTGACCGGGTCATCGGACCAATCACAACTCACCGGGTCATCGGACCAATCACAACTGACCGGGTCATCGGACCAATCACAACTGACCGGGTCATCGGACCAATCACAACTGACCGGGTCATCGGACCAATCACCGCAGATTAGCGCCACGTAAAGGCGGGTTTTGAAAAGTGAATCACTAAACGAATCGCTGTCAAAACAGGTACAAATAAATGCATATTATAAGAAAATTAAAGTCTTTTTTTGCTATTGCATGCAAAACTTTTGTTGGGGACTTCTAAAACAATATGTGGAACATTTTAAATGCCATAATAGGTGCTCTTTAATATTCAATGATGACCTGTAATTAATATATTAGAGAGCTATTTCTGCTTGTCCAGTCCTTGATTTTTTAAAATGCAAGAAATCAATTAAATCAAATCTTACTCTAAAAATCTAAAAAACAATGGACATTTTATTTGGATTTTAGAGAGCAGAAACTATGTTTTAATTAATAAGCAGCCAATACAATCCGTCACAAATGTAAATACTTTACAATAAGCTTAAATGAGAGATGTGGACTGATCGTAAGTATGAAGACACAATAGAGAATTAATTCCTTAAAGAAATTACTTTTCTGTAATGTGCACAAAATGGTTGTATGAAAAACAAATTCAAATATTTTTTCCTCTAGCAATTCAAATATAAAATTTTTTGATAACTGATGGATATATATTTTTATTCAGTATATTGTGTATATTTATATGTGCTTATTGTGATTCCTGATGCCAGTGTGAACATTAAATCATTATATATCATTTAAATAACAAAGACAGCCTTGACTGCCAGCTCACTTCCCTTTCACACACACAGCCCCATTGCAGGCTATGGAGGTCCCCTGTTGGATAGGTAGACATAAATCAGGTCCTCTTGGCATGTTTTAAAAATAAAAAATGCTTATTTGAAGTTATATTATGAAAAAGGACCTTAAAAGAAAATTTTGTATGCCATTTTTGTTTCTTCAAAATGACTAGAAACACAGGTCCCTCTCTGGTCAGTGTAGAGTGATAGTCCCCTCTTGGTAATATAGACGTGTATGGGTGTGTGTGTGTGTGTGTGTGCGGACTGGTAATCCTACGGTATGGGGACAAAATGTCCCCACAAAGATGGCAATATCCAAATTTTTGTCCTTGTGGGGACATTTTTTTGGTCCCCATGAGGAAAACATCTTATAAATCACACTAAGTGATGTTTTTTGAAAAAGTAAAAATGCAGCATGTCTCCTGTGATGGGTAGGTTTAGGGGCAGGGGCAGTGTAGGGGGATAGAAAATACGGTTTGTACAGTATAAAATGCATTACGCCTATGGAATGTCCCCATAAAACATGGAAACACAACATGTGTGTGTGTGTATGTGTGTGTGTGTGTGTGTGTGTGTGTGTGTGGACTGGTAATCCCTACGGTATGGGGACAAAATGTCCCCACAAAGATGGCAATATCCAAATTTTTGTCCTTGTGGGGACATTTTTTTGGTCCCCATGAGGAAAACATCTTATAAATCACACTAAGTGATGTTTTTGAAAAAGTAAAAATGCAGCATGTCTCCTGTGATGGGTAGGTTTAGGGGCAGGGGCAGTGTAGGGGGATAGAAAATACGGTTTGTACAGTATAAAATGCATTACGCCTATGGAATGTCCCCATAAAACATGGAAACACAACATGTGTGTGTGTGTGTGTGTGTGTGTGTGTTTGTTTGTTTGTTTGTTTGTGTGTGCGTTTGTATGTGTGTGTGTGTGTGTGTGTGTGTGTGTGTGTGTGTGTGTGTGTGTGTGTGTGTGTGTGTGTGTGTGTGTGTGTGTGTGTGTGTGTGTGTGTGTGATAATGTGTTATGTATGCTGGTACAGTCAATGACAAAAATAAATTTGATTGAAGTTCTCACACTTCAGATTTATCTTTGCTTGATAACGTTTCTGATATTAGCGATGTGTTGAGGAAAACCAGGGGCCCTCTGGTTTGCCAACCATCCCAATATCAGAAAGTTTAAACACTTTTAAACAGCATTGTTTTCCCATGAGTTAGTGGATGGTTGTAAATAAAGTCATCATGGGATCTCTATGCTCTGTGTGTGTGAAGCTATCTGGATCTGTTAGTGTGAAAAAATGGGCAATAGATCTTTAGTGAAGTAACACTTTTAGACTCTATGCCATCTTTATCGTCTATGATGTGTAATGTTCAGCCTGAATAGATTTGGTCTATTCCAGGTGATGTTGTCGTGAGTGTAGGGTGTGTTCTATGTTCCTGTTTGGGAGATGGGTTGAATCTAATCAATATCAATCTGTGTTGCATAATTTAGTACCAGTGCTACACTGGGAGGTCGTGTAGTCATATTGTGAGATGTGAATGACCCCATCATATTTATATTCGCACTATCTCTCACATCTCAAGTTCTGACAATTTTCCGCTGGCTCTGATGCAGGGGGAGGGGGACTTTTGGTTGTCCGTCCTCCAAGGAATTGCAATTGTCAACCTGAGATAGAAACAAATTTAGAGAGAAACAAATTTAGAGAGAAAACAATTTAGAGAGAAACAGTTAATTTCTGCTGTTGTTTCAGTTTTTTAACACTTAAAGCTGCTCTTGCAGTCGAGCCTTCACAATCTGCTGTGTTTGAGCATTATGAACTCCAGTTCTGCTGGCGAATTTTTCTTTGTTTTAGCATTATAAACTCCAGTTCTGCTGGAGAATTTTTCAGGATTAATCAGAAACTTCTAGTCGCTCTCATTACAGTTAGTTTGAGTGAAGGATGAATTGGTTTTCTATTATCTGTGCCACACTTCTAGTTTTTCTAGTTCTGTAGGCATAAGATAATATCACAACTCCTCCATTTTGGCACTGGGAATTGAACCAATGAAAAGTATTAGAACTTGCTCAAATTAGAAATTGCAAAGGTCAGAGTTATTGAGTCCTGTTGTGATGGAAACATTTTCATGGTTAGTGCAATTGTAATTCACACTGTAGCCAGACGGCAATTCTATGCTCCTGTACATGGTTTACTGCAGCTATATGGGAAATAGCAGAGTTTCCACTCAGAAGACAAACAAACTCAACATAGACAGACACACATGCAACTTGAAATTGCTATACAATTCCAGTATTGCGATTATTCCAATTTACACAAGATACGTGGCCTAGAATGCATAGCATCTCTACAACCTTTACCTAAGTGTTTAATGCAACACTTACAGTAAAGCAATCATGTGTTTTAAAGAATAAACTTAACTAGCCTATGTGCATCTATTAGCACAAACAACTATAATGTGTTCTATGCGCACGTGTTTAGTACAATTACAAATTTGAAAATACAGACAGGATCATTGCAATTTGGATGTTTTAATTATTAAACTCACTGCTATTGACCACTATAAAGAGTTCAATAGCTGAAGATCTTACATGAACACTGCAGCTGAGGATATTCATGTCAAATCTTTTACATTGTGTTATACTCAGCAATCAAGATTCCGATAACATTGAGCCTCGCACCGGCCGGGTTACGATCTCTTGCCACAACTCGTCAGTCTTGGTCATTAAGGCAGAGGCGACACACTGATATTCTGGACGTCCGTAACCACTGTGATCATTCCAGAATATTTTTATTCAGTTCTCTTGGATCTGACTTCGCTTAATTAATG
This sequence comes from Gobiocypris rarus, assembly GCA_023029165.1. NCBI lineage: Eukaryota > Metazoa > Chordata > Actinopteri > Cypriniformes > Gobionidae > Gobiocypris > Gobiocypris rarus. The sequence goes on along the minus strand of CM040919.1, from coordinate 22,415,564 downwards.
CAAAATTGTTTCCAATCAGAGGCCATGACCATTATCAATGAATTAAGCGACCAACTTGTTATAACTCTAATGATAACTTTCTATAATCATGCCGTGGTTTTCCACGTTTAATTAGAACAACGTTACAATAATTAGGAATTGAGGTTGCCCTATTTAGATTGGTCTAACAATTTATTATTGTTCTAAACGGAATAGACTCGCTTTGGCCTATCAACCCCTTACAGTCCAAGTATACGCACTTACGCCAATGTGCTAGTCGGAGCTCTAAAACATCAGTCTGGTGTGTTTCACCAAAAAACGCATCTTAGTCCGTGTAACTAACCTGAGCGTAGTTTTGTGGTGTCATGGACACAACATGATCTACTGAGTTATTAACACAACATACATCATAGTAAGTTCAAATGTATAAAACAAATCATTCGAAATCAAGGATTTTGAATTATTTTTCTGTTAGCAGAACATTACAAACAGCAAAAGTGTGGGAGTTCTGTTTACAGATTTCCCCAGTTTTGTGTCACCTTTCTCCACATAATGTCCTGCTTGGCAATTGTAATACAATGTATATTATATTTTTATTTATAATATAATTATATTACAAAGAATATCAAATATTAATGTTATTTCTGGTCCATGTTACCTTGTTATTTGAGCTGGCTCAATTAATGAAAAGGTTTTTACTGATTTCTAATACTTTACAATTATGAATAAACGTTTGACTATTCTACTTAACTCTTTACATTTATTGAAATCGTTCATTGGGTTCTCAGAGTCGCACAGGGTCCTCGCACTTTCCATTATGCGGGCCCACGATCACATAACTTGTCAGTCTTGGTAATTAATGCCAAATGTTAGGCGGAGCTCTGCAATCTCAGTCGGCGTGCCTCAAAGCTCCACCCAAAACCGGACTGCAGTCCGTTACTAACCTGACACAGATATGCGGAAACAATGGGTACACATAATGCACTAAAATCAATACTTTCGGAGTAAATCAGAACGAAGTCAAACGCAACAACATATTTGTCAAAGTGTATTAAAGACCATGATTTTGGTTTGGCCCTGCATTCACAGCCGACTGGCATGTTCATTGCATGCACAACAACAGTCAGGATTAAGGAGGACTCTGTTGTCGTTAACATCCAATGAACTAGCAGCACATGCTGTGCAGTCCAATCCCTGCTCAAACCCTGTTTTTGAGAGTGAAGTTTCGTATTGTATTTTCGTGTCAATACATTTGAATATGAAAAGGCTGTGGTTCAGGGATGATGTGGCACATTCATTGTATCTCTTTTTGGATTTCAAATGCCTATTTGCTTGATTTAGTCTATTTAAAGACTAATCTGCACGATGGCACAGTGCCAATTTTAACTGATTTACAAAATGTGATAGATTTAGCTTGTGTTACTTCTTTGGCTAAACGCTCCCATGCAACGTGGAGAGAAAGTGTTCTCCGAGTGGGCGTGATATGCCCCGTGGGCTCAGCTGAGCCACTCAGAAACATTAAATCGTGCGTTTTCTTGACAAAAATAGTAACAAACATCACTATCATTCTGTTTATCAGTTTTAGATTTTAATCTTACCGCCTCTTGATTATTTTTTGTCGAGTATTTTCGATTTTGTAGCAGTAACAGCAATTGGTCAAACAAAAAGTTTTCTTAACTTTAACACATTGCATTGCATCACCCCTGTTTCTCCCAATTTTGCTTTTCATAAACAAATGCATTATCAAATTGCATGTTTTCTAATTGTTTCTGAACTTAGATTTTTCATTCTATTGTCTGATCGCTCTCATCGCTGCGTTGGACATAGTTAATGAGACAATGGAGATTTTATCACATTAGGCTCTAATTTATAGTTCTTCGTCGAGTCTCAGAAAATAGATCGTTCTAGTTTAGTTTCAATCTCTTGTTGCGCGAATGCCGACAAGGAGATCTTTAACAATTAATAGCAAGAGTTTTCATTTCTTATCTGCGCTGTTGTTAACCATGTCTGATGTGGTTATGTCTATTCAATCAATTCACAAACTCCGGATTTACACAGTCAAACATTCGGGTTTTCCCAAAACATTTCTAAACAAGACAGAATGAATTTGACTTACCACAACAGCTGAAGAAAGAGAAGCTCAAACCTCTTGATGATTTTAGAATCCAATACTTCGCTGAAAAACATGCTGCTCGTTGTGTTCGAGCACTGCACCAATCACGTCGGGGTCACCAAGCTGTAAGGCCGCTGAAATCGCTCCAATGGCGGCAGCGAAGAGCGGGCGAAGGTATCTGCGCGTACTGTGTTCTCAGCTGGGCAAAATGGATCTAATTCCAATTCCTCTTTATCTGACTCCATTTTATTATAATTTAGAATTTAGATTAGAATGCCAATTTGGTTATTTGGTCATTTATGTTTAATAGTTAGACACACATTTAATTATTCCGTTTAACCCTTTGTGGAAAGTACCCATTCATGATCTCATAGAGATCGTTAATAATTCCAGAGTAAGTCAGAATAAATCAAAATGTAACAATTTATTAAACAGTCAGGTATAATTCCAATTACATAATCAATTCAAAGATCCTCAAAACATCGAATACTCTTAAGTAAAGAGATGCTCCTGACTTTCCATAGGTTACGTAACGTTGGCTGGACACAACGTTACGGGCGAATCTGATTACAATATTGCACCCTGACTCTTCTGCTACACTGCCTTAAGTATTCAGACCTGACAATAACTTCTTTCAAATGGTAACATATGTTAACAGACCTGTATTGACAAAAGACCAAATGGTTGAAAGCCACACCTACCATACTATGCAACATCTCTTTAAACTCTTAAAACCATTGTTATCTTCTTGAATATTTCTGTGGGGATGAGATATTTGTACCAGTCGCACTAAGACATTTCCAATGATATCAAACACATATATATTGTTTAGTATTTGTTCATTTTTAGATCATATAGATTTTGGGTATATTTTCAATGGTCACAGCCTGAGGGGAAGTAGAATGGGGGGAGAGATAAATACATGTAAATTAGAGCCATTCTAAGTTGATTCACTCAGTGTGATGTCGTCTGCAAAAAGTCTCCATTGTCCTCAACCAGACAAACCGGCATCACTTTTTAAAGCCTTTCAATTATTATAAAGAATGAATTTAACTGATTTAGGAGAGATTTTTAATAGTTTTTCGTGGTAAAGAAGTTTTTCGTGTCAAATTAAAATGTGCTTCTGAATTAACCTTTTTTATTTTTAAATGATTTAATATATCAATAAGTTACATCAAGGACATTAAAGTTAACATTAAAGTTAAAAGTTATAACTGCATGATGAAACCAGTTTTGTGTGCGTGTTTACGTATGCTGTACAAGTCTGGTAAAAAGAATGTTTTTGCTCAGGTGACCAAAATGTCCGCCCAATAGAGAAAAATTTTGCTCAGCAAGAAAAAAAATACATTGGAATACATTAGAGGGAACATTGTCCACCACCAGTCCTAAATTCAGTTAAAATGACAAATAAGCATTTGTACGTTTTCATTCGCACATGATAACCAAGTTTTAGTTCAAATTACTTTAGCTCTATCATTAAATCATTATTTGCAACTTTTTTTGTAATCTGAAGACATGGTTGGAATTATTAGTATTACTTTCGCTGTTTGCTCCATGAGAATATGAATAAATACAGAATCTTATGTTTACATTTCAAACTTTTTATTGATTTTAATTATTATTGTTTGTATTTTGTGATGTTTGTTCAACCCAGTTTTACTATTTAAACTTTACATGCACTTTTACAGAAGAAAAAAGTATATCTGTAACTTTTGTTGAATATAATATATATATTAAATCTTTAATGAATTATAGGAGCCTATTTGATGATGTGTATATTTTACTTTAGATCATTGTTTGTTTTTCGGAGGCTCTCAAGAATGCATGCAGCTTGCACTTGTAGCTAAAAACATGAGGAATGGGGAAACATGGGGAATGGGAAACAACATTTATCTTCATATATATAGGGGGCGTTGTACCTGGAGTGAGGTCAATGGCACAGTCGCTGGGGCGATGTGGAGGTAGCTGAGCTGCCTTGGATTTATTAAAAACGTTGGTGAGATCTTGATATTCGACTGGTAGCTGGCTGGTGGCAGGTTGATGCCTGGATGAATTCAACAGGCGAGGGGTCTTGAGACCGTTAGGATGACAATGGTCAGCCCAATGAGTGATTTGGTTGTCTGCCCATGAAATCTGGGGGTTATGGTGCCATGGTAGTCCGAGAATAATAGTCCAAGGTTCTGGGTTGACTAGATAATGAAGAAGCGAATGAGTTCATTGTGCAGAGTCCCAATTTGAAGAGACACATCATCAGTGGTGTAGTGAATCTGTCCAGTCCCCAGGGACTCTAGCGCTGCCACTGACAAGACAGAATCGCAGGGAATTAGCGTAATGTTCTGTGTCTTAGCGAAATCAACATCCATGAAATAACTGGATGCCCCAGAGTCTATCATGGCTTGAACATTCACTGGCATTCAATATTGAGAGAGGTAGGTGGGGAACTCACTGCAGCGCCGTTTCTGCTTGTGGTTCGTGTGGGGCATGAAGCTCTCAGATGGCCGGGTTGACCACAATAAAGGCACAGATCGTGCTGAACACGTCTGTCTCTCTCCTCAGAAGACAGGTGAGGGGCACCGATCTGCATGGGTTCGGAGGCGGTCATAGATGGACTGGGGACAGAGGATGACGAAGCATTTCTTGGGTGACGTTGTAAGCGAATTAAATTGTCGAGGTGGATTGCCAAATCAATGAAACGGTTCCCCTCATCACGACAAGCCAGTTCAGACTGAAGGTCCATGTTCAAACCCTTGCGAAACAGCAGTTTCAGCGTGTCCTCCACCCATGTCATCTGACAGAGGCCAAGTTTTGTGACACTAGATAAGTAAAATACAAAAGATATTTTTTCTTGTTTTCTTGAAAATATAATAAAAATTAAGTGAGTTTTTGCTTAAAACAAGCAAAGTTATCTGCCAATGGGGTGAGAAAAAATATCTTATTTCTGTTTGGGACAGAAACAAGAAAGAAGATTTCAATCAGAAACAAGATTGTTTTTTTATTTAATTTTACTTAATTAGTAAATGCATCTTGATTTAAGAATTTTTAGATATTTAGACTAGAAACAAGACAAAATCACTAAATAAGAAGAGCATTTTTTTGCAGTGCATAATTTTGCTGAACTAACACTTTAATTAGAGAAAACAAGAAACTTATGTTTTGCTTTTCTCTCAAGAGTTTTAGCCCACAAGATCCTTAACCCCCAGCACATACACTGATACTCTTTCACTCTCTTCAACTGACCATGAAGAGACAGAGAGAGCAGTGCAAAATCAAATAGCAATGGCCAGCAACAGTTTTAACATAGACACCGAAAAGGCAAAACGGGGACATATGCATGTTTTTCCTTATGGTTAACTTGTCAATATAATAATTATCTTTCACCATTTTAGTAGTCTTCAAGTGTTCACCTGTATTGTGGTCATGTTTAATCAGGTTGTCCAGGATGCATTGGAAAAAAAATCTGGTGGTGAGGAAGTGCTTGAAGAATACCAGACAACTAAAACTTTAAAGCACAGCATCAGGCATTATCTTGTTAATACTGTTGTCAGTCACATGACAGAGATTCACGGTTTAAGTTATGTGCTCAGAGTGGCTGTAGTTGGCCGTTTTGCTCATAATCTGGTTTTCGAAAGCATTTTAACCATTTTCACGTTGATGCTTGTCCAGGTTTTGATTTGTCATCTGGTGAACTGTCATCTCAAAATGTTAATAATCAGTCATGTTTTTTGATTATCGAAGAAAGTGATCCCCAAGTTGCTCTCATTGAGAATAATGTTACCTTTTCCAGGAGAGAGACAGCAGATATATGTGCCTCAATTGTGGCCAAATTACAGTGCAGTGGAGTAGCCAATAGCTTGGCATCATCAGTTGTTTCAGACCTTGAGAACCTCATCATGGAACTGCATAGCCAAATTCGTCAAGATGTGATTTCTGTCATTCCTCTTAATAACCCTGTCAGATCAGCTGTCGAAGAAAGTTTGGGGCATTTTGAGAGTCCCTTTTCCATGTTTAGCACAGAAAATAAAATAACTAATTATTTTGTTGACAAATGGGGTGTTGTAGAGTGTTGGAATTGTGCTTGGTATAAGATAAGACATAAGGAGAAACAAAAATAATGGATGTTATGATCAGGTCCCAGTAAAAGAAACAGTAACGCTTTAGATTACGGCCCGGAAAGTACTGCATAATTAAAGCGAATTTACAGCATAACTTTCGGTAATTAAAGTGTAACTATAGTAAGTAACTATTTGTAGGTATAAGGGAACAATATGTTATATTGGGGGAATAAAGGGGTAACTATCAGGAAAATTAACAAATTATTTGTTAAATCTGTTAGTATTTTTTAATTAAGGGGTAATTATCCGTGTTTTTTCATGTAATATTGTATTGTTCCCCTCTTGTTTCATGTAGTTACAGGGTAAGTATGAATCTGCAGGCTGTAAATTAAAGTGGTTCTTGTTCCCCTCTTATTTAATGTATTTACAGGGTAAGTACTAATCTGCGGGCTGTAAATTAAAGTAGTTCTTGTTCCCCTCTTGTTTCATACAGTTACAGGGTAAGTATGAATCTGCGGGCTGTAAATTAAAGTGGTTCTTGTTCTCCTCTTGTTTCATGTAGTTAAAGGGGAAGTACAGTAAAAACCAACATGTCCTCCAACCAATACGCCTATATAGTTTGTCACTTCCTTGAAATATGACCCATAGGAGCATTCACAAAAGTCGTGCCCCTATCAACGATAATTTAATTCCTAAAATACAACACATAGGAGCGTTTTCTAAAGTTGTTCTCCTATTGACAACAGAACTATTTCATTTTAAAGCATTTTTCCCTTTTATCTGTATAATATTTCAGGTTTTGCATAGCTCAATTGGTAAAGCATTCCAATATAATACAACAACATGTGCTCATGCAATCGTGAGTTCGAGCCCAGGGAACACATGTGCTCATAAAGTGTGTATGCACTATATATCACTGGGTAGGTTTAGGGATGGGGTGGGTGTAGTCATAAATGAAAAAAGAATTGTTTTGCTAAATGGAAATATGACAAATGGTGGTAAAAAGTCCACACATTGCATTAAAATGAACACACATCTTGATTGGTAATGACAGTTATCCGTCATTTCATGACGTCAGACGTAAAACGACACTATCATTAATTTTACGCCAGCTAGAGGGCGCATGACTTTAAAACTTTAATATAGGTTGTAATAAGGTGCTTGAAAAACGACCTATAGAGTCAGGTTTTTTTTTTTGTGTTGATAAAAACACATACACAATCTGATATCACTCGGAAACATTTATTTGAAAAACAACTTAATTCAAAACAGATTTATGACACTTCTTTTTAATTTTTTAAAAAGAAACGTTTTATTTCAAATAATAACGACCTGTCAGAAAGAGGCACGTTTTGTCCCTTGTTTCTCTTGCTTGTCTTCCTCTTCTTGTCCTCTTCTTCTTTTTCATGATTTCCACTGATGGATCTTAAGAGGAATGTCTTTTGAAATTTTGTTATTATTTATTTAAAGGAAAAGTACTACACCAAGAAATGCTCTCATAATTTACAAATCTTTTCGTTCCCGATCAGCCGTTACCAGCATCTGAATCTTTAATCTGAAACACGCAAGAACTGGCGTCTCTGTCTTTTAGTCTTGTTTGTTTTTCATTGCTATTATCTTATATTATGTTATTGTTTGTGTAATGTTGTGAGCATTAAAAAAATAAAAACCGACAGCATCCGACATCCGCATGACAGTTTTTCGGCATGTACACATCACGCTTCAAGTTCGTCAAGCGTCAACTCAACCCTCGCATGCACACGCAGATGACTGCTGGTCTGAAGCTATAGTCTACAGTTTAAAAAATGTAAAATATTGTTATATTTCTTGCAAACACTTATCGTTTAACTTCAGAAGACATTGATTCATCAATTGGGGTCGTATGGATTACTGTAGTCTAGTTATTGCTGTTACTGTATGTGCTGTTTGATGCTTCTTAGAAACCCAAATGAGTTTTCATTAGCAGAGATGATTTATTTTTCTGTGTTCATATGTAGAAATAAAGTCGTGTACATCTCGGATGGCATGAGGGTAAAAGACGAGTCAAAGGTGAGGTAATTTCTATGTGCACTGTTTTTCAGCGTAACAGTTACAGAATACTACACTGTAACAATTTGCTGTAGTTTTTACAGCAAAATTTTACAGAATATTACTGTTTAAGCATTTTGCAAGATGATGCTGTAGTTCGCAATGCATTATGGGCCAAATGTTGTTTTACAGTTGTTAACAGTATATTTTCATGTCAACTGTAATTCATTTACAAGGAGGAGTTGTTGTTCCTGTAGTTTATAAGTTTTCACAATAACTTACCATGGTGTGGCATTATGGGATTGCGCGGGCTTCGTACAAATTTGAAATCCAGTTTAACAGCAGCGTTTAACTTTAAGATTTTTGTTTCAGGCGCGAGGCTTTTTGACGCGGTACCCGATGGTGATGAACACGAACAAGGTAAAAGCATCGACGAAAAATGACATTATAAAACATTATTTAACATGGATGAATACTGCAGTTTATGGTTTCATTTCGCTATACAGTCAATTGAAATTGTTGTAGAGAGAGCACTCGTTCAGTCGTTCTCAAATGAGAGGAGACAAAATGCCGTGCGGTTAGCTTCAGCTGACGAAAAACATCAGAAAATGCGATCATACTAGCATGATTAAATTATGCATTCTCATTTCGCCAGTTTAATTTTCTTATTGAGCAAGTCACACAGGTGCTCACGTGAACAAAATAATAGTTCAACCGTTCAGCGAATCTCTCATCTTCCTTCCTGTAAATAACTGACGAGCAAAAGGTGTGACTTTTCTACATATCGATCCCAAATTAGAACCTAACGTTACATGTAAATGAGAAATTGTGTCTGCACAAGAGCAATAACTTTCTATGCGTCTATTCTATGCATTGTATCACTGTTGCTAAACTGTATAAGAATGTACATGCATTTTTCTGGAGTGTATTTTGATCTAATAATATGTAAATGCATTAAAAAAGAATCACAATAGGCCCATCTTTTGTCTTTATTTCTTGTAGGCGCAAAGAACAGCAGATGATGTTGAGAAAAGTTGGACATTTCAAGTTTCTGAAACTGATGAAAGGTAGGCTAGTTTAAAATAGTATTAATTCTGTTGTAAATCTTTTAATAAGATGTTGTATTTTAGATAACATTTTATATTGAAATACCACTGTTAAATTGTCGGTTACATTATTGCTTATATTTATTAATTTCAGATGAACCCTGCAGATTTGACTATTCGAGGGTCAGGTGGTTGTGACTTCATCTCAACTCTGTGGCTGGATTTTCAGTCTTATTTCAACTTCTGTCTGGTGTCCTGGGAGCAGGCATATTTTGCACACTTAACAGGTAACATGCTTTACTTGACTAAATTTGTTTTTAAAAAAGGTTATTTGGTTTTATTACTGGTACATTTAAATGCGTGTTCTGTATGTTAAATTGTTAGATCCCCCCAAAATGAAAATTCTGTCATTAATTCCTCTCCCGCATGTCATTCCAAACACGTAAAACTTTTGTTCATCTTCAGAACAAAAAAAAGATATTTTTAATTAAATGTGAGATCTTTCTGTCCCTCAATTGACAGCTACACAACTATCCCTTTCAAACCTCAGAAAGGTAGTAAAGACCTCATTAAAGTATCCATGTGACTTCAGTGCTTAAACCTCAATTTTATGAAGGTTTAAATTCATGTAACAATGTCCACTCTCGTGTTAACACAACACACATGCATCATGGTGCTCTCGTGAACATGCGTTAAATATTAAAAAAATTATATTTTTTAAGGAAAGATATTTTTTATTTCTTATTTTATTTTTGCACAAACAGAGCACTCGATTCACTTAATAAAATTGAGGCTAAACCACCGGAGTCTTGGATTACTTTAAAGATAACCTTACTATCTTTCTGGGCCTTGAAAGTGGTAGTTCAGTGGAGGAGTCAGAGAGCTCTCAGATTTGATTTAGATCTCTAATGTTGATTTTAGCATTTTATTTCAATGCTTTTATTTTTATTAAAAAATAAAAAAATAAAGAGTTGCAGTGAGTTTCAATAGGAGCCAAAATGCCACAAATTCTGCTAATTGACATAAACAAATGTTAAATTAAAAGTTTGCTTTAAAAAAAAAATAGACACTTTAAATTCAAATGTTATTTGTTTTGTTTATTAATTAATTGTAGGACTGTCCAACGCGCTGGGGCTCGAAGCTGAAGATGACAGAAAGGATTCCGGAGCAGACTCCAGCACTACGACAGGTCTTTGCAGATGACAAAAGCCGACGTTTAAGTAGGAGGAGGCGCTTTCACTTAATTGGCTAGAACTCGTCAACGGAACGAGATATTTGCACCAAACTTAGCACGCCTATGTAAGAGCTTATTCTGTGGTCTCGTGAAAAAGTACGCAGCGGCCGGCCACTTGGTGGCGCTAAAACGGTTAAAAAGGTGTCAAAATGATGCATTGCTATGGAAAATCCCATGCAATGGCTGAAAGCGGTCCTCTTCCTGCCTGATTTGCATACAACTTCACCAAGTCGGGCGTGCACATGCGTCTCGTGGTCCTAAAGAAGCTTGCAAACTTTGATGGACTTTGGGCCACGAATGGTGGTTAAACTCTCATAAAGGTGAAAAAAAACTCTATATTATTCCATGCAAAATTACCTTTAAGTGACCGAAACATGGCCTGCTCTACGCAAAACTTCACCAAATTACCTGAGCACGTGCGTCATATTATTCTACAGAACCGTGCAAACTTTTACGAAGATCGGCCGTCAGTAGAGGTTTTGCAGTTTAAAAGGTAAAAAAACCCACCACATTTCCACGATAAATGAGCTGAGAATGCGAAAATCTGCCTTTTCCCCTCCGATGTGCATGTCAGAACGCTTGATAAAGTTTTTGGAACCATCAGCCCGAAAATCAAGTTCCGTGACCTTATAGTTTTCATAACTCCTAAACCGCTGGGCGTGGTCTCAAGTGTCTTATATCGTTGGAATCCCTGGCTCAAGACGGACAAAATGCATCGGATTGGCTCGCTCTTCAGGCGCCAATTTCGAGATATTTTAGGTTTTTTGAAAAACCTACTTTTGCGAACTACTCCCACATGTTTTCCCTGATCGGAACCGAACCACTGTAGAAATGTTCTTTGGAGAAAGACTATTAATAATTGTGAATTTTTTTTCCCATTCATGGTCACTAAGGGAACCAAAACGTTCAACGTGTCGGGGGCCATTTTTACTAAAATGACTATAACTTGTGAGTGGAACAAGGTATTTTCGCAAAACTTGGGTCACATGTCTATGAGCTCAAACTTTGGTCACTTGAAATTTTTTTGCAATGATTGGCCACTTGGTGGCGCTGTAAAAGAAAAATATGTCATGAAAATGGCTATATCTGCACCCGACCATGAATCTGATAATAAGTAGCATGCAGTCCAGGGTGTCATGATAGTGTATGAGAACTTTGGGGTATCTCAAAAAACACAGTTTGCATCATCGGCACAATGCCTTGAAGTAGCCTAAGAAGTTTCAAGCCAGTGTTTTTCACAGGAGTCCTTATACTGCTGAATCCTTGCTGAGTCCAACAATACCAAACATGGCAGGTTTTGCCTTATGGTTTGTGTAACGGTGTCTTTTAGCACTTATAAAACGTTTGCGATTATCTTCGAAACAGCTAATCCGATCAAGACAAAACCACCACAGGAAATTTGATAACATATGTCGATAGCTAAACAATAATGTCCAAATCTCAAAATGATAGGAAGTGGAATTCAACCAATGTTGCCCGTTTGTCATTTTATACTCTCATAAATATACTGTAACAGTCTATAATAGTGTGGCCAATCCTGCTCCTGGAGGGCCACTGTCCTGCAGAGTTTAGCTCAAACCCCAATTCAACACACTCTGTATGGACACACTCTGACGACACCTACAAAAAGTGGTGTAGATTGAGCAAGACGTGGTTCTATAACTGCTTTTCCTTTGTAAATTGGCTGTAAAAAGTATTTTTTTCATCTATAATCCAAGTTTATTTCTTTATTTGAATCCCCATTAGCCAGTACCTAGGCAGCAAGTCCCAACAAGTAAAAAATACAAAACTACATTAAATCCACTACAATAAAATTCAATGAAACATACAAACCCAAAATTCATTCCAAATATCAAAATCAACAATTTACTATATATTGTACCATTGAATGTTCCTTAAAACCTTTTTTTACTTAAAAAATGTAATATCTGATGGTAAATCATTCCATATTTCCAATCAACTATCCATTGCAATACATTGTTTTACAGTAGCTTTACTCTAGTACAGTAGTAAAAAACATCCCTTTAATGTTTGTCTGGTGTTGAAATTATGACTAGTACTACTAAATAAAAGTTGACATTACAGGACATTTGGAACTCTAGACAGAAATATTTCTTTTAAAACAAAGCAGAGAGGCAATCTTTCACCAGTGGCCATCCTAAAGTTTTGTGCATTCTTATTATATTAACCCTTCTATTACAGTTTTAAAGTAAGTCGTGGACTGATTGTCATTTTTGAGTGTCTTTACTTGATGAACTCAACAACCAGGAAGAACCATTGTTTGCACAATTTAAGAAATACAGTGTGGAAGTAAAAAGTTTCCCTGGTAACCCTGGCCACCAGTAAATTATTTAAAAGTTGTAAAAAGTACATAAAATGAAAGCATAAAAGTATTCAAGGAGGGAAAGAGATTCATCCAATCAATGATTGTGCTGCAATGACTGACACTCCTGTGAGCCAATAGTAGCGCTGCATTCAGGTCCCGCCGGTGCCTCTGTCAGCCTGTCACTCAGAGAGAGACATATAGCATTTCTCTAGAAACTCTGCGCTGAACGGTAATCTATCGAACACTGTGATTGAGGTCCCATGAAAAGTTGAACTTTACATGATGAACTTCTGTCGTCAGAGAGAGAAAGAGTGAAGTGGAAATCGGAGGAGTAGAGATGGGTCCGATCTGTAGTGTTGTGAATAAACAGAAATTGATTCTATCTGGCTTTGGTAAGTGACATTTCAGATATTACTCTGATATTATGTAAAGATTCTGAGATTATTCGTTCTGAGCAGAGTTGAGTAACGTTAAGTTACTTCACGTGCACACACCGCATGAGCTAAACTAGCACAAACTAGTCTTTTGCAAGGCTGGGTCATTTCCCCTTGGTCTGTGTACACTCCCGCGAGAGTTCTCTGGAGAGGAATCGTCTGTGTTGGACGGGATTAAAAGGAGAGACTTTTTTTGTACATGAACTGTTCGAAAGAGAGTTAAACAACTCTTTGAACTGAATCATTTGATTAGCGAACTAGTTCGCTAATTCGTTCAAATGTGTCGATTCATTCATGGGCTTTATTCAACCAAGTCAATTCATTTGTTTCTGTATTTCCAATTCATATTGTTACATGTGCTGTTTACTCTTTGAAAGAAAAGGGATTTATTGGAAGGAGAATTATATTTCATGTTTTCTCAAATCAAATATTTAAAGCTATGCAGGGACTGTGGTGCTCCTCCATAGCAATTCCTACCAGTCCTCTCTGAAATAGTCCCAATATAAACATTTATTATTATAAGTAATGGGTGCACCGATCCAACTTTTTCAGTCCCGATACCGATCCGATATTATTGTTCCTTAAAGAGACTAAAGGCTTGTTAGACTTTACTAACTAAACATAACTAAGACTAAATAGTTAACAGATGTATGTAAAGTGTTGAATTCTAAATTTTTTACAATATCGGCAATTCATTCAGAATCAATTCATATATATAGCCTACTGTACATTTAAGGAAAAATGTGTTTGTCTTAGCACTATTTTAAACGTTTCTTGGGTCAAAAAATCATCACAATAGGCTACTAGTATAAATAACAAATAAAATATTTCTAAAAGCATGTTAATATACAAAAGCAATACAAAAGTAATATAGGCCTAGACCAAATTAGTCGAGAAAAAGGTGAATCTCTGTGCCAGTCTCCCTCTGGTTCCCCCCCTTCCCCACCTCCCAGTGGTCTGTTCGATTATGCCTAAATCAATCTCAAATTTGGCAGACACTGACCTCAGACATGGCCTCGAAAAGGCACCAAGAGTCGAGGGCGGAAAAAAGAAAAAAAGAAGAGACAACGGGATGATGCTCGCGCGTCGCTTGCAGGTAAGACAATGTTTTAAATAAAAATGTTCGTTTTGTAGCCCTTGCGTGTAGTTTGCATGTCTTTTAAGCCCTGAGTCTTTTATTTTAACGGGGTCCGGGGAAATTGTGAAACTTGGGCTGTTAAAGATGCAGTTTGTTTGAGAAGGAAAGGAAGGCCAATCGTTGGGGTCCTCATCGTTATATTTAAATGACAAATAAAGCTAATTTTCCCCATACGTTACAGATGTGTCATGTGTGCATATAGCTATTAGTGCAGAACGTTCCCTATTGTAATTTCTTCGCTTCAATACAATGTTTATCTGCCTCAGTCTGAAAAACCCTGCAACTGAACGTGATGTGATTTTGCCAAATTAGACCGCTTAGATAAATATTTTTCGTTGTTGTACTATGGCATGCGGTCATTTTCAAGAGGTTTGGCCAAGGGCTACATCTGTTGCTGAAACTGCAATTAGAAAGAAAAAAACACAATCTCAGTGTTTGTATATTTTCATATTCACAGAGTTGTCAAATTATTAGGGCTGGGAAAATTAATCTTGATTAATCGCATCCAAAATAAAAGTTTGTGTCTGAGTACAAGCTCCTCACATAGGGCACAACAGAGGCAGAGCGTCGCTACCCGTGCTCCTCCGCAAAGAGATTGGGAGGCGGGGCGGCGCTCTCAGACGAGGCTTTCGAGGGATAAGGTTACTTCATAGTGCCGAAGAAGGATGGGGGGTTGCGCCCGATTTTAGATCTGCGTCTATTAAATCGCTCTGTGGCGAAGCTCAAGTTCAAGATGCTTACACTCAGACAGATCGTGACAGGACAGACAACACATCAGTGGTCGCCTATATAAACCATCAGGGGGGTCTGAGATCCCGCCCCTTATACAAGTTGGCACGTCAGATCCTCCTGTGGGCCCAAGGGAAACTGCGTTCCATCAGGGCAGTTTACATCCCGGGGGTCCTGAATCAGGAAGCAGACATCCTGTCGAGGCAGGGGCCGAGGCCCGGGGAATGGAGACTCCACCCCGAGGCGGTGGAGATCCTATGGCAAAGATTCGGGAAAGCAGAAGTAGATCTGTTTGCTTCGGCAGAGAATTCCCACTGTCCTCAGTGGTTTTCTCTGTCTTTCTCTGTTTTTCCGCTGGGGCTGGACGCCATGGTACAGGAGTGGCCGAGGCTGCCCCTGTACGCATTTCCCCCGATTGCTCTGCTTCCGGGAGTTCTGTAGAGGGTGCGCCGGGACAGAGTCCGTGTGTTAGTAGTGGCTCCGTGCTGGCCGACCAGAGTCTGGTTCTCGGACCTAATATCTCTCCTGGAAGGCTCTCCCATGGAGATTCCGACCAGGAGGATCTCCTCTCCGGGCGGGAGATTCCTTCATCCCCGCCCGGAGTTATGGAAACTGTGGGCCTGGCCTCTGAGGGGGCTAGGCTCCTAGAAGAGGGTCTCTCGACTGAGGTCGTGGAGACCATCCTTCACTCAGAGCTCCGTCCACGAGGAAACTGTACGCTCTGAAATGGAGATTGTTCTCAGTGTGGTGCAGAGAACGTCAGTTGGACCCAGTTAACTGCCCGGTTGGTACAGTGCTGGAGTTCCTGCAGGCTAGATTCTCGGCAGGGTTGACCCCCTCCACAATAAAGGTGTACGTGGCCTTAGCTGCTTTCCACACTCCTTTGGGTGGAGTGTCTTTGGGAAGACACCCGTTAGTTACACGTTTCCTCCGTGGCACTTTAAGGTTGAGGCCGGTGGTACATTCGAGGACCCGACCTGGGATTTGGCCATTGTTTTGCGGGGCCTCTCGAGGCTCCATTTGAACTATCAATCAATCAATCAATTTTTATTTATATAGCGCCTTACAGCAGCCAAAAGGTGCACAAGGCGCTTTCCAAAACAAGCATCAAACGACAACATAAAAACAAGTCCAACCAATCAAGACCAGCACTAAGAGTCAAAGGCTTGATTAAAAAAGTGTGTTTTCAGATGTGTTTTGAAAACACTCAGCACCGTGATGTTTCGGAGGTGCACAGGGAGTGCATTCCACAACTTTGGTCCTTGAACACTAAATGACCGGCCTCCAAACTTTTTATACCTGTATGTTGGGGTAACCAGAGAAATATGATCAGAGGAACGGAGTGTTCTGGCTGGCTGATATGTTTTTACTAGTTCAGTGAGGTATACTGGGGCCAAACCATGGATGGCCTTAAACACAAACAACAGAATTTTATACTCCACCCTAAACTGCACTGGAAGCCAGTGAAGCGAGCGGAGGACCGGGGTGATGTGTGACCGTTTCGATGTATTAGAGAGAAGACGTGCGGCTGCGTTTTGTACCAGTTGAAGGCGACTGATGAGTGATGTATTTAGTCCAGTATAGAGGGCATTACAGTAGTCGATCCTTGAGCTGATGAAGGCGTGAATTGCTTTTTCAAGGTCGGCTCTGGACAAAAAATATTTGACCTTACTAAGAAGTCGTTGCTGGTAAAAACTCGCCTTCACTACTGCACCAATCTGTTTATCATACTGCATGTTTTTGTCCAAAATAACACCCAGGTTGCGTATAAACGGAGCTAGCTGACTTGTCATAGGACCAAAGCTACAAGCACTATTAGATGAATCCGGGCTGAACAGGATGTACTCAGTCTTTTCCTCGTTTAAATGAAGGAAATTCTGGGAAAGCCACTGTTTGATGTCCTGAAGACAGTTATAGAGAGGATCCAGTGATGAACGATTACTCAGAATCACAGGGAGGTAAATCTGGAGGTCGTTGGCATAGAAATGAAAATTAACGTTGTGTCTGGAGATGAGTTGCCCAAGTGGCAATATGTAGAGTGAAAACAGAATAGGACCGAGAATGGAACCCTGCGGTACTCCAGATGACATAGGGGCAACTGAGGAGGCAAAGTCATTGAGCATTACTGAAAAGGTTCTATTAGTGAGGTATGATGAGAACCAATTCAGCACCACTTTCTGCAGACCAGCAACATGATGTAGACGAAATGAGAATTGCATGATCCACAGTGTCAAATGCAGCGGTAAGGTCCAGTAAAACTAGAACCATAGAGTTTTTCTGTCAAGTGTTTCAAGAATGTCATTATGTACCCTCAGTAACGCAGATTCAGTACTATGCCTGGTCCTGAAACCAGATTGGAATGTATCCCCAATGCTGTGTAATTGCATATGAGCCTGGAGCTGGGAGTAAACAAGCTTCTCCATCAACTTTGACAGAAATGATAGGTGAGAAATAGGTCGGAAGTTTGATAGAATGGAGGGTCAAGGTTGGGTTTCTTAAGCAACGGTCTAATGATGGCATGTTTGAGAACTGTAGGAACAGTACCCAAAGTAAGACAGCTGTTTATGAAGGAGACAAGGCAGGGACCAGTGGTGTCAACAGCCTCCTTCAGAATCCTTGCAGGAACAATGTCTAAAGGGCAGGTGGTAGGTTTCAACTCAAGGACAGCTTTTGAGCTCCCCAAGAGTAACTGCCTCAAAGTTCTCTAGCACACATTGCGCCGCACAAGACGGCATGACAACAGTATAGTCTTGAATAATGGATTGCCTAACAGCCAAGACCTTGTCCACAAAATATTGCTTGAATGCATTACATGTTCTTTCAGATACATCAATCAAGGATACAGACACCAGATTAATAACAGAATTAATAGTATTGAATAAGATTCCAGGGCGGTGGCTATTGCTGTTGATGAGATGAGAGAGGTATTGTCCTTTAGCTTCTTTCAGTGCTTTCTGATATGTGGCCAGACTGTCTCTAAACATCTCCAATGACACCTGCAATCTATCCTTCTTCCATTTTCGCTCGAACTGTCTGCATCGGCGCCTAAGGGACCTAGTTGTATCATTGAGCCACGGGTCCAGAGGACCATTAATCGACTTCACCTTAAAGGGTGCAACAGAGTCCATAATCTGGGAGCAGATGGTGTTGAAGGAAGAAATGAAATGGTCCGGGCAAAAGGTGATGCTAACTCAACAGAAGCAAAGTCAGAAGCGGAAAATGAAGCAATACAATCTTCAACAGTAGATGAGGTGATAATGCGGCAGCGATGAGGGCAGTAGTTGTAGGTTCTGGTGTAACAGCACAGATGTCAAATTGAATGAGGGAATGGTCAGAGATGGCAAAATCCACAACCTCACAAGCTGTCACAATCACCCCACGAGATATGATAAGGTCAAGAGTGTGACCTAACCTATGAGTAGGACCAGATATGGACTGAACCAGATCTAATGAAGCTAAAAGTGCCTTAAAATCATTAGCTGGTTTATCAGAGGGCAGCAAACATGAATGTTAAAATCACCACAAATTAAAATGTTATCAAACTTTGCCAGAAACTCAGTTAGGAACTCTGAGAACTCAGTTAAGAAAACCTTATTTAATTTGGGCGGCCGGTAAATTACTGCACAAAGAATAGGACTGGGTAGTGTTAGTACAAATACTTGCAGCTCAAAGCTGGAATACCCTCTAGTGGACAACTGGCGACACTTCAGGGACTGTCTATGTGCGGTGGCTATCCCCCCGCCCCTACCCGCTTGCCGTGGGAGTTTAGGTAAAGGTAGCCAGATGGGAGGAGCTCAGAGAAAGCACTGACGTCACCTGGGGAAGCCAGTAAGGAAAAACAAATCCAGATTATGAGAAGAGATGATGTCATTGAGGACAAATGTTTTGTTATTGAGTGATCTGGTGTTGCAAAGTGCCATGTGGAGCGTAGTCAAGCTGTTGACAGGCGGCGATGTAACGCACGGAATCGGACGGAGGTTTCCATGGATGCAACCCCGGGTGGATGTTCCAACACGGCGGGAGCACGGAGAAGGGACGCCAGTGAAGGGGCTTACCGGCCGAAGCCACCGGTAGCATTCCCGCGATATTCTAGCGTCGCCAAATCCAGGCTGATTTCCACACCTCTGCGACGATGAATCCAGGTAAATCCTCAGCCTGACATGTTGTCCGCCTCTCCGACGCTTACTGCCTGGTAGCAGACAGACAGGGCGTCTCAGAGAAGGGGGAATTAATGACAACAATGGTGGTGGAAGATTAAAGGACTGTGAGTTCAGGAGGCGGTAAGTTGTGAAACGCAATTCCAGTAGCGTGGTGCGGTCATAAACAGTAAGTGACGAGACTGTAGCGAAGACAAACACGGAAAAACAGGCGAGCAAGTGGCCGGCCAAACATAGCGGCGCCATCATGGCTCCTCCAGGTAGACATTCACAAGTATTAATTGAGGAAGTGAGTGTCAGCGAAATTCTTTACTCTGAAGACCATATTTTTACTGGCCATTTCGTCCCTCAAAAGAATTGGGGACATTCAGTCCCTGTCGGTGGTGCCCTCATGTTTAGAGTTTGCGCCTGGCATGGTAAACTAATCCATCTATCTATCTTTCTTACTAATCAGTCCATCTTTCTTACTAACTAATCCATCTATCTTTCTTTCTAACTAATCCATCTCTTTCTTTCTAACTAATCCATTTTTCTTTCCTTCTTTCTTTATAATTAATCCATCTTTCTTTCTTTCTTTCTAACTAATTAATCCATCTTTCTTTCTTTCTAAATTATCCATCTTTTTTTCTTTCTAACTAATCTATCTTTCTTTCTAATTTATTCATCTTTCTCTCTAACTAATATATCTTTCTCTCTAACTAATATATTTCTTTCTAACTAATCTGTCTTTCCAACTAATCCATCTTTCTTTCTTTCTAACTAATCCATATTTCTTTCTTTCTTACTAACCCATCTATCTTTCTTTCTTTCTTACTAATCCATCTTTTTTCTTTTTAACTAATCCGTCTTTCTTTCTTTCTTTCTTTCTTTCTTTCTTTCTTTCTTTCTTTCTTTCTTTCTTTCTTTCTTTCTCTTTCTCTCTTTCTTTCTTGTGAAAGAAAGAAAGAAAGAAAGAATGAAACTACATTTACAACTCTATCTCCTCCTAGAGCTTTAATTCTAAAAACTCCAAACTTGTTAGACCTTCAGACTAGTCTGACTCGCGTTGCTATATCTTTTCTAACTCATTGGACTCACGGTTTTCATAAAAATGCTGATTAAAGCTTGGAAAAACTCCCATAGACTTTCAATGATGGAATGTTCAGATTTTCAAACTGTCCAACTGTCAAAAATTCAAATCTAAACACTGAAGCCCAGACTCACTCCAACTGACATTGTGAACTACATCTGAGCCATAGAAACTCATTAAAATCATCTATCACTCTATCTATCCTTCTATCTATCACTCTATCTATTTATCTATTTATCTACCTCACTATTTCTATATATCATACTAGAACGGGGTAAACTGTGGTAAATCATACTAGAACGGGGTAAACTGTGGTAAATGATACTAGAACGGTGTAAATCATACTAGAACGGAGTAAACCATACTAGAACGGTGTTAACTGTGGTAAATAATACTAGAACGGGGTAAATCATACTAGAACAGGGTAAACTGTGGTAAATCATAATAGAACGTGGTAAATCATACTAGAAGGGGGTAAACTGTGGTAAATCATACTAGAACGGTGTAAATCATACTAGAACTGGGTAAACTGTGGTAAATCATACTAGAATTGGGTAAACTGTGGTAAATCATACTAGAACGGGGTAAATCATACTAGACCGGGTAAACTGTGGTAAATAATACTAGAACGGGCTAAACTGGGGTAAATCATACTATAACGGGGTAAACTGGGGTAAATCATACTAGCACGGGGTAAACTGTGATAAATCATAATAGTTCGGGGTAAACTGGGGTAAATCATTATAGAACGGGGTAAACTGTGGTAAATCATACTAGAACGGGGTAAAAAATATAATAAAATTATCAAGAAAGACAAAATCAAGTAATTATGTTATTTATTTTATTAAGGTTAATGCCCATTTGGATTGCACAAACCTTTCCACCATGTCAAGGTGGCAGTCCTTGGAAAGGACATTCACTCTCCATTCATTCTTTATCTAACACATACACACAAACACACCCACACACACACACGCACACAAGAATAAGTTTAGTAATATACAATGAATTTATTTGCATTTGAATCGGCATTGTTATTCCTTAAAATCATTGATATCTTACCGTAGTGTTGAATGAGAGATTTATTCAGATTTTGATATATTTGATGTATCTATTCTAAAACACAATACACAGGATCATGATAGCTGTAATATGTCTGTAGAACGTCGGCTCTGAAGTTTGAGTGTGCGCCGCTTATGAACACATGGTCCAGAAGAGTGTTTTTTTCTGTTGTTCCGGTGCTGATTAGCTGCATGTATCCTTTATCTTGAATCAAATTGAGAATAGGTTTGTTGCAATGACCAACTGATCTTCATTGAAATCGCCACACACAATAAGAGGCTTGAAATCTTGATCTCCAGAGATGTCAAGAGGGCATTCAGGTTTGCCAAAAACTCTGCCAAATTATAACTTGGTGGTCTGTAGATCACTGCAAGAAGTGCTTGTTTGGGTGCTTCTATCTTCAAAACCAAATATTCCAAGTCAGTGACATACATCATAGGACAAGCTTGAAACGGCTCGGGTTATGTATATAACCCTTGTTCCCTGAGAAAGGAACGAGCACTGCGCGCCGAACGACGATTTGGGGATGCTCCTAAGCATCAGCGAATCTGAAGTCTGAATAAACACTAGTCCAATCCGATTGGTCGTGCGTGATGACGCCATTGTGACGGCATACCCGGAAGTATATAAAGGAGCCGGCGGCGTAATGGCGGCAGCTATTGCTCTGAAGCATGCGCCCAGGCGTGAGGTGTGGCGACGACGCAGTGCTCGCTCTCTCAGGGAACAAGGGTTATATACATAACCCGAGCCGTTCCTTCGAGGAACTCACACTGCGTCGGAACGACGATTTGGGAACAGTACCCACTAGGCCACACCGAGGGTAGCGCCTGCCCTAGTGTGAAGCCGGAGACCGGGCACAGCTAGGACTGGAGCACCCTAGCGCCAGGCGTAGGGAGATCTAGGCTATAAAACCTAATGAAAGTGTGTGGGGTAGCCCACCCGCCGCCGCAGATATCCTGCAAGGGGACCCCAGAAAGGAGGGCCACCGAAGAGGCCATGCCTCTGGTGGAATGAGCCCTCACGGCCATAGGTGAAGGCAAACTGCGCACCTGATAAGCCATGGTTATCGCCTAGACACTCCAATTACTGATTGTCTGAGTAGACGCAGGCAATCCTTTATTGGGTGAGCCAAAACACACCAACAGTTGTTGGGACCTCCTCCACTGTGCTGACTTCTCCAAATACACTCTGAGTGCCCTAACCGGGCAGAGCAGGTGAAGCCTCTCCTCTTCCGCCACGTGAGGCGGAGGATGGAATGCCTGTAGGACCAAAGACCTGACCACCCCTGATGGGCCTTAGGCACGTAGCCTGGCCTAGGTGTAAGATGGCTTTACTCCACCGGGCAAACTCCAGGCAAGTTGGCGTTACCGCCAAGGCCTGGAGATCACCCACTCTCCTGAGAGAGGTAATAGCGAGGAGAAAAGCCCCCTTAAGGGTCAGGTTCTTTGGCTCAGCCGACTCCAATGGCTCGGGGGCCTCAGCCAGCCCTCCGAGAACCACTGCCAGATCCCAAGTTGGAACTCTGGATTGAGCCACAGGCCTCATCCTCCGAACCCCACGGAGGAACTGTACAACCAACTGGTGCCTACCCAAAGGCCCATCACCCGTAGGAGTGTGGAAAGCCGCAATGGCAGCCACGTACACCTTGAGTGTGGACGGGGTTAGACCCGCAGAGAAGCGATCTTGGAGGAACTCCAGCACTGAAGCCACCGGGCAGTTAACTGGGTCCACCTCACGCTCTACACCAAGTGGAAAATACATTCCACTTGAGGCTGTACAGTCTCCTTGTAGACGGAGCCCTGGAACTGAGTAACGCTCTCTACCACCTCTGCCGACAGGCCAGCCTCTAGGTACCTGGCCCCCTCAGGGGCCAGACCCAAAGGTTCCAAATCTCGGGCCGGGGGTAAAATATTGTACCCGCCGCCTGAGACAGGAGATCCCTCCTCAGAGGAATCTGCCATGGATGACCTGCCAGCAGAGCTATGATATCCGAGAACCATACTCGGGTCGGCCAACAGGGTGCTACCAGAAGTAGGCTGACCCCTTGTTGACGGACCCTCTCCAGGACTCCCGGGAGCAGAGCAATCGGGGGAAATGCGTACAGACGCAGTCTCGGCCACGTCTGCACCATGGCATCCAACCCCAGAGGGGCTGGATGCGTGAGGGAGAACCACAGTGGACAGTGGGACGTCTCTCGAGACGCAATAGGTCCACTTCCACTGGGCCGAACCTCTTGCATATGGCCTCCACCACCTCTGGGTGGAGCCGCCACTCCCCGGGCCTCAGCCCCTGCTCCCTGATTTTGGACCCCCGGGACATACATTGCCCTGATGGACAACAGTTTCCCTTGGGACCACAGGAGGATTAGATGCGCCAGTCTGCACAGAGGGCGCGACCTGAACCCTCCCTGATGATTGAGGTACGCTACGACAGACGTATTGTCTGTCCGCACCAGGACATGTTGGCCGCGGAGGTCTGGGAAAAAGCTCCTGAGAGCTTTGTAGACCGCCAGCATCTCCAGGCACTGCCAGGAGGAATGACGGCCCTCCCATAGGCCCCTCGCAAAGCGGCCGTCCATGACCGCGCCCCAACCAGTGAGGGAGGCGTCTGTTGAAACGGATCTCCGGCAACAGGACGCTCCCAACACTGGCCCCTGGGACAGAAACCAAGGTTCCTTCCATATGACTAGGGAACGAAGGCCACTGCGCGTTACCCTGATCATACAGAATGGATTTCCCCTCAAGGAAAGTCACCTGGTTTACTTCTGTATCAGGACATGGTGGCCGCGGAGGTCCGGTAAAAAGCCCCTCAGAGCTTTGTAGACCGCCAGCATTTCCAGGCAATAAAAGTGCCAGGAGAAATGCCGGGTCTCCCACAGACCTCTCGCAGCGGCCGCCATGACCACGCCCCAGCCAGTGAGGGAGGCATCCGTTGAAACGGTCTTCCGGCAACGTGATGCTCCCAACACTGGCCCCTGGGACAGAAACCAAGGTTTCTTCCATATGACTAGGGAACGAAGGCATCTGCGCGTTACCCTGATCATACAGAACGGTTTTCCCTCGAGGAAAACCCCTGATTTCCAGCCACCACTGTAGGATCCTCATGCAGCAGGCCAAAAGATATTCTGTTGGACGCAGCCGCAATGAGCCCCAGCAGTCCTTAAAACTGCTTTACAGTGATGCTGTGGCCTAGCTTCACTTTAGAGACCACCGCCCGTATGGACTCAATCGTGCGGGAGACAATTGTGCCCACAACGAGAGAATCCCATACGACTCCCAGGAACACTGTTCTCTGAGAAGGCGTCAACACGCTACTGCGTGTAGAGTCTCAAGCACTGAGAGCAGCCAGGGCGACATCTCAATGCCGAACTGCTGCTACCACAGAGGGGAAGGGCTAGGGCCGTATGGACGAACCCGATATTGGTACGCTTTGCCCCCAAAAGCGAACCTCAAGAACTTCCTGTGACACAGAAGGATGGATACAGGGAAGTCTGTATCCTCTTTAGACCCGTCGTGACAGACCAGTCCTCAGACTGGATCTGAATCACAACGGAGGAACTGTAAGCATCTTGAATCTGAATCTCCTCAGAGAACGATTCAAGTACCTCAGATCTAAAGTTTGGACGCAACTCGCCATCCTTCTTAGGAACTATGAAGTGCCGGCTGTAAAACCCGGACTTCTGTCTGGCGGAGGAGCACATTCTGTGGCCTCCTTACCAACGGGAGTGAACTTCCTGTTCCATTACCGAACCTGCAGATATATCCGGAGGCATAACCCTGCGCCAAGATAATCTGCTAAGGGAACCAGCCTCTCGAGGCCGGCCTCGGGTGTCAACCGAGCCTCCTCCCGACCCCTGAAGCGGCTAACCGGCAGGGCGAAATCGAGAAGATTTTCGGTGTGCGTACGCGTTCGCTGGACCGCCGCAAGTCTTGCTAGAGGCGGCTGGTGCAGCACGCGTGCGCGGGGAAGCGATGTGGCCCGAAGCATACTAGATGGCGGGAGCACAGCATCGATTCCCGAAAACTCCACAGGGGAGGCGACCTCGATCGCTCCGACCCGGGAGAGGGGGTCGGGTGTTACCACGAGCCTCGTCCCCAACCCCCTGAAGCGGCTGACCGGCAGGGAGTAGTTGGGAACGAGCCTCTGTGTGCGGACGCGCGAGCTGCCCAGCCGCAGGTCTTTTCAGAGGCGGCAAGGGAAATCGATGTGGACCGGCGCCATAGACGGCGGATTACCACATCGATTTCAGAGCGCCGCGGAAGAAGCAACCTCAGTTGCCCCCGGGAGCCTCATCTAAGGGAGCAGCTCTACAGGGCCGCACGCTAGGCGGACACTGGGAATAGCAATTGCCTGAAACTGATGTGTCCCGCAGGCCACAAGGCGGCGAGAACGACATCAACTTCAGGAGGGCTCCACCTAGATGAATATCCAGACAAGTCACCTGGTCTGAATGATAGGCTGAATAAAAATACATCTAACTCCTCAAAGTCAGATAATATTTTAATTTAATTCCTTGGAATTAAATACAGCCACAATAAGGTGAAACAGGGTCTGAATGATAGGCTGAATATCTAACTCCTCAAAGTCAGATCATATATTATTTAATTCCTCAGAATTAAATGTAGCCATAATCCTCAGACGACACTGTTTTATTGTATTTATACGGACTCATAAACCACACGCGTTGCCTCAGCAACGTGGTTCAACTCCGATCATAATACAATTGGCTTTCATCGCTCGAGAAAAAGCCAAACAGTATCACGGTGAAACATGGTCTGAATGACAGGCTGAATATCTAACTCCTTAGAGTCTAATAATATTTCATTTAAATCCTCAGACTTAAATGCAGCCTAATCATCAGGCAATACTGTTTTATCGTCAACCAGTATTCCATGCACACCGATCGCGTGTGTTCACCTTAATAGCAGACCCATACCTGCACGCTGCCTCGGCAATCGTGAGATTGAGTCTTGCATATAAGAAGTGGCGAGCTCGTTATAACTTCGACTGCCCCGATGCTGAGCACGTCTAATTCCCCAGAATCAGACCGTTCAGGCATCGGGTCCTCCGCCTCGGGAAGAAGCCGCATCGCGGCTTCCACACGGAAAGGAGAACATCTGAACTGACAGACAAAGACTGGGAAGATGCCTCAGCAGTCCCAAATCTCGCTGACAAGTCCATCCGTGAGCCCAGTGACCGGTCTCGCCGCACCGCCTCGGCGAATGCGGGACCGATCCACGGGCTCACGAGGCTGGCCGCCTCTGTCGAACACGGCCAGCCGAGAGCGGAGCAGCCTGAGTGTCAGCTCTCACAACGCTCTGGCGGCTCCCTCGAGCCGCCCGAGCATGCTGAACACCCAGGCATTGCACACAAAGCAGGTGTGCATCCGAGCCCGAAATGTAGTGGGGACACGGATGCACACACTGCTTAAACTCTCTTGCTTTCTCTCGCCTACTTCTTTCACACACTTGCACAACTGGACAAACAACAGTAAATAGACAGACAATTTTGACAGAGCGCTATTCTGAAGAGCAATAACTGCCGGCTCCCTTTTATACTTCCGGGTATGCCGTCACAATGGCGTCATCACGCACGACCAATCGGATTGGACTAGTGTTTATTCAGACTTCAGATTCGCTGATGCTTAGGAGCATCCCCAAATCGTCGTTCGGCGCGAGTGTGAGCTCGAAGGGAACTGTTCTTCACATAAATGGCCACTCCACCACCATTCTTGTTTGCCAAATGTGCATAGTTTGTGTAGGATGCATGCCTGTTGCGTTTGTACATGGTGTATCAATCCAGATGCAGGAACAGCTGAGCCTGACAGGTGTGTTTCAGTGAGCAGTGTTGGGAGTAACGCGTTAGAAAGTACCGCGTTACTGTAATTCCACTACTTTTAGCAGTAACACGCATGTAACTAAATATTTTTTTAATCAAGTAATGCAATTACAATTACTGAAATTTGACTGAGTTCGTTGCTCGCGTTACTCTCTATTGTGAAAATTAACGCTTGCAGACAAGAAGCTCAAATCTACAGGCCCTAGCCCAGCCTGTGTTTTTACATGTTACATTGTTGCAGCCATTAAAATAGTTCAGTTTTGTTTTTAATGTCAAAGTAGTTATATTTCGTTTCGTTTCTTTATTAAGTTAATTTAGAAAAATGTTTGGAGCATTTTTTTTGTTTGTTAAATTAAAGGTTTTAGATTTTTAGTGATAAACGGCCAGCGGCCGACAGTGAGTTAACCCAATGCTTTAGCCTCTCAAATCAACACTGGACTTGTCATGCCTATAATAAAACATATATAAAAAAGTGAAAAATACTTAGAGCATAACAAGTTTAAACGTTTAGCCTATTATCACCACCACAGCAAAAAGGCATTTTTGATAAGTTTAGGTTAGGCTATAGGCTGATCGTAGGCGCTCGCAAACGAAACGGTCTACAGAAGCTAAATTAAAAAGCTACATTTTTTAAAAAAAAAAGCATGCATGTTGTCCTTCCTTACACCTCTCCGCAAAATAAATCCGATCTTCAATTCCCGCGGCATATGCACATTTAACGGAGTTAACGTCAACGAAATAAAGCAAAAGATTCGAGCTGCATCTTATCATCAGGTTAATTCAAGACCTCGATATGAGAGAGCGCGACCTAAGCACCGGTAAGATCATTTAGTCTCATTAGTTTTAATAAAGATGATCGTGTTTTTGAGCATCTAAGACTTTCAGTTTTCCTTGCGGTCGTTTGCGTGTGTTCTTGCTTTACTCATTTGCGGCGACGCGTGTTGCAGTAGCGCGTCGTATCTGAACATATATAGGTAACACGCTCACACACGTTTATTTTTTAACAATTTGCCAGAAGTAAAATGTAGCTCTATAGGTGGTTTAAACAACAAGATATTCCTGGTCTTTTCACAAGCGGATAGATATCTGGTCAGAGAAAATGAATGAAGTGAGCAGGTATAAAAAGGTGCTGCTGCTGTTGGTGGACACTACACATCATATACTAGGCTACTGCTTGATTTGATTTTGAAGGCCTGTTACCCTGTTGATGACAATAAATAGGTCTAAAAATTATGTTTATTGTGTTTTAATGTTCTGTTCCTATTTACATTTAAAAAGCAAACATAAAAGTTACTTAAAAGTTACTTTCCCTAGTAACTAATTACTTTTGATATACAGTAATTTGTAAAGTAATTCAATTACTTTTAAAAAGAAGTAACTAGTAACTGTAACTAATTACTTATTTTCAGTAACTTGCCCAACACTGTCAGTGAGGCACAAAACATCAGCCAAGAGAAGCTCATGGTGGCATTTTAAATCATCCATATGACACTCCAGTCACTCTGTTCAGTGTGGAATCCTGTTCAATACGTAGGATGGGCTGGATATAGTGAAAATCTGCTTTTGGCATGTTCTCCAAGGTGCCACTTATTTCTGGATCACAGAAGATTTTCTTATCATCAAAGTCACTGATGTGCAGTCAGTGATGTTGTTCTGCTGAGTGCAACATATAGGACATATCTGGTTCGAATATGTGTTTTAGAGATACAACAGCGCAATCAGTTGTCATTCATTGCACTTTATGGATGGTCTTCGAACGGTTCCTTTTCTTTTCAGTGGTTCCTCTGACCTCTCAATATAGACACTGTTGTCCTCTCCATCAGGTGCTTTGTTGCAATGTTTCTGCCCAGCAGTCACATTATCTAAATGAAGACCAATTAATTGAACAATTGAAACACCATCTTGGGTCTGAGCTGTTATTTTTGCCACCTTAGCAAAAGTACCATTAACCAGTCCATCTTCTACATCAATATTTCTGGTTAGCATCACTCGTGCACCAATAGCAATCTGCAGTTTGTCAATAAGGCCACATTTGTCTCCTTTAAAAGGTGCTGCTTGCCTTTTCATTTCACCTGGTTGTGGATCTTTTTTGTAATCATGTGCATCAATGTTGATAATATTTGAAAAGCGAGATGATATGGCTTCAGTGTTGTGATTGTCCACCTCTCTATGGTTGCATAGATGTGTAATACATCAGCTGGACACTCTTCAGGGGAAGATCTTATGACAGCTTCTAACATGTACAGGTCCTTCTTAAAAATTAGCATATTGTGATAAAAGTTCATTATTTTCCATAATGTAATGATAAAAAATAAACTTTCATATATTTTAGATTCATTGCACACCAACTGAAATATTTCAGGTCTTTTATTGTTTTAATACTGATGATTTTGGCATACACCTCATGAAAAGCCAAAATTCTCAAAAAATTAGCATATTTCATCCGACCAATAAAAGAAAAGTGTTTTTAATTAAAAAAAAAGTAAACCTTAAAATAATTGTTCAGTTATGCACTCAATACCTGGTCGGGAATCCTTTTGCAGAAATGACTGCTTCAATGCGGCTTCAATCCACCAAAAAGGTTTCTTGTTTCCTTTGATCTGTTGCAGTCTCCAGTTCACATAGGCAAACAACTGTTTTGACACCATAGATATTTCGTCAATAATTAAAATGTGTGCATTAGAAAGGTCTGCTCTGATTTTATCCAAGCTGTTTCCCAGGCCTTGATATGGAGGCTTCAAGCTTCTTGGGAGTTTCAGAAGACAGTGCAGTGTTTTACCAGAGATGTTAAAGGCCGCAGTACCTGTGAATGCTGATAAAAGAACGGTTGGCTTGGAAATGTCAGTATGCTCTCGTATGCATGGAAGCCTACGCAATATTTTGGATGCTTCAGCATAATAAAAGATTTGATAACATGCGATTTACCAACTCCGGCTCCTCCATTCAAAAAATACAGAAACTGTTGTGGATTTGCACCAGAGACGCATCTTTTGCACCAGTCTCGCACAGCATAAAATATGGAAGCTTGTGTTTGATTCAAGCTCTGATACATTATGCGAATCTGTGCGTGATTTTTTTTGGGTAACTTCCATGTGTGGCATAGCTGTGTTACTGACAGAGGTAGATGCTGTGTATTTAGGCCTGTCGCGATAGTCAATAAATCAATTAATCGCACAATAAAAAAAAAATGAGCTCGATAATTTTTCCGGCCGCGATAATTTCCAGCGTCCGTTTTTAAATCCATTTTTGCCGAGCGTTACATTATATGATCACGCTCTTATACATGTAAATGCTTGTAAGCGCGACAAGACACAAGAGCATGAGCTGTATGTCAATGTCCTGTCTGTGTGGCTGCGTCTCATGTCAGCTAGTCGACACTCTGACACACACTCACACACACACACTCGCACAGACAGACTCGCGTCAGTCTCCTGCTCACATGGAGTTCTCTTTAGCTTATTAACAAACAATAACAACAACAGAGATCATTTTGAGTATTCTTATATTAGGAGTCTTAAATGAGTTAAATAACATCTTACATTAACTTAAAGAGTTGTGAGGTAATGAGATGCGCGGGGCAGCGCGTGAGATCCGCATTCTGTTCGGCAGCGGCTGTTCTTAAAGTGACAGGAGCACTGATGATGCCTGTCATTAATGTTCATCAAAGAACAACGGGAACAGAGAAAAATGTAGCTTTAATGATGATTCATCTATATTTAATTTATTATTTATGCAGTTAAGAAAGGTGTTGATAACTATTACATTTCTGTATATGTCTAACAGAGAAGGCACAGGTAAATATAACATTTATTATAATGGGTTTATGTAAAGATTCTTTTAAGTTCGATTAAATTAAAAGATGTTTTTTAAAGCCTAATAAATGTTGAAATTGGTATCTTTCAGTTATACTGTAATGTAATGTCATTGATGTTTCATAGAGACATCAGTGATACTGGCCTGTCAATAACATGACAATACAACACATAATTAACATATACTGTCAATAAATTGTTTTTACATTAATTTGGAGAGTAACTGAAATTAAAACAATATCAAAACATTAAAAACTTATTAATCAGGATTAATTACAGATTTTTTTTAAATTTATTAGTAAAAACAATTTTAATCGATTCCCAGCACTACCTTACACACAATCATCCGTTGCAGTTTTCTCAGCTGTTTATTCAAGTGCATTTTTTGTTAACAGACTGAGAGTCCATTGCTTTTTTTGTTTTGGTTGTTTTGTTCATTTATTGAAGATATTATATATTGATCTTTGAAAAGGTATACTTGCATTATTATGCCATTATCATTATTTTAAATGAAAATGCTCTCAGAAAGACAATATTATCGTTTATCGCAATAATTTCTTGGCCAATTTATCATCCAGCAAAATTTGTTATCGTGACAGGCCTATGTGTATTCAGGAATATTGTCTTGCTCATTCACATAATTAGGATCAGCGGGTTCACGCTCCGATATGCTCTCCAATCGGATCAGTTAATTTGCTGGAGCCAATGTAGTCCATGCATCTTCAGCTGGACCATTCCGTTAAAAATCCTCAATTGCCTCTTCTATAGCCTCTTTATGTTCTTCTCACGGTTTTCACTTACAATCTTGCACACACGCTGGACTTCATCCGTTCCTGGTAATTTTACTGAAGCCAATGTATAAAATGATTCGTATGTCTGGAATCTGTCCGACTTCAGCTGCTAATCTGAGCGATATGGCAAGTAAAGTTTTAGAAGAGTTCCATAGAATTTTTCTGAGTTTTTCTGCTGTGAAAAACGGGCAAATCTTATGACCGCAGGTTTCTTTTCTGTAAGTGTCCCAAATGTTTTTGAAGTGGTAAAACATGTTTACCTTTTGTCTGTCCTGCATAAACAATGTGGTATTCACTTGCAAATTCAGCCATGCACATGCTCTGAAATTCAGGTCTGTTTGGTCTGGCCTTGTACTTGTCTGGCAATCCGGTCATCCACACATTCTCTATGTCATCATCCATGGTCTGTAAGCAACTCATTGGTAAACTCATCTTTACAGCATTGTCATCAGTAGGTATGAAAATAACAGCACGTGATGATGATTTCAATTTCAAACTGCATGTGCGAGGACTGCCTCCTGAGCACTGACTTCTCTGTTCTTTGAATAGGCATTCATGACCTGCTTCATGCTCTCACGGTCAGGTTATCATTGCTTGAGTCTTTTATCACTTTTTTAACGTAATCACTCATTTCATGTTCAGCTTTTGAAATGTACGAGAGAATGTACATGATACAGCTGTAGGGGTTCAGAATGAACTGTATGTCCATGTTTGCATTCAAAGCTCTTAATAACAGTGGATTATAGCCGTTAACCCAGCAGTCTTGAGGTCGTCTCTCCATATATATCAAACTTGATGTAGAAAGAGTGTCATTATGTTTATCGTACTCTTCAAAAGTCATGTTTACTGCATGAAGTAGCTGTACAGTGGTTTAAAAACTCTGAGATGAGTCATTCAGCAGATCCCACACCTTCTGTAGCTGTTGTTTTGCAACGCTGGCATAATTTCTTTCCCCTGATTCATTCCCTTCATCTACAGGAGGAGATCTGGGTCGTGATATCATGGTCCTGTTAATGGGAGGTTTAGGAAATCCGAATCTGCAGTGCTTCTTGTTCTTTCTACAGGATTTGGAGTGGTTACGACTGTGCATCTGTACTTCACTTACAATTCTATATGTAGTTCTGGGTCTCTGTTTGAGTCTGGTAATTTGCATGAGATATATTTATCAATGAAATCACACACATCCTGATCTTCAGCATCTTCAAATTCTGGAGCATCTTTCACCCAAAATAAGCAGTGAATGTGCGGAGAGCCACGTAATTTGAACTCTACTTTGTAAAAAAAGTCAATGACTTCACCGATAGGTCGAGCAGGTGAATTGATCTAATCTCTCATTAAGGCTTCAACTCGTTTTTCAAACATCCGCATGGCTGTGACGGGGTTGCTTCTCAGGATTTCACATTTTTCAGACCAGTCTAAATCAGCAAAGTTCACAGTTTCACCTTGTTGTGCCTTAATAGCAGTAATCACGTCAAGCCATCTCATCTCAGCAGCACTAAAGGTACAGAAAAATGTGGGACTGCCCAGCTGTCACAGCATAGCAAACAAATCACAGAGAGTTTTCTCCCAGTATGCTGGAGTCCCTCTTAATGGTTGCATAAAATGTGTAGCTTCCTTGTTCATCACAAGCTTTTCTAGCTCCTGTTTGTCCTGCAGCAGTGAACAGTTTACTCTGCGTCCATCACGGGTCATGGGTTTCACTTTCCTCAGCTGGATAGACATACTTGATGTGGCAATGTGCATTTCGATGACAAACTGTGCAAAAAAGATATAGTTGGTTTGTATCCCTTGAACAAAGATTATCAATAGAGAATAACCATAGAGCAATGGAGATAAAAGTATCTGCTCGTGGAAACACGTTTTGCTCTACCAGGCTCATCAAAGGTTTTCTTGCCATCTGGAAACTGCACTGGAAACGCCATAGACTCAAGTTAAGGAATTTTGAAAATGCTTACAGGAGTATTTTTTCTGCTGGGTCAATACAAAATATTCCATCATCATAAGACAACAGCTGCTGGCCAATATCTGGGGGCTGAAGACATGTGTCCAAGGCAAGGCCTCTTGATTGCTCTTCTGCAGTAGTGTCATCATTTGAATCATTGTGTTCATTCTCATTGCTCTGTTCTTCAGTGTTATCCCTTTGGCTTTGGCTACTGTTCTCAATATCCACTTCCTGATCAGGAGCACTTATGTCATTTGCAAACTCTTCATGCTCATTAAACATTTCTTCTTCTGAGAGTGCTGCAATTATGAAGATATCTTTATATTCTGAATGGATTTCTTTTAGTTTTCTTAAAGCAGACAAAACCTTTTGCATGTCCAAAGTCTGAAACTGATAGTGACCTTGGTAACACAGACGTCTTTTCAATTTCACTCGTAAGCAGCTGTGATTCACTTCAAGGTCTTGGTAAACAATTGACTGTTGTTTCCATTTCAGATGCAACAGAAATTACTGCCCCCTTGATTAATTTTTGCTGCCCTTTCGGAAGTGTGACAATTTTAGCAAAAGGAACGTACTTTGTTTGCAATAACGTGTTCAAGAACATTCAAATCACAGAGTTCTGGAGGAATGGGAGTGAACTAAAGCTTATTGGCTACAGCAATGTCTGGCATCAGACCTCTCAATAGTGTTGTATGGCAGCAGTGACAGATCCACTCAGTTTTCTGGTGCTCCAAGGCACATTGATCAGGGCAGTCGGAGCAGATGTGAACATAGTTTCCAGTCAAGCAAACTGAAATAACTGTTGGATTCTTCTGATAGCGCTCACGATCACATGACTTGACTTGATTTGAGAAGAGCGCTCTGGCACAGCATGTGCAGACATAAGTTGGCCCCTGTTTTATAACATTTCTGAAAATATTTAAGGCTCTTAACACACCCGGATCTTTTATTACATCAGGCTGGCTATTGTGTAATGTGTCTCTCTGCTGACGCATACACTGTAAAATATAAAAAGTTGAGTTAACTTAAAAAAATAAAGCAACCAGCTGCAAAGCATTTTTGAGTTTACTGAACTTCAGGTCTGTATATATTTTTGAGTCAACAAATGCCATGTTGAGATGTTTCTTCTTTAATTCCTCCTGTAGTGCATCTCTTTCCTTTTGTAGAGAATGATCTGTCTGCCCTAGTGGGATGTCTGGGAGGAAGTTTACTTCGCATCGCTTTGCTTTTTTCAAGCGTCTAGAATCCTTGATTGCTCTTTTGTTAACAGCGACTTCAGAGCACCCAACAGATCGTAGTTTCTGGCGGTAGTTGCCAACCTTATATTTGATGCTCATAGTCCAGCTGTGATAACCTGTTCCTGAGCCTGGATCCTTGAGACATGGATGCTGTTCAATCAATGCAGCAGACACTGACTCCAACTCTTGATTATTTGGATAAGCTTTGAATGAAAAAATAGCTTGAGCTATGGCATCCAAGATCTCCATTTTCATTTCTCTTGGAATTGTGAGCAGTGCTCCATCTTCTCTAAAATTCTCATTCCCTTTGGCAAGCCGTAACTCAACATCATATTTAAATGTGGGAATCGGGAAAGTAGAGGGCCACTGATTATTTTCCTGGTGTCTGATATTTAAGGAAAGGGAACACTGGTTTGAGCTGTTGGATGGGGATGACATACTGGCAGTGTCTAAGGACGAAAAGGAGATCTCAGATTCACATTCTTCGGGTAGTTTCAGAAGTATCTTCAGCACTGCTCTATCTGGTGGAAGCTCTGTGATACTGGTCAAGTTACAGAGTTCATTTCTGAACTCAGGATCCTCAAATTGAATCAAAAAGTTATCGTTGATTTCAAGCTTTTCTTGAAGAATCCTTTTCAGGTGTTCAACTGAAGTGAGATATTTCAAAATATCCAACCTCCTAATATTATCAGGGGCCAACACAACACGTAGCCGCATATTCTGTAAAATAATTAAAAGATACATCAAGTAGAGGGCAAAGCTTATATATATATATATATATATATATATATATATATATATATATATATATATATATATATATATATATATATATAATAAATATGGGCCAACATGGTTATATGATTTAAAGGGGTAGTTCAAAAATGAAAATGTTCATAATTTGCCAAGAGTCATATACTTCGCACAAAACCACGACTACTTTTGAGTTATTTATGAACTATTGACCATTGTAGTAAAAACGGTTTTATTTGTTAAAACATGCTTTTGTCTTCTGCATTAGGAAGTCATACAGGTTTAGAATATCATGAGGGCAAGCAACTTGAGACAATTTACTTTTTTGGGAAACTATCCCTTTAACCCATGACAAATAAGTAAAATGACTCAATTTTAATGGACACAGTGTGGCTATCTGAAGAACAAGTAATGGAGAAGGAACCTCTTTAGCGCAATCATGTTCTTTCCCTGAACCGTATACAAGGTGAGAGGTTGGTGATCATTAAGGTCTTCTGGATCAAGTATTTCAACTGTACTCGTTTCAAAAACCTCATAACACCTATAGTGTTCAATATACCATGACGAAAGCCTTTTGCAAAGGAAGGACACTTTGTTAGCATTCACTAGCACACTGAGAATTCTGAAAAATTCAGGCAAGCCACTGCATTGACCTGAGGACAAAATCATGCCTTCACTGAAGTGAATTCCATGCAGATGTACATCAGATGCGAAAGACAAAACTTCATTGTGTGGGTATTTCTTCTGAATTGCAGTCTTCTGTAGCACTTCTAATGTACATCTTCTTACTGTTTTGACCTTCTGCACAGAAAAGGGTAATGAAAAGAGACTTGGACCATTGAGAAAATGGGCCATCATAAGCTGATGCTTTGTTTTTTTGCTCTGAAATTGTGGACGTCACTCACCACACCTTTGAAATAGCTATGCTTGGCCTCAAATCTGATTGTCCAGAGCTCGACTAATGGCCCAAAGCAACGAATCAAGTGCGGATAGTGCTCCACATAGTGGTGTTTTGGTCATAATTTCAGGTTTGGGAACGTGTCTTTGAGTAGTTGTCGGTGTTCTAAAATTTTTTGTTCTAAAAAGCATAGGGTTGCTTCTGAGAACTGGCCTGACATTACCAACTCCACTATCTCTCTCAAGTCCATCAAGATTTCCCAAGCAGGCTCAAAATTGGGTACAAGGTTACCAATCATTAATGGTAATAAGCGTAGCAATGCCCAATTCTCATGCCCATTCCCACCTATGGTTTTCTTTGAAAAGCTGGACTGGGAAATTACTTGGGGTCTGTTCACTCTGTCTGAGTCCTTGTAAGGAAAGGACTTAATACAGTTGTTTAGAGTAAGAAGAGTAAAATTTCCCTTTGAGATGAGTTCTTTCAAGCAAATTGATAACTCAAATGGGACAATTCCTTCCAATGTGTCATGTAGGACATCTGGCGGGTGTCACAATGGACCAGTGTGAGTGCCAGCGTTCACCAGAGGGTACTCCAACCCAGACTGTCATTCTACCATAGACTACATCTCCCATAATCCTTTGCCCGGACTCATCATCACTCATTGATTACATCCACCTGCACCCCATTACCTTGTTAGCTCACACTATAAAAACCATGTTCACTCTGTCTGTCACTGAAGTCTTGTTTTGTGTTTCACTGCATTTCTGAGCGTTTACCCTGGTTTCATGTCTCTTGGTCTTGGATTTCTTGCCTTCTCTGTGGATTACCCTTTGCCTGTCTCCTCTGTTTTGGTTGCTTGCTTGGACTGATTGCTTGTGTATGACCTTCTGCCTGTTTTCTGACTACGATTGTGGATTACCCTCTATTAAAGCTGCGTTTGGATCTCCTACCTTCTGTCTAAGAGCATTCGTAACAGAAGACTTCGCCAGCATGGATCCAGCAGCAGTCACCCTTGTTCGACCACGCCAAGGAACTTACTCACTCGAGGAACACATCAGAGACTTTCTGAACATCTCAAACACCACAAACCTCCCGGACTTTATGTTAATTGACTTTTTGCCATGGACTCAACAAAGAGTTACAAACCCAACTCATCCGTGATGGTCCTCGAGGGTCCCTGAGTGATTTCCTTGATTATGCCCTTCAGGTAAGCGGCTCTACTTTCACAGTGGGTGTCATGGTGTCTTTGGACAAAATGTCTGCCGAGCCTGTGTCTTCAAACAAGATGTCCGCCGAGCCCGTTTCCTCAGACAAGATGGCCACCGAGCCTAGTGTCGTCTCAGCAGACCTTCCAGAGCCTCGTGACGTCTCAGCAGACCTTCCAGAGCCTTGTGTCGTCTCAGCAGACCTTCCAGAGCCTCGTGTCGTCTCAGCAGACCTTCCAGAGCCTCGTGTCGTCTCAGCAGACCTTCCAGAGCCTCGTGTCGTCTCAGCAGACCTTCCAGAGCCTCGTGTCGTCTCAGTAGACCTTCCAGAGCCTCGTGTCGTCTCAGCAGACCTTCCAGAGCCTCGTGTCGTCTCAGCAGACCTTCCAGAGCCTCGTGTCGTCTCAGCAGACCTTCCAGAGCCTCGTGTCGTCTCAGCAGACCTTCCAGAGCCTCGTGTCGTCTCAGCAGACCTTCCAGAGCCTCGTGTCGTCTCAGCAGACCTTCCAGAGCCTCGTGTCGTCAGCAAACCTTCCAGAGCCTCCAGCTGCCACGGACACTACACCAGATTCATCAGCCTTCACTGGTGCCTCACCAAAGTCTTCAGCCATCATGGACGCCCCATCTGTGTTCCCGGTCGTCATGAATGCTGCACAGGAAGACATTATGGCTCTCCCTAGACTCTTGAGACTGGCTTCAAGTCTGGAGGACGCCGCTGATGTCAGTGAGAGCAGCTGGCATCTATGTAGTAAAGCCAAGCCTTCGGGACTCTGAGATGGTTACACTGTCGACAACACTCCCTGCTAGAGAGATGTCTCCAGCCACTGACCTGCGTTCAGAGAGGACTCCTGCCCTGACCAGCGTCCAGAGACGGCTCCTGCCCCTGACCAGCGTCCAGAGACGGCTCCTGCCCCTGACCAGCGTCCAGAGACGGCTCCTGCCCCTGACCAGCGTCCAGAGACGGCTCCTGCCTGACCAGCGTCCAGAGACGGCTCCTGCCCCTGACCAGCGTCCAGAGAGGCTCCGGCCCGTCTGCCGAGTCCAGAGAGGGCTCCAGCCCGTCTGCCGAGTCCAGAGAGGGCTCCGGCCCGTCTGCCGAGTCCAGAGAGGGCTCCGGCCCGCCTGCCGAGTCCAGAGAGGGCTCCGGCCCGTCTGCCGAGTCCAGAGAGGCTCCGCCCGTCTGCCGAGTCCAGAGAGGGCTCGGCCCGTCTGCCGAGTCCAGAGAGGGCTCCGCCCGCCTGCCGAGTCCAGAGGGCTCCGCACGCCTGCCGAGTCCAGAGAGGGCTCCGCACGCCTGCCGAGTCCAGAGAGGCTCCGGCCCGCCTGCCGAGTCCAGAGAGGCTCCGGCCCGTCTGCCGAGTCCAGAGGGGCTCCGGCCCGTCTGCCGAGTCCAGAGAGGGCTCCGGCCCGTCTGCCGAGTCCAGAGAGGGCTCGGCCCCGCCTCTTGTCCCGAGTCCAGAGAGGGCTCCGGCTGGACCACCTGCTTTGCCTGCTCCACCATGGAGGTCTCCTAGACCATCTAGTCTGCCGTGGGGTCTCCAACCTTGTCTGCGCCGCCATGGGGGTCGTCAACCTTGTCTGCACTACTGTGGTGGTCGTCTGCTCCGCCCTGGCTGCCTGCATCACCCAGGTCATCTGCCCAGCCTGCATCACCTTGGCCACCTGCTCTGCCTGCATCAGCCTGGTCATCAGCTGAGCCTGCTCGGCCTGGCCACCTGCTCTGCCTCAGTCTCCAGGCCCACTTCCACTCCACGGGCCTGGCCCTCCATCCCACCCCCAGGTCCGCCTCCGCTCCACCTCCTCCTGGACAATTTTAGGAGCATCTGGAAGCCGCTCCTTTGAGGGGCTATGTCACAATGGACCAGTGTAAATGCCCGCGTTCACCAGAGGGTACTCCAACCCAGACTGTCATTCTACCATAGACTACATCTCCCATAATCCTTTGCCCGGACTCATCATCACTCATTGATTACATCCACCTGCACCCCATTACCTTGTTAGCTCACACTATAAAAACCATGTTCACTCTGTCTGTCACTGCGAAGTCTTGTTTTGTGTTTCACTGCATTTCTGAGCGTTTACCCTGGTTTCATGTCTCTTGGTCTTGGATTTCTTGCCTTCTCTGTGGATTACCCTTTGCCTGTCTCCTCTGTTTTGGTTGCTTGCTTGGACTGATTGCTTGTGTATGACCTTCTGCCTGTTTTCTGACTACGATTGTGGATTACCCTCTATTAAAGCTGCGTTTGGATCTCCTACCTTCTGTCTAAGAGCATTCGTAACAGCGGGAACCCAGTTATTGGGTGAAAGAAAGAAAGGTGCTTACTGAGGACACATTCTTTTTTTACACCAAGTCTGCTCTGAAGCTCATGGTTGTCTCTCAGTTAATCTGTAATAGAGTTGTGTTGTTCAACGGTTCGAAGCTGAAAACAACTAGCATCTTGTGTCTATATGTCATCTTTGCTGACTTGGCAAAATCTACACAGGTTCTCAGCTTGAAAGCTTTCTTGAAAGCCAGCAAGACTGTGAGCCCTAAGATTGTCAGCACATACACAATAAACCGTTCCTCTAAGATGTGCATTCAAGGCTTCAACAAACACACCTTGCTGCTCCAGTTCTTTCATGTCTTTCCACTTGCTGCGTATACAGTATATACCTCTTTGTTGATTAGCTGAGTACTCTCCACCTGTGTCAATTATCTGACATGTTCCTCCCGAACCTCGTTTAGTGAAACAGCATATTGAAAAATTATAGCCAAATTTTTTTACATCACTGCATTTTCCAAGTAGAGCCAGTTGTATTGAGGGAAGTGTAGAACGGAATTTGGCATGCAAATTTAGAAGTACCCGATAAACAGCTGTGATCTTGTGAATCTTTCTTGAAGTGCCCAGAGGATTGCAAATCTCAAAATCATCAATGTAGATACCCACTGAAATGCAATCACTTTGAACACCTAAAAGTTTGTAATACTGCCCACTACGAGTAGATGTATACTGTCCTGGTATCTCATCCTCAACAAAAACAGCTCTTTCCAAGACATCTGCTCTGTTGAGTAACACTACAAGAACTTTCAACACTGAGACATACACAAAGGTATTTTGGTGTAGCCTATCAAAACGGTACTCCACAGAATCAATTACTTGAAAATGCTCTTTAAAATAAGCATTCCTTCTGTAGTCTGTTGAGAGTGAACCCTTCTTTGCAGAGGCTGTAAAAACAGGGTTTGTTTTAAGCACTTCTGCTGATATCAAATCAGCAAGCTCCTCTGCCAGTGAATCATCAATGTGGCTTTCGTATTTTCTTAAAATATCCCTGATTTATTGTTTTGCTGCATACCTAGACAATGAAGCAATATCACTCATCCAACTTAATATCTCATGAGTTGCACGTTTTGAAACATGCAAAATTGTCTGCATATAAAGGATCAATGATGCAAGTTTGCACTCTAGCCCTGCATAGTCTACAGGCTCTGAATATGAGCTCCTTTCAGGTTCAGAAGGAGTTAAAGAAACAGCGCTATCTGACTAACATTTGACTGTTGATTTGGTATAGGATCTCCAGTCTCTTCCGAGCATGACTCCTCATTGCTTTCCAAATCATCTGTTTGAAATGTAACAGAAGAGCTAAAATCTTTAAAACCTTGAGACTTATGTCTACGAGTTATGTGACTACTAAAAGTTGAAAGACATTGGTTGTCAGCTCACAATCTTTAAAAGGACATTTGACTGTGTCATGTTTCTTCAAATTATTTCTGATATGGTTTAAAAACTGAGGTGGCTGACAAACATCCTTAAAATCACATAACTCACACAAAAAATGAAAGTGCTCTTTAATAGCAGCAGTCTTTTTGTGTGCTCTTGTCAAATGTGACTTTAACGCACCTACAGTTTTGAATGTGCAGATGCAGTCTGTATACAAGCAAGGCTGCTGCCAGGATCGTCCTTGATAGTGGTGAAACCAGTAGTGTTTCAAGAGGACCTCTCTGCTACTGTGGGCAAATTTGCAAAGTTTGCACTGCATTTCAAACCTATGAAAAGAAAAAAATAAACAG
This sequence comes from Gobiocypris rarus, assembly GCA_023029165.1. Taxonomy (NCBI): domain Eukaryota; kingdom Metazoa; phylum Chordata; class Actinopteri; order Cypriniformes; family Gobionidae; genus Gobiocypris; species Gobiocypris rarus. The sequence continues at coordinate 22,373,672 of CM040919.1, read as the reverse complement.
TTTGAGATGTGTAATGTTAAATTTCTACAAAATGTAGGCACAGTTTCACAGACAAGGCTTAGATTAAGCCAGGATTAGGACTGAACAAAAAACAATGAACGGCTGTATTTTTTTATTAACTAACATTAACAAAGATTCATAAATACTGTATTGCTCATTGTCAGTTCATGTTAGTATATATATATAAAAATATAATACCCTCTACAACACAAAATCCATTTCTAAACATTTTGTTGTTTTAATTGACTTTAATTGACTAACCGTGTATTTGATACATTACCCTTCAAATGTTGGCAGCTGAACTATAAAGATTGCTTAACTTGCTGTCTGAACTCATTTGGAAATCTTTTAGGAACATAACATGGCACTTATTAATCTAAATGTGCAATTTATTTAGCTTAATTTCAATAATAACGTTAAAAGAAAACTTACCTCAACCAAACGAAATCAACTCCACTCCCTTCGTCAGCGTGATTGAAGAGGGAAACCCTGTGCAGTTACCGCGACGACAAACTGCGCATGCGCAATAACAGGAAGTTAAACGGTCGAATTTATAAATCAAAATATGACGTTTTCTCAACTTAATTGTTTGAATTCATTGAACAAAGTAGTAATCAACATGCAGTTAATCGTTTTTATAAGTAAACTCAACACTGTCCTTGAAAATTTGTCCACTTGACTGAGTTAACAATTTGCAAGTTGGATTTTTTACAGTGTAAGATGGCACATTTTTTGGTATTTGTGCTGTGTGTCTTGTGCACAGTCCACTTTGTGAATTACTTTGAGTGCAGATATTTTTTTTAGATTTGAATAAATAATAATCTTGCTGAGCCCTAAAATGTGCATCACAGTGATAACGTTGTCTAAAAATGTTTTTCATTTTTTCATAGAAGTTAAGATAATTTTTGCATCGGTTTGTATAATGGTCCTTTTGCCTTTGCCTGAAAATTGGATCCTTTAAATATCTATCAACAAGATATTGCATATGCTGTTCCTTATATTTAGCATTGTTCCTGTAATTTTGAATTATATAAGTCTTTTGTTTCCCCTAAATTACTCTTGTTCATTATTCCTGTAATTTAAGGTTATTTTATTTTATCCTTTCTGTATTGTTCATTATTTCTGTACTTGCTAACTGCATACAACTTTTTTCTTGCTCTGTATTCATGAATATTTTTATATTTGTTTTTCATTGCTTGTTTGTGTTCTTCTCTGTAAATCATATTCCAATAGTGGTTCTTCATGTCTTGTTTACGTCTTTGCCTGTATTCATTTCTAGTTTTACTATCATAGACTTTAAATATAGTCTGTTTTTTTACATCTTGCCTCTGAACCATTTCTTTCTGCCATTTTTTTTATAGTAAGCCTTTCGCTTTTGAGTCTTGTTCAGTTTTTCCGCTTGATTGTTGAATGTGAATATTGGTGATTTGGTGCTGAAAATGTCAATTGATCCTTTGACAGCATGTAATGAGAGTTCACTGAATGGTACATTTTTATATCTGTCTCGATTCTGAGTGACAGTAGTTAGGACATCAATTTTATCTTGATAAGTCAAGTGGGGTTGATCATTAGTTGATGTGGCTCTGTCAAAGGTAGTCTCAGATGATTGTTGAACATACTGTTGTGGGATATCAGCAGACCTGCATTGTTCATTGTTTGTCAGAGCTTTGTTCTCAAAAGAGACAGATGGTTGTTCATCAAGCTCACAGCAGTCCAGGGAGACTTCAGTATGTACACAGCTTTAAGTTATGTTAGTGAATGATACAGGCAGCAGATCGAACTGTTCCTGGTCTCTCAACTCTAAAAGTCCTTGAAACAATAGTAGCAGCCTCTCTATCATGTCTTCTAAATGGAAAAAGGTCAACATCACAGCTGTACCTTTGCTGTCATCAGATTCAGCAGGCATTCCATATTTTGTTCTGCAGTGAGAGTCAAAATAACCAAACCTCCCTGAGCGATCTCTAAATACTGCGATACACAAGCCTCTACACAGTAGTAATGCATCACTCACATCAGCTCTGAGACATTGCAGACTGTTCTCAAGGTTTTCATACTCGCCTAGAGCAGGTGAGTCTCTCAGAAATCCAAAACTTTGAGGATGTTTCAGGATGTTGTAGCAGTTTGAGTTTGTCTTAACCGTGCTCGGTAACTCATCAAAGTTAAAAAAATTAAGCACAAATTGTCCTTTGCTCTGCAAAACTGAGTAGCTCATTGCGTTCATCGTGGACAGCTAGAAACATTAAGGAATTGCATGTACACTGGCGGCCTCTGGAGTAAATGTTGTACCTAGAATCACTTTGACAGTGGGATGCTGCAACAGATAGAACATACGGGTTCGCGTCATTCATACCTGATACAGACTTAGTACCGCTACTGGTGCCGCATGAAGCTTCTAAGTTTCTGCGCTGTTTCTGAGATTCACTTCTCTTTCCTTTTTTTGGCATGGTGATGGTTTAACGCTGATAAATTCAGTAAATATAAGAATGTATTAAACTACTGATAATTGAATACTTACAAATTAAACAGAGCTCCTTTGAGAATATGAAAACCGCGTCGAAGTAAATTTATATCTCTCACCGTTTCTAAAGATTCAGCCAGTGAATGTTAATTGCAAATAGTAGCAGTTTGCAAAAACACCTAATAAAAACACCCACTAAACGATTATGTAAAATACACAATATTTACTTGATCTATGAAAAAGAACCTAGGGCCTACTATACCAATGAATATACTTTTCAGTAAATATAATAAAACAGAAACTAATATTAGTTTAGACAATTGATATCAAAGTATCTGACCAATATAGGAAATTTGACCTAGAAAAAAAATCTACTCTGTAATCAATAGTTAAATGTGATATAAATAATACAGAAACTTAATTAATGCAATGTTAAACCAGATCTTGTTATAAAATTGTAATTTAGGTTAAATGTTACTCATAAAATGATAAAGTTGTAAAATGCTAGCTACTGATATCACCAAACAATATTAGACTGGTTTATAAAATTACACCCAAAGATTGTGAAATCAACTATACAATATAGATGTTACAAGAATTAACTTACTAAACAGAAACTGGACTTTATTAATAAGAGCCGATTCAAAGCAGACACACAAACTAAACAGCTGCTAAAGAAAGTTAAATATGTGATAATACTAGAGAAAATAAACAACTCTATGTAATGTAAAGCTAAACAGTTGGTTATCAAACAAATGACTGTGTGGGTGCTTGGAGGATGATCTTCCAACGCATTCCTCAGAGCAGCAGGGCAAGCAGAGCAGACTGGAGATCAGGAAGAGCAGCTGGACAGACTAGAAATCAGCAGCGAAGACTGGAGATCAGGAAGAGCAGCTGGACAGACAGGAGATAAGGAAGGGTTAGGATAAAAGTATAAAAATTTAACTTAGGGTTGTAAAATGCTGAAGGGAAGTCTGAAATCCCCTGCCGCTTCAATATACCTGTAAATATCTTAATCAGATTCATAATCAAAGCCTTAATGAATATTTATCCTCTTATTTCTAATGATTAATTCCAGTTGATTTTACTCAATAGAACTAGAGATTGTTTGTTCTTCGTTTATGTTTTCTAAAGTTTGTATTTGGTCTTTGAGTGGCGTTTGCTCACTTAGCACGGCTTCCATAGATTAAATATGAATTTGTATTTCATTTTATTATATTTTATTCATTTCATATTTCCTTTTACTGAAACACTAAAGAATCAAGATGAATATTGCCTGTACTATTGTCTGTACCTCTCACTGAGAGAAAGCACATGTTATCAGTATGTTTTGGTGAAGTGCTTTGTTGATAAGACTCTCCAACCTTGGGAGAGCTGTGATTCTGGGGAGCTCTTGTGTGTGTGCGTTGCATGATCTGTGCAGGCCCAACATTGAAGATGGACAACACCAGATATGAAGACGCCTTTCTGCAACCTCCGAGGTCAACAATGATCTAAATCTAGTCATGGGGCGACAACTAGTCTGCCTAGTTTAGTGATATGCTCTGCTATATATCCTTGTGTGGAAATTTACCATGACTGTGCATGTGCTCTGAGCCAATCAGAATCATACACCTTGAAGAAATGAGGCTAGACCTTGAAAACAGTATAACTGTTGGGACAATTGTATGTAATGCACGACGAGACCGGTAGAGAGGAAGCGACCTACGAACTCCTTGTGAGACTTGAAGCTGGCTTCTGCTGATGAAACTGCAAACTATTCTTCAGTAAAAATGTTCTTTAATTAATAGCACTCCTGACTCTTTGTCTTCATTCTTCACTACTGGTCTCTGGGTCTAAGCTGTTATACCCTAACAGTTTTGGTGGAGGATGCGGGCAATCACTCCTTGGTGACATTTCTGGCAAACCAACAAATAAGGTAGTAGGAAGTTTTTATTTTTTTGGTTAGGACTGTCTGAATGGAAGAGATTGGAGAGGGAGAGCAGTGTACTTTCATTCCGCTTGTGAAGAGTGAGGCATAATTATACTAAAGGTTAATAGTATAATAAGTCGCTGATAGCGCCGTGACGTGCTGAAGGCATAAGTAAAACGGTAACATGCAGTGCAAAGAAGCGGACTCAAGAAAGGGAGGCCCTGCGGGCATAGGTAACGCCCCTACAGGAGCCCGTCTTGGACCAACTGGTAAGGTCCAGGAGACATTGTGAACCTGCTCCATCTCTTCCATCTCAGATAGGGGATCCCGAATTTAGAACTTAGTGAATCAGGCAGTCAGGGAATAAAGTATAAGTTATTAGTTAAACAAAATAAAAATTGATATAGGGTTGTTTGCCAGAGATGCACCTGGAACGATCCCAAGGAAAAATGACCCAAATTGGCATGGACCAGTAAATGTGACTTTTTCGTACAAGTGTCCTTTGCAGTTTCATCACGCAGAAGCCACAGCTGTGTTGGTTAAAGATCGCCGCCTCCATCTCTACAAGTGAGTATGAACTTTGACTAAGTTATGGCTGACAACTTCAGTGACATGATCAGTAACTTCATAAGTCTGGATAAAGATTTTGAGACTAAAGAGAGCAAAGACTGTAAGCAGCTCTGCTTTGAAGCCCTCACTTCTAAGAAATTTGCAGAACTTATTAAGAAAATGGTCAGCCGGGCTTTAATTCTGATTGGAAAGTTACCCAGCAACTTGACTGGTTACAAACAAAGAGAACCATAAACATTTCAATTTCTAGGTGAAAGAAAAATCCCAGAAGTAACTGAGGGATGGTATAGTCTGATTGCCAAAATGTAAAGGGCTTGAGGTTGTTTTTGGAAAAGTAAAAAAAAAAAAAAAAAAAAAAAAACGGCAAAATGTATGAGCGGCCAGTCTTATCTGCCCCCTCCCCTCTCGCGCTCTCTTCTCAGACTGTTCAAGCAGCTGCTGATAGAGGCACTGACACAGAGACTGAGAATCAGACTTAGGGATACAATTTGATACCCAAATGCTTTTGTAAAAGCATGAAGAATTGCAAGCCATTATGTTTTATCGGATCACAAGCTCTGTTCAAAGATTTTGTCGAAGTTGATGCTTTAAGCACAGACCCAGAGACTGAGAACCAGACTGAAATGAAAGAAAATAGGTTGCTGAAGGTTGCTAAACCAGATGACAGAGAGTGTTTTAACTATGGTCAGCAGGGCCATTTTGAATGTAACTGTAACCTCTCACCTATAATGTATAGAAAGAAACAAAAATGGCAAATTACACCAGCAGACTAACATTCTGTAAACAAGCCAAAGTAAAAGAAACAGAAGTGACTTACACTCTAAGACGTATGAATAATAATAAATTGAAGTCTTAAGGAATTCCTTTTGAAGGAAAATCTATTGATATAAATTACAGACAATGACTGCAAAACACGTGAGAGGCAAGAAAATAAATAGTGACGTAGGAGGCTTAATTGACAAACTTATGAGAAAGTCGTTCCTGTTCCTCTACTGAATGTTGGTAAAAACACTGTAGGAGAATTGGTGTTAAATATGTTTAAAACCCTAGAAGCTGATGTTTTGGTTTCAAAAGATAAGCTCCTGCTGAGCTGTAGTAAAACTATTTGCTTGTCTGAATCTGGCCCACCATGTCATTTCTGGTGCTGTGGCTAAAATTGAAAAAGTAACTGAGACTCAATTTGAATTTTGAAGTTTACATTTGTTGTATGGGCAAAAGACAAAAATGACAACTATGGTTATTTGAAAACATCATTTCTGGCAAAGGATAGAGTTAAAAGGATAATGTCTGATGTTTATTGAAAAACAAATGTAATCTCTAGCCAAGTCTTATGCTGTGCTAGAGAGAGAAGATAAAAGTTTATGAAAATGCAGTCCCAGTCCTGAATGCCTAGGAGTCTCTCTTTCGAAAACGAGCTCAAAGCTGATATCTGAGCCTGTGATAAGATATTGATAAGTAAAAGCACAGGGCATCACTTGAAAATATTAAGATATGTTTTAGTGGTTAAAGAGGTATACAATGATTTTACACACAGAACTTAAATGATGATTAATGTTTTACATATGACCAGTAACTTCAGTGTCTGATCTTAGCCTCCACCATGTACAGAAAATGGCTTTGTTCATAGATAGTCAAACTCTAAATTGAATGGACAGTTGTTATGGCTAAAATTCACTGAGTGTAACCCACACACTGATAGATTGCGTCTTTGAAGAGGTATGATGGATTTTAGTGATTAAGTTGTTATGATTAACCTGTCTCCATGTTCTACCTATAGTAAGCAGACTAATTGGCTCTGGTGACTCTTGAATGCACTTTCCCCAAGACTCCAAAAATATTGGATCCTGTTGAGGGTCAAAGATCTCAGCGATGACCAAGTGGGCACGAGTGGTTTTCGAAGACCGGTAAGACTTCCTATGGCCTGACAGGGAACAACCCAAGCCAGGAAATCACGTAAAGTCACTTGGGACCCCAAGTGGGACCCCACTTGGGGTTGTATGTGAGGTGTGTATGAGAGTGGAGCGATGTCTGTGAGGCCAGCAGCATCAGTGAAGGGGAAGCTGTGCTTGTGGGGCCGAGAGTCCATACAGGACACAGCAGGGCCTGCCCTAATTATGCCCCTCTATACCGCTCACCAATAACCGCAGAAATTGAGTGCCAGGGAAGAAAGACCCTGAGCGAAAGAGTTGATGATGGTAAGGGGCATTCAAGAGCCGGCTGAGACCATGCAGTGCTTGTCATTTAACTTGTGTGGAGACCAGAACAAAATGTATTAATTTGTATCAGTAAAACTGAATTAATGTTATTATGAGGTTACTTCAGCAGGCTTAATTCAGAGACATGGTGATGACTTTAAGATGAGGACGGCTTTTGAAGTTTAAAGAGAAGGTCTGGATGACAAAAGGTATTTAAACTAAAGATAACTTGAAACAATTTCATAGTGTAACTTATTGGAGATGCTCTAATTTGAAAGTTAAACATTTACATTTCTAAACTTTGTGTAACAGTTAAAGTTAAAGTCTTAGAAGACAGTTGAAAAGATTATCAGAGAGAGAGAGAGAGAGAGAGAGAGAGACTGCTGGTGGACACAGGGATGGTACTGTGACAGTTTGTTATCGCCCTACTAAAGCTGAAACAAAACAAAGAAATGATATCAGAACCAAAACAACCCAGCTGACTTATAAAAACAGATGAATAATGAACAGACATGATCTGAAATTGGTTAAGAGATTTTGTAAAAGCAGAGTTTAAATAATTTTTAGAGTTAACACCAAAAGCAAATTTTGATAATGAGAAATTAATATTTACGTGTTTAGTGTGTGTGTGTGTGTACGTTGATGACTGCACTTTATGTTTTGGATGTGTTGGGAACTATTCTGTCCTGATGGAGTGTATGGTGTCATTAACCTCTGGAATGAGTGTTTATCATCACAGATGGGTTAAGTCAAACGACAACCTTTAAAGAAGCTGCTAATTCTGAAGGAATCTGGTGAAAAGATGATCCAGAACTGAACATGGGAAGAGCTTTAAGTGGATTGGTATCCAGCTCTGTCCGTTACTGGTAATTATGACTTTTGTCATTTATGATGCTGATTTGAATTAATCTCTGGATTAGTGTTTATGTTAAAAAAAGAATTGTAAAGCTAAAGATTGCCGTCCATCATGGGTTAAAACCCTTCTCTAAATTCAACAGAGGGTCTACAATTGAATAATGTCGATTGATTAAGAATGGTAAAGGTACATTTTCTGGACTTGACGGAGACAAAGTGACAAATTGGCTGAAGTCACTATCCAAATTATCCAGAGACTCCCTCATATTTCTGAAAGGCAGAAGGGCGAACAAAGAGATAACTTCTAAAAAGAAAGTTTTATTTTTATTTTATTTTATGTTTCCTCCATTAAATAGAGGCATGACATGTGATTTCTAGAGAGAACAACAATTAATGTTGGAAAATCAAGTGACTTGAGTCTTTCTTTGTTATGTAATATTTTGGTTTCTGCAGAGAAGTAGAGATAAGACTGAAATAATAAGAGCACATGGTGCATCTGCAGATTTTGATAGAGGACATTACAAGCAAGTTAAAACAAGAGAGACATAGCTCCAAAGATTGATGTTGTGACAATAACTTTTTGACAGAACTTTTGAAACCTGAAGACAAATTAGGTTAATAGAAATTGAACTATGAATGCTTTTCAAAATACAGATTGTTTAAAACAGCTTTAAAGAAATTGATGATGACTTATAGTACAAAGTTAAAATACTATGGAGATTTTGATAATTTATTCTTGGTAAAATTATAACAATTTTTGGTGTAAGTGGCGAGGTAAGGCTAGTGATGATATGTGATGATATTTGATCACTACCATATGACATGAATTAAGAGGATTTTAGTCATTCGGAGCTTACGCCTAAAGAGTTTAATGGACAAGACACTGAGAAAAATTTACTTTAAAGGAAATCATAATTAATTGATTTTGAGTGTTTTATGATAACATGAGTTGAAAAGAATTTGATAAATACCAATTGGGTATTGGCAATGGTTAAGCATTATGTCACAAGATAAAAATATGAACAAGCTGAATATGATATGAATTGATGAATTTCGATTAAATGTTTTTTTTAACATTAAGAATTTTATGGTTATGTTCATTTAGGTTAAAAATGATGTGGGCTATGATGAGTGAAAAATGGATTTGATGGAAATAGCAAGTTGACAAAAAGGTTTGAGTATGTGGAAAAGGATGAGTGAAAGGAGTTTTAACAAGAAGGTTCTTGAGTAAAAATCAGGGAGTAGAGATTGAAATGGATGTTATGAACGTGTTTGAGAAAAGAAAAAAAGAATGAGATGGGATGTAATTTAAGATGGTACATGTATGTAGACTGTAACCTGAAGGATGTTTTATGACTGGATGTAATTGGATGGATTATTCTGTCTATTTACTTTTTTGTTTTTGTTTATTTTTATTTCAGACCATTATTGAACATGAAAAATGTCTTTATTTTGGAAGGAGTGTATTTGCAAATACCTATTTGGAATGATATATTTTGGTATTTATGATGACAAGGGGTTAATTTAGTATGTCCTTCTGAGGATGAATATGTGCTTGTTTGTAAGCATTCAAGCCAATGATAAAAGCCAAATTATCCTAGATTAATAAATTAATAATGGTTGAAGTTAAATCCTTGAAGAGGATATTTTCTGTTTTATAACCTGACAAGGGGGGAACATAGAAATTATGTAGCGGCCTAAATTGGTAGCCCAAAATGTGGGGGTGACAGGACCCCAAAATTGGACTAAGGGGGGAATGAAGGGGGAAGTCTGAAATCCCCTGCCGCTTCAATATACCTGTAAATATCTTAATCAGATTCATAATCAAAGCCTTAATGAATATTTATCCTCTTATTTCTAATGATTAATTCCAGTTGATTTTACTCAATAGAACTACAGATTGTTTGTTCTTCTTTTATGTTTTCTAAAGTTTGTATTTGGTCTTTGAGTGGCATTTGCTCACTTAGCACGGCTTCCATAGATTAAATATGAATTTGTCTTTCATTTTTATTATATTTTATTCATTTCATATTTCCTTTTACTGAAACACTAAAGAATCAAGATAAATATTGCCTGTACTATTGTCTGTACCTCTCACTGAGAGAAAGCACATGTTATCAGTATGTTTTGGTGAAGTGCTTTGTTGATAAGACTCTCCAACCTTGGGAGAGCTGTGATTCTGGGGAGCTCTTGTGTGTGTGCGTTGCATGATCTGTGCAGACCCAACATTGAAGATGGACAACACCAGATATGAAGACGCCTTTCTGCAACCTCCGAGGTCAACAATGATCTAAATCTAGTCATGGGGCGACAACTAGTCTGCCTAGTTTAGTGATATGCTCTGCTATATATCCTTGTGTGGAAATTTACCATGACTGTGCATGTGCTCTGAGCCAATCAGAATCATACACCTTGAAGAAATGACATGGCTAGACCTTGAAAACAGTATAACTGTTGGGACAATTGTATGCAGACGAGACCGGTAGAGAGGAAGCGCGGCCTACGAACTCCTTGTGAGACTTGAAGCTGGCTTCTGCTGATGAAACTGCAAACTATTCTTCAGTAAAAATGTTCTTTAATTAATAGCACTCCTGACTCTTTGTCTTCATTCTTCACTACTGGTCTCTGGGTCTAAGCTGTTATACCCCTAACAATGCTAACCACCAATATCACCAAACAATATTAGACTGGTGTATAAAATTACAATTGTGAAATCAACTATTCAATATAGATGTTCTAAGACTGAACAGAAACTGGGATTTATTGATAAGAGCTGATTCAAAGCAGTCAATTAAACAAAAGCTAAATAAAGTTTAATATTTGATAAAACTATATTAATGAAAAACACTATGTAATATAGAGCTAAACAGTTGGTTATCAAACAAATTACTGTGTGTGTGTGCTTGGATGATCTTCCAACACAGTCCTCAGACCAGGAAGAGCAGACTGGAGCTGGTCCCTCTTTCAGGCTGTCCGGCACTGTAAATCAATTGGTTATTGGGTTCAAAGTTTGGGTTTGTTATTTTGGTTCAAGATTTGTGTTTGTTATACGGATCAGGCCAGGTTTTTTGTCAGTTTGGGAAGGGAAAGTGAAGAAATGGCAAAGTTTTGAGAAATAAGCAGGATAAAGGTTTGAGTGAAAATGGATAAAAGGTGTTGATAGGACAGGACAGATCACACGCACACACAGAAACACACACCGAAGAAGAAAAAACAAGTCAGTTACACTCTTAACACAGACAAACATGCCTATATAAAAGTACAGGTATTATTGAATTTTTAAATGTTTATAAGAACTATATTGCCATTGCATGAATCATTTTAAATACAATAATAACAATTGAAATCCTAGAACATAAGTCCTAATGTTCACATTTATCAAAAGTTTGTATTGTAATACACTCTTCTTTAAGATATATTACGTTGTCCCATAATTAATTAACATACTGCAGTGATTTCAAAATTAAGTGAACATACAGTGCAAATGGCATTACAAATTAGCATTACAGCAGTACTTATATGGTGAGCTTCTCCAGAGCTGACCAACGCTGCGAACAAGAAAACAATCTTAAGTTTTAACAGCAAAACAAAACTGCCAACATTTTTCATTCACAATGATGATACAGCTCACAATCTGTGTAATTGTACATGTTTAATAATGGTACTTTACTCACCTACATTTTGAGTAATTTAGTTATAGCTCTGGAGTTTGGCAAAAAATAAATTAAATTTGAGCTGGGCATGTGGATCTGAAGTAACTTTAAATGACAGCAACAAATATATACACACCTGTGGTAGATGGCAGACGATGGGAGATGGCTCTTAAAAGAGCCTTTGGGTTCACTTATGATGTGAGAAATACAAAAACCATGTTATATATTGTATAGGTGTGTGAGAATTTGGAAAGCGTGAATAAAAAAGAATACTTGCATAGCAGAGTAAGGTTTGGTAACAGATGACTGTTATCTGAAGTGTAAAAGGAAGAAGAAAAAAAAACAGTCAATGTGCAGATTAATTATATACAATCTAAAGAGTGTCTATCTCAAACGTAAAGAAGACATGACAATACAGTAAATTATATTATGACAGGATTTGTTCTGAGAGGAGTATTTCTGACAGGAAAATGTAGTTCCCTTCGAGGGAACTCACACTGCGTCGGAACGACGATTTGGGGATGCTCCCTAAGCATCAGCGAATCTGAAGTCTGAATGAACACTAGTCCAATCCGATTGGTGCGTGCGTGATGGCGTCATCATGACGGCATACCGGAAGTATAAAAGGAGCCGGCGCGTAATGGCGGCAGTTATTGCTCTTCAGCATAGCGCTCTCTGTGATTGTCTGTCTATTTACTGTTGTTTGTCCAGTTGTGCAAGTGTGTGAAAGAAGTAGGCGAGAAAGCAAGAGAGTTTAAGCAGTGTGTGCATCCGTGTCCCGCTACATTTCGGGCTCGGATGCACACCTGCTTTGTGTGCAATGCCTGAGTGTTCAGCATGCTCGGGCGGCTCGAGGAGCCGCTTGTGAGCGTTGTGAGCTGACACTCAGGCTGCTCCGCTCTCGGCTGGCCGTGTTCGATGAGGTCGGCCAGCCTCGTGAGCCCGTGGATCGGTCCCGCGCCGAGGCGGTGCGGCGAGACCGGTCATGGGGCTCACGGATGGACATGTCAGCGAGACTTGGGACTGCTGAGGCATCTTCCCAGTCTTTGTCTGTCAGTTCAGATGTTCTCCTTCCCGTGGGAAGCCGCGATGCGGCTTCTTCCCGGGCGGAGGACCCGATGCTTGAACGGTCTGATTCTGGGAATTAGACGTGCTCAGCATCGGGCAGTCGGGTTATAACGAGCTCGCCACTTCTTATATGCAAGACTCAATCTCACGATTGCCGAGGCAGCGTGCAGGTATGGGTCTGCTATTAAGGTGAACACACGCGATCGGTGTGCATGGAATACTGGTTGACGATAAAACAGTATTGCCTGATGATTAGGGCTGCATTTAAGTCTGAGGATTTAAATGAAATATTATTCGACTCTAAGGAGTTAGATATTCAGCCTGTCATTCAGACCATGTTTCACCGTGATACTGTTTGGCTTTTTCTTGAGCGATGAAAGCCAATTGTACTATGACGGTTGAACCACGTTGCTGAGGCAACGTGTGGTTTATGAGTCCGTATAAATACAATAAAACAGTGTCGTCTGAGGATTATGGCTACATTTAATTCTGAGGAATTAAATAAAATATGATCTGACTTTGAGGAGTTAGATATTCAGCCTATCATTCAGACCATGTTTCACCTTATTGTGGCTGTATTTAATTCCAAGGAATTAAATTAAAATATTATCTGACTTTGAGGAGTTAGATGTATTTGTATTCAGCCTATCATTCAGACCAGGTGACTTGTCTGGATATTCATCTAGGTGGAGCCCTCCTGAAGTTGATGTCGTTCTCGCGCCTTGTGGCCTGCGGGACACATCAGTTTCAGGCAATTGCTATTCCCAGTGTCCGCCCTAGCGTGCGGCCCTGTAGAGCTGCTCCCTTAGATGAGGCTCCCGCGAAGGGCAACTGAGGTTGCTTCTTCCGCGGCGCTCTGGGAAATCGATGTGGTAATCCCGCCGTCTATGACGCTCGGTCCACATCGATTTCGCGAACGCACGCGCTGCTCCAGCCGCCTCTGAAAAGACCTGCGGCTGGGCAGCTCGCGATCGCACACAGAGGCTCGTTCCCAACTACTCCCTGCCGGTCAGCCGCTTCAGGGGTTGGGGACGAGGCTCGTAACACCCGACGCCCCTCTCCCGGGTCGGAGCGATCGAGGTCACCTCCCTGTGGAGTTTTCGGGAATCGATGCTGTGCTCCCGCCATCTAGTATGCTTCGGGCCACATCGCTTCCCCGCGCACGCGTGCTGCACCAGCCGCCTCTAGCAAGACTTGCGGCGGTCCAGCTTAACGCAGCGTCGCACACGAAAATCTTCCTCGATTTCGCCCTGCCGGTTAGCCGCTTCAGGGGGTCGGGGAGGAGGCTCGGTTGACACCCGAGGCCGGCCTCGAGAGGCTGGTTCCCTTAGCAGATTATCTTGGCGCAGGGTTATGCCTCCGGATATATCTGCAAGTTCGGGTAATGGAACAGGAAGTTCACTCCCGTTGGTAAGGAGGCCACAGAATGTGCTCCTCCGCCAGACAGAGTCCGGGTTTTACAGCCGGCACTTCATAGTTCCTAAGAAGGATGGCGAGTTGCGTCCAACTTTAGATCTGAGGTACTTGAATCGTTCTCTGAGGAGATTCAGATTCAAGATGCTTACAGTTCCTCCGTTGTGATTCAGATCCAGTCTGAGGACTGGTCTGTCACGACAGTCTAAAGAGGACGCATGCTTCCTGTATCCATCCTTCTGTGTCACAGGAAGTTCCTGAGGTTCGCTTTTGGGGGCAAAGCGTGCCAATATCGGAGTTCTTCTATACGGCCTAGCCCTTCCCCTCGCAAAGTAAGTGGTAGCAGCAGTTCGGCATTGAGGTGTCGTCCTTGGGTGCTCTCACTGCTTGGGGTTGAGACTCTACACGCAGTAGCGTGTTGGCGCCTTCCCAGAGAACTGTGTTCCTGGGAGTTGTATGGGATTCTCTACGTTGTGGGCACAATTGTCTCCCGCGTGCTCCGAGTCCATCTGAGGCGGTGGTCTCTAAAATGAAGCTAGGCCACAGCATCACTGTGAAGCAGTTTTAAGGACTGCTGGGGCTCATTGCGGCTCGTCCAACAGAATATCTTTTGGCCTGCTGCAGAGACCCTTACAGTGGTGGCTGGAAATCAGGGGGTTTTCCTCGAGGAAAACCGTTCTGTATGATCAGGGTAGCAGCGCAGATGCCTTCGTTCCTAGTCATATGGAAGAAACCTTGGTTTCTGTCCCAGGGGCCAGTGTTGGGAGCATCACGTTGCCGGAAGACCGTTTCAACGGATGCCTCTCTCACTGGCTGGGACGTGGTCATGGCGGCCGCTTTGCGAGAGGTCTGTGGGAGACCCGGCATTTCTCCTGGCACATTTACTGCCTGGAAATGCTGGCGGTCTACAAAGCTCTGAGGGCTTTTCCCAGACCTCGCGGCCACCATGTCCTGATACAGAAGTAAACCAGGTGACTTTTCTTGAGGGGAAATCCATTCTGTATGATCAGGGTAACGCGCAGTGGCCTTCGTTCCCTAGTCATATGGAAGGAACCTTGGTTTCTGTCCCAGGGGCCAGTGTTGGGAGCGTCCTGTTGCCGGAGATCCGTTTCAACAGACGCCTCCCTCACTGGTTGAAGCCTTGATCATGGACGGGCGCTTTGTGAGGGGCCTATGGGAGGGCCGTCATTCCTCCTGGCATATAAATTGCCTGGAGATGCTGGCGGTCTACAAAGCTCTCAGGAGCTTTTTCCCGGACCTCCGGCCAACATGTCCTGGTGCGGACAGACAATACGGCTGTCGTGGCGTGCCTCAATCATCAGGAGGGTTCAGGTCGCGCCCTCTGTGCAGACTGGCGCATCTAATCCTCCTGTGGTCCCAAGAAACTGTTGTCCATTAGGGCAATGTATGTCCCGGGGTCCAAAATCAGGAGCAGACATCCTGTCGAGGCAGGGGCTGAGGCCCGGGGAGTGGCGACTCCACCCAGAGGTGGTGGAGGCCATGGGCAGAGGTTCGGCCCAGTGGAAGTGGACCTATTTTGCGTCTCGAGAGGCGTCTCACTGTCCACTGTGGTTCTCCTCACGCATCCAGCCCGCTGGTTGGATGCCATGGTTCAGGCGTGGCCGAGGCTGCGTCTGTGCATTTCCTGATTGCTCTGCTCGGGAGTCCTGGAGAGGGTCCGTCGACAAGGGGTCAGCCTACTTCTGGTAGCACCCTGTTGGCCGACTCGAGAATGGTTCTCGGATATCATAGCTCTGCTGACAGGTCATCCGTGGCAGATTCCTCTGAGGAGGGATCTCCTGTCTCGGCGGCGGGCGCAATATTTCACCCCGGCCCGAGATTTGGAACCTTTGGGTCTGGTACCTAGAGGCTGGCCTGTCGGCAGAGGTGGTAGAGACGTTACTCAGTTCCAGGGCTCCGTCTACAAGGAGACTGTACAGCCTCAAGTGGAATGTATTTTCCACTTGGTGCAGGGCGTGAGGTGGACCCAGTTAACTGCCCGGTGGCTTCAGTGCTGGAGTTCCTCCAAGATCGCTTCTCTCTTGGTCTAACCCCATCCACACTCAAGGTGTACGTGGCTGCCATTACGGCTTTCCACACTCCTACGGGTGATGGGCCTTTGGGTAGGCACCGGCTGGTTGTACAGTTCCTCCGTGGGGTTCGGAGGATGAGGCCTGTGGCTCAATCCAGAGTTCCAACATGGGATCTGGCAGTGGTTCTCGGAGGGCTGGCTGAGGCCCCCTTCGAGCCATTGGAGTCGGCTGAACCAAAGAACCTGACCCTTAAGGTGGCTTTTCTCCTCGCCATTACCTCTCTGAGGAGAGTGGGTGATCTCAGGCCTTGGCGGTAACGCCGACTTGCCTGGAGTTTGCCCAGTGGAGTAAAGCCATCTTACACCTAGGCCAGGCTACGTGCCTAAGGTCCCATCAAGGGTGGTCAGGTCTTTGGTTCTGCAGGCATTTCATCCTCCGCCTCACGTGGCGGAAGAAGGGAGACTTCACCTGCTCTGCCCGGTTAGGGCGCTTAGAGTGTATTTGGCAAAGTCGGCACAGTGGAGGAGATCTCAACAACTGTTGGTGTGTTTGGCTCACCCAAGAAAGGGTTGCCTGCGTCTACTCAGACAATCAGTAGCTGGATTGTCAGGCGATAACCATGGCCTATCAGGTGCGCAGTTTGCCTTCACCGTGAGGCCGTGGCGTGAGGCACATTCCACCAGAGGCATGGTGTGGCCTAGTGGGTACTCGTTCCCCAAATCGTCGTTCTGGCGCAGTGTGAGTTCCCTCGAAGGGCGGCTCGGGTTATGTATATAACCCTTGTTCCCTGAGAAAGGAAGCGAGCACTGCGTCAGCGTCGCCACACCTCGGCACGCCTGGGCGCATGCTTCAGAGCAATAGCTGCCGCCATTACGCGCCGGCTCCCCTTTTATACTTCCGGGTATGCCGTCACGATGGCGTCATCACGCACGACCAATCGGATTGGACTAGTGTTCATTCAGACTTCAGATTCCCTGATGCTTAGGAGCATCCCCAAATCGTCGTTCGGCGCGGTGCTCGTTCCCTTTCTCAGGAACAAGGGTTATATACATAACCGAGCCGTTTCAAGGTCAAATTTTAATGTGACTAATTTGAGTTCGACACCCATGCACTAAACCAACTGAATGGTGCATCTTTTGGACATAGTCATATTATTTGCCTTGATGTATTGCCATTGGTTTTCTGTTTAAAGATGATGATACACGGGGCAACATTTTGTTGTTGTGATGGGCACTTTTCCATTGAGATATACAGAGAGAAATGTGTTGCCCATCTTAATGGAGAAAGTGCCCAAGCAACATTGCTCAAAGTTGCCTGTTTCATCACCTTTTAAACTTTCAATAAATCTTTTCTCTTTCTCTTACCCTCCAGAATGTCATCGGCAAGTTTGCCATACAGCAGGCCTTTGCCCACCCGGATCACCTGTGTGGACAATCGAACAAACCGTTGGGCTAAATTATACGAGGTGTCCAAAAATGAAATTAAAGTAGCGTCGTACAAAACCACTACAATAAGTACCCTCAGTGATGGCATGAGGGCATTTATTGCTCCTGTGGATGGGGAAACCCCACTGTTTGATACAGATAGAAGGGCCTATATCACAAAAAATTACACCCTGTCCCACAAATTTGGACGGGAGTGCATATTCCTCAACCCCAACTCGAAAACATTTGCCAGAGTTGCCAGAGGAGGAAGAAAGGTCAACCAAGTACCTCCTCAATCCACCAACTGCGCTGCTGTCTGGGGAAGAGCAGGAACTGTTCACAAGGGGAGGGTTCATCTCCCTGAAGGAAGAAATTGAAAAAGTGAGCAAAATTTAATAACATTTTATTCAATAAATGCAACTTTTATTGACCAAACAAATGGTCTTCTTTAGGGCAAAGCAGCACACAGCATTAGAATGACACAAACTTATAACTTGAACCCCACCCATAGTCAGAAAGCATTCAATTAGCCTAAGAAAAAAGTAAAAAGAAACAACAATTAAGAGAAAAAAAAATTCTCTCCTTAAACGTAGGCTACCTGGAGAGAAAAAAAGCAAGTATCACATATTAGAAAAAACGAAAATGTATATCTGATATGTGATACTTGCTTTGTTTTTCTCTCCAGGTAGCCTACGTTGAAGGGGAGTTTTTTTTTTTTTTCTCTGTATTGGTTTTTCTTTTAACTTTTTTCTTTGCTCATAACGTTGGTTCCCCAATCCTGTAGACCTGATTGCCTCATTGGGTTAATTGATTGTTTTAGGCCTTATTAGGCTAATTGAATGCTTTCTGACTATGGGTGGGGTTCAACTTATAAGTTTGTGTCATGCTCATGCTGTGTGCTGCTTTGCCCTGAAGAAGACAATTTGTTTGGTCGAAACATGTTGGCTCTTGTAGTTTTTTAAAATATGACTTAAGCTATACCAAATAAAGGCTTTTTAATCCAGTGCCTGGGACATGCCCTTTTTTTGTTATCATTGTATTTTTCCCTACCCCAAGAGCACCTACTACGGACTGTTTAACTCTACCTGAGCGCCGGGTTGAACCTTTTGCAGTTCGTTATTTTGATTATGTCTAAGCACTAGTGATTGTATTAACTTGCATTGCATTAACAACAATCTTACCCTTGTGATCATGCAGTTGCAGGTCCCCAGGATGACACGAGTGGGTCATGGAGAGGTCCCCATCAGAGACCTGTCTCTCCGGTGTGGCCAGGTGTTGTTGGAGGTGTCCCTCGAGGCCCTGATCCAGCTCAGCCTGGGGGATCATGTTGAGATCTCGTGCCTCAGGGCAAGTCTCAGACCTTCTCCCAAGCTGAACTTGCCTTGATAAGGCACTCTGGGAACAGCCTATTCGTTCAGAAATTTCTTTCTGTGTCTTACCCTCTCGCTTGAGGGTGTCAATGATGGCCTTCTGGACAGCAGTCAGGTCGGCAGTCTTACCCATGATTGCGGTTTTGAGTAATGAACCAGGTTGGGAGTTTTTAAAAGCCTCAGGAATCGTTTGCAGGTGTTTAGAGTTAATTAGTTGATTCAGATGATTAGGTTAATAGCTCGTTTAGAGAACCTTTTCATGATATGCTAATTTTTTGAGATTTAGAGAATTTGGGGTTTTCATGAGCTGTATGCCAAAATCATCAGTATTAAATCAACAAAAGACCTGACATATTTCAGTTGGTGTGCAATGAGTCTAAAATATATGAAATATATATGAATATATTAATTTTTATCATTACATAATGGAAATAATGAACTTTTATCACAATATGCTACTTTTTTGAGAAGGACCTGTATTGATAACTTTAGAATTAGGCAAAATTAGTTTAATATTAATTAGGGATGGGAAACAGTGGTCGAGCACTCGAGTACACGAACGTGACAGCGACGATCGATAATGAAAACGATGATCGTCTTGACTTTAAAAATATATATTTGTCTATTTTTCTGATTGGTTATTGTGGCATTTTGGCCGGTAACTGAGGTCTGATTGGTTAGCGTCAGAAAGCACGCATTCCAGACCGGCGAAATAAAGTGAAACTGAAGCACCCTGCAGTGATGCCTGAAGTCCCTATGATCATGAAATACGGTGCAAGATGTGCAGCGCCAATCTGTCATATAGGCCTAGCATTATAATGAGAACAAGATTGTAATAGAATGTTGTAAATACAGATCTGTGCTTTAGTTCCCCCGTGTATCAGCACGCTGATCAAGGAAATCCACAATGAGAGTAACGGCTACATCAAGTTCACGTGCGCATCCTCGTCCTTTTCTGCAGATTCAAGTTGTAAGATTACTTTTATGTTGTCTATATCTGATTAATCTCATATAAGATGCGTTTGGTTGAGTTTAATAACCAGCTAGCAAAGCGCTGCCGTTAATACCGGCTGGTGTTCATTCTCTTCAGTTTCAGCTCAAATGCGAACAGCTCGACATTATCGACTCTGGGTTATTTACTTTTTCAAAATCATTGATGATAATAATAATGCAGCAGTGGTATTTTGTTCTCGTGTTTTTCAATAGTAGACCTATGTTTTATTTAAAGTTGTTTCTCATCATGGATTCGAAAACGCGCAGTGATGTCTAATCACTTCATGAAAAATAAAATGATGTGCAGCGCCAATCTGTCATGTACATAGCATTATAAAGAGAACACGATTGTAGGCCTAATAGTGTTGTAATTCTCTGTGCTTTCATTGCCCCGTGTATCGTTGTTGTTAAGGGAAAAGCGCTTTCAAAATGAGTTTCCCTTTCAAACCATAGCCTATAAAAAATGGCCAAGTTCATGTGCACATTTGCGTCCTTTTGGGCAGATGTAAACTGTAATCGGCATATATTTGATTAATCTCATATAGTAGGCCTATGCGTTTGGTTGAGTTTATTAAACCTAGCAAAGCTCTGCAGGGTGGTGTATTCACAATTTTTAGCTCAAAAAATGCCCGATATTATTGAATGGGTTATTTTGTTTTTAGATGTTACTTTTTCAAAGACATTTATGCATCATCTAGCAGTTATTTGTAGTTAGTTATCTAGCAGTTATTTATAATCATATGTTCATGTTTTCATAGAAATGTCAACATTAATTTTCGAAACAGTCTTAAAATAGTTTCATATCTCCATGACGGAGACGCCCCGCCCCCCGCTCAAGCCCCGCCCAAGAGTAATCGAGTACTCGTTTTTGAGACCTATCGATGATCGAAATGAGAAATTGACAAAAATTCCCATCCGTAATATTAATGCGTTGACTAAGTTACCTAACAATGAGCAACACATTTGTTACAGTACTTGTCAATCTGTGTTACACATTATGTTAGTTAATAAAAGACAACAGTTCCAAAACTTTCCCATTCATAATGTTTTAGTAAATGTTGAAATTAACAAAGATAAATAATATGCCTCAGAATAATTTTTCTTGCTAGATCCTGCGGTCAACTAACATTAACAGTGTTCATGTAATGACTCGTGTCTATTGATATATTATGCCTTTGCTAAGACTTTCGTTCATGTTATTATATTTCAGAAGACTGTAGCTGAAGGAGACGAGGTGGAGCTCACCATCATCGGGGTGTTGAAGGGAGATGGAGGTGAGACAGTTCTGCTGTCTGACGCATACGAGGAGTACACAGTCCCAGCAAAACTGCGGATGACCTGCCAATAAAACTTACGCTGACTCGCTGAAAAAAAAACTGTTCAGACTATTGAACCACTGGAGGAGATGTTTGAGGGAATGTTTGAATCAGTTTGACTTTTTTTGTTTTGTTTTTAATAGTTCAATTTTTTATTGGTCAATTTATCACTTATTAATTGTTAATTTTTTTAAACAGTTTTTCATTCAGGATTTCCTTTTAATTATTAATAATAAAACGTGTTTAATACATTTGGCTTTAAGTGTTTTTTCTATGCTTTCCATAAATGTAAATTTAATAATCATTAACCATAAACAAATGCTTAATGTTGCTCTGATCGAAATGCAACCATGTTAAAATTTTGTAGGGAGGTGATAAAATGCATCAGACTTAGGCTAATGATTATTTAATTCTTCATTACTTATACAACCTTTTGTAGAAACTGTAACTCTTAAAGTTTGTATAAGGAAAAAATAAATAGAGAGTAATTAATTATAAAACATTAACTCATTATAACAGTTAATTTTATATTGATATAATACTTATATAGAGAAGTAGACCCACTATTTTCTTAAATAATAACAAAGTGTTGTTTGTTTGTTTGTTTTAAACATCACACTTAAAATTGGCATGACAAACTCAGTTCCTGGAGGGACACAGCCCTGCAGAGTTTAGCTTCAACCCTAATTAAACACACCTGATCAGCTAATCAAGTCCTTTAGGCTTATTTGAAAACTGCAGGTGTGTGGGTGTTGAAGCAGAGTGGGAACTGAGTTTGACACCTGTGATATTTGCCAACAAAAATTTAAATTAGGTGTTGATTAAAAGCAATTTGTATACCTATCATTAAATATGCTGTCCGTTCTGTCAAATAGTTTAATTCAGCCAAATCTAAATAGCTTTCTCAAAATATTAAACATTAAGCTATTTAAATTTGGTTGAATCAAACTATTTGACAGAAAGAACAGCATATTTAATAATAGGTATAAAAATTGCTTTTAAAATTGTTCTTTTAGGTAATCAACACCTCATTTAACTAATTAATAAACGTATATTTATATATATATATATATATATATATATATATATATATATATATATATATATATATATATATATATATATATATATATAATATACGTTTATTAATTAGTTAAATTAGTGTTGATTACCTAAAGGCTAATTTTAAAAGCAATTTTATACCTATTATTAAATATGCTGTTCTTTCTGTCAAATAGTTTGATTCAACCAAATTTAAATAGCTTAATGTTTAATATTTTGTAAGCTATTTAGATTTGGCTGAATTAAACTATTTGACAGAAAAACAGCATATTTAATAATAGGTATAAAAATTGCTTTTAAAATTGTTCTTTTAGGTAATCAACACCTAATTTAACTAATTAATAAACGTATATTATATATATATATATATATATATATATATATATATATATATATATATATATATATATATATATATATATATATATATATATATATATATATATACACACACATAAATACATACATACATACAGCCCATGGAGTTCATTTCAGAGTATGGCTTTAATATAAAACAAATGCACATCATTATAGTCGATTATTGCTCATGACATTGTAATAAAGATTGATGTCGATTAAAAGATACATTAAACCCTTTAAGGCCATATCATGTATGCCTATACATCAAAAACCATTTATGAATTAGGTGATTGTCTTGATTTTCTAATGCTTAAAATCATTGTTATTTTAGTAACATGAAAAACAAAACGAATGTTACCTGCTGCTAGCCTGGATGGCAGCCGAATTTAGCCCCGCCCACAAAATGTTTTGCTCGGGCAATTTGGTCTGGAATCGCTCCATAGAGAAGTTATTATGCCCGAACAGAAACTGTTCGGACCAATGAAATTGTCTGGGCGGGCTTTAGACGATGATGGACAGATGATCAACAGTAACGTAATCATCCACGTCATCAAAGGCGCTTTGGGTTGAATTTGCTCTTATCCTAAACGGAGAACTTGTTCGTATATGCATTCACCTTCACTATTTCTCTCAGAAACGATGAGCGTGTTGGTAAGTACTCTGTGTATCCTTAAATTCCTTTATTACAATACTGGCAAAGATTGTTTACGCTCATCTTTTTCTTGTAACGTTACTTAATCCAGCGCGCGTGCAGACAGGGTTGCCACGTTTTTTTGCAATGTCGCGCACAATTGCTACTCAAAACTATAGCCCAAAACAATAACTTTCCGGGGGGTTCTCCAGAAAAAAATGGCGTTTGGTTGGCAAAATATGTTATTTTGGCATGGTTGCCTGCTAAAATTCGCATTCCTGGGTTTATATAATCACATAATTGGGGTCGCTTCAACCTGCGGACATGGAGAAAAACACGGACTGACAACACAGTGCAGTTGAGTTCTGTTGACATATGACAACTAACGTTATGCGTCGCTCCGTTGCTCTGATTGGTTGTGGGTCTATCCAATTGAGGTCTTTCCTGGCTCGGTTGAAATACGCCCCATAATCAAAGCTCAATGGAGCAGTACCAGACTCATATTCTGACTAGAATTGTATGGCAACGCCAGGCTAACCTGCTGCAGTTTTTGACAAGAGAATTGGTATCACCAGAGCCCGTGGTATCTGCTGCACTGACATGAGCTGAGCACATGGCATGAACACGGTAAAAACTTTTTTTAATCACCAGCCATCTGATTTGGTATTGAGCTCAGTATGCCAGAACACTTTTCTTTTATTTAAGTCCCGCCCATCCGTAAAACCCCACTGGACCTCTAGGTTGAAAAAAGTGAATGTGAGAAAATAACTATTTTCGGGTCCCGTTTGAATTGTGCCATGATTGTGAACATATGTTGTCTGTGAATTTGACAGTATATTGTATGATTCTTGCCTATGTGACGTCACCCCATAACACATTTTCCATCCACTTGTCAGATCAAATTTTTTTAAAACAAATCAGGAACATAGCATGTTTGAATGTTTCATGACTTCTCAGTATTCAATTTCTCCAAAGTTTATTCTCACTATATTCTATTGTTTACTTAGTTACCTTTTGCAACAGCAGATCTTAAGTTTGGTAAGTTTAAATTTATTTCTTTAAATGTTCGAGGCATTCGCGACGCCATCAAAAGAAAAGCTATATTTCTTTTCGGAAGACATACAGATGCTCAAGTACTTTTTTTTCAAGAGACTCATTCTTGTGACTCTGATGCTAATTTTTGGAAAACCCAATGGGGAGATGCTATTGGTTTTAGCCATGGATCCAATCACTCAGCAGGTGTTGCTATTCTCTTTAACACATTTAAAGGTGATGTTCTGGAAACTATTCGTTCTGATAATGGAAGATGGATTATAATGTCTATTAGATTGGATAACGTCTCGGTTACGACTGTAACCTTAGTTCCCTGAATAGGAGCGAGGCGCTGCGTCACCGCTTTGGGAGCGCCTCTGCGTGATTGCGTCGTGAAGCACATGTGTAATCAGTCCAATAGAGGCGGGCGTATAGGCGGGTGGCGTCATAGACCGGGCGTATAAAGCATACCCGGCAAACACACGCCTAGCTTCTGAGAAAGATTGAAGCAAGGCGGCTTGCGGGCATGCGGGGAGTATGGCAGGGTGACGCGGCATCTCGTTCCCTATTCAGGGAACTAAGGTTACAGTCGTAACGAGGCGTTCCCTTTCAAGGGAACTCGCTGCGTCACCGCTTTGGGAAACGAGAATACCCACGTCCCCATATGGGCGAATGCTCGCCTGTGACATTGTCTAGCCCGGGAGTAGAGTTGATGTCAAGCTCGTAAAAGTGACAAAGGTATGATGTGAAGATCATCCTGCCGCATCACAAATATCTTGCAGGGAGGCTCCTGCCAAAATTGCCTGAGAGGCAGCCATACTCCTGGAGAGTGGGCCCGGACAGCCAAAGGGGAAGGCTGCCCGGCCGCCACCTAAGCAAGTGAATAGCCTCGACTACCCACTTGCTTCTCCTCTGCTTTGAAGCCGGACCCCCTCTCAAGGGTGGTCCAAAAAGACGAACAGTAGTTCTGATTTTCTCCACAGGGCTTCAGCTGTGGACATACGCGTCTAGTCCGCGAACAGGCAAAGCAGATAAGTTCTTCCTGGTCTGACGTCTGGAGCGGAATAGGATAGAAGGCCTGAAGTACTACAGGTCTCACAGGATTAGTGAGAACCTAGGAATGTGGCCCGGCCTTAGCCACACCGGGCGCAATTCCAAGCACGAGGGTGCCCCAGAGAGAGCTTGTAACTTCCCCATTCTCTTCGGGGATTGCCAAATGATTGTAAAAGAACGAGAAACTTCTCAGAACTCCTTCAAACGGCTCAAAGGAGCCTCAGAAGGCAAAGGCCTGCACCCTGGTGCGTACAGCAGGTCTTAACCTCATGCGCCACGGAGGAAACCAGTAACTTGAGGGTGTCGCCCCAGAGACACCCCACTCAAAGGATTGTGATGCGCTACTAAGTCCCTCCCAAAGCGGAATCTCAGGGAGAGCCGTCAGGAGCGACACAATGTCTGAGAACCAGACTCGGGCTGGTCAGAACGGAGCTACTAACAGAAGGAGGGCCCGTCCCGCGCACTCTCTCTAGAACTCCCGGAAGCAGAGCAATCGGGGGAAATGTGTACAGGGGCAGCCTTGGCCACTCCTGTACCGTAATGTCCAGTCCAGGAGGAGCTGGAGTCGCTAGGGAGGACCACAGCTGACAATAAGTGTTCTCGTGTGGCAACGGGTCCACTTGGGCCCTGCCAAGTTCTCCCCAAAGGAGCTCCACACCTCGGTGTGGAGTCTCCACTCCCCAAACGTCTGCTTCACAAAGGGCCCTGGGCGACCACTCATGGTCGCCCCAGCCCGTCAGGGAGACATCCATGATCAGAGGCGTGCGCTGATATGGTGCCCCCAGGGGCGGGCCTTGGGCTGAAACCAAGGACCTTTCCACATAACCAAGGTGCGGGATCACGGCCGCATTGCCCTGACTACGTGAGAAAGGGTTCCCCTCTGGGAAATCCCTTGGTCTTAGGCCACCACTGTCTCCATTATTGATCGATTCTCCTGATCGATTGCTCCAGTCTACCTACTGCTGCTGCATGTCAGTGTTTGTAGCTCTGTATAGCTGCGTTTGAATCTCTATTTGATATATTTTCTTTGTTATCTATACTGCTAAACATAACTTACTCATCACCATATATTGTTTAATATAGCCTATCAAGTTAAATTTGACATCACTAGCTTTTAATCTAAATCACTACCACGTGTTAGCTTTTCGCTAGCCTGGTAGCTTTCCATCCCGGCACCGGGTCTCCTGTTTTCTGAGTTCATTAGACAACTGTGGTGAGTTGGATTATTAAATAGACTCCATCAAACAAAGTAAGTGGAGTAAGTTGTGTGGTAAGTTTTGGATTCATCAACAAATACGGTAAGCCATGTCTTCTTCTCCTGTCATTGTCACTTGCACTGCATGCTACATGTTTAGCATATCTATCTCCGTTGGCGAACAGGGCTTCACATGTGTTAAATGTAAGGAATTAATCAGGCTGACGGAGAAGATTTCAGATTTAGAGACACGCATCCAGACTTTATGTGAGAGTAGTGAGAATGGTACAGCTTTAGATACTCTTTTGGATGCGACTAGCTTAGTGAACACTCATTGTTTGGTTCCGGCTGAGCCCCGCGCAGCAGGGCAATTGGGTGACTGTGAGACAGCATAGTCGCGGATCTAAAAACCACTCTTCCGTTCGATTAGAACATCAAACAGGTTCTCCCCACTCAGTAATGCACCCACTGAGGATCCTGTTGAAAGTGCCCTAGTTATTGGCGATTCTATTACGGACGTGAAAATAGAGACACCAGCCACCATAGTCACATGTTTACCGGGAGCCAGAGCGCCTGACATCAAAGCAAATTTAAAAGTGCTGGCTAAAGCTAATCGTAAATTCTCTAAGATTATTATTCACGCCGGCACTAATGATGTTCGACCGTCAGTCGGAGATCACCAAAATTAACATTAAAGAGGTGTGTAAACTCGCAAGTGCGATGTCACCGGCAGTCTGTTTATCTGGCCCCTCCTGTTAAAAGGAGTGATGAAATAGTTAGCAGATTATCATCACTCAATGGCTGGTTGTCTAAGTGGTGTCCGCAAAATAACATAGGGTTCATAGACAATTGGAAAAGTTTTGGGGCAGACCCGACCTGTTGAAGATAGACGGCATTCATCCTACCCGGGCTGGTGCTGCTCTTCTCTAATTTGGCACATAATCTTAGAGCTAAACCTTGACTCACTGGGGCCCAGGTCAGGAAGCAGACAAACTGGCTAAACCAACCGTCTGCTAGCTGTCTCACGTCACCAGAGTCAGCTAAATCCCAGCACATAGAGACGCTTTCACCTAGATATTATCACATAGAGACTGTGTCTGTTCCCGAATCAGTAAATACAAAAACCATCAAAACCATTCAACAGTAAAAATTTAATTGATGTCCAACAAATAAACAACAGATATAATACGGATGAACAATTGATAAATCTCGGGTTGCTGAATATTCGATCCCTTTCGCCAAAAAAACGCTTATTGTTAATGATATGATTATAGATCATAACCTAGATGTGCTGTGTTTGACAGAAACCTGGCTAAAACCTGACGACTACATTACTTTAAATGAGTCCACTCCCAAGATTATTGTTATAAACACGAGCGTCTGAAAGGAAAAGGGGAGGTGTTGCTGTAATTTATAATGATAACTTCAGTATTACTCAGAAGTCTAGTTTCAAATATAATTCCTTTGAAGTTTTGGTGCTTTATGTAACATTGTGTAGTGTAAATGATAAATCCGTTTGACATTTGTGTTGGCTACTGTATACAGGCCACCAGGGCACAATACAGACTTTATCAAAGAATTTGCTGGTTTTCTATCAGAGTTAGTATTGGCTGCAGATAAAGTACTAATTGTAGGTGATTTTAATATCCATGTTGACAATGAAAAGACGCATTGGGATTGGCATTTAAAGACATTATAAACTCTATTGGAGTTAGACAACACGTATCTGGACCCACTCATCGCCTTAATCATACTTTAGATCTAATACTGTCACATGGACTAAATGTTGATACCATTAAAATTCTGCAGCAGAGCGATGACATCTCAGATCATTACCTAATATCATGTATACTTAATATAGCTAAGGCTGCAAAGCCATCCTCGCTTCAAATATGGCAGGACTATAACCGCTGCGACTAAAGATTGCTTTATACATAATCTTCCTCATCAGTTCCATCTCCTCAGCATTACAGATAGCCAAGAGGAACTTGATGTTGCAACAGAAACTACTGACTCTCTCTTTACTAGCACTTTAGACATAGTTGCTCCTCGGCGCAAAGAAGATTAAAGCAAATAATCCAACGGCGTGGTACAACGAGCACACTCGGGCCCTTAAAACAGCAGCCAGAAAAATGGAGCTGGAAGAAAACAAAACTGGAGGTTTTTCACAATTTGTGGAAAGAGAGCATGATTGCATACAGAAAGGCCATAAAAACTGCTAGATCTGCTTATTTCTCAACTCTTTTAGAAGAAAACAAACACAACCCTAGGTATTTATTCGATACAGTGGCTAAATTAACAAAGGATAAAGCTTCAACTTCTGACGTTTGTAAACAACACAGCAGTAATGACTTTATGAACTTCTTTACTAGTAAGATTGATAACATTAGGAATAAAATTATAACCATGCAGCCGTCTACTACAGTATCACTTCAGACAGAACATTGTAGTCTCACTGAGGAAAAATTACACTCATTCACTGCTATAGGAGGAGAAGAATTGGCTAAACTTGTTAAATCATCAAAATCAACAACATGTATGCTTGACCTATACCGACTAGGCTATTAAAGAGATGCTTCCAGAGGTCATAGATCCTCTGCTTAATATTATTAATTCATCCTTGACATTAGGATATGTACCAAAAAAACTTTTAAGTTGGCTGTAATTAAACCACTTATTAAAAACCGCAACTTGATCCTAAAGAATTAGTCAATTACAGACCAATCTCGAATCTACCGTTTCTATCAAAAATATTAGAAAAGGCAGTGTCTTCACAATTATGTTCCTTTTAGAAAGAAATTGTATATGTGAGGATTTCCAGTCAGGATTTAGACCGTATCATAGTACTGAGACTGCTCTAATTAGAGTTACAAATGATTTACTCTTATCATCTGATCGTGGTTGTATCTCTCTATTAGTGTTACTCGATCTTAGCGCTGCATTCGATACTATCGATCACAATATTCTTTTGAATAGACTCGAAAATCATGTTGGCATTAGTGGAACTGCATTGGCATGGTTTAAATCTTACTTATCTGACCGTTATCAGTTTGTAGCAGTAAATGAAGAGATGTCACACCGATCACAAGTTCAGTATGGAGTACCGCAAGGCTCAGTGTTAGGACCGTTGCTTTTCACCCTGTATATGCTACCACTGGTAGATATCATTAGGAAGCATGGCGTTAGTTTTCATTGTTATGCTGATGATACTCAGCTCTATATTTCTTCACACCCTGACGAAACCAATTCACAAGATTAACGGAATGCATAGCTGATATTAAAAATTGGATGAATAGTAATTTCCTGCAACTTAATTCAGATAAAACTGAATTTTTAATTATTGGACAGAAAAGCTCCACCAGTAGTGCCCTAGAATACTGTCTAACCCTCGATAACTGCTCTGTCAAGTCCTCGTCGTCAGTGAGGAACCTGGGTGTGCTCTTTGATACCAATCTTTCGTTTGAAAGCCACGTTTCTAGCATCTGTAAAACTGCATTCTACCATCTTAAAAATATATCTAAATTACGTCACATGCTTTCAATGAAAAATGCTGAACAATTAGTACATGCGTTCATGAGCTCAAGGCTAGATTATTGTAATGCTCTACTGGGTGGTTGCCCTGCTCGCCTAATAAATAAACTCCAGCTGGTCCAAAACGCAGCAGCTCGAGTTCTTACTAGAACCAGGAAGTACGATCATATTAGTCCAGTTCTGTCAACACTGCACTGGCTCCTATTAAACATCGCATACATTTTAAAATCTTGCTTATTACTTATAAAGCAATAAATGGTTTAGCTCCCCAGTACTTAAGCGAGCTCTTAACACATTATACTCCATCACGTCAATTGCGGTCTCTAAACTCTGGCCAGTTGAAAATACCTAGAATATCTAAATCAACTGCAGGCGGTCGATCCTTTTCCTATTTAGCACCTAAACTCTGGAACTGTCTTCCTAGCATTGTGGAAGCAGACACACTCTGTCAGTTTAAATCTAGACTAAAAACACATCTCTTTACTATGGCATACACATAGAACATTTTTAACTTTCTTTATTCAAATCAAATGACTGATTGTTAGGCTGCATTAACTAGGTCAGCCGGAACCGGGAACACTTCCCATAACACCTGATGTACTCGTTACATCATAAAAAGAGTGGCATCCACACTAATGTTAGTCTCTCTGTTTATCCCGAGGTTTACTGCAGTCGGCGGATCCAGGCCGTGTCCGGATCGGATGGTGGACCTGCATCTGGACATGACCAGCTCATCCTGGAGTGTCTGCTGAGACCGTGTCCATTAGTGTCTCCTCTGAATTCGCCTCACCGGAACGTCATCCTCAATTAACCCGTCTCCGGCGCAATAACTCCGATCTTTCAAGTATTCATATTCTTGTGTAATCGACGCGCCATCCTAAATGAACCCGTCTTGTGCGTCATACCCAAAATTTCGAATATTCCTATCTAATATGATTTATGACCTGCAAGGTTGCCAGAGTAATAATTATACACTGTTAATAATAGGCCAGAGAGAACTGGCACCCGACTGAGTCTGGTTTCTCCCAAGGTTTATTTTTCTCCATCATGCCCTGATGGAGTTTTGGTTTGCCACTGTCGCCTTTGGCTTGGCTTGCTCAGTTGGGGACACTCAAATTATGATCCAAGTTACTCAACTAAATATACAAATAGAATTTATTAATTTGGTCATATATAATTCTATAAACTATCCAAATTAAACTAGCCAAATCAAATTTTGTTGCAATGTTGTCCTGTTTAACACTGTGAAGCTGCTTTGAAACAATCGTCATTGTAAAAGCGCTATATAAATAAAGTTGATTGATTGATTGACTGACCCTATACCGACTAGGCTATTAAAAGAGATGCTTCCAGAGATCATAGATCCTCTGCTTAATATTATTAATTCATCCTTGACATTAGGATATGTACCAAAAACTTTTAAGTTGGCTGTAATTAAACCACTCATTAAAAACGCAACTTGATCCTAAAGAATTAGTCAATTACAGACCAATCTCGAATCTACCGTTTCTATCAAAAATATTAGAAAAGGCAGTGTCTTCACAATTATGTTCCTTTTAGAAAGAAATTGTATATGTGAGGATTTCCAGTCAGGATTTAGACCGTATCATAGTACTGAGACTGCTCTAATTAGAGTTACAAATGATTTACTCTTATCATCTGATCATGGTTGTATCTCTCTATTAGTGTTACTCGATCTTAGCGCTGCAATCGATACTATCGATCACAATATTCTTTTGAATAGACTCGAAAATTATGTTGGCATTAGTGGAACTGCATTGGCATGGTTTAAATCTTACTTATCTGACCGTTATCAGTTTGTAGCAGTAAATGAAGAGATGTCACCGATCACAAGTTCAGTATGGAGTACCGCAAGGCTCAGTGTTAGGACCGTTGCTTTTCACCCTGTATATGCTACCACTGGGAGATATCATTAGGAAGCATGGCGTTAGTTTTCATTGTTATGCTGATGATACTCAGCTCTATATTTCTTCACACCCTGACGAAACTTACCAATTCACAAGATTAACGGAATGCATAGCGATATTAAAAATTGGATGAATAGTAATTTCCTGCAACTTAATTCAGATAAAACTGAATTTTTAATTATTGGACAGAAAAGCTCCACAAGTAGTGCCCTAGAATACTGTCTAACCCTCGATGACTGCTCTGTCAAGCCCTCGTCAGTGAGGAACCTGGGTGTGCTCTTTGATACCAATCTTTCGTTTGAAAGCCACGTTTCTAGCATCTGTAAAACTGCATTCTACCATCTTAAAAATATATCTAAATTACGTCACATGCTTTCAATGCAAAATGCTGAACAATTAGTACATGCGTTCATGAGCTCAAGGCTAGATTATTGTAATGCTCTACTGGGTGGTTGCCCTGCTCGCCTAATAAATAAACTCCAGCTGGTCCAAAACGCAGCAGCTCGAGTTCTTACTAGAACCAGGAAGTACGATCATATTAGTCCAGTTCTGTCAACACTGCACTGGCTCCTATTAAACATCGCATACATTTTAAAATCTTGCTTATTACTTATAAAGCAATAAATGGTTTAGCTCCCAGTACTTGAGTGAGCTCTTAACACATTATACTCCATCACAATTGCGGTCTCTAAACTCTGGCCAGTTGAAAATACCTAGAATATCTAAATCAACTGCAGGCGGTCGATCCTTTTCCTATTTAGCACCTAAACTCTGGAACAGTCTTCCTAGCATTGTTCGGGAAGCAGACACACTCTGTCAGTTTAAATCTAGACTAAAAACACATCTCTTTACTATGGCATACACATAGAACATTTTTAACTTTCTTTATTCAAATCAAATGACTGATTGTTAGGCTGCATTAACTAGGTCAGCGGAACCGGGAACACTTCCCATAACACCTGATGTACTCGTTACATCATAAAAAGAGTGGCATCCACACTAATGTTAGTCTCTCTGTTTATCCCGAGGTTTACTGCAGTCGGCGGATCCAGGCGTGTCCGGATCGGATGGTGGACCTGCATCTGGACATGACCAGCTCATCCTGGAGTGTCTGCTGAGACCGTGTCCATTAGTGTCTCCTCTGAATTCGCCTCACCGGAACGTCATCCTCAATTAACCCGTCTCCGGCGCAATAACTCCGATCTTTCAAGTATTCATATTCTTGTGTAATCGACGCGCCATCCTAAATGAACCCGTCTCGCGTCATACCCAAAATTTCGAATATTCCTATCTAATATGATTTATGACCTGCAAGGTTGCCTGAGTAATAATTATACACTGTTAATAATAGGCCAGGAGAACTGGCACCCGACTGAGTCTGGTTTCTCCCAAGGTTTATTTTTCTCCATCATGCCCTGATGGAGTTTTGGTTCCTTGCCACTGTCGCCTTTGGCTTGGCTTGCTCAGTTGGGGACACTCAAATTATGATCCAAGTTACTCAACTAAATATACAAATAGAATTTATTAATTTGGTCATATATAATTCTATAAACTATCCAAATTAAACTAGCCAAATCAAATTTTGTTGCAATGTTGTCCTGTTTAACACTGTGAAGCTGCTTTGAAACAATCGTCATTGTAAAAGCGCTATATAAATAAAGTTGATTGATTGATTGATTATAAAAGACGGAGTGACCAGTCTGGCAGGAAGTGCTTCAACCTGAAGCACCGCCAACATTCCCAGGCGATTATGTGCCACAAATGCCGACAGCCCTGCCATAAGCCCTGGGTTGAGCGAGCAATCATGGTCGCTCGCCCCCTCAGCCTGTCAGGGAGGCATCCGTGATCAGAGACGCACGCTGACACGGTGCCCCCAGGACAGGCAGGCTAGACCAAAGGAAGCACCCGATATTGGTACGCTTCTCCCAGCGAACATCAGGTACTTCCTGTGCTGAGGAAGGATGGAGACATGAAACTATGCATCTTTAGATCTATTGAGACAAACCAGTCCTCGGACCTGATCTGAGACAAGATGTGTTTAAACGCGTAAGCATCCTGAGAATGTGCAGATCTAAAAATAGGGTGCAGCTCCCCATCCTTCTTCGGCATACTGAAGTACTGGCTATGAAAGCCTGACTCCTGTCTGGTAGAGGACCCACTCAAAGCCTCTTTCGCAGCAGAGTCTACACTTCCTGAGTCACCACCAGAGCCTGCTCGGGGTCCCCCACAGTGGAGAAGACCCCGTACAACCGAGAGGACGACATTCGAACTGGATGACGTACCCAAATTTAATACATTGCAGGACCCACCGAGATAATGCGGCAGATTCTCACTCCGACACAAAATCTGCTAAGGGTACCAGCCCCTCAGGACTGGCCTCTGATGTACTCTGCACTGCGAGTGCAGCGCCCTGAAGCGGCGAACCGGCAGGGAACAACTGACTCAACAGCGCGGTTTCCCTCCGAGTAGGGCGCAAGCCATCCTATGGATGACCCGAGAGGGCCCTCCACGCCCCGGCACTCGGACGGGGTTGGTGGATCGGCCCTCTAAGGGTACCAGCCCCTCAGGACTGGCCCCTGATGTGCTCTGCACTGCGAGTGCAGCGCCCTGAAGCGCGAACCGGCAGGGAACAACTGACTCAACAGGGTGGTTTCTCCAGGAGGGAGCAAGCCATCCTATGGATGACCCGCGAGGCCCCTCCACGCCCGGTACTTGGGCGGGGTTGGTGGATTGCCCCTCTAAGGGTACCAGCCCTCAGGACTGGCCCCTGACATGCTCTGCACTGCAGTGCAGCGCCCTGTAGCGGCGAACCGGCAGGGAACAACTGACTCAGCAGCGCGGTTTCCTCCAAGGGGCGAGGGCCCTCCACCCCGGCCCTCAGGCAGGGGTTGGTGGATTGACTCTGTGAGGGTGCCGAGGACAGACGGGCACCATATGAAGAGGTGAACACCGCCTGACCCGGGAAACCCTCATTCCCTGATTCGCTGCGCCCGGTGTGAGGAGCTCGTACTCGGTGTGCTTTACTGTTCCAGAGCATACATCGGGCAGCTTAAAATGCACGAAAGCCATAGTGTACACTGAGCCACTGAGTACACTTTGTAGCATTATTTATATAGTATGTATATCCTTATATAATATATATACAATATTAATGCAGCTCTAAATGACTAAGAGCAAAGGTGGGGCTTTACATCTCGAAGTGTGCTTTTGGAATTAAACACAGTGAAAATATGGCTGTTTCCACGATCTCAACACCTCAGTGTGGGGATCTGTGAAAAACAGCAAGCCCCGTGGAGGCTGATCAGGACACTGACAGAAAGCACTCATAAGCCTGCTTTTAACTGAGGCGCGCTTCTGATCTGGCCTTAAATATTCTTCTTTTTCTTTTTTTTTTTTTTGGCCACATCTCTGCTCAGACCTCCATGAGCTCCTCACTAGCAGGTGTTAGAAGTGGCGAGTCTTCAACCCCTGTGTTGCGGCAAAATAACGTTAACTCCGTTGCATTTCTGAATAAGAGACAAACCTTAGCCAATTGAGTCTTTATAAAGATTTAATTCTTGCAAGAATGAATCCACAGTCAATACAACCAGATAATGCCTGCATCGAGTGTGAACTGAGGAACAATAGAAGGCCCAAGCTTTTATACCTCTCAGTGTCTCAGTGTTTTTCCGTGCCGAGGAAAGGTGATACAAATGTCCCCCTCTTATCTTCCCTCATCAGTGTTTGTGTCAAGGCCTCAAGCGGTGATGGGGTGTGTGTTACATTTTATGTGTGTGTGTGTGTGTGTGTATGTGTGTGTGTGTGTGTGTGTGTGTGTGTGTGTGTGTGTGTGTTTTAATAAGTGACATCTAAGGCCCGGAGAGTCCCCAATCTAGGTGCCCGTGACCCCATGCTAAGAGGTGTTTTTGAATAACAGAGACAGATGTTGATTTCTGTATAACCTTAAACATAAATCTTCTTCTATGATTAAATTTTTCTCCACAATTCCCCTTTTATCATTCCTTGATAATTCACAAGAAAAATATTAAATGTATATATGAATGTTGTTCTTCTCAAGTCGCACAGTCCAAACATCGAAAGGGCACCACGGCTTCTCTTTGCTCCAGTCTTTCAGATGGCAAGATGAATTGCACAGCTGTACGCCCAGAAAGAGTTATGAAGATTAGTATTTTCTGCTCTGTTAATGAAAGGATGCCACCTCTCTGTAGATTGTGCAACTCTGATTTTGTGGGCTTGCAACAGGTTCTTAACTTGTTGTCTCAGCTCCACGTTGTGCCAGTGTCTCTGCTCCTGAGATGATAGCGGCACGTGATGTTTGTGTGACCTTCGTCCGCACAGACGTGTGCCTCCAGCTCCTCTCAGTTCCTTCTCCCCGACCACTGGTGGGATCTTTCTCAGCTACCTTGATGGCGGTTTTTGTCATCAGAAGCACGATAAAAAGGCCCGAGTCACCTTTTCACTCTCCATCTGTTCCTTCTGTAGTCCCGTATCACGACATCAAACATCTGGTCTGATGTTATGTAAAGGAGTCCCTTAACCTGCACACAGATCTTAGACACAGAGAGGACATTTCTTTTGAAATAATTCACAAATTATATTGATGTAAGCTATTGTTTACCCCTTCCATTAAACAGTCTCGAACAGACTCAGATTTGCTCTAGGACTTTCCTTCTACAAAAATTTTCATAAAAATACTGTACCCCAGACAGTTTTCATCAGTTTTCATTTGACTAATTCCCCTTTGGCTGCCTGATCATCTATGCAGCCATCTAAACATAATGGTCAAAGAATGTTTGGGGTAAACAAGGCTTGCCATCACCACACTATTTTGAAAAGTGCAGCCACAGTTTCCACAGCTGTTTCTCCGCTGTTGTGGCGAAGGTCTCCGTACTCTGTAAAGAAGTGAAAGCGTTTGTGGTTATTTCAAATATCAAAAGACATTATGGTTCCTTTGACTGCTTCTTCCTCGGCTTTCGCAATCTCATCTGCCTGTTTAAATAAAATCTTTGTTATTAATGTGCGCTGCGCATTCATAGATATCAACCTGGCCAGTTAAGAAATTTGTGTCTTGAGAAGCAGACACAGTTGAACCATTCAGAATTGGGCGTTCATCCGATATTACAATTTTCCTGTGTTTCCACAATGCCCCAAAATTATGCCCAACTCCGAACTCAAAACGCAAATCTGTTCAAATTGTTACACTTTTACCTTTCATCAGCTTGCATATTTCAGTCAGGGCTACAAGCTCCAGTCTTAACCAGGCAATCTTTATCCTGGTTCTTTCGTGTTTCAGTGAAAGTTAATATAAAATCTGTATTTCAAATCTGGAAGCCGGGCTAAATGAGTAAGCTCTGTTACTGCACTCCTGTCAATTTAGGGGTGTGTGATACCTTCAAAATCCAAACACACGACACCTTGTTGCTTTCAAGTGTTTAACGACACATCACACATCCCTAGGTCAGACCCTCAGTCACTCCTCAGAGACCAAATACATGATTAGTGTAAAGGAAGAAAAACAATCATTGATTCTCTTGATAATTCCAAATCATCACAGACCCCAATGTTGTCCAACTCAAACTAAACGACAAAAAAAATAAGTAAGATAGATAAAAATCCATCTAAGCGCTTTAAATCTCCATAAACATCCTTCAGTTTGTGCTTTGGCCACAGTTCAGAGGACTCCTCTGCCCGTGCAGGCGTATGTTTGACATGCACTGATTCTCTTTTGTGCATCTGTCATGGTTGTCATTATCCTCTCTAACTCAACTTCATGTTTATATTCAGATCTAAATGCTCCCAGTTTCTCACTGAACATCATATTCTTGTCAAACTTCCTCCAGTCCGTTGTTTCAACACAATTCTTTTACAAACCACCATGTTTTTGTTCAAAATTACCGTTTCCATCAACTGCAATTTCACTCATCATATCTAACCATTTATAAAATAAATCTAAATTTGTTAATGTTGAAAACTTTTAATCAAAACAACATAATTATCTATTCGTATTACATTCAATCAGCTCATTCACTCATCTTTCTCTTGTGACATTATGCTTAATCATATTCAATACCCAATTCTTTATCAAAATCTTTCCAATTAATTAGGATTTTAAAGTACATTTTCCTTTCAATGTCTTGAATCTTCTTTTCCTTCTTTCCCTACCTTCATGTTCCTCCTTCACTACATCCATAAACCTCCTCTTTGGTCTTCCTTAAACCTCCTGTCTTTTCCTCAGTGTGACTGTCTCCAAACCGCACATCATCACTGTTCTCACTACTGTTCTGCACACCTTCCCTTTCATTCTTACTGTAACCCTCACACAACAGACCTGACACTTTTCTCCACCCATTCCAACCTGCCTGCACACACACACACTTCTTTACCTCTTTTCCTGGAACCTCACCGTTCCACTTGGTTCCCTCTCATTCACACACATGTATTCTGTCTTCCTGCGACTAACGTTCATTCCTCTTCTCTCCTGAGCAAACCTTCACCTCTCTAGACTTTCGTCCACCTGCTCTCACTACAGATCACAATGTTATCCTCAAACATCATAGTCCGTGTAGATTCCTGTCTGACCTCCTCTGTCAGCCTGTCCATCACCACTGCGAACAAGAAGGGGCTCAGAGCCGATCCTTGATGCAGTCTCACCTTCACCGTGAAGTCCTCTGTCTCACCTACACACCTTTCCACTGTCCACTGCTCTGCAGAAATCCAAAATATTACTGTCCTCCATCTCAATCCTAGTCACACAGAAAGCCTCACAGCCTCTTGTTTTTTTTTTTTTTTTCTTACATTAATTGTAGTTCTCTAGATAAATTAATGTCCTGCCTCCATTTAATGGAGGAAACACAAAAATAAAAATTTTAATTTTAAAGTTTATATTCCTTTGTTCGCCCTCTGGCCTTTCATAATTGTGACGGATTCTCTGGATAATTTAGATAATGACTTAAGCCAATTTGTCATTTTGTCTCTGTCCTCAAGTCTATAATTTTTAAGCTTACTATTTTAACTAATCCAGAGAGTAATTCAAATCCTCATCATAAATGACAAAAGTAGTCATTATTATTACCAGTCACAGACCAAGCTGGATATCAATCCACTTAAAGCTCGTCCCATGTTCTGGATCATCTTTTATCAGAATCACTCAGAATAATACGCTTCTTTTAAAGTTTGTCGTTTGGCTTAACCCATTTGTAGTGATAAAGCACTACGCTCAATCTGGGCATAAATATGAACTGCTCATTCTCAAAATTTGCTTCTACTTGGTTTCTTAATCATTTTCAAATCATGTCTGTTCACTATTAAGTTGTCTTTTAGAAAAGTCAGCTGGGTTGTTTTGGTTTTGTCTCAGCTTTAACATGGCCGATTACAGACACTGTGCCATCCCCGCCTCCACAAGCAGCCTCTCTCTCTCTCTCTCTCTCTCTCTCTCTCTCTCTCTCTCTCTGAGTGCATGCTGGGAGTGAACGGAGCGTGGTGAGGGTGAGTGCAGAGTGATTGTGGCTGAGTGCTAAAAACTTTTCTATCTTCTATCTTTGTGTGTGTTTGTTTTTATGTGCTGAACTTGTTTGTTTGATCAAAGTTTATAAGTGTTTAAACGTCTGCAACCAGCGTTGTGCTGGGAGGCATGACGAACAAAACACAATGAGTTTTAAAGATTTAACTCGCCGCCATGGAGTGAAGGTGGAGTCTAAAATTAATGTGGAGCAGTGTTGTTTAGCGGTGGGAGAGATTGTGGGACATGATCATATTGTCTCGGCATCGCGAATGAACAGGGCAATTGTTATTTTTTTAAAACGGTTGAAAAGGCAAATGGCGTTGTCCAGAGCGGCGTTGTGTTGAATGGTTCACTCGTGACGGTTTTACCATTGAGTACCCCGTCCAAAAAAGTCATACTGTCCAACGTACCTCCGTTTATCAAAGATGAAATACTGGTGCAAGAGTTATCTAGGTATGGAAAACTGGTTTCCCCTATAAAAAAATCCTCTAGGGTGCAAGTCACCTTTAGTGAAGCATCTAGTCTCGTTCAGAAGACAGGTTTTCATGGTGCTAAAAATGGAATTGATGAGATAGATCTGGTTTTAAATTTAAAATTGATGGGTTCGATTACACAGTGTTTGCAACTTCTGACACGACAATAAAATGTTTTAGTTGTGGTAAGATCGGACACTTAGTTCGAGATTGTCCAAAACAAAGGACAGTGCAGGTGCGAGCAGTAGCACGGGACAGGGCGCTTCTGTTGTTCCCACGGAGGAGATCGCGAACATTGACATGTGTGTGGTCGAGGCCGGTGAGAGTGAGCTCGGGCGATCGCAGCTGCGGCTGTCGAGAATAACCCTGAGACAACTGAGATTGTTACGAGCCTAGTAAAGGTCTCGATGAACAGTCTTCGAGGTCTGAGGAACAGACTAAACATGATGAAAACGTTAGTGTGGCTGACGGAATTGATGTGGAAGACAATGTTGATTTTGAGAAGGAAGCAAAATCTGTCTTTAAAATACCAGTTAAGAGAAAGAAAAAGCAGTGGAAAAGCTCTTAAGCAAGTAAAGAAAGATGAGGGGAAGCGAGACTGTGGATCTGACTGTGATGGAGATTCCTCTGATTCTAATGTGTCTCAGTGCTCTAATCCGTCTATAAGTTCTCAAAATGATAACTTGATCTGTTTGTATAGAGCTGATGACATTAGTAAATTCCTGCAAGAGACAAAGGGATTGAAAGGTGTACAAGTTGAGGATTTTTTCCTGATTATAAACAATTCATCAATGATGTGAGGTTTTTAATGAAAGAGGATCCTTTCAAGATGTGGAGATATATCGTCTTAGAAAACTTGTGAACAAACTAAAAAAAAAAATACTAAAGATGAAGAGCTTGTTAACTTCTAAAAATCTGCCAAAAATATTTTTTGGCAGCTCTTCTTATAATTTTTGTTCTGGTCTTTAAAATAAATATGACAAATTTTAAAATCGGAACCTTAAACTTAAATGGTGCCAGAGATGGTCATAAAGAATGATGCTATTTGAGTGTTGTAGACAAAAGCAAATTGATATTCTGTTTCTGCAAGAGACACATAGTGATTTTAAAAATGAGACTGACTGGAGAAGAGAATGGGATGGACAGATTGTCCTGAGTCACAAATCTTCTACTAGTGGAGGTGTGGCTGTTTTGTTTTCAAAGCATTTTTACCTTTGTCTTGTGAAGTTGAGGAAATAATTGGTGGTCGATTTTTAAAGATCAAGGTGAAATTTGAGAAAATCACAATGGTGCTTTTAAATTTATATGCAACTACAAAAGGATTAGAAAGAGTTATTTTCTTAGATAAGGTGGATGCTGTTTTGAAAGAGTTAAATCCAGAAGACATGTTGTTTTTAGGTGGAGATTTTAATTGTACTGCTAATGATAAGTTGAATAGGAATCATTTAGAACCACACGCTGCTTCTCAGAAAACACTTAAACAGCTTATTGAAACTCATGATTTATGTGATGTGTTTAGAAGTATGAATGAAGATGTTAGACTGTATACTTGGGCTCATAGTACTGAACATACCATCTCTTTGGCACGACTTGACAGAATATATAGTGTTCAGCACCAACAAAATCTTTTTAAATTTTGTAAAATTATTCCAGTGGGATTTTCTGATCACAGTTTAGTTCTGTGCAGTGTTTTTACCAAGTGTGTTAAATATAAAAGTGCATACTGGACTTTTAATACTTCATTGTTAAATGATAAACAATTTATAGATAATTTTAATTTTTTTGGGAAACTTTTAAGCAGCAAAAGCATTTCTACACTTCTTTACTGCAATGGTGGGACTGTGGAAAAGTCCTTATTAAAGACTTTTGTCAAAAGTACACTGTGAATGTTACTCGAGACATAGCCCAGTTAATGAAGACTCTAGAAACAGAAATTATTTCTCTGCAGGATTTAGTAGCATCTAAAAAAAATAGAAAACATATTGATGACTTGAAGGAAAAAAAAGCCATTTTGTTAGACCTGTTGGGAGTTAAAGCACAGGGAGCTTTAGTCCGTTCACGGTTCCAAACTGTGACCCAAATGGATGCTCCCTCAAAATTCTTTTTTAATTTAGAAATGAAAAAAGGTCAAAGTAAAATGATGCACACGTTACGTTCAGCTACAGGGCAAGAACTAACTGAGCCTGCTGACATACGTAGTCATGCTGTAGATTTTTTCTCAGACCTTTATAAATCTGAACTGAAGGAATGGGGTGCAGATGCTGATACTTTCTTTCAAGGACTGCCAAAGGTGGATGAAGAGTCCAACAATGAACTACAACAGACTCTGTCACTAGAAGAGCTTTATACTGCCATGATGAGCATGGAAAATGGTAAATCTCCAGGAATTGTGGGTTACCTGTTGAGTTTTACAAGACTCTATGGCCCGTCATAGGAGAAGATCTGCTGACAGTTCTTAATGACAGTCTGGAAAGAGGACTATTACCTCTAAGCTGCAGGAGAGCAGTCATCACACTGTTACCTAAGAAAGGTGATCTTCAGTGTATCGGCAATTGGCGCCCTGTTTCGCTATTATGTTCAGAATACAAAATGTTGTCTAAAAGTTTGGCTACAAGACTTAGTAAAGTTTTAAGTAAGTTAATACATTCTGACCAGTCTTATTGTATTCCCAACAGGTCTATTCTTGATAATAATGCGTTAATTCGAGATGTTTTAGATGCTTCTAAACTCCTAGGAATTAACTCTGGGCTGATTTCTCTTGATCAAGAGAAAGCCTTCGACAGAGTTGAGCATTTGTTTTTATGGAACACTTTAGAGGCTTTTGGTTTTAGCCATGCTTTTATATCTATGATTAAGGCTGTGTATTGTAACATTGAGAGTGTTCTTAAGATTAATGGTGGTTTGTGTGCTCTGTTTAAAGTTGAGAGGGAGTTAGGCAGGGATGTGCCATGTCTGGCATGTTGTATTCTCTTGCCATCGAACCTTTACTTCAAAAGTTACGAGCTCATCAAAGTAAACTGGAAGAAAAGTGAAGCTTTATTAGTGGGAAATTGGAGTAGAGATCTTCCTGCATTACCTGGAGGATTGTTTTGAAAAGAGGAGGGTTAAAATACCTTGGTGTCCATCTAGGAGATGAAAACTTCACTAAGAAAAATTGGGAAGGTCTAATTGAGAAAATAAAAGGTCGATTAGATAAATGGAAATGGTTGCTCCTCAGATATCTTATAGAGGACGTATTCTCATCATTAATAATCTTGTGGCATCTTCATTGTGGCATAAACTCGCTTGTGTCGATCCTCCGAAGGGACTGCTTGTCAATATTCAAAGAGAACTGGTGAACTTTTTTTGGGACAAATATCATTGGACTTCTCAAAGCATTCTGTTTTTGCCCAAAGAGGAAGGAGGTCAAGGACTGGTTAATCTCGCAAGCAGAAGAGCCACT
Source organism: Gobiocypris rarus (assembly GCA_023029165.1). Taxonomy (NCBI): domain Eukaryota; kingdom Metazoa; phylum Chordata; class Actinopteri; order Cypriniformes; family Gobionidae; genus Gobiocypris; species Gobiocypris rarus. The sequence goes on along the minus strand of CM040919.1, from coordinate 22,330,204 downwards.
TTCCGTCTCCAATACATACAGAAACTGTTAATGGGACCTTATTCACTTGCGTGGAGACCGTTGGCTTTACACATCTTGAGAAGAGTGGACAATATGGATATGGATTTATCATTGTTTTTAATGGATCATAAAAGATTGACTTTTACTGGAATTCCTCCTTTTTATCAAAATTTGTTTAAAGTGTGGGTCTCTTTAAACATCGCTGGATGGAACCAGCAATTTCTCTTTATTGGTTGTTGGAAGAACCAGTTATATTTGGAGCTAAGTTTGATATTTCAGGAGAAGATGTTCCTGGTTTAACAGAAATATTGTGTAATAGTAAGCTTTTAAGCTAAAAATATCATAAATGTACCAGGATATAATTTACTGAAAGCTGAAAAAGTGGCTACCCTTTTAAGAGTTAGATCAATACGTTTTGCTCAGAAGGTTCTCTATAAATTAACTACAATTTTAACTGTTGAAGAGAAGGCACTTTTAGAAGAGTTTGGTGCAGGGACTTTAGTCCTGATAGTAAAGATCTTTTCTAGATCTTGAAATCTGCCCTGTTATAGAAGAGTCTTGTTTTAATAGCCCCCTGTTAAAATGTGGATTTAATGAGTATATTGATTTTTGTACAGCAGAAGGGAAAACATTGTATAAATGCACTGTGAAAGTTATTAATCAACGTAACTTAAGTATCAAAACAGATACAGTATGGAGAGAAAAATTAGGAATCAACACTGAAACTAAACCTGTTTGGAGAGCACTTTACAAACCACCATTAAACAAAAACTTGGTGATTTGCAATGGAGGATTTTACATGGAGCTATTGCTGTAAATGCTTTTGTATCTATTTTAAATCCCACTGTAAGTGACAAATGTCCTTTTTGTCCGGAACGAGAGACCATTTTTCATTGTTTTATGTACTGTAGTAGACTTAATCCTCTTTTGATTTATTAAGTGTTTTTTTATTCGTTTAATATTTGTTTTTCAAAGAAAGATTATATTTTGGGTTTTTTTTACAGTTCAAAACAAAAGTTCAAATGTCATGTTGTTAATTTTATTGTTGGACAAGCAAAATATGCTGTCTATATCACTAGGAGAAATAAGATAGAAGAGAAGTCAGGACAAGATGTTGTACTAGTTTTTAAAAATATGGTAAAATCTAGAATTCTAATTGATTTTAATTTTCATAAATTGATGAGCACGATGAAAGCTTTTGAAATTCAGTGGTGCTGTAACTTTGCTCTCTGTTCAGCTGATGATGAAAAAATTGTTTTTGCAAGAGAGTTAATGTAATTTCTATTTATTTTTGCATTTTTATTTTTTAGGTGTGTGTAAAATTATATAAATGTTAACAAACATTTTAATAAATTGATTGTAAAAATCAAAAATCTCTCTCTCTCTCTCTCTCTCTCTCTCTGTCTCTCTTACACAGATAATCTTTTCAAAAGCCTCTGAGACTTTAACTCAGAACAAACTATAATCTTTAGTTTAAATACCTTTGTTATCCAGACCTTCTCTTTGAACTTCAAAAGCTGTCCTCATCTTAAAGCCATCACCATGTTTCGAATGATCCTATGCCATATCTCCTGCAGGATTTAAGACTATGATAGAGACATATTAGATCAATATCACACAGTTTTACTTATACCAATTAATAAATTTTGTTCTGTTCTTCCATAAAATGTATGACAATTCACAGCATGGTCTCAGCTGGCTCTTGAATGCCCTTACCATCATAACTTTCCCTCAGGGTCTTCCTGGAATTCACAAACAATATAAGCAGTTCTTGGGTGAGCGGTATAGAGGAACATCTCTGGACTGCTGTATATCTGTCTGGACTCTCGGCCCCTACAAAAACACAACTCCTCCCTTTATGATGCTGCTGGCCTCACAGACATCTGCTCAACTCTCATACACACCTCACATAAAAACACTCCCCTTCTTGGAGGTGCCCAAATGTCGATGAAACCCTGGCTTAGGTTGTCCTCCTGCTGGCCAAGAGAGGATCTTACCCGTCTTTGGCGAATCATCTCACGCACATTTGTCATCGCTTAAATTTTTTTTTTTTTTTTTTTTTGTGACCCTCAACAGGATGATGTTTTCTGGAGCTTTGCATAGAGTGCATTCAAGAGTCATCAGAGCCATCTGGTCTGCTTACTATAGGTAGAACATGGAGACAGGTTAATTATCACAATACAACTAAATCACTAAAATCCACCACTCAGTGAATTTAGCCAGAACAAGTGTCCTTTCAGTTTAATGTTCTGCTACCTTTGTGTCTCGATCCATCGGTCCTGTACATGGTGAAGGCTTAGATCAGACACAACATTTTCAGTTCTATATTTTAAAAACATCTTGTTTGTAAAAAAACATCTCATTTTGTTTCATCAAAATATCTATCATTGCCCTCCATGGCAATCCTTTAACTATTAGTCAAAAATGTCCTTTTATCAAATCATTGTCTCTATGATTTTCAACTGATGCCCTGTGCTTAACCATAAGTATCTCATCACTTATGACACATGCTCAGATAACAGCTTTGTGCTGGGTTTGAATGAGAGAGAGAGACTCTGAGGCCTTCAGGGCTGGCACACTGCATCTTCATCTGCACTACAACGTTTCACTCTTTACACAAGCTAGTGAGATCTGGTTAGAAATTAATATTGTTTTCAAATAAACTTCAGACATTTTCCTTTTAAACTCTATCCTTAGACTGAAATCACACTTTCAAATCACCCTCAGATTGAGTGTGTGTTACTCAAGCTAGGCCACAGCACCAGAAATGACGTGGTGGTGCCAGATTCAGATAAGCAAATCAGCATTTATTACAGCTCAGCACAAGCTTATCTTTTGAAACCAAAGCATCAACTTCTAGGGTTTCCAACATATTAACTTACCTAAAGTTATTTCAACAACCCAATATTCAGTCCAATAAGCATTATCAGAGTTTTGCAAAAGTGAGAAGAGCAAGAACATATTTATTATAACCCTATTGTTATTTCATTATTTTCTTAGACAGAGTTTAAATCTCATCTCTGTATTCATTTCTTTTTACTGGGTTTAGTGTGGTTGCCTCATTTGTCACACCTTCGACACCTTATGGTGAGTGGACACAGCCCTGCTGACCACAATTAAAACACTCTGTGTCATTCAGCAATTCATGGTATCTTTCATCTGCTTTTTCAAAACAAAAATCACATTTAGCTATCAGATTCCCACAGTTACTGGGATCTTTCCTTCAGGGTTTAATGTTATCAGATTCCCTTAGTTACTGGGATCTTTCCTTCAGGGTTTAATGGCATTCCACCCATTTTACAACCCATGATTATTCATTATTCATTATGCACTAACATCTAGAAATTTGAATTTCTCTTGTTCTCAATTAATTTGTAGCCAGTTAAATTGCCGTATAATTTTCATAATTAAAACATTGCTGCCCATTTTCTTAATAAGTTCTACTTATTTCTTTAAATTGCTGGCTTCAGAGCAGAGCTGCTTACAGCTCTCTCATCTCAAAAACTTTATCCGGCCTGATCAAGTTACTGATCATGTCTCTCAAATTGTTAGCTCTAATTTTGTTATCACAAACTGTTATCCATAATCAAAGTTCATACTCACCCAATGATCTTTAAACAGCTGTAGCTTCTGTGTGATTAGACAACATCTTCATTTCCTGTTATCTGCTTCTTATAACAATCTTCATTTGCATTTCTCACACACATTTCCCACAACAGCCCTTGTTAGCTCTAATTTTGTTATCACAAACTGTTATCCATAATCAAAGTTCATACTCACCAATGATCTTTAAACAGCTGTGGCTTCTTTGTGATCAGACAAAAATTTTCCTTTCCCTGTTATCTGCTTCTTATAACAATCTTCATTTGCATTTCTCACACACACATCCCCCACAAAAGCCCTTAGATTTGTCTCCTCTCCTCAACAGATAACTTTCACCCTCTCATCCTGTTGACTCACAGCGTTTATTTTCTTTAAATATTATTATCATGATATTTAATTAATTTCTCTATATCCCCATACATCTCTGGCCATATAATTTTTCATTTGACAAAATACCGGTGTATCATATTCTGCTAGCTTCTTTGGGATTTTCCATAGTGGCAGTCTGTTTCTGTGGCTGTTCGCGTGCACGCTATTAATCTGTTGGACGTCTCCGTATAGATCTGAACCTTCACCCAGGACAGACGGGAAGGACGCTTACTCAAACGCCTTAAGGACCACTCAGCCCTTCTCACTCTCTGTGATTTTAGTTTCTCAACATAAACAAATCAAACCACAAGGACAACTCTGCCCTTTTCACTGCCAACATGATTTTAGTTTCTCAACATAAACAAATCAAACCACGTTGCAATCGCCACAGAATCAGACCTCCCCTATGGTTTATCCCTTAGTTTCCCAAATCTTAATTTAACCAAATTCACATTAAAATTCCCAGAATTTTTTAAGTTTGTCTCTTACCAGAGTGTCCCGTTGCCACCTCGGGTTCTTTTTCTTATTCCAGTGGTCGGGCCCTCCAGAAGCCCTAGAGCAGCCGGCCCTTCTCCCTTAATCAGTCGGGTAAGGCTGTGACTCTAAAATCCAGGATGATCAGTCACCGTCCGCTCCCAGGGTTCGGAAGGCACATCCAAGGAATCATTTCTGAATAAGAGACAAACCTTAGCCAATTGAGTCTTTATAAAGATTTAATTCTTGCAAGAATGAATCCACAGTCAATACAACCAGATAATGCCTGCATCGAGTGTGAACTGAGGAACAATAGAAGGCCCAAGCTTTTATACCTCTCAGTGTCTCAGTGTTTTTCCGTACCGAGGAAAAGGTGATACAAATGTCTTTCCCCCCCTCTTATCTTCCCTCATCAGTGTTTGTGTCAAGGCCTCAAGCGGTGATGGGGGGGTTTACATTTACATTTTATGAGGTGTGTGTATGTGTGTGTGTGTGTTTTAATAAGTGACATCTAAGGCCCGGGAGAGTCCCCAATCTAGGTGTCCCGTGACCCCATGCTAAGAGGTGTTTTTGAATAACAGAGACAGATGTTGATTTCTGTATAACCTTAAACATAAATCTTCTTCTATGATTAAATTTTTCCTCCACACCTGCAACAATGCTACAGACATTCACCTCCTCAGAGCTGAACAGCTGCAACACCGAGGCCGCGCCCCGGACGGGAGAGAAACGCAGCGCGGGCTCGAACCCAGAGAAGCAGCACTGGACTTGCCAGGTGAAGGCAGAGAAAGGGCTGGCCCGTCTCTAACCCCTCTGACAAGTCCGTTTGCGAACCCCGCGACAAAAACTACCGCCGCGCCTCAGCAACAGCAGAGTCTAAGCCGCGGAGAACGCGCCACAGAGAACGCGAGCCGCGCCGCCCTCCTTGAAGAGCGTTCGCGGGATCGCAGCACTCTCAGAGGCAAAACCTCACAATGCTCGCAGCCGACCCCCTCGAGAGCTGACTGCGCGTGCTGTTCTCCTATCAAACACCGCACATCAAATGTGTATCCCCACTCGAGAAGCAAACGAGAGCAGGGAAAACACACTTTCAGTAACGCTGTTTCTCGCCACAGTGTCTCTCTTTTAGTGTGTCAGTAAGTGTTGCAAACTTGTTATAAGAAAACAAACAAAGAAAGTCTGAACTCAGACACAAACACAGAGCTGACAATGACAATGTTACACAGAGCGCTTGCTGAAGGCAACAGAAGCTAGGGGCGTGTGTTTGCCGGTATGCTTTATACCTTCCGGGTCTATGACGTCACCCGCCTATACGTTCCGTCTCTCTATTGGACTGATTACACATGTGCTTCACGACGCAATCACGCAGAGGCGTTCCCAAAGCGGTGACGCAGCGCGAGTTCCCTTGAAAGGGAATTCTACTTTAATAATCTGCAATGTCTATGGCTTTAATGTTCGAGTACATAATCCAGAAATGTTTAAGAAAATTTGTGAAATATTAACAAATCTAAAAAATAAATACAAAGAGGGATATGTAATCATAGGTGGTGACTTCAACGATACTCCAGGTGACTCAGTTGACCGTTTTCCACCTAAAGGCACCAGCTCACGAAACTCAGATTTGTTTTATTTTATAACTGATATGTTACAAGTTACTGATGTATGGAGATATTTAAACCCTAATTGTTGTGATTACACATGGAGTAATTCCTGTCTTTCTTTAAAATCAAGAATAGATTACTGGTTGATACCTCATGATTTAATTCACTATATATCTGAAACAAAAATCACTTGTGCCCCGCTATCTGATCACAAATTGATTTCGATTTCCTTTGATGGGTATATGAATAAGGGTAATATTATTTGTGGATACTCGAAATTAAACAATAATTTAGTATCAGACAAATATTTTGTGAAACAGGTCAAATTGTTAGCAAATATTTTTGAAAAACAGAATTCAAATTGTATACAAAAATGGGAGCTATTTATATTTAAGGAAATGGCTATGAAAAGAGGCAAATAGTTAAAGAGAAACAAACGTAGAAAGATTACAGAGATAACAGAAGAACTTAATACTTTAATTAAAAAAAAAACTTTCTGTCAGAAGACGAAAACTCTAAAATGCATAAACTCAGTTTAGAAATACATAACCTGTACATGAAATTAGCCAAAGGTGCTTATGTAAGGTCAAGAGCCAAATGGTTTGAGGAAGGGGGAAAAAAATACTATTTTTATTTTTATTTTATTTTTTTCTCTAGAAAAAAGAAATTATGCTAGAAACTCTATTTCAGCATTAAAAATAAATGAAAGAATTTCCAATAACCCTTCAGAGATAGCATCATTTGTTTACTCTTTTTATGAACTCTATACCTCACATAATGATAATGTAAAAATAAGTAAATTCCTACAGACAATCGTAGATTTTGTCCCTGTTATTTCTGATGATTATAGAGACTTATGTGAGGATGATATCTCCAAAGCTGAGATTTCTAAAGCACTTTTTTTCTATGAAAAAAGGCAAATCCCCGGGAACAGATGGGTTATCTGTTGAATTTTACTGTCCTTTTTGGGAGCAATCAGTATAGTTAAATCTAATCTTCATGGTTTAACATTATTCAATAAAGAGATAAATATTTCACAATTAGTAGATGATACAACTTTATTTTTTAAAGATAAGAGTCGAATTAATAATGCAATTTGCAAAGATTTCTGATGCCTCAGTGCTCCATTTAAATCTCACTAAATGTGAAATTCTTCCTGTGCATGATTTGGCTGAACAATCATTATCAAACATTCCAGTAAAGGACTGTATAAAGTACTTAGGAATTTATACATAAAAAAACATGCCAGTTAGACAGCAGCTTAATTTTAATAATAAAATTAAGAAAACAAAATAGATTTTTTATAACTGGTTACGGAGAGATCTGTCTATTTTAGGAATATTCCTTTTATCTAAGGCAGAAGGTGTATCTAGATTTATTTTCCCTGGCCTTTCTTTGTTTGTTCAGGATTCCACTTGTAAAGAAATTAATAAGTCGCTGATAAATTTTTGTTGGAAAAATAAACACCACCATTTTAGACAATCTGTATTAGCTGGGAAGAAATCTGAAGGAGTATTTGAAATATTGGTTTATGTAGATATACATAATACTTTCAAGATTTATTGGATCAAAAAGTGTATTGGTTATCCTGACTCAATTTGTTTTTTTATTCCCCATAATTTCTTTAAAAAAGTGGGTGGTCTTGATTTTCTTTTAACCTGCAATTTTTCACCTACTAAATTACCCTTAAAAGTGTTTAAATTTCATGGGCAAGCTCTCTTGGCTTGGAAACTTTGCTTTGTACAGACTTTTTTTCCCCATAGAATGAAAATTTGGAATAACGAATTGATTACAATTAGAGGCAAGAGTGATATGTTTGATTCAACACACAAAATCTATTCTTATGATTCTTTTTTGATTAAGTTTAATTTTCCAAAAAGATTTTATTACAGTAGTCAAAGCTATCTCTTCTGGACTTATTCATTTGATGAGCAGCCATCTGTCCTATTATAAAGTTGATAATAAAGACTGTGATTTCCTTATAAAGGGTAAAAATATATTGGATAAAAAATGCACTAAAAAGGATATTAGACTAAAGGATATTAAAATTAAGTTTTTTATGAAAAAAAGGAAAGTTATTCCAAGAGGGAAAATTTATTGGAATTCTGTTCTAAAGGAAGTTAATTGGAAACATGGCTGTTACCATACACATTTTGTATTTCAAATAAAGTAAGAGAAATTCACTTAAAGATCTTACATTAAATTTATCCAACTAATATTTTACTATCTACGTTTATGGATATGGAGAAAGAATGCTCTTTTTGTAATAGTTTTGAATAATCTTTAAGCCATATGTTTTTTGAGTGTCAAAATGTACAGAAATTTTGGAAAGACCAAAACTGGGGTAATAATAACATTGAATATGAAAGATATTATTTGTTATTATGAACACGAAGATACAAATATTGACAATTTTGTAAATTTCATTATCCTCAATGGCAAATTCTTTATTCATAAATGTAAATTATCTAAATCTTCCCCTATATGCAAGGTTTTCTATAACAAACTTATTCTGTTAATGAAGTCTCTTAAAGTCATGAAAAATGTAAAAGGTACTGCTATTGTCACATACTTTGAATCTGTATTTGGCGTCTTGTGAATGTCTTTATTTTTTAATTAATTTATTTTTTTCTTTATCTTTGGAATGTTTGTATTTGGTGCTTGTTTTGTACTGTTGTTTAATGGTTCTATAATAATAATAAAAAAAAAAAAATAAATAAAAAAAAAACTTGTCAGATGCCAGATGCTAATGCTGTGAAAATCTATGGAGACGGATCGAGATGCCTTTGTGTTTTGTACCTTTTTTCTAACTTCTATCTATTTCTTTCTAAGTAATCTATCTATCATTCTTTCTAACTAATATGTCTTTCTTTCTTTCCACTAATCTATCAATCTAACTTTAAACTACTTTAAACTTCTAACTTCTTTAAACTTCTTCAAACTTTCTGGTCAGGTTTTCTCAAGCCAACTTAAAGTTTGTCTCAACAAACTTTTTTTTCTAGTTTGTAACGTGCTTCTCTTTGCGCATGTATAATGAAAATAGACACAACCAACGTCTTATCCATATACTCCAATGTTTTGCTTTAACACATATATGCTACTGTAGCTATGCATCAAAAACACTAAAAGGGTAAGTGTATGGTAACTACTAAGCTATTTATAACGTATTTGGCAACACAATGTCCTCTGAGTTTATCAGTCGCCATTTTTATGATACTGTCGATTATCGTCTGATAACACTGACTGTTATCGATATCGAGATATTTGCGAGACATCGTCGATATTCAAGACTTCAAGACTCTTACTTGCATACACCTCACCCCCATCCCTGCCCCCATCCAACCATCTGCCTCACCCTTTCCTCCTTACTATCTCCCTTACTCTGTCCCAACAAAAAAATCCCATCACGTGACCATGTGTACTGTGTGTACAATGTATGTCATGTTTGCATGTATGCTTTGCAATCCGCATTTCTTTTTTTTCTGGAGAGCGTGTGGCGGCGCTTTAAATAGCTGCGGCTCGGAGGCTTGCTCCAAACTCATTTCGTTGCATTGTACTTGTACATGTGTAATGACAATAAACTTGAATCTGAATCTGAATATACGATAATATCGTCATATCGCCCAGCCCTATTGTATATTTAAAGGGTTACTTCAGCGATTAGCATTAAGCTTTGTATCAGTAGAAACCCGGGAGTATATTCAAATTATCATACTTTCCCCCCTCATATGACCCTGAGACGAGATAATTATGTATTTTATTTCTGGAAAAATTCCTCCGATGACGCAAATATCGTGGAGAGCAAAGTGAGTGTTTCAACTTTTAAAATGAACTTCCTATGAAAGTTAAGCTTCCAAAGACATGAACTGAAAATGCACCAGACTGACCACACGCTGTGAATGCAGCCGCGAATCCTGCGATTACCTCAGCTCATGTGATGAATGTAATCCGATCCTGCTGCGTTTGTGCCGTCACACTCAATCGGCTCACTCGCATTATATCGAACAGGCACGTTCAGTTTTTAATTGTAGTGTCTCTAACTGAACTGATTTTCTGAAAATGAACGTGGTAGGCAAGTGATAATGTTAATTTCAACATTTACTAATACATTATTAAAATCTTGTTAAAATTAGTTAATGCCCTGTGAACTAAAATGAACAGGTGTATTTTTATTAACTAACGTTAAAGGGTACTTCAGCGCTGGGAAGATGAATCTGTTTTTAAATTGGGTCATTAATGTAGTAGAAATTTGAAATTATTTTTGAATTTGGTGCCTTGTAGACTGAGAAAACACAGAAAATGTATTTTTGTCTCATGGGGATGAAAGACAACAATTCCCAGAACGCACTGCTTCACTGTCCTACGGCTACAGGATTACTGGATCACTTGCCTACCATGTTCATTTTCAGAAAATCAGTTGAGTTAGAGACACTACAATTAAAAACTGAACGTGTCTGTTCGATATAATGCGAGTGAGCCAATTGAGCGTCACGGCACAAACGCAGCAGGATCGGATTACATTCATCACATTGGCTGAGGTAATCGCGGGATTCATGGCTGCCGCTGCATTCATAGCACATGATCAGTCTGGCGCATGTTCAGTTCATATCTTTGGAAGCCTAACTTTCATAGGAAGTTCATTTAAAAAGTTGAAACACTCACTTTGGTCTCCACCGCTCCGTTTACATGAATGTGATGTGATGAAGTGCTGTGAGTGCTGTGAGTGTGATGTTGAAAACATGTGGAAACAGCGCCCTCTGCTGGCTGTAGTCTTTAGCCTCTGGCCAAAAACTCCACCGATGACGCAAAATGACGATATTTGCGTCATCGGAGGAATTTTTCCAGAAATAAAATACATAATTCCCTCCTCTCAGGGTCATATGAGGGGGGAAAGTACGATAATTTGAATATACTCCCGGGTTTCTACTGATACAAAGCTTAATGCTAATCGCTGAAGTAACCTTTTAACAAAGATGTAACGTAGAACAAATACAGAAACAAATGAACTGCTCATGGTTAGTTCATGTTAGTTAATACATTAACCAATGTTACTAATGACCATTATTCTAAAGTGTTACCAATATAATTTTATGATAGACCTATATTTGCAAAAAAAATTACATCAAGAGGGATTGATAGACATGAATATTAAGATATCCATGAAAAAGCCATTATTCTTAATAAATATATTACGAATAAATAGCAATAAGTATAAAGTATAAATAATAGTGCTATTATTATATTACTGTATATATGATGAATAAAAAAACAGACCTACACAAAATATATTTCACTTAAACACATTGAGAAAGCAAAAGAACAGAAACGGCAGAAATCTGCTTGTATTCCTTATTTTACAAAAGCACATTTTGTTGTTATTGTGTATGTGCACAATGATGTCTTAATCTTATCTGTATGACCAATGGAGGTCTATTTTATATTGTTTCTGCCCAGGCCGTTTATCATCGCACAGACTGAATGGTGGCTCAAAACACTTAACTGCTTCATAAACATGCAAACTACATGATTGTCTCAGTCTCAAACTCTCTGCAAAACCTCATTCAGTCCCGCCTCAACCGTGAATTAAGGGAAAACACTCACTCTGATACTTGCTGGTGAAAACCTCATATCGCCAGTTGAGCTTGATTTTGGGAAAATATGAACAATATAATGACACGCAAGTACAAAAGTACAAAAGTATTAAACGTGGCGTTTAATTATTTAAAATAAATAATATATAGTATAATAGTGGTTTTATACTAACCTGCAATCTTCCTGGTTTTAAAACACATCACGCTGGATATTACCTGCCTTTCATCATGATTCATTAAAGGTTGGTGACATATTCTCAGAAGAACTCCAAAAGCTCAGCAACTTACTCAGGGCCATTTTTAGGCATAGGCGAACTAGGCGGTCGCGCCATTAGGGCGGGATTGCATATATATATATATTTGACTGTATTTGTCAAATACCAAATATAATAAATATAATACCAAATATAATTCAAATACAGTCAAATACCCATTTGACTGTATTTGAATTCATGATTGGTTGACTGCCAAATTAAAATATTAAACAGAACAATAAAATAACGTAATTTCAAATAAGCTTTCTGTTCAGAATGATTGAACTTTATTTAGTGTTCATTTTGTTTATGCTCCTTTTAAAATTTCATTTGTTTCCAGTTTTTGTTTCTTAAACCGGTTCGGAGCCCTGACATCTGAGGCCCAAAAATAACAAGAAGAGATGAAGAGAGTTTCAGTTGAGTTTGGAGTTGCACTCTAGATCTATTCAGGAGTATGAAATTGAAAATAGATTTCCCTTGTGAACACTGATGATTAAGACAAATGTGGGGAGGTATAATGCAGACTGGGAGAATAGTGCAGGGGAGATTGGGACTATTATAATAACAAGAGAGATTGCGTTATTTTAAGATCCTGGGAGGTAGCTGCCTTCATATGGAAGCTTAAAGAAAGATAGAAACACTAAGGGAGCCCCATACATTATGGTTCTATTATGGAGTATAGGACAAAATGACTTGAAATTACATATAAAACAGGATACCATACCTGATATTTGTGGAAAGTGATTTAGGATTCTGTCAGCTTAAAAAAGAGAGCATACAGATGAATTCATAAGAAACATAAATCAAACAATTACTGTTATTTTTAGGGATCAGAAACCGATAATTCTGAATGCACTTGTCCGAAAATTGCAACCGAAAATAAATAGAGCCATCCACCAGATCAGCATGCTCCACCCACTCGTTCACTGCACCTCCACCTCATCATCAGCACTTACTATAAAGAGACTCCCTTGTCTGGTCTCGTCATTATGAACTACAACTATCCGGTTCTTATTTGTTCATTGGGATCATTACCCGTCTCCTGTCATCTGCCATTTATCATCTGCTATTCATCTGGTTCAGTTCCATTCACTTGCAATAGAGACATTACAATTACATCAAGCCAAGTCTTCATTCATTCTGTCCAGTTCCGTTCCTCTGTTTGATAAACTCTGTGTTTTAAACAACTTACCCGTCTGTATCCTTCTGTTGTGTGACAGTGGTTTAATGATAGTGAAATAATGATGTTGAGGTTTCTTTAAATTCTATCTGACATACCGTCGGCCCAAAGGAGACTTGTTACAATCCTATTTAGGAAATATTAATAATAGAATTTGTACAGAAGAGATTACAGTTTGTTCTTCTTTTTACTGAAACTCTTGAAAATCTTTATTTACTATTGTGTTAATTTTATATTTTATACTATCTCTTAATTTTATTTATTTCTTAGTTTTAGAAAATATCATGTTTTTGAAAAATATATTGAATCCCCAGTTTAGTGCTGTCCTGATTTACATCTTGAATCCATTATATTTCAAATCTTTTTGGATGTTATGTGTGGTGTGAGTAATCATATGGTTATGCCCTCTGTCCCTGTTTCGCAAATGTGCAAGTAAAATTTTTAAAAGATAATAATGTTAAAATAATATAATTTAAATAATTTAAAAGTATGATGCTAAACATTTATATTTAAAATCATTTAAAATTCACATTTCTATTTTTGATTTTATATTTCTATTTATTTATTTTTTTAAAATCCTGATTAAAAACACAATCCTCATTTATTTAAGCAGCACAACCATTTCCAGCTAATAATAATAATCAGAAATATTTCTCAAGCACCAAATCAACATATTAGCATGATCTCTGTACTGGAATAACAGGAAAGAATACATTTTTAAAATGCATTCAAATAGAAAATAGTTTGTGGAAATTGTAGTGATATTTCACAATATTACAGTTTCACTGTGTTTGATCAGTTGACCCCACCTTACCAAACCCACATTTTTTATCTGTGGTGTATATTATACATTTTTATTTGTTATATTTTTTGGTGTATATTGGCAATATTATTAACTAGTTCTGTATGGGACTCAATTCCCGTCAAAAGTATTATGGTCATGGATAAAAAGATTAGCATTAATCAATTTAAAAACACATATAAAAGATATATTGCACAAAATAGAATAGCAAACAATCAAAAAATTAAAAGCACATGTTCAAAAAAAATCTAAACTTTTAAACATTAATTTTTATTGCACACAAATTAAACAAGAACGCAAAATAATCTTAATCACACAAATTATATTTTTCTTGGTTTTATTACTCTATTTTGTATTTTGTGCTCTTATATTTTTTGCTCATATAAATATTTTTTTGCATGCTTGTGTTCATAGGCGTAGATTACGCGGGGGACGTGTCCCCCCCACTTTATATAAAATGTAAATTCGTCCCCCTCACTTTTGCATTCGGCAAACTGTGTTCAGTTGATGTTTTCACGAGGCAATGTGTATAAATCCAGATTTAAAATTAAAAATTCAAAGAGACGAGATCTATCTACATACGTGTGCCTTTCACGTTTCCATGGTAATCAGTCCCTCACGTGTCACGGCCGCCGCACGCCCATGCTCGCACCCGCGCTGTAATCATCATTTTCATAGAGGTCGCAATGAGTTCAAAACGGCAAAAAACGATTCACTCCTTTTTTACGAAAAAGTCAAGCACAGTAAGTTGGCATGTATCCGAATTGTGTTGCACAACGATGAATAACGGCCTTTTTCTCTTGTTGAATAATTACGATTGCAGGTTTTGCTGGAAATTGAAAATATTTGCTCTCCGCACAAACGTGCACTTATTGTCAGTGTATTTTCTTTTGTAACGTCTTTTATTTTCACATATATGTTATCAAAGCTCTTAAAATTAGACTATCGATGTGATTTTTAATGTTGAATTCAGGTTTTCACGCATTAACAGCCACTAAATATCTGTCTGAATCAGGCAGCTTTGTGACATGTTTAACCCTACAATTTTTATTATATTATACAATTCATTAGCAATGAAGTATTCAATTGTATGCATTAACGTTCTAACATAGGTCTTAATTTAGGTCTTAAAATAGGTCTTCTCTTTCTTTTATTGTTTAAAATGCAATTTTGAAAGTAATTTAACTTCCTTTCTGTGTTGTCAAGATTGAACAAGACACAGGCAGTTTAGGGTTATCAGGTCAGAAACAGGATGACACACAAACAAAAGAAACGTCACAGGTGAGAAGTGATAGAGTGGCTTTAAAAAATGTTTTATATACATTGTACAATTTTTCTATACATCTATGCTTAATGTTCAACCAATATTTGTAGTACCATATAGACCAATCATAAAATTGTCATTAGGAAAATATAGGAAAGATAATTTAGGATACAAATGATTGGCTATTGTCTAGCAGTGTACATCATTTCATCTGTATGTCATAATTCCCTGTATGTACGTAGTTCAAACACTTCTTTATTGTCAATAGACAGAGCCAGAAGTTAATTCAAAGGTGAGAGAGGATGAGGCAGAAAGTTTTGAGGAGGCTTCAGAGGTGAGGAAAAACAAACGACTGGAATAAGATAATTAATGGAATAAGTTTTTTTCAATTAAACAATCATTATGTGTTTTATGTCTACACTGCCTTGCATAAGCAAAACAAAGTAACTACTCCGTTTGTGAAAAGTTATTACTAAAGTTATAACTAAAAACAAGTCTCTTAGGATTTGGCTTAGATTTGGGAACCACAAAATTGGTCTTTTGTTGTGTACCTTTTATCGTATGCATTTGCAAACTGAATGGAATGTACAAAATATTTAGCAACAATGTCTATTAAATATTTCTGCTACTAATCAGACTAATTTGTAATTTTTTATAGACAGAACAGAGAGCATCAGACATAGGGTTGACTGTTGTAGAAGGAAAAAATCACAATTTAGCCACTATAGTACTGTAAATAGTAAAGTAAACTACTGTAATTTTCCTTTGTTTTATCATATCTTTGTTTGTACCCTTTTCAAATGGATGTCCCCATATTATTGTTGTTCAGAATTCATTACCGAAATATGATATAAATACTATATGATGAGCTTTAAGAAAAAATGTAATATTAATAAATTAAAATGTGTCATGTAACTTGTACTCTGATGCACCTGCTGCAGGAGCTTTCTATTCCATACAATATATATTTTTTAGAGAATTCACATTAGATTCAAAGAATATTTTTTGTTTGTTTCTTTTGTGACTGTAAATGGGTTTTTGGGTGTAAATGGGTGTTAGGGCAATAAAATATTTGATAAGCCTTATCTTAAACTTCTCCAAAGTCTCCCCTAACATGGTCTGACAATATAGACTTCATAAAACCATAATTTTTTTGAGATATCATCCTCAGATTTGAAATGAACCATGACCATTGGTTATAAGTTGCAATAGTATATTCACATAATTATGTATATTAATATTAAATATTAATATTTGTATACATGTAATAAATATATTCTTAATATTTGTTGTTTTTATTTTTGAGCGTATATATATATATATATATATATATATATATATATATATATATATATATATATATATATATATATATATATATATATATATATATATATATATATATATTAATAACATCTGATTAATTGTGAGTTTTAAACTTGAGCCAAAACTCAAGCTTTCTAAATATTATGTTGGTTATGTCTATTCAGAATGACTTATGAGCAGCAAACGTTTTATTTTGGGTAGGCTATCTCATGTGCATTACTTGCCAAAAATGGGGCTTTCTGGGTAACTCATAAATACTTACAATGGAATTTTTATTTTACAAACATCAGTGTTTTATATTTTTATATAAATATATATATATATATATATATATATATATATATATATATATATATATATATATATATATATATATATATATATATATATTAATAACATCTGATTAATTGTGAGTTTTAAACTTGAGCCAAAACTCAAGCTTTCTAAATATTATGTTGGCTATGTCTATTCAGAATGACTTATGAGCAGCAAACGTTTTATTTTGGGTAGGCTATCTCATGTGCATTACTTGCCAAAAATGGGGCTTTCTGGGTAACTCATAAATACTTACAATGGAATTTTTATTTTACAAACATCAGTGTTTTATATTTTTTTCTTCTGAAGCAGGAGAGATAAACGTGCAAGTTTCCAGAGCTGTTTCTGAGATGCAGGGTGAAATCAAAGCGCTGGCAGAGTGGGCGGGGTTTACCAAGTCTAGAAAGATCTAGAATCTGTGGGAAAAGAGCGCGAAAGAAGCTGCACTTGAACTTTTGCCTCGTCGTCAGTGACAGAAAACGGCTCGGGTTATGTATATAACCCTTGTTCCCTGAGAAAGGAACGAGCACTGCGTCGCGAACGATTTGGGGATGCTCCTAAGCATCAGCGAATCTGAAGTCTGAATGAACACTAGTCCAATCCGATTGGTCGTGCGTGATGGCGTCATCGTGGCGGCATACCCGGAAGTATAAAGGGAGCCGGCGCGTAATGGCGGCAGCTATTGCTCTGAAGCATGCGCTCCAGGCGTGCCGAGGTGTGGCGGCGGCGCAGTGCTCGTTCCCTTTCTCAGGGAACAAGGGTTATATACATAACCCGAGCCGTTCCCTTTCGAGGGAACTCACACTGCGTCGGAACGACGATTTGGGGAACGAGTACCCACTAGGCCACACCGAGGGTAGCGCCTGCCCTAGTGTGAAGCCGGAGACCGGGCACAACTAGGACTGGAGCACCCTAGCGCCAGGCGTCGTAGGGAGATGCAGGCTATAAAACCTGATGAAGGTGTGTGGGGTAGCCCACCCAGCCGCCTCGCAGATATCCTGCAAGGGGACCCCAGAAAGGAGGGCCACCGAAGAGGCCATGCCTCTGGTGGAATGTGCCCTCACGGCCATAGGTGAAGGCAAACTGCGCACCTGATAGGCCATGGTTATCGCCTGGACAATCCAGCTACTGATTGTCTGAGTAGACGCAGGCAACCCTTTCTTGGGTGAGCGAAACACACCAACAGTTGTTGAGATCTCCTCCACTGTGCCGACTTCGCCAAATACACTCTAAGGGCCCTAACCGGGCAGAGCAGGTGAAGTTTCCCTTCTTCCGCCGTCACGTGAGGCGGAGGATGAAATGCCTGCAGAACCAAAGACCTGACCACCCTTGATGGGACCTTAGGCACGTAGCCTGGCCTAGGGTGTAAGATGGCTTTACTCCACCGGGGCAAACTCCAGGCAAGTCGGCGTTACCGCCAAGGCCTGGAGATCACCCACTCTCCTCAGAGAGGTAATGGCGAGGAGAAAAGCCACCTTAAGGGTCAGGTTCTTTGGTTCAGCCGACTCCAATGGCTCGAAGGGGGCCTCAGCCAGCCCTCCGAGAACCACTGCCAGATCCCATTTTGGAACTCTGGATTGAGCCACAGGCCTCATCCTCCGAACCCCACGGAGGAACTGTACAACCAGCCGGTGCCTACCCAAAGGCCCATCACCCGTAGGAGTGTGGAAAGCCGTAATGGCAGCCACGTACACCTTGAGTGTGGGCGGGGTTAGACCCGCAGAGAAGCAATCTTGGAGGAACTCCAGCACTGAAGCCACCGGGCAGTTAACTGGGTTCACCTCACGCTCCCTGCACCAAGTGGAAAATACATTCCACTTGAGGCTGTACAGTCTCCTTGTAGACGGAGCCCTGGAACTGAGTAACGTCTCTACCACCTCTGCCGACAGGCCAGCCTCTAGGTACCAGACCCAAAGGTTCCAAATCTCGGGCCGGGGGTGAAATATTGCGCCCGCCGCCGAGACAGGAGATCCTCCTCAGAGGAATCTGCCACGGATGACCTGCCAGCAGAGCTATGATATCCGAGAACCATACTCGAGTCGGCCAACAGGGTGCTACCAGAAGTAGGCTGACCCCTTGTCGACGGACCCTCTCCAGGACTCCCGGGAGCAGAGCAATCAGGGGAAATGCGTACAGACGCAGCCTCGGCCACGTCTGAACCATGGCATCCAACCCCAGCGGGGCTGGATGCGTGAGGGAGAACCACAGTGGACAGTGGGACGTCTCTCGAGACGCAAAATAGGTCCACTTCCACTGGGCCGAACCTCTTGCCCATGGCCTCCACCACCTCTGGGTGGAGTCGCCACTCCCCGGGCCTCAGCCCCTGCCTCGACAGGATGTCTGCTCCCTGATTTTGGACCCCCGGGACCTACACTGCCCTAATGGACAACAGTTTCCCTTGGGACCACAGGAGGATTAGATGCGCCAGTCTGCACTGAGGATGCGACCTGAACCCTCCCTGATGATTGAGGCACGCTCGACAGCCGTATTGTCTGTCCCGCACCAGGACATGTTGGCCGCGGAGGTCCGGGAAAAAGCTCCTGAGAGCTTTGTAGACCGCCAGCATCTCCAGGCAATTTATATGCCAGGAGGAATGACGGCCCTCCCATAGGCCCCTCACCGCGGCCGTCCATGACGCGCCCCAACCAGTGAGGAGGCGTCTGTTGAAACGGATCTCCGGCAACAGGACGCTCCCAACACTGGCCCCTGGGACAGAAACCAAGGTTCCTTCCATATGACTGAGGGAACGAAGGCCACTGCGCGTTACCCTGATCATACAGAATGGATTTCCCCTCAAGGAAAGTCACCTGGTTTACTTCTGTATCAGGACATGGTGGCGCGGAGGTCTGGGAAAAAGCCCTCAGAGCTTTGTAGACCGCCAGCATTTCCAGGCAGTAAATGTGCCAGGAGAAATGCCGGGTCTCCCACAGACCTCTCGCAGCGGCCGCCATGACCACGTCCCAGCCAGTGAGGGAGGCATCCGTTGAAAGCGGTCTTCCGGCAACGTGATGCTCCCAACACTGGCCTGGGACAGAAACCAAGGTTTCTTCCATATGACTAGGAACGAAGGCATCTGCGCGTTACCCTGATCATACAGAACGGTTTTCCTCGAGGAAAACCCCTGATTTCCAGCCACCACTGTAAGGGTCTCGTGCAGCAGGCCAAAAGATATTCTGTTGGGCGCAGCCGCAATGAGCCCCAGCAGTCCTTAAAACTGCTTCACAGTGATGCTGTGGCCTAGCTTCATTTTAGAGACCACCGCCCGTATGGACTCGTCGTGCGGGAGACAATTGTGCCCACAACGTAGAATCCCATACAACTCCCAGGAACACAGTTCTCTGGGAAGGCGTCAACACGCTACTGCGTGTAAGTCTCAACCCCAAGCAGTGAGAGCACCCAAGGGCGACACCTCAATGCCGAACTGCTGCTACCACTTACTTTGCGAGGGGAAGGGCTGGGCCGTATAGAAGAACCCGATGTTGGTACGCTTTGCCCCAAAAGCGAACCTCAGGAACTTCCTGTGACACAGAAGGATGGATACAGGGAAGCATGCGTCCTCTTTAGACCCGTCGTGACAGACCAGTCCTCAGACTGGATCTGAATCACAACGGAGGAACTGTAAGCATCTTGAATCTGAATCTCCTCAGAGAACGATTCAAGTACCTCAGATCTAAAGTTGGGCCTCGCCATCCTTCTTAGGAACTATGAAGTACCGGCTGTAAAACCCGGACTCCTGTCTGGCGGAGGAGCACATTCTGTGGCCTCCTTACCAACGGGAGTGAACTTCCTGTTCCATTACCCGAACCTGCAGATATATCCGGAGGCATAACCCTGCGCCAAGATAATCTGCTAAGGGAACCAGCCTCTCGAGGCCGGCCTCGGTGTCAACCGAGCCTCCTCCCGACCCCTGAAGCGGCTAACCGGCAGGGCGAAATCGAGAAGATTTTCGTGTGCGTCTGCGTTAAGCTGGACCGCCGCAAGTCTTGCTAGAGGCGGCTGGTGCAGCACGCGTCGCGGGAAGCGATGTGGCCCGAAGCATACTAGATGGCGGGAGCACAGCATCGATTCACGAAAACTCCACAGGAGGCGACCTCGATCGCTCCGACCGGGAGAGGGGCGTCGGGTGTTACGAGCCTCGTCCCCAACCCCTGAAGCGGCTGACCGGCAGGGAGTAGTTGGGAACGAGCCTCTGTGTGCGGGCCGCGCGAGCTGCCCAGCCGCAGGTCTTTTCAGAGGCGGCTGGAGCAGCGTGCGTTCGCGGGAAATCGATGTGGACCGAAGCGTCATAGACGGCGGGATTACCACATCGATTTCCCCAGAGCGCCGGAAGAAGCAACCTCAGTTGCCCCTTCGCGGGAGCCTCATCTAAGGGAGCAGCTCTACAGGGCCGCACGCTAGGGCGGACACTGGGAATAGCAATTGCCTGAAACTGATGTGTCCCGCAGGCCACAAGGCGGCGAGAACGACATCAACTTCAGGAGGGCTCCACCTAGATGAATATCCAGACAAGTCACCTGGTCTGAATGATAGGCTGAATAAAAATACATCTAACTCCTCAAAGTCAGATAATATTTTAATTTAATTCCTTGGAATTAAATACAGCCACAATAAGGTGAAACATGGTCTGAATGATAGGCTGAATATCTAACTCCTCAAAGTCAGATCATATTTTATTTAATTCCTCAGAATTAAATGTAGCCATAATCCTCAGACGACACTGTTTTATTGTATTTATACGGACTCATAAACCACACGTTGCCTCAGCAACGTGGTTCAACTCCGATCATAGTACAATTGGCTTTCATCGCTCGAGAAAAAAGCCAAACAGTATCACGGTGAAACATGGTCTGAATGACAGGCTGAATATCTAACTCCTTAGAGTCGAATAATATTTCATTTAAATCCTCAGACTTAAATGCAGCCCTAATCATCAGGCAATACTGTTTTATCGTCAACCAGTATTCCATGCACACCGATCGCGTGTGTTCATCTTAATAGCAGACCCATACCTGCACGCTGCCTCGGCAATCGTGAGATTGAGTCTTGCATATAAGAAGTGGCGAGCTCTCGTTATAACCCGACTGCCCCGATGCTGAGCATGTCTAATTCCCCAGAATCAGACCGTTCAAGCATCGGGTCCTCCGCCCCGGGGGAAGAAGCCGCATCGCGGGCTTCCACACGGGGAAGGAGAACATCTGAACTGACAGACAAAGACTGGGAAGATGCCTCAGCAGTCCCAAGTCTCGCTGACATGTCCATCCGTGAGCCCCATGACCGGTCTCGCCGCACCGCCTCGGCGAATGCGGGACCGATCCACGGGCTCACGAGGCTGGCCGGCCACATCGAACACGGCCAGCCGAGGCGGAGCAGCCTGAGTGTCAGCTCTCACGCGCTCTGGCGGCTCCTCGAGAGCCGCCCGAGCATGCTGAACACCCAGGCATTGCACACAAAGCAGGTGTGCATCCGAGCCCGAAATGTAGCGGGGACACGGATGCACACACTGCTTAAACTCTCTTGCTTTCTCGCCTACTTCTTTCACACACTTGCACAACTGGACAAACAACAGTAAATAGACAGACAATCACAGAGAGCGCTATGCTGAAGCAATAACTGCCGCCATTACGCGCGGCTCCTTTTATACTTCCGGGTATGCCGTCACGATGGCGTCATCACGCGCCACGACCAATCGGATTGGACTAGTGTTCATTCAGACTTCAGATTCGCTGATGCTTAGGAGCATCCCCAAATCGTCGTTCGGCGCAGTGTGAGTTCCTCGAAGGGAACTCTGTGAAAAGCTCAAATTTACGTTTCTTTAAACACGGTTTTGTCTGGTGATTGTACTTATTTTGTTTTCGTCTTTGTGTTCATTTCTTTAACTTTTTGCCTGAGACGAATTCAGCCAAACGTTTCTGTCAGAGCTCCGCCAAGCTCCATTATTTGCAGACTAGTATTCAAATTTACGTGTCTTTATACACGGCTTTGTCTTGTGGTTGTAAAGTTTTTTTTTTTTCGTCTTTGTGTTGATATCTTTCACTTTTCGCCTGAGAGGAATTCCGTAAAAAACGTTTCTGTGAGAGGTCCGACGGAGACTTTTTCACAGGCTTTAACCTGATTTTATTTTTCCCACCCGTGGCCTCTGCCGGAGTTTCCATCTTGGAATTGCGGATCCTTCACCAACTGTTTATCGGGACTTCCAGAAAATCAGTAAGTAACTTTACCATCATTAAAAAAAAGTTAAGTGCGAATGCCAGATGTGTACAGCTAGCGCTAGGATTAAGTTAACAGTTAGCGTGCCATCAAAATGAATTACTCGTGCAAGCACTGTAATTTCACCACAGCTTCAATTACTGCATTTGTTCGTCATTTGAGTATACAACGAAATCGAGCTAACTTTAGATTTCCGTGTGGCGTAGCAAAATGCTTTGCCACTTTTGTGACGCGTGGTGCCGTTCAAAGCCACATGTATCGCTTTCACAAGAAGACAGCTAAACCAGGACTTAAAAAGAAAATTGATGGAGTTGATTTGGCTTGCTCTGTTGAAGGTTGTAACTATGTGTCAGCAAATTTTCCAAGTTTACATGAACATCTTCAATGGCATATTAAAGATGGCACAAAAGTGTCATGCCCTTATATTAATTGTTTAAAACATTTCCGTGTCCGTTCAACCTTTGCCTCGCACTTGAATCGGAAACAGAAGAGTATATCTAGTTCCCCACGAATTAGCCAAAGTTATACCAGTGCTAGTACTAACATCACCTGTGCCTCCATGTCATCAGACAGTGAACTAGATCACACTTTTGAGACCACTTTTGACGATGATAATGACAACACAAATGATGAAGTGGACACAGATGATTTTATGAACAATCTGGCCATGTTTTATCTCCGAATGCAGGCTAAAATGCTGTTACCAGCCAGTACAATTCAGACCTTAATAGAGGAAATACAAGAGGTACACAAAATGGAATTGAGTATGGTGCTGAGGAGAAAATAAAAGGCTCTCTGATTGCCATTACTGGAGATAATCTGGGTTCACACAGTATTGGTGGGTTTACTGAAAACTTCAGTAAAAGCACACATTTTTGCCGGTACTGTGTCATCGACAGAGTGTCTTTTCAAACAGATCCCTGCAAATCTGGTCCCAAAAGAACCATAGAGAGTTACAAAAACAGTGTGGCAGACCTGGTAGACCAGGAAATGAGCAATGGAGTATAGTTTGACTCTATTTTCAATCAGTTGAAATATTTTCATGTTTGCCAGCCAGGGCTCCCTCCATGCCTGGGTCATGACCTGTTTGAAGGGGTTGTTTCATTTGATCTTGCTACGTACATTAAGCACTTAGTGACAGTGGGCAAACACTTCACCTATGGTCAACTGAATCGGACTATATCACAGTTCACATACCTAGGCAGTGATGCAAGTAATAAGCCGTGTGAGGTTAAAACTAATGCAGAGAAGCTGGGAGGGCATGCTGCTCAAAACTGGTCCCTCTTATGTCTCTTTCCTATTCTGGTTGGAGACAGAATCAAAAATCCACTTGATGATGAGGTGTGGCAGTTGTGTTTAAAGCTCAGAGAAATAGTGGATTTGATATGTGCACCCAAGATCCATACCAACCAAGTTGCATACCTTAAGATACTCATTGAGGAATACATCCAGCTAAGAACTGCCACATTCCCAGAAAAGACACTTAAACCCAAACACCACTATCTTGTCCATTACCCAGAACTCATTCTTCAGTTTGGTCCCCTCATTAGGTTGTGGACATTGCGCTTTGAAAGCAAGCATTCGTATTTTAAGCAGTGTGCAAGGAAACTGCATAACTTTAAAAACCTCTGCAGTACCTTAGCAGAAAGACACCAGTTGCTACAAGCATATTTACATGCTGGTAACTTATTTCCTCCAACTCTGCAAATGGGCAATCCAAGTAAATTTGATGACCAACTGTACCAGATTGGCATTCAGAGAGCTGTCAGTCTCAAGGGTCTCCACCCAGAACACACTACTGAAACACCCTCTGTCACTTTTGTTAAAGAAAAATTTAATGATTTATGTTTAAGGTTATACAGAAGTCAACATCTGTCTCTGTTATTCAAAAACACCTCTTAGCATGGGGTCACGGGACACCAGTTTAGAGACTCTCTCGGGCCTTAGGTGCCACTGATTAAATCACACACAGCCAGTGTCACATTGTTTAGATCTTCACACACACACACACACACAGATCAAAACTACATCAACCTCATAAAATGTATGCCAACCACACCTGCTATTCTCATGCAGGGTCGTAAAACCACTTGAGGCCTTGACACAAACACTGATAAGGGAAGACGGAGGGGGGATCTTTGTGTCCCTTGCTTTCTTTTCATTAGTTACAGAAGTGTGGGGGGAAAGGCATTTGTTTTTCTTTTCTTCTGTACGGAAAAACACTGTGACACTGAGGAGTATAAAGGTTTGGACCTTCTTTTGTTTCCTCAGTTCACACTCGATGCAGGCATTAACTGGTTGTATTGACTGTGAATTCATTCTTGCAAGAATTAAATCTTTATAAAGACCATTGATAATATTTGTCTCTTATTCTATGAAGCGATTGAAGTAAGTTTTTAAATTGCCGCAACACTTTCAAAGGCACTCTGTACAAAAGAGGCATGACTGTTGCAGTGGACCAAAATGACACAGGGTATCTACTTGGGAAAATACTCTTGATACTGGTAAACGAGGCAAATGTGCATTTTGTTGTCCAGCAGTATCAGTCTGTGCCTGTTGTGGATCTTGGTGTTTATTGCTTACAAAGCAACTCAGAAGCACAGTATCATTGTTTGACTGTAGAGAAGCTTGCAGATTATTACCCTCTTTCTGTATATAATCAATTTGGTCTTAATCTTGTTGCTCTGCATCATTCTGTGTTTCAGAAGAATGAGTAATGGACTCCATTGAGAAGGCAATACAGGCTGTGCTACCACAGCTAGATGAAGCAAAGCTTGAAACTTAAGTCAATGAGTTGGTGAAAGTAGGTGTTGAAGGACCAGATGATCTGCAGTTTATTCAAGAAGATGACATCAAACATCTGCTCACACCCATTCAGTGCAGAAAAATTATTCATTCTTTGAAAGGTGAGATCAGTTGTTTTAATTAACATATATTAGTTGATCCGCTACAATTAATAACTAAATAAATCAGCAATCATTCAATCATAATTTTGTAAAAAAAAAAAAAAAAAATCTGATTTCTGCTTATTATATGTGGATGTTATTGTATACCTTGTCCAAGATTCTGTCCTCTTTGGTAAGGCAGGTGATGTGTTGATAGAACTGGAGAAGTATAGATTGAGGTTGGAATTATTGAAATCCCCCACGGCAATAAATACCCTTTTGGGTGTGCAGTTTGCTGTTTGCTAATGGGAGCATATAAAGCCAAATTTGCTTAAAAAAAAAAAGGTACATCGGGAAAAATAAAAACTATATTCATGCCCTGCTATGCTGTCTCTGTTTTAGATACAGTTATTCCACGCAAAACTACAGACCCACCGCTTTCCAAAGAGCCCAATCACTTGATTATAGGCCCAAGTATGTAAGAACAGTGCAATACAGTATAGAAGGACAGTGGTCACATTGCAATTGAAAACAGCATTTAAGATATTTCCTATATTCCCCCATCTATGCAGATCACATAGTCATGGATTGCATTTGCTCTTTTTTTTTTTTAAATTGCATTGTTTTTAATATACACTTCCAATGCGGCTGAAAAAGCACATCATCAAAAATATTTAAATGTTAACATGTAAAATTATTTTCTTGTTTGTTCTGACCATCAGTTGACCTCAAATCACCCATTTAGGCTGATTAGTAATTGAGATAAAGCCATGGCAACCATTTTCCCAAGGTCAGATTTAAATAGATTTTTTTAGTCTGTTATTTAGTGTTTTTTATAGTTAGTATATTTGTACTGTACCAGAATCCATATTAAAAAAAGTGTATGCATTTTGTTGGTTTAACCCT
Source organism: Gobiocypris rarus (assembly GCA_023029165.1). Taxonomy (NCBI): domain Eukaryota; kingdom Metazoa; phylum Chordata; class Actinopteri; order Cypriniformes; family Gobionidae; genus Gobiocypris; species Gobiocypris rarus. The sequence continues at coordinate 22,303,427 of CM040919.1, read as the reverse complement.
ATATTGACCCACCTCTAAGGACATGATGGCCACCATTTTGATTTTTTTGTTTTAATTTTAGTGTAAGTACATCTGATACTATTGTAAGCCACTAAAAAAGGGCAAACCTTTTTTTTCACCTGACTATTCTGTGCTTTCACTCATATGTGTGTAATGCCAACCCGATCTCACGGCAATTCGTACATATTTTACGAGGTGGCTAATTCGTACGAATTTGTACGACCTCACTCAGAATTTATACGATTTTTACTAAATCGTACATATTTGTGAGTTGGCAAATTCGTATGAATTGCAATTACCTACCTCAACCCCGCCCCTAAACCTACCCATCACTGGGGTTTAGGCAAAACATACGAGTGAGGTCGTACAAATTTGTACGAAATAGCCACCTCGTAAAATATGTAAGAATTGGTCGTGAGATAGCATTGGTAATGCAGGTCCTTCCAATCCCTTGCTGAGCCCTTCATCGTCTGAGCCACTGTCAGTTGCCTCTTCCAGCACATGTTCCATATCATCTATCAGTCCCATCGCTGCATGGGTGAACAGTTTTGAGGTGCCATGGAACAAAGTGAGGCTGACTCTTAGAAGAGCATTAGATGCTGGTGAGAGGCCAGCTCCAGATGACCGCAGACACTTGATAAAAGTCACTGTTGATGCGATGAGAGAGCATTCCTTGAACCCTACTCGCAGAGAGTGCGTGGTAGTGGCTAAAGCTATAACTCAAAAATATCCAAATAGCTTTTTAGACAAAAATGAAGAGGGGGAGCTAATTGGATGTGGGTATTTCAGCATTATAAATCAGCTCAAAACCAGAGTAGAATATTTGAATCGAGGCAACTCTCTTTCCCGTCTGAGGAAGCACAAACGCACCCAGAGAGATGATGAGGATGGTGATGATGACCAGCCAGGAGTAGCTACATGTGCAAGAATCGACAGTTATGGGTGTGTTCGTTGGCAGCCAGAAGACTATCCAGATGGGGAAACATCAGCATCATTAGAGGAAAAGAAGCTTGAGATGATGGATATATTCAGCCGAGAGGGACTCAAGGGTGCTGAGAGAGGAAGAGTTGAAGACCTAATGGCAATCACTTATGCCAAACAGCGGGAATACATCAACGCAAAGCCTTCCCCAAGCATTCTGGATGTGGGTAAAGAGTGGCCATTTCTCTTTTCACAGAAGTTTTTATTGTCACACTTCACCACTCTCACCAATGTTGAACTATACACAAGACTGAAGGAAGATATGGACAAAAAGGGTAAAAGACTCCTGGATTTCTTCAGTAGTCAGATTACAAAGTGGAGGAAAGAAGTAAGAGCTGTTCTGAAGGAAGCCATAAAGAAGGACCGAGAAGGATCTGATGGCCTAGCAGCGATGCTTGTGATGTTGGCATACTTCAAAGAGCAAGAGGAGTCACTTTTTCTAATTGCTGATGTAAGTTCCCTAATTATTTAAATCTTTTATTTGGAGTTTTCAACAATTAATTTTCACATTTATTGCGGAAGAATCAAGAATAATTTTCCCTGATTTGAGTGAAACATTTTACACACACACACACTTCCAATTGTTAATGCAGGTTGACGAACCTCCAATTGTTCAAGTAAATACAGGTTTGTGTCAGGTTAATGTTATGTTATTGAGCACTCTTTCCTTGATAGACCTCACCTCACAATATAACCCAGATGGTGCAAGCTTCTATCTCAATTCCTGGGTAAATGCTGGGTAAAGTCACTGTTGTCCACTGTGTGTACAATATTTTAATTAAGAGAAAATGTATGTAGTGTTGTCATTGATAAAGTTATTGTGGTACTTATTTAATTTTTTTATGTGTAAACATGCACAAACCTTAAGAGAGAAAAAAATAAAGGCCCATTGCTCATTGCTTCCTTATCAACACATTTCAAAAAGCTTTTTCTATCCTAGAGATAATATACCGTCTACCTTGTTTCAAGAAACTCTTTATCTTTGCTGGTATAGGAGACTACCACTCTCGCAGACGCAGAGGCCCAGCTGTCTCTCCCAATCACTCCAAGGATCATCATGCTCGGTAAGTTTCACATTCAATGTTAATGAATCCTTTGAATGTATAGGGCACAAGCAAAGCAAAGTTTCTGGAAAACACTAGTGAATGTGTGTCATGTCATTCTCTTCCTCTGCACCATTAAGGAACAGCACAGTCACTTCAAATACTTAAGTTATGTGGAGTAATCTCTCATCTTTAGTAGCCACCTATAATGTCGTGAATGCCATTTCAGATTGCTTGCTATGCCTGTATCACTCATTGTTTTTGTAATAGAAAAATGTATTTAATCAATAGAAGAAAATATAATCATTGAGGAGAGTGATTTTAACAATATGTATGAATTTGCTTTAACACATATAATCATTCATTTAGTATGCTTAACATGAAGTTTGTTACATGTCCTTAGAATTGAACTGAGAGGGACAACTGGTCAGTTTAAAAAGAATCGATCTGACCCCTAAGGTCAGTGGCTAAAACTGCATTGATCCTTGACAAAGGGACCATGAAAGTTTATTTCTGTGTGTGTGTGCTGAAGCTTTACCATGTGTGGAAGATTACAGAGCACTTGTCTTTGCTTCTGACCTTGTAAATGGTATAAAGGGAACCTGATTGTTTAGTCTTTAGGCCGCTCTCATACAGTCATCTGTGGCTGTGCGACAGTGTACTCTTTCCTTGCAAGGAAATAAATCATTCTTTATTATATTCAAAGATTTGTCTCTTGTTCAGTGATTGAGTTGAATTATTGCCACGACAGTTTTGGTGTCAGTTAAGTGGGATTCCTTGGATGTGCCTTCTGGACCCCGAGAGCAGATGGTGACTGATCATCCTGGACGTTAGAGTCACAGCCTTACCCTGACAGATTGAGGGAGAAGGGCCGACTGCTCTGGGGGTCTGGAGGGTCCGACCACTGGAATCAGAAAACGAACCCGAGGTGGCACGGGAGCTTCCTGGTAAGAGACAGATTTTTTTTTGAATTAAGAAATTCAGGGGGAAATGAATGATTATTGAATTTCTGAATGATGTGAATGATTGTTGAATTTCTGAATGATTGCTGAATTATTGTTGAGTTGATTGCTGAATTATTGTTGAGTTTCTGAAAATATTGAAAATATTGAGAGAAAAAAAAAGAAAATATTGAAAATATTGAGAGAAAAAAAATATATATATATTGAGAATGATTGGGGAAAAATATTGAAAATATTGAGGGTATTGGAGGAACCATAGCTGACAGCTGACTCTGGGGGAGACAATTTCTGGAGGAAATTGTGAGATAAGTTTTCCAGGGGGAAAAAAGAGTAAAAGACCAGGCGAGGCCAGGTCGGACCGTGCTGAGAGCAGGTCTTATAAGGATTACAGAGGGGGTAGTCCGCCCGTCCATCTTGGTGAAAGATAGGGTCTGAACGGAGACGTCCGACAGACTAAAAAACCTAAGCGCTAGGTGTAGATCCACAGAGACAGACTGTCAGGATGGGGAAGTCAGAGAGCAAGATCAAATATGAAGCACCGGTATTTTTTCAAATGAGAAAATTATATGGCCAAAAATGCATGCAAGGTATAGAGAAGAATTAAATATCATGATTGTCCCAAATGAGGGAACGCTGAGAGGGAACGCTGAGTAGCACGGATGGTCAGTTGAAAATAGGAGATAAGGATTGAAGGGCTGTTGTGGGAAATGTGTGTGTGAAATGCGAGTGTTGTGTGAAAGAAGCATAGCAGGGAAAGGAAAATGATGTCTGATCACACAGAAGCCGCAGCTGTTTAAAGATCGCTGGTGAGTATGAACTTTGATTAAGCTATGAATATACAATTTGTGATAACTAAATTATGGCAAATGATTTGAGTGACATGATCAGTAACTTGATCAGTCCGGATAAAGATATTGAGACGAAAGAGCAACGCTGTAAGCAGCTCCGCTCTGAAGCCCGCAAGTTAAAGAAATTTGAAGAACTAATGAAGAAAATGGGCAACAAATGTTTTAATTCTGTTTAGAAAGTTAAACAGCAACTTAACTGGCTACAAATAAAGAGAGAATAGAGAAAAGATTCAAATTGCTTGTGCTTATTCATGGATTAGTAACAGAGATTTTACAATTTGTTAAACAAATGTGAGGGTTATGAAAAACAAGATGCAAAACATTTTAGGTTTATTGGACCCTGAGCTCTCTTCTGAGACTGTCCGAGTGTTTGCCACTTTAGGCACCGCCCAGAGACTGGGAACTAGACTGAGATTGGAGAACAGAGGTGTTGCTCCACCAGAGGACAGAGAGTGTTTTAATTGTGGTTTGCGGGGCCATTTTGCATGAAACTGTAACCGCCCACCCATAAGGTGTGGCAAATCAGGCCAACAGGCTAAATCCTGTAAATAAAACCCAGTAAAGAGAAAGAAACAGAGACAAGATTTACACTCTGTCTTAAGAAAATAATTAGATAACAATAAGGTTAAGGAATTCCTTTTGAAGGAAAGATATATGATATTTTAATACAGGCAGATGTACAAATTACAGAATGACAGAAAAACGTGAGTTGAGGATGTATATTTAAATAGTGACTTAGAGAGAGAAAAGAACAAGGAAAAAAAAATAAAATAAATAAGTCTTTAGTGAAGTTTAGTTAATATGAGTTTTAAAATTAAAGATAAAGATGATGAAACGTTGAATAGACATATAAATCAGGTTGAGAGGGTTTTAAGATAAACAAACAATTATAAATATGTTCTTGCTCTTCTCACTTTTGCAAAACTCTGAATATTGGGTTGTTGAAATAACTATAGGTTGGAAACCCTTTAAGCTGATGTTTTGGTTTCAAAAGATAAGCTGGTGCTGAGCTGTAATAAAACAATTCGCTTATCTGAATCTGGCCCACCATGTCATTTCTGGTGCTGTGGCCTAACTTGAGTAACAGAGACTCAATCTGAGTGGAAATTAATTCAAAATTGATTATAAGGGGCAAAAGACGAATATAAAATTATGATTATTGGAGATGGTGATCACTGTCTAATGATAGAGTTAAAGGGAAAATCTCTGATGTTCATTTAAAAACAATTTTAATTTCTAGCCAGATCAGACGCTGAGCTAAAGTGAAGAGTGTCTGTTTATGAATGCAGTTTACCGTCCTGAAGGCCTCAGAGTCGCTCTCATTTGAAACCAGCTCAAAGCTGGTATCTGAGCCTGTGTCATATGATAAGATATTTGAAAAAGCACAGGGCATCAGTTGAAAATCATAGACAATGATTGGATAAAAAGGATGTTTTAAAATATGGTGACTTTTAAATTAACTGAAGTTTTTACTTTTATGTATTATATGAGCAGGTTGTGTCTAATCTTAGCCTTCACCATGTACAGAACTGATGGCCTTGGTCACAGTGGTAGCAGAACATTAAATTGAATGGAGAGTTGTTCTGGCTAAATTCACTGAGTAATTCACTGATGGATTTTAGTGATTAAGTTGTGTTATGATTAACCTGTCTCCATGTTCTACCTATAGTAAGCAGACTAATTGGCTCTGGTGACTCTTGAATGCACTTTCCCAAGGCTCCAGAAAATATTGGATCCTGTTGAGGGTCAAAGATCTCAAGCGATGACCAAGTGGGCACGAGGTGGTTTCCCGAAGACGGGTAAGATTCTCTTTTGGCCAGCGGGGAACAACCCAAGCCAGGGAAATCACGTAAAGTCACTTGGGACCCCAAGTGGGACCCCACTTGGGGTTTTATGTGAGGTGTATGAGAGTGGAGCGATGTCTGTGAGGCCAGCAGCATCAGTGAAGGGGGGAAGCTGTGCTTGTGGGGGCCGAGAGTCCAGACAGGACACAGCAGGGCCTGCCCTAATTATGCTCCTCTATACCGCTCACCAATAACCGCAGAAATTGAGTGCCAGGGAAGAAAGACCCTGAGCGAAAGAGTTGATGATGGTAGGGGGCATTCAAGAGCCGGCTGAGACCATGCAGTGCTTGTCATTTAACTTGTGTGGAGACCAGAACAAAATGTATTAATTTGTATCAGTAAAACTGAATTAATGTTATTATGAGTTTACTTCAGCAGGCTTAATTCAGAGACATGGTGATGGCTTTAAGATGAGGACGACTTTTGAAGTTTAAAAAGAAGGTCTGGATGACAAAAGGTATTTAAACTAAAGATAACTTGAAACAATTTCATAGTGTAACTTAGAGATGTGGAGATGTTCTAATTTGAAAGTAAAGGATTAAGGTTAATAAATTTAATATTACATTTTTATAAGTTATAGTCTTAGCAGGCTATTTGGAGAGAGTGAGAGAGAGAGGCTGCAGGGACTGTACTCTGTTATCATCCTGCTAAAGCTGAGACAAAACAAAGCAATGTCAGCTGACTTTTATAAAAACAAATGAATAATGAACAGACATGATCTGAAATTGGTTAAGAGACCATGTAAAAGCAAATTTTGAGAATGAGCAGTTCATATTTACGTGTCCTGATTGAATGTAGGGTGTATTAAACCTCTGGAATGAGTGTTTTATCATTACAGACGGGTAAAGTCAAACGACAAACTGATAATTCTGAGAATCTGGTGAAAAGATGATCCAGAACATGGGACAAGCTTTAAGTGGATTGGTATCCAGCTCTGTCCGTTACTGGTAATTATGACTACTTTTGTCATTTAAGATGCTGATGTGAATTAGACTCTGGATTAGTTAAAATTGTAAACGTGCATAGAGAGACAAAGTGACAAATTGGTTAAAGTCACTATTTAAATGATCGAGAGAATCAATCAAATTTATGAAAGGCCAGATGGTGAACAAAGGAATATAACCTTTCAAATGAAAATTTTATTGTGCGTTTTAATCCATTAAATGGAGGTAGGACATTGATTTATATAGAGAACTACAACTAATGTTAGAGAAAAACAAGAGGCTGTGAGGCTTTCTGTGTGACTGGCATTGAGATATGAAGACAATAATATTTTGGATTTCTGCAGAGCAGTAGAGATAAATAGTGGAAACAGTGGAACTTGATAGAGGAATAATGTGACCAGAGAAATAGCCACAAATATAAATGTTGTAAAAATAAAATTTCTGACAGGATTTATGAACACCTGAAGTCAAATTAGGTTAAAATATATTCAACTATGATGTAATATGGAAGAAATTTGTACGGTCTTGGTAAAATTATGACAATTTTAGTGTAAGTGGCAAAGAAAGGATAGTGAGGATTTGTGTCACTGCCACATGAGGTTAAGATTTTGGTTGTTTAGAACTTACGCCTAAAGAGTACTTTAAACTGTATAACATGACCTGAAAATTAGTGATGTGATTTTGGTATTGAATATGAAATGTTGAAGAAACAACAGACTGGAGGAAGGTTGATTAGAATATGATGTACAGTGAGAAACTGGAGACATGAAAGCTGAATGTTTTCTAAAGGGTGTTTAGTCTCTGAGTGGTAACTGATGGTCTGGGTGTGTGTGTAATCACTAAACGCTTGATAGCAACGAGGTGTCGTGGTGTTTGGATTTGGGAGATATCACAAACCTAACATGTCGGGAGAGCAGAAACAGGGTTTTGATCACTTAGATATTAACTTCCAGATATTAAATATGGATTCGTCTTTAATTCACTGAAACACTAAAGAATCCAGATGAATATTACCTGTGATACTGTACCTCTCCTGAGAGGAGAGCACGTTATCATTTGTTTTGAGAAACTCTCTGATTGGAGCTTGTAGCCCTGACAACTGGAAGGGTTTGAAGTCATGTGATAAACTTGATTGGACAGCAGAGGCTAAGAAGGCCTTTGAAAACATGAAAAGACAATTGACTGGGTCCCCAACTTTGGGGTTACCGACACCTGTAAAACCGTTTGTTCAAATGGTAGATGAAAAGAATGGATCTATGACTTCTGTTCTCTTGCAGCATCATGGGGACAGACTGCGACCTGTGGGGTATTTTTCGAGCAAATTGATCCGGTAGCAGCAGGCTTACCGCGATGTCAGAGAGCAGTAGCAGCTGCAGAATTGGGGGTACTCGCATCGAGGAATATGTGGGGTATTCTGATTTAACATTGATGGTCCCACATGCAGTGTCAATGATACTGCAAGAGCAGAGAACGCTCACCTATCTACGGCCAGATGGCTGAGGTATCACACGATTTTGCTTGATATGCCAAATGTCACTGTTAAGTGCGGTTTTGAATCCTGCCACTCTCCTCCCGACGGAGGAGGATGGGGAGGAACATCATTGTTGTGTCACTGCGTTAGAACAGGTGTGTACACCGAGACCGGACCTTTTGGACACACCACTCGAAAACTGCGAAAATGTCTTGTTTGTGGATGGCTCTGCAACAAGAGACCCACAAACAGGCCTAAATAAGGTTGGTTACGCTGTAACTACAGAATTTGATGTTTTGACTTCTGGCAGATTGCCAGCAAATTATTCTGCACAGGGGGCGGAACTCGTGGCTCTAACTGAAGCATGCAAGCTGATGGAGGGAAAAGTGTAACGATTTACACAGACTCACGATACGCGCGTTCGTGGGTGGCGCATGATTTTGGGGCCTTATGGAAGCACAGGAAATTTCTAAAGTCCGATGGGCGCCCAATATTAAATGCTTCTTTGGTATCAGCACTTCTAGACGCCATAACCTTGCCAAGGCAAGTTGCTATCTGTAAATGCGCAGCGCATACTAACAAACAAGACCTTGTTTCTACAGGAAACTCCAGAGCCAACGCGGCTGCCAAGGTTGCGGCAATGGACGCAATCGAAGGACCAGAATGTCTTTTATTATCTGAAACAAACACTAATGTTTTATCTTCCATACAGAGTATGCAGACATTTGCGTCAGGAGCAGAAAAGCAGAAATGGAGACAGTGCGGCTGTACTGTCAAGGATGTGTGGATGAGTTCAGATGGAAAGCCTTGTTTACCCCACCATTTCTTTAAGCATTACGCTAAGTTAACACACGGCAAAGATCACACATCTAAACTACAGATGATTGCCAAAATGAGAGAAAAATGGTTCACAAAAGGGTTCACAGTGGTTGCAGAAAATTTCTGTAAACGATCGTCATTTGTAACACACACAATGTGGCAAGGGGGGTGAAAATGCCTTTAGCATCTCAACCACCATCATCTGGGCCGTTTGAGTATCTAATGATGGACTTTGTGGAGTTGAGCCCGTGCGGAGGAAAACGGTACTGTTTGGTGATGGTTGACATGTGGTCAAAATGGGTTGAGGCATTCCCAACATCAAAACAAGGCGGCAGTGGCAAAGGCCCTGCTGACTGAAATTGTTCCCAGATGGGGCATCCACGAAAAATCAGTTCCGACAATGGAACACATTTTGTCAATGATGCGATAAAACAAGTGGTACATTTTTAGGCATCGAATTGAGGACGCATTGCAGCTACCATCCTGCTTCGGCAGGTGCGGTTGAACAATGTAATGGCATCATTAAGAACAAATTGGCGAAATGTTGTGAGGAAACTGGGCTAACATGGGTCAAGGCCCTACCAATTGTACTGATGTACATGAGAATGAGAAAAAGGACCAGAGTAAATTTAAGTCCATTTGAAATTGTCTTTGACGACGACTGTTCATGGGAATGGAAGGGGTCAAACAACAGCTTCCATCGACAGAGTTGTATGAACATGATATGCTAAATTACTGCAAAGAAATGTCTTCTCTGTTGTCTAATGTCTGTGTGCAGGTGAAAGCAGCCAGGAAACCAGCAGAAACCCCATTGCACAACATTAAGCCAGGGATTCAGTGGTGATCAAGGACCTGAGGAGGAAAAGCTGGAGGGCAAAAGGTGGCTAGGACCTTTCCTGGTGCTGTTGACGACACACACCGTGAAGGTCGCTGAAAGGGCTACGTGGGTGCATGCCAGCCATTGCAGAAAGATTCCAACAGCACTTCAGGACGAAGGAGAGGAGGTCGAAACACATGTCAGTGTACGCTGAGACCAAGTTTAAACAACAAGTACCACTATCAAGTCAAGAGCAAGGTCACCGTTTCTTCAGAGTGATCAAACAACAAACCTTCAAACTAGAGCCTATCGTGAGATCACAGACAGCAGGCTTTTCTTAAAAGACGTGAACTGAGAACATTTCAAGAAATACTGATAACAGACTCGAGCATTATCGCTGAACACCAGTATGTGTGCTTAACCGCAGCCCGTAAATTTCAGGGTCGGGAAGGAAAAAGGAAGGATTCAGGAAACATCCTGCATTTGAGTGTAAAACAAACCAACGGTATGATCACACAGGAATGATGATTCCGCCTTTGAGAGTGACCACGTTCAAGGAGATGTGTGTGTGCTCACAGGGATAGATGTTGAGATTGAAGGCAGGATGGTCAGACTGCAGAATTAGAATTGACATTTCAAAGGACGCAGAAGGAAACTGCACAACGGACATCAACGGCATTACAATGAACTTTACCTGTCCATTCAGTAGACCAAACGACACTTCACCTGCAGCAGTGTGGGTTTGTGGGGACAGAGCTTATCATTATATGCCAGGGAGGGGTTGGTCAGGATGTTGTTATCGAGCATTGATGAATGTGGGAACTTCTGTGTATGTGCCAGCTAATGATCAGATTAAACCTAGACAGAAGAGATATGTTAAAGATGTGATAGGAAGTCTACCAGGAAGATACAATGGTTATGTTTTATCAGATCCATGGACCTCACCAGGGGCGAAAGTGGGGTGGTCTGTTCTATTAGGGGTGGGAACAGCGGTCAATTAATAAGATCAATGTTCTAGCATGGACTGTACTAGCTATGGCTAACAGGACAGAAAATGCTGTTACAATGGTAAATGAGGAAATGAGGCAAATCAGAGATGCAGTGATCCAAAACAGATTAGTCTTAGACATGCTAACAGCAGAAAAGGGAGGGGTCTGTAAGATGTTAGGACTGTCTTGTTGTTTTGATATTCAAGACTACAGTGATAATATCACCAGCATTATCACTCACATGAGGATGGCTGTGAAAGTACCTGAGAAAGCAGATGATTCATGGTTTGGGTGGTTAAGGAATCTGAAGGGATGGGGATACTGGTTGGGATTTACCGTGGTAATATTAAGGTGTATCCGTGTTTTCTTCAGAACACAAGTATGTCAAATCAGATGGTTAATCTATCTATCTATGACTGTGATAATTCGAGAGATGAGTTCGATGATGATGCGATCTGTGGGAGTGACAGAGGTTAAATGATTTTTACTTTAAAGAATCTTTAGAGGTTCTATCTATCTATATGTTTTGCTTGCAGTGAAAAAGGGACTATACCCATAAAAACAGCCTTAGCAATTTTAACTATCTTCCTTCAAGAGTCAAGAGTGATTGTTTATATGAAAATCAGAGATGAAGAGTATAAATGTGATGTAAAGACTTGAATTTTCTTTTACAAGAATACATTTTTGATTGTGAAGTTATCAATGAATGATAAAAAGGGAGAAATTGTAATAGAAAAATGTATTTAATCAATAGAAGAAAATATAATCATTGAGGAGAGTGATTTTAACAATATGTATGAATTTGCTTTAACACATATAATCATTCATTTAGTATGCTTAACATGAAGTTTGTTACATGTCCTTAGAATTGAACTGAGAGGGACAACTGGTCAGTTTAAAAGAATCGATCTGACCCTAAGGTCAGTGGCTAAAACTGCATTGATCCTTGACAAAGGGACCATGAAAGTTTATTTCTGTGTGTGTGTGCTGAAGCTTTACCATGTGTGGAAGATTACAGAGCACTTGTCTTTGCTTCTGACCTTGTAAATGGTATAAAAGGGAACCTGATTGTTTAGTCTTTAGGCCGCTCTCATACAGTCATCTGTGGCTGTGCGACAGTGTACTCTTTCCTTGCAAGGAAATAAATCATTCTTTATTATATTCAAAGATTTGTCTCTTGTTCAGTGATTGAGTTGAATTATTGCACGACAGTTTTCTATCACTTAACCAGTTATTGCTGCTTAAATAAATTATTGTAAAAACAGGGCCGGGAGCATGCATATCTTCGAAGTAGTGCATTAAAGGATTAGTTCAACTCAAAATAAAAATTCCCTAATAATCTACCTAATAAATTACGTTTTCGTAGGAAAACATTTCTGGATTTTTCTTCAAAGAAAAATCAAGAAATGTTTTCCTCAATCTTAATTTCTCTTCCACGGAGGAAAGAAAGACATAGATATCTTGGATGGCATTGGGGTGAGTAGATTATTAGGGAATTTTTATTTTGAGTTGAACTAATCCTTTAATGCACTACTTCGAAGATATGCATGCTCCTGGCCCTGTTTTTACAATAATTTATGTAGACAAAATCTTTTATAGAATGTATTGCTATGAAATATAATTTGTGTGATGACTCTTGTCTTTACTAAGGAGAGACAATCCTGGCTGCAAAAAAATGGATGCTGTCGATCGAGGGGAGGGTCGTAATCCCACCTGGTGCTCACATGGCGGACTTCACCACTGCCTTGGCCGCTCTCTTCGCCTGTTACTATGTATTCAACTTAGAGTATCAGGTGGAAGCCAGCACAACACTGGAGTTTGTTCAGAGGTATTTTTTTATCTTAAATAGTTTGATTGCAGTATAAAAGCAAATTGACAATTGAAAAGCTGTTTAAAATCATCTTCTCCCTTTAAAATTAGGGGTGTGAACTAACACTGGTCTCACGGTTTGGTTCGATTACGATTATCATGTCATTGATTCAGTTCAATTCGATATCACATGCATCGCGATGCACCGGATTCTCAATTTAAAAGTGATTAAAAAGTGATGTGCACGTGTGTGCTCGCCTGTTCAAACAGTGACATTCCAGTTGGGAGTTAAGCTTGTTTATGCCATTAAGAAAAGGAAAATCTGTCATAAATTGTTTTAAAGAAATGTCTATTTAAAAGCAGTGCTAATTAATCAGTGTTTGTTACCATTAAAGATGCGCGCATCAACCGTCGCTGAATCCGCCGTTGAAGGTTACTATCATCCATTTATAATCAGGCATAACACAGAATAATTGTAATTTGCCATCGAGTGCGGAAATTTAAGTCAGAGAAAATTATTGGGGCGGGTGGATGATTTATTTTTGGCTGTGGATTCGGCGTTGGAGCTCATCCGTGCATCTATAAAAGCAGTCATACTCTGCTAGGCGTTAACAGCTCGGGGTGAAAATGGATAACACGGTTTATCAAGTTAGTGGTATTACCTCCTGCATATTTATTTGTGTGTGACATGAGTGCGCACAGCGCGTCTTCTGCAGGTCATGCTTACCAGGTTGTTCAAAAAAGCTGAAATGTGACCAGATGTAGGCTTTAAAAGTAGTTGGAGCATCTTTAATTACTCGCACTCGCATCTCGTCTCCCATTGTATGCTACCGCGACAAAACATGTACGCAACAAATGACGTCAGACAAGTGTCAGTACATTATAATCGGTTATGGTCTATTATTGAACCGATACCATATCGTCCTCGTCTGCATCGTAGAAACAATACATTTTGACACACCTATTTAAAATGTTATGTAATTGGGCTGGGTGATATGGCTGAAAACTGTATCACGACTAGGGCTGTAGCTATTGATTCTTTTAGTAATCAAGTATTCTACCGATTATTCCATTGATTAATCGAGTAATCGGATAATAATTACTTTTTTCTTTATTAAAGAGGAAAAATAAGACCGGTATCTTCAAATTAACATCTAATTTGTTTTCTTTTTAGAAAAATAAAGTTTTATTGCTGAAATTGCATACATTAATAACTGTGAAAATAACCCATTTTAATGCATTCAATTGCCACATTATAAAAATCTATTTAAAATTACTTTAAAAAGGAAAACATAGTTCAGTCTAAAACTAAACCTACAACCAATAAACCAAAATAATATTAATATAAATGGCAACAATGCCTAAACATTGCATGTATGTTGTGCAACTTAACTTTAAAGTTTCAGCTTCTGTTCAGGCATGACATAAGCCTTTACTGTCTTCTGAAGGCTGTGTGGCTTTTGTAAGAAACAAAAAATATTGGACTGGAAGGAAACTTGAAATAAGAACAAGAGTAGAGATGGTCATACTATAGCATACTAGAGCTCTAACGTCACTGAATCCGCTGTTAAAAACAACCATCCATCCGCACCTGATCGTCACAAATTCAAATCCTCAATGTAAGTGCGATGCTATCATCACATTAGCTACACTGAAGTAGGTTGCTTTAAAACAAATCTTCTTTGGCGAAATTACACGTTTTAAACAACCTAAACGGGTTGACAACCTCTACATCACACGGATTAGCTAACTGCTGGAACATGAGCAAACGCGAGAGATGAGTTTGTATTTAATTCAGATAAAGTAGCCTACATCGCACATACAGATCTACATTTTGAGCTAATCATATTCATCATTGTAACACAGCTTGTTTTATTATGTTAGTAGCTATAAATATTGCTCGTATCTCCTCAAGTGCGCGCGAACTGCCGCAAATGAAACTTAAATGTTCAGTGTCATATCCTGAAGCTCAACACACAGTTGTCTTCATTTAAAAATAGCGAGACTAAATATTAGCAGTGCTGATGCCAATCTCTCTCGCATTGCGGTCTTTGATCTCGACATGAGCTAAAAACGAAAGTTAAAGAGCGACACATTCATTGCGTTTTACCATGAAATGAGTTCCGCGTCTTAATTAAAATCAACACATTAATGATTTCTCTCATCCACCCGCAATTTTTGGGATGATTACCCACCTTAACCACGGATTTAACCGCAATCCGCGCATACTCCGAGTCCTTACACAAATTGTTTTATTTCTGCAACATCCTTGTGTAGTTAAATTAACTAAACGAAGCGTCGGGGCAGATGATTTTGCCCCTTTAGGATTTTTTTCAATTTGAGTAACTCGAGTTACTCGAGGAATCGTTTCAGCCCTAATCACGACATAAGTGTTTAATATTGGTTTGATATAGATAACTATTGATATGTTTTTATGACTTATTTAAAATAAGGACCAGGGGAAAAATATTACATTTAAACATTTTTATTTTAAATTTAAAGGATTAGTTCACCTCAAAATTAAAATGTCCTAATAATTTACTCACCCCAATGCCATTCAAGATATCCATGTCTTTCTTTCTTCGGTGAAAAAGAAATTACGTTTTTTGAGGAAACAATAGCAACTGAGTTAGTTGCCATTGAAGTCCATTATTTGAAGAAAAAATCCTGAAATGTTTTCCTCAAACTTATTTTCCACTTAAGAAAGAAAGACATGGACATCTTGGATGGCAGTGGGGTAAGTAAATGATTAGGATTTTTTTTTTTTTTTTCATTTTGGGGTGAACTAATCCTTTAACCTCTAGAGTTGATTTTTCTAGCTGACTAACGAGTTTGTGGACACAGGATATGGTTTTTCTGAGGTAAATGTGACATTATGTGAATTGTTTACAAGTTTTACTGGCGTCTTTCCGCGTTTGAAACCCTGATTGAGCGATCACATGAGATATGATACGGATTTCGGTAAGTTTTAGGCCTTTAACCCACTTTCAGATGCTCATTCATGTTTATTTCACGCTGTATTTAGGCGGAGGAGAAGATAAGTTCACGTGCTTCTGAGTTGCGCCATAGCAATCTCGCGCCAAAGCGGTATTTATGTTTATAGATTTCGTAATAAAATGGTCGTAATTTAAAATCTGAGACTGTTTCATATCAGTAGTAACAAAGCACAAATATTATTGCGATTTATTAGATGGGAGGCGCTGCAGTGTTCTGTTCATTCATAAACTTGACAATGTGAGAATTGGTTATGTTCAAAATCGATACGGCAGCTGCTGTATTGATACGCGCATTGTCAGGAGTTCATGACGATGTATCGATATTCACAGCCCTAGGACACACTATATTCCTTTTTTACATAAAACCTATTGGGAGAAATTAAGCTCTTAATTATTTTTATTTTTTCAGGCCATTTGGTGTTAAGAATGTCTTAGGCAGAGGTTGAAGAATTGTAGCTTGTTCAGGAGGTTCTTTGTTGTTTTCCATGTCTCAGAACTTTAAAGGAGTATGGTATTAATGCTTGAGTCGAATAGCCATAGTTTGGTCTTGAGTGTGATGTTACGTGCTCTTCATTTGGGCCACATCATGCCAAAAGAAGCTCTTGCCTATTGTTGTGGTTAACCATCAAGCTGGCCAGTGTCTTTCGGTTTACACTTTGGTCGTTGTGCTAATGGGGAGACCTGTCTCAGCTGACTTCTGTTCTACCTCTCTCAGTTTATCTTGCATTTGTTGGTGTTTTTGGGACAGTAATGTGAAATAATTTGCAAAGTCTAGGTCATCCAGTTGTGTAAATGGGGTCCATTGGATACCATTGCGCCTGTTGTCAGTGGCTTGCCAAACGATCTAGTAGACCTTTGAAGAGGAATGGTAATCGAGAAAGTAGGCAGCCTTGACTAACTCCTGTTGAGATGTGAAATGCCTCTGTCAGCTGGCCTTTATGTATAATTCTACATTGCTCACTGCAGTTATTCATTAATGTGTACATATTGTCCCATCCCCTAACTCCTATACTCATGTTCATAGGTTTTTAGTCAGGATTAATCCTGACTCCAACAAGTGCACTGCCAAGGAGCAGATGAGCAAGACGACTGGGAGAATGGTCAAGCGGAAGACTTCATACATGAACTCACATGTAATCTCCTTCATGAGGGACTTCACAGAGTTCTATCTGCTAACTGACTAGATACAGGTGAGGTTCTGATAATAGCTTTAATAATAATTATAATATAATTAACAATAAAGGTATATGTGGGTATAATTTAATGAATCATAATTTGATAATAATTATTTGAGATGCACCGATACTGGTATTGATAAGGGGCCGATACTAAGCTCAATGTACACGGATTCGTAAATTTTTTTTTACTCAGATGCCAACAACCGATACCAGGCGTGTAAACAGTGTTTGTGTTTAGAAAAAGAAACACTGACAACAGAGGGTATGATGGGGATAAAAAAAGGCAGTCTATGAAGTAAAATATACTTTCGGTTTCATGTGTCTAAATTATCAAATGTACACAAACATGTCTAAAATGGACGTAGTTATGGAAATAGAATGGAGAAAATATAGTGCATCAGTTGCCTATTCGATCTGCACTTGGTCCTTAAGATGCAGTGTCTAATAAACATGCTGATGATTGCACCATTACTGTAGCCTGGGTAAAACCCAAATAACTACCGGAAAATTTAGATTTGCTCTTCAAGTAGTCTGGCAAAGTGCCTATTAAAGCCCATTTCTAATCTGTCGAAATTGCGGCACCAATCAGAAATGTTGGGGCGGGTTTCACACAATGACGACAACGCAACGACGGTAAAGCAGATCAGAGCTTGATGTTGTCTGTTCGACCGTCAATCCGAGATGTTTCAGTCGGTCTGAGATGCTATTAGGGTTTCCAAATTTTGCAAAAATGTTGATGTAGTGACAGTGGACACCAGCTATTACCATATTTATTTGACAACAACGGCAAAAGTCATCAGAAGCCATTGCAACATCTTCCTCGAAATTACAAACAAAGAATTGCTGTCAGAGTCTCAGATGTTTCTCCGTTGCTCTGCATACGTCATCTCCTTACCTGCTCTGATTGGTTTTAGGTCTATCCAATTGCGTCCAGAGGCATTTGAGCGACGGCCCTTTGGAAATTATTTGTCTATGAAGCTTTGCCAGACCATAACTCAGTTACTACTGAGAATGGTCTGGTTTTAACCAGGCTACCATTACTGTGAATTAAACAACAAAAGGCAAAGAGGAAAACACTTACAGCTCTTGAATGAATAACTTCAGCTTTAATAAGCATTATCTATGATAAACTACGCAGTGTTATTTTACATTTGATTACTTTAATAGAATTCTGTTTAGACCATACCTGAACTGTAGGCCTATATAATGTGTATCTTTGTTAATTGTTTGTCCTTTTATATCAAAAAGTACCGACAAGAATACCGTTAAAGTACCGGATCGATTGATCGATGTAGTATCGGTAATAGTAATACCAATAAAACCTTAACGATTCAGATGGTCCAATTCGATTTCGATACGCAAGCTTTCGATTCTCAATTTTAAATTAATAAAAAGAAATTAAGAGCCATAAACCTGTATATTAAACTCTTTTATTTTCGGTACACTTGGGTACATTAAAACAGAACCCCAACTCTATATTTCAAATGAATAGACAGGATTTTTATGCAAGTCAGAACAGACACTTACCTTGATCAAACATGATCAGGTTATTTTATGTTTTAGAATAAACATATGTAAAATCTCAGCATTAGCTGTAACATGGAGGTGATAGATAAATATCATGGCCTGAATTTCTGTGATATTTTTTTTGTTGTTGTTGATTTTAAAATGACTGATTTGGTTGTAGAATCTGTGTGTATTAATATACTCAACCTGAAGGCTAAAGTCAATCAATGTTTGCAGGAATTTACCACATTATAAGTGGGAGACCAATGGGAATGATTAAAATGATGTGCAAAATACCATGCCGAAATTAGCCTTGAATATGGAAAACAAAATGGATTTGTGGTCCCTAAGAATCGATTTTGAATCAACCACATTTTAAAAAACGAATCGAAAAAGCCCTATTAACATACAGTTTCCCACACATAGGGTGCGTCTCAATCAGCTCCCTAGTTGAGTAGTCAGGGCACTGATCAGGACATAAGTCAATGGGCTGAGTCCCTGATCAGTGCCCTGACTACTAAACTAGGGAGGTGATTGAGACGTACCCATAGACTAATTTGTCGGTGCGCCACAGAATCAATACTGGCTGCCTGCCACATTGCGTTTTGTTATTCCTTAAAAAAAAATTTGAATAGTGTTGAAAAAAAAAAAAGAATTATTCTCCCTCCATTTCTCTTAGCCAGCAAAAAAAAATGTTGTCCCGCTAAAGCCATTTGAACGGTGTGATTGTAGACGACTGCTGCACTTGTGACAGGGTGCATGTTACTGATAGAACGAGCATAGAGAGAGCGAACCCTGGCCGTGCGTGCACTCTCACAGTCGTCAAACTGTCTTGCTCTCTTGCTCCCTAGGGCATATTAATCCAAATCAATTGAGAATTGACATGATAGTAAAATATCGGAAGACCGAAGTTAATGTCGAGCATTCAGAGATTTTGTTTTCCCCGAATTACAGCTGGGTGTGAATTGTGCTAAAATAACGTTGCCTTATGTACTCTGAAAATTGTTCCACATCAGCTGAAATAAAAACACTTTCAATAAACAAACAAAAAAAATGTCCAGTGATGAAATGTTTCCTGTGTTGACAAAAATCTTGTGCAATGTCCTAAACTCCCGGGATAATAAAATGCGTGCCATAGTCCGCTAATGATATGTCCGATTCTTGATTACATTTAATGAATGGTTAAAACAACAGATCTGTCCAACACTAAACTCACGAGTCGTCTGAATCGGTGTATATCAAATTGGTAACACTTTACAATATGGTTCCATTTATTAAACTCTAGTTAACTACATTAGCTAACATTAACTATTAAAAAACTGCACTTCTACCGCATTTATTAATCTTTCTAAATGTTAATTTCACCATTTACTAGTAGTCTACATTATTTAAATAAAAAGTTTGTTAAAAGAACACTTTACTTTTTTTGAAACCATTCAGCTGATCTAATGTGTTTTCTTCTATATTTTCAGGACTAGGATTCTAGGTCTCCAAGGTCAGGGCATGCAAGAGGCCATAGACCTTTGTCAAGTGGCAGGGGAAGTTTATTTTCATTTTACATGTTCATGCAAATGTTAAATATTTTATTTTTTTAATATTCAGTGTTTTTTATTTCAATATTGCCATAGTGTTATATATTGTTCTTTAGAATGTGGTAATAATCGGTAGCTTCAAAGTAGTTAAATTTTTTGACTGTATTGTATCAATTTCCGTTATTGTTCCGTCATAGCAACTAGTCATGCTGAACTAGGGAATGAACTAGTAACAGTTTGCTCTGTAACTTTACAAAACTTGATATGTGAGCCTCGTTTTGTAAAATTTTCTTCAGGTGTAAATTAAATTTAGCAACAGTATAATAAGCAGATAATAGACTTCACGCCATTAGAAATTACAAACATAAAATGCTTGTTAACTTTGGATGGTATAATGGCATGTTGTCCAATGTACATTATCCCTTTGTGTTGTACCTGTTTTATCATTCCTGTTCTCCAAATGTTTTTAAATAAATAACTGTTAACAATTTTCTTATTGTCTGCAGTTGATTGCAGTGTTTTAGAATATGGGTGATTCTTTTAATGATGGCTAATATTAAATCACAGTGATACAGTATTTACATTTTACAGTGAGAAACTGAATTTATAGTGATTAACTGTTATGTACTGTTTATAGTACTGTATTGCAGTGCTTAACAGTTGTTTTGTATGTAAATGCAATTGAAATCACAGTATTTATTTTTTCTTCTTCTACAGTAAAACAATCAATACTGTAAATACAACTAAAATCAGTGTTTTAATTGTTTTTTATTTTACAGTGAATACACAAAATACTGTAAATGGAAGTACAGTACCCTTACTGTAACATATATTCACAGTAACTTACTGGCAACGATTAGCCAGTAAGTTACTGTAAATGCAACTAAAATCACAGTATTTAATTGTTTTTGATTTCACGGTGTATACATAAAATACTGTAAATGAAAGTACAGTACCCTTACTGTAAAACGTATTCACAGTAACTTACTGGCAACGATTAGCTAATTGTTGCCAGTAAGTTACTGTAAATTTTACAGTACATTTTTTACAGTGTGTATATATATATATATATATATATATATATATATATATATATATATATATATATATATATATATATATATATATATATATATATATATATATATACCATATTGGGACACTCCTCCAAAACATTGAATTCAGATGTTCCAGTCTCTTCCATGACCACAGGTGTTTTCAATTAAGCACCTAGGTATGCAGACTGCTTCTACAAACATTTGTTTGGGTTGCCCTCTGAAAACCAATGCATTAAAGCGTAGTACCGTGATACGTTGCCACTTGTGCAATAATTCCATTAGTGAAATTTCCTCACTACTAAATATTATAAATAAATATTGTATATAATATATATATACAGCAGAAATTCAGCCACAAAGTGGTAGGCCAAGTAAAATCACAGAGCAGGGTCAGTGCATGCTGAGGTGCACAGTGCACAGTAGTCGCCATCTTTCTGCAGAAGTCGCCAATAGCTACAGGGCTCCAAACTTGGCCTTCAGATAAGCTCAAGAACAGTGCATAGAGATAACGTGTTTTTGAGCATCTAAGACTTTTTAAAGAATTTCGGAAGGCATTTACTTCTGGTCTTTTTACAGTCGTATCGATATCTGGTCAGAGAAAACTAATGAAGTAAACAGGTGTAAAAGGCCATAACTCTCCCAGCTGTGCCAAAGGAACGCTCGCTGCTGCTGGTGGACACTAAACACCATACTACTGCTTGATTTGAAGGCCTGTTGCCCTGTTGATTACAATAAATAGGTCTAAAAATTATGTTTATTGTGTTTGACTGTTCAGTACACTTCATATTTACATTTAAAAGCAGACATAAAGGTGACTTAAAAGTTACTTTCCTAGTAACTAATAACTTTTGATATAAAGTAATTGGTAAAGTAATTCAATTACTTTTAAAAGAAGTAACTAGTAACTGTTACTAATTACAGTTTTCATTAACTTGCCCAACACTGCTAAGCCACCACAGTATAAAACCATGGCTCGCAGCATGCATTGCAGCTTTAAGTTTGTCACCATTGTTGAGATTCATATGCTGATTCTTGATATCTTTGTTCGTCTAAACTCTTTCCCCTAGAATGTATTTAAAAATCAGACTTCAGAATGTCTGATCTTTTGCCAGAAAATGTTGTTGGTGAATATTATTTATTAACATTTTTAGTTAGTGATGAGTTTATTCAGACATATTTCTTCATGATAATTTTTGTTTATGGCTTCTTTTGATTTGAACAGATTATTTGTCTTGTTAACACTGTAACAAAAAAGCACAAACTCACATAAAAAATGCCAAGAATGCCAAATAAATTTTAACCTATTTATTTCCTTTAACAGTTTTGATAAGCAATTGCGATTTCAGGTGCTTTCAATAGCCCACTGAATAAGCTGTTCAACACTACATAGAAACCTCATACTCCAGCAGTTACTACAGGTTAAAACCATTGTACAAAGTTTCTCTTTCTCTCTAAATCCCTCCCCCCACTCTCAAACACATGCACATGCTGCAACAAAGAACAACAATAGACCTTTCATTCATGATGTAGTCACATTGTTTTTTAAAAGGATTTGGACCGTGTAGAGAAGAGTGTTATTTATCTGCTTCTACCAGCTACGACTGTCTGGCAAACACAAGTGCCAAACACAAGTGTCTCCCATCCTTTAGATCACTGCATGAATTTAAAAAAATGCTAATGACTTTGACTGCCACACAAAAGCATACACTTAAATAATATTAATAATAAAAAAAATGTTAAAAAAGAATTCTCACTTATTAGGTCAGAAATACTTTTGTTTGATGCAGCAAAAACCTAGACGTTTCCTCGGATGAGTGTGTTGAATTTGAATCAACAAATGTAATGAGTAAGAGAGAAGAAAATCATTGATCTCTAAATCATTTATGACTCAACTAAAGGCTCCAAACATCAAGGGGAGGTTTCCCAGACAGAGTTTAAAATGAATGAGGACTAGGCTAATTCTACCTAAATTAATACAGACTTAAAAAATGGCTTTCCAAGAAATCGTTTTATTTGAGATTAAGTAGTACCTAGGGAGTTGCAGACTAAGGCTAATAAAGACTAACTAGCTACTCTCTGTAAAGCGCGATTAGAGTAATGTTGTGCACTTGGTGCAGACCTGATTTAAAAAACCAGGGCTGGACCCTGAAGAAACATTAACATTGTGTAAAACTGGAGTAAATCTCCCAACCAAAAAATGGACAAAGGTTAAGGACAACATTCAAAGAATTTCAGTGATTTTGAAAGGACCCTTTTGAAACAAATTGTGTCGAACCACCCAATTATTGAGAACAAACGATTCAACAACAGAAAAAAAAAAAAGAATGCTTGGACTTCATTTAGCAATGAATTTAACTGGATTGAAAAAGTAATGTTGGACTTGGCATTAATTTCCTCAAGTCCGCGTGTTCGTTGAATGAGGAGAGCAGGAACAAAATATAGTTTAACTGTTTTAATGCTTAAGTAAGTCAGATGAAGAAGTATTCAGAGCTCTGGGTCACAGCTGTCCCTGATTTACACAATCGCGAGGTTTGTCCAGGCGGTCTGCGACAAACTCGCCTATTTCTGACCCAACATGTATACACAAAAAATACATAAGTTGTCTTTCTTTCGGAGTAAGATAATTTTCTGGTCAGCTGTGCTTCGTTCACAACATCCCCTCTCCAATTCCTGGACTCAAGACTGCTTCTTTGTTGACACACACAAAGGTACTCTAAGAGCATAGCAAAATGCATAGCAAAACACTTTCTCATATGGATCTGTTATAAATACCAACACCCTCTGGCTCTTATGCCCAACAGAAAGTACATACAGTCTTAATGCAAAATCATTTCATAAGCTAATATTATCTTAAATTAACTATTGTTAATGATTAATTTCTACAAGTTGTTAGCAATAATGCTCAAACAAATATTTTATTCTCAACAGTAAGCAACAGGACACTTCAACAACTTGAGGTAAGCTACTGTTTTATTGTTGGTCTACTTTTACATGTCAGTCACTTTGAAATGTTGCTTCATTTTGATCCAAGTATATTACAAACCGCATCATACAGAATTTAAATTTTTATATTGAAAAACAAGTGTGATAAGTATCAAACACATCCCACAAATAGATTATGTAATTCAGAAATGCTGAGCTATTCACAAAATGTAATAAATGTTTTATTAAAATGTTTTATTGAGAGGGAATTTAAGAGTGGAACTATCAAGACAGAATAAATAAAAATCACTCCTCCAGCAACTGGCACCAATCACTGCAAAAACCTGGATGGGTGTTTTCAAATCAAACCACTTTTATTGTCACACCAGCAACAGTACATATGTGCCATTCGAGAGCAGTGCAGAATACAATTAGACATACTTTGCAGATAACAATACACATTATACACAATAAATAATGTACATATTATACACACAATACATAATTATATGAATGCTACTGTATACCCAAAACGCTTTACAACCATGTCAGGGCTCTCCTCAACCGCCACTAGTGTTCAGCATCCTTGGCATCCAATTATACACATTATAAAGTTGCAGATATACATTGGGTTGATAAGTAGGTGATGGCAGAATCGATAATGGTGTTAAAAGTGCAGTGCATAATACATTAGATTCTAGTTTGGTTGAATTTGTGGTGATGAAGTGTAAAGTGCAGCGCATGGCATAGGCTGTGTAAGGCGCATCAGTTCTGGGTGTTCAGCAGCCTGATAGCCTGAGAGAAGAAGCTGTCCCTCAGCCGGCTCATGTGGGGCTGGATGCTGCAGAGAGAGCAGTCCGTGGCTCGGATGGCCACTGATGATCCTCCGGGCTTATACACCGCCTGGAGGGAGGGAAGCTCACCTCCTACAACATGGCTTGTAGATCACCAGCAAGTAGCAAGTGCTCTCGATGCTCTCTGCAGTGCAGGTCTACTCAACTAAATATACAAATAGAATTTATTAATTTGGTCATATATAATTCTATAAACTATCCAAATTAAACTAGCCAAATCAAATTTTGTTGCAATGTTGTCCTGTTTAACACTGTGAAGCTGCTTTGAAACAATCGTCATTGTAAAAGCGCTATATAAATAAAGTTGATTGATTGATTGATTGATATTGTCTCATCCTTCTAAGATCCTGTGGAAAAACATAAAAATAAACTTTTTAAAATAACAATTTTATTAAGTTAATCCAATGTTTCACTTTTTACAGTGTACTGTCCAATAAAGACATTCTCATTTCCTATGTATTTTTGTCATACAATAGAACGAGTATGATATAGTGAATGACTTAATTTCCATGTACTTAATAATCTGAATTGAGAGAGGTCAGAAACTGGATAAACTAAAGCTATTTTATAGTGAGTAATATAAAGTGATAAGCACAACAGAAGAATGGAAATCAAAACGGGTCATACTAAATTCTTTAAATATAAAACAAAGGAATCAGATAAGTGATAAATCCGTAGCAACACAGTGTGCTCATGTGAAGCTCGCACATTCACGTATGTCAGCTGCTGTGTGTGTGTGTGTGTGTGTGTGTGTGTGTGTGTGTGTGTGTGTGTGTGTGTGTGTGTGAGACGCAGAGAGAGGTGTGACGGCAGGGAGAAGGCAAGAACTCGTGCTCGCAGGACAGTACTGGCGACATTTGTAAAGTAACTGACGCTGATCCAAAAAGTCGCTAGATTTGTCGCTAGTCGCTTTTTTAAAAAAAAGTCGCTGTAGGGGTCTGAAAAGTCACCAAATACAGCGACAAAGGCGCTAAATTGGCAACACTGCAGTGGTTTTGACGGAACAAGATGTTTTATACCAGGAGCTGAGCCAAGGGCGTGGTGAGCTCGTGCCAGGGGCGTGGTAGTGAGCCGTTGGAGGAACCATCCTACGTCACGATGTACCACAACGTCCAATAGGAAAATTCGACTGCAGTAGCCACCGTTCAACATTAAGAGGGCAGCACTTTGGCGGTTTTACACCATATTTTATAGAATTAAAACACTTTATACTCAAATGTCAAAACTCTTACTTGAATAAATGAACAGCACTAATAAAGCCCCTGTCTTGCAGATCATCAACTAAAAAAAGTTGTTCTAGGGTTAAGTTACCCTTTAAACTGCAGGGATTATGTATTGTTGTCAGTCATTTCTTGCAGTCCTATAACCAGATATATTTTATGAACTGAACTTTTGAATACATATTGTTCACTAATGCTGCAATATAATACTTTTCAGATGATCACCAGAGCTTGGAGGTCCTGAGACTGATGAAAGTCAGCCCACTACAGCTGCAGCAGCCTGGAGGGAAGATGGTGTCACTAATTCTGGCCAGATGAGAAGGACCAAGAGGCTGACCATGCTCGATAAACTGGCCATGGAATTCCATGAGCACAAATTAAAGTATTTAAAAGATGAACATGAAATGAAGATGAAAACACTTCATGAAAAAATCTGGAGTCATGAGTTGCATCTTTCCAACGTGCAACAATGTTGGAGAACTGCATAGTGGGAGTGCACACACTTTGTACATTTATTGAGAACCAGTTTTTACGATTTCTGTACTCCTCAGAATCTGCAGTAGAGGGACACTATTGGAATATGACATCCATCAATACAGCCAATGACTTCAGGGAAGTTTCCATATTCAAAGAACTCCACCTTGTAGTTGGCTTGGTCAGCAGCATCAGGAAACTTGATGTAGTCGTCCTTCAGTTCACATATAGCTTTGCACACTTTGTGGACTATTTTGCACACAGTTGGTTCACTTATGTCACACAAATCGCCTATTTCACGATGGAAGGTTCCACATGCCAAAAACCTTAAGGTGATCAGTACTTGAAGCGAAGGAGTGATAGGTATTCCACTAAAATAATCAGATGAAAGCCTTGTCTCAAGCAGACTAATTATATCTGCTACAGTTGCTTTGTACAATCAAAAACGGTCACAAAAGGTTGCTCCTGTCCATAACCACCCTTCTGTCTGGTCTAAATGGAGCTCTTTCAACATCATTAAATGAGAAGGAAATTTAGTTTTGACACATGAGAGAACTGTTTTGGGAGAGGTATGAGCTTTTGCAGGTGAACCATGGTGTTGGGAACGGAGACGTGTAAGGAATTTTGGATCAAACCAATCAATGGTAATTGAATTACAGTGAAAGAGAACCAAATTAGATATAAATGATTCAGCAATAAAATTTAGCACTTCCACTGATACATTGACATTTGAGTAACAATCCTGATCAGGATATTACTCTGTGGCCAACAGCAATAATATTGTAACATTCAGTCCACTGCAGGCAAGTTGATAAACCCAAGTGCAGTCTTTATTAACCAAACAACAGCAGGTCACAACATTCATAAACAGACAAAGACTGTGGCAAACATGAGGGCTTAAATACACAAAGACTGAGGACTAGACAAGACACACCTGTGAACAATGATCAACTAATCAACCAATGACAACATGACAAAACAGAACAAGACCAGGGAGTACATGGCAGGATCACATGACAAACCAGGAAGTGCATGACAACACATGTCTGTGAACGTGATAAACTTAAAACATGAAACATGAACCAACACCTAAACACCCTGTGACAAATATCATTCAACTTATGATCACTGTTTGTGAGCAAGGTAACACAATGGAACAGTTTAACCCTCTGGACTATTTTGAGGCCCTGAAGAAGTTTTGACATGCTCTGACATTTGTGTTTTTTTTTCAGTTGCTTTAAAGCATATTAATGGTTAAAGTCTGATTACACTGTATTCAGCACAAACAGGGATATAGTAATATGCGAGCAACATGTACATACAAGTTTGTAGTTTTGAGAAAATAATGTTTATGTGTAGTTTTTGAAAAAACTAAAATATTAAGTCTCTGGAATAAGGCCACCTAACACAGTTTAAACATTTGTTCACAAGGCTTTTCAGCACTGGATGTTGTTGCCTAGAGTTTTTTCTTCAAAACAATATGAAAATTATTTTGATCACTCATTCATACAAAACAATATAGTCATTTAACTTTTGTAAGACACTTATTGTCAGAATGGCTGTATGCGGGGAGGGTGTGGATCATCATGAATAATGCTGTGATTCAGACCTGAACGACTCCCTGGATATCAATGAGGAATGTGACAGAGGGAACTATAATGAATGTGAGGAGACTTATTGATTGATTGATTGATTGATTGAATGTATTGTTTGTAGCTTATTCACATAATCAAATTTAATTTAAAATAAGTAATCTGACTATACAATATCTTTATAAAAAGACTTTAGACCTACAGTACCGTTCAAAAGTGTTAGATCTGTATGTAAAAAAAAAAAAAAAGTATCTTCTGCTTATCAAGGCTGGATTTATTTGATACAAGATATTAAAAACTGTAATATTGTAAAAATAGTGTATTTAAGCTATAAGCTCAACAAACATTTATTATTATTATTATGAATGCTGGAAACCGTTGTGTATTTTTTTCAGGATTCTTTGATTAACGGAAATTTAATAACAAAAAGAATAAAATTTATATGAAAAAAAAAAGATTTTGTAACATAATAAATGTCTACTATGTTTTTTGATCAATGTAAGACATCTTTGTGAAAGTATTAATTTCTTTTAAAAAACAAAACAGCAACAAAAAAACTAAATTCTTACTCAGCCCAAATTTTTGAATGGTAGTGTATAATGTTACAATAGATTTCTATTTCAGATAAATGCTGTTGTTTTGAACTTTCTATTTATAAAAGAATCCTGAAATAAATTGTACACAACTGTTTTTAACATTCATAATAATAAGACATGTTTCTTAAGCACTATATCAGTATATTACAAAACCGGAATAAATTGCATTTTAAAAATATATCCAAATAGAAAACAATTATTTTAAATTATAAAAATACTTCGCAATATCACTGTCACAAGCACGCAAGGCTCCACCCTCTCACAATAACAGCACACTCCATCTCCGGACTTCTGATCACACACACCTGCACGTCTTTATCACTGCAATCACTCCCTGCACATCGATAGCTCACCCAAAAATGAAAATTTGATGTTTATCTATACTTACCCCCAGGGCTTCCAAGATGTAGGTGTGTTTGTTTCTTCAGTAGAACACAAATGAAGATGTTTAACTCCAACCGTTGCTCGTATAATGCATGTAAATGGGTTGTATTTCTATGAGAGTAAAATGCACAGACATACGAATCCATATTAAACCCTGTGGCTCGTGGCAACACATTGATGTCTCAAGACACGAAACAATCGGTTTCTGCGAGAAATCCAACAGTATTTGTGTTATTTTTTACCTTATATCAGGCAAACCTCGTCTAGGATTCCGAATGCATACTTCCGCTGGAGAAGGTCAAAACAGCGGCGCTATCTTGGATATATATAAAGATTCCTTATTCGACCGATCTGCGGCATCCATGCGGGCACTAATGAGGCATATATATATATATAATCGCGCCGCTGTTTTGACCTTCTCCAGCGGACCTATCCCTTTAAGCCCCACACTCTCACTCAGTCACTGTCCGGTCTCGTTTGCATACAGCTCATGCTTCTGCTTACCTTAAGGGCTCACCTGTGATACCTACCTGCTTCCCCGTTGGATTTCCAAGGCTCCTGTGTTTCCTTGTCCAGTCTCCAGCGTCCTCCTGGTCTCCAGTGTCTCCTTCGTCAGTGTCTTCCTCGTCATCTCCAATATACCAGGCAAGTATCATCCTGTTCACAACCTGATTCACCATATCTACCAGCTATTCACTTACCTGCCACTCTCATACTGGTATTTTCACTGGTCAAATTCCATCAGTATCTGTTCTCCGTGTCTGCCTGTTCATAACAATTACTGTTTTTGCTGTATTTTGGATCAAATAAATGCAGTCTTGTTAAGCAGAAGAAAGTTTTTGAAAACATTAGAAAATCTCAAACTTTTGAACGGTAGTGTATATGCTTGGATTTACACATGAAAACAACACAGCAATGGTAAAAAATAAATAAATAAAATAACATGCAAAAGAGATATTCAGGGCAAAGGGTAAACAGGGACAGTGCAAGATGAATGAAAACTAATTAATCAATCTATTTGAGCAAAAATAACAAACTTGAGCGCCCAAAAGACGCAACATGTGAATGGCCCCTTAGTCAGTGCATGGTTACATCAGTGTACCAGTCAATAAAAAGGATATCCCGGCTAAAACGGGACAGTTGGCAACTCTACTTTTATATCATGCTGTGTTTAACAGTGAGTGTGGCCGTCAGAACAATCTTTTCATGCTCAATGTGGAATTACAAGTTAGATAATTATTTAGACAAATGGCCACATAAACAAACAAAAAATAATCACAAATATCAAAACATTATATGCATTACAGACATTGTAACTACTTTTTAGTTTGACTAAACAGCAGGGGTTTGGGTTGAGTTGTAATTATTTTTGTTACATCAACAAAAGCAGTGGAAATTGCATTGCTCAATCAGAACCATTGCAAATCACTTTGTGTCTTATTTGTTGGGTTAATTAATCTGATCTCCTCTGAAAGCCTGTGCAATTACATGGATATTGGATGGGTCAATGTGTTTTCCTTAGTAAGACTAGCCCTGTTAAATTGCACTCATTAGTGTCAGTACTACCATTTTTGTGGTTGTACATTTTTTTTGAGAATTGAGAATTCTAAAATGCACTTCAGGGCCAATAGGCAGTTTTTGGACCAATACTCTCAAAAAAGAAAGAAGATATGCTTCCAAATGCTGCAAACACGGGAAAACCAAAATGGAAAATGGCTCCATTCCATCTGATTCCATTAGAAGAGGAAAAGAACATTAAGTGAAGCAGCGAGGTGAATCTGTTATGATAAAATGATAGGGTGATGTGCTTTGGAAACATCTGCGTGCACAAGCAGAAATGAGAAATGGAAAGACAAAGTCATAATAACTGTTGTGCAGTGGGTCACAGGAATGTTTGTGTGTTCCTCTGCATACCCATCCCATGTTATACACAGATTTTTTTTTTTTGGGGGCTGTCTCGCTCTCTTTTGGAAAGTGCCAAGAACAAACAAAACAAGCTCCAGCCCGAAGGAATTGAGCCTCATCTTAGTGCCAAAACAAACAGACACAGTGGGGAGGAGATTATTATAATACAGTAGGAGAAAAGCTCCATTTGTCAAATAAACTGAAATTCTACACAGTAGCTATACTTCCCATAACACCTGATGTACTCATTACATCATCAGAAGAATGGCATCTACGCTAATGTTAGTCTCTCTGTTTTATCCCGAGGTCTACTGCAGTCAGCCGGATCCAGGCTGTATCCAGATCAGACGGTGGACCTGCACCCAGATGTGACCAACACATAACCTTGAAGTGTCTGCAGAGACTGTCATTTAGACTCCCCCTTAAGCTGCCTCATCGACACGGCATCCTCAATAAACCTGTCTCTGGCATGATGACTCCGATTGTTTGAATATTCCTAGTTAATAATTCTTTAAATCGATATGTTATCCTCAAAACAACCTGTCTCCAGCATAATGACGTATTTATTTTTATAATTATTTATATTATATATAATTATTTAATCGATAAATCATCCTCAATAAACCCGTCTCTGCCGTGTTGCCTCAGATCTTTCGAATATTCAGATCTATTATGACCTCTGACCTTTAAAATTGCCAGAATAATAATAATACGCTGTTTGTTAATTGGCCAGAGGAGAAATGGCACCCCGACTGAGCCTGGTTTCTCCCAAGGTTTATTTTTCTCCATTAGGTCTCCTGATGGGGTTTTGGTTTCCTTGCCACTGTCGCCTCAGGCTTGGCTTGCTCAGTTGGGGAAAAACTAATTTTCAAATAAATTTTCAAATAAATCTAATTATTAAACTAAATTAACCATATAAACCAAATTACTGATCTAATTACTGATCTAAAGCCCACATTGTTACTGTATGATAATCGAAATATATTCTGTTGAATAATTTTTCTGTTTAACACTGTGAAGCTGCTTTGAAACAATCTGCATTGTTAAAAGCGCTATATAAATAAAGTTGACTTGACTATACTAGAGAATATGCCACAGCAATGCCATATTATGAATAGTACAGCAGGTGGAATTAAGTTATGGGTCCCTATGGCGTTATATATTTGCCTCAATCCTGAGCGTGTAATTGTAAGTTTTGAGCGCATAGAAATATATTTTGCAAGCACATTACATTATATTTTGAACAGAAATGAACAATCACAAAAAAAATTGTGTTTGAGCAAAGACAAAAACGATTCAGTGCTCAATAAATGTATTTGCTTGTTTGCTATTATCCATACTAGTGTGCAATAATAACCCCTCTCACGCAGTTTACTCAGGTGCTCTTTCACTCACTTATTCTCTGCGCTCCTGTCAAGTCCCCCTCTCTCTCTCTCAACCTCTAAATTCAGTGCGCGCTCAACTCTTGACACACGCTCGCTCGCTCAACATACAACAGCGTTACAAGTGTGCCACAAAACCAACCAATCAGAAAATTAAAGGTCAATTGTGATCGGCTGTTGGGGCCTCCAATCAAATCGCTAGTAGAACCAAAGCCCGTCTGAACTATCTATTCTACAGCATCCCGGAAGCTTACTGAAAGAAAGAAAGAAAAAAAAATCAATAACTGATTACAGCGAGACTAATAGATTAAAAAACATTTTGGTAAGTATTTTTAATATTATTATCTTAAAAGTGCCTTGTTAGTTTTGTGTATTATAATCCTGTTGTGTTGTTTAACTTACAATATTATATCTCCTTTTGTGACTAAAGTTAGTTTGACTTATCCTTTTCAAGCAATCTAAAGCTAGCACAGCTGGAGACAATGTCATCAGAACAGCAACACCTAAATGTAACACAACAGCCACATGTGAGTAGTTTGTAATATTTTGGTTAGTATAGTTACTGTGTTTATTTTGTTTGTCTGCATTCTTAGCTTGCAAACTACATTTCTTTGCTTACGTTGGCAAACTAAGGGAATAAAGGCTTCACTTTGTTCTCCATAATGATTTAAACATTATTTATACTTATAATGTTAACTAAAATGCACATTCCTGCCAGACATTTTCAGATGTTAAATTGAAATTGGACTTGAGGCATGGGGAGATGAATGGGAGTTACGCAATTCAGGATACAAGTACATGTATTTCATTACAGGAGCAGGAATAGATATGTTAATAGTTACATTTAATAACATTTTGGATTATTAGCTGAATTAAAATATTAATTCATTTAAAAAGAAATGTATATACAGTACTACCATGCAAATGCACAAAGACATTACACTTCACGAGTCTCACAGCACCTCTGGTCTCTAGTAAAACCATAGCTCATCTTTATTATCATGGCCTCTATTGGAAAGAAAGTTTTTAGTAGATGGACATTTCACTAAAGTTTTCCAGATTTGCATGAGTTTAAGTCTACTTCATGAAAAATATTTTATTTTCTTCTAATCTTACATTGGTATGTTGTCTTATAGAATAAACTGAAAAAAAAATTCAGATATGTTTTTTCCCTTGTCTTTAATTGCATATTTGGTATTGAAGTAAAAGTTACCATTCACAACCGTGCTGATAATCTACACATGCATTGCCAAAGTAAACTATCATCGGAGAAATTTAGTTATAAACTAAAAAACAAGTTTTTAGACAGTGTGTTCTACTTATTCTAAAGTTTAAATACAAATTCCTATTTGGCTATGGCTAGGATGCTATAAAGGATACAATTATTACTATCTTCCACCACACGTTATCTTATCTCAGTCATGTGTACCAGTAGTTTATTCTCAAATGTATATGGCTAACTATGAATCACTATTCTTTGCTAATCCGAGTGCTTTCTGTGTAACAGGACTTGCTGAGACAGCAGTTGATGGAGATACTTCTTAACAGAATGCAATCTGCCTTAAACCAACTACCACTAAATTTGGATTACTTGGAGTTTCTGACACGCCATGAGATTATTCTGTTTGAATCGTACTCTGAGCAGATAGGTAGTGTATCAAACATTACAGAAACACTACAAAACCTCTATGATGTTATCAAAAGGGAAATTAATGCCAGATATATGCCCATTGTTGAACAGGAAATAGAGGTTGGTCCAGGTTCTGGTCACCCCAAAATTGTAATAGAGAATGAAAAACTAAAGAATATGCTTAACACATCTGCCAGTCTCCTGCATTGCAAAATTTCTGTGTGTTTCAAGGAGAACAATTTACAGAAGAATGCAAGAATTTGGCTTATCTGTAAGAGGATCATACAGCACAGTGACTGACCAAGAGCTTGACAACATTATTTCAGCCATCAAAAGTCAGATGCCAAATGCTGGTTATCGAATGGTTCAAGGCCATTTGGTGTCAATGGGTCTCTGCATTCAGTGGTGGAGAATGATGGCCTCTATGCATCGGGTTGATGCTGCAGGGATCTTCTTACGGCTCACAGAACTAGGTTGTGTTGTGCGAAGAAGTTATTCTGTGCAGGCCCTTTGTCCTTGGCACACATTGACACAAATCACAAACTGATCAGGTAGATTCAAATATAATGTTGATCTAATTATTTAAACACAGAATGTTGTGGTGTAGGAGGCATGTCATTCAAATCCCATACAAAGAGCTTTTAGTTATACTGTAACTTTTTTTTCTCTCTTGAACAGATACAACATTGTCCTCTTTGGAGGAGTGGACGGCTACTCAAGGAAGGTTATTTATGTGTTCTTGTTTTTTTTATTTAGGGGGGAGGTTACAATAATTCATCAATATTTTGTGCATAAAACAGAATGAATTCATTCATGAACTAACAGTAATGTGCAATAATTAACAGGATCTCATGCATGGCTTAATTTCTTAGTTATTAATGATCATGTCTTCTTAATAGGTAAGTCTGCTGTTAAGGACAGCCACAAAAAAAACTGAGCAGTCACAGTGTGCACATTGATGAACTCCAAGTGTTGTAATCATGATTAACTTAGCACTACTTTTTTATTACATCATGTTTGTGGTTATTCAAGAAAGTCATGAACAGTCCATCTCTAACACTGATAAATAACATCAGAATAACATCATTAATAACTCCAACATCATAACTGAAATACCTATTTGTTGCATTATAATATTGTTATTGGATTAAGGCGTGCATGAGATACCGTTATTTTTTAATTTTCCTCAAAGTTGAAATGCAACAAATATATTTTGTTTTTGCATGAAGCCATGATAGTTGATGTACCCTTACCATAAATTGTTACTAATTCCTATTCAAATTGAGGGTCTAAGGACAGAGGGTGTACAGATTAAAGCCTCTTGACACAAATTGTGATTATGGGGTATTTAACATTTGACTTGACAAAAGCATCCAATTGTAATCAGCTGCTTAAGACATAACATTAATTATTATTGTAGGTTCGAACAATTAGTGTATATTTTATCTTCCGTGTAATGAGTAGAGTGTAAGGATGGCCAGCTATTAGGATGTAACTTTATAGCTGCAAGTAGAGTA
Organism: Gobiocypris rarus; assembly: GCA_023029165.1. Taxonomy (NCBI): domain Eukaryota; kingdom Metazoa; phylum Chordata; class Actinopteri; order Cypriniformes; family Gobionidae; genus Gobiocypris; species Gobiocypris rarus. Next base: position 22,268,154 of record CM040919.1, on the reverse strand, counting down.
ACATTTTTCTTGTGCTTTCATGTGGTTTTATTAGATTTTGTACTTGGGTGCTGCAACAAATAACAAAGCATCAACTGCGTTCTCATTCTTCCTGAGATAAACACAGCTTCATGGCTTACCATCAAGGTATTTTTGCCATGACAAAACACATATCTGGAGAAGTGGCAGTTTTTTATATTTCAGATTTTTTTTATTCACTTATAATTGTATACTAGAAATTATAACTTCATATACTAAAGTAAAAGTAAACCTTGATGAATGTCATTTAAATTTGTTTTTTATCTTAGAGTAAGGGGGGATCAGGGTGTTGAGAACGTGGACATCACACACTTTATGTTCGCCACACGGGGAACAGGAAGAGCCAGCTTTATCTCTGGAAAGAGTGTCCACAATCAGAGGTAAGTTGTGTTTTCAGTCTTGATATTTTTGACTGCATAAATACTTCTTACAGTTTAATTGTTTAAATAAAGTACAAATTGCTTTAGAAATCCAAGTCAACTAATTAAAATGTCATTCTAGAATAGAGCGACTTTGGCAAGATGTCTGGGTTGCAGTCACTAGCAAGTACCACAATGTTCCACACCACAGTTCACAGTGTGTATATATATATATAATATATATATATATATATATATATATATATACATACATATACATAAACAGACATGTCTTGTTTTATGACAAAAATGCCAATTGGACTTTAGAGCATATTTGCCACAAAAAGACTTATTAAAGAGTTATTTTTGTGTAAATGCTGCGGTTAAATATAGTTTATCTAGAAATGCCTTTAAATACACTGAGAAATATATAAAATCCTTGGCATCAGCCATCTGTTCAATTACCAGCAGTTTTTATTTCTAAATTTAATGGTTTCAATTAACATTTGCACCTTTTTGGTATTTTATTTTGTTTTTTTCAAAAATATTACATTATTTTAAATAGACAGAAAACATCACAAAAACATTTAAAGTTTATTTGAGTTGTACTCTGGCTTTGTAGGAACTTCAAGATCCAGGCGTTGAATGGGAGAGTGCAATGCTGCAAGGAAACACCAACAGTGCAGTTGTGGTTCCCGAAATTGTGTGCCCACTGGATGATGAAGCCCAGGCAGAACGTCACGGAACTCTTGATCCTATGGAACATTCTCAGGACAAGTCAATGTAAGTGATAAGATGCTGTTCTGGAAAAGTCACAGTCTGAGTGCATGCACTCACAATTGGGTAGCAAACTGAGTGATCTCCTAATCGCTCCCTGCAGTTGTGGTCAAAGTTGCATGTTATTTTGAAATTTCTCTTCTCATCAGGGAGGATAGGGATGTGGGACTGCCCCGTCATCCACTGGAGCACGTGTGGCACTGCAACAGCCTCTGCGTCACCTGCTGCACTCTCTGTCTCCCCATCTGTGATTGATGCATATTTCAAATAACATGAGAATCTATTCAAACTTACAGATAAAATACATTTTTCAATAATGTGCTCAGTACATTCAAATTGTTATGTGTAATTGTGTATGCATGCTAAAAAAGTATATAGTACCTGAAATTTCAGCCTCCTGCAAGAAATCTTGCAGAAAGTTGATGATCTTCCACTCAGTTCTCTCCTTAGAAGTCCCTTTTTCACTGAAATTGGGCTGGGCGCTCATCATTATGAAATCAGCATCAGGCTATAAAGAAACAGAGAATGCATATTTGGTTAAATAAAATGAATGCATATTTGGTTGAAATATAGGCTTGTAAAGGTTATACAAAATGGAAATTCCAATATATCACTAGGCAAATGTAAGAAAGGCCATACAGTTCCAAGACCTTTCGAATTTGCTGCAGCATTGGAATTAGTCTGGTAGTAGAATGTAGGACAATTGCTCTTTGGAGAAAAAAAAACATGGTTTGAAATGTTTACAATTTTAAATGAAAAATATTTTGAAATGTAATATTCTTTTAAAAATCTTACCGAATGATGCTTTCTTTGCTGTCCAGGTTGATCTGGCTCGTGTATCCGCAGCTTATAATTTAATCAGTGTTTAACATCAGACACTGAGCATCTGCAGAATCTTCAACCTGAGGAAAAAATAAAATAAGTATTTTTTTTTTTAAATAAAGCAGCAAATAAAATAGGTGTTAAAACTAATCTTTATCTAATTTATATCTGAAAACTCTTAAATAGAGTGCTCACCCTGCTGATGAGTTGACAGGATTCTAGATCAGCCACATCTTCCTTAGACGTTAAGTCCACTTCTCCTTTGCAGAGGAAGCTGTAGCACCACTCTCTCAAAAAAGCAGGAGGTGGGCCACCTTGTGCAAGGCTGACTGCCATTATTTCACCAACAGTTCTGTGTGCAAGGTAGAAAACATCTCAGTTATAAAATCCTTACATGCAGTAATGTGAAATAAAGTATGTACAAACCTGAAGTTCTCGTTATCAAGGTCTGTCAATGAGTACTTGGGATTTTTACCCTGGTTTCCAATCTGTTGTCAATACCTGAAACCATATCTTAGACAAAACAGCAATACCCAGTTTTAGCTGATTAATTGGTTTTTTTTCATATTAGAACATAAGACAACTTACCTGTTAAAAACTCTTTCCTAAGGGCTCCTGTATCAATACCTGCCTCTCCTATATATACCACCTTGAGAGTACTGGCAGGAGCTGCAGCTTTCTTTCTTTTCCACTGTAGGATGCCCCTGTCTGGAAGGTCTTCTCGGTCCACACACAACTTGAATTATTTTGTTGTGTCAACTTGACGTTTAAGGAAGTCCAATATATCGTCCGTACTTAAAGAGGACAGAGAACATATAAAATAGTCCCAAATTATCAAAAACAATGTGTATACATCATTGCCATTTCATAGTTCCAACCAGCAGTGTGCAGAACAGTGTTTGGAAAATAATTAAATTATATGTGATCATGAATTAGTGGACCATGTGCTGTGTTAGAAAATTTGATAGTATGTGATGTCTAGATAAGATGGCTAAAAAACATGAAAACATGGATTGTGTTAATAAATATTTCTGTATTTGATATAAACTAACACGAAAGGAATCTAAATAAAACATACCTCATTGATTTACATACTGGAGTTTGAACATGGGTACTTGGGCCACTGCTATTTGCTTCAGATGTCACTATAGATTCAAAACTGTACATGAAAACAAATGCAGTTTCAAACACCTGTATATGTATACATAGACTTTAACCTGAAAAAAAAAAAAAAACATTATACAAAGAGCTGAACAAAGCAGATTACCTCTCTCCGGAAAAGGCTAGCATGGAATGTGATCTCTTCATCTGGGAATTCATTGGTGCAAATTGGACAAACCACCTGAAATTGGAAAGAAAGTCGCTTCATGTTACACGCAACTGTAACAAAGATTACTGATGCAAAAGCCAATTAAGTTTTAGTTATGGCCTTACCTTGCACTTGTTCTACACAACCCATAACTGAGGACTGAGAGGACTGCAGATTTACAAAACAGTATTTGAAGTAAAGTATTCATAATATTTTAATTTTCATTTACATTAGACAAACAAACTTGCTCTCACCTCTTCACCAGTCTCATCAAAGGTGAGTTTTCCCTTGCATGTCTTGATGTGTACTGCAAGCATATGCAAAGGCATCTCCTCATTACACTGGTAGCATATCTTCTTTGGCATTTTTGAAAAATGCTCTGAGTCAGGAGGCAGAGGAGAGGTGTCTAAAGTCTCCTGGAGTGGTACGATGTAAAAAGTTGCTTTGCCCCCTGCTGATGCAGCTCACAGAGCTTTGACAGAATACCCCTCTGCTTCTGGTGGAATGACAGTCAGCTTTCGTCGACCACTGCCACCTTTATTTAGAAAAGAGAGAGAGAGAGAGAGAGAGAGAAATGTCTTACATTTTGTCGTCTGTCGTCTGTCGTCTCTAATGCTTGCAGCAAGTAATTAATACACCATAAGGGATTACATGCACCAAAAATAAATCGAAGATTGGACTTAAATATGACAATTCAACAAACCAATCATAGACTTACAGACCTGTTGCCTTATGCAAGAGCCATCCCCCACAAAGATCCTCCATTTTTGCAAATGTGTTAGCCAGGTGCTTTGAAATCTTGGTTAACGAGAAAGATAATTAAAATAACGATACCCACAGAAAAATCCTTGACAGTGACAAGACTTATGTATATGTTACAATAACTATATTTCGTTCAAGTCAAAAAGCTGGACTGGGATATGTACCTCTGTGTGGTCACCACCTTCTGGAAGAGACACTGTTTGTCTTCCCATACCCGCCTGGAGGAGTTCAAGCTCCTCAGTTGGCAACGGTGTGTGGGATGTATTTTTGGGAAGAAGATAAAAATTGAGAGGAGTTGTTTTGCTTGTCTTTACAAGTTGCTTGGTGGCAGTCAAACACCTCTTTTTACCACGGCTGAAGTTTGATTTGAAATATCCTGGAAAAGATCTGTGGATTCAATTATAGCTTTATATAAGTTTATTATATATACAGTAAATATAACAATCAAGCTAATATTCTAAATAGCATATTTTCTACAAGGTAATTGGCCTAGAAATCAAGGTAATTGAATATACAGTAGACATCCAAGTAATTAAACCAACTGGACGTTACCAAATTGCATTTACCACGTGGACTTAAATAAAATTAGTCATGATTTGAAAATGGAATATAAGCATATCTTCAGTACTGTAGGTGAATAACGAACCTTGTAATTTCTTGAGGCACTGTTACAGGCACATTTCTAGGGACAGGGAGCTCCGTCTCTGACGGCGGTGTGGGGCTATTTGTGGCCATACTGTTTAGCAGCACAGACACCAAATTTCTGGCTGCTGACTCAACTGCACCATGACCCTAAATCATTAAAATTACAATAAATTAGTTAGAAGTAATACTCTACAAGAGTTAGCCATGCTTGCTGTCATTAACGCTAGCTGGTAAGTTAGGTTATTAGCTTATTATAACTATATCTTCAGCTATCTAGCAAACTTTATTTTTTACGCAACGGTCGGATAATATCAGGTTTCATCAAAGGCATAGAAAACCGTAACATCATAAAACTAGAAATTACTAACTCACCTGATGTTGTGGCATATTGTTGCCGTTTTCAACATTTGACTCTGTCATGTTTGCCTTTTTCGTCGTTTCCAGCAGGATCTTTTTGTCTTCTTTGCGCTGCGATTTGATTGGAGGCCCCAACAGCCAATCACAATTGACCTTTAATTTTCTGATTGGTTGGTTTTGTGGCACAACGGTGTTGTATGTTGAGCGAGCGAGCGTGAGTCAAGAGTTGAGCGCGCACTGAATTAAGAGGTTGAGAAAGAGAGGGGGACTTGACAGGAGCGCAGAGAATAAGTGAGTGAAAGAGCACCTGAGTAAACTGCGTGAGAGGGGTTATTATTGCACGCTAATATGGATAATAGCAAACAAGCAAATACATTTACTGAGCACTGAATCGTTTTTTTCTTTGCTCAAACACATTTTTTTTTTGCGATTGTTCATTTCTGTTCAAAATATGATGTAATGTGCTTGCAAAATATATTTCCTCGCGCTCAAAACTTACAATTACGCGCTCAGGATTGAGGCACATATATAACGCCATAGGTCCCTTGTTGCTAATATCAAATGCAGAAGAGAAAACTGAATAAACATGGGGAAGATATACTTTTTCTTATCCTTGAATTAACATTTCCATCAATAAAAAAATATTCTAGGTCATTTACACCTTAATGTTTATGGACAGTATCACTGACCCAATATGTTGGATAAATACTAAGATGGTAAAATTACAGACAAACATAGCGGAACACGTGAAACACGTCTGTGGACACTTCTGTGGAAACATTAAGCTTGTATTTTTGCTAAAGAACATGTTTTCTATAGTAAATTTACTGAGCTGATATATGATCTTTGAGTCCTTTAGCAACTGTTCTTGGCGTTTATGACACTTCGATTCCCTTAAGAGAAAAATGTAAAAGTGACTGCAGCAAGTACTGCGTTCTTTAAAAACATCTCGGTTACGTATGTAACCCTCGTTCCCTGAGGAGGGAAGGGAGACGTAACGTCAGTGACTGATGAATGGGGGTTTCGCTTAGAAGCCAATCATCTTCGGGACCTTAGAAAATGAGCAATGGCAGTGCCAATGACATGGGTATTCGGAATTTGCATGCGTAACTACGCCCCACCATGTAGGTATATAAGGCAGTACGCTGGAAACATCGCATTATGTTTACCTGCTGAGGAGCCAAGACTGAACTCCCGGCCATTTCAGCGGTACAGTGGATGTGGCAGAGGGACGTTAAGTCTCCATTCCCTCCTCAGTCACTCCGAGTAACGTCAATGACTGACGAATGGGGGTCCCAATATAATTACGCCACTCAGCTGTCTTTGCGAGCGCCCTGTCGTAAGGCTAGTACGGACGAAGGACTTCCACTTATCACAGGAATACCAAGGTACACTGGAAGCATATTCCAGGTGGAGATATGCAAAGACGCCTACCCGTAGGGAGGACTTAGAGGGTACACATATGACCCCGCAGGCTGCATATGGAGAACTCTGGGGGACCAACCGAAGGTGGATTTTTAACTCCAGGGGTGGCAAGGCTTGCCAAGAGAAAGACACCTGCTCAAGGAGGCTTATGGTGGAAATACACATGTGGGGGTCACCAGAGGGGAACCATGCACAAGGGGCACCTGGCCGGACACGAGGGTCTGGCTCATATATAGAGGGCAGACTTACTGGTGTCGGTGTCAACAGTGCTGGAAGATCACCATGCAGGAAGCTCACCTGAGGAGAAATCGCACGTATCCAGTCCGTGGAGTGGAACGGCAAGCAAGCGAAGACACCTGAACCTAGTCCAACCCAGCCACTAGTAGAGGCGAGTACATAGTCGGACACAGGCTCCACTCTGTGATTGTAGAATCTAGCGAATGTTTTCGGTGGAGTGTGGAGTGTGCCCTGACCCCAAGGGGGCATGGTAAGCCAAAACAATGGTGTCCACTATCCAGTGAGACAGTCTTTGCTTTGAGAGAGCCTTTCCCATCAGCTCCCCACCATAACAGACAAGAGCTGGTCTGAGGTCCTGAGCACTGCGTCCTGTCAAACGTATACGCGGAGAGCAGGTACTGGACAGAGCAGTGCCAAGGCTGGGTCTGCCTCCTCCAAAGGCAGCACTTGCAGGTTCACCACCTGGTCCCTAAACTGAATGGTAGGAACCTTGGGCACATATCTGGATCACGTGAGAGTAGGCCGGCCCGAACTCCAGGCATGCCTTATCAACCGAAAATGCCTACAGGTCCCCTACCCTCTTGATGGAGGCAGATGCAGTCAGGAGCGCTGTCTTCATAGACATAACTTAAGATCAACTGACCGCAAAGACTCAAGGGGAGGCCTCTGCAGAGCATCTAAGACTACTGAGAGGTCCCAAGAGGGTACAAGGGGAGAGCAAGGAGGATTTAGTCTCCTCGCTCCCCTCAGGAACCTGATGACCTGGTCCTGCTGACTTACCTTTTTGTTCCCCAAGAGGTTGTGGTGGGCAGATATTGCGGCAACATATACTTTTAGGGTGGAAGGAGACAGCCTTCATTCCAACCCTACTTGGCGAAACAAGAGCACAGACCCGATCGGGCATTTCCAGGGGTCTTCTTGGCGAGAAAAACACCAGGTGACGAAGAGGTTCCACATCAACGCCTAGGTGTGTCGTGTAGACTCTGCCCAAGTGGAAGTAATGGTAGCCCCCATCAGAGGTGGTAGGGTACTCAAATCTGCCGCCATCCAGAAGCCACACGTGGTGGCTCCAAAGACCGGGATGCTGGTGCCATAAGGTGCCCCGTCTCTGAGTGCCTCATAGGAATAGGTCAGGGAGGGGCTGTCGCAAGGAGTAAGAGTTCGGGGAACCAGGTCCGGCCGTGCCAATACGGGGCGACCAGAAGGACCTGCTCCTTGTCCTCTCTGATCCTGCACAATAGCTGTGCGAGAAGGCTCAGTGGGTGCACGCATATTTGCGTAGGTCCCGCGGCCAGCTGCGCGCCAGTGCTTGGAAGCGGTGATGGGCGAACCGTACTGCCAGCAACTCAAGGCAATTGACATGCAGGACACGCAGGGGTCCTGTCCAGGAGCCCATGGCAGCACGTCCATTGCACATGGCACCCCAGTCCATGGTGGAGGCATCTGTTGATACAATAATATGCCTGGAAACTTGTTCTAAGGGCCACCGTTCCATAGAAATTAAGTTTCAACCACGGGATGAGGGACTGTAGTCAGGCCCGTGTCACTGGGACCCGGAGTGTGCCCGAATCCCATGCCCATCTTGGGACTTGATCACGTAGCCAGTGCTGAAGCGGTGTCATATGAAACAATCCGAGCGCCGTTACCACGGCTGCAGATGCCATATGCCCCAGGAGCCTCTGAAATGACTTCAGTGGAACCGCATTCTTGCTCTCGATTTAACAGAGGCAAGTCAGCAGTGACTGCGCAAACTCGCTGGTAAGCTGCACGCACATGGCAACCGAGTCGAAAACCATACCGAGAAAAGAGATCCTTTTCACAGAGCAGAGTTGCTCTTCTCACAGTTGACCCAAAGGCCCAGACAGGCTAAGTGCTGGAGCACTAGGACTCAGGAGTGAAGAGATGCTCTTGGCTCCGAAGCAGAAACATAATGTGATGTTGCCAGCGTACTGCCTTGTATACCCACATGGTGGGGCGGAGTTACATATGCAAATTCAGCATGTCCATGGCATTGGCACTGCCATTGGGAGTTTTCTAAGATCTCGAAGATGATTGGCTTCTAAGCGAAACCCCCATTCATCAGTCACTGACGTTACTTGGAGTGACGTTATTTTGTTTTCTCTCATATGGTGAGCTGGAACTGAACAAGCCGTAATAACACTTGAGAGTGCTTATAAATGAGTGATTATAAACTAGGGGTTGCACCGAGTAGTCAACTAATCAGTTGGTCGACTTTAATGCTTTGCCATGACGCTTTAAAGGTGTCATGAACTGGCTTTTTAAAAAAAATGTATACTGTTGTCTGAGGTCAACTTATAATGTTCACATGGTTTGTACATCCAAAAACATCATAATGAATAAGTAATAGGCTATTTTTTAGGGATGCACCGAATATTCGGCCACCGAAAATTTTCGGTCGAAAATGGCCCAAAAGTACATTTTCGGTTTTTGGCCGAAAGACTTTTATCACCGAAACAACACGGCTGAAATGTTGTGATGATGCAAACAGAAACCGTGACCTGCACGTGCTTGTCTACGGTCCAAACAAGCAACATGTCTGCGGTGTGGACGCATGTGGTTCATCTCACATCTGATGACGCATCGATAATATGGGTTGTAACTTGAAAATAATGCTTTGTTTCTGTTTCTGTTAATGCATACATGTGCTGGCTCCTCAGTGATACACTACAACAACAGCGATAATGAAAGAAAAACTTGGGCAAAACAGTCTCTCTTAGTAAACTTTGTAAAATGCATGCGAGTGCTGCCGTATGATCGAATATGACCAGTCGTTTTCGCGTCATCACCGGGTGTAGCGCCAGAAGACGGGAATGAGAACTCGCGCGCTGTGAGAAGATCTGTCTCGTGCACTCATCCGAAAGCGCTCACTCGTCTCACAGCGCGCAAATATTGAGTTGTCTTTCAAGTCTTGCGCTTAAACGGTTAAACTCACATAAAAAGTATGTCAACATGTCCATCTTGATGAGTATCCTTGCAGACATCGTCTGTATATGCCTTAAGTGAACTGTATACAGTCGAGAAAGACGACGGATATCCCTGCATCAGGTCTTAAAGGGGCAGTAGCCTTTACTGCGGTCTGTTTAATGTCAACAAAAGACAAGGCCACCACTCACTGCTTTTGATTGAATATCTTTTCTAAGTTTAATAATGGTTAATCTTTAATTCAAACAGTAAAATATGCAGTTATTTTATGTTTGATTACTTTATTACATTTCTGTACCTTTCTGCAGGCCATTAGGCCTGTACATTATTATTTAATGTACACATGAGTGAGGTCAAGTTAAAAAAAAATAGTTTGAATTGTATTTTATACTGTGCATTGTTGCAATGTGCTAAATAAATATTTGCATAATTTGTAATTGATTTATTATTTGAAACTTTAATATTAATGTATGCAATTGCAATGCCTTGATTTTTAGTAAAGTTGCACAGGCATAAATGCAATGGCATAATTTCTTTCGGTGTTTCGGTTTTCGGCCTCGGTTTCCTCTTTTTCGGTTTCGGCCAAGAATTTTGATTTCGGTGCATCCCTACTATTTTTCTACACTGGTTTTGAGGCTCTCTCAAGACACGCTCGGTCTTGGCTAGGATTGGATAATATTTGCATATATAATGAGCTTCAGCTCCCCTGTCAGTTCACGTGAGATTGTTTTGAAATCGGCAACCGGAAAGATTCTCTCACAGGGCTCTCAAACCGTATTTATCAAACAAACACAATGATTTATCTCTCATCCACCCACGATCAATTTATTTTGTTATTACTTTACCGCACAGACACATACACACACACAAGGGCGTGCACTCTTCAAATATCAAGTCAAGAGAGTAAACAACGCAGATCAAGAAATGAATGTTATTTCACTATTAAAAATTCACCACCCTGCCGACGGGGGTAACCTGTCTGGGAAACACCCCGGGACGTTGGGCTTTGCGAGCCCTGGCCCATTCATGTCTGAGTCTGATTCCGAACCGCAATTAACCAACAAATAAAGGATTCTCCAGCCTGTGACAGTGTGCTAAATTACACATAATCCTAACGATCTGCAACAATGCAATACTATTACATATAAAAACATGTTTTACTCAGATAAGTGTGTTGTATGCACCATTCCTGCCGGATCCAATATAGAAGGGACAGCATTGTGTTTTAATCTCAATATGTCTGCAAATCCAGTATCAACCTGTGTCTTGTTTACAAACGATTATCTTGCTATCTTTGGCATGTTTATTGCTCGGTAGTGCGATTAGCTCCGTTTAGCTCCACGAGTCGGTAGGCGGGGCTACAGAAGCAGGCGTACACATTTATCTGTAAAGGCGGTGTTTCCCCCTCCTATGACGTCATAGATTAGTATATATTTGAGAGCTTGCCATCTAGTGTTTGTTGGCGGGAGGTAGAGAATCTTTTATTTTTGGAACAGACACAGTCTCTATATGATGGTATGTAGGTGAAAGAGTCTGCATTCTCAGGGCACCGAAACACTGTTGTTAGGGATGCACTGATCCATATTTTTTCACTTCCGGTCCGATCCCAAAACCTTAATTTGTATATCGACCGATACCGTTGCTATTCCGATATCAGAGCTCTGTTTGCTTAAATATTATTATTATCATTATTGTTGCTTTTATATGATGCTGAAATTAACTCCTCTCAACAGGCAAGTATGTTCGTATTTATGCATGTATGTCCCAAAAGGCAACTTGAGGTAAGTATAAGGTCAGAAAAGGAAACAGGAAATCCTGTTAACAAGAAAAATCCCATTCTGAAAACAAATATGCAACTGTAAGGTTTTCAAATTGATTATCAATATTAATAGGGTTGGATATTGTTTGGGTTTTTTACAATACCGGTGCCAAACCGGTACACTGAAAATCAAATTGCTTAATTAAAATGAGCTAAAGCAACACTGTTGCTTTATATTTTGTCCAAACTTTGTTTGATTGTGTTCAATCCACTTAAATAGAAGTCAAATTGAAGTTTACTTAATCCATTTGTATTGAAATTACATGGATGATTTGTGTTGCATTAACTGAAACTGGGCGGGGTTTGTTTGTTCACAGCATGATTTAAATATGGCTAAATCAAGAGAGAGTAAGTGTTGTTTTTTATGTAAAAGTGTTATTTTATGTATTTTTGAGAAAGGGGGAGACTTGATTGTGTTGAATAGTGTTTAATATTCAATTATGTTGGAATTTTTAGAACAATTTAAATTACAGTGGTTTACCATTGTGGAGAAGAGTGGAGCATTTGCTTAGGCTGTGGACTAAAACAACTTAAGTCAAAATGACTTTGCTTAAGGAGCTTTTAATACTTTGTATGTAATATGCTAATGCATGCTATTGCTAGCTAAGAGTATTTCAACTAGCTAGTGCAGTATTATAATTCAGTTGTGTCATAACTATTAAAATATATAAAATTGAAGTGGATGAATTAATTAGTGATGGGAAGTTCGGTTCTTTTTTTCCGCTCATCGGTTCTCAAATTGGACATGTCCGAAATAAAAAGTTCTCGGTTCTGTGTACTGGTGATCCGATAACCGCTGCTACCGGTTGCAACTGATCCTTGACTTGAGAATGAGAACGAAATTGAGTTTCGAGAACCGCAAGAGCAATTCAAAAGGAGTCACAATTTATTTCGCCTTCGCTGATTGCTGTAGTTTGAGGCTACATAATTTTTATATTTGTATTACCTTGTTTAGACATTAAATACACTGATCCTGAAAATAACTTGGATTTATGAAACAAATGTTTAGTTTGATAGTTGTACAAAATAATACTTGTTTTCAATGTTTAAAAATGATTAAATAACAAGCACAACTGCACATTTTTACTGTAATGCTTTTTAGACAACATTAATATAGAAAAATATATTTGTATAACAATTTCTGAACATTAGATAGTTTGTACACATCTATGTACACACAGTGTGTGTAAGTGCACTTTTTTATGTGTATTGTGAACACTTTAATATATTTTTATTAAAATATTGTTTTTTTAATACAAACCCAATTTGTGAATGTGTCATCATTAAATATAATTACTGTAGGCCTACAGGTATTTCGTAGATTATTATGATCCCTATAACACATCCCGATGCTCAACAAAACTTAACATGCTTTTCGTGCTCTCTTGAAAAAATACACGCATGCTCAGTCAGTATCAGCTCATCGGTTCTCAAATGAGACATGTCCGAAATAAACAGTTCTCGGTTCAGTGTACTGGTGATCCGATAACCGCTGAAACCGGTTGCAACCGATTCTTGACTCGAGAACTGTGACAGGCCGTGTACGTTCGTTCGTGTGCGTGTGTATCATCAGCTATCCATTCCATGCTGTTGAAGTTACATGAACAAATTATGTTTATTTAGCTTAATTGATTCATGTGGGACCGATGTACACAATTAAGTCATGTAAATCCAACACATCCAAACATTTTTTTCAGTGTACTTTTAAAGCAGTACCAGTGCCTAAACGGTGGCTGAACTGATACTTAAAAAAAGAGCCACAAAACGACGGTGGATGACATTAAAGAATGGCTTTTTATTAATTTTTTTGTTCTTTAAATTGAACAATTTATTAAAAGTTTAATGTATACTTAAATATATAAATATAGATACAAAACACAATTGACTTAAAATTCACAGTAAATCCTAAGCCACCTAACCAAACTACAGTAGGCCTAATTTAATACTAAATAATAGTTACAGTACTAATAAGAGCAAAGTAGTCTGTATTCTTGGTATCCTACAAACCAGCTTCAAGGTTCAGCATTATTCTGCAGAAATATGACCGTATTCTGTGGCTAAATATTTTAGAACGCATCGCTTTATTTCAGATTTTCTGACTTTCAGATATGTGTAAGTGAATGTGTGTTTGTTGATCTATAGTGCGTGATGAGCGCTGCCATGTTAGTTTGCGCCTCAGAGAATTGGATCTGTCGGATTTACATCATGTCTCACGAAACACATGAAAGTAAGTGACCGGTGAACTGGGAGAATAGATTAAAAACTTACTTTATACTGTGTATCTGATATAAACAAGACACGTAGTCAGATTATAACTGAAATGATTGTTATTGCCGCTTTCATATCACATCACTGTGTGTTTTTGGTAGTACTTTTAAATGTCTGAAACTTAAAATAAACATTAAGTTGTTGAAAACACTGAATAGTTATGATATGTTGACGAGCGCTGAGCATATCTGTCTCTGGCTCAGAGCCAGCCAAAGCGCGAAAGCATGTTTGAAAAGTGGCACCGAAATAAGGGAACCAAAATCTGCTATCTTCAAAATCTTGTGGCCCTGAAGAAGTTTGACATGATCTGACATTTGTGTTTTTTTTCAGTTGCTTTAAAACATATCAATGGCTAGAGTCTGATTACACTGTATTTAGCACAAACAAGGCTACAGGAATATGTAAGCAACATGTACATACAAGTTTGTAGTTTTGAGAAAATTATGTTTATGCATCGTTTTTGAAAAAACTAAAATGTTATATCACTGAAATAAGGCCATCTAACACACTTTAAACATTTGTTCACAAGGCTTTTCTGACCTGGATGTTGTTGCCTAGAGTTTTTTTCTTTAAGACAATGTGAAAACCATTTTGACCACTCATTCATTCAAAACAATAAAGTAATTTAACTTTTGTAAGACACTTATTGTCAGAATGGCTGTATGCGGGGGAGGGTGTGGAGCATTATGAATATTTACACCTGAGGCGTCAACGACGACCCCTCTGAATATCAATGAGGAATGTGACAGAGGGAAATGAAGCTAGCGCAAGTTCTACCAGGAAGACTAAATCATTAACGTCACTAATTACCTTCTCATCTAACCAATCATATCCTTACCGTAGTATAAAAAGGTGGTACTTACTCATGAGTTCGCAGATACTGACGCTGCAGCACCACCATCCTCACCACCACCACCAAGATGGGACCTTTCCTCCATCGCCCCCTACACCACCAGTCGGGCCCTCCTGTCATCCGCAACACCACCAGATGGGCTCTCCCCTCTACCCCGAAGACTTCAGGATCTCTTTTCCTCCATCTACCATACCACCACCAAATGGCCCCCTTCCTTACTTTGCTGGGGGTTGGCTGTGCCCCTGCCTTCGTATACGTCTGTAACCCTCGTTCCCTGAGAAGGGAACGAGACACTGCGTCGTCGTCTTGTCGCCATGCGGATCACATCGGAGCGCGCCGCTTAATCGCAGAAGGCTAATGCTACTATGTTCCGGCGTCCCTTTGTAGCTTCCAGGTATGCCGTCACATACTACGTCATGACGTACACGAATAGGATTGGGCAGATTTCATTCTCGCTTCAGACGCACTATGCTGTGGCCGTTCCCCTAGTGTCGTCACGACGATGAAGCAGTGTCTCGTTCCCTTCTTAGGGAACAAGGGTTACAGACGTAACCTGAGACGTTTTCTTTGTGAATATATAGTAGGGGTGGGCATAGATAATTTTTTTTAATCTAGATTAATCTCACTGTAATTTTGAAATTAATCTAGATTAATCTAGATTAAAATGGCTCATTTGAATTCTGCCGAAGGCATTCAGAATATGTGTGCTACCCAAATAATGACTGGTGCTTTCACACTTGGTTCAATTGCCTGGACCGAACCCCAGTTCGATTTCTCCCTAGACCGTGTTCATATTATATTTTTGGGTCCGAAACCGGGGAGTGTTTGCGTCATCAAAGCAGCAGCTGTTCACCCCGTTACTTGGTAACGACGTTGAGCGAGAAGGTGGCAGAATGAATAGCGTTGTTCACCTAACTTTTATATTTTTGTTTTTGAACCGTTAGTTTTGTTACCAAAGCTTCAGTACGTAATGGCACTTGCGTCTATCTGCCGCAGATGTACTGCAAATGCTCTAAAGAACGCTGACGACGAGCAGAAATGAGATCTACAGCTCTCTGCTTACAGTATGTCGTCACGCTCATCAGGTCTCGAGTATGGTTCGTGAGTGCGCAACCGAGTTCGGAAGACAGCGTTCAAGCATGATGTGGTAATTTCACAGCAATTTCACAGGCTCCTGATCGATTGCTCCAGTCTACCTACTGCTGCTACTGCATGCGTCAGTGTTTGTAGCTCTGTATAGCTGCGTTTGAATCTCTATTTGATATATTTTCTTTGTTATCTATACTGCTAAAAATAACTTACTCATCACCATATATTGTTTAATATAGCCTATCAAGTTAAATTTGACATCACTAGCTTTTAATCTAAATCACTACCACGTGTTAGCTTTTCGCTAGCCTGGTAGCTTTCCATCCCGGCACCCGGGTCTCCTGTTTTCTGAGTTCATTAGACAACTGTGGTGAGTTGGATTATTAAATAGACTCCATCAAACAAAGTAAGTGGAGTAAGTTGTGTGGTAAGTTTTGGATTCATCAACAAATACTAAGCCATGTCTTCTTCTCCTGTCATTGTCACTTGCACTGCATGCTACATGTTTAGCATATCTATCTCCGTTGGCGAACAGGGCTTCACATGTGTTAAATGTAAGGAATTAATCAGGCTGACGGAGAAGATTTCAGATTTAGAGACACGCATCCAGACTTTATGTGAGAGTAGTGAGAATGGTACAGCTTTAGATACTGTTTTGGATGCGACTAGCTTAGTGAACACTCATTGTTTGGTTCCGGCTGAGCCCCGCGGCAGGGCAATTGGGTGACTGTGAGACAGCATAGTCGCGGATCTAAAAACTACTCTGCCGTTCGATTAGAACATCAAACAGGTTCTCCCCACTCAGTGATGCACCCACTGATGATCCTGTTGAAAGTGCCCTAGTTATTGGCGATTCTATTGCGGGCGTGAAAATAGAGACACCAGCCACCATAGTCACATGTTTACCGGGAGCCAGAGCGCCTGACATCAAAGCAAATTTAAAAGTGCTGGCTAAAGCTAATCGTAAATTCTCTAAGATTATTATTCACGTCGGCACTAATGATGTTCGACCGTCAGTCGGAGATCACCAAAATTAACATTAAAGAGGTGTGTAAACTCGCAAATGCGATGTCACCGGCAGTCTGTTTATCTGGCCCCCTCCTGTTAAAAGGAGTGATGAAATAGTTAGCAGATTATCATCACTCAATGGCTGGTTGTCTAAGTGGTGTCTGCAAAATAACATAGGGTTCATAGACAATTGGAAAAGTTTTTGGGGCAGACTCGACCTGTTGAAGATAGGCGGCATTCATCCTACCGGGCTGGTGCTGCTCTTCTCTCTAGTAATTTGGCACATAATCTTAGAGCTAAACCTTGACTCACTGGGGCCCAGGTCAGGAAGCAGACAAACTGGCTAAACCAACCGTCTGCTAGCTGTCTCACGTCACCAGAGTCAGCTAAATCCCAGCACATAGAGCGCTTTCACCTATATATTATTACATAGAGATTGTGTCTGTTCCCGAATCAGTAAATACAAAAAACATCAAAACCATTCAACAGTAAAAATGTAATTGATGTCCAACAAATAAACAACAGATATAATACGGATGAACAATTGATAAATCTCGGGTTGCTGAATATTCGATCCCTTTCGCAAAAACGCTTATTGTTAATGATATGATTATAGATCATAACCTAGATGTGCTGTGTTTGACAGAAACCTGGCTAAAACCTGACTACATTACTTTAAATGAGTCCACTCCCCAAGATTATTGTTATAAACACGAGCGTCTGAAAGGAAAAGGGGAGGTGTTGCTGTAATTTATAATGATAACTTCAGTATTACTCAGAAGTCTAGTTTCAAATATAATTCCTTTGAAGTTTTGGTGCTTTATGTAACATTGTGTAGTGTAAATGATAAATCCCGTTTGACATTTGTGTTGGCTACTGTATACAGGCCACCAGGGCACAATACAGACTTTATCAAAGAATTTGCTGGTTTTCTATCAGAGTTAGTACTGGCTGCAGATAAAGTACTAATTGTTGGTGATTTTAATATCCATGTTGACAATGAAAAGACGCATTGGGATTGGCATTTAAAGACATTATAAACTCTATTGGAGTTAGACAACACGTATCTGGACCCACTCATCGCCTTAATCATACTTTAGATCTAATACTGTCACATGGACTAAATGTTGATACCATTAAAATTCTGCAGCAGAGCGATGACATCTCAGATCATTACCTAATATCATGTATACTTAATATAGCTAAGGCTGCAAAGCCATCCCCTACTTCAAATATGGCAGGACTATAACGCTGCGACTAAAGATTGCTTTATACATAATCTTCCTCATCAGTTCCATCTCCTCAGAATTACAGATAGCCAAGAGGAACTTGATGTTGCAACAGAAACTACTGACTCTCTCTTTACTAGCACTTTAGACATAGTTGCTCCTCGGCGCTTAAAGAAGATTAAAGCAAATAATCCAACGCCGTGGTACAACGAGCACACTCGGGCCCTTAAAACAGCAGCCAGAAAAATGGAGCGCAGCTGGAAGAAAACAAAACTGGAGGTTTTTCGCAATTTGTGGAAAGAGAGCATGATTGCATACAGAAAGGCCATAAAAACTGCTAGATCTGCTTATTTCTCAACTCTTTTAGAAGAAAACAAACACAACCCTAGGTATTTATTCGATACAGTGGCTAAATTAACAAAGGATAAAGCTTCAACTTCTGACATTTGTAAACAACACAGCAGTAATGACTTTATGAACTTCTTTACTAGTAAGATTGATAACATTAGGAATAAAATTATAACCATGCAGCCGTCTACTACAGTATCACTTCAGACAGAACATTGTAGTCTCACTGAGGAAAAATTACACTCATTCACTGCTATAGGAGGAGAAGAATTGGCTAAACTTGTTAAATCATCAAAATCAACAACATGTATGCTTGACCCTATACCGACTAGGCTATTAAAGAGATGCTTCCAGAGGTCATAGATCCTCTGCTTAATATTATTAATTCATCCTTGACATTAGGATATGTACCAAAAACTTTTAAGTTGGCTGTAATTAAACCACTTATTAAAAAACGCAACTTGATCCTAAAGAATTAGTCAATTACAGACCAATCTCGAATCTACCGTTTCTATCAAAATATTAGAAAAGGCAGTGTCTTCACAATTATGTTCCTTTTTAGAAAGAAATTGTATATGTGAGGATTTCCAGTCAGGATTTAGACCGTATCATAGTACTGAGACTGCTCTAATTAGAGTTACAAATGATTTACTCTTATCATCTGATCGTGGTTGTATCTCTCTATTAGTGTTACTCGATCTTAGCGCTGCATTCGATACTATCGAAGGCTCAGTGTTAGGACCGTTGCTTTTCACCCTGTATATGCTACCACTGGGAGATATCATTAGGAAGCATGGCGTTAGTTTTCATTGTTATGCTGATGATACTCAGCTCTATATTTCTTCACACCCTAATGAAACTTACCAATTCACAAGATTAACGGAATGCATAGCTGATATTAAAAATTGGATGAATAGTAATTTCCTGCAACTTAATTCAGATAAAACTGAATTTTTAATTATTGGACTGAAAAGCTTCACAAGTAGTGCCCTAGAATACTGTCTAACCCTCGATGACTGCTCTGTCAAGTCCTCGTCGTCAGTGAGGAACCTGGGTGTGCTCTTTGATACCAATCTTTCGTTTGAAAGCCACGTTTCTAGCATCTGTAAAACTGCATTCTACCATCTTAAAAATATATCTAAATTCGTCACATGCTTTCAATGCAAAATGCTGAACAATTAGTACATGCGTTCATGAGCTCAAGGCTAGATTATTGTAATGCTCTACTGGGTGGTTGCCCTGCTCGCCTAATAAATAAACTCCAGCTGGTCCAAAAGCGCGGCAGCTCGAGTTCTTACTAGAACCAGGAAATACGATCATATTAGTCCAGTTCTGTCAACACTGCACTGGCTCCTATTAAACATCGCATACATTTTAAAATCTTGCTTATTACTTATAAAGCAATAAATGGTTTAGCTCCCAGTACTTAAGCGAGCTCTTAACGCATTATACTCCATCACGTCAATTGCGGTCTCTAAACTCTGGCCAGTTGAAAATACCTAGAATATCTAAATCAACTGCAGGCGGTCGATCCTTTTCCTATTTAGCACCTAAACTCTGGAACAGTCTTCCTAGCATTGTTAGGAAGCAGACACACTCTGTCAGTTTAAATCTAGACTAAAAATACATCTCTTTACTATGGCATACACATAGAACATTTTTAACTTTCTTTATTCAAATCAAATGACTGATTGTTAGGCTGCATTAACTAGGTCAGCGGAACCGGGAACACTTCCCATAACACCTGATGTACTCGTTACATCATAAAAGAGTGGCATCCACACTTAATGTTAGTCTCTCTGTTTATCCGAGGTTTACTGCAGTCGGCGGATCAGGCGTGTCGGATCGGATGGTGGACCTGCATCTGGACATGACCAGCTCATCCTGGAGTGTCTGCTGAGACCGTGTCCATTAGTGTCTCCTCTGAATTCGCCTCACGGGCGTCATCCTCAATTAACCCGTCTCCAGCGCAATAACTCGATCTTTCAAGTATTCATATTCTTGTGTAATCGACGCGCCATCCTAAATGAACCCGCCTCGCGGCGTCATACCCAAAATTTCGAATATTCCTATCCAATATGATTTATGACCTGCAAGGTTGCCAGAGTAATAATTATACACTGTTAATAATAGGCCAGAGGAGAACTGGCACCCGACTGAGTCTGGTTTCTCCCAAGGTTTATTTTTCTCCATCATGCCCTGATGGAGTTTTGGTTCCTTGCCACTGTCGCCTTTGGCTTGGCTTGCTCAGTTGGGGATACTCAAATTATGATCCAAGTTACTCAACTAAATATACAAATAGAATTTATTAATTTGGTCATATATAATTCTATAAACTATCCAAATTAAACTAGCCAAATCAAATTTTGTTGCAATGTTGTCCTGTTTAACACTGTGAAGCTGCTTTGAAACAATCGTCATTGTAAAAGCGCTATATAAATAAAGTTGATTGATTGATTGATTGATTGATTGAGCATACACGCAGGTTCGAAGAGTCGTTCTCGCTCCCTACAGTGTAATTCGGCTAGGTAGCTATACATCCGGGTTAAAATATCACTGTGAAAGTCATCATAGCTTGCGTATTATAGACCCAGCTCCCAACCCAACTTTGAGGATAGATTATCAGCGATATTTTTTTTACCGCCCGATAAGAGTCTCACGTTAACGCAGCACGTTAACGCCGAGAACGACCCACCACTAATATATAGTAAAGTGTACTTTGTTCCTCTGATCATTCCTGAATTTATCAGCATTACTCCAGTCTTCAGTGTCACATGATCCTTCACTAATCATTCTCATTTGAAGATTTGATATATATGCTCAACAAACATTTCTTATTATTGTGACCACAACTATAACAAACCACATGGGAGAAAACAAACCAAACCAATCCAAAACAAATAAAACCAAAACAAAACATCCAAACCTTATGTGAAACAAGCCAAACGTAAAAATAAGACCTCCTAAACAGTGGTACACCAGTAAATAAAACAGTAAAACTTTACAACAAAATAAAAAAAAAGAATAATTACAATAACAAACAACCAAAATCAAAATAACACGTCACAAACTGATCAAATAAGTGGGTTGTAATGCAATCGATTCTGTACGAACCTCTGTGCTCTCCGTTACTCTCAAGACTGAGCATTTTGAATGGTATGATAGGCCAGTCTCCATCTCTCAGTGAAATCTGATATAAAAGCATCACAACCCACTGTGATTTTATTCCTCAAATTTTTGTTCTTTGAATGGTTAATGTGAGAAGTATCCATGTGTCACCTCATGGAGCTCTGAAGAAAAAATAATAATAATTCTTGAGCATCCTAGGTCATCTGAAAGTACATTTTCTGCTGTTTACTGTTTACTATAACCTTTGATTGATGTGCTGATGCATGTTCAATAAACTCTTTTTGACTGGTCTCCTAAATGACACATTGCGATTAATAGGCCAACACAGCTAGAAATATAGGAACTAAATAATGGAGTAAAGCTGCAATCACATTTTGTGGTGACTTTTTCTGACTTTTTTAGAATCAGCGTCTGAAGATTAGAGGAAAGAGATAAGCCAGAGCTCAGTGGCATGATATACTCTTTTAGAAGCATGAAAATGAGCATGACAGCAGAGCCAATGGAACTAAGATATCTGAGAGAGAGACTGACAGATGAAGAGAATTGTGGATAGAAAGACAAACAGAGAAAGAGAGACAGAAGAGGCATTCATATTTGCAATATAGATCAAAGCTCTGCTGTCCTGCTTGAGCGGTCAGGGTATATTCTGGCAAACCGTTTGCCATTAGCGCCTAGCAATAGGCAAAGCAAACTGTTGTACACGCCATATATGAACACTTGATGGATAACTTGCCAAGCAAATCATTTGTTTACCTTTACCCAGCGCGACATTGATGAAGAAGGAATTAAGTATAAGAGAATGATGCAGCAGGAGGCGGGTCAACAATTAACAATTTCAAAGTTAAAGTTCGTAACTCAGCACTTGTATATCCTTTATGCCACCAGAGAGCATGTAAACTGTACATCTGGTATACGACCATACGTTCTGATATGTATATATATATATATATATATATATATATATATATATATATATATATATATATATATATATATATATATATATATATATAAAATGTTCTTTCTGTTCTCTTGTGTCGTACATGTATGCATATATAGCTACCCCGAGCTCCTCAAAACCACAACAAATTGCTTTGTGTATTTGCAAAGAGCCAAAGACTTGGCGAATAAAGCTCATACCCCACCCCCATTTACATTTACATTTTTTGTTTTAAGTTTAGCATGTAGGTGATGCATGCAGCATCATCAGCCAATGTATTATTAAGTGAGAGTATTAATTAAAATAATAAATAATATTGAAGAACTATTCTGTGTACTCCATTTATGCCCATTTTTAAATACCCATACATTAATTGGAGATATGTAATAACAGCAATTAATAAAATAAAATTTGCAGAAAATTCCAATAATAAACTTTGTCTTCTGTGCCAGTTCTTGGCATTTTTCTCAAATAAAATCCAAAAAACAATAATGTGTCTACAAATCCCTCATTAACAAAAACCTATTCAGCATAATACAATGTCAGTTTTGTTAATTTATAAAATTTGCATGTCTCTGGAAAATAATAATCTGTTTCTAATAACTTAATCTCACAAATGCTTATATTCAGATAAAATTACAAAATTAAAAAGAGCGATCTAGCGGCGAGGTTGTGAATTGCAACTGCCCTCCGCTCACCCCTCTTTTTCGAAGCACAGAGAAGCTACGGTGGCCAACACAGGACAAATATGTGGTCGTCTGAGAGAAGCTAGCGGGGACCTGTGATGTATAAAGATAGAAATGGCTCATTCTAAGATTTTTTTTTTTTTTCTCTCTCGCTTTGATACTATTTTCACAAGCAAAGTATACATTTTCAAAACTCATATCAACTAATATCAAAACAGATCATCATAAGTGCACTTTTTTTAAAAACATTTCAGAATATTTTCAATTGTGTTAGTACAATACTCAAAACCACAAAGTATCCTTTTCACTACACAAAATCAGTGTTCCATCTTTATAAATGTTTCATTCACAGTAACTGCCTTTCATAAAGCTCTTACTGTCACAGATCAGATCAGATTCAGATCAGATCAGATCAGATTCAGATTCAGATTTACTTTATTTGGCACACAACCAGATACACAAGTGCAACAGTAGGTGCAATGCTTTCTTAGGTGCTATTCCAAGCAACATAGTAACATGACACAAGACATATGACAACAAAAACACAACTGTATACACAAGTGCAACAGTAGGTATTCTTACTCCGTTCCAACAGCAAAGTGACAAGACATGGGACATACGATGACCAAGACAACATAATCAGCTAAGGGGTTCACACCAAGGCAGCCTTCAATTGCGGCGCCATCTTTGAACCAGAATATAGAAAGCAGATTCACAAGCATACATATGCAACAAAACATAACATAGCATGAAACAGTACACGTGGTCACGTGCTGGGATTTTGTGTGGGAGTATGAAGGAGAGAAGAGAGAGAGATTGTGAGAGGCGGATGGAGGGGGCTGGGATGGGGAGGGTTATGTATGGTGTGAAGAGTCAGTGATGTGTGGTGTGAGTGTGAGAATGTCAGCCAAAACTTCAGATGTTTTCAGAGTTCAGTTCAATGGCTTGTCCTTGAAGAGAGATAAGGCAGTGCACAGGAGTGATAGCAAGAAACCGTCTGACAGGCTGACCTCCCAACCGAGAGAGCTAGAAGGGGAGAAGTTACTTTTTAATTTGTATTAATCCATTTTTCTGATCTTGGTAATTTGTCCGGATCATAATTAATCAAACCATTCTGATCCTCAGCGTTCTTCTTGGCGAACCGGTTCATGCAGTGACTTAGACATTTCATCCAGTTTCGCAGTCAGACCGGTCAGAGTCCGAAAGTTCACCAGCCTGACCCCGATGGAGCCCACTCTTGCCTGCGCATCCGCAGTCCTGACTGAGATGTTACGGTTCAGTTCATCAATCATTATCACTCTCTGATCTAATACCTTCAGTCGGTCACACACATCCCGAAGTGCCGTTAATTTCCGCGAGACAGCGGCTGGGTGAATTTACTGGCAGCTGTCTTACCAATCTTCCGATAGGTCAGGGCAATCCCAAGGCCGAGGAATAGGGACCCCACTATCACAATTCCAATTATGAATAAATCTTCCACGTCCTCCACGGACAGAGCTTCTAGACACACGGTTTGCCAGGTGTTCCAGGCGCCCATCGTGTAGCCCGCAGCGAAGGTCCCGTCCGGGCAGGTGGGTTCTCCCGGAGCACCCTTTCTTAGTGAAAAAATCTTGTCAATCGCGCTGAGGGACCAGTTAATCAATTCCATTTCAGTATTCTCAGGAGCCCAGCCAAGCAGGAGTTTGGAAAAAAAGACCAAAGGACAAAGCGCAAGAGCAAGAGCGGAGCAGAGAGAAACACGTCTGCCCTCTATGAGTACAGGAAGTTCAGATCACACTTCTGATCTGCATCTCTTCTCGTTCTGTTAAATACATTTGTCTGTTATTTAATCTGACTGATCTTAATGGTTACTCAATGAATCATTTGGTACACCAATAGATTTCTAGCTATTGATAATATAGACTAATGAAATGCATATGAAATGAATAATTTTTACATTATAAATGCAAATGGTAAACTCCACAAAATCTAAAAATGTAGAAATGTTTCTGTGATGGGTAGGTTTAGAGTAAGGGAAAATCATAGAGCTTTTACTGTATAAAAATTAAAAACCATAATGTCTATGGTGTGTGTGTGTGTGTGTGTGTGTGGACTGGTAATCCCTACGGTATGGGGACAAAATGTCCCCACAAAGATGGCAATATCCAAATTTTTGTCCTTGTGGGGACATTTTTTTGGTCCCCATGAGGAAAACATCTTATAAATCACACTAAGTGATGTTTTTGATGAAGTAAAAATGCAGCATGTCTCCTGTGATGGGTAGGTTTAGGGGCAGGGGCAGTGTAGGGGGATAGAAAATACGGTTTGTACAGTATAAAATGCATTACGCCTATGGAATGTCCCCACAAAACATGGAAACACAACATGTGTGTGTGTGTGTGTGTGTGTGTGTGTGTGTGTGTGTGTGTGTCTGTGTGTGGGTCTAATTAATAAACTGAATTAACCATATAGACTAAATTACTGATATGAAAGCCTAGCGCAAGGTTCTGCCAGGAAGATTCAATATTACGTCACCAATCGCATTCAGACCTAACCAATCATGTCCTAATTCACAGAGTATAAAAGATGGTCACTTACACATGTCTGAGTTTGCAGATGCTGACCCCGACCTTAAAGAGCACCTATCATGGAATTTTGAAATTTACTTTTCATGTAGTGTGTAACATAGATCTAAGTGAACAAAAACATCCTGCAAAGTTTGAAATATGACAGTGCACCGTATATAAAGTTGTTGTCTTTCAAAAGTAAGAGTTGACTCTGAGTCATTTTTATGAATCGTTAGAAGACCGAAGCTTTTTCTCTGACTAGATGACGTCAACTTGTCAAGTTATTTGAATACGATACGCCCACTTATTGCGCTCCAAGACGCCAGTGAAAATTAGAAAACATCATGGCGACGAGACGCTGTGTTCTCAAGTGCGACTCAAAAGCAAACTTTTTTCATCTGAGCATTTGAAGACTAAGTGGCTACAATTCATATTTACAACTGTACCACAGGAGTATAGTCCGAGCCTTGTGCTTTGTTCACGCCATTTTGAAGACGATTGCTTTACCAACTTTACTAATTAAACTTGGATTCGCGAGCCGGCTGATATTGAAGGAAGGTTCAGTTCCAAGTGTATTTGCATCAGCTTCCTCCTCCGTATCACAAACTGTAAGTGTTATTAATAATTGTTGCTTTTATGGTATAACCATTTATGGTGATGGATGTTCCGTTTCCAAAAATATCTGAACAGACTATACCAATCACAACTGACTGGGTCATCGGACCAATCACAGCAGATTAGCGTCACGTAAAGGCGGGGTTTTGAAAAGTGAATCACTAAACGAATCATTTGAGAATCGCTGTCAAAACAGGTAAAAATAAATGCATATTATAAGAAAACTAAAGTCTTTTTTTGTCATTGCATGCATGCAAAACTGTTGTTGGGGACTTCTAAAACAATATTTGGAACATTTTAAATGCCATAATAGGTGCTCTTTAAGTTGACAATCCGTATGTCCGTATGGTCGATCGATGATCCTACTATAAAGTTAATAATGTGCAATATAGTGCTGTTTTAAGTCCATGTCAGACTATCATGCTGTTCATTGGTCTGTCGCGGCAACAGACGCGAGTTTCTTCACTTCAGATTCAGAACAATCACTTTCATGGAGGACCGGGCATGTTATCAGACACGGCTGCGACCGTCACCACTATCTGGCATCACTACATCAGCATTCATCTCGGTGATACGTATATGATTATGCATTTCCGATGTCGATCGGGTTTAGTATTTTACTTTCTCAATTTTGTCGCAAGCATATCTGTAGAGCAGACGCATTCATTGTATGAAACGCGCACCTGCTTGTGCAACGTCGTCGCTCGTTGTTCCTGTCGTATATCCATCGTGGCTCGTAAATTCGCATGACACATGGTTACCGTTAATGATAGTATTTCGTTTTAGAAACGCTGAACTGAACATACAGCACAACGATAGCTTCTATCTTTCCCCCCACGAATGCAATGAAACAGCATGGGCTTAACATGCACCCATTTAATGTAGCTTCATGATTAATTGAAGTTAAGCGGAATCGTGAATTGGCTCAGTGTTATGAGATCGCCAAGTTAATTAAATATGTTAATATGCTCCGCATAGTTTTTAAGTACACCACTGACATCAGTGCATTGATCTGTTCTCATTAAATGCTGGATTCTTCTTTGCAAACGCATGAGTTTGTCACATACAACATGCAATTTGAACTGACACAACAGTTTCAAGCATAGAAGTGTTTTGGGCCAGTCATCCAGTAGATTAAACATTCTCCCAAACTTCTGGGCCACCCAACATTGGTCCTTCTGTGCTAGGACGCCATGGCTACATTTATGAATAAAACAAATGTGTATCTCGCTTATACCTACAGCATCATGTCGGGTAAGGTTTGCATATCAAAATAAGGTTGACTCGATATTCAATAGTAGCACTAATTTAATTCTGTATCAATCCGGCCTGTTTACATACGTTGCGGTAACTTACAGCAACTAAAATTGCAGCACAGGAACATAATTATTCAAATCTTTTACGTTTAAGCGAGCACAGTGCGCTCCCTTTATAAATGCAAAAAACTGTAAAATGCTTCAGTTCAGCTAAACTCTACTATACTAGCGGAAACTGTTTGGTTAATCTGACTACACTGAATCATAAATCTATTGCATGTTCTGCTCTTGTTGGTCAAACGTATTTACTAAGAAGGCTCATACCAGTGAATAAGCTAAACCACTCAATCTTGATTCTTTGTGTTCTGTGTTATGTTTACTCCTCCAATTAGTCTTGAATTGCATTCAAGCGCTAACAGACATGTCTGCAACACTGCAACTTGCATCATTAAACGCAACATTTGTCAATCTATCAAGACTTGTGCAAAATACAGGAGAGTAAATATAACTTTGACTATTTGACACTGTCTGCACATGCGTATCGGTCCTTGCTGCACCGCAAATGACGAGCTCTCTTGCAGTGAGCTTTTCCTCTTCACTAAGCTGGCACATCCAGTGTGGTTTATAATCATCGGGATTCGTTGCATTTCAGTCTGTGCTTATATGATCTGATGTCACACTTTAGGAACTCTGCTGGATTAATATCTGACTGTATGATAATCAGTTTACGTCAACCCATTCACATTTAGTTCATTTTCAGGTTATAATTCTACCATGGCTGTTGCTGAGCATGTCAAACTTACTATCAAAGACAAAATATTTTAGCCTAGGGCCAAAGAATTTTAGGCTTGCGATACTTGTCTCAGACTGCCAAACGTGGCCAAAATCGTACAGGATGAACTTTTTTCATAGGTTCGGTTGCTTTGCAGGGTTCTATAGCCAGCTATGGTTTATTAGCTATTAAAGCAGCGTCTTCTAAAAAAATTTTACACTTCCGCAAGGGCATAGTCCAAGGCTTTCAATTATATACATCTGTTAAGTATTTGTCATGCTGCTTTATTTTCTTCTGGGGGTTCTATTGACAGGTTCTGATGGTTAGATGATGTTCTATCTAGCTATGAGCAGGAGTCACGCCCAATGGTTTCGAATCCTCTAATTGCAGATGCAAACTGCGGTTCTCCAACTCATCTATGCATAGGACATTCTTTGGATTGGTGCTGCCGCGAACACTGCTCAATGTGTGGAGTCGGCATCCTTCATCAAGGCTTTCAAACGACTTGCCCCTCACCCTTCCCTCCACTAGCAGAAACAATGTTAAATTAGACGATCTGCTTAAATCAGCTAAAAAACTACATATCCACACTTAAAGCTTGTACTTCTGCTTGGTCTGCTTTTAATGTTTCGCTTTTCCTTTCAGATTCCTCTTTGTCCTATCCTGATCACGACAGGTATGTTCCTTTCTCGTCTACAGTCACGAAAAATTCTTAAAGGCTTGGCTAAATCATCCATCGTAACGCCAGACAAACGTCTGCCAATCATATGGCTTTATTGCATAGATTAATTTTTGCCGTTCGTAATGGCTGCATTTCTCCCTACATCAACATTGTTAGAAGCTGTGTTTTTATCAGCTTTTTTTTGTTTTATGCGTCCAGGCGAATTCACTTCGGGAACCAAACAATTCGATCCTACTCGCGGTCTTTCCTTTTCTGATCTTCATTTCTCACCCCAATTGTTTACTTTTTTCCTTAACCATTCTAAGAATGACTCACAAGGTTCTGGTTTCACACTAACAATCTCTAAAATGAATAGCAATTTCTGTCCCTTCACATCCATGATTAAATATAATGTTTGTTCTAAGACTTCAAACCTCTCCCCCCTATTTATCTTACCCAACGGAGCACCTCATTCTAAGGCCCGGTTTCAGAACCACTTTCGTCTGTCCTTAAAAGCTGCAGTCTGTCCCCCTCCCTCTATACAAGACATTCTTTTAGGATTGGGGCAGTCACCACAGCTGCAGAACGCGGAATTCCGACACCAACAATCAAGCTACTAGGGACATGGTCTTCTTCGGCTTTCGACTTCTTTCGGCTCATCTAATCTGTTTGTAATTCTTAAAAACATTTGTAAATATATATATATATATATATATATATATATATATATATATATATATATATATATATATAAGCAATTCACGCATACTTTATGTGAGGCCATATTATTAGGCTCTGTCGCTATGTGGCTGATCACGGCCTTGTTTATGGCCGTAAAGGTTTTCGTGTTCATGTGGCTGATCACGGCCGTGCGTACGTCTGTTCGTGTGTCTATGACATAACTCAGAGTGACTGAACGAAAGGGAACGTCTCGGTTACATATGTAACCCTCATGATGTCCCTCTGAGGCAGCATTGAAACATTGGCAGCATTGAAACATTGGCAGCATACTTTCTTATATACCCCCAAGGTGGGGCGGAGTTACGCTATGCAAATTCTGCAGGCCCATGGCATTTCATCGCCATTGGGGGTTTCTAAGATCTCGAAGATGATAGGCTTCTAAGCAAAACCCCATTAGTCAGTCACTGACATAACGTCTTCGAGACAAAACGTCTCGGTTATTGATGTAACCCTCGTTCCCTGAGGAGGGAACGGAGACGTAATGTTAGTGACTAACGAATGGGGGTTTCGCTTAGAAGCCTATCATCTTCGAGCTTAGAGAAAACGCCCAATGACGTGCCAATGCCATGGGGCATGCGGAATTTGCATACATAACTCCGCCTCACCGCGTGAGTATATAAGGAGTACGTGGCAATATCGCATTATGTTACCTGCTTGAGGAGACAAGACTGAACTCTTGCGTTCCAGGTAGCACAGCTGATGTGGCAAAGGGACGTTACGTCTCCGTTCCCTCCTCAGGGAACGAGGGTTACATCCGTAACCGAGACGTTCCCTCTTTCGTTCAGTCACTACGACGTAACGTTAGTGACTAACGAATGGGGGTCCAATATAATCCCGCCACTCAGCTGTCTTCCAGTGCCCTGCGTCAGTGTGAGTACCCTGACGTAAGACTAGTACGAACGAAGGACTCCCCCTTATCACAGGAATACCAAGGTACACTGGGAAGCATATTCCAGTGAGGAAATGCCAAGATTCCTACCAGTAGGGAGGACTTAAGAGTACACATATGACCCGCCCGGGCTGCATATGGGAAAACTCTAGGGTACCAGCCGAAGGTGGATTTTTAACCCTATGGGTGGCAGGGACGCCAAGGGAAGAAACCCGCTCACACGTGTAATACACGAGTACAAGTCGGACACTGGCTCCACTCGGAGATTGTAGAATCTGGCGAATGTGTTAGGTGTCGCCCAACCTGCAGCTCTGAAGATGTCTGTTAGTGAGGCGCCATGCGCTAAAGCCCAAGAGGAGGCGACACTCCGAGTGGAGTGAGCCCGAACCCCAAGGGGACATGGTCAACCTTGCTGCTGGTAACTCAAAACAATGGTGTCCACTATCCAGTGAGACAGCCTTTGCTTTGAGAGAGCACTTCCCTTCCGCTCTCCACCGTAACAGACAAAGAGCTGGTCTGAGGTCCTGAACACTGCGTCATGTCTACGTAGGCGCGGAGCGCGCGTACTGGACAGAGAAGTGCCAAGGCTGGGTCTGCCCCCTCCACGGGCAGCGCTTGCAGGTTCACCACCTGGTCTTTAAACCAGGTGGGAACCTTGGGCACATATCCAGGCTTCGTCAACCGAAAATGCAGGTCCCCGACCCTTTTGACGGAGGCCAATGCGGTCAGCAGAGCCGTCTTCATCGACAGGAACTT
Source organism: Gobiocypris rarus (assembly GCA_023029165.1). Lineage (NCBI taxonomy): Eukaryota > Metazoa > Chordata > Actinopteri > Cypriniformes > Gobionidae > Gobiocypris > Gobiocypris rarus. The sequence goes on along the minus strand of CM040919.1, from coordinate 22,236,895 downwards.
AATATCAACCGCCCGCAAAGGCACAAAGGGAGGCCTCTGCAGAGCACTTAAAACTACTGAGAGGTCCCAAGAGGGTACGAGAGGAGAGCGAGGAGGATTCAGTCTCCTGCTGACTTACCTTATTGTTCTCCAAGAGATTGTGGTGGGCAGATATTGTGGCCACATAAACTTTGAGGGTGGAGGGAGACAGCCTTCGCTCCAACCCCTCTTGGAGGAACAAGAGCACGGACCCAATCGGGCATTTCCAGGGGTCTTCTTGGCGGGAAGAGCACCAGGTGACGAAGAGGTTCCACTTCAACGCATAGGCATGCTGAGTGGACTCTGCCCTAGCGGAAGTGATGGTGGCGACCACCGTAGGTGGCAGGCCACTCAAACCTGCCGCATCCCATCCAGGAGCCACACGTGGAGGCTCCACAGATCGGGACACGGGCGCCAAAGGGTGCCCCGTCTCTGAGTGAGGACTAGGAATAGGCCAGGGAGGGGCTGTCGCAAGGAGTAAGAGTTCGGGGAACCCGTTCCGGCCCTGCCAGTACGGGGCGACCAAAAGGACCTGCTCCTTGTCCTCCCTGATCTTGCACAAGAGTTGTGCGAGTAGGCTCACAGGGGGAAACGCATACTTGCGTAGGCCCCACGGCCAGCTGTGCGCCAGTGCATCCGTGCCGAGTGTGCCCTCGGTCAGGGAATAGAACAGGCTGCAGTGGGAAGAGTCGTGGGAGGCAACAGATCTACCTGCGCGTCCCTGAACTGTTCCCAAGTCAGCTGGACCGTCTGGGGATGGAGTCTCCATTCTCCTGGGACATATTCAAGCTCTATGAAGTCAATTATATCAGGGTTTGCTATTGCTGTAATCTCATGTTAGCCTGGTTCTACCAGACTCTCGTACATTTCATTTGCACAGAGAGTCTGGCCACTCTCCATTAACAAGTGTTAACTTCCTTAAAGGCGGGTACTCTGTTGAAGTTTAAAACTATTGGACATGCCCTGAGCCACTCTAGGTCTGCCATAAACAATCGCTAATGTTTGGTCGTGACGCATTTCACCTCAAACTAGCGCATGACATCAACGTCATTGTTCTCAGCCACTCCCTCTGTTCGCTAATTGGACAGGTTATAATTTGACCGGAGAAAACCAGAGAATATACCGCAATCCCAGACAGAGTAATGAAGGAAAATGAAAATTGAGCGGAAGTACGTAGGAGGGCGGAACCAGGTTGTGACAGATTGTAAAAAAAAAGAAAAAAAGAACGCAGCACGTGATACGCGTGGTGGGAGCGGCGGCACTGATTACAGCAAGGCATCACCAGTGAAGACGAAGGGCTGCAAGCATTTAACAAAGGCAGGGCTGGAGGACTGCCTGCACTTTGTGGTGAGGGTGATAGAGGTAATCTTGAAGTGATCAATTACGGCAACTCCACTTCCCAACAAGCCAACGAAACGTTCTCAGTGCTGTCTTGAAACAGCAATGATTCAGAACAGACATATCACAGTCCATACTGTTCTTAATGCTGTCTTGAAAAAGCAATGATTCAGAACAAACAGATAGATCACAATCAATACCAGTCAACGAAGATGTTGAAACAGCGCTGATTCAGAACAGACAGAAAACGAAGTGTTTGCGGTTGAGAGGAGTGGTGAGCTGGATTCTAGGTCTAGCTGTGTCCTGGATCGGGGACAGAATCTCTCCACGTTGTCGTAGGGGCAGGTGACGGCAAAACGGTAGAAATGTTCTGTGACGTGTAAAAGGTTGTGGCTACCCTGGGCCACTGCTGCAAACTTAGCAGCATAATCCATTTCTAGGTTTGGTCTTCTGTCATCAAGGGTAGCAATGTTGCTGGCAAACACACAACAATGAAGATAATAAAGTTCAAATTCAGAGTTTAACCCTTTATGGTACAAAGTTGCCATATGGCAATAATTCATTTCTACTAATTTCCTTATTATTCAAAAAAAAAAAATGGTAACACTTTACAATAAGGTTGTATTAGTTAATGCATTAGTTAACATTAACTAATGATGAACTGCACTTATAAAGCATTAATTTATCTTTGTTAATGTTAATTTCAACATTTACTAATGCATTAATAAAATCTTGTTGACATTAGTTAATGCACTGTGAACTAATATGAACAGCTGTATTTTTATTAACTAACATTAACAAAGATTAACTAATGCTGAACAGAGGTGTTGTTCATGGTTAGTTTATGTTAACTAATGCGTTAACTAATGTTAACTAATACAACCTTATTGTAAAGTGTTACTAAAAAAATATATATATATATATATATTGCACTATAGGAATTAAAAGGGCAGGCCTTAAGGTTGCCAAAGTCTTTGTTGTTTTTAAAGGGGTGATGAATTGAGAAACCAACTTTTCCTTGAGCCTTTGATATATCAAAGTTCATCATGATATAAGAATATTCTGTACGTTTCAGAGCTGAAAACGTCCTTGTTAGTCAAAGAAAAACTTTTATTGACACCAGGTCCAGAAAACGAGAGCTGGAATCCAATGGCTGAATATGTAAAAGAAACTCAACTGATGAATATGTATGCATGCTTCTGAAACCCCGCCCACAGTGCCAGGTTGTGGAAGAACACAGTCACTGCATAAGCTTCCTTCGGATGCTACTATTAGGAATGAGTGGTTGAACTTTATTTTTAATGAAGTTCCAGCTCACGTGGGGAAGACATGTACGTGTGTTCACTTTATTTCACTGCGGAATCGTTTGTAAACATCTCCCTGCGAGATGGAGGTGAACTCTGCAGAACAACAGGTGGTAGCCTTTCTCCAGTCTAGAGGGATTACGCTGGATATGGACAACATCAAGGCGTCACCCTCTCCCCAGGAGAAAGATCAATGACACGTCAGCAGTGATATTGAGGTTTTTGAACAGAAAAAAGATGATCACACTGCTTAAACAAGGAAGGAAATTGAATGGCACTAATGCATTCATGAATGATCACCTAACCAAGAGGAATGCGGATATAGCCAGAAAAGCTTGGTACCTGAGGAAGCAAAAAATTCAAAACAATTGGGTTACTAACTGCAAAATATACATCAAACTTAATGGAACACCAGAAGAAGCCAAGGTTTTGGTGATTAGAAGCATGGAGGAAATGGACAAATATGACTGAGTACGTTACTGATCAATGAGGTAAAAATTATATGTACACTCTGTGGCAGGGTGAAGGATCACGCAACAATGAAATCGGTGCAAAACCCCCAGAGGGTGGATTTATTGGTGAAAATAGTGAACAAACGTTGAATTATAGTGGTGCAGGTGCGCTGTGTGTGTCCATCTTCCGGGTTCCCTGGTGCTAGCGGTGACGTCTGTGTGAAACAAGCGTTAGCGTAGTGCTGCATGGAGATCGTGCTCAGACCGGCGTTCCGGTGTGATGGCTCTTATGGGATGTGGTGATGGCCTGCAGCTGTGACGGTCCGACCTGTGCTGATTGTGTGCAGGTGTTTTGAGTTTGTTGCCAGGGCGACGCTGATGAGTGCTCGGCAGACTTGTCACAACTCATACAAAATGACATCCAATCACATTTCAATTACATCAAGAGACATTATGGACATAAGGCTACAACAAAGGATTCTGGACCATGAACACTTGGAATTGAAATCATTTGACTACACTGAGCAAAATGACTTGGAAGATGAGATAGACCCTGATATCAGGTTTTTCTCATCTATCAATATTAGTTGCAACTATTTTACTGAAGACAACTATAACAACAGTGTCAACTCAGAAGGGAATTTGTCAATCATGTACTTCAACAGCAGAAACATGTATACAAACTTCAATACCATTAGAGATTATTTACAACAGTGTATACATCCATTCAGCATTATAGCAAAAACATGGTTCAATTAGAATAAAGTAATTGATTTTGATTTAGAAGGTTATGACCTCAATTATATGAACAGTGTAAACAAAATAGGTGGGGGAGTTGCAAATTTTAAGTATGAACTAATTGACAAAATGACATTAACAATAAATGATTTACTAGAATGTATATCGATTGAAATTCCTAATGAAAAAAAAAAAAAGATTATAAGTTGTATATATAGGTCACCGAGGTCAAGTATAGAGTCATTTAATGACCGGATGGAAAAAAATGTTTTAAAGGACACTCGGTCCGGCAATGAGATACTCAAATGATACTCGAAGTTTACTCAAAGATTCCTTATTTATTTCAATACATTTAAAGTATGCCCCCTTTGTATGGATAGAAAATTGTTATTTTAGGACCAGGACAGGACTTGAAAACAGGACATGTCCTGGAAAAACAGGACGTTTGGTCACCCTAGCAACACCTGCGCTGTGCAAGTGAATTGGTGGGTGCAGCAGAGAGTAGCTGTTTGGATCTGCAGAAGATTCACGGGTTTGAGACGAATAATCATGCTGAAACCCTTTTCTCTTTGATAAGCCCCTGGGCTCTATTCTTCTGATCCCACCTTTCAAAGGATCATTAATATATTAAAAGCTGGGCAGAGTTATTTCCTCCAAGGGTGCACTGCTCCCAGCACTCCCAAATCAGCAGTGGACTCGTAAGTCCAGACGTATTGAAGAAGAAGCATCATAAAGAGACAGGTCTCAATTGTAGCTTGGGCAGCTCTGTTATACGTATTTCTCAGGTTTTGAAAGCTGAAGACCTTTCCAGAAGAGGAAAAGGAACAATGAGCCTTCAGATCAGGTAGAATCAGTGATGCAATACCATTCAGCCACAGTGAAATGTTTTGACAGCTTTGTCTTTTACAGTGGGGCTGGGTGGTAAGTGCAAAAGTTGGAAATATGTCAGAGATTTTGCTGTGCCATTCATACAGTGGTATATTCATTTGCATAGCTATCTATAGGCAGAACTGCTTTATTTTAGTTGCCCATGAGCATGTGACAATATGCAGTAAGGTGAAAATACAGAGCAGAAAGTGTCTCAAACAGGTCACGACAAACAGGGGTGAATTTAGGGGTTTGGGGGCCCTAAGCAAATTCCAAGTATGGGGCACCACCACACCAACTATGTGATCTTTTACTTTGTAATTACTTATTGCTGTCTATTACTTATTACTTATTTGCTGTCTCTCTCTCTCTCTCTCTCTCTCTCTCTCTCTCTCTCTCTCTCTCTCTCTCTCTCTCTCTCTCTCTCTCTCTCTCTCTCTCTCTCTCTCAACTTTTCTGTGGGATAGTGTAGCTAAATCAAGTAATTTGTCAACCTGATGTTGTTCTAAAGTCGTATTACCTTATTTTTTCGTATAACAAGAAATAAATAATGCGTGGACTTGTCCATTTAATCACAGTGAATTGTGACCTTCTTCAATTGGTAAAAAAAATATTGAATTGAAATTTTTTTATTGGATTTAAACATGTCATAAAATAATCCATGCAAAAGTTTGCAGAAAAACAAGATGCAAATTTAATCTATTATTAGATTGTTATTACTACTATTATCTTCGGACACTGTACTCCTGTGTACATTCATGCAAAAGCACACAAGCAAATCATTTTGAGAAATAAAAACAAATAAAATAAAGACACAAAACACAAGGACTATAAACCTTAAAAGTATGTGTATACTTTCTTCTCTGAGGTGAATACACTGCAAAAAATGCTTCTTACTTAGTAATTGTTTCTTGTTTCCAGTCCAAATATCTAAAAATTCTTAAATAAAGATGCATTTACTGGAAAAGTAAAATTACATGAGATATTTTTTCTTGTTTTCTGGGGAAAAATATCAAAATGACTTTAGTTTTTGAGGTGTCTGTGGCCTCTTTCAGCAGGATAATGCACCCTGCCATAAAGCAAAAATGGTTCAGAAATGGTTTGGGGAGCACAACAATAAATTTGAGGAGTTGACTTGGCCTCCAAATTCCCAAGATCTAAATCAATTGAGCATCTGTGGGATGTGCTAAAGAAACAAGTTCGATCCATGGAGGCCCGACAACGCAATTTAGAGGACTTAAAGGATCTGCTGCTAAAATCTTGGTGCCAGATACCACAGCACACCTTCAGGGCAGCAAAAGGGGGACCAACACAATATTAGTCATAATGCATGTCAAACTGTCAGCCTCCTATATTGGATTCGACAGGAATGGTGCAACAAACTTATGTGAGTTAAATGTCTTTTTTATATGTAATGGTCGGCAGGCCTATGAATCTCAAATAGTGAAATAATATTCCCAGTGGCGCAAAAGTGGGTATGCGCTATATGCGGCGCATAGGGGCGCAGCACCTTGGGGGCGCCAAAGCGATGGTATAATTTTTTTTTTTTTTTTTAATTCTCTAAATGTAGATGCTGTTGTGCGTTTCTAAATCATTTCTGTATTTCCTCAATATTATATAACATTTTAGAGAACTAACAGGCTAGAGTAGGCGCCCTCATAAGATTCCATAAAATAATTTGGGATAATAATGGAATATCGCGAGTGGGCGCGGCACCCCGTGAGCGCGCTGAGCGAGCAGGAGTACAGTTGTCATAGTACTATACGCAAAGTTGTTGAAAGATGGATAAAGCAAAAAAGCTGTCGGGGGCTAAAAATAGAAAAGAAAGAGGGAAAAGGAGATGGCATGTCAAGGGATACGACAGCATCCCACTCCATCCATCCCATTTCACTATCAAGTGGATAGAGAAAGGCAACAGGTAGGATTTAAAGTGTGGCATCTGTGCTTGGAGGCTTGCACATATTCATGTTAACAGACCAGCTAGCGTTTGCTAACACTAGGAATGTAGCAGCCAAATGGGGGATTAAATTAAGGCTAGTTTATATGCAAAACGAGGTTGCTGAGCTGAAAACTGGAAAATATAAGGTAGCAGGCCATGTACAATAAATTACATAAATTTGGAAAACAACTAATGCAAAATAATAACTGGTAAATATAAGGAAGCATGCACAATAAATGACTAGAAGCTGGAAAACATAACTTATGCAATATGTCTGGTTTACCATTGAATCATTAATAGATTTTGTTTTACCATTAGCTGCTGTTCATGTTAGCTGTGCTGTCAGACATGTAGGCTATAGTTACATCTACATCCGTTGGGTGACATGGAAGCTGTAATTACAGGGTCACATCTCTTTCTCTCTTTTTAAATGTCTGTTCTATATATATATATATATATATATATATATATATATATATATATATATATATATATATATATATATATATATATTTGTATTTATGTCTGTGTGTCTGCCATATTTGTACTTTTAAAATCCAAAATGTGAATGTCATTTCAACAGCAGCACAACCTTACTGCATAATAGTTGTCTTATCTGATGCCATCACTAGGCTGATTTAAGAATTGAATTTAGGCTGCTATATTTAACAGTGAGTTCATTTCATTCAGGTGTGAGGATGGTGGATCAGGAAAGACAGTGGAAGGAAACAGGTAGGTCTAACATTAGGTGGAAGTGTAGGGGACCACTTGATACCAACAGATTAATTTCTTAATATTCAATAATATTAATATTATTTCAGTATATATGCACATACTGTATAATTATGGTTGGGCTACAGGGGCTGAAATACGTTAAAATAAACCTTTATTATTTACATCCCATACATAATTATGTCCGGCTTTTTTTTTTGATTTGGGGGCGCCAAAATTGTTGCTGCATACCCCTCTGGCACTGGGTAGTTGCACCTGAATATTCCTTCCTTGATCTGAGCGCGCGTGTGTGCGGTTCGTGCTTATCGACCGATGTAATACAGAAATAATATTCCTTTCTTTATCTGGGCGTGCGCACGTGTGTGTGTGCGTGTGTGTGTGTGTGTGTGCGTCCGGTTCGTGCTTATCGACTGATCGGGAGGGCTATGTACTACATAAATAATATTCCAATAAATCTCAGGTGGATGAGAAATAAATCATTGTGTTTGTTTGATAAAGACGTTTACGAGCCCTGTGATCGAGAGAATCATTCCGGTTTCTGCTTTCAAAACGAAACCTCCATATTGTGAACTGAACTGACAGGGGAGCTGAAGCTCATTAAATATGCAAATCTTATCCAATCCTAGCCGTGGGCGTTTACTTCCAAGTCTCCAGTGGGACACGCCCATCAAAACCCAGCATTCAAGAGAAAGCCTCAAAACCAGTGTAAAAAATAGCCTATTACTTATTCATTATGATGTTTTTGAATGTAAAAACCACACGAACATCATTGGTTGACCTCAGACAACAGTATAAAAAAATTAAAAAAGCCAGTTCATGACCCCTTCAAAATTATATTGTTCAAAACTGATTAATGAATTCAAATTGATCTGAATCGCACACAAAATAATGTTTTCTGCTCTTAAACGATCATATAATGGATTATTATTTCACATCCAGAGATGAATAATCGGATGATGGAGAAGTTACTGAAGAGGAGTCAGTTTAGCTATGCTGCAGGTGCGCTGAGCTTGCTATTCTTGTACACTAGCATGATCAAAACATACAACGGGTGATCAAAGTTCAGAGACTGCCCATGATAAACAAAGGAAAAATTATTTCACTACTTACTAAGTTGCTGTCCTCTTCAGGGTAACGTTAGCTATTCCCCATGTGTAATGATGCAGCTTATAAATTCTAGTTTTCATATTCAGTTCAGACCTTTATTTTGAAATAGCGATGAACACAGAACAAACAAACAAAAATTAAGATGCTAAGAGTTTAAATTGTAACATCCAGTCAGTTTTTCGAGTTAAAAGTTCTGGAAATAAAGGAAAGGAAAAAAATATAGATTTGCCATTTTTGATGCAGCAGTGAGCTATAAATATTATTTATAGCTCACTGCTGCATCAAAAATGGCAAATCTATATTTGTTACAGTAGTCAAGCCTTGTAGTTACAAAGGAGTGGATTACAGTTTCAAAATGTTGTCTTGACAGCAATAAATAATATTTATTAGAGGTTGAATTTAAAATCAAATACTGCCAAACTGCCTACTACTTCTGAATAGGATGTCTACTTAATGAAAATTATGGAAATATATGGTTCAGAACACGCAAACCATATGGAAATGGAGGCGCTCTTATATAGTCAGTAATGGAGCTTGGGTGTCATCTAGTAAAAAAGTTTGGTACTGTGCCCAAACAAAATCTTACTGAAAGCTAATTTTTTGATATATCAATCTAAAACTTGGAACACAACTTGTTCATATTTCTGGCTTTGATTTTCTTATAGTTTTAGAGTAAAGCATGCTTGGTAAAATACATATTATAAAATATTATTATAAAACATATATTTTTACATAAAAACTTTTATAGCTTTTTTTTCTATTTTACTTTCATAATGTATTTGACATCTACAATAATCTGCCAAGTGTCTTCTTTAAAACAAGACCAACCTTAGGTCGATATTCCAAAGCATTCTTGAGAACTTCTTTATGTGCAAGATTGATAATATTAGGAAAAAAATGATAACCATGCAGCCATCTACTACAGTATCACATCAGACAGTGCATTGTGGTGTCTCTGAGGAACAATTACACTCATTCACTGCTATAGAAGAAGAAGAATTGGCTAAAATCATTAACCCCCAGGAGTCGGCTGTCACACCGGCGTGATAGGCTAGTGTTTTTTCTTATCAGTGCCAAAGAGACTCAAATAACTCATGAATTAATTATCATTCAGGCAAGTGTTATAAGCCATTATAATCTGTTACGTTTCTATTATTTTTTGTGTACAGTCACAATAAAAACAAATTGTTGTGCTTTTTGCAAAATAAAGAAAACAAACATGATGCACAATCTTTAACCTCTCTGTCAAAGACGTCTTATCTGATTCTCTTCAGAAAATGTTCTCAGAAAATGTTCTGGAGCCATCTCTGGACGCTGGTCAGTGGCTGGAGCCCTCTCTGGACGCTGGTCAGTGGCTGGAGCCATCTCTGGATGCTGGTCATTGGCTGAAGCCATCTCTGGATGCTGGTCACGGGCTGGAGCCGTCACTGGACTATGGACGTGGACAGGAGACGTCACTGGACTCTGGATGTGGACACGGGCTGGAGACCAGTGTGCGGCCCAAACACACAAAATGGCAATTGCTGTGACGTGAAGAACAGAGGACAAGAGAGCAACCTCTGAGATGGACAGCGCAGGCACTGGAAGGCTTGAGAGCACAGAGTCCTGTGGGTTGGATGCCGCTTGCCCACACCGACGTCAGCGGTGTGTCCTGCAGGCTGGATTCCAGTCTCATTTGCATTGGGCCAACCTTACTGGATTCATGTGTGGTTGTTTTCATGACGACTCGGAATTCTGCCTTGGTGTCCATGGCAGCTGGAGACTCTGGCGCTGTGTCCATGGCAGCTGGAGACTCTGGCATGGCGACCATCTTGTCTGAAGACACTGATGTGGTAGCCATCTTGTCTGAAGACAGTGGTGTGGTGGCCATCTTGTTTGGAGACACCGGTGTGGCAGCCATCTGGTCCAAAAACACTAGCGTGGCAGCCACCTTGTGAGCAGGTTCAGGTGGAGAAACCACAGGACAGGAAGGTGCAGAAAACATGGGATTAGCGATCATCAGCACTGGACATGGTGAACATTGTGATGGTTCAAGCTCCGTGGCCCCCCATCCTCACTTCAATACAGTGCAGCCGTCCGGTCCCCTTTGCAGAAAAGCATCCCCAAAGAATGAGGTTTCCACCTCCATGCTTCATGGTTAGGATGGTGTTCTTGGGGTTGTGCTCATCCCTCTTCTTCCTCCAAACACGGCAAGTGGAGTTTAGACCAAAAAGTTATTGACAGACCACATGACTTTCTCCCATTCCTCCTCTGAATCATCCAGATGGTCATTGGCAAACTTTAGACGGGCCTGAAAATGCGCTGGCTTGAGCAGGGGACCTTGTGTGCAGGATTTGAATCCATGGTGGCGTAGTGTGTTTTCTTTGAGACTGTCGTCCCAGCTCTCTTCAGGTCATTGACCTGGTCCTGCCGTGTATTTCTGGGCTGATCCCTCACCTTCCTCATGATCATTGCCCCACGACGTGAGATCTTGCATGGTGCCCCAGACAGAGGGAAATTGACCATCATCTTGAACTTCTTCCATTTTCTATTAATTGCGCCAACAGTTGTTGCCTTCTCACCAAGCTGCTTGCCTATTGTCCGGTAGCCCATCCCAGCCTTGTGCAGGTCTACAATTTTATCCCTGATGTCCTTACACAGCTCTCTAGTCTTGGTCATTGTGCAGATGTTTGATTAAGTGTGCACGTTAAAAAAGAAAAAGTTGGTTCAACTCAAATTTTCAAGGCAACCGACTGCACATAATTTTTGAGTTCAACAGAACTTAATTTTCATAACTAAAAGTTCTGACAACTAAGATTTTTTTAATTCAAGTTATTGGAACTTTCAAGTCTGTAAAAGTTTACTATTTTGAGTTCAGATTACCATCCCCTGTAATAATTTATTATTTTAAATTCAGATTACCATCCCTTGTAATAATTTACTATTTTGAGTTTAAATTATTAAGGGAGAATGTGATGTCTTATTGAGTATGTGCACGAGTTTGTGTGTGCTTGCGTCTCACATGAATATGTGCGCGGAGTGTTTGTGTGTGTGTGTCTGTGTGTGTGCTTGCGTCTCATTGAGTATGTGCGCTCGCTTCTCATATGAATATGTGCACGGAGAGTTTGTGTGTGTGTGTTTGTGCTCGCGTCTCATTAAGTATGGGCGTGAGTTTGTGTGTGTGCTCGCGTCTCATAAGTATGCGCGTGTAGAGTTTGTGCGTGCGCGTGCTCACACGAGTATGTGCGCGGAGAGTTCCGCGCGTCTCATGTGTTCGTAGAGTTGTACATTTCAAATGTATTTGTTTGAGCACTGATGTTGACTCCTTAGGCAGGGCTTGACATTAAAGGTGTCATGAACTGGATTTGCTTATTTTTTATACTGTTGTCTGTGGTTAACTAATGACATTCGTGTGGTTTTTACATTCAAAAACATCATAATGAATAAGTAATAGGCTATTTTCTACACTGGTTTTGAGGCTTTCTCCTGAACACTGAGTTTTGATGGGCATGCTGCACTGGATTGTTGGAAGTAAATGCCCATGGCTAGGATTGGATAAAATGTGCATATTTAATGAGCTTCAGCTCTCCTGTCAGTTCAGTTCACATTAGGGAGGGATCGTTTTGAAAGCGGCAACCGGAATGATCACAGGGCTTGTAAACGTCTTTATCAAACAAACACAATTATTTATTTCTCATCCACCCGAGATTGATTGGAATATTATTTATTGGGCTTACGTTTTGGTAGCCCGTCTGGAAAACACATAGCCCCGGGACTACTATTACATATAAAAAAGACGTTTTACTCACATAATTTTGTTGCACCATTCCTGTCAAATTTAATATAGAAGGCACAACACTGTGTCTGCAAATCCAGCACCTGAGACTTGTTTACAAACGATTCCGCAGTGAAATTAAGTGAACACACGTACATGTCTTCCCCACGTGAGCTGGAACTTCATTAAAAAAGAAATCACACATTCCTAATATTAGTATCCGAAGGAAGCTTGCTTTCTGCTGGCTAGCGTGATTCGATGAGTCGGTGGGCGGGGCTACTGAATTACACATGCTTATTATTCTGTAGAGGTGGTGTTTTGCCACATGATGACTAACAAGGAAGTTTTCAGCGTTGAAACTTACAGGATATTCTTATATTACCATGACCTTTCATATATCAAAATCTCAAGGGAAAGTTGATTTCTCAATTCATCACCCCTTTAACTTTTTGAGGCACTTATCCTGTGGACAAATACATTTATGTTTCACTTGTCCATGCACAAAAGTCAATTGTCCAGGTAAAGAAAAAAAGCTTGCTTTGCTACAACATTGGCTAACTCAAATTCAGTTAGTTCTAACGTTACCTTGGTTGCAGCGCATGGTCACGAGCAGCAATGTGAACTATAACAACCGCCAGTGCTTCGGTTTCATGTCAATGAGCAAAGCAGACATGCATAAAAAAACAATCATTCATCGAGAATAACAAACATAATGGCATATGTGTAATATACAGTGGGGAGAACAATATTTGATACACTGCCGATTTTGCAGGTTTTCCTACTTACAAAGCATGTAGAGGTCTGTAATTTTTATCATAGGTACACTTCAACTGTGAGAGACAGAATAAAAAAAATCTGGCTCTCACAGACCTGTTCGTTTTTCTTTCAAAGCCCTCCAGTTCTCCACTCATTACCTGTATTAACTGCACCTGTTTGAACTTGTTACCTGTATAAAAGACACCTGCACTGTAAAAACGACAACTCAAAATTGTTCACCTTACTAAGATGTTTTGCATTCAATAAAATTGCTACTTGGAACTTGAACTATCTGTTGTCACTTGAACTCACTTTGAACTCACTTTCAGCCACTTGAACTCACTTTCAGATGTTTCTGAGGAAAAGTTACTCTTACTTTTAAAATTGAGTTGATTTTATTTTTTTATTTTAAGTTGAAGTTGACACCCAGTTACAGTGAGGTCAACTTATCTGCGCATGCTCATTTGAAATTTGTCATGGCAACCGGCTGCAACAAGGTTTCCAAGGATTTTCCCAAGAGCTCCCTTCAAAAGTTTGAACATTTGCGTCCGTCACGATGCCAGCGGTAACCATAGACTCACGTCTTTGTCGAAGAGAAACATTCCTCTTAATGGGTAAGCTAATCATATGAATATGTATATGCATTTGGTATTTGTATTTCATTTTATTGTGGGGAACAAAATCGGTAAATCATAACAAGGCGAGGCATTTATGGCAATACAAAATCCCCCTCTAGCTATTTTGAACAGCCAAGCTCAATATAATGATTGTCCACATATTATTTGTGTTGCCATTATGTTTGTTATTGGCATTGTTTGAGTGTGCGTTTATGTGTGTGTGTGTGTGTGTGAGAGAGAGAGTGATTGTGAGTGTTTGCCATATTGAAAATGTTGTACAGACTCACCACTTCATGTATGTGTATTGGCATTGTTTTGGATGTATTATTTTTTATTGGACAAGAGATAAAAAAAAAAAAACAAGCTCTGTATTCTTGTTTTTCCCATTCATTCCTATGGGTGCCCATTTTTGTCCACGAAGGATCCAATTAAGGACTTTTTCCCAACCAATTAACATTGTAGAATCAACACTTTTTTTTTTTTATGTTCAGGTGACAAACTTATAAAAAGTAGCCATGCCTTTTAAGGGAAGTATTTAAAGGGAAGTATTTAAAAAAAAAAAAAAAATATATATATATAATTATTTTTTTTTTTATGATTTTGCCAAGATTTGTCCCGAAGGTATAGTTAAATACAGGGACGTGCACAGAAATTCTGAGGGGCAGTTGCTCTGACCTAAAAAAAAGGGCACCAAACTCTTTGTATGGAATTGTCTCTCCCTCTCCTGAATCCGCCTCTTTTTATTTATCTTGGCTTCAAACAATACCCAAAAAAATAGTGATAGGATTTAGGCATTTAACCATTTTGAATAAAATAATTAATGTGATCCAACATGAAAAAATACTATAGTATATTATAGTAAAATTACTCTAGTAAATACTATAGTGTTTTTGAACCATACTATAGTAAATATACTACTGTAAATTAACAAAGTGTAGTAAATACTATAATATACTACAATTTAATGTAGTATCTTTACTATAGTTACTATGATACTGATAGTTTCTCACATTTCGTTTTAGCAAGAAGAATGAATGATGGAAGTAATGCATCCCACATGAAAAAATACTATAGTATATTATATTATAGTAAAATTACAGTAAATTTACTCTAGTAAATACTATAGTGTTTTTGAACCATACTATACTATAGTATGGTTCAAAAACACTATAGTATTTAATAGAGTAAATTTACTGTAATTTTACTATAATATAATATAATATAATATAATATAATATACTATAGTATTTTTTAATGTGGGATGCATTACTTCCATCATTCATTCTTCTTGCTAAAACGAAATGTGAGAAAATCAGCAGACATGTAGCTTAGTTTGCCTAATGCCTACCAAAAAAAAATAGTAGCCTAGGCTGCTTGTCTGCAAGCTATCTGTCTGATTATTTAGGCTAAACGTGGCCAACTCATCCTGGATTTATGAAGATTTTAATTCATTTCATAAAACTTGATGATGATCGTCCATTTGTTATACCTTTCCGACAACCGCGTCAATCTCCTTCTAGTGCCGCTCATGCAGGCTCAGCTAAGGTGCCGGTCGCGTGAACCGCTGCAGCCATGTTCACGCGACCGCCGAATATGGAAGTGAATGAGGCTTTGCAAATTTTTTTTTTTTTATCTAGGCCTACGTGAAATTCTGCATCTATTGAACATTTTTTTATTTTATTTTTTCCACCTCGGAAGGGCAACGTGAGTCGAGAAGGGCATATGGGCAGTTGCCCGGGCAACCTGAGCAACCCCCCTGTGCACGTCCTGGTTAAATACAAAAAGAATAAAAACATTTAGCTGTGGTATCGAAATCGGTACTGAATACTGAATAATTTTTATGGTATTGGTATCGTCTACTGGAAATTTGGTACCGTGGCATGCCTAACAGGTAATATCTGAAATTGCATAATATATCTGAAAATAACTTAAAGTCCACCCACGCTTTTTATGGAAGCCCATTTCTGCCACTAAATAAAAAAATAAAATGAGCAATTGCGACTTTTTATCTCAAAATTCTGACATTATATCACGCAATTTCGAGTTTATATCTCAGAATTCTGACTTTATAACTTGCAGTTGTGAGGAAAAAGTCAGAATTGTGAGATAAAAGTCGCAATTGCGTTATGAACACATTAATGAGTATTTTAACTGTTGTTTAAACTGCTAATGATGGAATGATTGTATTATTATCTGAGGGAATTAATATATCTGAGCAAATGCGCTCTTGAGAGGATTTTAAGCACACGCTTTGGTGCAGAAACAACAGAACGGATGTGAGGTGCCAACTATCATTGAATATATTTTGTTGTGTTATTATGGAAATATGATCCCCAGAACACCACCACTATCAGAATGTGCTGTAATTCACGATTTCCAATTCACGAGAACGAGTGTGTTCAGTAATGACACGTCCAGTATGATCTGTCGCTACATACAGTCACCTGAGCGTGGCACTGTTCTGGGATCATATTTCATACATATCAGTAATGACATATTTCATTAATAATGTATCAGAATATGCTGTAATGCAAGATTTTGTTTGAGAATTAATTGTATTGACCTCCATGTGCTCGGTTTTGATAATAGGCTATTTGCAATAATAAATTAATTTATCTTTAGCTAATTGGTTACAAAATGTAATAAAGTAATATAATTGCATATCATTAAATCTGAGCTGCAAACATTATCTAATGTCATCTTTCTCTGTGCTTTTAAATAGATATAGAGTAAGACATGTTAAATGCCTCCAATGATAAATATGTGCAATAGCACAGCCTATATTTATTTGACAAGAACCTCTTACTCCTTTCCCTGTTAATTCTATTGTATTCTGTTCCATAGCGCACCTGTACATACATCTTAATTCTTTACTGTGCATGGTTGTCTCTGTGTATACTGGAAATTTCTTGTGTGTGCAAAATGGCAATAAAGCTCCTTTTGATGATTTTTGATTCTGGTTAAAAGAGCTACTCTGGTTCAATATGTCACGTGCGCCATTTGTTGAAACATACAATATAATTTTACCAGAGTATAAGCTATATTCACGTTTAATGAAAACTGCTGCCCGATCACAACACGCCCAGTGCTCTGTCGGTACATGCAGTAACCTGAGGGTGGCGCTGTTCTGGGATCATATTTGATCAATAATGCATCAGAATATGCTGTAAAGCAGGATTTAGAGAATTATTAGAGTAAGGCATGGAGCTTAAATGCAAAGAGGTACCCTGGTTGAAATTGTCAAGCACGCCATTTATTAAAACATGTAAGATCTTTTTTTTTTTTACAGGAGTAGGCTATTACTGTTTAATGAAAACTGCCCCATCTCAACCTCAGCATAACTCACTGTTTCTCTGTCAGGTACAACACCATTCAACCGATGTGTGTGTGTGCGACAGAACATACTGGACGTGCCTTACTGAACACACTCGTTCCCTAAGGAAATCGTGAATTACAGCATATTCTGAGAGTGGTGGGGTTCTGGGGATCTTATTTCCATAATAACACATCAGAATATGTCCAATGAATGTTGCCACCTCACATTCGTTCTGTTGTTTCTGCGCCAAAGCTTGCGCTTAAAATCCCCTCAAGAGCGGGTTTGCACAGATTAATGCCCTCAGATAATAAGACAATCATTCCATCATTAGCAGCTAAAACTACAGTTAAAATACTCATTAATGTGTTCACAACTCATCATGTGTCGGGTCGCGGCAGATCAATGACTTTATAACTTGTAATTGCGACTTTTTTATCTCAGAATTCTGACTTTATAACTCGCAATTGCGAGATAATATATCTCGGAATTCTGACTT
This sequence comes from Gobiocypris rarus, assembly GCA_023029165.1. NCBI lineage: Eukaryota > Metazoa > Chordata > Actinopteri > Cypriniformes > Gobionidae > Gobiocypris > Gobiocypris rarus. The sequence continues at coordinate 22,219,461 of CM040919.1, read as the reverse complement.
AATATCACGCAATTGCGAATTTATATCTCAGAATTGTGACTTTATAACTCGCAATTGTGAGAAAAAAAAGTCAGAATTGTGACTTTATAACTCGCAATTGTGAGAAAAAAAAAGTCCGAATTCTGAGATAAAAAGTTGCAATTACTCTTTTTAGTTTTTTATTTAGTGGCGGAAATGGGCTTCCATACTTTCTTAATGTTATAATCACAATGAAAGCAATGCAAAAAAGTGAAAGTGTCCGGTATTACTACAAATAAACGCATCAGAATCTTTCTGCCTCTCAATCAATTCAGATCTTGCATTTACCATACCATACCATATCAACTTTATTTGTTAAGCAATTTACAACAACCACAGTTGTCCAAAGTGCGGTAAAGAAAAAAACAAAAAAAAACATATGTACAATTAATAACCACACAATAAAAGCATTCAAATTAAATCAAGTAAATAAAGTCGACATCTTACTAGGTGTCAAAAGCCAAAGAGAAAAGATGGGTTTTAAGAAGGGTTTTAAAAACAGATAGAGAAGAGGCCTGCTTAACAAAGGCAGATCATTCCATAGTTTAGGGGCAGACACAGCAGAGGCACGGTCCCCTCTGAGCTTACGTTTAGTTTTAGGCACAGTCAGGAGCAGCTGATCATCTGATCTGAGAGAGCGGATGGGTTTATAAGAGTGTAGAAGCTCAGAGAGGTATGGCGGGGCAAGACCATTTAATGATTTAAAAGCAAATAACAGAATTTTAAAATGGATCCTAAATTGAATAGGCAGCCAGTGTAAAGAAGCTAAAATAGGGGGAATTTGCTCATGTTTTGTGCCCGTTAAAAGACGTGCTGCTGCATTTTGTATCATCTGGAGACGGGTGATGGAGGACCCACTAACCCCCACATATAGTGAATTACAGCAGTCAAGCCTTGTAGTTACAAAGGAGTGGATTACAGTTTCAAAATGTTGTCTTGACAGAATTGGCTTTATTTTGGCCAGCTGCCTCAAATTAAAGAAGCTTGATATGACAACAGCTTTGACCTGACTGTCAAATTTAAGCTCAGGGTCCACTTTAACTCCTAGGTTTGTGATACTAGGTTTAATATAGGGTGCCAAGGAGCCCAGATCTACGTGAAAGGCTTTTTAGACCCCCTTGCTTTTGTCAATGCATTAATATGATGTGACTGTAGATTTGTGTTTTTGACACCTGAGTGTTTTCATTTGCGGCAACAGACTCCTAGCTTTGAAAACAATATTAAACTGACCCAATTTTCCTGCATTCTGCTTGCTGCGGGCTCGCTGTGCCTGCTTTGTACTCCTCATGTTAGCCTGAATAATCGATTCAAGTATTCCCGTTTCCTAGTAATATTTACTGCAAAAAATGACAGCTACACAAACTTATATTGTTAGAAACATATATTTGAGCATTGCAATAGCAATGGACTACAGTTCAAATGCATTGTGTATATCATGAATTTTGGTTGAAATGTTTAAAAATGCATTGTCTGGCTTAAAGTTCATTGCTCATTGTATAAATTTGGTATAGAACTCTAATGTCATAATGCATCATAATGCTACCTCATTCACATTCCAGTTTCAGGACACACATCTAATAGCAAATACACATCGTCTCCACACTTTAAAATATTTACCACCTCCATTACTATTTTATTCTGTTATCCAGCACTTCATACCATTACAGAGAAAAATGTATCTAATGTGAAAGGGATAGATTTCTTAAAAATAAAACTGTAGTCACCATGACTCACAAAAAGTAAGTCATGGTGCCATACCCTCCTGGGTGCCACTGTCCACGTATGTGGACATCATATTATATTTTATTGAATTTCTCTGACACCATACATGTCAGTTTGAAGTCTTGATGTCCTTTAAAGACAAAAGCACATTCGGGGGTTTTCAGAGATGCCATTTGTTTTGAGGTTTCATCAGGACAACAAGTTATCCTTGGTATTTAAAAATAACTGAAATAGGATAATACTCTTATGGACTCTGATGGAAATAGGATAATATTTTGTAGTTATCATTTAAATCTGACTAATTTTCAAATAGTTTGTTATGAATCAACATCTCAGAAAAATATTATAGGGTTCCTAATCAAAATATGACTTTCCAATGACTTTGTACACAATGTTGCTACAACTGCATACAAATTTGTATCTAAACACATGTATAATTATGTGCACATGTATAATTATGTAAGCACCATACATAACATTAAGTGTATCTCTACTAAACAAACTGCAAAATCTGAAAGCACTGAAAACAACATACATTGCCTTAAATTAATTTACAAATATATTACATAATATAATTATTTGCATTATGTATTTATTTATAATTTTTTCTTCTATACTGTATAATATCAAAGTTCCCCATGTGGCGAAATTAATACTGCATTAATTTAATGCAAAAAATTACCTAATAAGTTATTATTATTATTTATTTATTTTTCAATATATCAATTTCCCCATTATATCAAAGTTGATATATATATATATATATATATATATATATATATATATATATATGTATATATGTATATATGTATATATATGTATATATATATATATATATATATATATATATATATATATATATATATATATATATATATATATATTTTTTTTTATGTATGCATGCATATGTGTAAAATGTATATATTTTATAGTATAGTGTTTATGTATTTGTTCCCATCATCCCCTTTTTCATCCCCTTCTTCTGCATTTCCTTCTCCCAACTCCTTATCAGGAGGGTATAGATCATGTTTTGTGTGGATAAGTGTGCATGTGCCTGGGGGGCAAGGGGCTGCCCTGTGGGAGCGGGCCTGGCTTTGGGGTACTTACTCGCTTGACTCTTAGAGAGGTACGCCGGTTTAGAAAGTGTTCATTCTAACCAAATGTTTATTAGTATTATTATTTGTTAGTATTATATTTTTTTTTCTCTCTTTCTCCCTCACCATATGGTTTTCTTTCCCTTCCATTCAATACAAAAAAAAGAGCGAAGAAAATCATTCCTGGATAAAAGGACACAAGTTCAAATCTGTCTACCCCACAAAGTCCGAGGCATCATCACATCTATTTGCCACCATAGGTCGACAGTGGGATGTGTAGGGATAGTTTTAGGACTGTGAGGTAGAGAATACATGCAAAAGGAGGGTAAGAGAGAGGGAGGGGATAGAGAGAGAAAAAAAACATCTAAACAATAACGGGTACACCTGGCAGGGTTTTGGTGAGTGGGGCTCCTGGCTTGGACTATCTCTAGCGGAGACGTGCTGTTCTACCCCTGGGGAAGTGCGCGGATAAACATACAATAATAAACGGGTTAATCAGACTAACATCTGTTAGTGTTGTAGTGTGAGAAGTGAGAGGTGGGAGAAGATTGGGTATAATTACTGTATGTATTTCATGAATAAAAAAAAGATTGTATCTAAACAGAATAGTATTAAAACAAGCTGGTTTTGATGTAATTGTCAGAAGTTATTTTATTAAATATTACTATTTATTATCTGTTCACACGCATAAGAAAATATGACATTTTAAATTCATATAAAAAAATCGATAGTAGCTGTGCAGTGTATCAAACATAGAAACTGGCATTTATCAACAGAAATTGCATTGTGACAGTATGAATTAGCAAATAGGCAGGAAAATGTAATGAAATAACATGTCTGTCATGCTGCAGTTATATAGCCATGAATTCATTAAATAAATAAATTAATTAATAAAATGTTACTGAGCCATTATTGTTAGCTGGATACAATGCTTATTGTGGCACCTTCCCCCGAATAGAATTTAACATAACCTCAAACATGAAAAGCCAATCTATTCATATCGTTTTCAGATTCAGCAAAAAATGTCTGCACAATATTATTTTGTAACCTTCATACCTTTAAAAACACATAGAGCAGCAACCACACACACACACACACACACACACACACACACGCAAAACACACACACACGCAAACACACACACACACGCAAACACACACACACACACACTTCAACTTCTTAATCCTACTTACCCACCAACCCATACACCCATATGTACCCCCAGTTCAGTGCCTGCAGACGTGATGCGCATACTCCATTGTGTTTGACAGTTCCATGTTGCATCTCTCACCTGGGCCCATGATGAAACATTGAGATCCAGCACCTGGCACTCGTTTCCCTGCCTGCCACTCTGATAACGGCTTCTCTCTAATTAAGCCGCAGTAAAGCTCCTTTCCAGCTGCCTGGAGTGGAAACAACTTGTCCAAAAAAAAAGTGCTGTGTTTGGCACTTTCATACCATTCCTGAAATCTTAAAACACCAGTTATCAATGTGCCCAAACCCAGTTAAGCAGCTGTTTCATGATTTTTAAGACCTTTATAAAAACAGAATGGCCAAGGCTCCTGACTTGGAGTGTGTGCTGAGGTTTAAAAATAAACATCAGGCAGGTTGACAATAGATTTCATGAGAGTTTCTAGCATGGATGTTGAGGTGTGCCACATGGCTTACACTTGAGCATCTGATTTTATGTCAACAACAGACGGTGTAAACTGAAAGAAAAGTACTAATATTGTTTTATATTGATCAAAAACAAGGCTACAGCAATCATCAATTTGCACTGATTTTGCCAATTTAGACTTAATGGCATTTAAAGGAACACTTCCCCAAAAATGACATAACTCTTTTTTTCCCTCAACCTCATGCTGTTCCAGATCTGAATTACTTTATTTTTTCATTGGAACACATGATGAATTATGAACATTTGTATTGCTTATTTCCTTGGAGATGCACTGAATCAGGGTTGATGCTTTCAAGTTTTGTAAAGGATGTGAAAGCAGAATCAAAGTATCATTAAAGTGTAATATGACTTGTATATTTTAATTGCAAATCTTGTGTAATATAAAGTAGTTATATCTCTCTGAAAAAGAAAGCAAAAAACAGATCAAACTTGGCTCATTCTTAACTCTTGGTTCATACAAAAAATAGGGATGTCCCGATAACACTTTTTTATGAAACAATACTTCTAATAATAATAAAATAAATGGAAGCACTTTGCTCAATTAGCCACCTAAAAACATCTAATTCAAATGGAGAACAAATGCTTCTCCAGAATATAGTCCACAATAATAGTTGATTATAAAAAGACTGCCACCCTTTAAGTACTGAAGTACTTAATGCTACCAACAGGTTTAAAGGTAAAAACTATTTAAACAGCAGCATTCAGCATTGTAAACAAATAAATACAAAACCCTCACAGTGCAGCAATGTGCAAATCACAGCAGTAATAACAAAAAGGCACTGAAAGACATAGGCCTATGTATAACCTTCCAAATAAATAACATAACATAACATTGACAAACAGCGTAGGATGATGCGCTTGAAGCAACACAGAGTCACAGGATTGAAAAGTTCAATACAAATGGAAGAATACATTGATGCGTAGTGTATCTATCTATGCTATATTTTATTGAGCCGTTTCTTTTAACAGTTTAACATTTTAGTTATCGTGCGTGAAGAACAATACAATCTCTAGTCCAATGTTGTGATCTAACAGACACCCATTATAAAGTAATGTTAACATGTTTACAGCAATAAACTCCAGCAAGATAAAGTCAAGTTATGCAAAACCAAAGAGCATTATCTAAGTTACAGATCAAGCATAATAACAGGAACACTGAAACATCTTGGAGAGTGTCATCGTGTTGACTGTCGTAACTGAATGTGACACCGTTTAAAGATTGAATGGAGAATGGCTGACAGACGCAGCGGAATGAAGCATTCCGATATGTGATTCAACAAAATTCCTTTTAAACTTTATACAGGGTTTTAAAGAAAAACGTATCAGTTATCAATACTCACCATAACGCCTTGAAACTTGTAACTCTACTTGCTCTCCCACGCATCCACATCCACACACCAGTAGTTCCCTTTCAGTCGACCTACTTCGAGTGATTAAAAACGAGCCAATGGACATTGGCATGCGGTTCACGTATTCCACGCCCCGCTTGAAATGCAGAAGTGGAAAACCGCATCTTTGCTTTTTACTTCAGAGCCGAATAGTTTGCTGTATCAAGCTGTTTCTAGGAAGAGTGTTTAGACAAGTCTCCAGGAGGATCGCTCTCTTACCTGGGTGCTGGTGTGACGGCACGAGTCAGCGAGTGGCCGCTGCAACATACACTTGTTCCTGTGTTGGTTGGCTGGGCTTTTCCGTTCTTGAGTGCTCACAGGCTTGCCATCGGACTGCTGTGAGCCGCGGTCATCTCCCTGAGTGCTTCAGCACTTCTAAAAGAGCGTTTCCTTCTAAAAGAGCTACACGGTTTGACCCTTCGTCTTTTTCAAGATGTCATTCAAACCGTGTGTTTCTGGATGCGGTTGTTTCCTTTCCTCATTTGACAGCCACGATCTCTCTCACATATAAACAGGTGAGATTGCTTTCGTGGGTGATCCATGCTCTCTCAGCGTGCCGTGTGCCGTCGAGCGCCGGCTGACAGCGGGGTTTATCACAGCAACCCAGCGCGTCAGTCGGCACTCTAGATGCATCTAGACTATGAAACCTCAAACGGGGTTGAGTCCCTTTGCTTATTCCCCGATCTAGTTTATTTTCTGGTGCACCAGAAAAAGGCTACTTTGGCTAATAAGCCTGTCTGTCAGGCTGGCCTCTTCGGTGATGCCTTCGAGAACTCGCCCAGCAGTTCTCGGTGGCCCAGAAGCAGATGGAGGCAAAACGTCCTGCCCCGACGACTAGCTGCTGCCTTCACCTTGTCGTCGGCTGCAGTGCCTCCGTCTGCTTGTCCGTCTGCTTGAGAGATCGCAAAAGTTTGGGGGAGGAAATTCCTTCCATCCTAAAAAAAAATTCCACCACCACATCCCTTTAGGGGCTCCGTATGATCCCTATACCATGCCAACATATTCATGATGTACGAACAATGTGTCCCTGTGAAAGAATGTATCTCTGTTTTAATTACTCTCCGCCATACGGTGTTTGATATTAATGTATTCCTCTCTCTCTTCCTGAACCAATGGTGCACAGTATTTGATTATGAAATGCATCACCTTATGTTTACCACCCTTTGGAGTAGAAATGTACCAATTCTGACACCATCGTAAATTAGGCAAATTCAGTCTTAAGCGGAGACAAAGTAGTTCCTTCCCGCCTAAAACTCCCATCTATGATTGGCCATTTCAGGATAGATGGGCGTATGTTAATGTACCTTTAAAGTACAGTAATACAAGCCCTCTTGTAGTTCCTTCTTATTCTTCCACCCGTCATCTCTGGCCTGGCTCGGGCAGCTCAACCCAGCTGGTTGTTTCCGCAACTCAGCCCGGCAGCGCATTCCATCGATCGCAGCCCTGGAGAAGCTTCCTCAGCTCAGACGAGAGGATCTTCTTTTCCTCCCTCCTCGGAAACATTCGCTCTCAAGCAGCCCAATTTCAAACTTCCCACATATCGGAGACCCAATCACCGGAGAAACTGAGAGAGAACAACCCAGCGAGTGCTTCAGCTCAAGGGAGCTGAAGAAAACGCATATCTTGCAACATGCCATACAAAGAACCATGCAAGTAACTCTATCAAAATTTAGATGCGTTAAGATGTGTACCCCTGTTTAGGTAATAATGTTCTTTGCTGGTTCGCTAGGGTTACTCGCTTGTGAAATTGCCATTCCTGCCCTCCCTATTTATCTTCATTTTATCTTCTTCCTTTCGTTACTTTTCGTTATCCCTTTTATCATCTAGTCGTATGTATTCATAGCATAAATTATTAAAATCATTGTATCCATGTTTGATTGTCATTGTTACCGCTCACAAAACACAAGTCACTTTAATGTCCAGATCTAGCTACAGCTCTCATAAGTATCTTCGAATACTTTATCCCAATAGTTTTATTCTTTGTGGCCAGAAGTGCAGCCTTTCCGAAGATTGGGTAGAAAGAATACAACTCTGAGAGTTGATAAGAGATTGTACTGCTCGTTCGGTAAACGAACCGATCAGATGAGTTTTGAATCAATTCTTTAGAGGTTATTCTGTAATGATTTAATATATATATATATATATATATATATATATATATATATATATATATATATATATATATATATATATATATATATATATATATATATATATATATATATATATTTGTTAATTGCAATCCATTGTTGTTAACCATATCTATATCTATCTATCTCTCTATATATATCTATATATATCGATATATCTATATATATATATATATATATATATATATATATATATATAGATATATAGATATATATATCTATATAGATATAATAATAATAATAATAATAATAATAATAATAATAATGAATTTTATTTGTAATGCACTTTACATTTCTGCAATCTCAAAGTGCTACAGAGCATCTAGAAGTACAATAAAAATAAATTATATATATATATTTGTTAATTGCAATCCATTGTTGTTAACCATATCTATATCTATCTATCTCTCTATATATATATCTATATATATCGATATATCTATATATGTATATATATATATATATATATATATATATATATATATATATATATATATATATATATATATATATATATATAGATATATAGATATATATATATCTATATAGATATAATAATAATAATAATAATAATAATAATAATGAATTTTATTTGTAATGCACTTTACATTTCTGCAATCTCAAAGTGCTACAGAGCATCTAGAAGTACAATAAAAATAAATTAAAAACACAGTTAATTAAATACAAAAAATAAGAACTATTTAAAACTATTTAAGAAACTATTCAAGAAAAATTATTTAAAACACATTCAGTGGAAAGCTTTAGTAAAAGAAATGTTTTTAGGTTTCGTTTAAAAACATCTGTAGTCTGTGGGGCCCTCAGGTAGTCCGGGAGGGTATTCCACAGCCTCGGAGCAGCAGATGAAAAGGCCCTACCGCCCATGCTGCAAAGTTTTGTTCTGGGAACTTGGATGGTGTTTGTGTTAGCAGAACGAAGTGTGCGTAGGGATGTTGGGTGGGTGAGAAGTTCCTGTAGGTAAAGGGGGGCATGTCCGTAAATACACTGGTGGGTGAGGAGGAGACTTTATATTCCACTCTGAGCGGGACAGGGAGCCAGTGAAGAGATTTAAGGATGGGGGTGATGTGTTCATGCTTGTGCACCCTCATCAGGATCCTGGCTGCGCTGTTTTGGATGTACTGCAGTCGCTGTATGCTTTTGTCAGAGATCCCGATGAGGAGTGCATTACAGTAGTCCAGCCTGGATGAGACAAAGGCATGGACAAGCTTCTCTGCATCTGCCAGGCTGAGTGTTGGACGGAGTTTGGCGATGTTCTTGAGGTGGAAGAATGATGTCTTACAAAGGTGATTGATATGGTTGTCAAAGGTAAGGTTTGAATCCATTTTGACACCCAAATTATTGACAGAAGTGGAAAGGGAGATATTGTGGCCAGAGAAAGTGATACTAGTGATGGGTGAAGAGAAGCTGATGTGGTGTACCGATCAAGATAGCATCTGTTTTGGAGCTGTTTAACTGAAGGAAGTTGAGCTTCATCCACGTCTCTATCTCCTCCATGCAGGTGGTCAGTGTGGATGTTGGAAAGGGAGCAGAAGAAGTGGGGGTAGTCTTAATATACAGCTGTGTGTCATCAGCATAACAATGGAACGATATACCATGTCTGCTAATGATTTTTCCAAAGGAGCATGTAAACAGAGAAAAGTGTGGGGCCCAGCACAGAGCCCTGAGGAACCCCGCAGGTGACATTATGGGTGAGTGATTTAGCTTTGCCCAGGGCAACGTACTCAGTTCTGCCAGTAAGGTATGAAGCAAACCACTCGAAGACACCCTTTGAGAGTCCAATGGTGTATTTCAGGCGGTGGAGGAGAATGTTATGGTCTACTGTATCAAATGCAGCTGTTAGGTCTAGTAGGACGAGTAGAGGTGGGGAGCCAGCATCTGCTGCCATCAGGAGGTCATTGGTGATCCTGACCAGTGCTGTTTCTGTGCTATGGCCAGGCGGAAACCAGACTGAAACTTTTCAAACAGGTTATTGTGTTTGAGATGAGCTTGAAGCTGTGCTGCCACTATTTTTTCCAGAACCATATATATATATATATATAGTCATATGACTATATGACTTATTAGTTATGACTTTTTCCATAGTCATATATATATATATATATATATATATATATATATATATATATATATATATATATATATATATATATATATATATATATATATATATAGTATTGTTCAAAATAATAGCAGTACAATGTGACTAACCAGAATAATCAAGGTTTTTAGTATATTTTTTATTGCTACGTGGCAAACAAGATACCAGTAGGTTCAGTAGATTCTCAGAAAACAAACAAGACCCAGCATTCATGATATGCATGCTCTTAAGGCTGTGCAATTGGGGTATTAGTTGAAAAGGGTGTGTTCAAAAAAATAGCAGTGTCTACCTTTGACTGTACAAACTCAAAACTATTTTGTACAAACATATTTTTTTTCTGGCATTTAGCAATCCTGTGAATCACTAAACTAATATTTAGTTGTATGACCACAGTTTTTTAAAACTGCTTTACATCTGTGTGGCATGGAGTCAACCAACTTGTGGCACCTCTCAGCTGTTATTCCACTCCATGATTCTTTAACAACATTCCACAATTCATTCACATTTCTTGGTTTTGCTTCAGAAACAGCATTTTTGATATCACCCCACAAGTTCTCAATTGGATTAAGGTCTGGAGATTGGGCTGGCCACTCCATAACATTAATTTTGTTGGTTTGGAACCAAGACTTTGCCCGTTTACTAGTGTGTTTTGGGTCATTGTCTTGTTGAAACAACCATTTTAAGGGCATGTCCTCTTCAGCATAGGGCAACATGACCTCTTCAAGTATTTTAACATATGCAAACTGATCCATGATCCCTGGTATGCGATAAATAGGCCCAACACCATAGTAGGAGAAACATGCCCATATCATGATGCTTGCACCTCCATGCTTCACTGTCTTCACTGTGTACTGTGGCTTGAATTCAGAGTTTGGGGTCGTCTCACAAACTGCCTGTGGCCCTTGGACCCAAAAAGAACAATTTTACTCTCATCAGTCCACAAAATGTTCCTCCATTTCTCTTTAGGCCAGTTGATGTGTTCTTTGGCAAATTGTAACCTCTTCTGCACATGCCTTTTTTTTAACAGAGGGACTTTGCGGAGGATTCTTGAAAATAGATTACCTTCACACAGACGTCTTCTAACTGTCACAGTACTTACAGGTAACTCCAGACTGTCTTTGATCATCCTGGAGGTGATCATTGGCTGAGCCTTTGCCATTCTGGTTATTCTTCTATCCATTTTGATGGTTGTCTTCCGTTTTCTTCCACGTCTGTCTGGTTTTGCTCTTCATTTTAAGGCATTGAAGATCATTTTAGCTGAACAGCCTATAATTTTTTGCACCTCTTTATAGGTTTTCCCCTCTCCAATCAACTTTTTAATCAAAGTACGCTGTTCTTCTGAACAATGTCTTGAACGACCCATTTTCCTCAGCTTTCAAATGCATGTTCAACAAGTGTTGGCTTCATCCTTAAATAGGGGCCACCTGATTCACACCTGTTTCTTCAAAAAATTGATGACCTCAGTGATTGAATGCCACACTGGAATTTTTTTGAACACACCCCTTTCAACTAATTCAACTAATTGCCCAATTGCACAGCCTTAAGACTATCTGCATATCATGAATGCTGGGTCTCATTTGTTTTCTGAGAATCTACTGAACCTACTGGTAACTTGTTTGCCACGTAGCAATAAAAAATATACTAAAAACCTTGATTATTCTGGTTAGTCACATTGTACTGCTATTATTTTGAACAATACTGTATATATATATATATATATATATATATATATATATATATATATATATATATATATATATATATATATATATTGCTTAAATACCTATGTTAGGTATTTCCCTTTTGGGTGATTTGGAGATATATAATTTGATCATAACCAGTTGTGATTAATTATGAATAATTCAATATTAATACCCATTATTCCCTATTGAGCTATTTTAATTTATTATTATATGTAGCCCAGTCGCTACATCAGTACACCACTGGCACCCCATGTTCTTATACATCCATAGTCAAAGCCTGCACATCTAGATTATTATCTGTAATCATTTCGTTAACAATAAGCATTTTTTGAGGAAAGGGATTGAATATTCAGCAGCCCGAGCTTTACCATTTGATCATCTGTATTATATCTGTTGTTTATTTGTTGGACATCAATATTTTTACCATTTAATGTTTTCTTTGTTGTTGTTGTATTTACTAATTAGTGGAACAGACAGTCTTTATGTGATAATATCTAGGTGAAAGAGTCTCTATGTTTTGGGATTTATCTGACTTCTGTGACGTGAGACAGCTAGCAGATGTTCCGGTAAGCCAGTCCGTCTGCTTCCTGACCTGGGCCCCGGTTGGTCAAGGTTGAGCTCTAAGACTGGCACCATCCCAGGAAGGATGGATTGCATATTTTTTCAACAGGTCATGTCTGCCCCAAAAGCTGTTCCAATTGTTTATGAACCTTGTGTTATTTTGTGGACACCACCTTAGACAAACAGGCATTTAGTGATGATAGTCTGCTAAGTATCTCATCGCTCCTTTTAACAGGGAGGGGACCAGAACAAAAAACTTTACGTGACATTGTACTTGCGAGTTTACACACCTCTTTAATGTTAATTTTGGTGATCTCTGACTGGCTAAGTCAGACATCATTAGTGCAGACGGAAATAATAATCTTAGAGAATTTACGATTAGCATTAGCCAGCACTTTGATGTCAGCTGCTCTAGCTCCCGGAAAACATGTGACTATGGTGGCTGGTGTCTCTATTTTCACATTCCGTGTAATAAAACTATGCCGTCTCAAAGTTACCCAGTTGCCCAGCTGAAAGGGCTGTACAGCTGGAAGCGAACAATGTACAGAGTTCACTAAGCTATTCGTATCCAAATCAGTGTCTAAAGCTGTTACATTCTCACTACTCTCAAATAAAGTCTGGATGCGTGTCTCTAATTCTAAAAAAATCTTCTCCATCAGCCTGACTATCTCCTTACATTTATCACATGTGAAGCCCTGTTTGCTAACAGAGAAAGATATACTAAGCATGTAAGATGCAGTGCAAGTGACAATGACAGGAGAAGAAGACATGGCTTACCGTATTTGTTGATTAATCCAACGCATCACAGTTGTTTGATGGAGACTATTTACTAATCCAACTCACCACAGTTGTTTGATGGAGTCTATTTACTAATCCAATGTACCACAGTTGTTTGATGAACTCAGAAAACAGGACACCAGGGCAGGATGCAGAGATGGCAAACTAACAGGCTAGTGAAATGCTAACGCGTGAAAGTGATTTACATTAAAAGCTAGATATGTCAGAGTTAATGTGGTAGACAATATTAGACAATATATGGTGATGGGTAAGTTATATTTAGCAGTTTAAACAACAGGGAATGATATCAAATAAAGATTCAAAAGCAAGCAGAGTGCACGGGAGCGCAACAGCAGCAGCAGGCCAAACAGGACGCAGACAGCAGCAATTGATCAGGAGCTTGAGTATTACATCTCTGGGCAGATTTTTTTCTTTGGTCATGTTCCTTTTGCTGAATGACACTTATCAGTGTCAAAAATCATAACTCTGTCAGTTTTGTTTATGAAAGCTTTATGAAAGCCAACGTAATTTTATCTTGCAAGTTTGAGTTAGAAAATCTTGAGTGCTTTTCCCAATCCTGACTATCAATGACTGTTTAATCATCAGATTTGCAGTTGTGCAAAAAATCCTCCACCACGGTCCCGTCCACTAACATGTAACACACACTCATAACACATGCTCAGAGTGAGCGCTTCACTAACATGTAAAACACTCTCATAACACACGCTCGTCATCTCGTCACGTGATCAGTGTTGCGCACTGTACAGCTCGTTCTAAATGAGCTGATTGAATTGAAGCGACTGTTATCCACCTGAATTTAATTGTTTTTATTTCCATAAAAAGCTCAACTAGAGTGGAGGTGTAATGTAAACGTAGCATTGACATATTCTATCATAACTTTACCCTCACACTCAGTAATGACCAGGTCATGACAAGATGAGATGAGACAGCTTTTTACCTCAACAAGAAATCTCGTCACAGTTCAGTCTCATGACACGAGATCTCATCCCACCCCTAATAGATAGTCATACTGTTTTATTATAGTGGTTAAACCAAATGTTCTCTTGTGTTTTGAAACAAAGATTATGTGGCGAGAAAATATCAAGTGTAATCAGTTTTGTAAAGGGTTACTTCAGCGATTAGCATTAAGCTTTGTATCAGTAGAAACCCGGGAGTATATTCAAATTATCGTACTTTCCCCCCTCATATCACCCTGAGATGAGAGAATTATGGATTTTATTTCTGGAAAAATTCCTCCGATGACGCAAATACCGTCATTTTGCATCATCTGAGGAGTTTTTGGCCAGAGGCTAAAGACTACAGCCAGCAGAGGGCGCTATTTCCACATGTTTTCAACATCACACTCACAGCACTCGGCTCGCGGAGCTGCGGACATTCATGTAAACGGAGCGGTGGAGACCAAAGTAAGTGTTTCAACTTTTTAAATGAACTTCCTTTGAAAGTTAAGCTTCCAAAGACATGAACTGAACATGCGCCAGACTGATCACGTGCTGTGAATGCAGCGGCAGCCGTGAATCCCGCGATTACCTCAGCCAATGTGATGAATGCATCTGACTCCTGCTGCGTTTGTGCACTGACGGTCGTGACACTCAGGCTCACTCACATTATGTTGAACAGACAAGTTCAGTTTTTAATTGTAGTGTCTCTAACTGAACTGATTTTATGAAAACGAACGCGATGGGCAAGTGATCCAGCCAGTAGCCATGCCTAGAGTAGGAGGGCAGCGAAGTATATTCTGGGAATTGTTGTCTTTCATCCCTGAGACAAAACATTTATTTTCTGTGTTTTCTCAGTCTAAAAGGCACCAAATTCAAAATTAATTTCACATTTCTACTACATTAATGACCCAGTTTAAGTACAGATTCATCTTTCCAGCGCTGAAGTACCCCTTTAATTTGTAATATGTGTAATCGGGAGTTTAGTACTAACATTTTACTGAAAAAATTAAAGAAAATTGTTCTGTAAAAATAGTAGCAAATAAAACAAAAATATTTTAAAAACTACAGGTAAATCCATACATGTAAATAACACATGTACTGTCTGTGACTGTAACATACTGTTTACATGCTTGACATAAACACTTTTAATCTCAATTTTAATATTCATGAGAGCATCTGCTGCTCAGGAAGAGAGAGAGAGAGAGAGAGAGAGAATAAAAGTGTTTGAAGATCGCTACTCTCTTGTGTATGAGTCACATACTCTTCCATCATTCACCCTTGAGCAGAGGCCTTTGATGAGCCACTAAAAACACAGAGCTCTCACAATGAGAATCACTCCTCCAATATGCCAAAGACAGTGTCAGACCGCATTAAAAATCCTGCCTTGTGCAAGTCAGGCTGGCTGCTCCCAGTCCTCTGGAAAAACACTACCTCAGATGATGAGAAATCAAACTCTGCTTGAAAAGCACCACGTTCCCAATCCCTGCTGTTTTGAAGTCTAAATCCCCTGTATAGATTTTGTTGCAGACTCGTTGGTCCCGTTATCCCAGGGCTCTAAGCAGGGAATCAAAGGCCACGGCGCAGTGTGACTGCACATACATATCTTTAAAACAGTAGAGAGACTGAATATACCATTGATTATATCAGTAAAATACCTCAATTTACTGCTAAGATGTTTTTTAGTTTATTTTAAGGTCAGACAACAAACATTTATAGCTGCAGTACAGAAGATTTGGAAGATTGAAATGCCAAATCCATGAAAAGAAAACGGCTTTGAAGATTTAGAGATCTTGATGGACTCAATCTATTCCATTTATGTTTTGATCATCTCAGCTTTTTATTTAAAATGTTGTTGTTTTTTTATTAAACACCCAAATTCAAGTACAAAAGGATACATGAAGCTAGAATAAAGCTAGAATTTTATTATTATTATTATTATTATTATTATTATTATTATTATTATTATTATTATTATTATCATCATTATTATTATTGTTATTTAAATGGAAAGCATTTAAGTACAGTTGAAGATATATTTCAATTATAAAGAATTATTACCTAGAAGTAGTATACTTAACCCACTAGGTGCCAGAGTTTTTTTCCTAAAACATTCGATTTTGACATCTTAATTTCAAAAGGCTATATCTTAAAAGAGATAAAAGATAGAGACTTATATTGTACAATACTGAATGCTCAGGTAAATAGTAAACAAACTGTGTAAATCATTACTAATAAATGGTAGAAACAAACAGAATGCATGTAGCAGTTGGCCTTTTGCTGTAGAGATTTTCAATTTACTATATACAGTAGGCACTCTGATTCCATGTATGGAGCAGATATATATTATATATAATGCATAATAGCCCCTCTGCCCCGTGTCACACCGCATCTGCTCCTGCTACGAGCAGCGTGGGCAGATCTGCCTCACGTGCCGCCAAGTGTGCACAGCCCGGACGGACTACTGTCATTGCGACTCCCCACCCTACCTCCACATTGCCTCAAAACTGTCCTATGAATACTTCGACCTCATCTAACATACCCAGTGGCATTAGACAAAGTCTCCACCACAATACTGTCGCTGTGATTGCGGAGAGGCACACGGTCAGAATATGCTGCATGGTTAGCGCGGTAAAAATCTCCCGTGACCACATCGTTCCCCACAACACTAACACGCCTGCTAACTTAGCGATGAACACTTCAACCCCGGGAAACGTTCTGATAACTGACATTGGGCAAAGGACCATCTACATTGGGCAAAGGATTCACCATTTTGTTCGCTCTGGCTGTGTCTCGTTTCATGTAATTTCGAAGGCCTCGTCCTCTAGAGGGCACATCCTGTGAAGGATGCGGTATACAGAGTGTCCTCAATCAAAATGAAAGACGTCCTTTGTAGGACACACAGGCAGGAAGTATCACGTTGCTATGCCAACACGTTCAGCCTCTTTGAGCTCTCACGCCAGTTATATGAATTAAAATTATTTATAACTTGAAAATGACTATGAAATGTTTCTTGCCATGACAGCAATGTACTATTCTAAACGTTTAAAAGTCACTAAAAACTTGTAATCCTGTTTACCACACCTCCTGTCTGCTTGAGGTAATACAGCTTAAAACACAAAAATAAGCTTGAAACTACTTTCATTTAAACACCACATGTACGCTTGCATGTATATCTGGCGGCGGTGCCATGTTTTCAAATAATATAAAAAAAATCGGACGGTTGTTAACGGCGACGCAAAGAATTGTGGGTTATCTGCAGCAGCAAAGGCTACACCTCATGCACACTCCGAATTCCTCTAAAAGAAGGGCACATTCGAAGGTCGCACTTGGAGTAAATGAGACAGCCTTATGACGTATGCAGCCTTCGAATGCGCCCTCTGCAGGACGCAGCCTTCCGAAATGCACTCAGCTTCTGTGTTAATTTTTCATCTCGCTCAGCAGAAAGAGGACAACCGCAAAGCAGACCAAACTGACGTAAAACCCCCTGAAGCAAAATAAGCGCCACACTACCCCCTACTGGAGAACTCCACAATTACTCCTGACCTCTATATGAAAGATTTTAATAAACGGATGGTGGAACCAGGTTCATTACCTCAGAACAAATATACAAAAACCTTAATAATAGAATTACAGAAACTACCACAAATGTGATAACACTTTAGTGGGCATCACACAGGCATCCCAAAATCGTTGGCAACATAGTGTATATATACAGTACTGTGCAAAATTCTTAGGCACGTTGGTATTTTCACAAGAAAAATGTTTTTAAGCCAGTTATTTATATATTTTACTATAGTGTGTCAGTAGGAAATATCAGTTTACATTTCCAAACATCATTTTGCAGTTAATTGTAATAATACAGTGAGATTTTTTTTTTAAATACCAACGTGCCTAAGACTTTTGCACAGTACTGTATATATACACTATGATTTTTTTTATTATTTTTTTTTATGCACAAGAAGTCTGATAGCAGCCGGTATAATCTGATCTCACCATCATCGAGTCTGTCTGTGATTACATGAAGAAACAGAAACAACTGAGATGGACTAAAACCAGAAGAACTGTGGCAACGTCTCCAAGACACTTGAATAAATCTTCCTGCAAAACTACATGAATAGGTGTAGGAATAGATGCAAGTGACAAAAGCCGGTAACACTTTACAATAAGGGTGCACTAATATGCATTAATTCATGCTTAACTAATGCACAGATAATGATGAGTTAATGTGTTACTAATGGTTAACTAACCCATTTATTAATGATTACTGCATCAGCAACTAATGAAGATTCGACATGATTAATAGATTAAGTAATCATTACATTGTTATTAGTTAAATGTGTCATAATGTATTAATTCCTTAATAACATATGTTATGAACTAATAATGTAAATTAATGTGTTAATTACCACAACAGGTCAAAGCCATGCATTTCAATTTCCAGTTGTCTGCTTTAATTAATCATTAGCTAATGATTTACAAATGTATCATTATGTTATGACTTTACTTGTTTTACTTGTTTACTTGTTGTTCAAAACTCATAACCAAAATTACATATTACTTAATCAATTAGTTGCACTGCACTGAAGACTTGGAAACGCCCACGGCTAGGATTGTAACAGTTTTGCACTTTTTTATGAACTTCGGCTCCCCCGTCAGTACACAAGGAATTGTTTTGAAAGCATGCAGAGAAACGGCAACCCAAATGATTCGTCCCACAGGGTTCACAAAACGTCTTCAAACACAAACAAACACAAACAAACACAATGATTTATCTCTCATCTCCCCGTTTTTATTACTTGGCCTGCCCGATCGGTGGATATAAGTGTGAACCGTGCATCACACACACGACAAGTAACGTTCCATTGCAGACTGCATGATCAAAACTTCTGCGATTGTGTTTTTCCTTCTTATATCAAGTCAAGAGAGTGAACAACACACACCAAGAAAGGAATATTGTTTCACTATTTAAGGACTTACGTTTTGGTAGACCTTCTAGACCACATAGCCCCAGGACGTTGGGCTTTGCAAGCCCTGGTCCATACATATCCGAGTCTGTTCCCGAATCACAATAAACTAACATTGCAACAAATAAAGGTGTGTGTGTGTGATGCACGGTTCGCTCTTATATCCACCGATCGTGCAGGCCAAATAACATTCCAATCAATTGTGGGAGGATTAGCGCTTAAATCATTGTGTTTGTTTGATAAAGACATTTTGCGATGCCCTGTGGGACGAATCATTTTGGTTGCCACTTCTCCACACACTTTCAAAACAATTCTGGGGGAGCAGAAGCTCATTAAATATGCAAAACTGTTATCCAATCTTAGCCGTAGGTGTTTACTTCCAAGTCTTTAGTGCAACATGTGCATCACACATGTTCCACTTCTCATCCTGTCTTGGCAGCGTGCTAATGTTCAGTTAGACATGTACACATAATCAATAGATATCAAATTATCTGTAACAATGCAATATTATCACATGTAAAAAAAACATTTTTACTCACATATGGGTGTTGCTACATTCATTCATGTAATCTCATCCTGTCTGCAAATCCAGTTTCTTGTTTACAAACAAATCCGTGGTTAAATGAAGGAACAGACGTGCAAAGTCTTCTCCACGTGAGCTGGAATTTCATAAAAAATTAAGTTTATCCAGGCATTTGTGGTGAAGGGGAACTCAAGATGTAGTGGACTATGCCACCCTGATGACCAGGGAAATATTATAAGTTAATTACGCACAAAAGGTTTGTGTTTCAACAGAAAAAGGGCTGGAGACGTGGATACCAAAAATACAAAAGTTTTATTTTTACAACATTCAAGAATAAGTCATAAAAGGTTTAAAATACCCCCGGGCTAGATTAGAATAGACATGAAGTATGCTGGAGTCAGGAAAAGGAGACAGAGGCCTACCAATGGCAGGTAAACTAACTCTACATCAAAATCTTACCTCCTTGTGCACCGGTCACACCACACGCACACCAGTCAGACACACACACAGAAATCACTGCACTCTGTGACTAAGCCCACCACCGCACACAAGGGCCTATGAGCGGCCTGCCATGAAGCCTTGGCTCCTGCAATAATAAAGACAGTTTATCTCCAATTAACAACAACAAAAAAATGTAAGGATAATGATAATAGTAAAAAAGGAAAGAAAATTACAAATGCTTAGCACAGAAAAATCTATTAAATAAAGAAACCACAACAAAAAGACAAAACAACTCAAAACAAATACATGCTGGAGAACAGGTTTAACAAAGGACACGTAGACTCAGCGAGCTCACGCTGGAAAGCAGTTGAACACAGGACACGTAGACCCAGTGAGATCGTGCTGGAGAGCAGTTTAACACAGGACACGTAGACCCAGCTAACTCGCATTGAAGAGCAGTTTAACACCGGACACGTAGACCCAGTGAGCTCGCGCTGGAGAGCAGTTGAACACAGGACACGTAGACCCAGCGAGCTCACGCTGGAGAGCAGTTGAATACAGGACACGTAGACCCAGCGGGTTCACGCTGGAGAGCAGTTGAACACAGGACACGTAGACCCAGCGAGCTCACGCTGGAGAGCAGTTGAATACAGGACACGTAGACCCAGTGAGCTCGCGCTGGAGAGCAGTTGAACACAGGACACGTAGACCCAGCGGGTTCACGCTGGAGAGCAGTTGAACACAGGACACGTAGACCCAGCGGGTTCACGCTGGAGAGCAGTTTAACACCGGACACGTAGACCCAGTGAGCTCGCGCTGGAGAGCAGTTGAACACAGGACACGTAGACCAAGTGAACTCGCGCTGAAGAGCAGTTTAACACAGGACACGTAGATCCAGCGAGCTTGCACTCTTGGAGATAACCGCTTCAGGTCATCCAAACCCATTATAATTTTCTGAATGATATTTAATGTGTATGACAATTGTTTTGGATAATCAAGGTGAAGTGCATAAATTAAGCCGAACAGCAAAATTAACGCCTCTGTCAACTCTGCTATATCACGCACAACAATATCTCCCTCAAGAACTATAGAATTGATAACAGGACCAAACTTCACAAGGGAGTCCGTATCACTTGAGACAGAGAGAATAGGAAGAGCTGCATCCGAGATATCTGGCAGGTCAATTTCTTCTCCCTGAAGAACATGACAGTAATTAGTTAATGAGTAGAGTAGTCACTGAAAAACACTACATGTGTATTTAATATAAAATGAAATACCAGCAAATGAAAAGTTCAGGTAAAATTCCCAAATATGACATTCTTGGTGAATTACTGTAGTATGATTTAATTGCTATTCTGGTGGCTAGGAAGATGGTTGTGGCTTGTTGTCTTTTGGTTGCAAGTTCAGAGAGGGTTAAATAGAAAGAGATATACAGAGAAGACAAAGTAAGAAAAAAGAATGAGTGAAAGAGGACACACAGTTGAATCAAAAACGTACATTCCAGGTGTTAAAAAATCCCGCAGGAAGATGGGAAGGGCCCACAGAGTAACTGTCCGGTCTGCTGTTGATATCGACGTCTTCCTAGAAAGACAGAGGGATTGTGGGGTAATAGGAAGACAAATCAGTAGAATATTAATCCTATGCATATATTAAAGGTGCACTATGTGCATTTTTTTCAGTAAAATATCCAAAAACCACTAGGCCAGTATTATATATTTTGTTCAGTTGAGTACTTACAATATCCCAAATGTTTCCAACTATTTGTAAATCGTGAGAAAATTGGTATTTTAACCGGGGCGTGTGAGGGAGTCGCCTGTCAATTGCGCCATATCTGCGTTACCCTCGGTTTCCGGTTTTATTTTGCAGAAACACTTTACTCTAACTGCAGTGTACAACAAGTGTCATTGCAGCCGCCAAGCAAATGCACAGAGTAACGTCATAACATAATTTTCAACACACTCAGATGTATCTAATATGATAAACTGAGTTACCTCACACTCATGACCGGAAAAGCGGTCATGTGTGTCGTTACTGGTTCCTCAGTAACGTCATAACATAATTTTCAACACACTCAGATGTATCTAATATGATAAACAGAGTTACCTCACACTCATGACCGGAAAAGCGGAAATGGTGCCGGCAACTGTGGCATAATAAAAGTCCCGCTGCTCACAAGGCGTGTGTAGCGTTCATCTTATTAACAATCTCTCCAGCAGTTCCTCAGCTCCACAACACTCGGTCCTGCTCTGCTTAGTACTACAGTAACATTAATAATCTCATCCATGACCATGATTTCTTATCCCGATGATGGTGAAGGTGAACCGAGGTGAAGACCGCATCGCCCATGAATCCATACTCAAACTTGGCGTCATCAAACTACCCCTTTGTTTTGAATAGACCTCTAGCGGACGGAAAAGTTACATAGTGCAGCTTTAAATAATACAAATTTTCATGAGGTAGGATATGTTACATACAAGGAGATCATAGGTCCTGAAGATGTTTCTTAGCAATTCAGAAGTTTTGCCAGTGTGGGCCGCTTTTTCATGGTAGATCGTCATTAGGCGTGGCATGTACTTATCAAATGCAGAATAAAATGTACTCTTTAAATTTTTACTTGTTATAAGATGGAATTCTGCACAAATCTGAAATTGCAAAAAGAATGTCACGATGACATTAAGTTAAATATCGCTGCAGCATGGCATTACTGCCCCCTACAGGTCAAATTACGCAAAAAAGTGTTCCGCTTCCTCACAACTGGGTGTATGTGTCACGTTTGGATTTGAACCAAATCAAGAAATTAGATCACTTAATGATAGGTGGCTTTACTGCTAAATATTATTGGCTGTAGAGAATGTACGATTTTGATGATGGAAACTGCTACAGGTAACTTTAGTGAGGGTATTGTCATTGGTATATAAATGCATACAAAACACTATAACTTATAATAATATAGGCTACACATTGGCTACATTGTGACACTAGTAATGGACGTTAATATAAGACAGATGCAATCACTGCAGTGTTACTTTTCATTACATCTAGCAGCTAATGCGAACCATGTACCCTATAGCAAGGTAGGCTACTAATAAAATGTTTAAAAGCGCGCTGCCTGTGTGTGCATGGCGTGTCATGTGTTTGACAAAAGTTGTGTAAGTTATGAAACATTGCTTTGTATGGGATGATTTTAGACTCAAAATGATTAATAAATGCACACAAAATTATCCATGAACTTAATAAATGTTGCAGACGTGTTTTACTATCCACAAACAAATGCCTTTTAACTTGTGTGTGCAAAATACAGAATTACATGAATGTGCAGCGATTTGTACAAATAAAGACATAGTTGTGAATACAAAACTAGGTGAATAAGATGTGCAATCACGGATCCGGTGATGCGTGTGCATTCATGGACTCGTGTGTGAGTCGATTCTATTTAATTCATTTGGATTTTGAGACTTTCATTTCGCCGGTTTGGCCTTGCACGATCCACACACACACACGTCTGGTTCACTATCTTTGTGGGGACTCTCCATAGACGTAATGGTTTTTATACCGTACAAACTGTACATTCTATCCCCCTACACTGTCCCTGCCCCTTAACCTACCCATCACAGGAAAATGTAATGTATTTGAGTAGATGTTATAATACCTGATGGCCGCTTGAGAGCATTCCCGTGCTGTAGTATGTTGTTCATCACAGTATGCTGAGTAAAACAGTTCATACCAGTGCAGCCATGTCTCCGGTTCTTTCTATGCATGCTCTAAAACAAAACAGAATGTTATGTGTTAGTATAGCATATTGATGCAGACACAACACAAATTGGCGACGAGTATAAAGTTCCCACTGTCAATACAAAGCCGTCGGTCAAGTTGAAAGGATGGCTACGATCATCGGACATGTTGAGGCGTTCGACGAGGCAAGAGAGCAATGGACTACGTATGTAGAACGTTTTTAACACTTTGTGGAGGCTAATGGCATTAGCGCAAAGAAAAGAGTGCCAGTTTTTCTCAGTGTTATGGGGGCATCGACTTATGGACTCTTACATAGTCTCATTGCACTAGTTAAGCCCAGGACTATGGAATATGATGAGATTGTGAACACCCTCCAAGCACATTTTACGCCCAGACCCATTGTGATTGCTGAGAGGTTTAAATTTCACAAACGGAATCAAGCAGAGGAGGAAAGTGTAGCACAATATGTGGCGGTGTTAAAGAAACTGGCGGAGCACTGTGAGTTTGGCGACAATCTAAATGATGCGCTGGGAGACAGATTTGTGTGTGGCCTGAGTAGCGAGTCAATACAAAGGAAACTATTGACTGAATCGGCGCTCACATATAAAAAGGCTGTGGATATAGCGATGTCAATGGAGGCTGTATCTAGTGGAAAGTCCAACCATATCCAAAATGAGTGCTTTTACAAATATCAAATGTGTCACAATTGTGGAAAGAAAGGCCACATTGCACGGATCTGTAAAGGTAAAATGACAGAGAAGAAAACACATACAGCTACAGAAAAAGGTAAAAGTGGAAAATGGAAGGGACAGATGAAGAAAAGACCAATTCACAGAGTGAATGCCGATATGGATAAGAGTGAGGAGGAGACAAATTCGGACACGGATACGGAACTGACTCTACACAAAGTGACAGCAACACTGCACAATTCTCCACGGGTGAACAAAATGAAAAGTGAAACTCATTCAGTTTCATCTGTAATTAAAGTGCAACCAAAAATTGAGGACTTGCCAATTGAGATGGAAGTGGATACTGGTGCAGCGGTATCCATTATCTCGAGTGAATTGTACAGAGATAAACTGAGCCATGTTTGACTACGTCAGACGAAGTTTGTCCTCAAGACGTACACAGGCGACGTCATCTCGCCAGAAGGTGTCATCAAAGTGCGTGTCAAGCTGAACAGACAAAGCGTACGCTTACCCTTGTATGCCGTTACAGGAAATGCAGCTCCTCTGTTGGGACGAGAATGGCTTCTGAGAATTCGTCTAGACTGGCGTGAGATTAAAACTGTAAGAGCAGTGCATCGAGTTAATGAAGGGACATTGGATAGTCTTCTTAAAAGGTAAGCTAAAGTATTTAGAGACGATTTAGGGACATTCAATGGGTATACAGCTACCTTAACCCTTTAGGCGCCAGAGTTTTTTTCCTTAAACGTTCGATTTTGACATCTTAATTTCAAAAGGCTATATCTTAAAAGTGATAAAAGATAGAGACTTCCTGTAAATAAGAGAAATATTAAGGATTACCCAAAGTTTATGTAGGGATTACATTTTCTCATCTAATTTGCATATTATGACGTCATATGTTGGTGTCCATCATAGATTATAGAATTTTCATGAAAAGTCACATGTTTAAATGATAAAATGCAGCACTTCTTTCCCTCAAAAATGTTCCCCAAATTCTGTATGCTATATTACACAATACTGAATGTCCAGGTAAATAGTAAATAGTAAACAAACTGTGTAAATCATTACTAATAAATGGTAGAAACAAACCGAATGCATGTTGCGGTTGGCCTTTTTTTGTAGGGATTTTCCATTTACTAACGTTACATACAGTAGGCACTCTGATTCCATTTATGTGGCACATATATATTATATATTATGCATAATAGCCCCACTGCCCCGCGTCACACAGCATCTGCTCCTGCTATGAGCAGCGCAGCCAGATCTGTGTCACGCGATCGGCCGCCGCCGAGTGTGCACAGCTCGGATGGATTACTGTCATTGTGACTCCCCATCCTGCCTCCACATTGCCCCCTAACAGTCCTATGAATACTTCGACCTCGTCTAACATACCCAGTGGCATTAGACAAAATCTTCACCACAATACTGTCGCCGCGATTACGGAGAGGCACACTGTCAGAAGATGCTTCATGGCCCGCGAGGTAAAAATCTCCCACGGCCTCCTCGTTACCCACAACACTAACACGCCTGCTAACTTCGCGATAAACACTCCGAGCCCGAGAAACATTGTTCCCACCACTGACATTAGGCATAGGACCATCTACACTGGGCAAAGGATTCACGTTTGTGCTTGTTGTAGGGCTATACTTTCACTTTCAAAATCACCGTCATCTTCAGACAGTAAATGGAAACAGGGTCCGCGAATAGAAGACCCAACACTTCATTGCGAGTAGGATTTATTGAAGTCATTAGATAATAATAATAATAATAATAATAATAATAATAATCTAATGCAAATACTCGCTGACGTTGACAATATTGCTCTAAAAAAATGTCTCACTCGAACATGAGCTCCGCTTTTTTTCGCAGAAATTCAATGCGCTCTTGCTCAAAGATTTTGTATAGAAGCATGACGTTTTTTTGAGTCAGGATGAAGTATGGCATGTTTGCCATCTAGTGGAGGGGAGGTCGAACGAAATTTGATTCCCTATTTGACAAAATCGGGCGTTTTATTCAGTGCCGCATCTCGTCGAGTAAACTCGACCGTGGCGCCCAGAGGGTTAAATTTGAAACCGGGAGCCCAACCAAGTTTTTCCAAGCACGAGTGGCACCGTATGCCATCAGACCCAAGGTGGAGGAAGAAATTGATCGCTTGCTGAAACAAGGAATTATCTCACCCGTTACATTCAGTTAATGGGCAACCCCGATTGTGCCAGTAATAAAAAAGGGTGGCAATGTTAGGATCTGTGGTGATTTCAAAATAACGGTGAACCCAGCTCTCTGCAGTGATCCATTCCCCCAAATTGAAGATTTATTTGCTTCACTGGCTGGGGGACAAAGATTTAGCAAACTAGACCTTTCACATGCCTACCTGCAGATTCCTGTGCATGAAGATTCATCAAAATATCTGACAATCACGACTCACAAGGGGATGTTTGCATACAACAGATTACCCTTCGGCATCACTTCGGCTCCATCAATATTCCAACGAGTCATGGAACAAGTGCTGCAAGGGCTACCGTTTGTACATTGTTTTTTGGTTGATATCCTGGTCACAGGAAAAGACGATGCTCATCACTTGTCTAACCTGTAGGTTGTGCTGAGCCGGCCGAAAAATTCGGGCTTCGTGTTAAAAAAGAGAAGAAACTAATTTCCACACTAATATAGTGTTCATACATTGGAGTATTTGGGACATGTGATCGACGCATCAGGGCTTCACAAGTCCCCAGAAAAACTGCGTGCCATTGCCGAAGCACCAGCTCCTGTTAATGTTGGCCAACTTCGATCCTTTCTGGGACTGGTTAACTATTATATATGCATAATATATAATATATAAGATTTGTAACGAACATGGCCACAATTCTTCACCCCCTAAACGCAATGCTGCACAAGGAGACAAAATGGAAGTGGTCTCCAGAGTGTGAGAAAGATTTTTAACGATGCTAAAAAACAACTGTTAACACCCAGTGTGCTCACACATTATAATTCAAGACTCCCAGTTCGCTTGGCCTGTGATGCTTCACCTTATGTGGTGGGAGCTGTACTTTCACACATGATGCCGGATGGGCAAGAAAGACCTTTGCGTCCAAAACTCTGAGTAAACCTGAACAGAATTATGCGCAACTGGAACGTGAAGCGCTGGGAATCAATTTTGGAGTAAGGAAGTTCCATACTTACTTATATGGACGTCACTTCACATTACTTACAGACCATCGTCCACTTACCACCATACTCCATCCGAACAAAGCAACTCCATCCATGGCTGCTGCAAGACTTCAGAGGTGGGCTCTTCTGCTAGCTGCGCATAATTACACAATTCAATATAGAAGTGCTAATGATCATGGAAATGCTGATGCGTTATCGCAATTGCCACTGCCTGTATGGGACAATGACAGGAAAGTTACAGTGGACACTTACCTCATAAACAAAATAGAGGCACTTCCAGTGTGTAGCAGCGACATCAGTAAAGGAACCAGAGCAGATCCAATTCTCTGTCGTGTGAAGGAGATGGTATCCACTGGTTCATTTCCATCTACAAAAGACTCAGAAATGGTACTAAAACCATATCTTATGAGGGGACAGCGAGTGATCATTCCATCAAATCTGAGACAACGAGTGTTGGAGGACTTACACAAAGGACACCCAGGTGTAGTAAAAATGAAGGCTCTAGCACGTAGCTACATCTGGTGGCCAAACATTGATTCTCAAATTGAAGAAAAATCAAAGACCTGTATGTCCTGTCAACAACAGCAAAAATCTCCATGTCTCTCACCTCTACACCCCTGGACATGGCCACAAGCTCCGTGGCAGCGGATCCATATCAATTTTGCTGGACCATTTGAAGGACGAATGTTTCTGGTAGTTGTTGACGCACACTCAAAATGGCCAGAAGTTCATGTGATGGATTCAACAACTTCATCCAAGACAATTCAAGTTCTGCGTGGTCTAGTCAGTCGCTCTGGCATGCCTGAAACGCTAGTTAGCGACAATGGTCCACAATTTACTTCAGAGGAGTTTGGAAGTTTCCTGAAAACAAATGGTGTTAAACATGTGCGCTCTGCACCATTCCATCCAGCCACCAATGGCCTGGCTGAATTTTTCGTTCAGACCTTTAAACACTTATTGAAAGCGTACAAAGAACCAGTACCCTTACAGCAGAGATTTGACTCCTTCTTGCTAAAGTACAGAAATACTCCACATAGCACAACAAAAGAAACACCTGCTATGCTGTTCCTGTATCGCAGATTGAGGACACAGTTGGATCTACTGAAACCAAGTGTGAAACAGACTGTGGAGCAGGCACAAGAAGTTCTGTGTTTTTACCATGCTCTTCATGCAAAACAAAGAGATTTCAGTGTAGGTGATTCAGTGCTGGTAAGGGATAAGGAGAGGAGAAGTGGATCACTGGTACGGTTTCTTCTCAGTCAGGGCCAGTATCGTACACGGTTCAGGTGGACAGTTCACAAAGCTGGAAAAGACATGCAGATCAAATGTTAGACTGTCATCCAGAAATTGCCAAAAACACAGAAACATTGCCAGAAGAGAACAATACATCACAAACATTGGGTGATCAGAGACAAGAACTGTCTTTAACATCTAACGACATTGAACCTAAGGTTCTAGATCAGCATGTAACCAAATTGGTTGAACCAGCCATTGCTTCTTCCCCAAATGTGAGAAGATTTCCTGTCAGAACCCGTAAACCACCTAACAGGCTTGATCTGTAAAATGTGTACATGTCATATACACTGAAGAATGTGTTAAAGGTGTTGCATATTGTTGAAGTGAATAGTTAAGTTAACATTTGGTGAACTTCTAATTGTGACCTGACTTATTTCCTAAGTTGACTAAATGTTATTATGTTGAAATGAAAGCGGTGTAGTCTGAATAAGGAGGGAGGAGATGAAATGTATTTGAGTTGATGTTATAATACCTGATGCTAGAGGGTACTCCCGTGCTGTAGTATTTTGTTCATCGCAGTATGCCGAGTAAAACAGTTCATACCAGTGCAGTCATGTCTCCGGTAGGGATGCACCACTTTTTTGGAAAACGAGTACGAGTACTTGCATTTCAGTACTCGCCGATACCGATACCGAATACTTAACAAAAACATGACTTAAATTCAAAGGTAACAGCTTTTGTCATATAATTTAACAAAAAAACAAGGGACTAGTTTGGAATTAAGAACATTTATTTAAAATGAAAAGCATGTTGTATGCAACATATAACAGAATAAATAATTATAAATAAAAAAAATTAAACAGTGACAGTGCAACAAGTATTTTTTTCAGTTTGTTGTAAACTCTGCTGCTAAAGGGGCATAAATAAACATCTTTGCTATTTAGTGCACAATATTTGAATAAACGGTAACATTTTACAATAAGGTTGTTGTCACGAATACAGCACCTCTGGTGCATCCTCCTGGCCACCGGAGGGAGCCCTCACCGGAATACTGATTCGCACTCATCTGGACTGCATTTCCCATAGGCCCACATTCCTGGGACTGATCACCTCACACCTGCAGCATATCACACCACACTATTTAAGACGCACACACACACTAGTTTGCGAAGTCTTGATTTGCTTTTAGTGGTCATTTCTGAGCGTTATTTCTGTGGACTGATTTCTTGCTACGACCTGGACTGTTTATCTCTGTTGAACCTGTTGCCGCCTACCCCGAACCTTGCCTGTGTACCGACTCTGAGCCATCTTGCTGCCTGTCTCGAACATTGCCTGTGACCTGATCTTGTCTCTTGCTGCCAGCCCCGACCTCCTGCCTGTCCCTGTTTATGATATTGGTTTGCCCTTGTATTCATCCGTTTCCTAATAAAAGCTGCAAATGGATCCGCAATCTCCAGACTCTTCATTACAGCTGTATTAGTTAACATAAGTTAACGCATTAGTTAACATGTTAAAACTAATGCATTAACTAATACAACCTTATTGTAAAGTGTTACCAAATAAACTAACAACATCCACCAACATAGAACTGTGGCATTAAGTACAACTGAGGTAGGTATTATTAGGCTAATTAGCGGCACGGGGCTAACACTGTTTGTTCAAATACACCCCTTACACGCTGCTCAAACATAGATATTTCTCAGACTGTGGTATCGTCCCCGGTATCGGAGGACTTTTAACGAGTACAAGTACTTTCGAAAATGTGGTATCGAGGCCGATACCAGATACCGGTATCGGTATCGGTGCATCCCTAGTCTCCGGTTCTTTCTATGTATGCTCTAAAACAAAACAGAATGTTATGTGTTAGTATAGCATATTGATGCAGACATAACAGGAAACATTCTGCATTTTTACTTTCTCAAAAAAAAACTCATCCTGTGTGATTTATAAACCTTTGGAAAAGTGGGGAATGCAATCTGGTCCCCACAATGTAGGTGATCTCAGGTTTTACTATCCTTATGGGGACATTTTGTCCCCACAATGCAATATAAACAAGGGCACACACACACACACACACACACACACACACACACACACACACACACACACACACACACACACACACACACACACACACACACACACACACACACAGCTGTCTAAGAAAACCTGCTGCCACTAGATGACAGTATTCTGCCAAAACAGACAACTGCACTGTGAGCGTAAAGTGTCCTTAAATCAGGTTATGAACATAACATAAGCGTTAATGCTTTCTCCCATAAAGTCTATTATAAAAGAAAACGCTTAATGTGGCTTCCTGCAGTAAAACAGTGATAATAAAAGTAGTCTATACACTTTATTTATCATGCTTTTTGTATATTAAGCATTTTATAATGGTTTTCTATGGGAGAAAAATGTTGTAATGAACTATGTAGTGTTCATAACCTGATTTAATCTTGCCTATACAAAGTAGCCTATCGGTCACCGATCCACAAATGCACATCACGCTGCACGCACAAATTCTGACTTAGACTTATTAATACAAAATCGAAGTTTTGTATTCACAACTATGTCTCTATTTGTACAAATCGTATTTTGCACACAAGTTAAAAGGCATTTGTTTGTGGATAGTGAAATACGTCTGCAACATTTATCAAGTTCATGGATAATTTTCTGTGCATTTATGAATCATTTTGAGTCTAAAATCATCCCATACCTTCAGTGTCCGGCTATAACCTGCACGGCCAAAGTAGGCCTATGACCATTAACGGTTGATAAAGGATCTTTGGTAGTGCTAAAACCATACGGTTTCTCTGTCCAGTTACCCCTCTAAAGTAGTGAAACTACAGGCTGGACGGCTGACAGCTGAGAAAATGAACTTAAGTTAACTCACTAAAACATGCAGCTAGCCGCAAAAGGTGTCTCTCACAAAGCCTAGACTTTAGCTGAGGTCTGCCTGGAAGACGGTAAACAAATAAATAAACAAAGTACATAAAGGCATGTTCTTACCTTTGTGTAGAGGCTCTACGGTTTGCATGCAGGCTGATGTTGTTGATGATGGATCTCCTTGATGTTGTTGCCTGCCTACATCCGGGTGCGTGCAGCAGTCTTTGCAAACAATTAGCCGTACGATGTCAAAGTGTATTTACATCCGCCACAATAAATCATACACTCTTAAAAAGAAATGGTTCTATTTAGAACCAGAAATGGTTCTATCACCTGCTTCATATATGTAACCCCAAAATGGTACTATATAGAACCATATTAAAGGTGTCATCAACTGTTTTTTTTTTTGTTTTTTTTATACTGTTGTCTGAGGTCAAGTAATGATGTTCGTGTGGTTTTTATATTCAAAAACATCATAATGAATAAGTAATAGGCTATTTTCTAGACTGGTTTTAAGGCTTTCTCCTGAACGTTGGGTTTCGATGAGCGTGGCGCACTGGAGACATGGAAGTAAATGCCCACGGCTAGGATTAGATAAGATTTGTATATTTAATGAGCTTCAGCTCCCCTGTCAGTTCAGTTCACATTAGGGAGGGATCATTTTGAAAGCGGCAACCGAATAATTCTCTCGATCACAGGGCTCGTAAACCTCTTTATCAAACAAACACAATGATTTATTTCTCATCCACCCGAGATTGATTGGAATATTATTTCTGTATTACATGGCCCGCCCAATCAGTCGATAAGCACGAACCACACACACACACACACACACACACACACACACACACACACACATGTTTGTTTTTGTGAAATGTGGGGACATTCCATAGGCGTAATGCATTTTATACTGTACAAACCGTATTTTCCATCCCCCTACACTGCCCCTGCCCCTAAACCTACCCATCACAGGAGACTGTGCAGTTTACTTTCTGTGAAAAAAAACTCATCTTGTGTGATTTATAAGCATTTTGAAAAGTGAGGACATGGGGAACGTCCTCATATTTCACCCTCTTTTTGTAATACCTATGTCATACCCATGTCATTATACACATTTGTGTCCTGATATTTCACAAAAACATGCCCACACACACACACACACACACACACACACACATTATTTCACTATTTGAGATTCATAGGCCTGCCGACCATTACATAAAAAAAGATGTTTTACTCACATAAGTTTGTTGCACCATTCCTGTCGAATCCAATATAGAAGGCACGACACTGTGTCTGCAAATCCAGCACCTGAGACTTTTTTACAAACGATTCTGCAGTGAAATGAAGCGAATACACGTACATGTCTTCCCCACGTGAGCTGGAACTTCATTAAAAATACATTTCATCCACTCATTCCTAATAGTAGCATCCGAAGGAAGCTTATGCAGTGACTGTGTTCTTTCACAACCTGGCACAGAGCAATATATTACTTTGCCCGCCATGATTACTGCTCTGTAAACCTGTAGCTCCACGCCTCTGTGGGCGGGGCCCACAGTTGAGTTGCATTTCTTCTTCCCATGACGTAATTGGATTCCAGCTCTCGTTTTCTGGGCCTGGTGTCTATAAAAGCTTTTCTTTGACTAACAAGGACGTTTTCAGCTCTGAAACTTGCAGAATATTCTTATATCATGATGAACTTTGATATATCACAGGCTCAAGGGAAAGTTGGATTCTCAATTCATCACCCCTTTAAAGGGTTCATTAAAAAGAACCCCAAATGGTTCTTTGAATCCAAGTTAGATGGTTCTATTTAGAACCATTTAAGGGTTCTTTTTTATTAAGAGTTATTTATTACCAGTATTTAATAATATAACCAATACAGACAATTCAAAAAGTTAAAATGTATTCAATTTATTATTAAAAAAAATTGTTTCAAAAAGGCAACAAAATTGTATACATTTCAAATCTGTATATTCTGTATTAGACCAAAAGAATTTTCACTTTTTAATAAACATACATAAACATTTAAAATCTGTATATTCTGTATTAGACCAAGCATTTTCACTTTTTTATAAACATACATAAGCATTTAAAATCTGTATATTCTGTATTAAACCAAGCATTTTCACTTTTTAAAAAACATACATAAACATTTAAAATTGCAGCTCTGTATCTGTGTTAGACAGTTAAACTTAAAATATTTAATTACATACAACCATTTAATAATAACTGTTATTGTACTTTTTTTAAATTGTAATTAACCATTTTAATCTTTTTCAATTTAATAAACATTTTTTCAATTTTTAATATATACCAGCTTGCTTATATACCCTATGTACATATATTCCATTCTTTTAAATGTCTCTGAACTGAGAAAACTAATCACAATACTAACAAAAATAACACATGAACAATTTAAACATGTATTAAATAGTATTATTTACACAAGTTGACTATACATTTTTAGTAAAGGTATTGGTATTCTTTTGTCATGACGAGATCTTAGTTTAAGCATGTATTTTTGAATGAAAATCAAACAGGCATTCCTCAGCCTGTGTCATGTCAATGTCTGCCTCTCTTATAATCAAGGTTGCTACACAGCAAATTTGAAAGTGTTTCATTAACTCTCACAGTGAGAAAATTAACACTTTTTCGGGGTTTATATATAGGTCCACACTAGATAGAGTTAAACTAACACTTTAAATAGTGTTACTTCTTTTAACACTTGCATAGAGTACAAACAACACTGTAAGTGTTCACCGCTAACACCATGTGTGTTCACTGCCACCCCATTTACACCGAGTTAGTGTTGAAACTACACTAGGTGTGTCAATACTGTAACACCAAGAAACTAATTTCCACACTAATATAGTGTTCATACAAACACTGATTAAGGAGTGTAATCTGTATTTTACTAAAAATGCATATGTTCATTCAGTTAAATAAGTCAACACGCTATCAGTTTGGTTTTACTGTCAGAAATTTTATTTTCAACAACACAGAAGTTACAATGCATTCATCACCACCTGACCCACATAAACACAGCAGATAAAAAGGCCTGTAACTTTAAGCTGTTGATTTTTAAAAGTTCACCCAACTCACAGCATCTCTGTACTTTAAACGTATGATTATGTTCTGAAAAAAATGTTCTGTGAAAAATTTGTCGACAATAAAATACAGTGCTGTCAATTTTGACATTTTCCAAATCTGACTGAAAACAGGAATTTCATTACATACAATGAGGTCTTGTCTATATTCAGTTCTATCTATTTAGACCCAGTTCATGGAATGCATGCTTGTCTGTATGGGATTCTGTACCATTCCTGCCAACTTTTCACCAGTCAACATCATTCTAACAAAATGTTTTCATTGGTCCACAGTCTACTTGACTCAACAGTGTCGTTTCTCAAAAATAACCTATTTGACATCTGATAACTTTTTGCCAGAGATTTGGTGAAAAGTTCAAAGACACTCAAGGAGCTGGTTCCAGTGCAAGGGATGAGGTGCTTGTCCACAATGACATAAGTGGTCGATCCTACCCTTTATCTTTCCTGATCCCAGTAAGAATGGCTGGTTGGCCCTCCCTCCCTCTGAGATCTTCAATACTGGTGCAGGACTGAAAAAAGCACAAACAAATTTGATTAAATAAACAAAAAAAACAAAAATATTATAATGTGAATCAATAAATGCATTAAACCTGTTACTGGTAACTTGCTCACATTCAAATAAAAAATACATCTAAATTAAACAATAAATTATAATAAAATAAAAAAATCATAATTAAAAAAACAACAACCTATATAACACCTGGTACATTTGGACAGTCACATTATGCCAACGATTTTCAATCCCGGCCCTCTGGACCCACTGCTCTACACATGTTGTATGTCTCCCTTATTCAACAAAACGGATTCAGATTGTCACCTCATTAGGTACTGTAAGAGCTCTATGAACTAATGAGTTAGTTCACTTAAATGAAAATTCTGTTCCAAACCTGTATACATTTCTTTGTACTGCTGAACACAAAGGAAGATATTTTGAAGAAAGTTTAACAGTTTAATGGGCAGCCATTGACATATTCTTTTTTCCTACCATGGAAGTCAATGGCTTCTTCAAAATATCTTCCTTTGTGTTCAGCAGTACAAAGAAATGTATACATGTTTGGAACAACTATCCCTTAAAGGGATAGTTCACTTTGAAATTAAATTTTGATATGTTTTAGCTTACCTCATGGGCATCCGAGATGTAGGAGTATTTGTTTCCCCAGTAGTTTCAATTTTGATCATTTTGGGTCAAACCGTTCTTGTCTGTGCCTCACATAATGCAGGTCTATGGTCACCACCTCAAAGAGCATACACAGAGAAGTCCAAATTAAACAATCCCCATCGTAAGTACACACTGATGGCCTAAGACACGAAACGAGCGGTTTGTGTGAGAAAACTAACAGTATTTATGTCGTTTTTACCTCTTGTACACCACTATGTCCGACTGATCCGAGGGCGCGCGCGTGCTTCCTGTTGTGACATTTGCGCGTTCTGGCTTTAGTCTGCGCGAGCGCGAAAAGCGCCGGAAGTGGATCTCTGTCACATGTCACAACAGGAAACACGCAGGCACGCCCTCGGATCAGTCGGACGTAGTGGTGTACAAGAGGTAAAAACGACATAAATACTGTTCGTTTTCTCACACAAACCGCTGGTTTCGTGTCTTAGGCCATCAGTGTGTACTTACGATGGGGGATTGTTTAATTTGGACTTCTCTGTGTATGCTCTTTGAGGTGGTGACCATAGACCTGCATTATGTGAGGCACAGACAAGAACGGTTTGACCCAAAATGATCAAAATTGAAACTACTGGGGAAACAAATACTCCTACATCTCGGATGCCCATGAGGTAAGCTAAAACATATGCATTTTACATTCACAATGACTTTGCAACAGTATTGAGTTTTACCTTAAACGCTCAAGTCTGTTAAAAGCCTCTGTTGGACTGATCTTAGTCTTCTTTCTCCCTGGAGGAGGAGGCAGGAGATGCATGCAGCAGCAGGACGTAAATGTCACCGTTCCAATCTGAATGAGTAAATGTTTAAGGTGTTTTTAGTCCTCACAATAACAAGAAACCAGAGTAAATATTCAATTATGAAATCCTCACAAATCATGCCAACCATTTTCAGATCCTTGCCCATGTACTGCATTGAGAAGACACTGAATTTATACAAATATATCACTTTACAATAAGGTTACATTAGCTGACAGACTAAAAATAAACATTAGCTCTACAGCATTTATTAATCTTTGTTGAGATACAGATATCAACTTTTACTAATACATTATAAAAATCTAAAGTTGTCTCTTAACATAAATGCACTATGCACTAAAACGAACAATTAACCAAACAGTTCTTTTTTATGTACTAATACTCAATACTAATACTAAAGTTAATGTTAGTTAACAGGTTAATGTTAACAAATTAGATCTTTTGTAAAGTGTTAAACCCTGGATTTGAGTGGGCTTATTTAAGCTATGACCAAGTACATTTCTAAAACAGCAGCCAGAAAAATGGAGCGCAGCTGGAAGAAAACAAAACTGGAGGTTTTTCGCAATTTGTGGAAAGAGAGCATGATTGCATACAGAAAGGCCATAAAAACTGCTAGATCGGCTTATTTCTCAACTCTTTCAGAAGAAAACAAACACAACCCTAGGTATTTATTCGATACAGTGGCTAAATTAACAAAGGATAAAGCTTCAACTTCTGACATTTGTAAACAACACAGCAGTAATGACTTTATGAACTTCTTTACTAGTAAGATTGATAACATTAGGAATAAAATTATAACCATGCAGCCGTCTACTACAGTATCACTTCAGACAGAACATTGTAGTCTCACTGAGGAAAAATTACACTCATTCACTGCTATAGGAGGAGAAGAATTGGCTAAACTTGTTAAATCATCAAAATCAACAACATGTATGCTTGACCCTATACCGACTAGGCTATTAAAAGAGATGCTTCCAGAGGTCATAGATCCTCTGCTTAATATTATTAATTCATCCTTGACATTAGGATATGTACCAAAAACTTTTAAGTTGGCTGTAATTAAACCACTTATTAAAAAAACGCAACTTGATCCTAAAGAATTAGTCAATTACAGACCAATATCGAATCTACCGTTTCTATCAAAAATATTAGAAAAGGCAGTGTCTTCACAATTATGTTCCTTTTAGAAAGAAATTGTATATGTGAAGATTTCCAGTCAGGATTTAGACCGTATCATAGTACTGAGACTGCTCTAATTAGAGTTACAAATGATTTACTCTTATCATCTGATCGTGGTTGTATCTCTCTATTAGTGTTACTCGATCTTAGCGCTGCATTCGATACTATCGATCACAATATTCTTTTGAATAGACTCGAAAATTATGTTGGCATTAGTGGAACTGCATTGGCATGGTTTAAATCTTACTTATCTGACCGTTATCAGTTTGTAGCAGTAAATGAAGAGATGTCACACCGATCACAAGTTCAGTATGGAGTACCGCAAGGCTCAGTGTTAGGACCGTTGCTTTTCACCCTGTATATGCTACCACTGGGAGATATCATTAGGAAGCATGGCGTTAGTTTTCATTGTTATGCTGATGATACTCAGCTCTATATTTCTTCACACCCTGACGAAACTTACCAATTCACAAGATTAACGGAATGCATAGCTGATATAAAAATTGGATGAATAGTAATTTCTGCAACTTAATTCAGATAAAACTGAATTTTTAATTATTGGACAGAAAAGCTCAACAAGTAGTGCCCTAGAATACTGTCTAACCTCGATGGCTGCTCTGTCAAGTCCACGTCGTCAGTGAGGAACCTGGGTGTGCTCTTTGATACCAATCTTTCGTTTGAAAGCCACGTTTCTAGCATCTGTAA
This sequence comes from Gobiocypris rarus, assembly GCA_023029165.1. Taxonomy (NCBI): domain Eukaryota; kingdom Metazoa; phylum Chordata; class Actinopteri; order Cypriniformes; family Gobionidae; genus Gobiocypris; species Gobiocypris rarus. The sequence goes on along the minus strand of CM040919.1, from coordinate 22,180,741 downwards.
AACTGCATTCTACCATCTTAAAAATATATCTAAATTACGTCACATGCTTTCAATGCAAAATGCTGAACAATTAGTACATGCGTTCATGAGCTCAAGGCTAGATTATTGTAATGCTCTACTGGGTGGTTGCCCTGCTCGCCTAATAAATAAACTCCAGCTGGTCCAAAACGCAGCAGCTCGAGTTCTTACTAGAACCAGGAAGTACGATCATATTAGTCCAGTTCTGTCAACACTGCACTGGCTCCCTATTAAACATCGCATACATTTTAAAATCTTGCTTATTACTTATAAAGCAATAAATGGTTTAGCTCCCAGTACTTAAGCGAGCTCTTAACGCATTATACTCCATCACGTCAATTGCGGTCTCTAAACTCTGGCCAGTTGAAAATACCTAGAATATCTAAATCAACTGCAGGCGGTCGATCCTTTTCCTATTTAGCACCTAAACTCTGGAACAGTCTTCCTAGCATTGTTCGGGAAGCAGACACACTCTGTCAGTTTAAATCTAGACTAAAAACACATCTCTTTACTATGGCATACACATAGAACATTTTTAACTTTCTTATTCAAATCAAATGACTGATTGTTAGGCTGCATTAACTAGGTCAGCCGGAACCGAACACTTCCCATAACACCTGATGTACTCGTTACATCATAAAAGAGTGGCATCCACACTAATGTTAGTCTCTCTGTTTATCCCGAGGTTTACTGCAGTCGGCCGGATCCAGGCCGTGTCGGATCGGATGGTGGACCTGCATCTGGACATGACCAGCACATCCTGGAGTGTCTGCTGAGACCGTGTCCATTAGTGTCTCCTCTGAATTTGCCTCACCGAACGTCATCCTCAATTAACCCGCGTCTCCAGCGCAATAACTCCGATCTTTCAAGTATTCATATTCTTGTGTAATCTACGCGCCATCCTAAATGAACCCGTCTCGTGCGTCATACCCAAAATTTCGAATATTCCTATCTAATATGATTTATGACCTGCAAGGTTGCCAGAGTAATAATTATACACTGTTAATAATAGGCCAGAGGAGAACTGGCACCCCGACTGAGTCTGGTTTCTCCCAAGGTTTATTTTTCTCCATCATGCCCTGATGGAGTTTTGGTTCCTTGCCACTGTCGCCTTTGGCTTGGCTTGCTCAGTTGGGGACACTCAAATTATGATCCAAGTTACTCAACTAAATATACAAATAGAATTAATTAATTTGGTCATATATAATTCTATAAACTATCCAAATTAAACTAGCCAAATCAAATTTTGTTGCAATGTTGTCCTGTTTAACACTGTGAAGCTGCTTTGAAACAATCGTCATTGTAAAAGCGCTATATAAATAAATTTGATTGATTGATTGATAAAACAGTAGCACAAGACTCTTAACTTATCTTCATTGAGAAAATCTCGAAACAATACCGAACCAGCTTAACCACCATGAGAAAACTGTCAAGAAAAATGTACATTACGTTAATATTAAAGAAAATCCAGCGAGCTGCTGTTGTCAGAAGCTCCATTTGTCAACCCAAAAGTCACATTAAAGTGCAATTGCAGTTCGTATCTAACGTAAACGATTGCAAATGAAGCGTGCACGTCAAACACTTCTCACATGATGAGCGAACGTATATGCTGGGAGGAAATATAAATTTAGATAATCTTGCTTGATTATCTGATAATTTATCTCCGCTGCATTTTACTTTGCACGAGTAACCGCGACATAGGCTAACATTATGTTCCTTGCACCGTCATAATCCCTGCACGTTCAAAGTCCACACAGCACAAAAAACATAAGCCACAAGGCAATATGGATGTTGCGTTTGTGGTAACGTTAATTTAACAAATCACAGAAATCACCCAACTACACCATATTATAAAATATAATTAAACGTAAGTTTAAAATCGCTAAATAACAAACTGAGCATCTTACCTCAACATGCCAATGAACTAGCTGGCCTCATGATGTGGTCTGTCGCGTTATCTGAAAGGAAACCATGTTAGCACCCTGGCAATGTTGAGAAAGTACTAATATTATTCTGAATGGAGAAAAACATGAAAATTGGTAAACAATTTAGTGGTTATAAAATAGTATACCTGTTTGAACACTGCTCTCCTCGTGGTCGTCCTCCATTATTCAAAAAGGAAGTAATGTGCAAGGACCGGATATTGTATCAACTCATCACCAGTGTCAATTATGTCAACTCACTGTAATTACACTGACTCCGACCACTGATTTACACTGCAAGTGTTGATACCATTTAAATCAACACCAGAATCAACACTTTTTAACTCTGATAAATTAACACCATAAAAACAACTCTAAACAACACTGGATATTTTGCTGTGTAGGTTTTCTCAATAAAACCAGCCCAATGGCCAATCAAAAATAGCCCAAAAGTAGCCCAATACTAAAAAAATCTAAATATAACACTCCAATACACATTTAACGGTACTGTTATGCACTACACACAATTTTTACTAGAATTAACTGTTATATAAGTAATATAAACAGTCTGTTTTCATAAATAAAATCATCTTACCTTAAGATTGACATCTGATGAACCAAATCATTCAGTGGATCGAGGTAATCCTTTTTTAGAACTATTTAAATTAACTATTTACAGATGTAAAGTCTTTTCTGATGCTACTCTTCTCCTTCCTGCTCCTTTTCATACATGTTTGTATTGAACAAGGCCAGCATCTCTTTTGTTGGTTCAAAGTGATGGCAGCAGATTTCATGTCTTTGCATGAAGGCTCGAATGCGAAGTATTCTCCAGAAGGGTGTCCTTCATTCTGCTGCGCAGTTTTGTCTTGATCAAATTCATCTCAGAGAATGTGCGTTCAACCGCTGCATTGCTGAATGGCAGTGCCAGCAACGAAAGAGCAAATTACCCAAGTTCATAAAAATCTTGGTCCCCAGCAGCATCCCTGTGATTTTTCACAGAGGATTGGCAGTCCTCTGTGTATTCCCATGCCAATGTGTCTAGCACTCTTCATTGCTGATCAAGCTTTGCAAGATCTCCAGTGTACAAACAAAGAAGGCTGTTAAGCACTACAGATGGGCTCAGTGACACAAGAGACTGAAGCTGCTGCATATTAGTTGTCAAGTGTTTTTTATTTTGCTTGACAAATTCAAGTAGGTATTCTTTCCATCGATGTTTAATGTTCTCTGCATCGGCTATGGGAAGCTTTACATTATCCAGCTCAATTTGGACCTGCAGGCCATAGTCACCTGCAGAGAGAGGCAGATGGTTGCTTTCTATGGTCACGTCACAGTCAATAATCTCGGACCACTGAGTCATGTCCGCCAGGTTGATTTTTACAACTCTTCTGGGTAGGTTCAGGTAGAACGTGATCAGTTCATTGAAGAGCTTGCATGGGTTTGCATTTTCCAGCTGAAACATTTTATTCACTCGGTTCGCTTCTTGCACGATAGGCTGCAGGAACACTAAATACAGCTTGTTGACTGGATCAGAGTACATTTGATACAGGATCTCCGCATTGTAGTTCCTGTCCTTATCCTTGGCAAGCTGGAAGTGTAATTTCAATTCATCAAATTGGTCCAGCACCCTATTGAGACATGCACTGACAGACAGCCACCTAGTGTCTGAAAGCTGGAGGATTTTTAGCTGATTGCTGCATACAGTTGCTGGTAGTTTTGATGACGGATGGTGCTATGTGAAAACCAGGCGTATGTTTGTGACATCTGATATTCAACATTTCTTGGTAAAACGCGCATTGCGTATGATGAGCACAGTTGAATTGAGTGACACGCACATTTCACAAACACAAAGTTGGGGTTGTACTGACGAAATTTGGTGACAACTGAATTGTGTTGTCCACACATTGCATTGCATCCGTCAGTTGCGAGCCCGATGCATCGTTGAGGACAAAGCTTGTTCTCTTGCAGAATGTTTAGCAACACTTCTGTTAATGGCGCCGCATCTCCGCCATCCAGATGAACAATCCTAGCAAAAGATGAAACTATGCGCTGTAGATTTTTACTACAATAGCGGACTACAACAGCTAACTGTTTATGCATGCCCACATCCGTGCTTTCGTCAATAATTAAAGAATACAGTTCCTCTCCAATATCCTTCAGTAGTTCCCATTGGATCTCTGGCCCAATTACTTGCTTAATGAGGGCTGAACATTTAGTGCGGTGCAGTCGGACATCCTTTTGAGCAATTTCACCAACAAGTTCTCCTAAATGATCCACTGTCAAAATGCTTGAATGGCAGTCTGGTCGATTTTTACTGCAGTAATGCCACTGTCAAACAATGTACTCATTCGAACGCTTGAGAACGGGGCCGCATTTCGAACAAGTTTTTCTGTCTTGCTGTGATGCAGAATATCACTGTGATGTACTCGAATCTCTGCTTTACAGTACTTACAAAAAGCTTTGGTCCCATCCCCAGTCACACGCTGTATCCACTCCTTTATGCCATCTTCACGTTCCCACTCTTTACTGTATTTCTTTCCATATTTTGACCATTTTTTTATTTTTTATTATTATTTACTAGCAACAGTCCTGGAGATCCCGCCAATCTGTTACCATAGAAATGAAAACAGCCGGTGTGCTGTGTGCTCGCGGCTCACAGCAGCGGCCGCACACACACACTGGCAAACCAGCCTAGGCAGTGCCACTGCCCCTATACCTCACAAAGTGTGCTTATAAGCACACTTATGCTGATAAGATATTGCTCATCTCATCATCCTAGCACAATTGTTATCATTGGTCGAATATAAAAGTACAGACAAGTATGCATATTGAGAAACAGCCCAAGTCTTGCAGTCTCTACTAATGAGCTGATGATTTAAATCAGGTGTGTTAGATGAGGGAGACATGCAAAATGTGCACTGGTTGGGGGTCCCCAGGACAGGTTTGAGAACCACTGCTTTAGGGGTATCGGGGGTGTGCCGGACATAAAAGTTATGCAGGAAAAACCCTGGTGAAGTTACCATCTGTGATTTCCTCTTTTGGTCCAAAGATATTGGCATAGAGATTTTTTTACTTCCTTCTTTTGCACTCCTGATGATGTTTGGGGCCATTTCATGTAGAGAGGTTTCCATGTTCTTTGCCAAGTCTGTTCCAAACCTCATTGTCATTTCGTGCAGCATCTTAAATACAAAACATTGTTTACTTCAGGTGCATATATCCAAATTACACAACAAATTAGTCATCATGAACTGGAGGTTGCATCATTAATACTTTGTGCACAATATAATAAATAAATTCAAGTTTGCGTCAATGCTTCCCTCCGCTGCGTCTGTCAGTCATCCTCTATTCAAACTGCGTGTCGTGTTCGGTTACGACAGTCAACACTACAAAACTCTCTCCAAGATGATTCAATGTTCCTGTTATTATGCTTGATATTTAGATAATGTTTCATGGTTTCGCATTAAAGGGATAGTTCACCCCATAATTTAAATGTGATCCCACTAAACATTGAACGTCGAATAGACGTGAAGATCATGTCTATTTTGGGTCCGTCGGTCCATAACCAATTCTGGACATCTATTCGACGTCCAAACTAGGTCCACTATTTTGACGTCCAACCATGACCCAACTTGGACGTCAATTTGACCTCGAACTGGGTAATTTTTTTTGGGTGTCATTTGGACATCTATAAAAGGTGCAAGAACATTTACATTATATATAATGTTTTATTTACAAATATCAACATTGTTGTTATCAACATGATTAATACATATATGAATACATATTATTTATAAAAGTTGAGTTGAACCCGCACCGGTTTGTGGTGGGGAGATTGACTCTAGTGGGCGTGTCTCTACTTTTAATTAGTAGGAAATGCATTACACCTATGTATTTGTTTCCATTTATCACCCATTTCAGAAGGTGGCGTATGTTCCAGATAATTTCCCAAAAACTCTCAACTGGAGACACATAAAAAGATGCAATGCATTTCCTGTCGAAACTAGCTACTGAAACAAAGGTACAGGAAATTTAATACATGGTACAGAAAACATGTCCTCCACCCTCTTGAAACATGTGACTACAGTTATAGAAGTTGCATAAAAACGACGTCTAAATATGATGTTGAAAAGACGTCCACAAATGACCACATTTGGACTATAAATAGCCCATATACGGAGGTTCCACGGACGTCAACATTTGACGTACCGGAGACGTAGAAAAAAGACATCGCCTGGCATTACAAAACAACCCCTTCAGTGGACCGAAATTGGACGTCACTACGACGTCACATTGCGCAGTGGCATGTTTACCAAGATGTAGGTGTGTTTGTTTCTTCAGTAGAACACAAATTAAGATTATTAACTCCAACCGTTGCTCGTATAATTCATGCCACTATGTGAGAGCCACTATGAGAGCCACTATTCACACTTTGTGCCGCTCTGTATTGGAGAGATTATTAATAGCCTTTTGGATCGGTTCTGAAAAAATGGTATCGGTGCATCCCTATATACATTCATTTTTCTTATCTGCCTGGCACAACATTTTACAGTGTTTACTCACAAGCTGTGGCACTCAAAGAAAAGGAAAATGCCCCATTACTTCAGCTGCAGGCCTGTCCATAATCTGTACTCTTTGGAAAAGAGTGCGCTTCATCCGGTTCTTGACCTCAGAGTAACTGGGGTTGTTTTTACGCAAATCCAGGGTGATGGCATTAATGTGTTCCTGGAAACTTGTCTCATCCTCACCTGTTACTTCCAGGTCCAACACAGTCTAGGGTAGGAAGACAGTACATAAATATTTTTTCATCCAAAAATGAAAATAATGTCATTAATTACTCACCCTCATGCCGTTCGATACCAGTAAGACCTCCAATCATCTTCGGAACACAAATGAAAACATTTTTTGTTGAAATCCGATGGCTCAGAAATGCCTTCATTGGCACCAATGTCATTTCCTCTCTCAAGACCCATTAAAAGTACTTAAGACATCGTTAAAACGGCATCTCACTACAGTGGTTAAATATTAATATTATAAAACAACGAGAATATTTTTGATGCGTCAAAAAAAGGAAATAACAACTTGTATAGTGATAACCGATTTCAAATTACTGCTTCCTGAAGCTTTGAAGCATTATGAATCAGCGACTCGAACCATGATTCAGATCGCATGTCAAACCAACAAACTGCTGAAATCACTTGACTTTGGCGATCCGAACAGCTGATTCGATACAGATTCATAATGCTTCAAAGCTTCAGATAGCAGTGTTTTGAAATCGGTTATCACTAAGTGGAATTGAACTCCAAGCTGGAAACAATGGTATCCTGAGTTGCTTTAGGAAGTAAATGTTTTTCTTGGAGGTTTAAAATAAAGAGCGCTACATGCCGTCTCAGTCCCAATAACACAGTTTCTAAATCAATTCCAGGTGAAGAATTTTGGTTGTTCTCTAGCAGATCTTCAGGAACCTCCTCACTTTCATTGTCGTCTTCAACTAAAGTAGCCTTTTCAAATAGGGGATGTTGCAAAGCTTTTCTGTGCTTTCGATAGATATGGTTTCTGTAACTTGCAACAGTTTTATATCTTCTAAAACATGCCTCAATGTTACAATTAACACTCAAATCTGCTTGGTGGTTATGTTGCACTTGCAGGTGAGTTAGATACTTTGTAAGCTGAAACTTCACAACAGCACAAAATGAACATTTATAAATTTCCATGTGTACCTCTGAAACTTTCTTTTGCATCAATGAGGTTTATATTTTTAAGCCAGCGGCACGTGTCATCTACTGACCATTTATCAAACATGGTTATCTGGGGGTAAAAGAAAACAGAGCATAAATAACTTTGCAAACCAACTATGCATTAAACACACTTAAAAATGTTTGGCTTTAGAACATTTGAATGCTAGTTAGAACCATGCGCTATCATCACTTTAATTCAGGGCTTGCATCACAATAAACATAGCGTGCGTCAATCAGCTCCTTAGTTAAGTAGTCAGAGCACTGATCAGGGAATCGGCCATTTACATGATATACTGATTCACAACCTAGGGAGCTGATTGAGCTATAGACTCGGTGAAGGCTGCACTACAATCGTGCAGGTTTAATGCAGAGCAGAACTAAAGTAGGGGCGCGAGGGGCACAACCTAAAGCGGTTAATTGTAACACTTAAAACTTTTCACACATGCCAGTATGACGAAACTTAAAGGGGTACTTCAGCACTGGGAAGATGAATCTGTTTTTAAATTGGGTCATTAATGTAGTAGAAATGTGAAATTATTTTTGAATTTGGTGCCTTCTAGACACAGAAAATGTATTTTTGTCTCATGGGGATGAAAGACAACAATTCCCAGAACGCACTGCTTCACTGCCCTACTCTAGGCGCGGCTAGTCGGTTACTGGATTACTGGATCACTTGCCCACCATGTTCATTTTCAGAAAATCAGTTCAGTTAGAGACACTACAATTAAAAACTGAACATGTCTGTTCGATATAATGCGAGTGAGCCGATTGAGCGTCACGGCACAAACGCACCAGGATCGGAATACATTCATCACATGAACTGAGGTAAGCGCGGGATTCGCGGCTGCATTCACAGCGCGTGATCAGTCTGGCTCGTGTTCAGTTCATGTCTTTGGAAGCTTAACTGTCATAGGAAGTTCATTTTAAAAGTTAAAACACTCACTTTGCTCTCAACCGCTCCGTTTACATGAATCTCCGCAGCTCCGCGAGCCGAGTGCTGTGAGTGTGATGTTGAAAACATGTGGAAATAGCCCTCTGCTGGCTGTAGTCTTCAGCCTCTGCCCGAAACTCCTCTGATGATGATGATATTTCACCACCACAATGATGATATTTGCGTCATCGGAGGACTTTTTCCAGAAATAAAATACTTAATTCTCTCGTCTCAGGGTCATATGAGGGGGGAAAGTACGATAATTTGAATATACTCCTGGGTTTCTACTGATACAAAGCTTAATGCTAATCGCTGAAGTAACCCTTTAAGTGTATATAATAGTTGCCATATCTAAAATATTTAGATAAAAAAAATTAAAAAATCTTTGGAATATACTACTGAACATTTATTTATATATATATATATATATATATATATATATATATATATATATATATATATATATATATATATATATATATATATATATATATATATATATATATTATATACTAATAATTATATATTAGGGCCGGGACTTTAACTCGTTAATTAAGATTAATTAATTGCGTGACTTTAACGCGTTAATTAAGATTAATTACGCAAAAATAGATAACAATTTTAACTTATTTTTGCACCGCGAACATTTTTAATGAATGAGTTTCGGACCGATTATACTGGAACACCAACTAGCGTTCTTGACTTCTGAACACAACAAACCACAGTGAACATAAAGCGAAGAAGCTGACGAGACTGCTTGGCTTGGCCCGTGGATGGGGAATTTTGTTTTAAAAACGAAAGGATGGAAGCGTCGACAAGAGCATGATTGTGTGGAAGCTATGCAACAAGGAATTTGCGTTTGAGCCTCAAATATCACCTCAACGCAAAACTTTGTTGATTAAGCTTATGTATTCAGTCATTATTCAATGGTATACTAAAAATCCATGTGAAAAAATTACTTCTCACTGTTCTCAGGTCAAATATTTATATGCAATTAAAATGCGATTAATTTTGATTAATTAATTACAAAGCCTCTAATTAATTAGATTAATTTTTTTAATCGAGTCCGCCCTTATATATATATCTGTCCCTCACATTGTTACAAAGTACCCCACCTATGGGGCATGTTGTCACATTTCACTTACATTCGGGTAAAACTATACACTGTATTAATTAAACAAAACCACATAATTGAACTAGATATGTTTGGGGGTGGGGGATACTCTGAACCCCAAGTGAATTTACACAAACTGAAATGTAAGTTACGTCAGGTTGTGCCCTGCTCTCCCCTAACTTAAACCTTTTTAACATAGGCCTGGGAAAAATACTCACCGCAAAACGAGTAACGTTAACCTGTGTGTGAAACTGCAACAAATATTCCCATATCCCTTTTATTTTTTAATCGGCGCCTAACGTTATTGTAAAATTACCGTTAATAAACAGCGAGCGCGCACTTCACTGAAATAATAAAATCACGCTTAGTCTCCTTTTAAACACAGCTGTCTTATTGTTAATGACATTAACTTTAACATACAGGGAGTGCAGAATTATTAGGCAAATGAGTATTTTGACCACATCATCCTCGTTATGCATGTTGTCTTACTCCAAGCTATATAGGCTGGAAAGCCTACTACCAATTAAGCATATTAGGTGATGTGCATCTCTGTAATGAGAAGGGGTGTGGTCTAATGACATCAACACCCTATATCAGGTGTGCATAATTATTAGGCAACTTCCTTTCCTTTGGCAAAATGGGTCAAAAGAAGGACTTGACAGGCTCAAAAAGTGAAAAGTCAAAAATAGTGAGATATATTGCAGAGGGATGCAGCAGTCTTAAAATAGCCAAGCTTCTGAAGCGTGATCATTGAACAATCAAGCGTTTCATTCAAAATAGTCAACAGGGTCGCAAGAAGCGTGTGGAAAAACCAAGGCGCAAAATAACTGCCCGTGAACTGAGAAAAGTCAAGCGTGCATGTGCCAAGATGCCACTTGCCACCAGTTTGGCCATATTTCAGAGCTGCAACATCACTGGAGTGCCCAAAAGCACAAGGTGTGCAATACTCAGAGACATGGCCAAGGTAAGAAAGGCAGAAAGTCGACCACTACTGAACAAGACACAAGCTGAAACGTCAAGACTGGGCCAAGAAATATCTCAAGACTGATTTTTCTAAGGTTTTATGGATTGATGAAATGAGAGTGAGTCTTGATGGGCCAGATGGATGGGCCCGTGGCTGGATTGGTAAAGGGCAGAGAGCTCCAGTCCAACTCAGACGCCAGCAAGGTGGAGGTGGAGTACTGGTTTGGGCTGGTATCATCAAAGATGAGCTTGTGGGGCCTTTTCGGGTTGAGGATGGAGTCAAGCTCAACTCCCAGTCCAACTGCCAGTTTCTGGAAGACACCTTCTTCAAGCAGTGGTACAGGAAGAAGTCTGCATCCTTCAAGAAAAACATGATTTTCATGCAGGACAATGCTCCATCACACTCCACAGCATGGCTGGCAAGAAAGGGTATAAAAGAAGAAAATCGAATGATATGGCCTCCTTGTTCACCTGATCTGAACCCCATTGAGAACCTGTGGTCCATCATCAAATGTGCGATTTACAAGGAGGGAAAACAGTACACCTCTCTGAACAGTGTCTGGGAGGCTGTGGTTGCTGCTGCACGCAATGTTGATGGTGAACAGATCAAAACACTGACATAATCCATGGATGGCAGGCTTTTGAGTGTCCTTGCAAAGAAAGGTGGCTATATTGGTCACTGATTTGTTTTTGTTTGGTTTTTGAATGTCAGAAATGTTTATTTGTGAATGTTGAGATGTTATATTGGTTTCACTGGTAAAAATAAATAATTGAAATGGGTATACATTTTTTTTTGTTAAGTTGCCTAATAATTATGCACTGTAATAGTCACCTGCACACAGATATCCCCCTAAAATAGCTAAAACTAAAAACTACTTCCTAATAAACTACAAAAATATTCAGCTTTGATATGAATGAGTTTTTTGTGTTCATTGAGAACATGGTTGTTGTTCAATAATAAAATTAATCCTCAAAAATACAACTTGCCTAATAATTCTGCACTCCCTGTAATTAACACTGACAAGGGAATAAAGGGAGACTGTAACTTAATTCGTTTAAAAACCGTGCAAAATCAATTTAACAGGGCTTTCTGAACCAACGGCTGACAAAGCCTCTCAGTGCTAACCAGCAATACTTTTAACTGAAGTAAATATTATACATTGTTATTCTAGTATCACTATTTAACATTGATTTTAACAGAATATTAACTGATGGTACTACATATTTCAGTAATATGGTTTTAAAAATGTAAAAACTTAACTTACCTGATGGCTTGAACGGGCAGAAATGGCAGACTCCTCAGTTTGAAAAATTAACTGTCTCAAGGTTCATCTTCACCAATCCACCAATAGGAATTCAAGCAAGGATGACGCAACACATATACGTCACAACTTGCATTTTTATGATTATTTGTTTTTTTTTATGCCCCCTTCGGGTTAGATTTAACCATGGTACAAAATAAAAAAAACACCTGGTTAGTTTATTTATTTGACTAAATTATTTGTTAAAAAGCCAAACTATAATGTAGTAGGAAATATAGGTTTCATGCTAATGTACAAAATTGCATTAAAAAGCTCAAATCATACATTGATTCATGCATATTAAAATTAGTTTACTCTTGTTTTTGACTACAGCAGTCATTCTCCTCAAAAAAGCTTTGTGAATGTGTTGGTGTAGGCCTATAATTATTGTGTAATCTTTAGTTTACACTTCAGTCATAAAACTGTCATGTGTCAGGTTCCTTCTCTATTGCTTCGTACTCTCCTTCCTGATTGTTTCACACACACGCTAACGCACGCACACACACACACTCTCACTCATTCACTCTCTCGCTCGTTACGCTCATCTCTCTCTATCTACCTGCACCTGTTAGTCATCGCAATCAGCGGTCGCTGGCTTCATGACACCTGTTTCCACTCTTGTTTGACTGCTTACCCTTTATCTAGTGTTTGTTCATGCTGCCTCTTGTTGGATCATTGTCTCTTGTCATGCGTTATGGTTGCTGCTCTATTCTTGGAAGATCTCACATTGTCTTGTTTTGTCTGATACAGCCTTGCGCCTAAGTTTTGTCTGGTTTCTACATTTGCTACAAGAGTATCTTTTCGGACCTCTTTGCCTGGCTGTTATTATCTCTCCAGAACTGCCTCTACCTCGACAGGTGTCCTGAGCCTTCACCTTTTCAAGACAGGATCATCTCAGCTGCTTTCTGAGTTTGCTTTTCTCAGTTCTATGTGCCTTAATGACAGACTGCCTTATTTATTATCTCATTAAAGACTGTTGATATCCTGTCCATCTCTGCTCTTGGATCCATTCTTTATACACCTGACAGAATGATCCAACCACCAACCATGGATCCAGCAGAGGAGGAGTCCGATCGGCTGTCGAGTTCCAAGGGGCTATGCTCGGTAGACACGAGGAGGAGTTGGCTGCCCATCAAGCAGTTAGGAGTCTTTCTGCTCAAGTTTCAGATCTGTCAGCCCGTTTTCTCCACTTTCACCAGGAACCAGCGGTGACACTCAACCGACAGCTGCCCTCTGAACCGCGAGTCAACAATCCGTCCTATGCCGGTGAGCCCACTGAGTGCAGAGCCTTTCTCATACAATGTGAGGTTGTCTTTCTCTGCAGCCTCAGACGTATGCGGAGGATCAGGCTCGTGATTGCGCTTCGCTCTCACGGGCGTGCACGCGAGTGGGGAACGTCTGTTTGGGAGGCTAAATCGGTGTGCTGCAGCCGGCACGGGCTCTTTAAGGACGAAATGATTAAGGTCTTTGATAGATCTGTCTTCGGCCTGTGAGGCTTCACGCCTTCTTGCTGTTCTACGTCAGGGCAGAAGGTCCGTGGCGATTTCGCTATAGAGTTCAGGACTCTGGCAACAACTAGCGAATGGAACGAGCCTGCACTTATCGCTCGCTTTCTGGAGGGGTTGAACATGGACCTTAAGGAGGAGATTTATGCGCGGGGGTCGCCGACTCAGCTGGATCAGCTCATCGATCTGGCCATTCGCTTGGACAGATGTTTCGAGCAGAGGCGACGGGTTCGTTCTTCTTATTCGGCCATGCAATGTTTCATCCCCCGCTGCATTTCCCATTCGTGACCAGTCTGAGGCTGAACCCATGCAGGTCGGGGGCATGCACATCTCCTCAGAGGAACGACAACGGCGGATACTCAATCGTCTCTGTTTTTACTGTGGGAGGGCTGGTCACGCCGTGGCATCATGCACGTTAAAAGCCAGAGCTCACCAGTAGACCGAGGATTACTGGTGAGCGCTTCTCTGATTCCTCTTCTCCCAGATCTCGCACTACGATCTCTGCTGTTCTCCGTTGGGCAGGTTCTTCAGCGACGGAACTGCCCTCATCGACTCGGGGCCGAGGGCAACTTTAAAGACGAAAGATGGGCTTGTGAGCACAAGATTCCTTTGGTCAACTTAACTGACTCTACTACTGTATTTGCTCTGGACGGCAGAGAGCTCTCTTTAGTTCGCGCGTCACCGTCCGGTGAGTCTCACCGTCTCCGGCAACCACCAAGAGACTGTTTCTTTTATGTTTTCAGTCTCCCTATACTCCCATTGTTTTAGGGCATCCATGGCTTATCCAGCATAATCCTCAGATTGACTGGGTTAAGGGTCTATTCATAGTTGGAATTTGGCTTGTCATGTGAATTGTCTGGTCTCTGCTGTTTCTGCCGCTTTCTTCTGTTTCTGTCTTCCAGGAGGAGCCTGATGACTTGTCTGTAGTCCCGGAGGAGTACCATGATTTGCGGGCGGTTTTCAGTCGTTCCCGGCGCTTTCCTTGCCCCTCACCGACCTTATGACTGTGGGATCGAGCTTCTCCCGGCACTGCGCTCCTCGTGGTAGATTGTACTCACTTGGCGCTCGAGCGAGAGGCTCTGGAGAAGTATCTCAGAGTCCTCGCCGCGGGATTATTGTTCCTTCTTCGCCGCTCGGTGCGGGTTTTTCTTTGTAAAGAAGAAGGATGGTTCTTTGCGCCCCTGTATTGACTATCGAGGGCTGAACGACATAACAGTCAAGAACCGATATCCCTTGCCTCTTATGTCGTCGGCTTTTGAGATCCTACAGGGCGCAAAGATATTCACCAAATTGACTTGCGTAACGCCTACCATTTGCGCGTATCAAGGAGGGGGAGTGGAAGACCGCGCTCAACACTCCTGTTGGGCACTTTGAATATCGCGTCCTTCCTTTCGGGCTTGTCAACGCTCCCGCGGTTTTTCAAGCCTTGGTTAATGATGTCTTGCGAGACATGCTAAACGTTTTTGTATTTGTGTACTTAGATGACATTTTGATTTTCTCGCCATCCTCCAGGTTCACGCTCAGCACGCTCGCTGTGTCCTGCAGCGCCTGTTGGAGAACCGCCATTCGTTAAGGCGGAGAAATGCGCCTTTCACGCCCAATCGGTTACGCCTCGGTTCAGTGATCTCTACGGAGGGGATCAGCATGGACCCTAGCAAGGTCCAGGCAGTTCTCGATTGGCCTGTCCCAGATTCTCGTGTCGCCCTGCAACGGTTTCTGGTTTTGCTAATTTTTATAGGCGCTTTATATGAGGTTTTAGCCAGGTTGCCGCCCGGTGACCGCTCTCACCTCCTCCAAGGCCAGGTTCGCTTGGTCGGAGGCTGCTGAGCGTGCGTTTAACCGACTTAAGAACCTTTTTACCTCCGCCTGTTTTGATTACTCCTGACCCTAGGCGCCAGTTCATCGCCGAGGTCGATGCCTCCGACATTGGGGTGGGAGCTATCTTGTCGCAACGCTCTTCCCAGGATGACAAGGTACATCCGTGCGCGTTCTACTCTCATCGCCTCTCACCTCCGGAGCGGAATTACGACGCTTGGCAACCGAGAACTCTTGGCGATCCGTCTGGCGCTGGGTGAGTGGCGACACTGGCTGGAAGGAGCCAGTGTGCCATTCATAGTCTGGACGGATCATCGCAATCTAGAGTATATCCGCCTGCGAAACGCCTTAACGCCCGCGGCCCGCTGGGCTTTGTTTTTCGATCGCTTTGATTTTTCTGTTTCGCTTAGACCTGGTTCTAAGAACCTAAAGCCTGACGCTCTTTCTCGGCAGTTCGACTCGCCAGAAGTTGCCACGACCATAGAGGAGATTTTGCCTCGCGATGCGTGGTCGGGCAGCTGTCTGGGGAGTGGAACAGATGGTTGCCGTTCTCTCTCACAGATTCCTAGACCACCTCGCGCTCCAGAGGGAACATTATTTGTACCTGAGGTCGCCGTCCTGCGGTTCTTCGCTGGGGGCACTGCCTGCTGGTTGCGCATCCCGGGTTAGAGGAACGTTAGCGGCCATTCAGCAGAGATTTTGGTGGTTTACTCCGTGAGCGCGATATCCGCAGTTTGTTGCTGCTTGTTCTATCTGCGCCCAGACTAAGTCTAGCAATAGTCCTCCGCGGGTCTTCTTAGACCTCTTCCTATTCCTTCACGCCCTGGTCTCACATCGCTGGATTTTGTGACCGGGTTGCCTTCTTCGGCTGGTAATACGGTCATTCTCACCGTCGTGGATCGCTTTTTCTAAGGCTGCGACTTTATCCCGCTCCTAAACTACCGCTCGCGCTTGAAACCGCCCAGATTATGGTTAATCACGTGTTCAAGATCCATGGTCTTCCTTCGACGTAGTGTCTGACAGGGGCCCCAATTTACCTCCCAGTTCTGGAGGGAATTCTGTCGTCAGATAGGGCTTCCCCAGTCTGTCATCAGGATTCCATCCGCAGACTAATGGGCAGGCCGAAAGGACCAATCAGATTCTTGGTCGCATGCCGCGTAGTCTTACGCCACAGAACCCTGCTTCATGGAGCGACCAGCTGCCGTGGGCCGAGTATGCTCACAATTCCCTTCCGCGTCCGCTACTGGGTTGTCTCCGCTTTGAGAGTTGTCTCGGTTACCAACCTCCCGTTTTTCAGCGCAGGAGTCTCTGGCCTCGGTTCCGTCCGTCGAAGCTTTCATTCAGAGATGTAAGCAAACCTGGAGGAGAGTGAGATCTGCATTGTCATTCCAGGGCACGTACTGCCGAGCCGCTAATCGCCACCGTGTTAGATCTCCAAGATATGTCTGTGGTCAGAAGGTGTGGCTTTCCACCCGCAACTTGCCCATTCAAGAGGCGCCTCGTAAGCTCATGCCTCGGTTTATTGGCCCTTTCCTGTGGTAAAGGTTATCAGCCCGTCGCTGTTAAACTCAAGCTGTCCCGTCAGATGCGTCGTGTTCATCCGATTTTTCATGTGTCTTGTATTAAGCCTGTTTTTCGCGCGCCCACCGTCCCTCCCTTCCTTCTCCTCTGATCGACGAGGAGGCCTCTATCTATAGAGTTCGCAAGCTCCTTGACGTCCGTCCTCGGGGCGTGGCCACCAGTTTTTGGTGGATTGGGAGGTACGGTCCTGAGGAGAGGCGTTGGATTCCGCCCGACGCCCTGGATCGCTTCGTTGATTGATGACTTCTACCGGTCTCGCCAGGCTCTCTCGGAGCGCCTGGGGCGCTCGTTGAGTGAGGGGTACTGTCATGTGTCAGGTTCCTTCTCTATTGCTTCGTACTCTCCTTCCTGATTGTTTCACACACACGCTAACGCACGTACACACACACACACACGCACACACACACACACACTCTCACTCATTCACTCTCTCGCTCGTTACGCTCATCTCTCTCTATCTACCTGCACCTGTTAGTCATCGCAATCAGCGGTCGCTGGCTTGCGATGACACCTGTTTCCACTCTTGTTTGACTGCTTACCCTTTATCTAGTGTTTGTTCATGCTGCCTCTTGTTGGATCATTGTCTCTTGTCATGCGTTATGGTTGCTGCTCTATTCTTGGAAGTTCTCACATTGTCTTGTTTTGTCTGATACAGCCTTGCGCCTAAGTTTTGTCTGGTTTCTACATTTGCTACAAGAGTATCTTTTGGACCTCTTTGCCTGGCTGTTATTATCTCTCCAGAACTGCCTCTACCTCGACGGGTGTCCTGAGCCTTCACCTTTTCAAGACAGGATCATCTCAGCTGCTTTCTGAGTTTGCTTTTCTCAGTTCTATGTGCCTTAATGACAGACTGCCTTATTTATTTTCTCATTAAAGACTGTTGATATCCTGTCCATCTCTGCTCTTGGATCCATTCTTTATACACCTGACAAAAACATGAATTATAGAACCGTTTTAATAAAAAAGAACCTACATAGAACCTTTTTTTTTTTTTGTAAAAGGTTCTATTGGCCAAGTATAGAACCCTAGGGTTCTATATAGAACCTCAAGGAACCCCTTTTTTTAAGAGTGTAGACTAGTTCATTCACCATTCATTGGAATTTCCGATTTTTTTTATTTGTTTATGTTGGTTTTGTGTAGGTTATTAGGTTATTTGCCATGTTGATATTAACCTCCAATGAAGTTGCACGTCATTATTACGTCAGACGTAATTTTAATCCACTCTTAAATGAAATGAGTTTGGGGGTCAGTTCTACTCATAAATTAAGAGCTAATCTTATCTAAATAATCAATAACTGGGAAACTACTTGAGTGAACTTAAAACTTTTGTGGTGACTGAACAATATTGCAGCTTTGAGTACAGCTCTGCAATTTTATTGAGTTTTGAACACTGTCGGGGAATACAGTGCAGTACATCCTAAGGCTGTACTTTTTGTACTAGTTTTAGTATTGACTGAGGTATTACTTATTGGACCAAAAACCTGTACACAGAATATATTTGAAAACAATTTGCACATACACACCTGGCTCCAACTTGTGCAGATCCACTGCCACAGTCTCGTTATATTCTGAAGCTAAGGGCAGCCCCACAGCAGGCTTTGGCTTTGTCCTTTTGTACTTATGGCATATTTCACAGTCAGATACTATTTGTTGCAAAATAGTAAAGCACTCTTTGTCGTTGTTTCCTGAACTGTGAATGAGTCTCTGTAGCCTATCTGCCTACACATGGCCAAACTGTTTGTGGAGCTTCATAAGGACTTTGCGTTTCTCATCTGGAGGCATATTTTCTGTCACTGTTAGGACTTCCTCTTTAGTTTGAACTTTTTTAGTTTCTTTGTCTCTGATATCAACACAGTAAAGTCCTGAACTAGTACATTCAAGAGGAATGGATTGCTTGAACATTAGTGCTCTGTCCTTTTCCATGTCCAAAATGGTCCCTGCCTTCTTCAGGGATGATTTACTCAACAGAAGTGGAATGTCAACCTTGACAACTTCAGTTTCAATTTGGCATTTTGTCCGTCCTATTTTAGCTGGCAGTTGCACATTTTTTGTGGAATATACCAAATTCCCATCTCCAAAACGAAATGGTCTGCAACTGGGAGTTTCTGTTTTCATCAACTGTTCACTTGATCTTATGTGAGGTCATCAAAATAGCTTTCCAGCCATTTCTCCCCACACACAGTACGGGTACAAGCAGTGTCAATAATAGCTGATCCCAATGATTCAGTCATAAATATCTCCGTATCTGAGATGGCTGTCTTTGTAAACAATGTAATGTTACATTCCTCCACATTTGCATCTTCAGTGACTCTTACTTGTTCAGGTTTTTAGTGGGGACAGTCTTTAGCCCAATGAAATGTACACTGGCAAATAGCACATCTGGATCTCTTACCGAACTTATCCGGTGGATTAGTCCCTGGTAATGGCTGCTTTAGTTGTTCACTTTGGAAAGTTGTGCTCCGTCTTGTCCTGCCTTGTGGTCTTTGTTCTGTGTAAAACGCTACATCCTGGTTCACTTGTATTCCGTTCAACGAGCCTGTCGAGTTCCCTCCGAAAATCCTTTTTAGAGCAGACTTCATGGAGGAGAATGTCAACTCGGTGCAGGCCGTCAATGCTAGCTGTCTGCTTTTATCGTCGAGACAGGCCGTGTCTAACATAAAGCCCTGCATTTTAGCCCGACGGGCTCCGACTTATTTACGCCCCTAGGGCCGGGCTTCGGGCCAATTTTCACGTCATGGTTCACACGCAGGCCGGGCCTCGGGCCTGTTTTAGGCTCCTCCTTCTTTTTATATTTTAGACATTAATTAAAAGAAAATATGAGAAATTAGTTGACGATGGCAAAATAAACATAGGAATACGTTTTATAACTTTTCACACTGGCACATGACTGACACATGATGACAGTCTGCTCACGCACGCACACAGTAGGTTTCCCGCAGACTGCAATTTACCTCAAGCACAATGGAGAACATTAAGCGAAAAATCATCTATGGCAAACTTAAAACTGTGAAAAACGCCAGAGGAAAGGCAAACTTCTGGGCTGTTTTTCAAATAGTGACATGGAAGGTGATGGACTAGATGTGCTGCGCAGGTGGAAACATGAGACCGTGCTACCGCAACTGTCAAGACTGGCTTGCTCGGTGTTTAGTGTTCCCGCAAGCAGCAGTAGAAGCGAGCGTGTCTTCAGCACAGCAGGAAGAATTTTTGAAGAAATTAGGACTGGATAAAATCCTTCCACTGTGGATGCTGTGCTTTTTCTCCACGATGCTCTGTAATAGACTGTTCTTATGTAGGAGGCTGTCTTGTTTTTCGTTTGATTTGACTTTATTTTCATTAGTCTAACTGTTGGAAACTATTGGAAATAAGAACGGCAATTTTTTTGTAGTGAAGACTTAATTTTTGAGGTAAGATAATAACCTGCATATTTGTTTTTATTTTTATTTGTTTAGATAGCATGTTTCATTTGAGAGCGCCGCTGTGACTGAGAGCAGCAGAGCAGTCTGACTCAGCTTTTCAAAAATGCCATTTTACTGTGTTTGTGATAATAAACATTTAAACTAACTGAAATGTTTTATATTCATGATTTTATTGTCAAGTCAAGTGTTGATTTGAGAGGCTAAATTGATCAAACATACGGTGAATTTGCTGTCGCTCTGTCATCATAAAATTTTTAAAAACTTTAATTTAATAAATGAAAATTGCTCTGAACATTATTAACTTAATAAAGAAACGAAAAGAAACATAACTACTTTGCCATTGAAAATAAAACGGAACTATTTTAATGGCTGCAACAGTATAGGCCTAAGGGCAGGCTGTGTAATGCAGAGGGGAAAAACTGGCTCTAGTCGGACTCGGGCTGAGAATTCTGATGAGCTGTCGGACACGGGCCAGGCTAGGGCCTGAGTGTCTCGGGCCAGGGCCGGGCTAGGGCCTAGATTTGAGGCCTGTGCAGGGCTCTAGTCTAACAGCTTAAATACCAGTACAGCATCAGGAAGCGTTATACTATACTTTTTCATTCGGTTGTAACGCAGTATGAAGCTTTAATTTTTAATAATGAAATTATTGTATTATAGTCATAATTCTTATGTTTTATATTTTTATTTACTTCTACTACTAATAATAATCATAATAATTATTATTAGTCATATTGATATATAAGCAAACATTTTGCGGCCAAATTGTGCAGCCCAACAAACAGTAGGCACAACAAACCTACTTAACAGTTAATTTGTTGACTTTATAAATTTTAAATTGATTATACCTACTAGTTAATTATTATTATTATTATTATTATTAAATAGTACATCTTAAATGGCAAATAATTGCAAATAGCAATTTTCCTGAGATCATGCAGCCTTAATTGCTCCTTTTATCAGCATGTTCACAGATGTTTTGTTGTTGTTTACAGGAACCAGATGCCACCGATGAGTCCTGCAGACTTCACAAGAGACTCTTCAAACAGGTTTTTTTTTTGAGAGAGAGAGTGCTGTACCAACATCAGCAAGCTGTTCAACTACACTGGATTAATATTCTACATTACCATGGGGAAAGAAAAAAAAATTCACTGACTACTGATTGCATGGCATACCTGTGGAATTTACAGGTATGTTAAACAGGAACTATTTCAGGAATGTCCCAAAGTGTGTGACTGTTTAAGTATCTTTGTTTAGATCAGTGAGCTCAATAATTTGTCCTTTGTCATTTATATTTGGATGATGTTGTGTTATAAAATACAAAAAAATCAAAAAGCCATTCTTCTCCTCACATTCTTTTAGTTCCCTCACAGTTGTATTCACCTTGATAGGCCTATACAGGGAAGGGTCATTGTCTTCCCAGGTGTGAAAAATATCAATATTTATGATTCACATTCATTCACACCTTCACTCATATAGCCTTTCTAACACAGACAAATGTATTCACACATTTTAAATTAATGTATTGTTTTATATGAATGAGTGGGCAGAATGGTTTTCTATTCGTTTTAAGCAAAAATTCTAGGGTACAAGATCCAGTTCTCAAAAGTCATGTGACAAAATATTCATTTTGGCAAGTGGGGCATTTTGACATATCCAAAATAAAAAAGCTGCTGCTCATAAGTCATTCTGAATAGACACATAACCAACATATTTACAGAAAGCAAATACTTGAGAGTTTACGGCTGAAGACTCAGACTGTTATTAATATGAAGATATATAGGCTCAAACATTAAAACAAAAAATAAAAAATAATAAGAATATACTTTTAATGTTAAATCACATACAGTCCCTGACAAAAGTATTGTCGCTTATCTATTTTGTAGAAACACCTGCTATTAACCTGACTTTAAATTCATCAATTTGTGTTAGAAATAGCTCATATGAAAAGCTAAAACCCTCCCAAATGATGTTTAATGCACTGAAATAAATTAGTTTCACTGAAAAAAGATTTATCATTTAATCAAGACAGAAAGGTCAAATTTTGGCAAGACAAAAGTATTGTCGCCTATACAGAAATTGAAAAAATTTACTGTAAATACAAAAATATGTCAGCAAATTAAGTAGTGATGCTGTGAGATCCAAATTTAATATCTTGTATGACTTCCATGAGCTTGAAGGACTGCATCCATGCGTCATCAGTCATCAGGAAAGCAAAGAAAGCAGTCTTGCATGTCTCCCAGAGTTCATCAGTATTCTTTGGTTTCGTCTTCCATGCTTCCTCTTTCATCCTACCCCACTTATGCTCAATGATGTTCATATCTGGTGACTGGGCTGGCCAATCCTGGAGCATCTTGATCTTCTTCGCCTTGAGGAACTTTGATGTGGAGATGGTAGAATGGAGCACCATCCTGCTGCAGAATTTGGCCTCTTTTATGGTTGGGAATATAAGCGGTAGCTAAGATTTCTTGGTGTTTTAGACTATTGAAGTTGCCTTCCACCCTGCAGATCTCTCGCACACCCCCATACTGGATGTAACCCCAGACCATGATTTTCCCCCACCAAACTTCAATGTTTTCTGGGTGAAACTCGGATCCATGTGGGCTCCAGTAGGTCTCCTGCAATATTTGCGGCGACTGTGGTGTAATTCAACAGAAGATTCATCTGAAAAATCCACCTTCTACCACTTTTCCAGCGTCCATCATTTTAGCAGGCTGTGGGCTTTGGCAAATGCCACACAGTTTTTCAATTGTCTTTTGTTTAGTTTTGTTTAGCTTCTGGGCACTATGGAGGCCATTTCGAGACAGAATCCGACAAACTGTTCTGGTTGACACAGGGACTTCAGGGGACCAGGTCTCGTGGAGATCTGCTGCAGTGGAAAATGGACTGGCCTTGGATTTTTGAGCCAACAAATGGTCCTCTCGAGCAGTTGTCTTGCAGGGTCTGCCTGACCTGGGTTTGTCATAAGGTCTATTTGCAGTTGATGTGAAGGTCTAGTGTACTGGGGTTCTTTTTATACACACCTGAGATCTAATTGATCCATTATTAGTCACAGGTGAAGCTCATATGACAAAGCAACAACACTTATGTCTTTGCAAAAAATGTACTCAATGGGCTTTACCAAGCTGTGAATATTAGAATATTTTTTGACAGTTTCATTTTGCACTGTAACATTATTACAAAAGCTGTTGGGATTAAAATGAGCCATTTCTTGTAAAAAAAAAATCTTGATAAGAAATATATTTCAGCGGCACTTCAGTTCAATTTGTACACAAGCGACAATACTTTTGTCAGGGACTGTACATTATGTGAATTTAGTACAACTTATAACCACAACTAAAGTAGAGTCACATGTGTGGTCATGCTTCATTTCAAATCTGAAGATGATATCTCTAAAACTATGAATTTTATGACACATTTTCTAAGACTATGTGATGTGAGTTTTTAGAGAAGGCTAAGATAACGCTAATAAAATATGTAATTGGCCTGCAAACACACATTTGCAGACTTTTGTCTAATGTCTGGCAAGTAGAATAGCTCAATTCATGTTCTAATGTTATCACTTGACGATCATTTTACACCTCTAAAAGTATGAGACGTAATCCTCATTATTCTTTTATCGTTATTATTTTGTTTGTATTCAGCCATTATAGCCTTTATTCTGGCATTATGGCTTACCCATTAACAGCACTTTACAGTAATCCACATGTTATCTATTGTCGTTCTTGAAAACAAATGAACTAAAAGCATATCCTAGGAGCCATATGTGAATTATTGTAACAAAATTGATTGTAAAATAAACATAGCTCCTGCTACAACAGGTGCATTAGAGCTACATTTAGCATTAAGCTACATAACACAATTTAAAAGATTAAAATTACGCTTTCACTTAAAACTCACTTTTAACGAACACTGAGTGTTTGTATTAGCTTTCTGTTGCAGTCTAATGGGGATTTCATTCATAACATGTTGTTAAAACATGTTATATTTAGCATTTTATATGGAGCTCATCGCTACACCTGCTTAGCATTTATAATGTAAACAGCCATTGTTGATATAAAAATAGCCGAAATCACATACAAATCACACAAAAACCTTATGCCATAGTTATAATATGTTTATTAGATTCTAGAAATGTTACTTTATTTCGTTCTTAACTGAGACAGCATGAGGAAGTGAACACAGCAACGCCATGCAGAGGGCTGGAGTTATAGTCACGTTCACTCATGTAAGGTAATTGACAGCATTAGAGCTGGAATGAGAGCGTGATGACTCATATCTGATGCAAACCTGGAAGAGGAGAGACAGAGCTTGCTGTGTACAATGTTTTAGCTCTCAGATCAGATAATTCAGTGGGAAATTAATAGAAATGGTATTCTGTATGACAAAATATTTTGCCAATTTGATAATAAATAAATATTTCTTAAAATATGCGCACATTTGGACTAAGAGTCCTAACGGACACTGTCTAGTGCATGGATGTGAACAAAAATAAAATGGAGCAGACGTGCATGGCTTTTTATTCTTGATATTCTATTAAAAATATTGTTCATTACAGATTATTTTGCATTCCTTATATAAATTAAGAAATTACTCTCTGTCACTGCAACCCAGTTTTATCATAAACAGTGGTCAAATATTGAAGCTGGAGTCTTTAATGTTTCTAATGATACCCAGTTTGTCCAGATCAAGTGAGTGTGTGATGTTTTAATGAGCAGTGAATGCTGAACAACAGAAATCTGGGACTGTCGGCGATCCTTGACCCTAAAGGGGTTAAAACTATTTTTTCACTTACCACACTACAAAACTACAAACATTTACATACATGCTGCTCACATATTATTGTAGTAGAATTTATGCTGAATACAGTATTGTCAGGCTTAAGGCATGGAAATGTTATAATTAACAGAAATAAGCACAAATGTCAGGACATGTCAAAACAACTCCAGGCTCAGAAAACACTTCAGACCCCAGAGGCCTGTTGCATGAAGCTAGCTGAACAAACTCTGAGTTTCAGAGTAGGTTTAGAGTTGACAAATCCAGATAAATCCAACCTGGTTTAGATCAAGTTCAATTGTTTCTCAAAGCTTGGTATAAACTTTCTCTGTCAACTCAGGTTCAATCCAGAGTTTGCAATTAACACTGAAGCAAGTGCACCTGAAAGCGTGACACATGCGGCAAACAGCCAATCACAGTGTCTGTTCGATTCCCTTCTCTTCTGAAGATTGAGAGATCGTTCTGAAACTTATCATGAAATTAAATGTGTTTAAAGCAGGAATAAACACTGCTGCTGCAGCGTCAATTTAAGAAGGCAGCTGAAAGAATATCTGACTATATCAATGCATGATGTTAATCAAAGAAATATGCCTAATAATTATAGGTTCACAAAGAGCTCAAATAAATACACGTTGTTTGAAAGAATTATGAATGCATAATTTATATTTGTATTTATATTTTATATTTATATTGGCTACTTGTCAATATAATATAATTATATGAATATATTATGTGAATTAAAAGTAATTATAATTCATATATTATAAATATAATAAATAATTTGCACCAAAAGATGAGCAATTTTGTCTCTAAAGTTTTTTCACTATAAACTACTTTAATTTGAGAGATACAGGTGGTGTGAGTTTTACTTGCAGCTGATTGGTCCAGTTTGAGTTTGTGATCTCTAACCCAGAATAAAACCTGCTCCAGAGCAGGTTAGCTGTGTAGTGTAAGTTACCATGGTGATTAACACTGCTAAAAACCAATCCACCTTCTTGAGCCCGAAAAACCAGAGTTTGCTGAAACTAATCTCAAACTTACCTGGGTAGCAACTGAAACCAGCTTTGTGCAACAGTGTGATAAACATTTAACAGGAAGCTTTGTAAAGGCTTCTTGCAACAATCCTCACGTCAATACTGTGTTCCATACTTTTATTTTCATGTGTATGGACATGTCAGAGTTTTTCAGTATCAGTTGAATGTGATCAGTGTGGGCAAAATACATGTGTAAATTAATTTGGGATTTGTAGATTTCTCTTTCTGATCAAAATAATTTCAGTGAACAGACATGTTTAATCCTAAGAAATGTCTTAAAAATGCCATCATTTTCCCAGCCCATATCCAAGGATTATATATAGGATGTGGCAACATTTTGGCCACTGAAAGAACTGGTGTACAAATAATTTGTATATTTAAATATTACAATATTGATTTTTTTTATTGATTACAATATTGATTTGTATTAAAATCTCTCTAATAATCATACTAATGATTTTTTTATTACCTCACAAGATGATCCTACATTCTGTTTTTAACAAGTAACTAGTCTCCTACAACATTGTAAAAATAGAGCCCTTCAGTTCCGTTTGTAAAACTTTTCAGGAATGCAGGATTTAATGACGAAAATTAAACCCTACTGATGCAATTTTTACATAAGGTTCACGTTTAGAAATCAGTATGCCGGTTTGGTTCAGTCCTGCAATGAACAAGATATCTTTCTTCCATTATTAAGAAGTTACTCTCTGTCACTGCAACCCAGTTTTATCATAAACAGTGGTCAAATATTGAAGCTGGAGTCTTTAATGTTTCTAATGATACCCAGTTTGTCCAGATCAAGTGAGTGTGTGATGTTTTAACGAGCAGTGAATGCTGAACAACAGTAATCTGGGACTGTCGGCGATCCTTGACCCTAAAGGGGTTAAAAAAATTTTTTCACTTACCACACTACAAAACTACAAACATTTACATACATGCTGCTCACATATTATTGTAGTAGAATTTATGCTGAATATAGTATAATCAGGCTTAAGACATGGAAATGTTATAATTAACAGAAATAAGCACAAATGTCAGGACATGTCAAAACAACTCCAGGCTCAGAAAACACTTCAGACCCCAGAAGACCACGGGTTGGCTTGTATTGATAATCCACAGATTATGTGTAACGCAGAATTAATGGTTTCTTTTAAAAAAGCACTTAGAAAAGACATTATTGAAGAAACAGACAGACTGACTATCTGAAGAGAGTACTGTCCCTTTGGTATGCAGTTGTATTAGCTGGACACTTGAAACCAGATGAAGACTTGGTGGTGTATTAGCAACCAAGAGGATTATTCAAATAGAGATATATGTGTTAAAAAAATTAAAGCAGACATGTCCTTCAAATAACATCTGATTAAGTAATCATAAGGGATAAGGCAGCACATCAAACATTGAAGCTCTCTATTGCTGTTCCTTAGAGTCTTCCATCGAAGTCTTGTATAAAGTGTGATAAACATTTAACAGGAAGCTTTGTAAAGGCTTCTTGCAACAATCCTCACGTCAATAATGTGTTCCATACTTTTATTTTCATGTGTATGGACATGTCAGAGTTTTTCAGTATCAGTTGAATGTGATCAGTGTGGGCAAAATACATGTGTAAATTAATTTGGGATTTGTAGATTTCTCTTTCTGATCAAAATAATTTCAGTGAACAGACATGTTTAATCCTAAGAAATGTCTTAAAAATGCCATCATTATCCCAGCCCATATCCAAGGATTAT
Source organism: Gobiocypris rarus (assembly GCA_023029165.1). Classification (NCBI taxonomy): domain Eukaryota; kingdom Metazoa; phylum Chordata; class Actinopteri; order Cypriniformes; family Gobionidae; genus Gobiocypris; species Gobiocypris rarus. The sequence continues at coordinate 22,152,909 of CM040919.1, read as the reverse complement.
ATATAGGATGTGGCAACATTTTGGCCACTGAAAGAACTGGTGTACAAATAATTTGTATATTTAAATTTTACAATATTGTTTTTTTTTTATTGATTACAATATTGATTTGTATTAAAATCTCTCTAATGATCATACAGCAGAGCTTACTCCATAGCAGAATTTTTTTTAATTTTAATTTTTTTTATTACCTCACAAGATGATCCTACATTCTGTTTTTAACAAGTAACTAGTCTCCTACAACATTGTAAAAATAGAGCCCTTCAGTTTCGTTTGTAAAAGTTTTCAGGAATGCAGGTTTTAATGACGAAAATTAAACCCACTGATGCAATTTTTACATAAGGTTCACGTTTAGAAATCAGTATGCCGGCTTGGTTCAGTCCTGCAATGAACAAGATATCTTTCATCCATTATTGATGGGGTGAGTGAACGCTCTACCCCCAAGGCACGCTAGGATTCCCAGAGCCCAGCCTGCCATCAAAGGCTCTTCTATAATCTCTGCTTTTCTCTTTCTCACTCATCTCACTCACTCTCTTTTTTTCTTTCTTGCTCTCTTTTACCTCAAATTTTATGATTATCTTATCCATTTATAGGATTTATACAAACTAGGTTTAATGAAGGTTTAATTATCCAATTATTTGCATCAGTATGTTATATGTGTGTTATATTATATGGGATCATGTGATTGTTAAAGCATTAGTTGCGTATGTAGTTAGATATTGTGGTTGCTGTATATTCTTAAATTCATAAGGTAAACAGAAGTTGTTGGTCTTTTAGAACTGTTGGGCTAGAACCTAAAAATGAAATGCAGTGGGAAAAATGCTATATGCTACATATTCTGTGTGTGTCACATAGAAGCAAGCCAAGTTAGGCAGATTTCAACAAGGATAGGTTGGTTGACATCTCAAAAGCCACAAACAAAAGTATATTAAGTACATTAAAAACAGCTTTACTTGCAGCAAAGTTTAATATAATATGTTCCCTTTCAAAAGCTAATCTCAATGCTGCACTTGATTTTAAATGCTATAGGTAAGAATGTTTTCGTCTGACAAGTTGTGAACACGTGTGGAAAACAAGTCAAATAATTTGGCTTAAATATGATGATGTCACCTGAACGCGTACATTAGAGGCTATAAATAGATGTGAAAGAGGTGCACTCATCGGGATATCAGAATATCACACACAGCATATTGTGTGCCGTGTGTGCTAAACATACAAACGTTTCCCTTTCCCCTCAAACTATCCTTTGTTAGGATTTAGTTCCCCTTCGAGGGAACTCGCACTGCGTCATTGTGACGACAGTTTGGTGAACGCCCCTAGCGTAGCGTGTCTGAAGCATGAATGGAGCCGCTTGTAGTGATTGTGAGAAGCTGCCGCTCAGGGTATCCACGGGTGGCCATGTTTGATGAGGCCAGCCAAGCTCACGAGCCCCGTGGCTCTGGGCCCACCGCTGCGGAGGCAGCGCGGCACCACAGATCCTGGGGCTCACAAGTGGATATGTCAGCGGGGCACGGCACAGTCCTCGTCTGTCGTTCTAGCCCATATAAGTTGCTTGGGGTTGAGACTCAATACAAAGAAGAGTGTGTTAACACCTTCCCAGTGGACCACATTTCTGGGAGTCTTACGGGACTCTGTGTCGATGCGGGCTTAAATGTCCCCCGCGTGCATCGAGTCCATGCGGGCGATGGTCTTTGGAGTAAAGCTAGGCTGCAGCCTTACTGTGAAGCCGTTCCAGAGACTGCTGGGTCTCATGGCATCCAACATGATACCATTCGGCCTGCTCCACATGAGACCCCTACAAGGGGTTTTCCTCCAGGGGGAATCCATTCTGTATGATCTGGGTAACACGCAGGTGCCTTCGCTCCCTCGTCATATGGAAGAAACCTTGGTTTCTGTCCCAGGGACCAGTGCTGGGAGCATCATGTTTGCAACAATTTGGCATTAGGTCAAACTTATTAGGTCAACTGGCAACATGATTGGGTATAAAAAGAGCCTCTCAGAGTGGCAGTGTCTCTCAGAAGTCAAGATCACCAATTCCCCAAATGCTGCAGAGAAAGATAAGGGATAAATATTAGAAAGGAGTTTCCCAGAGAAAAATGGCAAAGAGTTTGAAGTTATCATCATCTACAGTATAGTGTATAATATCATCCAAAGATTCAGAGAATCTGGAACAATCTGTGCGTAGGGGTCAAGGCCGGAAAACCATACTGGATTCCCGTGATCTTCGGGCCCTTAGATGGCACTGCATCACATACAGGAATGCTACTGTAATGAAAATCACAACACAGTCCACCTTCCCATTCGCCGTTGCTTGCTAAAAAAAGAAGCCATATCTAAACATGATCCAGAAGCGCAGGCGTTTTCTCTGGGCCAAGGCTCATTTAAAATGGATTGTGGCAAAGTGGAAAACTGTTCTGTGGTCAGACGAATCAAAATTTGAAATTCTTTTTGGAAAACTGGGACCCCATACCATGGGCAGCTTACACATCTGGAAAGGCACCATCAATGCTGAAAGGTATATCCAGGTTCTAGAACAACATATGCTCCCATCCAGATGTCGTCTCTTTCAGGGAAGACCTTGCATTTTCCAACATGACAATGCTAGACCACATACTGCATCAATTACAACATCATGGCTGCGTAGAAAAAGGATCTGGGTACTGAAATGGCCAGCAGTCCAGATCTTTCACTCAAAGAAAAACATTTTGCGCATCATTAAGAGGAAGATGCAATAAAGAAGACCTAAGACAGTTGAGCAACTAGAAGCCTATATTAGACTGGTACAACATTCCTATTCCTAAACTTGAGCAACGTGTTTCCTCAGTCTCCAGATATTTGCAGACTGTTATAAAAAGAAGAGGGGATAAACATGGCCTTGTTCCAACTTTAATGAGATGTGTTGATGCCATGAAATTTAAAATCAACTTTATTTTTTTTATTTAAAATTATATATTTTCTCAGTTTAAACATTTGATATGTCATCTATGTGTATTCTAAATAAAATATTAAAATGTGAAACTTCCACATCATTGCATTCTGTTTTTATTCACAATTTGTACAATGTCCCAACTTTTTTGGAATTGGGTTTGTACTTGCTGGTCTGCAAATAAACATGTTACTTTATTGTACTTCATCTGGCCTCCCAAGTCTTTCTAATAGAAATAAAAGTGTCACGGGAAAGGGCAATCAGGCTGCACCCAACCCCAAGACCCGTACCACCCTTGGGGAGTCGGACAGAGACCTGGCAAGGACAACAGACAAGGCTTCAAGTAGCACAATATTTTATTGAATATAAAAATGGAAAAGGGGATCTAAAATGGTGAGTCTTCTAGGCAGGGTCGTTCCGTCCTGTGGACCCGCCAGAGGCCCACAGAGTGCAAGGTAGGGGAGTGCTTCGCTGTCTTCCGTATGGACCCAATGGGAGCGATTGTTATTATCACATTATATCGCGATCGAAAGTAAATACAAACACTCGCTGGCTGTTTAAAGGAAGTTTGGAGTTAAAGTGTAATATTATTATTTTATATTGTGTTGTGTAACTTGATGTTAACTGTTGCTCTAATGAACCTGTCATACCTGGAGCTACAGTGAGGAAAATAAGTATTTGAACACCCTGCTATTTTGCAAGTTCTCCCACTAAGAAATCATGGAGGGGTCTGAAATTGTCATCGTAGGTGCATGTCCACTGTGAGACATAATCAAAAAAAAAAAAAATCCAGAAATCACAATGTATTCTTTTTTAACTATTTATTTATATTATACAGCTGCAAATAATTATTTGATCACCTGAGAAAATCATGGTTAATATTTGGTACAGTAGCCTTTGTTTGCAATTACAGAGGTTAAACGTTTCCTGTAGTTTTTCACCAGGTTTGCACACACTGCAGGAGGGATTTTGGCCCACTCCTCCACACAGATCTTCTCTAGATCAGTCAGGTTTCTGGCCTGTCGCTGAGAAACATGGAGTTTGAGCTCCCTCCAAAGATTCTCTATAGGTCTGGAGACCACCTAGGCCACGCCAGAACCTTGATATGCTTCTTACAGAGCCACTCCTTGGTTATCCTGGCTGTGTGCTTCGGGTCATTGTCATGTTGGAAGACCCAGCCTCGACCCATCTTCAATGCTCTAACTGAGGGAAGGAGGTTGTTCCCCAAAATCTCGCAACACATGGCCCCGGTCATCCTCTCCTTAATATAGTGCAGTCGCCCTGTCCCATGTGCAGAAAAACACCCCCAAAGCATGATGCTACCACCCCCATGCTTCACAGTAGGGATGGTGTTCTTGGGATGGTACTCTTCATTCTTCTTCCTCCAAAAACGTTTAGTGGAATTATGACCAAAAATTTCTATTTTGGTCTCATCTGACCACATGACTTTCTCCCATGACTCCTCTGGATCCTCCAAATGGTCATTGGCAAACTTAAGCCGGGCCTCGCCATGTGCTGGTTTAAGCAGGGGAACCTTCCGTGCCATGCATGATTTCAAACCATGATGTCTTACTGTATTGCCAACAGTAACCTTGGAAACGGTGGTCCCAGCTCTTTTCAGGTTGTTGACCAGCTCCTCCCGTGTAGTTCTGGGCTGATTTATCACCTTTCTTAGGATCATTGAGACCCCACAAGGTGAGATCTTGCATGGAGCCCCAGTCCGAGGGAGATTGACAGTCATGTTTAGCTCTTTGATACCAATCTTTTGTTTGAAAGCCATGTGTCTAGCATCTGTAAAACTGCATTCTACCATCTTAAAAATATATCTAAATTACGGCACATGCTCTCAATGCAAAATGCTGAACAGTTAATACATGCGTTCATGAGCTCAAGGCTAGATTATTGTAATGCTCTACTGGGTGGTTGCATTGCTCGCTTAATAAACAAACTCCAGCTGGTCCAAAACGCAGCAGCTCGAGTTCTTACTAGAACCAGGAAGTATGAACACATTAGTCCGGTTCTGTCAACATTGCACTGGCTCCCTATTAAACATCACATACATTTTAAAATCTTGCTTATTACTTACAAAGCACTAAATGGTTTAGCTCCCCAGTACTTGAGTGAGCTCTTAACACATTATACTCCATCACGTCTACTGCGGTCTCTAAACTCTGACCAGCTGATAATACCTAGAATATCAAAATCAACTGCAGGTGGTCGATACTTTTTTTATTTAGCACCTAAACTCTGGAACAGTCTTCCTAGCATTGTTTGGGAAGCAGACACACTCTGTCAGTTTAAATCTAGACTAAAAACACATCTCTTTTCTATGGCATACACATAAAACACTTTTTCCAATTAAATGATTATTAGGCTGCATAATCTAGGTCAGCCGGAACCGGGAGCACTTCCCATAACACCTGATGTACTCGTTACATCATCAGAAGAATGGCATCTATGCTAATGTTAGTGTCTCTGTATTATCCCGAGGTCTACTGCAGTCAGCCGTATACAGGCTGTATCCAGATCAGACGGTGGACCTGCACCCAGATGTGACCAACACATGACCCTGAAATGTCTGCAGAGACTGTGTCATTTAGACTCCCCCTTAAGCTGCCTCATCGACACGGCATCTTCAATAAACCTGTCTCCGGCGTAATGACTCCGATTGTTTGAATAGTCCTTGTTAATAATTCTTTAAATCGATATGTCATCCTCAAAACAACCTATTATACTTTAGTAATTGTTTAATCAATCCGGTATCCTCAATAAAAACCTGTCTCCGACGTAATGACTCCGATATTTCAAAATATTTATTTTTAATAATTATTTAATCGATACTTCATCCTCAATAAACCCGTCTCCGGCGTGTTGCCTCCGATCTTTCGAATATTCAGATCGATTATGACCTTTAAAAATAATAATTTAAAATAATAATTTTAATAATAATAATACGCTGTTTGTTAATTGGCCAGAGGAGAACTGGCACCCCGACTGAGCCTGGTTTCTCCCAAGGTTTATTTCTCTCCATTAGGTCTCCTGATGGGGTTTTGGTTTACTTGCCACTGTCGCCTCTGGCTTGGCTTGCTCAGTTGGGGAAAAAACTATTTTTCAATATATTTCAAAATAAATCTAATTATTAAACTAAATTAACCATATAGATCAAATTACTGATCTAATTACTGATCTAAAGCCCACATTGTTACTGTATGATAATCGAAATATATTCTGTTGCATTATTTTTCTGTTTAACACTGTGAAGCTGCTTTGAAACAATCTGCATTGTTAAAAGCGCTATATAAATAAAGTTGACTTGACTTGACTTGACTTCTTCCAATTTCCAATGATTGCTCCAACAGTGGACCTTTTTTCACCAAGCTGCTTGCCAATTGTACAATTTTGTCTCTAGTGTCTTTGGACAGCGCTTTGGTTTTGGCCATGTTAGTAGTTGGATTCTTACTGATTGTATGGGGTGGACAGGTGTCTTTATGCAAGTAACGACCTCAAACAGATGCATCTAATTTAGGATAATAAATGGAGTGGAGGTGGACATTTTAAAGGCAGACTAACAGGTCTTTGAGGGTCAGAATTCTAGCTGACAGACAGATGTTCAAATACTTATTTGCAGCTATATCATACAAATAAATAGTTAAAATATCATATATTGTGATTTCTGGATTTTATTTTTAGATCGTGTCTCTCAGAGTGGACATGCACCTATGATGACAAATTCAGACCCCTCCATGATTTCCAAGTGGGAGAACTTGCAAAATAGCAGGGTGTTTAAGTACTTATTTTCCTCACTGTATATTTTATTTCACATAAGGCACCGAAAGTATGATGTTTTACTTGTCTGTTTGCTTGTAAGACTTCAGATAGTAGGTTTTAATGTAAATTTGGATGAATGTGGGATTAATGGGCAATCCAGAATGCCTGATTAGGTTACACTACTTCAAAAGAAAAATTACTATAAAATAATAATGAGGATTAAGTCATTCATGAAAGACGTGTTAAAAGTTCATTGAGTGAAAACAATAGACTGTGAATTGAGCAGTTGAAAGACTAGTTACTACTAAAGACTAAGTATGTGTTTTACAGGCCAATAACATAATGATAGCATCTTATCTTAGCATTCATTAAAAACTCATTTGACATAGTCTTACAATATGCTTCATAAAATGCATAATTTTATAGATTTCATCCTCAGATTTGAAATGAAGCATGACCACACTTGTGTATTCACATTAGTTGTGGTTATAAGTTGTACTACATTTGCATAATATTTTTATACATTTAATATATATATATATATTTAATATTTTTTATTTTTGTTTTAATGTTTGAGCCTATATATCTCCATATTAATCATAGTAATTCTGAGTCTTGAATTGTAAACTCTTAAGCGTTGGCTTTCTAGATATATGTTACTTGTATATTCAGAAGGACTTGCGAGCAGCATCCCTTTTATTTGGAGTATGTCAAAATTCCCCACTTGCCAAAATGTGGTTGAAAAGCAAGGGATTAACCATAGAAATAACTCCTCTTTGTGTATAGGGTCAATCAATTATTGGAATGTAAAACGTCAAGACAGCCAACATAATACTCTACCTTATTCCAAGACTTCATTGGTCAGGCAGTTCATCCTGAGACCTCAGATATTCTGAAGGTCTTTGGCTCGATATTCCACTGAAAATGCATCCAATTCCTCAGGATTATTCGAAGCCGTTTTGTGAAGTTTAAGGTTTGAAGCAGCTAACATTCTCTGCATTCTTGGAATGATATCAATAGCTTCCCCCACAGTTGAGAATGGCTTCAAAGCATTGTCCATATAAAAGTCTCTTTCAACAAAGTGACGCACCTCCCTGCCGTACTCCTCTCCTTCCTCTCGGGCAACTCTATGTAGGTGGCCATAGGTGGCCACTGCAGGTGAGGGGATGTTTCCAAACACGTGCACCCTCATCCTATACTCGACAACCTCTTTTGTTTGATCGTTGTCCCGGTACCACAAAAACCGCAGGATATCTCTACAATCTTCACGGACAAGGAAACAGTGAAACATCTGCTGAATATCCACTGTAATCGCTACTGGATTTTTCCTGAATCTCAGAACACCAAGCAGACGGTTGTTCATGTCTGGCCCAGAAAGTAACACATCATTAAGTGAAACACCACTAAACTTGGCACTAGAGTCGAAAACCACTCATATCTGGTTGGGTTTCTGAGGGTACTATATTCCAAAGAAGGGCAGATACCAGGAGCAATCTCTGCATGGTGGCTGTCTAATATTTTCTGCATGACCTTCTTGAAGTGAACTTTCATTTCTGGACGTTTTTCAAGTATACGTCTCAGAGACAAAACACTGACTGACCAATGTCTCCTTGCATCCTTATTGATCCAGTATCCGCGATGATCCCCTTCAAGTTTGGCAGAGGAGACATGAACTTTTCCTTGACTGTCAAGTAGCTTTCACGTGGAGAAAAATGACTTGGCCTGTCACGCTCAAGAACATATGTTTTCATACTAGTAATCTGTGAAGGCTGATGTGTGTTTCCTAGACAAACATCACTGATAATTACCCAGCCCAAGTCCAGCTTTTGTGCAAATGCTGCATCATTAGGCCCATTGATTTGTCTACGTACCTTTTTACTGTTTTGTGCAGGCAGGGCTGGACTGGTAATCTGGCATACCGGGCATTTTCATGGTGTGCCGACGCACTTTGGGGCCGATACAAGGTTGTTGTTTTTTTGCCACTGACTGGCCCATCATGCAGGGACAGCGGCCCATTGGTTTGTCTTCTGAATTGACAGGCCAAAGCGAGAGAGACCTCCCCTCCATGTTAGGCGCTTTATACATTTTTTATAAAAAATTATTTGAGCGCATAGCGCATGGAACTGCAAAAGGCGAATATCGTTGACAAACGTACGCTGCGTCCCTGCTGCTCTATGAAGTGATGGGCGGCACTTTGACTCCGAATTTAGTTTTATGCAATCGTGTGGTATATGGGAACAATACAGGTTCTGTGGTGAATCTAGCTGAAAACAGACACGAGCATGTAAATACATGACAAGGTTAAGTGGAAAACAGCAATACACACAAATACAAACTTGTCACTTTAGCACAACCACAATTCACCTGCCAGCTACTAAAAGTGAAGAAATATTGGTGTTTCGGAAGAAACATATTAAGTAAAAATGTTGCTATTATTACTTACTTTAAATATTTTGAAATATAAATCACTTTTATAGAGGCTGTTTTCGTATTTTCTACGTTTACAATATTTTTTTCATTACATATTGAATAGTTTATTATATATGGTTTATATATTTTAAAACCATAACCATGGTGATGAGGAGCATGGTTTTACCAGTAACTACAATGATCTTAAAATTAAATGAAACTGGCCTACAGTTAAACTCAGTTAAAATGCCATTATAATTCAACAAAACAGCTTTAAAGCTTGGATCCCATGAATTAAGGAAAAAGCTTTTTTCTCTTTAAATGTTTTATTAACTTTGCAATAGAACTAATTCAATGTAACTAAATGTTATTTCATTTAGAACCTAATGAAAGATAGATATCAGTGTTTTGCATAAATTAGGTGTCAACTCTTGACATTTCTTATTGTTTTTAAAGGGGTAGTGATTGTGATTTTTTACTCACCCCAATGTCATTCCAAATCTAAATGAATTTATTTCTGTGTAATTTTGTTTTTTCGATGGTAGCCTAAAAGGGCTTGGTTGCCAACATTCTTCAAAATATATATTTTTTGTGTTTCACGGAAGAGAGAAAGTCATACAGGTTTGGAATATCATGAGAGTGAGTAAATGTTGACAGCATTTAAAAGCAGTACATTTACTTTACTGCATCCTAGTTCTGAATCAATGCTTTACTGTCAAGTCCATTTCTGTGTGACAAAAGTGCAATATTAAGTTTAGCATTTGCAGTAAATTCAATAATATATATCATTATTTGCCCCTGTCCTAGTTTTATTTATTTACTACAATTTAAGGCCCTAACCCCAGCAAAAACATTAACAGGGAACTCATGGGCCGGATGGGCTGGGTTTGCCAGGGCCGAATTTTAGCCCCAGTCCAGCCCTGTGTGCAGGTATATCTCTGGGTAAATTCCACCATTATCACTGTATTTACTCACATACTCTTCAGTGTGTTGTCGTGTGCTCTGCTCAGGTAGAAATTCCACAAAGCTTTGGCTTTCTGACAAAAATGGTTTACAGCCACTGCCTCCATCACAGCAGGTTTAGCTAGAGCTTCCTCTGCTTCCCGCTCTCTCATCCACGGTAGCTTCTAAACAGGCTTTTTCTGTTTTTATTGAAATTGATTTCTTTGAGAATGAAGCACGAGCCAAGGCAGCCTCAGCCTTTGCCCGTGCCTTGGCTGCAACCATGCTCAGATTTGAAGTAACTGAAGCCTTGGAACAAGAGGATCTGGTTGACTTTGTCAAATGAGAGGACTTAGCTGAGCAGGAAGCAACAGATCGTCCCTCTAGATCTAAATGCTTCATATCTATCAGAAGACTTTAAGATGTCTGGCCTTGAAATCTCTGGTAGATGTGATGAGTGTACGAACACCTTCAAGCAAGACACACTGTTGCCATATTCACTTGGGCATTATAAGACACAAAGCAGTCAGGACATCTAGATTTTTGATCGTAGCTCTTGTTTCACTGTACTGTCCTCCTCGAGTCAACTTTCAATTATCCAGCAAGTTAAACTCCATCACACAATAATTCCCGGAACCATGAAGTGATGTTTGAGAATGTGTACTGTATGAGTGGTGTAAAAAAAAGAGTGCCCCGTCAAATTCCAAACAGAAAATGTCCTTGGACTAAAAAGCCCACAACATGTGCAACCTCATGGTGTCTCTGACTCACAAGCAGATTCAGTCTATATAGTGAATATAATGACAGATAGAATAGAATGACATCATCATCCCTCATTAATAAGGTCACACTCCTCAAACCTTCTGATATATTCCACATAGCCTTTAGAGGTCACTTGACCTAATACAACTGGCAGGGTTAGGACAAACACTGCAGACCATCGGCAAATCATTGAAAGGCACTGTAGTGGTTCTAAATACTCACAGTGTCCTACTGACACAAGTGTTTTCAGTTTTCCAAAAGGATTTTGCCCAAACTCAGCTGGTCACAGCCCTGATGACAGACATGCTGCGGGAGAGGAGGAGAGCTCCTCCATTGACAGCTTAGCCATGGGTAGGATTCCACCATATCTGCTACCCGTGAGCCTTGTGCAAACAGTGCTGGCCTCCACCACTACCAGCCCAGCCCAGCCGACCCTCTTCAAGCACACCTAGCTTGTCTCTGGGTATGTCGACCCTGAGCAAAATGAGTTAGCCTTTCTCCTGAATCTACCCATCATGGTTAATGTCAGATTTTGGCAAGGTAAAGCTCATTTCAAGATACAAACCACAGATGTGGTGGCCACACCTGGCCTCAAACTTGCGTATGTGTACTTTGACTAAAGACATTCACTACGTCTGCCCTAGCGAGCAATTCCTCAGAGACAACACAGAAGGAATCTGTGGGTTGCAGCCCATGAGAAGCGACACTCGTTGCCCTGCCGAGGCAACGCCTCGCACTCAAGTTATCAAAACGCAAGCTGAAATTGTGGGTGACCAATGGCTCATCAACACTCCCACTCGTACAGCCACCCTGACTTAAGATCAGCATGACACTGCCACCCGCATCAGCATGCCTAACCAGAGTATGTGGATTCAAGGATTGAAAGGTGCTCCACCTCCACCTCGATGATCTGGCATTGTAACACCTCCCAAGTGAAGAGTACTGGTCCGAGCCATCCTTGCCATCCAAGTCCCATCCTTCTTCAAGAATCATAACTTCTAGATCCAGAACTGGAAATGAAGATTGAGAAAGGGGGGTCCCAGCTAATTGACATAACTCCTATCGACACAGCCCTCCAAGCACTGTCCCCTGTTTTCAAAGCCTGGACCGCCACTGACACAGCACTTTGACTCTCTGTGGCAATAGGCTACACCCTGATACTGGGCCTGGCTTTTTTGTGGCTTGGCCGATGCAAAGAAGACCACCCCTTGAAGACCCTGTGGGTACTTCAAATTGATTGCAATCTCGTTCCATGTCTCTGACCGTATTCCTCCCTCCCCACTAAGGGCCTGGACATTGAGGACCCCACCAATACACATAGCACAGACATTCACTTAATTTTCCTCATAATTAAACTATTTTACAATGTATATAATATACCCCAGTGTGCACGCATGTTCCCTGTATTGTACTCTAACTGTCATGATGTGTAAGTAATGTTAATGTTCGGTGTGCTTCGTTCGTGACTCAGTCACTGGCCAGACGGCCAGGCAGCACATTCCTTCTCAGCGTTCAGACAACTTTCTCAACTTCGACGAGACGATCTTCCTTTCATCACGTTCTGGCAAAATTTGCTTTCAAGTTAACTCTTCAAACTTCTTCCGGATAAAAAACACGATCTCCAGAAGAAAGAGAGAACTCTTCAGCTAATGAAAGTTCTTTGTGAAATTGCCATTCCTTGATCTTCTCTCTTTTTCTTTCTCTCCTTCTCTCTCTCTCTCTTTCATTAATTTTCGTTATTCTGTATACAGAATATGTATGTTTTTGGTAAGTCATATGGATTTGTAGTATCATTCAGTATCAAAACCACTGTATCCACGTCTGATTGTCACTGCTGCCGCTCACAAACCTTAGTCACTTTAATGTTCAGATTTTGCTACAAGCTTTTAAATAGTATCGTTGAGTACTTTAATTAAGGATAATCTATTTGATAGAAATAATGAAACTTTGTGAGAATTGATAAGAAGACTGTACTGTCAGTTCATTGGACGAACCGATCAGTCAATTTGAAATTAATTCTTTAATGGTTATTCTGTACTGATTTATTCACGAGCTGCAGAAAATGACAGGACAACAAAAACAACAGGAAAGCCGATGAAGCACCCTGAACCGTGACACTAACTAGTAATTCACCATTGTCTGTGACGTGATGTGCTGTTTTGATTTGTGAGACTGAACCCCGCTAGAGTTCTCAATATGTGCTCTCATCATGGCTTGAACGATCGTCAACAATGTGTGAGCAGACACTTCTGATAATCAGCACTCACGTCACAGACTGTTGTACAAATAACCCTGCTGACACCAAGACACGTGTGAGTGTAGAGTGTAACATTCAAACCAAAGACTCTATAGACTTTGGGACTAAGGCTAAGGTACTTTAATTTGAACCATTAATGAGGGATCCAAAGATTTGTGAAGCTATAAATCAAACAAATACTTTGCGTCACAAATGATTCACTGATTTGAACCTCTCAAAATGCCACAAGCTGGTGACCCTGGTCATAACAGTAAGTGCAGCAAAAACTTAATGAAACATTTTTAACAAACCTTTCACAAATGTTTTATTGAAGGTGTAATCAATTAAAGACAATCACTGAACCATCTAAACATGAGGTTTCTTTTAAGGCACCTGGGCTTATCAGGCAAATAAGTGAATGTTAAGTATGCCTCTTCAGAGTTTTTATATTTTCCCACATTAATTGCACACGTCTAATATAATTACGTGGTTCCCTTTCGAGGGAACTTCCACTGCGTTGGAACGACGAATTTGGGGATGCTCCCTAAGCATCAGCGAATCTGAAGTCTGAATAAACACTAGTCCAATCCGATTGGCGTGCGTGATGACGTCATTGTTGACGGCATACCAGGAAGTTTAAAGGGGAGCCGGCGCATAATGGCAGCAATTATTGCTCTTCAGCATAGGGCTCTCTGTGACTGTCTGTCTATTTACTGTTGTCTGTCCAGTTGTGGAAGTGTGTGAAAGTATGCAAGCAAGAGAGTTTAAGCAGTGTGTGCATCCGTGTCCCCGCTACATTTCGGGCTCGGATACACACCTGCTTTGTGTTTAATGCCTGGGTGTTCAGCATGCTTGGGCGGCTCTCGAGGGAGCTGCTTGTGAGCATTGTGAGAGGCTGACACTCAGGCTGCTCCGCTCTCGGCTGGCCATGTTCGATGAGGCCGGCCAGCCTCGTGAGCCCCAGGGTTCTGGACCCGAGGTCGCTGAGGCAGCTTGGCGTCGCAGATCATGGGGTTCACAGCGGGACTTGTCAGAGGGTTTTGGGACTTCTGCGGCACTTACCCAATCCTCCTCTGACCTCTTTCGGGGGCGAAGCGTACCAATATCGAGTGCTTTCCTTCGGCCTAGCCCTCTCCCCACACACATTCAGGAAGTGCATGGACGCAGCTCTGGCTCCAATGAGACTTCAGGGCATCCGTGTGCTGAATTATATAGACGACTGGCTCATATTGGCCCAGTCGTACAAGACAGCAGTTCGGGATCGAGATGTCGTTCTGGCCCACATAAAGTGCTTGGGGCTGAGACTCAACACAAAGAAGAGTGTGTTGACACCGTCCCAGAGGACTACGTTCCTGGGGATTTTATGGGACTCGACAACGATGCGGGCACATTTGTCTCCCACGCGAGCCGAGACCATACTGGCGATGGTCTCAGGAATAAGGCTAGGCCACAGCATCACTATGAAGCACTTTCAGAGAGTGCTGGGGCACATTGCAGCAGCGTCCAACGTGATACCTTTTGGCCTGCTACACATGAGACCCCTCCAGTGGTGGCTGAAAACCAAGGGGTTTTTCCCCAGAGGGAATCCTTTTCGTATGATCAGGGTAACGCGCAGATGCCTTCGTTCCCTAGTCATATGGAAGAAACCTTGGTTTCTGTCCCAGGGGCCAGTGTTGGGAGCATCCTGTTGCCGGAAATCCGTTTCAACAGACGCCTCCCTCACTGGTTAGGGCGCGGTCATGGACGGCCGCTTTGTGAGGGGCCCGTGGGAGGGCCGTCATTCCTCCTGGCTCATAAATTGCCTGGAGATGATGGTGGTCTAAAAAAGCTCTCAGGAGTTTTTTTCCGGACCTCCGCGGCCAACATGTCCTGGTACGGACAAAAAATATGGCTGTCGTAGCGTACCTCAATCGTCAGGGAGGGTTGAGGTCGTGCCCTCTGTGCAGACTGGCGCATCTAATCCTCCTGTGGTCCCAAGGGAAACTGTTGTCCATCAGGGCAATGTATGTCCCAGGGGTCCAAAATCAGGGAGCAGACATCCTGTCGAGGCAGGGGCTGAGGCCCGGGGAGTGGCGGCTCCACCCAGAGGTGGTGGAGGCCATGTGCGAGAGGTTCGGCCCAGTGGAAGTGGACCTGTTTGACGTCCCACTTTCCACTGTGGTTTTCCCTCACGCATCCAACCCCGCATCCAACCCGAAGCTGCGTCTGTACGCATTTCCCCCGATTGCTCTGCTCCCGGGAGTCCTGGAGAGGGTCCATCGACAAGGGGTCAGCCTACTTCTGGTAGCACCCCATTGGCCAACTCGAGTGTGGTTCTCGGATATCATAACTCTGCTGGCAGGTCATCCGTGGCAGATTCCTCTGAGGAGGAATCTCCTGTCTCAGGCGGCGGGCACAATATTTCACCCCCGGCCGGAGATTTGGAACCTTTGGGTCTGGTACCTAGAGGCTGGCCTGTCGGCAGAGGTGGTAGAGACCTTACTCAGTTCCAGGGCTCCGTCTACAAGGAGACTGTACAGCCTCAAGTGGAATGTATTTTCCACGTGGTGCAGGGAGCATGAGGTGGACCCAGTTAACTGCCCGGTGGCTTCAGTGCTGGAGTTCCTCCAAGATCGCTTCTCTGCGGGTCTAACCCCGTCCACACTCAAGGTGTACTTGGCTGCCATTGTGGCTTTCCACACTCCTATGGGTGATGGGCCTTTGGGTAGGCACCAGCTGGTTGTACAGTTCCTCCGTGGGGTTCTGAGGATGAGGCCTGCGCCTCGGTCCAGAGTTCCAACCTGGGATCTGGCGGTGGTTCTCTGAGGGATGGTTGAGGCCCCCTTCGAGCCATTGGAGTCGGCTGAACCAAAGAACCTGACCCTTAAGGTGGCTTTTCTCCTCGCCTTTACCTCTCTGAGGAGAGTGGGAGATCTCCAGGCCTTGGCGGTAACGCCGACTTGCCTGGAGTTTGCCCCGGGTGGAGTAAAGGCCATCTTACACCCTAGGCCAGGCTACGTGCCTAAGGTCCCATCAAGGGTGGTCAGGTTTTTGGTTCTGTAGGCATTTCATCCTCCGCCTCACGTGACGGCGGAAGAAGGGAGACTTCACCTACTCTGCCCGGTTAGGGCACTTTGAGTATATTTGGTGAAGTCTGCACAGTGGAGGAGATCTCAACAACTTTTGGTGTGATTTGGCTCACCCAAGAAGGGGTTGCCTGCATCTACCCAGACAATCAGTAACTGGATTGTCCAGGCGATAACCATGGCATATCAGGTGCGCAGTTTGCCTTCACCTATGGCTGTGAGGGCTCATTCCACCAGAGGCATGGCCTCTTCGGTGGCCCTCCTTTCTGGGGTCCCCTTGCAGGATATCTGCGAGGCGGCTGGGTGGGCTACCCCACACACCTTTATCAGGTTTTATAGCCTGCATCTCCCTACGACGCCTGGCGCTAGGGTGCTCCAGTCCTAGTTGTGCCCGGTCTACGGCTTCACACTAGGGCAGTACCCAAGTACTCGTTCCCCAAATTCGTCGTTCCAACGCAGTGGGAGTTCCCTCGAAAGGGAACGGCTCGGTTATGT
Source organism: Gobiocypris rarus (assembly GCA_023029165.1). Classification (NCBI taxonomy): domain Eukaryota; kingdom Metazoa; phylum Chordata; class Actinopteri; order Cypriniformes; family Gobionidae; genus Gobiocypris; species Gobiocypris rarus. The sequence continues at coordinate 22,136,309 of CM040919.1, read as the reverse complement.
ATATAACCCTTGTTCCCTGAGAAAGGTAACGAGCACTACGTCGCATCGCCACACCTCGGCACGCCTGGAGAGCATGCTTCAGAGCAATAGCTGCCGCCATTATGCGCCAGCTCCCCTTTTATACTTCCGGGTATGCCGTCACATTGACGTCATCACGCACGCCAATCGGATTGGACTAGTGTTTATTCAGACTTCAGATTTGCTGATGCTTAGGGAGCATCCCCAAATTCGTCGTTCCGGCGCAGTGCTCGTTCCCTTTCTCGGGGAACAAGGGTTATATACATAACCAGAGCCGTTTTGTTTCATTAATACAGCGTATACTTTTTTCTTAATTCACCCCGAAAGAATGGAAGTGAAATGTGACAACATGCCCAATAGGTGGGGTACATTGTAACATGACCAAATGACAGCTTAAAATGTTATCTGATATAATAATTTTAAAAAAATATCCAAGACAAACTGAAATATTTTGTCCAAAAACTACAGTTAATAACTTTTTTTAATAAAATAATGGCATTTATTGCTACATACAAATGTTTGAGTCAGCTTTAAAGAACAATCTCAACTAACAGATATTATTAAATAACAGATATTAGTTTAAAATAATATCAGATTTGTCCAATTTTAAATAAACACAAAAAAACTGAGAAGAAAATGTAACTTGAGTAAGAAATTAACTTTTGCGATGGTTAAATAAATGTTCAGTGATATCTTCCAAATATTTTTTTTTATTTTAGCGCAATTTTTTCTATAAATAACGTTGATGTGGCAACTAGTAAGTTCACAAAGTATCGTCATCCTGGCATGTGGGAAAGCTTAAACCATGCGTGTTACAACTAACCCCGCATTAGGTTGTGCCCTGTGCTCCCCTACGCATGCTTATACAAATCATATATAGACATTGGTTCACAAGAACTAGTGACAAACCATTGAAATTTGAAATAATTTTGAAACCGCTATGTTGCTTAACAATTTTGTTTACTAAAATCACGTGACTTTAGCAGTTTAATGTGTGCTTCGAATCTGTGGAATGTCAGGGCTGCCAATATTAAAAATAAATAAATATACAAAGAAATGTAAAAAAGCTAAACTAAATAAATAAATAAATAAATAAATAAAGATATAAATAAATATACATAGAAAAGCAAAAAAACTAAAATGAATAATTATTTATAATTTTATTTCCATATTTATATATTTATTTATTAATTTATTTCCATATACATTTATTTATTCTTTTATTTATTTATACATTTATTTATTTCTATTTTTATTTATTTCCACATTTATTCCTTTCTACATTTATTTATTTATATATTTATTTATGCATTTATTTATTTATATATTTATTCATTTATTTATTTATGCATTTATTTCTTCCAACATTTATCCGTATGTAGAGTAATGAGGAGGGCGGGGTTTACCTCAGACATAGCAATTGAGCTCAGAGTAGGCGAGGGTGAAGCGTTGAGGCCACAGTGACACCTTGTGGTGTGGCCGAAATACAACAAATTGAAACAATTTGTCAGTACTGTTTTTGGAAGTTACTTTGAAATGCAATGGTCTGGTATCAGTGTCAGTAGGCTGTACTTATTGTATTTCGGCCACACCACAAGGTGTCACTGTGGCCTCAATGCTTCGCCTACTCTGAGCTCGATTGCTATGTCTGAGGTAAACCCTGCCCTCCTCATTACCCTACGCACAAATAAATGTTGGAAGAAATAAATGCATAAATAAATAAATGAATAAATAAATAAATATAGAAATAAATGAATGCATAAATGAATAAATATAGAAATAAATAAATGCATAAACAAATAAATATAGAAATAAATAAATGTAGAAAGGAATAAATGTGGAAATAAATAAAAATAGAAATAAATAAATAAATACATAAATGTGGAAATAAATGTAAAAATAACTAATCATTTTAGTTTTTTTGCTTTTCTTTGTATATTTATTTACATATTTATTTTCTTTTTGCTTTTTTACATTTCTTTGTATATTTATTTATTTTTAATATTGGCAGCCCTGACATTCCATACGAATCACTGATTCAAGACAAATTATTTGTGCAGGTTCTGAAGCTTCACAAGGCATGCAAGGTACCCATCACTGGGTTTTTCGTACATCTAAAAGTGTGCCTTTGATAATTCCGACACGGAACATTCGATGCACATGTAGATCGCTAGTTGTTGGCTAGTTAGATGCAGATAAATCTCACAGAAGAGAGATTTGTCAAAAAGAGATAACTGAAAGAGTCTTAACACATCTTAACAAATCAGTAGCTATAAGGTTACTGTTACGACCCTTGAGGTTTGTGGTTGTTGTGTTTGTTGTTGTGGGTGTTCTGTCTCTCTTGTGTAGGTGTGTGTACCCGTTTGCTGAGTCTGACGTGGAGTGAATCCCGCAGCTGGAGCTGATCAGCGGCAATTAGTGGGATGTATTTAGCGGAGCCAGTGAAGTGTACTGGCTCTCTCTCTCTCACTTTGTTTCTTGGCGACTCATGACCGACTGTGTGGATTACTGTGTGAATTACTGTGTGAATTACTGTGTGAATTACTGTGTGAATTACTGTGTGAATTAGTGTGTGAATTAAGATTACTGTGTGAGTTGCTGTGTGGTCTGCAGCGAGATTGGCTGGGTGCTGCTGATCATAATGTTTTCTCGCGCCGTCTGTGGGAAGGCAGCCGTCGGACCAGAGTTCCCGATCAGCTAGAAGTTGGTGTGGTAAGCAGCGGGTATACCTTGCCGGTAATTTAATCTGCGCGGTGGGAGCCATGCACACTGTGTGTTGTGGTGCCGGTTATGTTTAGCATTGTGTGATAATTTGTTAATAAATACCTTAACTTGAGACCTGTTTTGAGTCCTCCTTGGTTTTTCCACCCTGTGTATATCTATTTGTTAGTCCCACTCCCTGTAGAAAAGGGGGGTGGGCGTAACCGTTACTCTGACTTTAGCAAAGAGACTCTAATTTCAATATTAAAGCGCAAGTCTGTTTTGACAAAATAATCTCAGCTCAGCAGCAATTAAACTGTACCAGAATTGATTAGTCCGCTTTGGTTGAAGAAATACTAAGTGCAGTATTGCTTAACCTGTTTCTGATGAAGAAATCTCCGTACAGTGGTATACAGATAAAGATTTGGGTGATGCACTAGTGACGACAGTGTAAAGGCATTAGGAATTGTAGTCAGATTGATGTAATCAATCTAAAATTTAGCTGCACCTACAAGCATAGCTACCTGGTGATCACTACTATGTTTCCTTTGCTGAAAGAAACATCAGTATTCATTCACGAGAAGTGTGCAATTCTGTGTTCTTAAACAAGTTTTAACTTGTAGCAAAACTGTTTATTTACTCTTTAGAAAAGTGCAAGAAGCCTATTGTTCTGAGCACCAGTAATAAACATAATCTGATTTGGAAAGCAGTTTTTCCTTTTTCACTTCTTAAGAGAGCTAGCCTGTGTGAGCTAGTCAGTAGAAAATTCGTAGAAATACTTTGCCCATAAGAACCATCTTAAGTCATTTTATTAAATCTCGGCGTACACCTTTCAGAAACATCCTCAGGACCACTCTAAACTTAGCATCCACAGCTAAGATAGTAATCATAGAAGACACATTCCAATAGCAAGCTATGTCAGAAACATCAAGCTGTATGGTATATCCCTAGTTGACCCATTAAACCTTAGCTATGAACTCTTTAGGGCCATGCATTAGTCTCTCACCCTACTCTGACAACAAGTGTGCCAAAATGTTGCAGATGCTTAGCCCATCCTCCTAGACTGGAAACCTAAAGGACTGACTGTCCATTACAAGGTTCCACCCAGGGTTGCTGAAAGCCTACATCACCTGAGCCAATGCAACTGGACAATGAGTCTAACAATATATGACCCAAGCCAGAGTTGCAGCCACACAGCTGACCAGGTGGGCAAGCTCACGTCTGCACCACCACAAGAGCAGAGCAAAACTCTGATCCTTCAGACATCTCATGACTGAGAGGCTAACAACCACCTGCTGCCCTCCTGCCACCAGCACTAGGTCAGCCTAAAACCCTCTTCATGCCACACAGACCCTTACTTCCTGCAACCATAAGCAGACACCTGCCCCACACAAACTGACTTCAGGGTGACAGGTGACTCACTGTCAGGGCACCTGCTGCCTCAACACCTGCTGCACAAGCTCAGGGACCTGAACTTGGCTACTGTCTATATTATCCCCCATGGAATGACCATCACTCCAGGAGACACAAACAACCAGAGACCACTGCCTTCCAGCCTTGTATGCTGGATGTCTGTCTGATCTTTCTGTACCTCAATATCGCTCACTGTTGTCGATGGGAGGAGTAATAATGATCAAAAGGGGGAAATTGTGTAACGACTGAAACAAATCAGACACAATTATTTATTATATTTAACAAATAATCTTTAAAACTCACTCTGGAGTCTTTACAAACAACACAAATGGTGTGTGTGTGTGTGTGTGTGTGTGTGTGTGTGTGTGTGTGTGTGTGTGTGTGTGTGTGTGTGTGTGTGTGTGTTTGTTTTTGTGGTTTATGAGGACTTTTGACCTGAATACGCACCAGCATTACGGGGACATTTGGGTTTATGAGGACAGGGACCATGTCCTTGTAATTCCGACAGTGTAGATGTCATCTACTAAGTCCTAGAAGCACTCTCTCCAATTTTGGCGCAATGTCCTAATATACCACAAAACCTGAAATTATACTATACACAGTGTATTCCTGATTTGAGAGTGTGCCCCTGGAGCCAGGTCGGTATAACACCTGCGTCATAAAATATTTGCATAATACACACAAGTGTAAGTTTCCAGGCTTCTGATTGGACAGATCGCTACCGGTAGGCGGGAGATCGCGAAAACAAGATGGCGCCGGTGGGCGGAGCTTCATTCAGCCACAGCATGAGCATAAGTCTGTATAATAAGCAACTTAATGCAAAATACTCATTATTTAAGTATTTTTGCAGATAATTTATTATTTGTGAATTAAAAATATGATAAAATCGCATTTATATTATGATAAGTGAGGTGAGGTGTAGTAAGTGAGGTGTAGTCATTTGTCAAGTTATTTCCTGTTTGGACCGGAGAAGACACCTGTGGACCTAATGAAGGCAACTGTTATTTGAAAGGTAAGTTATAATGCTGTTTATTCATGTTATAATGCTTCTCTAATAGCTGGTGGGTCTGTCTGGCTTGTTTGTGCATGTCCTGTAAGCTCATCGCGGCTCGTTTACAGTTAGAAAGCAGCTAGCGCGATGCTAACGGCGCTAGCTCAGTAGCTCGATCTGTTTACAGAGAATCAGCGAGGCTCGTCATTTAAACTCGTTTAAGATCGCGCTATAGTTGTTACTGCTACCATTTCTGATCAGATACAACAGTCATTATCATAATAATGCGTTATCATGGCTCCATAACGCCAGTACAGTATATCCTGACATGCTACTGGTAAATATTACTACAGTTCTGCTTGCTTTAAAGACATTAAGAAACAAAGATGTGCTCTTATTACTCCTGGCTATAATAAAATACACTCTGAATACCAATACAACTGTCAGCCTTAATCAGCATTTTAATACTGTCACTATTGTCTATAATTCATCAATTGTGAATTAAATGTGTGAATGAATAGTTATCCTTAACATATTCCTAATATCAATAAATCTGTTAATAAAGCTGTGTCTGGTACATTGTTATTTACGTGATGATTTTTCTTATTGTATTATTATTAAAGGTAATATTAAAGGTTAAATGTTACCCAGATTATTAGAGCTGCACAATAAAACTGATATTGCAATATATATATATATATATATATATATATATATATATATATATATATATATATATATATATATATATATATATATACATATATACATATATATATATATATATATATATATTATTTGTTTTATCTTCTTTTCTTTTCTCAATATATAATGCACTATGAAAAACAATTTAACCAGATGACTTAAATAGCTATATTTGGAAGAATGAATCATTCTAGAATGATTGCTGTAATTTTGTTTATTAATAATAATAATAATAATAATAATAATACATTGCGAGCATAGATATAAAAATTAACAAAAATATTAAATAAACACTGCCTCATGTTTTCCAAGTAAGTTTAACAGCATTTAGGACCAGAAATTGAGTAATCAACTGTAAAATAACACTGCATAGTCTTTACTGAATACATCAAATATAATTAATCCTGTTTAAAGCTACAAAACTTTAATGCTTCACATCACATTGCATGTGTGTTGTATGTCAGCCAGGCTGTGTGTAGCTTTACACCGGCTCTATGAGGACATCATAAGCACATGTTCCTGATGTTGGACTGATGAATCTCAGTGTGTTGTGTTAGTTTGGCAGAAGTCTGGTCTATGAGAACACTGGTTTTACAGAGACACTGTGGTGCTCATATATGGAATATTAGGATCTAAACTGATAACCCATAATTCACAGCTCATTTCGGCTAATACCAAAGTCTAAAAAAAATGTATGCTTGTTAGTATAAATATAATCATTGAATAAGTTGGTCAAAAAAAATGTCAGTCTAGGTTGAAATTGGCTTTTAATAAGTAATACTAAAATGAGTATGTATTTGTCTTTATTTTGTTTTGATTTTTATTCGCTCTTCTTCTTTTCAGATTTTAACTGAGAATAATCAGATTAAACCAACAAGAAACAGCAACTCTAAAGGTATCCAAGAAGTTCATGTAATAATTGAGTTCTTCCTTAAAGTATAGATTTAAGTGTTCCTCAGAAACAGATCGCCACAGTTATCAGTAGGGCCGTAACGATACACTCGTGTCACGATTCGATATCTCAATATTTTAAGCCAAAATAAAGTTGTTGTGTTTTTTGCTAATATATATATATATATATATATATATATATATATATATATATATATATATATATATATATATATATTATTTTGTATTATGATTAAAATAATAATTTTATTATTTGTGCATTATTATCAGATCCAGCAAATATTCTCCCTATGCATTTTTATATTATATTCAACATTATGTATAGTCGTTGTATGATTCTATGTAATAAGATTATTAATGTAATAATGTCACTGAAACTCCGTGAACTTAATTTTTTTCCCTCACGCATTACTCGCGCTTTCAATAGAGATCGCTAAGACATGTGACCAACTGGGCGGGAACGTCATCAGAACGTAAAGAGAAGTCACACTCATACATACAATACTGGAACTCAGGGAGCCATCCTAATGGATCTAGTTACCAGTGTCCCGGTAAAACCAGTGTCCTCATAGATCAGACTTCTGTCAAATTAACACAACACACTTAGTCAAAGTCAAACATCAGGAGCATGTGCTTATGATGTCCTTATAAACCGGTGTCCTCATAGACCAGACTTCTGTCAAACTAACACAACACACTGAGATTCTTCAGTCCAGTTAAACATCATGAGCGTGTTCTTATGATGTCCTCATAAACCAGTGTCCTCATAAAACCGGTGTAAAACACACAACATGACATACTATAATGAACACGCATGTAATGTGATGCATAAAATCCATTAACATTACCTTGAAATTATTATGAAACTATTTTGTAATCTTGTATATTATCTCAAATCAATATTTAATGTGCAAATATTTATTGATGGGTAGTTTTGCATGATTATCCTGTCCATGTTTATTCTGTATTACTGGCTGACTGTACACTATCCCTCTTATATATTCCATACATTATGTTTTTAGGTGAAGTGTTTCTGTATGTAATGCTTTATTTTATATGTTCAGAGAAGCCGTCTGACCCAGCTGGCATCAGGCAGGGATGATTGAGCGGCTCTTACTGTAAGTTAGGTAAGTGAGAGTCGTGCTGTAAGAGAAGGAACACACGCAGCAAACACGCGTGTGAGACCTAGGCTGTTCACATGTTTAGACCAGTGTTTCATGTCTGATTTGATGTTTTGTAGACTCTCCGTGAGGTCAATCCTTCCACTCGTGAAATGAACACTGTCCCAGTCAGAAGTCAGAGATGGACAGAAGGTATTGTTTTGTTTTTTCTTTTGGAAATCAAATTATGGATGCACCAATATGAAAATGTGGGCAGAGTTTGATAACTGATTGTTCTTTATATTTGAAAGACAATAACTGATATACTGGCTGATATATATAAATCCAAATATTGATATACTTTGAGCTTGTTTACAAAAACAAAAGGCTCATCATTAAAAGCCATGACTCAAACACTTGAGCATAAATCAAACATATACTGTACAGTATACATTCATTCCAATGGCTGCCTTATGACTGTGACATTTGAATTAGCTTTCTTTATAATAAATGGCAACACTTTACAATAAGGTTTGATGTTGTTAGTGTTAGTTAACATGATGAACAATACTTCTATAGGAGATATTCATCTTAGTTTAGGTTAATCTCAGCATGTTTAGGATCCAGTGCTGTATCTGTTGATTTAGTGCACTGTGAACGAACATGAACTCATATTTTATTACTCACATTAACACAAGTTTGGCTCTCTGTTAGTTCATGTTAGTTAATGCAATAACAAATGAATTGTAAGGTTTTACCCAAAACATCTACTGCCTTACAAATGTATAATTATAAATCAAATAAAAATGCAAACAAGTCATGGGCAACATTACTGAGGCTACATATAAAGAATTATAATGCATGTAGCATGGGTAAATCAAATGAAATGGACAATAAGAGAATTATATTACTCAAACCATATTGTTGATGAAAATAATACAAGAACAATAAAAGTACTAGTTCTGATAAATAATGCATCAATGTTTTTGAAAACATATCAACATTTTTATATGATAGTAATATTAAGCATCTTTAATATGAGGGTTTCAGATAACATGGTGTTTGAGCTGCGCACGCTAAAGAGCTGAATGAACACACATAAACCTAAGCGCTTTGTTAAAGAGCTTTAGCTCAATGGAACTCAACCTATATATGATAAATTACATATTTATAGAAAATAAACACAAAATTTCAACTAATACTTGCACAAAATCATGCATAGATGAACTTGAACTAAGTTCCAAAGAGAAACTGTTGTGGATGCAATGAAGTGCTTTGCTTGAATGTTATTTAACGAAACGAAATGCATCCTATTTGAGAGAAATCTAATGTTTATACTATTTAACTTTACTATCACGTCGTATATCAGCACAAACTGATGCAAATGCACTAGTGAACTTGACTGTGTTTGTCGAAATGTGGAACTCCTGTTGTGCACGTGCTCTTCCCACAACAGCGCTGAAACACGGCAACCAAAGAATTCACAACGTCATATTACAATAGTTTCCTCATTATAATGTTATGTACATTATAGTCATATGGCTGGCGTGTGTGGAAGAGATGATCACCGGTTGGCCTACAGTGAAGAACTTTACTGCAGCGTTCAGAAACTCATACTATCTCAGATAAATCAGATATACACACGCAATTCAAAAATATTACAACTTACAATTCCACAAAATGCTGCGACTACCCAAGCAAACTCTCCCTGTAACACCGCACTGATTTCACAGATGAACATCGCACATCTGAAGCTGAAGGAAATAATCCATTATTATTATACCAGTCTCATGTTCATTATCAGATGGGCAACGGTAAAATTAAAAATGAGCTTTTATTTTTCAATTCCGATATGGTGTCCGATATTATGCATACCTGATTGGTTATGACCATACATTTATTACTATATACGGGACTTATGTCACCCTGTTTTAAATCTTAAATCACTATTAATCTCATTAATTTGATCAAAATGAATACTGAGTGGTTTGAAATGTACCACCATACCTGAATGTGTCTTGTTATCATCAGTCTTCTTTTGCTCAAGTATTTGATGTTCAGTTGAGAGTTGACAGTGGTTAATCTGTGTTAATGGAGTCTAGTATCTGTGCTGCTTCATTTGGATCATCTCTGAATCCTTTGTCTGTATGTTTATATCTTCTTTCTTTACCTTTTTTTCCAGGTGAGCCCTGAGGAGGACCAATCATCATTGGATGATCAAGACTGTGTTGAGATGGTAATACAAAGAGCATTGCATCATTTTAGAAAATGCTAGTCTAGGAAGAACTCATCATCTTTAGGCCTGTTTACACCTGGTCATTGTCTTCTGATTTATCAGAACGATTCCATTTTCACTTGGCCACATAAATGAGTCTTTGCAAAATGGATATAAAGCCGATCTTTAATTTGCACGCTATACGCTGATTTAACAGTGTTCACATCATCCAAAGCTACTGCTATGAGCAGCATTTGATTTATCATCAGCTAATTTCAGATCAACAGGAGAGAGAGTAGCATCAGCACTGGTAAAATCATTTATTTTCACTACATTTAAAGATGACTGTGTTGACCGCTGTCATATCTGACTTTAACATGACATATTAGCCTAAAACACGCTCTCACTTATTTCTTATTTGACATTTTTGTGAGGAATAAAGTTTACATATGTGGTTTCATCAACCGTATGCATTTACACATGTCCAGTTTGATCTGGAAGTCCCCTTAGACCACCTCCTGAAGTGGTTTGAGTGACTTGAGTCAAATCCGTCTCCAGCTGCGTTGTGTAATAACATAAATTGTCTTTGTATTTTGTGCCATACGCTTCTCTGAAACAAACTAAATTCAAAAGCACGATATGGCTTAGTGCCCTTATCAAATCACAAAAGACGATAATGAAGTACTGTAATTCCTCAAATAAAAGCCTGTATTCAATTAAACACGGGGCCTCTGATAGTGGCTGGAGGCGTGGTCAGCACGAACAAATAAAGGCCGGTCTCAAATTGAGGCCAGGGAAAAATGTGTGGATAATCTCCTAAATGCCTTTAATTTAATGTGCATTGAAGTATATGGTAACGTACAGTAGGGCTGTGCCGTGACGGACCGACATCATGATAGAGCGCAACCATCCTGATGCCACGCGCCCCGTTGTGAGTCTAGCGAGTGCGACACACTCCTGGTCTCTTCTATAGTTAACATAAAGACTTTGCAGGGATTGCTCTGTAAGTTAAATTGATAATATAACTGATGCATATATGCCATTTTAAATAGGCTACTGTAGTCCATGAGAGATGTGCCGTCTGTGAAAATACTGTGTCAGGCAGGCTACACAGATATTGATCTTCACAATATTAGCCTCTCGTCTCTTTTATGTCTTACTCTGCATTTAACTTAAAATATTTTATTTTGTACAAGAAAACAGCATAGGCTTCAAAATAAATGTTGTTGAAATATTGTAACTTGGTCATTATGAACTACACCTAATATCTCCTTATTGAGAGAAGTGCGTGCAACCTAGAAGCACAGATGCCTAATTAGTTGGGTCAGAAAAATAACAAAATTATAGTTTTTAAGTATAAAAAAAATATGTCAAGAGACATAGGCTATTAAAATAAAAAGTGCTTAAAAGTACACAATTCTTCTCAAGTGGAAGGAAGCTTTTTCCCTCACGTTACCGATATAGAAAGCGCGGATCATTAGTTGGCTTAGTAAATTAACGAAATTATATATTTTTTAAAGTAGAAAATAATATTTATGTAAAGAGATATATTAAAATAAAAAGTGCTTAAAAGTACACAACTCTACTTAAGTGGAAGGAAGCTTATTAGAAGAGTTATAAGCTGGGTTAGCAAGCTAAAATAACCTCACATGCAACCTATATAGAAATTAAGCGGAATAAACATTTAATATTTTTCAAATGGACAATGGTGGCTACCGTAATTCTGACCCAAATTGCTTTCGCCATTCTGGCTGTTGTTGTAAATGGGGATATATTTGCAAATGTAAAAAAAATACGATGTATCTGTCGACTGGAACGCTGTCGCTTTTAATTTAAAACAGTTTATTTAAAGCAATTATTTTTCAAACAGATGGAATTAGAAATACAGCGCCTAATAAAGCCTTCTTCAAATAAATGCCTGGTCCCTTCTGCAGTTCAGGTAAATAAAGGCAAATTTATTTGAAGAAGGCTTTATTTGAAGAAAGTACGGTAAGTCTACAGTCTGTTGTGCTGCTGTTTCAAACTGAACACACTTTTCTCACTCGATCGGCTCATGATCTGGCATCTTCCACAGGAATGAATGCATGGACTCCATCTCTGCATGTGCCTTGAGTTTAACACACAACCAGCACCAGTTACACTCTATTTTCACTTTTGCATTATAAATAAATTTAGCAACAATTCTTATAATATTGATATAAAAGTATTACACCCATAATGGCAACACTTTACAATAAGGTTGTATTAGTTCACATTAGTTAACATAAACTAACCATGAACAACACCTCTGATCAGCATTAATCTTAACTCACATTTATTAATGCATCATTTCAGTGCAATTAGTTAATATTGTTAATGCATTAGTTAACATGAACATATCTTTACTGTTTTTGTGAGGTTATCTTACTGTACATATTAGTTTTGCGTAGCAGTTGACACACACACACTAAACATTTCTAACTCACCATCTCACTAAAAATGCTGCTGTGTACCTTATCAACATTATTACACAAAGTATGTTTTAATGGTTTTGAGAACCTTATCACATGTACACTATTTCAACATTAACTGATGTGTTAACATTTGTAGGTTCATTACAAAGCAGTAAATATAATAAATGCTTCGTTAATGGTAAGTCATGTTAATAAAGATTTCAAATAACACATCAGGTAATGTTGAAATAGTGTACACTTAACAATAAGAGTCATACAATCCATGAATAAATGCTCTGTTGAATGTCAGTAATGATAGTAAAGTGCATATAAACATGAACAGCCTATCCGCTGATGTTCAGATGCTTTCCACTGTAGAATTATGTTTACCAACAGCTCAAATCAAGGACTTATTAAATAATGTTGATAAGGTACACAACAGCACTTTTACCTTTAGAGTATTTTCATCCTTAGTTTGTGTCACCTGCTGCGTAAACTAATGTAAATATGTACAGTAAGATAACCTTATTAAAAACAGTAAAGCTACAGGCACTGTTGACTAATGCATTAACTATATTAACTCACTGTTAACGTGGATAAATGCATTAATATATGTGAATTCAACAGAGGTGCTGTTCATGGTTTGTTCATGTTAACTAATGTTAACTAATACAAGCTTATTGTAAAGTGTTAGCGTTATTATTATACAGCGTAATTTGCCATGTTTGATAAGTGCCATCTGAATACAGGTTCTTGTTTTAAATGTGTCTCTTTCTTTAAGATGAGATCAGTCTGACAGATCTGAAGGGGATGTTCCTGCTGGAGCTGCAGTAATGTTGGTATGTGTTTATGGACATGTTTATCATTATTTTAGCCCATTATTATATTAAATAATTTATACTATATTAGATAATTTCCATAAAATATTGTAGTGCAATTTTACTTTAGTATTTTCACCAAAGAAAAATGGGTTTAAGCCTTTTATATATAATGCTGTAGTGTGTAATTATGTATATAATGTGTATCAGTTTACATTTCTAAACATTCATTTTGCCATTAATTGTAATGATCAGTTATTAATAATCAGATTTTTGCACTTGTATAGTGAAGCTTTTCTAGAAGAGCATTAATGGAATCAGTGTTGCACCAACATTGCATTTCTGGCAGATAGCAATAAGCTGATCATGTTCAGTTGGTCAAACACTTAAAAAGGAGGTGTTTAATATAACATTTCATCTCCAGAATAATATTTTGAATGTCATTTGAAATGTATGTTTTTAGATATCAGGCACATAACTCAAACCTCTATCTGCAACATACAACTGGTTATGTCTGATCTCTGATTTCTTCCAGGTGTTCAGAAGATGCCCACTGAAGTTTCTCAAGGTACCTGAGGTTTAAATCAGAGCACCACCATCACTGTGGGCACGTGAGCGGTCATATAGTTAGAGCTTACTAAAGCATGTGTTCTTCTGTACAGACAATGCCAGCGAGGCAGAGATTGAAATCCTTACGGAAAGGACAAAAGTGTGCTTGTCAAATGCTGTAAAACTTCTGTAGGGCAGCAGCACATACGAAGACCTCACTCTACATCTAGTTGTTTAACTGTTCTTTAAAGAACTAGTTTGTCTTAATTTGTCTTAACTTAATATTCAAAGTTATTATTGATCTGACTGCATTGACACTGTTATATGAGAAGTGAACTGAGCTGGGCGATGCCATGAGCGTTTGCCCCAGAGCTGCTGTAGAGATGATCTGATGATCTTTACACATAACTGAACCAACACTATACTCTTATCTGCTCTACAGCCCAAACTCACTTCATAATAAAATATCATTTTAATAAATATAATAAACAATTTCCTGTTATCACTGTAAAGCTGCTTTGAAACTTGACTTTGTATTTTTGGTTAAAGTGTCCCTTATATGTCGGTATCTCTACATTTATTGCATATTGAGGAGTTCATTTTATACATCTCAAAGCCTGTTTAATGCCTTATTTAAACTGGGCCTGTTTCCAAACGGGCTGTTTTGTCAATTTCTTGAAGCTGTGAATGTTTCATCCGCTTGACAAACAGTAATGATGCTTTCTGAAACATATTTTTAAGTTTGTGGATGTCACTTTCCTCTTAAAATGGCATGACATGAGGCTTCTTATGTTCATATTTTAAGTCATAATTAAAGCACTGCTAAAACACTTTGGTCCCATGTAATCTTCTAAGTTTTTTTTGTGTGTGTAATGTACTGGAGATCCGGTACTCTTTAATCACCTTAGTCTTGGTAGTTAACCATATCGTCAGGTGTGTGTGTGTGTGTGTGTGTGTGTGTATGGGCATGTACCATTAAACACACTGGTCCCTGTAATGTTGGATTGTGCAGTTGTGTGTTGTGTTTAAGATCCAGTCCTCTTAAATCACCTTAGTCTTGGTAATACACCCTGTTGTCATGTTTGTGTGTTGTGTGTGTGTGTGTGTGGTTATGTGCCTGTAAGACACACTGGTCCCTGTAATGTTGGATTGTGCAGTTGTGTGTTGTGTTTAAGATCCAGTCCTCTTAAATCACCTTAGTCTTGGTAATACACCCTGTTGTCATGTTTGTGTGTGTGTGTGTGTGGTTATGTGCCTGTAAGACACACTGGTCCCTGTAATGTTGGATTGTGCAGTTGTGTGTTGTGTTTAAGATCCAGTCCTCTTAAATCACCTTAGTCTTGGTAATACACCCTGTTGTCATGTTTGTGTGTGTGTGTGTGTGTGGTTATGTGCCTGTAAGACACACTGGTCCCTGTAATGTTGGATTGTGCAGTTGTGTGTTGTGTTTAAGAGTCCTCTTAAATCACCTTAGTCTTAGTAATACACCCTGTTGTCACGTTTGTGTGTTGTGTGTGGTTATGTGCCTGTAAGACACAATGGTCCCTGTAATCCACTAAAATGACATATATGTGTATTGTAAAATCAGAGTCCTCATAATCCAGTCGGGCCCCAAAAATCACAATTATGTCATAGGCGGGAACATTTCAGGATGGGCGGGAATGTCCTTGTGTACCACCAAAATATCATATTGTCATATTTTCTGTTATGTTGAGTGTATAGACTATTTGAATGTGTGATCTGCAGAGTAAAAAAATTTTTGATAGTTTTATCATCACTGTAGGACATTGGGAAAGGGTGTCCTTATACCACCACCCTACTGGTTTGGCCATCAAAGTCCTTCTATACCACAAAAACAAGTATAGGTGTGTGTGTGTGTGTGTGTGTGTGTGTGCGCGTACGTGAGAGCAATTGCAACATTTATTTTGCTAGGTGCTGAGGGCTTCAGCCAGGAATCATTTCTCTGAGTGTTGGTGGTGGTTTGAACACTGGGTGCTGTGTGCAGTGAGATGCACGAATTTTGTGTGTGAGTGATAAGAGCTTACTTCAAATTGTGTGGCTGTATTCTTTGCCCATTAGCCCTCAGCCAAAGCTTTTGAATATTTTTTAATTTGTGGTGATTGACTGTTTCACTAACGTATTTCTCTTCTGACCAAAAGATTATGATCAGATGGTGTGGCGTGTCCTGTCTGGTACGCTCAGTTGAATTTTAATGTGATTTTTGTATTAATAAAAACTCTTTTGTACGATTCTCATGTCTCTGTTTCTTGCTAGTGCAACCAACTTGCGGGCATTAATATAAAGTGTATCAATCATTATCTGTGTGATGTCAGAGTGGCGTAGTCGGTTCCTTTAAAGTTGCATTTTCTTAGTTGCGCATCTTGTTACAATTTTTCTCCTGCCATACGTGCGCAGCTGCCGGGCCTAACCCTGAAATGTCGGGTAAAGCGCACAGGCTCGCAACTGGAGGAATACATATGCCTACAAATCAAATGCTTTGGTAAAGTCACACAAATTAAACATTGAAGTCCCTGTTACACAAAAATAAACACAGAAGTTTATAATTACTTTGTTGTTGTTTTTTTTACAGTGGGTCATAATATAGCATATCTTTGTCAGTGCATTTTGTGGCGTTAGGAATTGTTTTTTGCGCATTTTCGCACTAACTCAAAACGTGCGTACACCACCTCCTGAGCTGGCGTAGGATTTGAGCGTGCCGTACGCCAACGTCCATATTGTTAATCTCAAAGTCACCGTTGTTTTGGGTGTACGCTGGAAATTTGGTGTACACACCTTTGATAAATGAGGGCCACTGTGAGTATCACAGTATGAGAATGGTGTGAGGCCACCGGAGACCTCCATGGTAACTAAGGGGACCATGGCAGTGCAGGTTGCTTCGTGGCCATGTGTAATGATACGATAAGGCAGAATTCAATTGCAAGTAAAATAGTCTTTATTAGACAGAAGATCGCAGACAGAAACCAGAAAGAAGAAGGAGACAAGTACGGCTCTTGGTAGCACAGGGATACTGAGGACAGTCCAGACTGGTGAAGACAGTGAAGGTGAAAACTCTGGGAAGAACATGAACCCAAAGAAACAGGCAGTGCAGGAACACACAGGAACAGGAGGGAGAACACACCGAACATCCAACAATGCTCTGACAAAGACAAGGAGAATACAGAGAGACTTAATAAGGTGCGTAGATGATCTGCTGCTGGTGCGCTGATCAGCTGAGGCAGGTGGAATCAATCAGCAGCAAAGCAGCGGCTCTGCCCCAACTCAGACACACATACACACGAGAATAAGACAACAAATTCATGAACTGTGACACTATGACATTAAGCTTGGCCACAAGGACTAGAGACGTAGACCACTTGTAAGGAGCTATAGGCTCAATGGCTGAAGAGGACTCTTGAGCGGGTATCGATCAGTGCTCTGGGACTGGAATGAGCACTGGGTTGAGCTTTGGGACATGAACAAGCACTGGGCTGAATTCTGGGACAGGAACAAGCTCAGGGGCTAGAGCCATCACTGGACTGTGCTTAGGTGCTGGAGCAGATGTGTGTGTCCCAAACACACATAAAAGCAGCCACATAAATTGTAAGGACCATCTTTTCGATCCCACCACGGCAGACAGGAACGGACTGGGAAATTTCACTCACTGGAAAAGACTGATGAATTTCTCACATGAACAGATTCAGGAAGGTCTCTTACAGGAACAGACTCAGGAAGTTCTCTTGGCGATGGTAAAAGGTGAACCGTTGCAGAGGAGTACCCAGTTCACATACTCTATAAATGTCCCTTGAGGAAAAACACAAACAGGCTGTCATTATTATAATGGACAAGATTAAATTCTCTCACAGATATTAACAACATGCATCTCCATCTTAAAGGTGCCCTAGAATAAAAATAAAAAAAAATGAATTAACCATGGCATAATTGAATAACAAGAGTTCAGTACATGGGCATCACATGCAGTGAGTCTCAAACACCATTGCTTCCTCCTTCATATTTAAATCTCGTTTGTGAAAAACACCACGGAAAAACAGGCAAATCTCAACATAAAACTGACTGTTATGCAACAGTCAGGATCATTAATATGTACACCCCCTACACTTGCATATGCCAGCACATGTAAGGCTAAGCAGAACTGCACAGCCGAATCATAAGGAGTTCTGCCGGTATTGTAAAGAAACAAGTGTCAAGCGAGGATAGGGAAAATTGCAGATCATGGAAATAGATGTTATGTTCCAGGCTGTCCAGGGGATGTGAGGACTTCATACCCTTCCCACAGAACAAAACTGTCAGCAGGCATGGTTGATGTTTATCTATAACCGGATACCGCAACAATTTAATTCAAAGTTGTTTGTTTACTCTGCCCATTTCACCATGGACAGTTTTTCTAACCTGGGACAATATCAAGCAGGCTTCACTCAGTGTCTGATACTGAAGAAGCGGCAATTTAAACCGTACTCCCGCAAGCAGTAAGTAGTGATTTTATCCACTTCTTGACTATCTAAACAATTTCTGATTAAATTGAAAGTTTCTTATTGAGACAACATTAACGATAATATCTCCTGTGTTGTCTAGATCCAACGCAAGATGCTAGAACAGTAACAATAGGAAACTCCAAGTAACATACATAACAGTTTGACAAACGTTATTGACAAAAAGACAAAGGTTAAATTATTTCCTGCCAGTGCTGTCATATAAATCTACAAAATACAACCGTAGATAGGGAAGAGTGGGACAATGTGAGACATTGGGTAGTGTGAGACACCCCCTGTATCTGGTTAACAAAACACAATTTTGGTCATATGATCATTGTGTTTTCAAGCCCCACCAATTTCCGTTGGCCATGAAGGAGAGGACCTCATTGTGCTGTGGCAAGCATGTTTTTTGCATGTAAAAGTAAATTTTCTTACTGTCAACTTAATAAACTGTTGTGCCAAAGCAAAATGATTGAGGTAGAAAAACTTCTATCATACATGTTGATGAACTACCAACATATAAAACCATGTGATGATGCTAGCTGAAGATTAACCTGAATTGCTAAGAGAGATGTGGTGGTGGGGTAAAGTGAGACATGAGGCACAAGTTAAGTTTAGTCTTAAACATATTTTAATTTAATATTATATTATATTATATACATTTTATTTTTAATGCCATAAACATTGTAGAAAAGCCATCATGCCATGGCAATACACCAGGAAGACAACCTGGGGCACATCCTAAAATTGATGTGGTGAAGAAGCTGCCTCAACAAGGCCTGGAGGAACCAGAGCAACTCATCTTTCCCTGTAACCTCCAGGGCTGGAATGTAGAGTAGGCCTAGTTGTAGCATATGACAGTGGGTTGATGTTCTAATCTAGGTGGGTCTAGTCCTGTTTTCTGTGTCTCAGGCTGTTCTAGCTGGTTCCGATTGTCCTTTGCTCTGACCCCCAGACACTAGCTGGCTCTAAGGGTCCTGTGTTCTGACCCCCAGACTGTGTTCTAATCTAACTGGTTCTATCTTTCATTTGAATATTAATTAAAATATTTTGAAATATATTATGTTGTATTTGATTTTGTTCAGAGTTACTTTCAAGTGTTTAGACATTTTTTTTTTTACTAAATTGACCAATCCCCATGATTCTGTTAACAGTCCGACATTAGTTCTAGAATGTGTGGTTGTCAAGCTAGCTGTCAGGATTCTAACTGTTACAAACATGTGTTGTTATGGTAGTTTCAGATTGGAAAAAAGCGGTTCACTTTAAGCGGTTCACTTTACCCCCTTGATGTCTTTGGTCTGTCTCAGTTTACCCCTAAGCTGGGGTAAAGTGAGACACAAGATTTTCTTTTTTTAAATAATCATATTTTCACTAACCTTCGTCCTGAATACATTCTGATAATTTCCATTGCTAGGAAACATTCAAATTAATGGGACGTGTGTCAATTTTACGGATATAGCATTTTAGCTCGCTTAGAGGGGAGCAAATGTAAAAAAAATCTCACTTTACCCCACTCTCCCCTAAATATGTCAGTCCCTTTTGCCGTTTCATCAACAACACATAGATGCTTATAGCTCACTCGATCCTTCTAGCTAACGTCACCTTCTCCACCACTTAAGTATATATATATATAAAACTTTACTGTTCTGTACAAACAACATATTTACGCGCTACCCAAAGTTCGCTGTTTAGAGTTTGTGACTCAAAGTGAAGAAGCTATCATTGTAAAATCATACGGTGATGCCTTACAATGATTAAAATGTTTTTACAATGCTAAAAACAGAGTTGTAACTGCTGATATTATGAGTTAATGTGTAAAGTTAATGTTATATGCTAGTTCACATGTAGGCTGAAGTTATAATACTGACTTTACGTTTTGCAGGTTCTTATAAAAAAACTTACCACTAAGAATCATCCCTTTCCAGTCTCAAAACATTTGGTTGTTTCTCAAAATCTTTATCTTCGTCAGAAACAGGATTAAACATAAGGTTGGATGCATAATCTCTCCATTGTCATGACGGACAGTATAAAATGTTGATGTGTTTGCGGTCACTGAAGCTACTGATATTAGCTGCGCAGTGAAACAGCCAATCAGAGCAGAACTCCACATTAATATTCATGACTCTTCCAAATAAGGCAAAAACAGACCATTCATTCTAGGCACAATTTCTAGGGTTGTAAATGGACCTGTAAAACCGTATCGGGACAATTTTTGCCCTTAAGTAAGTCACATACTAAAACATACAAAATATTATTTCAGCTCATTCTAGGGCACCTTTAAAGTGTTAACGGTGGAAGACCGGATAACTGAGACAATTGTATTAGCAACATGTAAGGCTTTACTTTAAAGTTTAAAAATCCATTGGATCGGTATACAATCAATTAAAATTTAATTTAGAGTTGTATGCCGCTAGACAGGCAATAGAAGGCAGATTTTCACTCCCCAAAGCAAAAACTAATATCCTCAAAATATTGTTTCAACTCATTGCCCTTTCATTGCCCTTACAGTATTAAGGGCAATGAAAACATGGAATTCTCTACCATTATCACTAATCATTAAAAATACAGAAATTTAAATATAAAAGGCAGGCAAGCACACCTTGGATTATCATATTTATAGGAGGTTATGCATAGAAGTTAGTTGGATGTGTTATAAGTGTTAGACCTGGTGTTTGTTTAGACATTTGTTGTTTTGTTTTGTTTTAAGTGGTCAGTATTTCTGTCACTGTTGGTTACAGCAGTGATGAAACAAGATCTACGTGCAGCAGTATTTATTTAGAAATAAACTCATATCTTTACAAAAACTAAATCTTAGGAAGAGGAACAGAACAACCAACTAATATGAAGTAGAACACACAACTGATCAGAACCAAACACAGGGTATAAAAAGAGACAGCAAACAGAGGAACTAATCATGTTGGGCAAGTTACTGAAAATTAGTAATTAGTTACAGTTACTAGTTACTTCATTTAAAGTAATTTAATTACTTTACCAATTACTGTATATCAAAAATAATTAGTTACTGTCACAATGGACCAGTGTGAGTGCCCGCGATCACCAGAGGGCACTCCAACCCGGACTGTCATTCTACCATAGACTACATCTCCCATAATCCTTTGCCCGGACTCATCATCACTCATTGATTACATCCACCTGCACCCCATCACCTTGTTAGCTCACACTATAAAAACCATGTTCACTCTGACTGTCACTGCGAAGTCTTGTTTTGTGTTTCACTGCATTTCTGAGCGTTTACCCTGGTTTCATGTCTCTTGGTCTTGGATTTCTTGCCTTCTCCGTGGATTACCCTTTTGCCTGTCTCCTCTGTTTAGTTTGCTTGATTGGACTGATTGCTTGTGTATGACCTTCTGCCTGTTTTCTGACTACGATTGTGGATTACCCTCTAATAAAGCTGCATTTGGATCTTCAACCCTCTGTCTCAGAGCAGTCGTGACAGAAGACTTCGCCAGCATGGATCCAGCAGCAGTCATCCTTGTTCGACTACGTCAAGGAACTTACACACTCGAGGAACACATCAGAGACTTTCTGATCATATCAAACACCACCAACCTCCCGGACTTTATGTTGATTGACTTTTTTTGCCATGGACTCAACAAAGAGTTACAAACCCAACTCGTCCGTGATGGTCCTCGAGGGTCCCTCAGTGAGCTCCTTGATTATGCCCTTCAGGTAAGTGGCTCTGCTTTCACAGTGGGTGTCATGGATGAGGGTCATGACATTTCCACCGCATCTGCCACGCCTGTGTCTTTGGACAAAATGGCTGCCGAGCCTGTGTCGTTGGACAAGATGGCCGTCTTCTCAGCAGACCTTCCAGAGCCTCGTGTCGTCTCAGCAGACCTTCCAGAGCCGGTCTCAGCAGACCTTCCAGAGCCTCGTGTCGTCTCAGCAGACCTTCCAGAGCCTCGTGTCGTCTCAGCAGACCTTCCAGAGCCTCCAGCTGCCACGGACACTACACCAGATTCACCAGCCTTCACTGGTGCCTCACCAAAGTCTTCAGCCGTCATGGATGTCCCATCTGTGTTCCCGGTTGTCATGAGTGCTGTACAGGAAGACATTATGGCTTTCCCTAGACTCTTGAGATTGGCTTCAAGTCTGGAGGAGGCTCCACTGATGTCAGTGAGAGCAGCTGGCACCTATGCAGTAAAGCCAAGCCTCTGGGACTCTGAGATTTTTCCACTGTCAATAACACTCCCTGTTAAAGAGATGGCTCCAGCCACTGACCAGCATCCAGAGATGGCTCCTGCCACTGACCAGCGTCCAGAGATGGCTCCTGCCACTGACCAGCGTCCAGAGATGGCTCCTGCCACTGACCAGCGTCCAGAGAGGGCTCCGGCCCGTCTGCCGAGTCCAGAGAGGGCTCCGGCCCGTCTGCCGAGTCCAGAGAGGGCTCGGCCCGTCTGCCGAGTCCAGAGAGGGCTCCAGCCCGTCTGCCGAGTCCAGAGAGGGCTCCGGCCCGTCTGCCGAGTCCAGAGAGGGCTCCGGCCCGTCTGCCGAGTCCAGAGAGGGCTCCGGCCCGTCTGCCGAGTCCAGAGAGGGCTACGGCCCGTCTGCCGAGTCCAGAGAGGGCTACGGCCCGTCTGCCGAGTCCAGAGAGGGCTCCGGCCCGTCTGCCGAGTCCAGAGAGGGCTCCGGCCCGTCTGCCGAGTCAGAGAGGGCTCCGGCCCGCCTGCCGAGTCAGAGAGGGCTCCGGCCCGTCTGCCGAGTCCAGAGAGGGCTCCGGGGCGTCTGCCGAGTCCAGAGAGGGCTCCGCACGCCTGCCGAGTCCAGAGAGGGCTCGGCCCGACGGCCGAGTCCAGAGAGGTCTTCGGCCCCGCCTCGAGTCCCGAGTTCAGAGAGGGCTCGGCCTGCCTCGTGTCCTGAGTCCAGAGAGGGCTCCAGCCCCGCCTCGTGTCCCGAGTCCAGAGAGGGCTCCGGCTCCGGCTTTGCCTGCTCCACCATGGAGGTCTTCTAGACCATCTAGTCCGCCGTGGGGGTCTTCAAGATCGTCTAATCCGTCTAATGATAATCTGTCTAATCCACAGATTATCATCACTCAATGGCTGGTTGTCTAAGTGGTGTCCGCAAAATAACATAGGGTTCATAGACAATTGGAAAAGTTTTTGGGGCAGACCCGACCTGTTGAAGATAGACGGCATTCATCCTACCCGGGCTGGTGCTGCTCTTCTCTCTAGTAATTTGGCACATAATCTTAGAGCTAAACCTTGACTCACTGGGGCCCAGGTCAGGAAGCAGACAAACTGGCTAAACCAACCGTCTGCTAGCTGTCTCACGTCACCAGAGTCAGCTAAATCCCTGCACATAGAGACGCTTTCACCTAGATATTATCACATAGAGACTGTGTCTGTTCCCCGAATCAGTAAATACAAAAAACCATCAAAACCATTCAACAGTAAAAATTTAATTGATGTCCAACAAATAAACAACAGATATAATACGGATGAACAATTGATAAATCTCGGGTTGCTGAATATTCGATCCCTTTCGCCAAAAACGCTTATTGTTAATGATATGATTATAGATCATAACCTAGATGTGCTGTGTTTGACAGAAACCTGGCTAAAACCTGACGACTACATTACTTTAAATGAGTCCACTCCCCAAGATTATTGTTATAAACACGAGCCGCGTCTGAAAGGAAAAGGGGGAGGTGTTGCTGTAATTTATAATGATAACTTCAGTATTACTCAGAAGTCTAGTTTCAAATATAATTCCTTTGAAGTTTTGGTGCTTTATGTAATATTGTGTAGTGTAAATGATAAATCCCGTTTGACATTTGTGTTGGCTACTTCCGCAGCTGGAAGAAAACAAAACTGGAGGTTTTTCGCAATTTGTGGAAAGAGAGCATGATTGCATACAGAAAGGCCATAAAAACTGCTAGATCTGCTTATTTCTCAACTCTTTTAGAAGAAAACAAACACAACCCTAGGTATTTATTCGATACAGTGGCTAAATTAACAAAGGATAAAGCTTCAACTTCTGACATTTGTAAACAACACAGCAGTAATGACTTTATGAACTTCTTTACTAGTAAGATTGATAACATTAGGAATAAAATTATAACCATGCAGCCGTCTACTACAGTATCACTTCAGACAGAACATTGTAGTCTCACTGAGGAAAAATTACACTCATTCACTGCTATAGGAGGAGAAGAATTGGCTAAACTTGTCAAATCATCAAAATCAACAACATGTATGCTTGACCCTATACCGACTAGGCTATTAAAAGAGATGCTTCCAGAGGTCATAGATCCTCTGCTTAATATTATTAATTCATCCTTGACATTAGGATATGTACCAAAAACTTTTAAGTTGGCTGTAATTAAACCACTTATTAAAAAACGCAACTTGATCCTAAAGAATTAGTCAATTACAGACCAATCTCGAATCTACCGTTTCTATCAAAAATATTAGAAAAGGCAGTGTCTTCACAATTATGTTCCTTTTTAGAAAGAAATTGTATATGTGAGGATTTCCAGTCAGGATTTAGACCGTATCATAGTACTGAGACTGCTCTAATTAGAGTTACAAATGATTTACTCTTATCATCTGATCGTGGTTGTATCTCTCTATTAGTGTTACTCGATCTTAGCGCTGCATTCGATACTATCGATCACAATATTCTTTTGAATAGACTCGAAAATTATGTTGGCATTAGTGGAACTGCATTGGCATGGTTTAAATCTTACTTATCTGACCGTTATCAGTTTGTAGCAGTAAATGAAGAGATGTCACACCGATCACAAGTTCAGTATGGAGTACCGCAAGGCTCAGTGTTAGGACCGTTGCTTTTCACCCTGTATATGCTACCACTGGGAGATATCATTAGGAAGCATGGCGTTAGTTTTCATTGTTATGCTGATGATACTCAGCTCTATATTTCTTCACACCCTGAAACTTACCAATTCACAAGATTAACGGAATGCATAGCTGATATTAAAAATTGGATGAATAGTAATTTCCTGCAACTTAATTCAGATAAAACTGAATTTTTAATTATTGGACAGAAAAGCTCCACAAGTAGTGCCCTAGAATACTGTCTAACCCTCGATGACTGCTCTGTCAAGCCCTCGTCAGTGAGGAACCTGGGTGTGCTCTTTGATACCAATCTTTTGTTTGAAAGCCACGTTTCTAGCATCTGTAAAACTGCATTCTACCATCTTAAAAATATATCTAAATTACGTCACATGCTTTCAATGCAAAATGCTGAACAATTAGTACATGCGTTCATGAGCTCAAGGCTAGATTATTGTAATGCTCTACTGGGTGGTTGCCCTGCTCGCTAATAAATAAACTCCAGCTGGTCCAAAACGCAGCAGCTCGAGTTCTTACTAGAACCAGGAAGTACGATCATATTAGTCCAGTTCTGTCAACACTGCACTGGCTCCTATTAAACATTGCATACATTTTAAAATCTTGCTTATTACTTATAAAGCAATAAATGGTTTAGCTCCCCAGTACTTAAGCGAGCTCTTAACACATTATACTCCATCACGTCAATTGCGGTCTCTAAACTCTGGCCAGTTGAAAATACCTAGAATATCTAAATCAACTGCAGGCGGTCGATCCTTTTCCTATTTAGCACCTAAACTCTGGAACAGTCTTCCTAGCATTGTTCGGGAAGCAGACACACTCTGTCAGTTTAAATCTAGACTAAAAACACATCTCTTTACTATGGCATACACATAGAACATTTTTAACTTTCTTTATTCAAATCAAATGACTGATTGTTAGGCTGCATTAACTAGGTCAGCCGGAACCGAACACTTCCCATAACACCTGATGTACTCGTTACATCATAAAAAGTGGCATCCACACTAATGTTAGTCTCTCTGTTTATCCCGAGGTTTACTGCAGTCGGCCGGATCCAGGCCGTGTCCGGATCGGATGGTGGACCTGCATCTGGACATGACCAGCTCATCCTGGAGTGTCTGCTGAGACCGTGTCCATTAGTGTCTCCTCTGAATTCGCCTCACCGAACGTCATCCTCAATTAACCCGTCTCGGCGCAATAACTCCGATCTTTCAAGTATTCATATTCTTGTGTAATCGACGCCATCCTAAATGAACCCGTCTGCGTCATACCCAAAATTTCGAATATTCCTATCTAATATGATTTATGACCTGCAAGGTTGCCTGAGTAATAATTATACACTGTTAATAATAGGCCAGAGGAGAACTGGCACCCCGACTGAGTCTGGTTTCTCCCAAGGTTTATTTTTCTCCATCATGCCCTGATGGAGTTTTGGTTCCTTGCCACTGTCGCCTTTGGCTTGGCTTGCTCAGTTGGGGACACTCAAATTATGATCCAAGTTACTCAACTAAATATACAAATAGAATTTATTAATTTGGTCATATATAATTCTATAAACTATCCAAATTAAACTAGCCAAATCAAATTTTGTTGCAATGTTGTCCTGTTTAACACTGTGAAGCTGCTTTGAAACAATCGTCATTGTAAAAGCGCTATATAAATAAAGTTGATTGATTGATTGATTGATTGGTGGTCATCTGCTCCGCCGTGGGGGACTTCAACCTCGTCTACGCCACTGTGGTGGTCGTCTGCTCCGCCGTGGGGGACTTCAACCTCGTCTACGCCACTGTGGTGGTCGTCTGCTCCGCCGTGGGGGTCTCCAACCTCGTCTGCGCCACTGTTGTGGTCGTCTGCTCCGCCATGGAGGTCGTCAACCTTGTCTGCACTACTGTGGTGGTCGTCTGCTCCGCCCTGGCTGCCTGCATCACCCAGGTCATCTGCCCAGCCTGCATCACCTTGGCCACCTGCTCTGCCTGCATCAGCCTGGTCATCAGCTGAGCCTGCTCCGACCTGGCCACCTGCTCTGCCTCAGTCTCCAGGTCCACTTCCACTCCACGGGCCTGGCCCTCCGTCCCACCCCCAGGTCCGCCTCCGCTCCACCTCCCTCCTGGACAATTTAAGGAGCGTCTGGAAGCCGCTCCTTTGAGGGGGGGCTATGTCACAATGGACCAGTGTGAGTGCCCGCGATCACCAGAGGGCACTCCAACCCGGACTGTCATTCTACCATAGACTACATCTCCCATAATCCTTTGCCCGGACTAATCATCCGGGCAAAGGATTACTCATTGATTACATCCACCTGCACCCCATCACCTTGTTAGCTCACACTATAAAAACCATGTTCACTCTGTCTGTCACTGCGAAGTCTTGTTTTGTGTTTCACTGCATTTCTGAGCGTTTACCCTGGTTTCATGTCTCTTGGTCTTGGATTTCTTGCCTTCTCCGTGGATTACCCTTTTGCCTGTCTCCTCTGTTTAGTTTGCTTGATTGGACTGATTGCTTGTGTATGACCTTCTGCCTGTTTTCTGACTACGATTGTGGATTACCCTCTAATAAAGCTGCATTTGGATCTTCAACCCTCTGTCTCAGAGCAGTCGTAACAGTTACTATGGAAAGTAACTTTTAAGTTACTTTATGTCTGCTTTTTAAATATAAATATGGACAGTACTGAAAAGTCACACACAATAAACATAATTTAGACCTAATTATTGTAATGAACAGGACAACTGGCCTTCAAATCAAGCAGTAATACAAATCAAGCAGTAGTCTAATGTCCACCAGCAGCAGTGAGCATTCCTTTAGCGCAGCTGTGAGAGTTTTGGCCTTTTTAGACCTGGTCACTTCATTGGTTTTCTCTGACCAGATAGCTATCCGATTGTGAAAAGACCAAAAGCTTCCGAAATTCTTCCGAGACGGATTTAAATCTGATCACTCAAACAAACCAATTCAGAAGGTGTTCTGAGATGTGTGCATTTCAGGCGAATTCGGACACTGGTTGTTTGAACCACATTTGTAAATTTTACTCCTGGCAAATAAAAAATAAAATAAAAACGTATGAGAGCATGTTATAGGCTATATATGTCACAATGAAAGACGTGAATCCAAATGTACAGTGTTTATTAGATGACAGAGTGAGACAAGAAATACTACACCACGTTTGGCAGGCGGGTGACCTGGGAACACAATCCCCGATGAGGAAGACTGGGCTTAACAGACTCTACTAGGAACTAGATGAAGTACTTCCCAAAAATCTTCAGAAGTCTGGAACGCAGACGAAATCGTGGAGAGCACTTCTGGCAGACAACACGGCACCAGACTGGGTAAGAGAACACAGACAAGAGTGACAAACCGACACTGAGTGAACCCCTAGATGTACGCTATAACAAACAGACATAACCAGATGCAGCTGGACCGCTAATGAGATCAGCTGATTACATGGCAACAAACAATCACTACACACTCAGACCCCACGCCCACAATCACCAACCTACACACAAAATGAACACTTGAGGTTGGTAAATGCAGCCTCAGCTGCACCAGACCACCTGAAGCAGTCCGGGTGGAGGTCAAGGCAGTCAGAGGAGCGGCTAGCTGGCTGAAATTGTGAATAAAACGGCGGTAAAAATTGGAGAACCCCAGAAACCTCTGTAGGGCCTTACGGGAATCAGGGGCTGGCCAATCCACCACAGCCTTAACCATGTCAGGGTCCATGCGCACACCCTCGGAGGAGATGATGTACCTCAAAAATGTACCTCAACCGACAGTGCATGAAACAAACATTTCTCCACCTTGACAAAAGCCCATTCTCTATCAGCCTCTGTAGCACTCGCCTGACGTGCTGAACGTGTTCCTGGAGAAAAGAAGAAAATATCAATATGTCGTCCAGGTAAACATATATGAATTGATCTACCATATCTCTCAGCACGTCATTCACGAGTGCCTGAATGACTGCAGGGGAGTTAGACAGCCCGAAAGGCATGGCCAAATATTCAAAATGACCCCTGGCGGTTTGAAAGCAGTCTTCCATTCATCCCCCTTCCTTATGCAAACCAAATGATAAGCATTGCTTAAGTCCAATTTTTTGAAGACGGATGCTCCCTGTAACCGCTCAAAGGCCGAAGACATCAACGGCAAAGGATAGGTATTCTTTACCGTGATGTTGTTCAACCCTCGGTAATCAATGCAGGGTCGCAGAGACCCATCCTTCTTCCCCACAAAAAATATCCCTGCCCCCGCTGGAGAAGAGGAAGGGCGGATGAACCTGGATGCCAGAGAATCAGAAATATATTTCTCCATGGCCTCCCTTTCTAGAACAGAAAGTGAGTTTAACGTGCCTTTAGGCGGAGACTTACCTGGTAGTAAATCTATAGCACAGTCATAGGGACGATGCGGAGGGAGAGAAGCAGTCCGGGACTTACTGAACACTTCCTTCAGGTCAAGATACTCACGTGGCACGTTAGATAAATCCGCATGTTCATCCTGAAACACAGAACAAGACATAGAAGAACATGTAGACATTAAACAAGAGGCATGACAATACACACTCCAAGAAAAAACAGATTTCCCATGCCAGTCAATATGTGGTTTATGGAGTACCCGCCAAAGATAACCAAGCACCACAGGAGTAGAGGGAGCATTAATTAAAAGAAAGTCAATTTTCTCAGAATGATTACCAGATGTGACCAGTCTTATGTAACCAATGTAATGTAAATGTAAATGCATTTGGCCAGAAAAGGCGACACAACTGAGATACCCCAGAGTAGAATGCAGGAGGCGGAAGGCGCGGTTCAGTGGAAGGCATGGACTGGATCATTGGAGTCGGTGGATCAGCCACTCTGTGTTTTTGAGAAGCAGCAACCACACCCTTGAGATGCTATACCTGTTTCGTTTGCTCAGACACTTGGGTGATTAAGGTCTGTATGGCGCGACCTGTGGTTATCGTCTGATCCTCCTTTTGCTGGAGACTTGCATCGCTCCTGATCAGTACCTCATGCCATTCCGTCATGCTTGCTGGATCCATCTATGGTCGGTTCGTTCTGTCACAATGAAAGATGTGAATCCAAAAGCAAGCAAACAGTGTTTATTAGACAACAGAGTGAGACAAGAAATACTCCAACAACATGTTAAACAGGCGGGCAACCTGGCAGTCCATCTCCGACGAGGATGACAGATGAAGCTGGAAAGATACTCTGAACACCACATTTGGCGGGGGGGTGACCTAGGAACACAATAGGAACACAATTCCTGATGAGGAAGACTGGGCTGAACAGACCCAGCGCGGAGTTGACTGGAACTAGGTGAAGTACTTCCCAAAGATCTTCAGAAGTCTGGAGAAGACTTCGAGGAGAGCACTTCAGGCAGACAACACGGCACCAGACTGGGTAAGAGAACACAGACAAGAGTGATGAACCGACACTGCGTGAATCTCACCCCTAGATATAGGCAGTAACAAACAGACATAACCAGATGCAGCTGGACTGCTAATGAGATCAGCTGATTACATGGCAACAAACAATCACTACACACTCAGACCCCACGCCCACAATCACCAACCTACACACAAAATGAACAGACAGATCTATAAACCGTGACAATATATGTTGTAGTCAGATATGAAAGTGCTACGGCATAACGCATAGCCACAAATGAGTAGGCTAAAGCAAGCCAACATACAAACTGCCGCTAGTGAAACTGAAAGTAAGTCTTAAAACTAATGAGACTTAATGATCTTACCAGTGCTTAACTCGCTCTTTCTCTTATTTTGCGGTCTTTAATTTTGAAATAAGCTGATGAATAAAATGCAGCTCATATCTGTCGCTCTCATTGACGTGAACTCTCAGTTACAGGATAAGTGTGAATCTGCGGGCTGTAAATTAAAGTGCCGTTTGTTACCCTCGTTTTGTGTAGTTACAGGGTAAATACAAAAAAAAAAAAAAAAACATACACAATCTGACTTGGAAACATTAATTTGAAAAACAACTTAATTCAAAACAGATTCACAACACTTCTAATTAATTTATTAATTTTTAAAACAAACTTTTAATTTCAAATACTTACGTCCTGACAGAAAAAAGCATGTTTTGTCCTTTTTTTGTTTCGCTTGCTTGGCTTCTCCTTCTCTTTTTCCTAATCTTCTTTTTCATTATTTCCACTGAAGGAATCCCATGTCTTTTGCTATTCTGTTTTAATATTTTTTTAAAGAAAAAGTATACTCAAAAATGCTCTCATTATTGACTAATATTTTCGCTTCCAACCAGATAACTGACGTCTCTGTCTTGCTTGTTTCTCATTGCTATTATCATGTTATGTTATTGTTTGTATGCTGTTGTGAGCATTAAAAACTGATTGCATCCGACATGCGTGTGGCCAGACACGCTTACGTCATGCTTCAAGTTATGTCAACAGTGAACTTAACCCTCTCATGCACACATAGATGACTGTTGGTTGGAAGCAAGCCAGTTATTTACAAGCCAGTTATGTAGGAGTTGTCAGTGGTTCATATGATCATTTAGAAAGTGTAAGTAAAGGGTTAATAAACTACTTAAATGTACATTTATAGATCTTATTATTTAGACATATACTTACTCAGTGTTTTATTAACATGTATTCCTACTGTAGTTAATGATTAATTCAGGTAGTTATAAAACATTTAGTAGTTGTCAGTTAACTATTTCTGTGAGCTCATCTAAAGTTAGGACTATTTATGCCTTGTAAGGCATATAAGGCACAGGTTTGCAGCTTGTACCAGAGACCTCTATGCCAAACTCGAACACTTCTTACTGGCTGTTTAGTGGTCGTGTGATCAAGACAATCAGCAAGTAAATGCGTTAATGTTTCCCTGTCCTAAAATCTAGTATTGCCACCTTGTGTTGACATTGTGAATCTGGACGATTAGTAAACTATGAATGGCGGGCCACATATAATATATTTGAATAGACAAGCTGCGGCCGTTTGAAATGCATCCCCGGGCCGGATTTGGACACCCCTGATGTAGAATAACTATGCACACATCTCACTTCATTTATGCAGAATTTTCAGACCATCAGTGAAAGCAATGCCTACTCTATCTCTAGACACATTTTTAAGCCTGAAAACTGCAAAAAGCAACAAAATTGTCAAATACATCCATTCAGTGCATGTTGACAAATGAAAACAATTGAAAAAAACAGCACTGTTTGTTTATCTCAATACTGTCTGTTTGTTTTACTGACTGAGAAATTGCTTGATGATTCATTGGGAGAGTGGTCCAAATAAATGCAAATTGATAAAGACCATTTTTGCAAACACATTTGGCCAATTAGCCAAAAAGAAAAAAAAATATTCAAAAGAAAGAATAATTTATGAATGATTGGAATCTATAATTCAGTCAACAGGCCTATAACTGCTGAAATATACCCACGGAAAATGTTCTCAGGTCAGTCAGAGCACTCATGGTATGCGAGCCCGATCTCACGAAAATGCGTATCAATAGTACGAGTGTGCAATCTCGTAGAATGTATACGCCAAAACTCATTTTGGCGTGCACATGGTACGCCGTTTTTGACGTGCATATGATACGCACTTTATGGCGTATTATATGTACGAACCCCCCACACCCCCACCCTCACCCTACCCAAAAGCGTGTCATATACACGCCATAAAGTGCGTATCATATGCACGCCAAAAACGGCGTACCATTTGCACGCCAAAACTCATTTTGGCGTATACATTCTACGAGATTGCACACTCGTACTATTTATACGCATTGTCATGAGATCGTGTTGGTATGCACAGTGCGTCAATCGAGCAGGGACGGAACAGAGTACTGTAAGTTTATGAGAGGTACCAGGACACAAGAATATGTCCTGGTACCGTGGAAAGCATAATTGTGAGTATAGCATTAAGTACAGGCCTATTTGGAGCAATGAGGATGAGTACATGAGAAGAGAATATTCAACTATTAACTATTCCTTCAACTCAAATGTCCAAGGCCACAGGTGCATTTAGTTTTAAAGTAGAGTTTTTTTCTATTACTATTTATCTAGCACTTAAAACCTGATTGTGTTCATAACAAATCAAATAATACAAATTTTAGGACATGTTTTTGTTTATTTTTTTGTGTGCCATAACTGTAACTGCATGT
Organism: Gobiocypris rarus; assembly: GCA_023029165.1. Taxonomy (NCBI): domain Eukaryota; kingdom Metazoa; phylum Chordata; class Actinopteri; order Cypriniformes; family Gobionidae; genus Gobiocypris; species Gobiocypris rarus. The sequence goes on along the minus strand of CM040919.1, from coordinate 22,103,011 downwards.
TATGATCATTAGACAGTAAGTATAGAAAGTAAGTATTCAAGTACAAAAAGTTACATACACAGAGAAACATTGAATATGTATTATCAAAATATACAGTATTCCTTTACCCTGACCTATACCTCAGTTTAACCAGATTTGACTAGCATGTTTAGAAGCGTTTTAACAGTGTAGCTGTCACATCTGTTCTGTGTCTGGCACTCTGTATGACTTTTATGTTTAAGTTTATCTGTACATTGTTTCTGTGTCCTGTTTCCTGTGGGGTTTTGTAGTTCTTGTAGTTTTTCATGTTGATTTATTCTCTCCAGGTGTTCCCATCCACTGCACCCCTTGTTATCTCATTTAGCATTTTTTTCCCTGTATGTATATATAGCCCATTTTTTCTCTGGTTCTCTCTCAGTCCTTGTTTAAGGTAATACAGGTGTCCTCTATTCCCCATGGTTTCTTTTGTGTTTTTCTTAGTGTTATTTTGTTCCTGATTTATGTTTGATTGTTTATTTTTTAATTAAATATTTCCCCTGCATTTGGACCCTTCATCTCTGCATCATCTATATGTTAAGTCACACGGCCAAAGTGAGACACATTAACTTCTCAGATGATGAACCTTCTCTAATCTGAGGAGCATTTACCTCCTACTGATTGCAGTTTGCAATCACATGAACACTGACTGGTTCCTTCAGGAGCTAATGGGTTCTGTAATGTATCAGTGCACAGAGTATATAAACCAATGATTTAGGGGTGATTCTAGGGGTGTTACATACAATTGTGCGTGCATGTTCGTATTCATGAATGAGACTCATTGAAGGAATTCCTATAAAGGATTTTTAATCTGTATTCTCTGCAGAAACTCTTTCAAATAGGAGCACTTAATTTAAAAACACGCTTCTAGTTTTAACCAATTTGATTAATTAAAAAATCTTTTTGATGCAAATACATAGCCATACATGAAAGCTAAAAGAATATTATGGTGCTATTGAGGTGAAGAGCAGGAGAAATTAGCAACATTATTAATGTAGACGTGCTTCAGGGTATTAAAGCTTCAAGCTTCACCCTTTGATATATTTCTCTGACTCAATATTTTTGCATAGCTGAGAGTTTAATCACTACATAATGCTCAACATCTTCAGTATCTTGCTGCACTCCCCAGAATGCTGAACTTGGTTTTGCTGTTGACACTGTTTGCATTCTAATAAGAGCAACAAAGCATAATGCCTCTGTGCCACTGGTCAGGCAAAAAGGACACACACACACAAAAAAAGTATTTTATTCAGTTTCGCTAAGATAGCCTGCCAATGCAAAGTGTTAATGAAAAGAATCACAGGTAAAATGAAGAGTATGAGCATATCACAAAACCCTATAAAAATCTATTTCAGCATAAGGAACATCAAAGGAGTTTCTTTTCACAGGTAGTTGGCACAAAATGCATTTGCAATGAGCCAGAACCAAGCCTGCGGAAAAAAACAGACTCATCGCTGTCTGACATGCATGCAGTATTCTGATGTAGATGTAGCTAAAAGATGTAGCTGAGACAGTTTGTTTGCTGCATCTAGAATTCTCACATTTTAAGCAGTACATTTTCATGACTTTTAAAATAAAACATACATAAAAAATGGTTCTGTCAAAGATTTGTTATCATAAATAGCTTAGCACCAAGAATAACTACAAAACTTCAAATTCTTTTAAAAATGTCCATGGCTTTTTAAGTACTTAAAAAAAGTAAAAAAATAAATAAAAAAAAACTTTTTAAATTTCCTGATATTTCTGTTTATCACAATCATGAAACCCTGAATAAACTTTGTAATTCCCTCTTGTTATTATATCTGGTCACCAGGGCTTGACATTAACTTTTTTGCTCACCAGCCACTGTGGCTAGTGGTTCCCTTTCGAGGGAACTCCCACTGCGTCGGAACGACGATTTGGGGATGCTCCCTAAGCATCAGCGAATCTGAAGTCTGAATGAACACTAGTCCAATCCGATTGGTCGTGCATGATGACGTCATCGTGACGGCATACCCGGAAGTATAAAAGGAGCCGCGTAATGGCGGCAGTTATTGCTCTTCAGCATAGCGCTCTCTGTGATTGTCTGTCTATTTACTGTTGTTTGTCCAGTTGTGCAAGTGTGTGAAAGAAGTAGGCGAGAGAAAGCAAGAGAGTTTAAGCAGTGTGTGCATCCGTGTCCCCGCTACATTTCGGGCTCGGATGCACACCTGCTTTGTGTGCAATGCCTGGGTGTTCAGCATGCTCGGGCGGCTCTCGAGGGAGCCGCTTGTGAGCGTTGTGAGAGCTGACACTCAGGCTGCTCTGCTCTCGGGTGGCCGTGTTCGATGAGGCCGGCCAGCCTCGTGAGCCCGTGGATCGGTCCCGCATTCGCCGAGGCGGTGCGGCGAGACCGGTCATGGGGCTCACGGATGGACATGTCAGCGAGACTTGGGACTGCTGAGGCATCTTCCCAGTCTTTGTCTGTCAGTTCAGATGTTCTCCTTCCCGTGTGGAAGCTCGCGATGCGGATTCTTCCCGGGCGGAGGACCCGATGCTTGAACGGTCTGATTCTGGGGAATTAGACATGCTCAGCATCGGGGCAGTCGAAGTATAACGAGAGCTCGCCACTTCTTATATGCAAGACTCAATCTCATGATTGCCGAGGCAGCGTGCAGGTATGGGTCTGCTATTAAGGTGAACACACGATCGGTGTGCATGGAATACTGGTTGACGATAAAACAGTATTGCCTGATGATTAGGGCTGCATTTAAGTCTGAGGATTTAAATGAAATATTATTCGACTCTAAGGAGTTAGATATTCAGCCTGTCATTCAGACCATGTTTCACCGTGATACTGTTTGGCTTTTTTTTTCTCGAGCGATGAAAGCCAATTGTACTATGACGGGTTGAACCAGTGGTTTATGAGTCCGTATAAATACAATAAAACAGTGTCGTCTGAGGATTATGGCTACATTTAATTCTGAGGAATTAAATAAAATATGATCTGACTTTGAGGAGTTAGATATTCAGCCTATCATTCAGACCATGTTTCACCTTATTGTGGCTGTATTTAATTCCAAGGAATTAAATTAAAATATTATCTGACTTTGAGGAGTTAGATGTATTTTTATTCAGCCTATCATTCAGACCAGGTGACTTGTCTGGATATTCATCTAGGTGGAGCCCTCCTGAAGTTGATGTCGTTCTCGCCGCCTTGTGGCCTGCGGGACACATCAGTTTCAGGCAATTGTTATTCCCAGTGTCCGCCCCTAGAGTGCGGCCCTGTAGAGCTGCTCCCTTAGATGAGGCTCCCGCGAAGGGGCAACTGAGGTTGCTTCTTCCGCTGGCGCTTGGGGAAATCGATGTGGTAATCCCGCCGTCTATGACGCCGGGCCACATCGATTTCGCGAACGCACGCTGCTCCAGCCGCCTCTAAAAAGACCTGCGGCTGGGCAGCTCGCGCCTCGCACACAGAGGCTCGTTCTCAACTACTTCCCTGCCGGTCAGCCGCTTCAGGGGTTGGGGACGAGGCTCGTAACACCCGACGCCTCTCTCCCGGTCGGAGCGATCGAGGTCGCCTCCTGTGGAGTTTTCGAATCGATGCTGTGCTCCCGCCATCTAGTATGCTTTGGGCCACATCATTTCCCCACGCACGCGTGCTGCACCAGCCGCCTCTAGCAAGACTTGCGGCGGTCCAGCTTAACGCGCAGACGCACACCAAAAATCTTCTCGATTTCGCCCTGCCGGTTAGCCGCCCAGGGGTCGGGAGGAGGCTCGGTTGACACCGAGGCCGGCCTCGAGAGGCTGGTTCCTTAGCAGATTATCTTGGTGCAGGGTTATGCCTCCAGATATATCTGCAGGTTCGGGTAATGGAACAGGAAGTTCACTCCTCGCTGGTAAGGAGGCCACAGAATGTGCTCCTCCGCCAGACAGGGAGTCCGGTTTTACAGCCGGCACTTCATAGTTCCTAAGAAGGATGGCGAGTTGCGCCCAACTTTAGATCTGAGGTACTTGAATCGTTCTCTGAGGAGATTCAGATTCAAGATGCTTACAGTTCCTCCGTTGTGATTCAGATCCAGTCTGAGGACTGGTCTGTCACGACGGGTCTAAAGAGGACGCATGCTTCCTGTATCCATCCTTCTGTGTCACAGGAAGTTCCTGAGGTTCGCTTTTGGGGCAAAGCGCCAACATCGGGTTCTTCTATACGGCCTAGCCCTTCCTCGCAAAGTAAGTGGTAGCAGCAGTTCGGCATTGAGGTGTCGCCTTGGGTGCTCTCACTGCTTGGGGTTGAGACTCTACACGCAGTAGCGTGTTGATGCCTTCCCAGAGAACTGTGTTCCTGGGAGTTGTATGGGATTCTCTATGTTGTGGGCACAATTGTCTCCCGCACGACGAGTCCATACGGGCGGTGGTCTCTAAAATGAAGCTAGGCCACAGCATCACTGTGAAGCAGTTTTAAGGACTGCTGGGGCTCATTGCGCCCCAACAGAATATCTTTTGGCCTGCTGCACGAGACCCTTACAGTGGTGGCTGGAAATCAGGGGGTTTTCCTCGAGGGGAGAACCGTTCTGTATGATCAGGGTAACGCGCAGATGCCTTCGCTCTAGTCATATGGAAGAAACCTTGGTTTCTGTCCCAGGAGCCAGTGTTGGGAGCATCACGTTGCCGGAAGACCGTATCAACGGATGCCTCCTCACTGGCTGGGACGTGGTCATGGCGGCCGCTGCGAGAGGTCTGTGGGAGACCCGGCATTTCTCCTGGCACATTTACTGCCTGGAAATGCTGGCGGTCTACAAAGCTCTGAGGGCTTTTTCCCAGTCCTCCGCGGCCACCATGTCCTGATACAGAAGTAAACCAGGTGACTTTCCTTGAGGGGAAATCCATTCTGTATGATCAGGGTAACGCGCAGTGGCCTTCGTTCCTAGTCATATGGAAGGAACCTTGGTTTCTGTCCCAGGGCCAGTGTTGGGAGCGCCCTGTTGCCGGAGATCCGTTTCAACAGACGCCTCCTCACTGGTTGGGGCGCGTCATGGACGGCCGTTTGCGAGGGGCCTATGGGAGGGCCGCCATTCCTCCTGGCATATAAATTGCCTGGAGATGCTGGCGGTCTACAAGCTCTCAGGAGCTTTTTCCCGGACCTCCGCGCCAACATGTCCTGGTGCGTACAGACAATACGGCTGTCGTAGCGCACTCAATCATCAGGAGGGTTCAGGTCGCGCCTCTGTGCAGACTGGCGCATCTAATCCTCCTGTGGTCCCAAGGGGAACTGTTGTCCATTAGGGCAATGTATGTTCCGGGGGTCCAAAATCAGGGAGCAGACATCCTGTCGAGGCAGGGCTGAGGCCCGGGAGTGGCGACTCCACCCAGAGGTGGTGGAGGCCATGTGCAAGAGGTTCGGCCCAGTGGATGTGGACCTATTTTGCGTCTCGAGAGACGTCCCACTGTCCACTGTGGTTCTCCTCATGCATCCAGCCCCGCTGGGGACCCTTTGGGTCTGGTACCTAGAGACGTTACTCAGTTCCAGGGCTCCGTCTACAAGGAGACTGTACAGCCTCAAGTGGAATGTGTTTTCCACTTGGTGCAGGAGCGTGAGGTGGACCCAGTTAACTGCCCGGTGGCTTCAGTGCTGAGTTCCTCCAAGATCGCTTCTCTGCGTGGTCTAACCCCGTCCACACTCAAGGTGTACGTGGCTGCCATTACGGCTTTCCACACTCCTACGGGTGATGGGCCTTTGGGTAGGCACCGGCTGGTTGTACAGTTCCTCCGTGGGGTTCGGAGGATGAGGCCTGTGGCTCAATCCAGAGTTCCAACATGGGATCTGGCAGTGGTTCTCGGAGGGCTGGCTGAGGCCCCTTCGAGCCATTGGAGTCGGCTGAACCAAAGAACCTGACCCTTAAGGTGGCTTTTCTCCTCGCCATTACCTCTCTGAGGAGAGTGGGTGATCTCCAGGCCTTGGCGGTAACGCCGACTTGCCTGGAGTTTGCCCCGGTGGAGTAAAGCCATCTTACACCCTAGGCCAGGCTACGTGCCTAAGGTCCCATCAAGGGTGGTCAGGTCTTTTGTTCTGCAGGCATTTCATCCTCCGCCTCACGTGACGGCGGAAGAAGGAGACTTCACCTGCTCTGCCCGGTTAGGGCGCTTATAGTGTATTTGGCGAAGTCGGCACAGTGGAGGAGATCTCAACAACTGTTTGTGTGTTTCGGCTCACCCAAGAAAGGGTTGCCTGCGTCTACTCAGACAATCAGTAACTGGATTGTCCAGGCGATAACCATGGCCTATCAGGTGCGCAGTTTGCCTTCACCTATGGCCGTGAGGGCACATTCCACCAGAGGCATGGCCTCTTCGGTGGCCCTCCTTTCTGGGGTCCCCTTGCAGGATATCTGCGAGGCGGCTGGGTGGGCTACCCCACACACCTTCATCAGGTTTTATAGCCAGCGAACGCGCACGCACACCAAAAATCTTCTCGATTTCGCCTCTGCCGGTTAGCCGCCTCAGGGGTCGGGAGGAGGCTCGGTTGACACCGAGGCCGGCCTCGAGAGGCTGGTTCCCTTAGCAGATTATCTTGGTGCAGGGTTATGCCTCCAGATATATCTGCAGGTTCGGTAATGGAACAGGAAGTTCACTCTGGTAAGGAGGCCACAGAATGTGCTCCTCCGCCAGACAGGAGTCCGGTTTTACAGCCGGCACTTCATAGTTCCTAAGAAGGATGGCGAGTTGCGTCCAACTTTAGATCTGAGGTACTTGAATCGTTCTCTGAGGAGATTCAGATTCAAGATGCTTACAGTTCCTCCGTTGTGATTCAGATCCAGTCTGAGGACTGGTCTGTCACGACGGGTCTAAAGAGGACGCATGCTTCCCTGTATCCATCCTTCTGTGTCACAGGAAGTTCCTGAGGTTCGCTTTTGGGGGCAAAGCGTACCAATATCGGGTTCTTCTATACGGCCTAGCCCTTCCTCGCAAAGTAAGTGGTAGCAGCAGTTCGGCATTGAGGTGTCGCCCTTGGGTGCTCTCACTGCTTGGGGTTGAGACTCTACACGCAGTAGCGTGTTGATGCCTTCCCAGAGAACTGTGTTCCTGGGAGTTGTATGGGATTCTCTATGTTGTGGGCACAATTGTCTCCCGCACGACGAGTCCATACGGGCGGTGGTCTCTAAAATGAAGCTAGGCCACAGCATCACTGTGAAGCAGTTTTAAGGACTGCTGGGGCTCATTGCGGCTGCGTCCAACAGAATATCTTTTGGCCTGCTGCACGAGACCCTTACAGTGGTGGCTGGAAATCAGGGGTTTTCTCGAGGGGAGAACCGTTCTGTATGATCAGGGTAACGCGCAGATGCCTTCGTTCCTAGTCATATGGAAGAAACCTTGGTTTCTGTCCCAGGAGCCAGTGTTGGGAGCATCACGTTGCCGGAAGACCGTATCAACGGATGCCTCCCTCACTGGCTGGGACGTGGTCATGGCGGCCGCTGCGAGAGGTCTGTGGGAGACCCGGCATTTCTCCTGGCACATTTACTGCCTGGAAATGCTGGCGGTCTACAAAGCTCTGAGGGCTTTTTCCCAGTCCTCCGCGGCCACCATGTCCTGATACAGAAGAAAACCAGGTGACTTTCCTTGAGGGGAAATCCATTCTGTATGATCAGGGTAACGCGCAGTGGCCTTCGTTCCCTAGTCATATGGAAGGAACCTTGGTTTCTGTCCCAGGGCCAGTGTTGGGAGCGTCCTGTTGCCGGAGATCCGTTTCAACAGACGCCTCCTCACTGGTTGGGGCGGGGTCATGGACGGCCGTTTTGCGAGGGGCCTATGGGAGGGCCGCCATTCCTCCTGGCATATAAATTGCCTGGAGATGCTGGCGGTCTACAAAGCTCTCAGGAGCTTTTTCCCGGACCTCCGCGCCAACATGTCCTGGTGCGTACAGACAATACGGCTGTCGTAGCGTGCCTCAATCATCAGGGAGGGTTCAGGTCGCGCCTCTGTGCAGACTGGCGCATCTAATCCTCCTGTGGTCCCAAGGGGAACTGTTGTCCATTAGGGCAATGTATGTCCCGGGGTCCAAAATCAGGGAGCAGACATCCTGTCGAGGCAGGGGCTGAGGCCCGGGGAGTGGCGACTCCACCCAGAGGTGGTGGAGGCCATGTGCAAGAGGTTCGCCCAGTGGAAGTGGACCTATTTTGCGTCTCGAGAGACGCCCCACTGTCCACTGTGGTTCTCCTCACGCATCCAGCCCCGCTGGGGACCCTTTGGGTCTGGTACCTAGAGACGTTACTCAGTTCCAGGGCTCCGTCTACAAGGAGACTGTACAGCCTCAAGTGGAATGTGTTTTCCACTTGGTGCAGGGAGCGTGAGGTGGACCCAGTTAACTGCCCGGTGGCTTCAGTGCTGGAGTTCCTCCAAGATCGCTTCTCTGCGGTCTAACCCCGTCCACACTCAAGGTGTACGTGGCTGCCATTACGGCTTTCCACACTCCTACGGGTGATGGGCCTTTGGGCAGGCACCGGCTGGTTGTACAGTTCCTCCGTGGGGTTCGGAGGATGAGGCCTGTGGCTCAATCCAGAGTTCCAACATGGGATCTGGCAGTGGTTCTCGGAGGGCTGGCTGAGGCCCCTTCGAGCCATTGGAGTCGGCTGAACCAAAGAACCTGACCCTTAAGGTGGCTTTTCTCCTCGCCATTACCTCTCTGAGGAGAGTGGGTGATCTCCAGGCCTTGGCGGTAACGCCGACTTGCCTGGAGTTTGCCCCGGGTGGAGTAAAAGCCATCTTACACCCTAGGCCAGGCTACGTGCCTAAGGTCCCATCAAGGGTGGTCAGGTCTTTTGTTCTGCAGGCATTTCATCCTCTGCCTCACGTGACGGGCGGAAGAAGGAGACTTCACCTGCTCTGCCCGGTTAGGGCGCTTATAGTGTATTTGGCGAAGTCGGCACAGTGGAGGAGATCTCAACAACTGTTTGTGTGTTTCGGCTCACCCAAGAAAGGGTTGCCTCGTCTACTCAGACAATCAGTAACTGGATTGTCCAGGCGATAACCATGGCCTATCAGGTGCGCAGTTTGCCTTCACCTATGGCCGTGAGGGCACATTCCACCAGAGGCATGGCCTCTTCGGTGGCCCTCCTTTCTGGGGTCCCCTTGCAGGATATCTGCGAGGCGGCTGGGTGGGCTACCCCACACACCTTCATCAGGTTTTATAGCCTGCATCTCCCTACGACGCCTGGCGCTAGGGTGCTCCAGTCCTAGTTGTGCCCGGTCTCCGGCTTCACACTAGGGCAGGCGCTACCCTCGGTGTGGCCTAGTGGGTACTGCTCTCAAATCGCTGCTTCCAACGCAGTGGGAGTTCCTCGAAGGGAACGGCTCGGGTTATGTATATAACCCTTGTTCCCTGAGAAAGGGAACGAGCACTGCGCCGCTGCGTCGCCACACCTCGGCACGCCTGGAGCGCATGCTTCAGAGCAATAGCTGCCGCCATTACGCGCCGGCTCCCCTTTTATACTTCCGGGTATGCCGTCACGATGACGTCATCATGCACGACCAATCGGATTGGACTAGTGTTCATTCAGACTTCAGATTCGCTGATGCTTAGGGAGCATCCCCAAATCGTCGTTCCGACGCAGTGCTCGTTCCCTTTCTCAGGGAACAAGGGTTATATACATAACCCGAGCCGTTTTCCAAAGTTACTAGCCACTAAGCATTTTCACTGGCCACAATTTTGCTGTTTGGAAATTACATTTTATATGATTTAAGTTGACTTTGGCATGCTTAAATTACTTGATTTTAAGTCATTTTACTTTGTAAGATTTAAAACACTTTCAAACTTTCAAATGTAGAGTGACCACTAAATCAAGACTACATTGTATATCAGCTCAGCTGGTATGAGCGTGTGGGCAATAAGAGAATAGGCTAATATGAGAAATTTAATATGATATGAGTTCTTTTTGTTAGGCTAAAGAAGCAAATTAGCAAATTACAAAAACAATAGTAAATTTTTCAGATACAGTAGGTTTAATATAATATGTATACATTTATTTAACATCTGTAGTTGTTTGATTAACTAGGCTTTTAACTGGGCTGCTGAATGGATGGACGTAATATTCTGACACATATCCAGTCATTACCCACCTGTTTACGTACCTTATGCCATGTTCCAGGCAACCCGTAACACATGTTTTTCCATCCTTCTACCCGTGAAAGGCACTGGAACGGCTGTTAAACACGTGACTTCCCACCAGTGATCTCGTACTAGATCGATGTACTCCCAGTTACGAGTTGTGACGTCACATAGCCCACGAAACAACAATGGCAGCCCCTACTGATGCGGTGTTTATGGAAATCATGCATTATGTTCCTTTTTAGAAAGAAATGGTATATGTGAGGATTTCCAGTCAGGATTTAGACCGTATCATAGTACTGACACTGATCTAATTAGAGTTACAAATGATTTACTCTTATCATCTGATCGTGGTTGTATCTCTCTATTAGTGTTACTCGATCTTAGCACTGCATTCGATACTATCGATCACAATATTCTTTTGAATAGTCTCGAAAATAATGTTGGCATTAGTGGAACTGCATTGGCATGGTTTAAATCTTACTTATCTGACCGTTATCAGTTTGTAGCAGTAAATGAAGAGATGTCACACTGATCACAAGTTCAGTATGGAGTACCGCAAGGCTCAGTGTTAGGACCGTTGCTTTTCACCCTGTATATGCTACCACTGGGAGATATCATTAGGAAGCATGGCGTTAGTTTTCATTGTTATGCTGATGATACTCAGCTCTATATTTCTTCACACCCTGACGAAACTTACCAATTCACAAGATTAACGGAATGCATAGCTGATATTAAAAATTGGATGAATAGTAATTTCCTGCAACTTAATTCAGATAAAACTGAATTTTTAATTATTGGACAGAAAAGCTCCACAAGTAGTGCCCTAGAATACTGTCTAACCCTCGATGGCTGCTCTGTCAAGTCCTCGTCGCCAGTGAGGAACCTGGGTGTGCTCTTTGATACCAATCTTTCGTTTGAAAGCCACGTTTCTAGCATCTGTAAAACTGCATTCTACCATCTTAAAAATATATCTAAATTACGTCACATGCTTTCAATGCAAAATGCTGAACAATTAGTACATGCGTTCATGAGCTCAAGGCTAGATTATTGTAATGCTCTACTGGGTGGTTGCCCTGCTCGCCTAATAAATAAACTCCAGCTGGTCCAAAACGCAGCAGCTCGAGTTCTTACTAGAACCAGGAAGTACGATCATATTAGTCCAGTTCTGTCAACACTGCACTGGCTCCTATTAAACATCGCATACATTTTAAAATCTTGCTTATTACTTATAAAGCAATAAATGGTTTAGCTCTCCAGTACTTGAGTGAGCTCTTAACGCATTATACTCCATCACGTCAATTGCGGTCTCTAAACTCTGGCCAGTTGAAAATACCTAGAATATCTAAATCAACTGCAGGTGGTCGATCCTTTTCCTATTTAGCACCTAAACTCTGGAACAGTCTTCCTAGCATTGTTCGGGAAGCAGACACACTCTGTCAGTTTAAATCTAGACTAAAAACACATCTCTTTACTATGGCATACACATAGAACATTTTTAACTTTCTTTATTCAAATCAAATGACTGATTGTTAGGCTGCATTAACTAGGTCAGCCGGAACCGGACGCTTCCCATAACACCTGATGTACTCGTTACATCATAAAAAGAGTGGCATCCACACTAATGTTAGTCTCTCTGTTTATCCCGAGGTTTACTGCAGTCGGCGGATCCAGGCCGTGTCCGGATCGGATGGTGGACCTGCATCTGGACATGACCAGCTCATCCTGGAGTGTCTGCTGAGACCGTGTCCATTAGTGTCTCCTCTAAATTTGCCTCACCGAACGTCATCCTCAATTAACCCGCCTCCGCGCAATAACTCCGATCTTTCAAGTATTCATTTTCTTGTGTAATCGACGCGCCATCCTAAATGAGCCCGCCTCGCAAGGCCATACCCAAAATTTCGAATATTCCTATCTAATATGATTTATGACCTGCAAGGTTGCCAGAGTAATAATTATACACTGTTAATAATAGGCCAGAGGAGAACTGGCACCCCGACTGAGTCTGGTTTCTCCCAAGGTTTATTTTTCTCCATCATGCCCTGATGGAGTTTTGGTTCCTTGCCACTGTCGCCTTTGGCTTGGCTTGCTCAGTTGGGGACACTCAAATTATGATCCAAGTTACTCAACTAAATATACAAATAGAATTAATTAATTTGGTCATATATAATTCTATAAACTATCCAAATTAAACTAGCCAAATCAAATTTTGTTGCAATGTTGTCCTGTTTAACACTGTGAAGCTGCTTTGAAACAATCGTCATTGTAAAAGCGCTATATAAATAAAGTTGATTGATTGATTGATTAAAAACCAAATTGTTTATTAAAATAAGGTATTGCTCTAACGTTATTTATCCACAAATGTTATGCATTTTCAGCAGCTTTTCTAGCATTAGCTAGTTTTCAGTCCATTGAGTGCAAGAATGCATTAATACCAAATACATTTCCAAATGTACAAATAATGTAAAATAAAAAGTATAACAGCTTCTCTTGCTTTATGTGCCATTTTTTCCCCTCCTTTTCCCTCAAATAAGCAAGGAGTAAGCACCTACCGATATCAATGAATGTGAATGAGCATAATCTCTGTATGGTCCACTATGCTTTGTTTACATCTCGCTACCGCAATTCCTTGCACTCAGGCAGTTTGGCGTGACTTTGCCTGGAACGCTACAAAGTCGTAAGTCGCGGTTTGAAGTCGTGCTTTACGGGCTCAAAAACCTGCCTGGAACACAGCATTAAGCCGTAACCGATTGTGTGTTCACGCGAGATAGTCCACGGACATTTTGACATCAGTGTGTACATGTATTTGACTATTCATGCGCATGGAGAATGATTGCTCGTGAGACAGGGAGAGAGCGTGCGAGTGAGAGCGCTTCTGTTGTGTGTCATTCAGCGCAATTCCGCCTATCCCTGCTTTCAATAACTGCAAGTTAATCGATAAAGAATTGTAATTGAGTTGTAATTTTGTGATACGACAGTCTTGGCATTTAATTTGGCTGTAGGCTGAAATTATATTCAGCCCGCCAAAAGTGGCTAGTGGGAGTGGCTGCTTACCCGCCACAGCTGAAATCTACCCGCATTTGGTGGGCAGTGTTGGGGCTAGTTACTCAAAAAAGTAATATATTACATATTACATATTACTCTCAAAAATAGTAATGCCTTACTTTACTTTATTACTCCCTGGAGAAAGTAACTAGTTATATTACAAGTTACATTTTTTTTCTTAATTACTCTATAATGGCCTGAGATGCATCAGATGGAGGAGAACATACAAAGGAGGAGTGTTCTTTAGGGTCTTTATTACGCCAACAACAGACTGGCACTGTCTAGCACAAATAACTACGGTAACACTTTACAATAAGGTTGTATTAGTTAATGCATTAGTTAACATTAACTAATGATGAACTACACTTATAAAGCATTTATTTATCTTTGTAATTTCAACATTTACTAATGCATTATTAAAATCTTGTTGACATTAGTTAATGCACTGTGAACTAACATGATCAGCTGTATTTTTATTAACTAGTGTTAACAAAGATTAACTAATGATGAACAGAGGTGTTGTTCATGGTTAGTTTATGTTAACTAATGCGTTAACTAATATTAACTAATACAACCTTATTGTAAAGTGTTACCATAACTACAAACAACTGTACTTGTGCAATCAAAACAAACAAGTATTAACTTCCTCAATGTTTAACAAACACCTCTGGTGCAAACAATCAATATATTTGATTGTCAATTTATAACAAGTCCAAAGATATATTAACTTCCTCAATGTTTAACAAAAACCATCTAGTGCAAAAAATCCATTTGATTACAAGCGGTGGAGAGCAGCTATGTCCCCGGGCAGAGTGTGCACTTCACCGTCAAGTTATTTTCCTTCCGTTGAACATATTCAAAATAATTACTGAATCTCCACCCGTCGAAACTAGCTTTCTGTTGCTGGGAACCTTCATCTGAAAAAGAGCTTGCCATTGTTTACGCTTCCATTTTCCCCCATCTGTCTTTGAGGGTGCCGCTCTGCTGCTGGCTGCCGGTTGTCGACCAATCGGTGATGGTAAATGATACCTCGTGCCAAACCCAGACCAATCACTGTTCCATTCACGCCTCCTCCTTCCCTTCTGTTCTCTGTGTTGTGTGCGATGAAGGTGCTACTGGCAAATGTAACGCAAGTAACTAGCTCGAAAACTGTAATAATATTACCATTTTCAGACTAGTAATGCCTTACACTACCAGTTACTGAAAAAGTAATATTATTACAGTAACGCGTTACTTTGTAACGCTGTTACACCCAACACTGGTTGGCGGTTGTTAATGTCAAGCCCTGCTGGTCACAATTACAATACTTTCATATGAAAATGTACAACAGTGTAAAGGAACAATGTGCTATTTTTATGTTATCTTACCCCCCAAAAAAGTTGCTTTTGTTGCTGCAATATGTGGTCAGTTGGATCCAGAAATATAAGCAATATATTTGAGTTAAATAAAACCAGTTCATTTTTATGTAACATGAAGAACATTTTTCAGATTAACTGGCAATATTTTTATAATTATATTTTGCCACTGACTTGTTTACTGGTGATCTCGCTCATGCCGTTAGTTCAAGAATGCTCATGAAGGCAAATTAACAGGTACTACATCATTGTAACTAAAGTAACTACTTAGTCATACTGACCAGACACAAAAGCATGCACACATACACACAGACAATGGGTTTTTGTGTTTTATAACTCTCCGTAGACATAATGATTTTATACTGTATAAACTGTATTCTATCCCTCTACATTAAACCTACCCATAAACCTACCCATCACAGAAAACTGTCTGCATATTTACATTTTCAAAAAACATAATTTAGTCTGATGTATAAGATGTTTTCCTCATGGGTACCAAAAATGTCCCCACAAAGATTGTGTCCCCATAATGTAGGGTTTAACTGGATGCACGCACACATAAATTGGGTGTTTGAGGTTTTATAACTCTCCACAGACATAATTTTTTTTAATACTGTACAAATTTAATATTCTAACCCCTAATACTAAAACTAAGCAGAAAAAAAAAAAAAACATTGGTACATAATTATTGCCTTATGATACCATCAGTGTACCATGGTACCACTAATTACATAATATGGGTCAGGCAATTTTGGTTGATCAAAGTTATATAATAATGCACTGCACAAGAATGTCTTATTTTAGATATTGTTAGACAGGCTATATAATAATTCTGCACTCACCTGACATTCTCAGTGGATGACAACATTCCCACTTTCACTTTCTTCACAGGCAAGAGGCATGCTTTTTTGTTTATTTGTCTTTCTCTGCCTGCTTGAATCCCTGACAGTTTGTAACTGCAAGTAAGATCCTCCTCTCGCCTGACCTGTCCGTTCACGGTGAGTTTCTAGAGAAGAAAAGCATCACAGCAGGGTGTACTGGGCTGTCATGATCTGAAGAGAAACCCCTCCTCACCCCAGCTGTCCTCCTCTATCTCAGCACCCCAAAGCAATTGTGACGGAGTCCCCGGCCACCAGGTTAACAGAGAGAAAATTGGAGGTTGTGTTACAGTCTTATGGATATTAACCATGGTTTTACTACATTAACGAGTGTTGAACAATGATGTTTGTAGTGAAACCATAGCAACCAAAAATTTGATGCCATATATTTAATACAATGTTAGCCTAATAAAACAGCAAATTTAGTAAAACTTTATTTTGATGGTCGCCCTAAAGGTCTACAGATAGTTACTTTACATATCTACTTACTCTCATCAGTGCAGTATCTGTAGATTGTCCATTACATTTTGTAGCAATTAATGTTAGACAGCTAATATTAATATTAAACATTCTGTCAGTAAAGTGTTACCAATGTGTTATCAATTTATGTTGTAAATGTTCAACAATGTATTAGCAGACATACAACAAATCCTCAATAAGTTCTCAGAACTTTAAAGGACAGCAAAGTAAGAGCTTTTAAGTAGTCAGCATGTAGCTATTAATCAATGTATCAACAGACTTTCAGTAAACATCCAGTTGTCTAGCAACACAAGATAATTTCAAATTAAATTTAAGTATTAGGTTACTTACAAGTGATCTTTTGCTTTCACAAGGATTTTCAGAAGTGCTCTTCTAATTGTTTGTTGCAAATAAATTACCTTGTCATTTTACTTTGAGGTAAATTCTTATATTCATCTGTTGCCACATCAGGCCCATCAAAATGAAGTGACAATCTAAGAAATGCTGTTGAATGACTTTTACAAGGCTTTGCTGGAGTGCTCTACTAACTGTTTGTTGAAAATAAATTATCTTTCAGTAGACTGTCATTTTACTTTGAGGTCAATTCATATATTCATCTGTTGCAAAATTAGGCCCATCAAAATGAAGTGAAAATCAAAAAATGCTGTTAAATGACTTTTACAGGCACACATCACAGACTTCTTGTCAGTGGATTTTCAGCAGACAGTCAACAGATACAATAGATATTATACTTGTCTTTTCCTTATTGCATGTATTTTTCTAAGCATGTTTTTGTATTTTTGTATAGTCTAACCAAACACAGATGTTTTTTTATTTTATTTACAATTTTAACTTGTGATAAAAATCTAAAACTTAGATATTTATAGCAGTTACATTTCTTAAAACATTGATTTACTGAGTTCAGCCTATATGCAGCCATTGAGTACTATTATGCCATCTAGTGGCAATTGATATTCCTGTTTTTTTTTTTAAATCAAATTTATACCATTATTGGTCACCAGATGTCATCAAAGTCACCACATTTTTAGGGTTTAGTTGTGAGAACCAACACAGTCTCCACTCCCAACTCGTCACATATTGCCGCTTGGTCAGGACCCCTCGACGTCACATTTTAACGCACAGGGTACCCCTTAATCGTAATTTTTCGACGTTCAGGGGCACTCCACTGATTCCAATGAGAAGCCTAGGGCGTCATATACAGACGTGTTGGGCACGTGAATGTTATCGTGATGGAATTATTTATTGGGATATATTTTTTCCATTATGACATGTTGGAGTGTGATTCTCAATTTAATCAGCCAGCACACTTTTATTTACATATATTTATTTTTATTTACGCTATTCAGATACGTTTGAAACAGCCCAGCCCCACCCCGACCTGCCCATTTGCGTATTATATGATATAAAACACAGAATATAACAGACAACAGACACACTTTATTGAAAAAGTCCGACTATTCCAACTGTTCCGAGGCCAAACGATTGATTTGTGCGAAGAAAAGACCCAAAGCGATCACCGTCTCCACGGGTACCCCTCGGCGCCACGCTATGGACGAAATGGGAACTCCATTGCTTTCAATGGAAAACCTTTGGCGCCAACAGAAGACGCGAATTCAATCGGTATGAAATCGCGCTGAAGAAGTCTCATTCAGAACACATCGCGATGTTTGGCATCAGTTCACGCCACATATGGCTGAGTAGTCAAATATGATGTCCTAATGTTTGTTTGATATAAAGTATTTTCTGCTTGTCGTTATCGATCAGATTATGTTCAGTCACTGCATTTCTTTGTTTTCTAAATCAACACACCTTGCTAATAGGGGGATATTGCACACTGTCACGTGACATGATATAGACCTTTAAACATATTAATGTTTTTACGCTTACCATTCTTTTACCACAGCCCACATGAAAAAATACAATAGTATATTATAGTAAAATTACAGTAAAATGATTCTAGTTTATATTTACTATAGTGTTTCTGAATCATACTGTAGTAAATATACTACAGTAAATTCTAGTATGTTGTAGTATATTATAGTATCTACTAAACTTTGTTAATTTAATCTAGTATTTTTACTATAGAATGGTTCAAAAACAATATGCTGTTTTTACTAGAGTTCTTTTACTATAATATACTATGGTATTCTTTCATGTGGGAGCATTGGTAGTTTTAATGTGATGTTTGTTGTAAATAGACAGTAACTACAACAATTACCATGCTTTAAATGCATTTTAATGTAAAATCCAAATATTGTAATGTAAATAGTACTTTTTCCTGTATATAATGCAATATATTATATATTATGACTTTTTTTTCTCTTTTTTTACCTGAAAAGACCAAAAGGGCCTTTCGGACTCAGTCAGCCCATTCTTGTTTGTGGAGAAGTAACGGAGAAGACCAAAAGCTGCAACAGCAAATATTTGCAATGGTATGTATGTGTTGGTTTGAACACTTTATCAAACATTTTATTCAGCAGTTGTTGTTACTTAAACTTATTCTTACAAATCCCATGGCTCAATCAGTAAGAACATATTCTCAAAGTCTCAATAATTCACAAGATTTAACAAGTAGTCAAATTCATATGATACTCGTACATATGTGTATATATATACTCGTACATAATCCTGCAGCTTTTACTATGACTCCTGCCATTGGCTACTGCCTCAATTCCTGTACATATGTATTGTTGTGCCCTTTCTTGGAAAGTAGTCGGATGTCCCACACACTGTCAGAAAGTTTATATTAAGTCCATTGTATTCTTTAAAATTATTACAAATTGGGCTCTTTTAATGTAATGTTACATGTCTCTTCACACCTCATAACCTACCGCTGTTTGCAAGAGTGAAAATGCTCACATGACATCAGATATTCGATTATTTTGTCATAATCAGATCAGTTGCACTGTTGATAACGTCCCGTTTGCATGTAAATAATTTACGTGATCAAAAAATCAAGTGAATTATCAACATTTTTAAACACATTCATATGATATAGCCTGGTATTAAAGATATACTTTTAATAATGGGAATGCACATATATCAGTGAACTTATTACATAAATATATTTAACATTTAATTATGCAATGCTTTTTACAGAAAGAAATCCTGCAGTTATGTATAAACTTACAACATCATCATCATGTCCTGCCCTGGGCACATTGGTGCAACATGTTTCCTCCAACATGTCTGATCTGTGGCCTACATATTCGATCTTCTCATTGAACACCGGCATTCAGGTCTTTGTGAAACATCTGTCTATGTCTTCCTTGGTCTTCCCTGTCTCCTGCGTCCTCCTGGTGGTGTCCACTTCACAAGTGTTTTTGGGTGTTGTTGTTCAGGTATGCATAGGAAATGTCCAGTGAAGTGCACCCTTTTTTCTGGCACAGTTTCTCAAAGTCTTCACGTGGAGTCTGGTGGAGTCTTATGATCTCTTCGATATATGCAGAACCATTATTCATAAACTGTACTTGATGTCTCCTATGCCTTTATCAAAAAGCATCAGTGCTCATAAGGAGATTTAGTGAAGGACATATATTTTGCAATCCACTAGTCATGCAGCGACTTCATGATTCTATAGTCCAATGTATATTTCTGCATTTGTTGTTTGTTTGAACAAATGAAGATAGTGAGAATGAATACCTTTTGAAATCAATATTTATTCATTAAACCTTTTATTACAGTGGTCACTATAGTACATGTCCACCATATCTACCTCTATGGTATCATTAATAACAACATCTATGGTTGGTATCATTATCACTACCTTGTTAATGTAACTGTAACATGAATGTATTTTATAGAAGCATTTTCTTACTAAAAATGGTAAACATTTATAATAATCATTAACTATTTTAATTGGCCTTTCATTTGGTTACAGTAAAAGTGAACAAAAATCACAAATATATAATATTGAAGTTGATCATTTAAAATGTTCTTCATTTTTTGCCTATTTATTTTTAAAGGGAAGAAACAAATATATGTTCAGATAACAAAGTTGCACTTTATCTCTTGGTTTGTACTTCATCATGGTAATATTTTTAAAGTTGTTTCACGACTGCATCTGTGTATTATATATATATATATATATATATATATATATATATATATATATATATATATATATATATATATATATATGTGTGTGTGTGTACATTAACTGATCTTTATACTGTTGTACTTGAGTTTGGGCACTACATTTGTCTTTAAACTGTTTGACATTAAATATTGGCATATGCTTACAAAATTGTGTGCATTCATTATGCTTTTGTTACATTTATTTTAATTCCAATAGTTCAGATGGTCAAGGGTGGCATAAAGAAGTTTAAAATGTATACCTATATTTATATACATACCTAAATATGCATACACATAAACACACACTATAAATGTTTAAAGCACTTTAGTAGATGCAATTATCTTTAGTTACAAATACTGCCCGTCCTGTTGTAGCTTGTAGGCCAGGCCATTGCATTGAAAAAGAGGTTTCTCTTTCAAATATATTTATGCATCAGTTTAACCACACAAATGAGACTTTCGTTTTAAAATGTGAGTTTTATTATTTAATTAGAATAAATAAATATTTAGCTATAGGAATCTATCCCTTCAGTTGGAACCGGATGAGATCTGTCATCATTTACCATAAATGGACAAGTGTGACGCATCTGTTCAGCTGAATTGTCATTGGCTGTGACTTTATCGTAGGACTCGCTGTGATTGGACTATCTTTTAACCCATATAAAACTGCGTTTCATGTTACAAAGTATGTATTGGTGTTATTATTGCGTTAGTTATAAGTTAAGTAAACTATAAAGTGTTGCTATGTTGTGAGAAATTACCCTTTACCGAGAACCCGACCTAACCTAAGCATTACTGCACACTTCAATGAACTACAGCGCCATATTTACCATTGCATTGATACAATGACAAAGATATATGGGTAATGTAGTTTAAAATGTTTAATAATGAGACAATAAATGTTAAGTAAATTGCATCTTTAATGGACAACTGGATAACTAAATATGTTCATTGTGCAAACCTTTATGACATATATGAGGGGCAGGCTGAAATTTTATATTTTACTGTGAGCATTTTGAGAAAACCTTTATGCCAGCTTTCCATATTTGTCTGAAAACTGTGCCCAACATTATTTAATAAACATAGCATAAGCAGTTGTCCTGCCGATTTTCTCTGTGATACGCTAACCAGACTTTGAGTTACAGCCATTTGAAATAAGTTTTGTTTTGCTCTTCCAGGGGCCACTACTGGGTCCCTGGAGGTGGAAGGGCAGAACAACTTACACAGATCTATTCTCCTCATCATGGACAACAAACTTTGAGTTGCATTTAAATATCAGAGTATTTTGTCTTTTCTATTCTAACATCATGCTTGCATTAGTTCTTGATGGGTATTGTGAGACCATCTGATGAAATACAGAAATATTTCAAAATTATGTTGTAAAATGATAATTATTAATATTTATTTTCTTTTATAAATAGACACCAATACATATAATGGATGAAACTCCAACAACTTGCCATTATCCAAGTTTCAGTGTAAACAAAAACTATATTTACACTTCACTAGTACTATTAAATATAGGTCAATGCACCGTTAAGTAAAATAACAAGAGACATTGCCAGAATTTCATCTTCACTCTGTCTCCACGTTCCTGAAATCGGTAATGTGCATGCTTTAATTTTTATTGCAGTAGTAGATTATCAATATGGATCATCTTCAGTTAAGTTTGAAGTGTTTGAAATCCTTCCTTTATTTAACTGAAAACTGGCATACTTGTCACAGCATGCAAGTATATACAACTTTTTGCTGCATTGCTGTACCAGATATTATATAACCAGATCAAAAATGTTTTCGTCTCAAGTAAAATAATCTTGGTACTTAATTAGATAACCTAAATAAACTTGTAAAATGTGTATTTACTTTCCAAACACCAAACACAATATTCACCATACTTTATCACTCAACACTTTATTGGAGGATACAGTATACAGTTGATAAAGTAGCATAAAGTCAAATAAGATTCAAGATAAATAAAAATGTGTCTTCAAAAATACATTAACATCATATTAATCCATTCACAGCTGCTGAAGCCGCACAAACCAGTGCCACATAATCCCATCCAGTCAAGTATGATACAGAAAACAGATTTGATATTGTGTTGGAAAACAACGATTCATTATCACAGGTTTCTGGATATTTCCTCTATCATGTTCATGTTCCATCACGTTCTTCTTCTTCTAAACACTTTGCCCACTTGTACCCTACAGTATTGATGAACAGATGATGTGATCACTGATGTTGTGTAGCTTTTTCTCATCCAGAGGAAGAAGAACATTCCAGTGTCAGGCGTTCTCCAGTCCTGGTCTAAAAGTAAAACAAAAACACAATTCAAATTAAGTTTAATGTACAGTCAGGTTAGCATATGTTCTGCATGATTTAAGCAGTAGTAGGCGACTCTGGCCCTCAGCATCCACTGTCCTGCATATTTAGCTCCAACCTCAAACCCACCTGTCTATAACTGTCTATAAGTAAACCTGAAGACTTTGGTTAAAATTTGTACGTCTGCTCGATTAGGCTTGGAGGTAAACTCTCCACCTCAAAATGGTCAGAATTGCCCATTCCTGATTTAAATTTACAAAGCAGCAGTCAGTACATTATATAATATACACATTGAAGCATTATGTATATGATATTGCAGCACATAATATTAGCCAAGTACTGGACAAAAACTATTTGACCCATATCAACAGAAACATTTTAAACAGCATATATTTTAAAAGATCTTTTAGATGGTCTCTTCTGAGCTTTTGTCAGTGATGCTAGATTTCTTTAGTCACTTTCAAGACCATCAATTGTGATAGCCTTAACAATGTACAATTGTTAAATACTGCAATACAAATTTCATGGTAAGAATTAAGAAATAGGTACCGAGGCACCAGACTTACCATGGTTATGAAGCACCCATGGCCATGCATAGTTCTCAGAGAGCAGAGTTTTTGCCTCTTGTATTCCTCCTTGGCAGCACATTAGTCTTTGTCCTGTAGAATCTTCTGAAGTTTGTGCCTTCTCTTGCTGTCCATCTTAAAACACAAATGCAATGTGTTTTAGTCTGTAGTATAAAGCCTTGTTTCAAGCCACAGAACTATCCAGATATGTCACATAATTCAAAGAACATTTACTATTTGATTCCTAATATATATCACAACTCATTATCTTTCAAAGCTACCCAGAACCATCCATGGTCTACAAAACAATGGGGAAATATCTGGAGTTTATAACAACTACATGTCTGCTTTTATCTAAGACAAACAGACAGTGCCATTTTTAAGAACTGAAGGCCAAAAGTGTTTCAGCGTTTATGCTAAAAGGCAATAATTGTAATAATAATTGCATCAAAAAGGTAAGAAAATATATATTTTTGTACCATGTTAGAAAAAGATACAGAGATAAACATTAAATTCTGTACTACATGTTACAGCATTGCTTCAATACAAGACATACCAATGGACTTGCACACTTTTCTGTCTTCTTCAGGCACAAGATGGCCATGTTCCTTCCTCACCCAAAACAAAGGACTTATTCGATTAGCTTGCTTTGATATAAGGTCTGGTCTTTCTTCTCTGCTGTAAAACAAGAAAGTCTCACTTACTCTATGTGCAAATACTATTGTTTTTGAAACATATAAATTAAGACAGTTACAACAAAGTTAATTTACCATATGTTTCAGGAGAGCATTTGATGAGTAAATACTGATATACTAAAAATATTCTAGAAACTTTACCTGAAGGACTGATTACAGCAAGATCGCTGCGACTCACTAGTAGTTCATGTGAGGGTTGACTCTTAAAAGAGCTGATGAATTTGTTATTGTAGAGATCTTTAAAAACAAACAAAAATAAAAGTAAAAGTAATCTGCAAGTAATCCTGCAAGACAGAAAGAAAGAAAATATTATTACATTTCATGCAAGTTGTAAGTTTATACATAACTGCAGGATTTCTTTCTGTAAAAAGCGTTGCATAATTAAAAGTTAAATACATTTATGTAATAAGTTCACTGATATATGTGCATTCCCATTATTAAAAGTATATCTTTAATACCAGGCTATATCATATGAATGTGTTTAAAATGTTGATAATTCACTTGATTTTTTGATCACGTAAATTATTTACATGCAAGCGGGACGTTATCAACAGTGCAATTGATCTGATTATGACAAAATAATCGAATATCTGATGTCATGTGAGCATTTTCACTCTTGCAAACAGCGGTAGGTTATGAGGTGTGAAGAGACATGTAACATTACATTAAAAGACAGAGCCCAATTTGTAATAATTTTAAAGAATACAATGGACTTAATATAAACTTTCTGACAGTGTGTGGGACATCCGACTACTTTCCAAGAAAGGGCACAACAATACATATGTACAGGAATTGAGGCAGTAGCCAATGGCAGGAGTCATAGTAAAAGCTGCAGGATTATGTACGAGTATATATATACACATATGTACGAGTATCATATGAATTTGACTACTTGTTAAATCTTGTGAATTACTGAGACTTTGAGAATATGTTCTTACTGATTGAGCCATGGGATTTTGGTCTTCTCCGTTACTTCTCCACAAACAAGAATGGGCTGACTGAGTCCTGAAGGCCCTTTTGGTCTTTTCAGGTGAAAAAAAGAGAAAAAAAGTCATAATATATAATATATAGCATTATATACAGGAAAAAGTACTATTTACATTACAATATTTGGATTTTACATTAAAATGCATTTAAAGCATGGTAATTGTTGTAGTTACTGTCTATTTACAACAAACATCACATTAAAACTACCAATGCTCCCACATGAAAGAATACTATAGTATATTATTGTAAAAGAACTCTAGTAAAAACAGCATATTGTTTTTGAACCATTCTATAGTAAAAATACTAGATTAAATTAACAAAGTTAAGTAGATACTATAATATACTACAACATACTACAATTTACTGTAGTATATTTACTACAGTATGGTTCAGAAACACTATAGTAAATATAAACTAGAATCATTTTACTGTAATTTTACTATAATATACTATTGTATTTTTTCATGTGGGCTGTGGTAAAAGAATGGTAAGCGTAAAAACATTAATATGTTTAAAGGTCTATATAATGTCACGTGACAGTGTGCAATATCCCCCTGTTAGCAAGGTGTGTTGATTTAGAAAACAAAGAAATGCAGTGACTGAACATAATCTGATCGATAACGACAAGCAGAAAATACTTTATATCAAACAAACATTAGGACATAATATTTGACTACTCACCCATATGTGGCACACGTGAACTGATGCCAAACATCGCGATGTGTTCTGAATGAGACTTCTTCAGCGCGATTTCATACCGATTGAATTCGCGACTTCTGTTGACGCCAAAGGTTTCCCATTGAAAGCAATGGAGTTCCCATTTCGTCCATAGCGTGACGCCGAGGGGTACCCGTGGAGACGGTGATCGCTTTGGGTCTTTTCTTCGCACAAATCAATCGTTTGGCCTCGGAACAGTTGGAATAGTCGGACTTTTTCAATAAAGTGTGTCTGTTGTCTGTTATATTCTGTGTTTTATATCATATAATACGCAAATGGGCAGGTCGGGGTAGGGCTGGGCTGTTCAAAACGTATCTGAATAGCGTAAATAAAAATAAATATATGTAAATAAAAGTGTGCTGGCTGATTAAATTGAGAATCACACTCCAACATGTCATAATGGAAAAAATATATCCCAATAAATAATTCCATCACGATAACATTCACGTGCCCAACACGTCTGTATATGACGCCCTAGGCTTCTCATTGGAATCAGTGGAGTGCCCCTGATTGTCGAAAAATTACGATTAAGGGGTACCCTGTGCGTTAAAATGTGACGTTGAGGGGTCCTGACCAAGCGGCAATATGTGACGAGTTGGGAGTGAGACTGTGTTGCGAGAACATGTTGTTGTTGTTTTTTTTTACTTTTTAAAATGAATATTAAATATAACATAAAAATAGGTATATTTCACATCAAATTTATGGTACTTTTAGAGGTACTTAAATTCAAAAATACCACAAAAAAAAAACTGCATGAATGGATAGTTTTTATATTATCGAAGATAGTGATATAACATTTATTTGAAAAGAATTTTGGGATCAAACATTAGACCCTCCTGCCCAAAATTGTCCACGAAGGTCCAATAAAGGGCTGCAAATACAAAGGTCTTTTGACGGTTAAAAAGAGAGAGATATTAGTCATTTGTGAGCTCAAACTCAAACTCTGACAGTACTCTAGCCTCCCAGAAGGCACGTCCTCGTGGCATAAAACATCCCCAGGGATGGGAGGGTGGGCACCCTGGAGGCTGACGGGGGGCAGCTTCCACAGAGCTGGATGCTGGTCAGGGGCTGGAGCCATCACAGGGCGCTGGTCAGGGGCTGGAGTCATCACAGGATGCTGGTCAGGGGCTGGAGCCATCACTGATTGCTGGTCAGGGGGTGGAGCCATCTCTGGATGCTGGTCAGGTTCTGGAGCCATCTCTGGACAGGGACTGGAGCCATCTCTGGATGCTGGACAGAGGACGAAATCCTCTCTGGACTCTGGACAGGGAAGGAAGTCCCCTCTGAGCTCGGGACAGGGAAGGAAGTCCTCTCTGGACTCGGTACATGAACGCAAGTCCTCTCTAGACTCTGGACAGGGATGGAAGTCCTCTCCGTACTCTAGAATAGCTGGAATGGTGTGGCGGCCATCTTGGCAGAGGGCTCTAATGTGGCGACTGCCATCTTGGCATCCAATCTCCTCACAAAGATCCAGAAAAAAGTCAGTTTACGCCTCAGTGACTACTTTACACAAAGAAACTGTCAATCATCACGTCATACCCCCATTTGTATAGCATCAAATAACTAACTAACGTCCCATTACATTTCATGGAGAAGACGAGGTTTAAAATGCTTCCAGCCACCTGGGGGCGATCGAGATGCTTTGGCTTCACTTTTCAGGACTTTGCATGCTTGGCTGCATGTAAAGGTGAAGCTTCAAGCTTTAATGAGGTTCTCGCGTCAGTCAGAACTGGCTTATCGGTCCTGCTGTCTTGTTTGTTTGTTACTGTTATTATTTGTTCTTGTTTGTATTTTGTTGTAAGCATAAATAATATTTTTTTTTTTAATTAAAAAAAGTACAGCATCCGGCATCTGCGGGACTTTTCACGCGAGTTTCTCTGAGATCTTATGTCACACGCTTCAAGTTACGCCATGCGCAAACTCAACCCTCTCAAGTACTCGCAGGTGACAGTTGGTCAGAAGCGATAGTCTACAGTTTAATACGTTTGAAATATTGGTATTTTTCTTACAAACACTTATCGTTTCACTTCAGAAGACATTGAAGTGCATCCATTGAAAAAACAAATTACTCTATAAATGCACTATGTACCACGTAAAAAAAAAAAAAAAGCCTTTATGGTTTCAAAGCATCCTTCCTACTCACCACCTGCACTCAGTCAGCCATCATTGTCACCAAAGTTCTAAACACCTGCGCCTGCACACCCTCATCAAGACACCATTTATTAACCACCATTCCCTTCACCTACGGGTCTGGTCTGGTTTATAAACCAAGCTAAAGATGCTAACTGCTATACTCACCAGAGAACCTGCCTGTATGACTCAACCTAGTACCTACCTGTGTATCCAGTCTTCCGGATCGTCTGTCTTTTTCTGATCCCCATCGTCATCACTCTGAAATCTTCATGCACCAGCCTGCTTTGCACCATCTGCAAGAGCAACCACGGTGTCACAACCAGATAAGCCTTCTGTGACATTTCCTTTGACTATATTTTTTACCTGTTGAATCCTCACTCCACGTCCTTTCCTTCTGCAATAAAAACATATTATTTGTGATAACCTTCCCAGTGGGCATTTATTGTCAATTTCACATCAATCTGATGTCTTATTTACTGACATCAAATCAACATTGACTGTTAATGATATTGACCTGAGATGTAGGGACCAAAAAAAACGTGTCAGATTGATACCTTTGTTGAGCCTCTTAACAACCACAAGGAAATAATTACAAAATATAATGAAATTATGCATTTCATGCACGTCATACATGGTGGTCAAATTCTTGACTATTTGTTGATGTCAAATTGACGTCAAGGTGCCAGCTGGGTTGTCTGTCCTCTTCTGCATATTACAATTTCATTGAGTGTACTCCAATTTTTTTTACCATTACAATCACGTATTTTTACTTTGTAAAAACATTGTTTTTCTTATTCATTTTAAGTACTTGATTTCTTAATTTGCAATCGACTTCCCCATCCTCCTTGTTCCCAGTTTTGTTTGCTGTACCCTTTGCCACATCTTTCTCAATCATAATGTTTTTCAACTCATTTATCAATCTATGGTGCCCTAACATTCTTCACTGTACATTTTGTTCATATGTGCATGTTTGGGTAAAATAATCTTTCAAATGCTGACACTGCATTATCAGGATGATCTTCCTTAAACATAAATCCAAAATACATGATGTCTGTACAAAATGATTCTTGACGGAATCTCTTATATGCTCTTTTATGAATTACTTTTGGTTTTCTAAGTGGTTACATGCTTGCTAAATAAAATATAATTTTTTTTTTACGCATTTGTGCTTGAAGCCCGATTAATTGCTGCTCCGAGGTATATTTATTATTATTTTCTTATGAATCTTTTACTTTATGTGACTGATGTTTTAAGGAGGTTTATCACAATTAAAGTCTCAATCCAGCCAGCTATAGCGGAGCTTGGTTTAACGATTGTGGATTACATAATTGGACCACTTTAAAGGGATAAACCTCCCTAAAACATTGATCACAATGAGTAGATTCATAATACCAATAATATTAGAACAATTCTTTTCTTACAGAGAGAATGTTAAGGAACATGTTCCTATGGCAGCATAAGCGGCAGCAACCCACCAGTAGAGATCTCAAACATTTCACTGCTTTAATGGGGATAAACCCCCTAAAACATTGATCATATAAAATAATATATTCATCATAATAAAATAATGTATTTCCTTGCAGCGAGAGTGATAGGGAACGAGTGCTAGATTCAATGGGCAGCGATGCGTCAGTAAGCAACCAGTAGGCATCACGGTCATTTGACTACTATTTCTGGATCAAGCTTATTAAATGTGGATAATTCACTCTCATGGTTTTAATCAAACTTTGGGTGGGATGTTCATACACAAATTAACCATACAAATTACTTATAAAATAAAAGTAACAGTTTAAAATAAAGTTAAATTTCTGAAAACTGAATTGAAAAGTTTGACAAGTTATGGCTATAAAGCTTTAGTTATATGGAATAATATTTTATCCTACATGCTTTTATTTTAGATTATGAATGTAGTCATGTAAAACTTGGTCATATTAGGGATATTAAAATTGTGATTTCCAAGCCTGGAAATTTCATTGAAAAAAGTAAAATATTTAAAAGTCAATGACATTTCTTTGATTGATTCAAAGTTTTGCATATTTAATTGTTTGCATAATTGTGTAGAGTAAAACTTGTCAGTGTGAAAAGGCTTTCATTATCCAGTAATCCGTAGTGTCTGAAATACTTTGAATTCATAGAATCTGTAGATCTGAAAAGTCGTCACAGAAGTGTGAGGATCCTGAAAACAGGACATAATATGGGCTCTAGCTCTAAAGCAGTGGACATTTTATCCAGATGTATTTGTTTTAGTCTCACCACGTGGTGGCAGCAGAGAGTTTACCACGTACTTCCAGCAGTAAAGCGTCTTGCCTTTTTAGTCTTAAATGACTGGAAATGAAATGTCTGTCTCATTAAAAATTAAATACAGGTTTATTAAGGATGGTAAAATAGCTGTGGGAATATTAAATAAAATGTACATTTATTTGTATAGTGCTTTTCACAATACATATCGTTTCAAAGCAGGCCTGTGCATGTCAGGCTACGCCCCTGTGTCCAAGTAATGCATTTCAGAAATCTACATACACAAATCAAGCAGTTAGCCAACAATGCATAAATTAAGGTAGAAACAATGAGCAATGAGGTATTGGATCTAATAAGCATTTTGTTGGGTTAGGGAGATGTGACAAGTAAACACCGCAAGATCACACGTGCATCAGACCGGATTTCTTGCACGAGATTAAAAATTATAAACTGCAGATAGTTTGCGATTCCAAATTGTATGTGCGCTGATTTGCAGAGAAAAGGAAAAAATATATATTATGGCAGAGGAAATGGTTGGGGAGACACAGGGAGCAAGGATTGTGTTTTGCAAAGAGAGTTTGAGGTAAATACATAACTTTGCAATGTGCTGCTGTTACGGCTGGTCAAGCAAATGTTTGTGCTTTGTTTCTGTTTGATAGAATTGTAAATAGATCTATTAATATACTTATATTCTGGTCTATAACTCCTCCCTGAACCTCCAACTGCCCTGTATCTTGCTCTCTCATTGGCTGTCGGTCATCTCCAATGTATTTTTCAGTCAAAACACATTTCACACAGCAGGAGATTGAATTGCTGAGTCCAGATATGGAGTCCAGATATTTAGCATGCCAAATATCTCACAGGCGTCAACGACTCATCGGTGAGTCTCTTTGATCGTGTCTTTGATCATTCAAACTGCATGATTGTCACTCACATGCACGAGCACCATTTTGCCTATGATTTCAGATATTTGTCGGTGATTCTGCAAAACCTGTCGGTGAGTCAAAATTGGGCCTAAAATCATGCAGTGTAAACTTGGCATAAGGTCGCCTTGCAAACATGACATTCACCTTATCAGCTGTGTCCCAATTTGGGGGCTGCATCCCTTGATCGAAACATTATTTCCGTAGGTTTTTTTTCACCCCCATAAGTACTATTTTGGCGCTCCAACACCCCCAGACGCACAAATCCAGTGGATAACTTTGGCGGCTTGATGGAGAAAATTTAATTGGGAGTTTTAGGCTACTTTTGGTGCCCACTTTGCTCCCTGCTGCCTGGAGGCAGGGAGGTGGAACACTCAGACCCGACTTGGGTAGCCCGGAGGCAGCCCGGAGTGTTGACTGAGCATTCCAGGGTGGGGCAGAGTGTGGGTGAGAAGGCCTGGTGGCCTCGAGTCGGCAGCACACGGTGTGCTGAACGCTCAAGGGCCTATGAAAAAGGCAAGATGAACAACGCGCCGACGTGGTCATGTTTTCATGAGAGAACCACCCACGAACACCGTCTCAGCATGCTTGTGATCCGATGGAGGAGTGGGGGCCCGTGGGGATGTACCCGGTGGGGAAGCCCCACTGTAATCCTGAGGTCACCCAAGCTTATTAGCTGAAGTAGCCCTTTTCTAGTGCACCATAAAAGGAACTAGATCGGGTAATAGGCGAAGGTACTCAACCCCGTTGAGGTTTCATAGTCTCGACTGCGCCGAGTGACATGCGCTGGGTTGCCATGACAACCTGCGCTGGGTTGCCGTGACAACCTGCGCTGTCAGCCGGCCACTCGGCGGCACATGGTGCTGAGTGCTCAAGCCTTTACGAGAAAGGTGAGACGAACAATGCGGTGACGTGACCGCGTTCTCCTGAGAGAACATGGATCACCCATGAACGTAATCTCAC
This sequence comes from Gobiocypris rarus, assembly GCA_023029165.1. Taxonomy (NCBI): domain Eukaryota; kingdom Metazoa; phylum Chordata; class Actinopteri; order Cypriniformes; family Gobionidae; genus Gobiocypris; species Gobiocypris rarus. The sequence goes on along the minus strand of CM040919.1, from coordinate 22,071,563 downwards.
ATGTTTACATTCAATGAGGACAGGTAACAACCGCATCCAGAAACACAAATACTATAATATACTGCAATGTATGGAATGTCAAGGCTGCCAATATTAAAAATAAATAAATATATAAATAAATTTACAAAGAAATGTAAAAAAGCAAAAATAAATAAATATATAAATATTTAAATAAATATACATAGAAAAGAAAAAAAACAAAAATGAATAATTTTTAATACATTTATTTCCATATTTATGTATTTATTTATTTTTACATTTATTTATTTCTGTTTTTATTTATTTCCACATTTATTCCTTTCTACATTTATTTATTTATTTATTTATTTATTTATTTATTTATTTATTTATTTATTTCTTCCAACATTTATTTGTGCATAGAGTAATGAGGAGGGCGGGGTTTGCCTCACACATAGCAATCGAGCTCAGAGTAGGCGAGGGTGAAGCATTGAGGCCACAGTGACACCTTGTGGTGTGGCCGAAATACAATAAGTACAGCCTACTGACGCTGATACCACAGAAAAAGAAACAATTTGTTCTATTAAGCAGTGGTAGTATTTGCATGAAAACACTTAAATAGCAGAAGTATATTCATAGACTGAGATGTAAAGAAACAGTGGTGGCCACTGTCGAAATGAACTGTCACTGTCAGCAGTGATAATAGCTAAGAGTGGTCCAGACCAACCTTATGAACGAGTGACTTACAGAAAGCATCCTTAAGAACGTTTCGGGAAACACGTAGCATACGTTAAGGTAGGCTATAGCTACACCTTAAGGCACAACTTAAGAAGGTTTCGGGAAATCCAGCCGTTGACTTGTATCTCGAATAAATATATTTCTCTTAGCAAAAAGAAGGAATTTAACTTTATATGCATATATCATATCTATTTAATTTAATAATATCAATAGCCTAATAATAATTATAATAAGAAAACGAGAATATTCTGAAAAAAAAAACAAATAACGAGATACAAACCTTTAAATATTCAATCGACTTTTCTGAAATTCAAAACAAAATATTAATGCATTCGTAATTTTCATTTCTTAATGTAGCTGCTATATGGTCATGCAGGCTTGTGCATTAAACTCAAAAATAACCTATCATGTAGTTCCCCCGAACATGACCCCTTCTCTGCCAACGTTTTGAACACTTGGTCATGCGTTTATTTATTTATTTTTATTATTATTATTTTAAATAACGCATATAGGCCTAAATAGAAATGATCAGAAACAAATCTACAACTGAACTGCATTGTTTTTGATTCAGTGTATTTTAAGGAATCAAGTAACTCACTCATTAAGACAATGACATGTTGCCACCTGCTGCCTGTTTTAGTTTCATATTAAACGTATCACTTCATTGATTCCGTCATGCAATATATTTAAATTAATGTGACGTTCATACATTTAATAAAGTTGCCCCTGGACATGAGTTTATGGAATTAGGCTAAAGACGCTTAATAGAACAAATTGTTTCTGTTGCTGTCAGTATTGTTTTTGGATGTTACATTGAAATGCAATGGTCTGGTATCAGTGTCAGTAGGCTGTACTTATTGTATTTCGGCCACACCACAAGGTGTCACTGTTGCCTCAACGCTTCACCCTCGCCTACTCTGAGCTCGATTGCTATGTCTGAGGTAAACCCCGCCCTCCTCATTACTCTATGCACAAATAAATGTTGGAAGAAATAAATGCATAAATAAATAAATGAATGAATGAATGAATGAATGAATAAATAAATAAATAAATAAATAAATAAATAAATAAATAAATAAATAAATAAATAAATAAATAAATAAATAAATATATATGGAAATAAATAAATAAATACATATGGAAAAAATGTATTAAAAATTATTAATTTTTGTTTTTTTGCTTTTACATGTTTATTTATTTCTTTATTTATTTATTTATTTATTTTTAAATTTCTTTGTATATTTATTTATTTATTTACTTTTAATATTGGCAGCCCTGACATTCCATAACAATGTGCCTTTTTAAAGGGCAGATTTTAAGGGGTTTAGTGAGTAACACTCAACAAATCAAAAATAAAAGCTAAACATGCCACATATATCTGAAAAGCTGAGATTCTTGTGAATCGAATTATATAATTTCAAGATGCAATAAACACATCAGGCACAATCAGTGTCTTTGTCAGACCACCAAAAAGCACTCCCAGCCAAAAAAAATTGAATGAACACAACTAAGAAGTCTAATTTTACTACATTGATCAATTACATCCCAGCTAAAACGGTGTAATTCCACTCTTTAGGGTCCAGGCAATCCGGATTCAGTGAAATATTTAGTCCATATAACATTTATAATAAACAGCCACATAATGTAGTAGTACCATTTCCAAAAAGCGGAAAGTGAAATCCACTCTTCTGTGTTCAGCATATGAAACTAACAGAGGAAGGTAAACACTGCTGATTCATTGTTTCTAAAATGTCCGCTGACCTTTGCACTCTTGACTGACAGATCATTGGGGCATGTTATGGGGTGTTTACAGGCTCAGAGGACAGGCAATTTGGAGTCTGCATAGCTTTCCAGCAGACGTGGAAATTGGCGTCAGTGGTTGCGTGCACTTGCCCTGGATGACCGCGAGTATACTATCCATAATGCTAATGTTTTACCACTCAGACACTGCTCTCTTGCGCTGCGGTTTTGCTAGTATCATCGGCAACGGGAGTTAACGCAGTTTGAGCCAGCGGCTCGAATCGATAAGGCTCTGGCCCTGTGTTTACAGACAATTCACCCTCCTCCACTTCAGGTGAAGACGGCGGAGAAAAGTCCTCTACTTCAAATGACCGCTCTGTTGCAAAACTACTGGTGTCACTCCAGTCATTCTCAATCTTTTCGAGTCTGACAGCTGTTAATCAATCTGTCACTGCGGGGTCTCAGGTGCATGCGCCCCGCTCAGCCCCGCTCTCAGTTCGCCCCCTCTGTCTCCGCTGGGCTCTGCCCACTTTTCCAGCATTTTTCAATTATTGCCAGGTTTAGTTACCCTTTAAAAGCGATAATTTCGTTATTTTACTAAACCAAATAAAGGACTCATAGGTTGCACGTGAGGGGGGAAAAGTAGCTTTCTTCCGCTTAAGAGGAGTTGTGCTCTTTTTATTTTAATATCTCCTTATATAAATACTATTTTCTACTTAAAACTATAATTTCGTTATTGACCCAGTGTTTTGTATGTGAATGCTGTTTTACGTGATTATTACCACAGGAGTGAAGCACAAAGCTTTGTTTACAAGGGAAATAAATTTGCAGATGTTACATCGCAGCCATGAAAACATAGGCTATGGATTCATGCCGAATGAGAGGGGGAGGCTGAGCCCAATTTAAGATTTGCCAGCTTTTTAATTCTGTTTTGCGATCTGGTCACCCAATATTCCGATATCCTTGAATTTTAACAATAGGCCTAACATTAGTCCATTTTATTCCACTGGACATCTAGTTTCTTTTCCCAAATCTTCACCCGCGTCGCACTCATTTTCGCAGGGATTTATAAATGTTTCTTCCTTTCATTTGCTTAAGTCTATTATACCCATTCAAATCTTTTACTGTGGTAAAGTAGAAAAACACTTACTTACAGCTTACTAGCCTAATCAAACATATGTAGCCTAAATGTCTTGACCCTGTGGACGATAAAAGATTACCATTATTTACTTATAATAATTTAAATGTTTTACAGGATGTAATGTGTTGTTTGACTGACGGAAAATTAACATGCATGCTTATGAAATGGATGTTTGAGCGTTTATTATTTCAAATTGTAGGCTACAGTACGCCTATTTAAAATAGCATATATGCATAGTTATACTCTCAATTTAATCTACAGAGCCAAGTGTTTAGTTTAACTATAGAAGAGGATTAGTGTGTGTCGCACTCACAACAAGACTCGCAAAAGGGGGCGTGGCATCACGATGGTGGCGCTCCATCGTGATGGATGGGGTCTGTTTGGGAGTTTAAAGCGGTTTACCGCTGAACATGAAATTTCTTGCTTTTCAACCACGGTGAGAAAAAATCCATAACGCCCCAGCCCTACCACTGACTACATGCTATGTGTATGCCAGGTTAAAGAGATCTGTTCTTAGTCTAGATTTAATCTGACAGATTGTCTGAACGCTAGAAAGACTGTTCCAAAGTTTAGGTGCTAATAGGAAAATTATCTACTGCCTGCATTTGATTTTGATATTCTAGGTATTATCAATAGGACATAATTTTGAGATTGCAATAGGCATGAAGGATTATAATGCGTTAAGAGCTCACTGGAGAGCTAAACCATTTAGTGCTTTGTATTAGGAAAATTTTTTAAATGTATGCAATGTAAGGAGCCAATGCAGTGTTGACAGAACCAGGCTAATATGGTCACACTTCCTGGTTCCCATTCAGCCAGTGACATTCGACATGACGTGGTACTGGCATGTTCTTGTCAGCCACTTCTTTTTCTTTTACCTTCATTTATATGGTGCTTTTTACAATACAGATTGCTTCAAAGCAGCTTTACACTGATAATTGGAAATTAATGGAAGAGAGATTGTTTTGGTTGTAGAGCAATTGTAGAGTTATTGTCCAGCTAAAGTAAGTTTTTAATTGATTGATTTGCGTTGTAAAAAATCGCTGATTATTTTTATTTACTGTACTTTGGGGCCACTTATACAACAGCATTTTCAACTTTTAATGCTTTCTGGACATTAGTTTTCTTGGCAACAGTGTTTGATGGCTTGAGAATGCAAATTTTGAAATAGGATTTGAAATTGTTTTGAAACTATACCGTTATGATCTAAGTGTAAAATTAAAAAAATCTTGATTCTGTGAGAATGGTGACGGCATGCATGTAAGCATTATGTGTTTAGTCTATAGGCAAGCACATTTGAATACGTATGTGCGCAGAAGAGTAGTTTACAAAATGGCCACAGCTCTTGTGTGACCTTTTGTGTGTAAAAGCACAGCAGCGGGTCTGCTCAACACTTTGGGAGCCCGAGGGTTACAGCGAGAGCTTTCTGCCGGGAAAACCCCTGAGGACCTCCCACTCCTGAGCGTTCTTGTGCCAGTGAGATGCTGGATGACAACACAGGTTGTCAAGGCAACCAAGCGTATCATTTGGCGCCCCGGATGAGGAGCAGATGTTGATAGCTGCATCAGTAAGAGGGCTATCGTCCTCTGGAGAGGAAGATGACATTGAGCTTCCCGCTTTGGCTGTGTTTGCTCATGCTAAATCGGATTCCGAGTTGACAGATATGCTTGCCTGGGCCGCTCAGCCGTGACGTTGGGCCCTCCACAGGTAGGTGACACAGCCCATCCCCAGGCCACTGCTAAAACCTAAACAGTTAGCGTGGCGGCCTTGAGACAGGTTACCCGGAGTTGCAGGGGCTGGAGCTGGTTCTCAGGAGCTGGTGAACGTTCAGCTCCTTCACGCAGAGGAGGGCTGGGTGGAGAATCTTTACTTTGCCTCTGTTATGCCACTGGCCAGCAGTACTCAAACTTTCGAGAAAGAATGGTTTCCTCACTCTCCGATTATACAGTGTGTGTGTGTGGGCAGTGATTGACGCTCTTCTTCCTCCTAATCAGCCCCCTTTATTTTTCCACAGGCAGGGAGTGTGTGTTCGAGGACAAGCTGCTTCCTCACGCTTCCCTAGCCAGTCTCTCACGGGACCCACAGAGACAGCTAAGTGGACCACACTCACTGTGCTTCCCGGGTTAAGCACCAGCGCCCTCTCAGACCCCCATTGGTATGTCTGTCCCTCCAGCTGAGATGAAGTAGAAGTTTACAGCCTATGTGTCCTGACCCTGCCAGTTGTATTAGGTCAAGTGACCTCTGTAGCAACTCATAATGTTATAACTGCACATAATGTAAAAACTACACATAATGTAATGTTACATTATTATTGTCATTATTATTGTCATCATAATGTAATAATTTTCTCAAAATATAATTACATTGAGCTCATAATGCAATAACTAAAAATTATTACATTATCATCTCACCAAAAACATGTCATATTTTCATTACTGTAATAGCTTTTAAAACATAAAACATATTAGTATTCCCTACAAAAGTCCCCTGTAAAGTCTTAAACTACCTGTGAAATGCAGCATTTAAATATTCATGCAATTTATTATTATTACTATTATTATTATTATTATATGTTTATTAAACATAAAGCATTGGTATTCCTTTAGAGTACATTAAAAAACAGATTAATGAAAATTCTAATATTATTATTACTACAACAACTAATACTAGAACTACGACTACTATTTGGTATACTTACTGTTAAATGACAAAAAGTGTGTGTGTGTGTTGTGACAATGGATCATTACATATTGGCCTAATAAGTTCCAAATAATTATCCCCATGCAAAAATATACATTGTATTACTTATAGCTTACTAATTATAAGTCTCCACTCAAAATTAAATTTGTATATTCACCGAACATATTTAAATGTGCTCAGTCAATCTGTGAAGTCGCAGTGAAAAATCCATGTTGAGTGAACAAGTCCTACGTCTAAAAAACTGTATACGCATGCACAAAATCCGCCCGAGGAAAACCGATTTCAAATGCGGATGTGCGCGCAGGAGCTCCAGCAGAGCCAAACCAGCCGGTGCTGAAGACCGAAACAAACATTCCCAAGAGAATAGAGAAAATTCATTGTCACAAGATGTTGGTGAGTATTGAGCACTGACATTATTCTCCAGGGCCAGGTTTCCCAATAATGTTGTATCTTAGCTCTAAAGAGCGTGTTCTACGAGCGAAGTTACGATCACTCGCAGCAATTCCACGTGCGTTTCCCAAAAATGTACTTAACATGAATGCGCGAGAAAGCGCTCTAAGTGCTACTTAAGAGTAGCTGTCCATTTACGAAGTGCTGAAATATAACCTTATATGGAATCGTTTCCTGTGAACGTTTCACCTAATAATTGTCATCTGATGTTGATTAGCAATCAAAACACGTGTATATAAAGCAACTACCTAAAGGCCGAGGCACTGAAAAAATGGCTGAACAAAAAGAAAAAAAAGAAAAGATACCTTTCAAAAAGACGAAATAAATATCCTTTTAGAGGTGGTGGCGGAGGAGGAGGTTGACGAAGATGGCATGGGACCACATGCTGGCCAACCAAGAAATGTCCAATACATGGCTGGTTTTGGTTCACGTCAGCAAGTCATTGACAGATTTTTTTTAGTTTATCTCTATTTTTCCCAGTCTTTGAAGTATATTTTCTACATTACTTATTTTATTTATTTATTTTATTTTTTTGTTGTCATTTAATTCAGATGTGTATTTATATATATATTTTTATATATATATATATATATATATATATATATATATATATATATATATATATATATATATATATATATATATATTATTGTTACCTGCCTTCATAAAAAAAGTGTACAATAAAGTACAATCAAAACCTTATAGTATTATCACAATGCACTTTAAAGGTGCACTTTACAATCACAAATTTAAAGGTGTAATTTGCTGGTTGTCCTGTAGGTGACCTCATAACTCTTCTTACAATACACTTGGAGCTTTACGATTACTCCAGAGCACTCGTAGATCTACGATCATTTTCAAGTGCTACTTAAGTTACGATGCTTTTGAGAAACAGACCTTAATATTAAGATCACTCGTACGATCGTTTTTTACGATCAACTTAGGCTTACGATGCTTTTGGGAAACGCAGACCAGAGAGTTGCTTTATGACCCGGTGTGAAGTTTAAAATACATTTAAATCACGAGTTCATGCATTCATTGGTTTCACGAGTGTGTTCAAGGTTACCAAATAATTATCTAATGGTAGCCAATAGTTTTATTTTCCTCATCTCTTTTATGTCTAAAATAATAGGTAATAAGTAAATTAAGTCATTTGTGTGATATGTGCGCCATGCGACTGTTGAACACGGTGGCCTTAGATTGCGGTAGGCCTCTTTCAGGGCTTAAGTTATTGCCTTTTAATATCAAACACGTCAAACTCGTGATTTTCTTATTCGTCCATTCATTCGTCTCATCCTCATTTTATAAGGAAGGAACTTCTGTTCTGTCACTTTTCAGATGTGATGCAGGGGAACTTTGTCATTAATGTTAGTTTTAATTTTATTTGCAGGTTTTTAGCCTATGCAGTGCCACATTTTCTTCACCACATCAAGACATCCTGTTATGCAGAAGACTTATTGTATGTATTCAGAGTTTTACTTTATTGAAAATAATGTATTTTCACCAAATATCCTGTTTTCGAATTGACTTCTTAATAAAGTAATGTGATAAAATGTCCAACCTGTTGTCTGTGTTCATTTTGCTTACTATATTTAAGTTTTTAGTCATTTTTGTCTTTTGGGACAGTGATAATTAAACAATTGTTACTACAATTTAAAATATTTAATTGGCCAGATTGAATTTCTGTGAATTAAATTGTATCAATTCACAGAAATTCAATTTGGCCAACTGAAAAATGTAGATGTGACCAGTCACTAGAAAATTTTAAATTGGAGGAACTGATTTTTTTTACAATGTTGGTAAAATAATTTTTTCCATTGGCTCAACATATTATTTCTAATTGAGCCCATGTTAACAGTCTGTTGCCACAAATGATAAAATTCAATTCACAGAAATTCAATTTGCCTTATTGAAAAATGTTGATGTGATCAAAGAAAATAGAAAACTAGAAAATTTTCAATTGGAGAGGCCTGCAATTTTTTTATAGTGTATGGAGAGTCTCTTTGAACCGCATATATTTAAGAATGTGTCAGTGTGTGAACTAATACAGTATAACACACCTCTGTTAAAACTGTTGGGTTTTGTGATGTAAAAAAAAAGAAAAAAAAGAAAGATAAATAACTTGTATTAGTAGTAGAAGCAGTATCAATTATCTGGTGGCTTTTGTAGGCAGGTTAAGACTGGATTTAGTCTGTTTTTAAATGTGTGGTTAACTCTTGTGGACAGGCGGATAGATGTTGCGAGATGCGTACAGATTTTTGAATTAAACTTTCCAGGCCTACAGTGTCATCGTAGGTAACCATCTGGTGATGTACCTCAGGATTCAACCCTTGGCGAAACATCTATCAGCCTGCCCTCTAGATCAACCTGCTTCGCCAGCATGCACTCATTGACACCGGCTCTGCTGGGAATTTCATCTCGCATCAACTCCTCCAAAGACTCATCTACAGAGGAAATGCTGTCCACAAGAGTTAACAATCCACACCATTTTCGGCAAGCCGCTGGGTCGTGATCGTGTTCGTCACTTCTCCCCCACTGCTACGCTCCGCGTCAGCTGCCTGCATGAGGAGAAGATCTCGTTGTTCATGGTGCTGGAAGGTTCACACGTGATGTTTTATTTTGCATTATTTTTATACAAAATATTTACTGACTAAATTAAATGCATGCAAGTGAACTCTTTATGGTTTAAATAATAAAAAAATAAATATGTTTGTTGATCGATAAGTTGTCACGAGCTGTGGGCGGGGCGCCGCCATTATGTTTTCAACACTGACAGGGAGTCGGAGCCTGCTGGATTTACAGCACAAGATCATTCACTTCTCCTGATATATGTGACATTACATGAGGGAACTGGGTAGAAAATGATGGTGTTAGTTGATCTGCAAAATTATTACGGGCTGTGGCGTCCGTGCCGCCATTATGTTTACAACACTGACGGAGCCTGTTGGATTTACAACACAAGATCATCCACTTCTCCTGATATCCACCTTTTTCCTGGTTAGTGAATTTACCCATGATTTATAGCGGGTTTCAATCGGAAGTCGGTTGTTCGGTTTGAAGCTTGTGTACGATTGCATGCAATCTTGTTTGCTGTAAAAGCCGGTGTTTCTCTATGGATGAAGCACAAATGGACAAAAAGCGGAGGTGGATACACACCATGGATGTTTTAAAAAGTTGTGACGACAGTACCGTAACAGTCCCTCATCCATCCCGTCTGACGGAGTGGCTAGATGACATGAGGCAATGGCCCGATGTTAGCTACATCGACGTTGTTAATTACCTTTTATTTTCTGGTGTTGATGTGTTGAAGGTGTTGATGGCGAAAAATTGCGTAATTACAAAAGCACAGAATCATATAATTACTTGCATAGTAACAAAATAGGTACAGTATTGTTGAAGAAACACAGCAACTTTATATTTATGAAGTGCAGCAGTAGAGCCCAGTCAGAGTGTCAGTAAAGCTAAACATACAGCATGGGTAATGCTGAGGGAAAGTGAAGTCATTGAGACAGTCGGCTGCTCTTGCATTGCCGGGTTAGGGAAGTCATGTAGCCATGCAGCAGCTATTCTTTGGAAGGTAAAAATAAAAAACTACATATGCACAGCACTTGACAAAATGTACGTTTACATTTGTAATTTAATATACTTATGTTCATGCTTACTGTCTTTATTTATCCACTTACTATTAACATTACTATTAATAATACAGACAATAATGATAATGATGCCATTATTGCAGGTGCAAAATGCAGTGATTGGTGGAAAGACAGGGCTTGCATTTACAGATGAGCAGCAGGTGGAATGCAGGGACATCAAAGAACCTTGAGCCTAAACATCTGAGTCAGATTAACTTCAGGCACCACAAGGCAGAACAGCAATACAGTGTTAACTGTAGGGCAGTAGCCAGTCAACCTCTCCCAAATACACCACAGAATGTGTCACACAAAGACTTCAGAGACAGTGTGGACAAAGCCCCCCTCCGACCACATTTTGTCCTGAAGAACACTTTATTCGGGAAGTGTTATAATGCCTCACCATCAGCAGAACAACCTAGCATTAGTTACAGTGCAGTTCATGACAATATTCTTCAGCCACATACGATACACAATAACGAGCTTAGCTGTAACTCATGCAAGGCATTCTACCAGGAATACATTGAAGTTAGTGATGCCCAAGCAGCTCAGTTAGAATTAGAAACCAGAGAACAAAGTGCCTCTGATTTGTGTCACAATTGTAGAAAGATCAGACTTACAGCAAGTTCTGCAAAAAAGGTTCCCGTCCATGCAACCACAAGCAGTGACAAATTTCTACGTGAGCACATATATCCCTCATTTCGTGGTAACTATGCAACTAACTATGGAAAAGCAAATTAATGTAGAACTTACCAAGAGCTAAAAGAAGAGGACAATGGCATTACTCATAGGGGCACTGTTGTGAGTGTCCAAGAACCATGGCTCTCTGCCAGTCCTGATGGGGTCATTGACTCATGTGTGCTACTGGAATTAAAGTGTCCAGTGCCAACCCAGCCCTCACTCACTGTACAGCTTACTCAGAAATGCAGTGATATCAAACTAGTAGATGGAGAATTGCAATTGCAGAAAACTGTCAGTAGGGGATATTACATGCAAATACAGCTTAGTATGTTTTGCACAGGTCTAAAATCTACTACCCTTTTGATCTGGAAACCCAAAAAAGCATGTGTCCCTTACAGTGCTGTATGATGAGGACTTAATATGTTTTGTTTTTGAGCGATATTGTAAGTAATGTTGGCAATAAACATTTAGCTATTTCCACAAATTAAACTAGCTCTTCAATTTCACAAGATCTTCCTCAGATTAACAAGAGCAGCGCACACTCTTAGAATCTTGTCAATTTTAGGAGCCATAGTGATCGGAACAATCTGGGACAGTATTTTGTAAACTTTCAAACGCCGAATTGATCTTTCAACATTAATTCTCACATGTGCAATTCGTCTAGTACTTGTCACCTCTGTTAGCTGTCCACGCATTTTTGTGAAAGAAGGGGTAATGCTTTAGATTACGGCCCGGAAAGTACTGCATAATTAAAGTGAATTTACAGCATAACTTTCAGTAATTATAGAGTAACTATAAAGTAAGTACGTGTAGGTACAAGGAAACAATATGTAATATTCGGGAATAAGGGTAACTATCAGGAAAACTAACAAATTATTTATAAGTATTTTTTAATTAAGGGGTAATTATCTGTGTTGTTTCATGTAGTATTGTATTGTTCCCCTCTTGTTTCATGTACTTAAAGGGTAAGTGCAATAAAAACACAAACACAATCTAATATCACTCTGTTGAGTGCCTCGAAAATAAACTCAGTGACTGGAACTAAGTGTCTTTTATTATCCCTCACATGTCAGGTACCACTACTTCACTCTCTTTTTATTATTTTCGCTCTCTCACCAGAGCCCCTCTAGTGGCTTACTCTAGAACACCACAAAATATCTCTTTTTTTCTTTTTTTTTTTGACCTTTATTTAACCAGAATAATCTCACTGAGATTAAAAATCTCTTTCACATGAGAGTCCTAGCCAAGAATGGGCAGCAATTACAAACACAAACTTACAAGACCAAACAAGACAATTTTTAAAAACACTTAAAAACATTTGCACATCATTGAGTCCTCTTCAAGTGGCCGAATAATAGATTTAAAGTGTTCCATAGAAACCGGGTTTGTAATTTCAATGTCTTCTGGAGTAGATTCCAAGCAGATGGTGCTGCATATGCAAAAGTCCTTTTTCCTAGTTAAGTTCTAACAAACGGAACAGAAAGAGTATAACAACTTTGAGACCGAAGGGAATATGTCCCAACAATTTTCTGTTGAATAAGACATCCTAAATATGGGCAACAGCCCCAAAATGGTTTTATATATAATTAAATACTAATGCATATTCCTTCTAATGGACATTGAAGGCCAAGCTACTCTGTTATACAAAGTGCAATGATGAGTTAAAGGTTTACAATCTGAAATAAATCTTAGAGCACTATGATAAACTGCATCCAAAGAAGAAAGAAGATGAGAAGAAGCAAATTGATACACCACATCACCGTAATCAAGGACAGGCAAAAAGTAGCAGACACTAACTTCTTTCTTACATTAGATGAAAAACAAAACTTGTTCCTATAATAAAACCCAAGCTTTATCTTTAATGTTTTCTTTAACTTAGTTATGTGAGAGCAAAAGATAAAGTATCATCAAGAATGATGCCAAGATATTTATACTCTTGCACTAACTCAATTACATTACCTTGAAAAGTCTGGAGAGGAATATAATTGTCTACTACCTTCCGGGAGCTTGAGAATAACATGAGCTTGGTTTTATTAGCATTTAAAACAAGTTTTAATGTATGAAGCCGTGACTGAATCAGATCAAAAGCGTCTTTAAGTTTAAGCAGGGCTTGCTGTTTAGAATGTGCACCACAATACATAAAAGTGAAAATGTACTTCCTTAATATCACAATCAAGACTGTTTATGTATATAGTAAATAAAAGAGGCCCTAACACAGATCCTTGGGGAACACCTTTAACAATTTCCAATTATCCTGATTTTTACCTTCAGCCTGAACACATTGAATTCTTCTGCTTAAATTTTTTTAACCAGAAAATAACATGATTAGATAAACTGACACTCTTCTATGCAATAATTTGTGATCCACTGTGTCAAAAGCCTTTGACAAATCGATAAAAGGAAGCACAATAATCAGCCCTGTCCACTGATTCCACAATATAATTTAAAACTTTCAGAGCAGCTGTTGTGGTACTATGTTTTTACGAAACCCTGATTGATTATTAGATAGAACTTTATTTACATTCAAATAACCTGATAACTGTTCACTAATAAAACTCTCAAAAATTTTAGATAAAACACAAAGCTTTGAGATTGGCCTATAATTATCTAATATAGTGGGTCTCCCACTTTTAATAAGGAACAACAAATGCTGATTTCCAAGTTTCTTGAATAACACCAGTATCTAGTGACAAATTAAAAAGATAAGTTAAAGGGTGTGTACAATATCAGCTGCTAATTTTAAATACATAGGTTCCACGCAATCAGGGCCTGGTGACTTGTTTATATCAAGCGATTTAGGTGCTTAATGGACATCGGAACTCTTAATTTGGTCAAAAATGAACTCCTCCTTTTTAAGATAACTTTCTGCAACAAACTCACAATTTGAGCGTATAAGATTTTGCGATTCAAGCAATGACCAAGTGGCAATAAAATGCTTATTAGAATTATTAAGTGTTTGCTCTCTATCTGATATGATGGTGGAATCCACATGGAATCCTGGCATTCTACCAGGAATACATTGAAGTTAGTGATGCCCAAGCAGCTCAGTTAGAATTAGAAACCAGAGAACAAAGTGCCTCTGATTTGTGTCACAATTGTAGAAAGATCAGACTTACAGCAAGTTCTGCAAAAAAGGTTCCCGTCCATGCAACCACAAGCAGTGACAAATTTCTACGTGAGCACATATATCCCTCATTTCGTGGTAACTATGCAACTAACTATGGAAAAGCAAATTAATGTAGAACTTACCAAGAGCTAAAAGAAGAGGACAATGGCATTACTCATAGGGGCACTGTTGTGAGTGTCCAAGAACCATGGCTCTCTGCCAGTCCTGATGGGGTCATTGACTCATGTGTGCTACTGGAATTAAAGTGTCCAGTGCCAACCCAGCCCTCACTCACTGTACAGCTTACTCAGAAATGCAGTGATATCAAACTAGTAGATGGAGAATTGCAATTGCAGAAAACTGTCAGTAGGGGATATTACATGCAAATACAGCTTAGTATGTTTTGCACAGGTCTAAAATCTACTACCCTTTTGATCTGGAAACCCAAAAAGCATGTGTCCCTTACAGTGCTGTATGATGAGGACTTAATATGTTTTGTTTTTGAGCGATATTGTAAGTAATGTTGGCAATAAACATTTAGCTATTTCCACAAATTAAACTAGCTCTTCAATTTCGCACAAGATCTTCCCTCAGATTAACAAGAGCAGCGCACACTCTTAGAATCTTGTCAATTTTAGGAGCCATAGTGATCGGAACAATCTGGGACAGTATTTTGTAAACTTTCAAACGCCGAATTGATCTTTCAACATTAATTCTCACATGTGCAATTCGTCTAGTACTTGTCACCTCTGTTAACTGTCCACACATTTTTGTGAAAGAAGAGGTAACGCTTTAGATTACGGCCCGGAAAGTACTGCATAATTAAAGTGAATTTACAGCATAACTTTCAGTAATTATAGAGTAACTATAAAGTAAGTACGTGTAGGTACAAGGAAACAATATGTAATATTCGGGGAATAAGGGGTAACTATCAGGAAAACTAACAAATTATTTATAAGTATTTTTTAATTAAGGGGTAATTATCTGTGTTGTTTCATGTAGTATTGTATTGTTCCCCTCTTGTTTCATGTACTTACAGGGTAAGTACAATAAAAACACAAACACAATCTGATATCACTCTGTTGAGTGCCTCAAAAATAAACTCAGTGACTGGAACTAAGTGTCTTTTATTATCCCTCACATGTCAGGTACCATTACTTCACTCTCTTTTTATTATTTTCGCTCTCTCACCAGAGCCCCCTCTAGTGGCTTACTCTAGAACACCACATATCCCTCTCTCTTTTTTTTTTTTACCTTTATTTAACCAGAATAATCTCACTGAGATTAAAAATAACAGAGAAAACAAAACAAAAAAAAATAACAACAATGCGCTTACCTTTGCTCTGACAAAACTACAGTACATTCGTGAAGTAGAACACTTAGCACAGTCAAAGCTAAGTGTTGATTCAAACCTTTTTCAGCAGCTGTTTGGTTGCTGCAGATGCAGAGTGTGTATATGATGATGGACAGGAGCCATGGTTATATTTATGAAGAGTCTTCGAGAGGTGTAATCCTCGTTTGAGAGTTGATTCACTCTCCCATTCTTTACTGTAGATACAGCTAACTTTGTATATGTATACCACTTTACCATAGCGATCTCTTGAATATAGAGTCAGCAACCAGTTATCGCGCTAAAAAACTGGCTGTCATGATATGAATGAGCGCGTCTGCCTGCTGATCAGCTGAAAGTGGTTCATACAAACCCCGGTTTCTATGGAACACTTTAAATCTATTATTCGGTCACTTGAAGAGGACTCAACACCGTGTGATTTGTGCTCTGTATCGTGCAGGCGCGATGGATCGCGTAGTAACCAATAGGGAGTTGGAATGGTATATGTTTACACTTCTCATCCAACCACAGAGTAATTATCCGGATGACACTATCCGGATGACTTGATTTATCTGCATAGTTTTTGTAATAAACAAGCTGAAAAGAAATAGGAGTAAAGAGGCTATTTTTAAAAAGTAAGTAGAAAGTACCGATAATTGCATGAAAATGTAAGGAGTAGAAGCAAAAAGTAGGCTGGAAAATAATTACTCCAGTAAAGTATAGATACCCAAAATTTCTACTTAAGTAAGGTGACGAAGTATTTGTACTTCGTTACTTGACACCTCTGTCCCAGAGTCAAACAACGGCAAATCACTGGACTCCTCTGTTCTGCTTGGAGCGAGTGCAGGTGTCACGGAAAATAAAGAGGGATGCAAGTGCAAGTCAAAATATCTCATTTAATTTAGCTTAACGCTATAAGGTCAGAATGACAAACACACAGACAGCAGGAGAGCGGCGACACAGGGACTTTGGTGGGCCGCGGTGAGGTGATCGTGGTGAAGTCTGTGGGAGAGTAATCAGAAGTAAAGAAACCAAAGATGAAACAGTAATCCAGAGGGAAGACACGTTGACACAACTCCAAAACGAAGCACACACGAGGGGACCGGGAACAGAACAGGGAACTCCAACAACGATCTGACAAACACGAGACGAAAGACAAGGGAATAAATAGGCAATCCAGATAGAACACAGCTGCCGCTGATCAGCAATCAGCGGCGACGCCCACATGAACAATTAACATGACAGCACAACATAAACACAGACCACAGAACGAGACTGTGGATCTACAATCGTGACAGTACCCCTCCTCCTAGGAACGCCTCTCGGCGTTCCCAAGAGCACCTACCTGCCGATTGTAATCATCGATAAGGGAGTGATCCAGGATGTCCCTAGCAGGAACCCAACTTCTCTCGTCCGGACCGTAACCCTCCCAGTCCACCAAGTACTGAAATCCGCGTCCCCTCCTTCTCAAGTCCAGAATGCGATTAACCGAATAAGTGGGTTCCCCGTCTACGAGACGCGGCGGTGGAGGAACCGGGGTGGGCGGATTAATGTGTGAATAAAACACAGGTTTGATTTTAGAGACATGGAAGGCGGGATGAATTCTCCTGTACGCTGGAGGGAGTTTGAGTCGGACTGCCACCGGACTAATGATTTTGGTGACAGGAAACGGGCCAATGAATTTGGGAGCAAGCTTATTGGAGACGGAACGGAGAGGAATGTTCTTGGTAGAAAGCCACACTCTTTGACCCACGACGTATACGGGAGGCTTCGACCGGTGGCAATCGGTCTTAGCCTTGGTGCGCGCCCCCACTTGGAGAAGAGTCTAACAGGCTCTCGTCCAAGTGCGGTGACACCTCTGGACGAAGGCGCGAGCGGAGGGGACCGCGACTTCGGATTCCAGACTGGGAAAGATAGGTGGCTGGTAACCTAAACTACATTCAAACGGTGAGAGGCCCGTGGAAGACACTGGTAACGAATTATGTGCCTACTCAATCGTAGAGAGTTGCTGACTCCAGGAGGAAGGATTCTTGGAAACCAAACATCGCAACATTCTTTCCAAATCCTTGTTAGCTCTCTCAGTTTGACCATTGGACTGGAGGTGGAACCCAGAAGAAAGACTAACAGTCGCCCCAAAAATTTGGACACAAATTGGGGCCCCCTGTCGGAGACCACATCCATCGGGAGGCCATGTAACCGAAAGACGTGATCAACGACAGTTACCGCTGTGTCCTTAGCAGAGGGTAATTTAGGCAAAGGGATGAAATGCGCCGCCTTCGAGAACCGGTCCACCACGGTCAAAACAACCATGTTCCCCTGGGAGGGTGGGAGGGCGGTGACAAAATCTAGCGCAATGTGGGACCAGGGTCTCGAAGGGACAGACAGCGGTTGGAGCAACCCATCTGGGGGACGATTGGAAGTCTTACCAGTGGCACAAATCATGCAAGCCAAAACAAAACTGCGAATGTCACAAGCCATGACGGGCCACCAGAATCGTTGCTTGACCAAAAAACTGGTGCGATTAACACCTGGATGACAGGCTAGGTTGGAACAATGCACCCACTTAATAACACTGGACCTTAACCTCTCCGGCACAAATAAATGGTTCGGTGGGCATCCGGGCGGAGGCGTTACCCCTTCTAAGGCCGATCTGACCTTCGATTCGACCTCCCATGTCAGAGTGGAGACCACTAATGTCTCAGGAAGAATACACTCGGGAGTAGACGGGCGTTCGGAAGGATCAAAAATACGAGAAAGAGAATCGGGTTTGATGTTTTTAGAACACGGGCGGTACGAGAGAGAAAAATCAAAACGTCCGAAAAAAAGTGCCCACCGAACTTAACTGGAGTTTAGTCTTTTAGCCGTTCTGATGTACTCTAAGCTCTTATGGTCAGTCCAAACAATGAAAGGTACCCCCGAACTCTCCAACCAATGACGCCACTCCTCCAACGCTAACTTGACTGCCAGCAACTCTCTGTTACCAATGTCATAATTGCGTTCGGCTAGAGATAAACGATGAGAAAAAAACGCGCAGGGATGGATCGTATCGTCTGAGGGAGATCGTTGGGATAGAACTGCACCTACCCCCACCTCTGACGCATCGACCTCCACCACGAACTGACGTGAAGAATCAGGGGCTATGAATAAGGGAGCCGAAACAAAGCAGCCTCTTAGTTTGGCGAATGCAGCCTCAGCTGCATCGGACCACTTGAACGCCGTTCTGGTGGAGGTCAAGGCTATCAGAGGCGCGGCTAGTTGGCTGAAGTTGCGAATGAACCGCCGGTAAAAATTAGCGAAGCCCAGAAATCTCTGTAGGGCCTTACGGGAATACGGGCTTGGCCAATCCACCACAGCCTTAACCTTGTCAGGATCCATGCGATTTCCCTCAGACGAGACGATGTACCCTAGGAAAGACACAGACTGTGCATGAAAATCGCATTTCTCCGCCTTGACAAAAAGCCCATTCTCTAGCAGCCGCTGAAGCACTCGACGGACGTGTTGAACATGTTCCTGGAGAGACGAGGAGAAAATCAATATGTCGTCCAGGTAGACATATGAACTGATCAACCATATCTCTCAACACATCATTGACGAGTGCCTGGAAGACCGCCGGGGAGTTGGAAAGCCCGAAGGGCATGACCAAGTACTCAAAGTGGCCCCTAGGGGTGTTAAACGCGGTCTTCCATTCATCCCCCTCCCTGATGCGGACCAAATGATAAGCGTTCCTTAAATCCAATTTCGTGAAGACAGACGCTCCTTTGCAACCTCTCGAAGGCTGAAGACATCAACGGCAAAGGATAAGTATTCTTTACCGTGATGTTATTCAACCCCCGGTAATCAATGCAAGGTCACAAGGAACCATCCTTCTTTCCAACAAAAAAGAACCCCGCCCCCGCCGGAGAAGAGGAAGGGCGAATGAACTTAGCTGCTAGAGAATCAGAAATATATTTCTCCATGGCCTCCCTCTCAGGAGCGGACAGAGAGTACAACCTGCCTTTAGGCGGAGACTTACCGGGAACTAAATCTATAGCACAGTCATAGGGACGATGCTGAGGAAGAGAAGCACCCCGGGACTTACTGAACACTTCCTTCAGGTCTAGATACTCTGCGGGCACGTTTGACAGGTCCGCAGTCTTTTCCTGTAACACAGAAGCAGACACAGAAGAAAAAGCAGACCGAAGACAAGACTTATGACACTGAGTGCTCCATTCCAGGACGGTGTGCTGACGCCAGTCCACCTTGGGGTTGTGTTGTGTGAGCCAGGGGTGTCCGAGAACAATAGGGGCCAGGGGTGAATCCATGAGAAGGAATGGAATAGACTCAGTATGATTGCCAGACGTGATGAGGGTAATAGATGTGGTGGTGAGGGTTATGTTGGGTAGATCTTGACCATTGAGAGCGTTGACAGAAATCTGTTTAGTGAGAGGAACGATGGGTAACTGAAAGCGATGTGCAAACTGTGTGTCCATGAAATTACCTTCAGCCCCCGAATCCAATAGAGCGTGGCAGGTGAGCGTGTGTGTGGCCCACCTCAGTCTAACCGGGAGAAGAGTGGATGGTGAGGACTTCTCAGCGGAGATCCCACCCGATAGTAGCCTCAATGTTACTACCGGGCTCGATCTTTTACCAGGCAGGTGTTCAAGAAATGCCCAGCCCCTCCACAGTAAATGCACAGTCCTTGGGACCTCCGCCGCTCTTTCTCCTCCCGGGAAAGCAGAGCTCTCCCTACCTGCATGGGTTCCGGATCGAAAGAGGGACCGACCGTGTCTCTGGTGTTGACTCCTCGAGCCTCTGCACCCCAGGATGCGAAGTCGGAGCGAGGAAGTTTCTCCAGACGGTTGATACGGGCATCCACCCGTAGTGCAAGATCAATCAGTCCATTAAAACTCTGAGGTAAATCCAAAACGTAGATCTCCTTTTGTACGCGGTCGGCCAACCCATGCAGGAAGACGTCCCACTCCGCCTCCTCGTTCCAGTTGCACTCCGCCGCCAGTGTTCTGAACTCGATGGAATAATCCGCCACCGTGTGATCACCCTGCTTGAGTCCCGCCAAACGTCGAGCTGCATCCTTTCCTGTGACCGCACGGTCAAACACTCTCTTCATTTCGGCGGCGAGTGTCTGGAACGAGGAACAGCACTGAACTTGATTCTCCCACACCGCCGTTCCCCACAGAGCTGCCTGCCCGGTGAGCAAGGTCAACACAAATGCCACCTTGGACTCCTCCCTTTCAAAGGTGCGTGGCTGTAGAGAAAAATACAGTGAACACTTGTTCAGAAAGGCAAAAACTCGGCTCATCGGCATAGGTCTGAGGTGTGGGTAAGCGTGGTTCAGTTTGATCTCCTTGCGTGGGTTGTGCAGGGGGAACGGGCAGTGTGGGCGGCGCAGCGGGACCTCGAAGTTCTTGTAGCTGCTGGGAGAGCTCGGACACCTGTGTCACCAATGCCTGCACAGCGCATCCGGTAGAGGAAATGCTCTCCTGCTGCTGATCCATCCGTGCAATGCTGTGGTTGATAAATTCCGTTAATGCTGCTGAGCTTGCTGCATCCATATTGTGTGTTGGTCAGATCGTTCTGTCACGGTCATTTAATTTAGCTTAACGCTATAAGGTCAGAATGACAAACACACAGACAGCAGGAGAGCGACGACACAGGGACTTTGGTGGGCCGCGGTGAGGTGATCGTGGTGAAGTCCGTGGGAGAGTAATCAGAAGTGAAGAATCCAACGATGAAACAGTAATCCAGAGGGAAGACACGTTGACACAACTCCAAAACGAAGCACACACGAGGGGACCGGGAACAGAACAGGGAACTCCAACAACGATCTGACAAACACCTTCCACCCTCTTCCTTCCAGTGATGCAGTCTGTAAGCTATCCTTTAAGCTGCTATTGAAACGTTCGACTTCTCCGTTTGCTCTTGGGTAGTACACAGAGGATGTCCTGTGTGTGATTCCTCTGTTTTGCAAGAACAGCTTGAAGTCATATGAAATTAATTGTACTCCATTGTCAGAAATCAGCTCTTTTGGATTCCCCTCTCTACTAAACACCGTAGACAGGAACTGAATTACGGACTGGGTGGTAGGATGTGAGACAAACGCCATTTCAGGCCACTTACTGTAATAGTCCACGAGATTGACTACAAAGTGACAGTCCACGGATGCTGCATCAAAAAGACCCATGATATCTATGGCCTTTTGACGCCTTTTTCCCAGGCATCAGTAGGATATGGCACAGGTTGGAGTGGTGTTATGTGTGTAACAGCCGATTTGTCATGTAACTGATAAGTGACACAAGATTAGACTGCTGTTTATCTCAGCCTCCTTTTTGTCCTCATGATGCCCTGATGTGTGTTGTGTGCAAGCGCAATAAACTTGGGCTGGAGACATTCTGGGACTAGGAGGCGGCTGGTCCCACGCACCACACAACCATCCTGGAGAAAAAAGTTCATGGCGTACTTGAAAATATGGCCGTAATGCACGAATGGTATCAAGTACTTTTGCACTATTTTGAGGTAGTGGTCTGCACAGCTCGGCTTGAACAGGACAAGAATCGCATGCTGCTTTGAACTCAGAACTGGTTTTTGTAGTGAGCGTAGAAGTGAGTGCTACAATTTCAGCATCATGTTCCAGACTAGGTTCAGTACTAGGCAGTGGTAAGCGAGATAAACAGTCTGCATTCACATTCTCACACGCTGGCTTATACTGAATACCACATGTAAATGCCATCAGCCTAGCTGACTATCTGGCTATGGGCATACCTGCTCTGCCTTGACCCTTAGATGTCAAAAGAGTGGTCAGTGGGCTGTGATCTGTCCGCAGTATGAAGTGTCGTCCCCACAGGTAGGTCCTCTATCTCTCCGTGGCCCAAACACATGCTAGCGCTTCTTTTTCTACCGTGGAGTACTTCCTTTCTGCTGCTGTAAGAGTATGTGAGGCAAATGCCACTGTTTTCTCTGTGTTGTCTGCATGCAGCTGGGTGAGAACCACTGCAATTCCATAGTCTGAGGCGTCTGTGGTCACGATAGTGGGTAGTTCTGGATTGAAAAGTATGAGGGCAGCATTATTCACAATCAGTCTCTTTACAGTCTCAAAGCTCTCCTGAGCCTCAGGTGACCACATAAATGGAACAGAGCCTCGTAAAAGCATGCGCAGTGGCTTCACCACTGTAGCAAAGTTTGGTATGAACTTAGAATACCATGATGTAAGCCCCAACAATGAACAAAGACTGACCACGTCAGCCAGGGGTGGAGCATCTCCCACTGCACAGACATGAGAAGCATCAGGCCGCAATCCCTTCCCAGACAGCGTTTGGCCCAGAAATGACAGTTCTGGCTGTATGAAGTGACACTTTGCTGTGTTCAGTTTCAGTCCTGCCATTTCAATTCGCTGCAGCATGGATTGCAGGTTATCATCATGTTCCTCGAGTGTTGCTCCTGCGACCATGATGTCGTCTAAGTAGCAATGGACTCCAGACTGACCTTTAAGGATTTCAAACATCATCCTCTGGAAGCAGCTTGGAACTGAGGCCAGTCCATATGGAACCCTTTTAAAGCGAAATAACCCATCACGCGTTATAAACGTGGTCATGTTTCGACTGTCCTCATACAACACAACCTGATGGTAAGCCCTTTGGAGGTCTAATGTGGAAAACATTCTGGCTCCACACAGGCTTGCGAACATCTCCATATGCGGAGGGGGGAAGCTGTCCACTACGATGGCTTTATTAGGCTCACGTAAATCTTTTTTTCTGGTGACCACTATTGGGGAGACCCACTCAGATGCATCCACAGGCTCGATTACATCCTGTTGTACAAGCTTCTTTAATTCCTTGGACACCTCATCATGGATTGAGAAAGGTAACCGCCTGAGTTTTTGTTGAACAGGTTGAACCTCAGGCTGCATCTTGACACGATGTACAAATCCTCTTGCACATCCCAGTCTGTTTTCAGAGCTTGCAGCAACTGACGAGACAGGATTCACACAATGGGCTGTACTAATCTGGCCATCACATAATTCGACATAAATGGACACAGTCCAGTAAAGAGGTCTCTGCCCAACACAGCTGATCCTTTTTGTACGATGTACAGGTCTGCAGTAGTGCAATGGTCACCATATGACATGCTGGCTGGCATGCATCCTTTCTCTTCAATTGCATTGCCCCCAAAACTAACTAGACTGAGTTAGTTTCCAGCTGATCCAGTATCTACCATTAGCTGAATGTCCCGTTTTTGTCCTGTGCTTACACTTATTTGTACTGTACACATTATTTTGCCACAGTCACGAGCAGAATGTTCCACATTAAACACAATCACTTCAGGCACTGTAATTTCACTCACCCGTTTGCTTCCACGACATTCCTTAGCATAATGTCCTTTTTTGTTACAGTTCCTGCATACCGCATCCTTAGCAGGGCATCCAGGAAAATTCGCTGCATGCTGCTCGCATCCACAGCGGTAGCAGGTAAGTGAACGGGTGGATTTGGGAGGTCCGCGCATCTCGCTGGCTTTGCTTTTGCTCTGTCGGGGCCTGTTGTAATGTTGAACTGCTTGTACTGAGTTGTCTGATGACGTTATCATTGTTTTGGCCTCTGCTGTTGCATTTTCAATTTGCCACGTGACCATCACAGCTTTCTTAAGGTCGAGTGGTACTTCCAGCAGCAACCGTTCTCTGATGCGTGCTGAATTAGTCTTTTCAACCAGCTGGTCGCATTTCATCTCGTCCTCAATAGCGCCGAAATTCGCAGGTGGCAGCAAGTTCATGCAGGGCAGCGACATATTGGTCTGTGGTCTCGCCTGTGCGTTCGCTCCGTTGTCGGAAACGGTAACTTTCAGCAACCACATTAACTTTAGGGACAAAAAAAGTCCTGAATTGCACTCAAAGCAGAAGCGTACATATCGTCTCCCTGTTGGCTCACATTTAGGGTGTAGAACAGGCTCCGAGGCAGTGTATTAGAAGTGCACGCTTCCTAGCAGTAGATAGTTCCTCAACCAGGGCCAGCAAGAAATTCCATGCTTTGAACGGAATCGGCGGTTCTCCCGGTGTTTGCAGGAACGGGGTGGGTTGGCTCAAACTAAAAGCCATCCTCGTCGCCAATATGTTAAGTGCCTCAAAAATAAAACGTATCAAACTCAGTGACTGGAACTCAGTGTCTTTTATTATCCCTCACATGTCAGGTACCACTACTTCACTCTCTTTTTATTATTTTCGCTCTCTCACCAGAGCTCCCTCTAGTGGCTTACTCTAGAACACCACACACTCGGAAACCTTTATTTAAATAATAATAATAATAATAATAATAATAATAATTTGAAAACAGATATACAACACTTATTAATTTATCTTGCTTGGCTTCATCCTTCTCTTGTTCCTCTTCTTTATCGTCCTTGCCACAGATGAATCTTAAGAAGGAATCCTATATCTCAAGCTGTTATTCACTGTTACACTTAAAATACAGTGCACATAGAAATGACCTCGCCTTTTACTTGTCTTTTACCCTCATGCCATCCGAGATGTACACGACTTTATTTCTACTTATGAACACAGAAAAATAAATACTCTCTGCTAATGAAAACTAATTTAGGTTTCTAAGAAGCATCAAACAGCACATAACAGCAATAACTAGGCTACAGTAATCCATACGACCCCAATTGATGAATCAATGTCTTCTGAAGTTAAACGATAAGTGTTTGTAAGAAATATAACAATATTTTAATTTTTTCAGATTAAGCGCACATGAGAACGTCATGAAAGCTTGAAGCGTCTTTACTCATGCACGCGCTGGTAACAGCTGATCGGGTACAAAAAGATTAGTAAATTATGAGAGCATTTCTTGGTGTAGTACTTTTCCTTTTAATAAATAATTACACAATTTCAAAAGACATTCCCCTTAAGATCCATCAGTGGAAATAACGAAAAAGAAGAAGAGGAACAAGAAGAGGAAGACAAGCAAGAGAAACAAGGATCAAAACGTGTATTTCTGACATGGTTTTTATTATTTGAAATTAAACATTTTTTTTTTTTTGGTAACACTTTACAATACAGGTGCACTAATATGCATTAATTCATGCTTAACTAATGCACAGATAATCATGAGTTAATGTATTACTAATGGTGAACTACCCATTTATTAATGATCACTGCATCAGCAACTAATAAAGATTCTACATGATTAATAGATTAAGTAATCATTAAATTGTTATTAGTTATATGTGTCATAATGTATTAATTCCTTAATAACATATTTTATGAACTAATAATGTAAATGAATGTGTTAATTACCACAACGGGTCAAAGACATGAATTTCAACTTCCAGTTGTCTGCTTTAATTAATCATTAGCTAATGATTTGCAAAGGTATCATTATGTTATGACTTTACTGCGTGTATGCCTACTGTGAAATTACCACATCAAGCGTGAACGCTGGCATCCGAAATCGGGTGCGCGCACACGAACCGTACTCGAGTCCTGACGAGCGTGATTGACGTACTGTAAGCAGAGAGCTGTAAATCTCATTTCTCAGATAGACGCAAGTGTCATTACATGCTGAAGCTTTGGTAACAAAACCAACAGTTCAAAAACAAAAATATGAAAAGTTAGGTGAACAACGCTATTTATTTTGCCACCTTCTCGCTCCCTTTGTTGCCAAGCAACGAACAGCTGCTGCAGCAGGGGGGGAGCAATCAAACTTGGGTTCAGTCAGGCAATCGAACCAAGTGTGAAAGCACCATATATTTGAGTAGCACACATATTCTG
This sequence comes from Gobiocypris rarus, assembly GCA_023029165.1. Classification (NCBI taxonomy): domain Eukaryota; kingdom Metazoa; phylum Chordata; class Actinopteri; order Cypriniformes; family Gobionidae; genus Gobiocypris; species Gobiocypris rarus. Next base: position 22,045,337 of record CM040919.1, on the reverse strand, counting down.
AATGCTTTCAAATGAGCCATTTTAATCTAGATTTATCTAGATTAATTCCAAAATAAATCTAGATTAATCTAGATTAAAAAAAATAATCTATGCCCACCTCTAGTTAATAATGATTTGCCCCAACAAGTAAAGTCATAACATAATGACACATTTGTAAATCATTAGCTAATGATTAATTAAAGCAGACAACTGGAAGTTGAAATGCATGGCTTTGACCCATTGTGGTAATTATCACATTAATTTACATTATTAGTTCATAAAATATGTTATAAAGGAATTAATACATTATGACACATTTAACTAATAACAATTTAATGACAACTTAATCTATTAATCATGTAGTATCTTCATTAGTTGCTGATGCAGTGATCATCAAATTGTGTATGTGTTTTTATTGTACTTACCCTGTAACTACATAAAACTAGAGGGGAACAAGAGACACTTTAATTTACAGCCCGGAGATTCGTACTTACCCTGTAACTACATGAAACAAGAGGGGAACAAGAACCACTTTAATTTACAGCCCGCAAATTCATACTTACCATGAAACTACAAGAGGGGAACAATACAATATTACATAAAAAACACAGATAATTACCCATTAATTAAAAAATACTTACAACATAAATAATTTTATAATTTTCTTGATAGTTACCCCTTTATTGTTCCCTTATACCTACACATACTTACTTTATAGTTACACTATAATTAACGGAAGTTATGCTGTAAATTCGCTTTAATTATGGCCATAATTCGCTTAATGCTACTTAAATTCGCTTTCCGGGCCGTAATCTAAAGCACTACCAAAGAAGGCATTACCAACTTCCCCTTTCTCTCAAACAGCAAGTATTTTATGGTAAAGCCTCTATCTGACATGACCTCATCTCCAGGCATTAAGTAGTCCAATATGCCTGAGTCCATAGTGATAAATTTGTCACTGCATTGCCCTCCATATGCTGCAGAAATTAATATAATTCCACATGGGGCAATAGCTACGAGGTATTTCACAGTGTTATGTGAAAAATAATGACTGTATGTTTCTCCTCTGGAAACAAGGTTTTTGTGTTTCTGTAAAAGGCTCTCACTGCAGTCTATAATACAAGAAAATCCTTCTTGAAGGCTGCAGGCATGGTTGCCTGAATAGTTTCTCCTGGAAGCCATGGAATTAGAGGTCGTAAAACTTCCTCTAGTCTGTCGATCCAATATGAGATTATCTTGCTAGCCATGCTCAGTGATACATGAAACTGTCTGCTTAGATCATCTATTACACGGTTAGTTTTTAATTTCATAGGTGTCATGAGAACATGATCACGAACAGGCATTTTTAAATTAATTACTGGCATGTCATTCCAGTGTTGATGCAAAAATGTCATATATTTCTAGATCTAGACCAGTGTAGAGCAAAGCATCCGTGTTACATTGAAGCAAAAAGTAGGCAATGTCATCAAACTGAGTCATCTCATCCTGCACATCTTTTCTGCTGGCTGCCTTGCAGTAATCATGATCTTGGTCCTCCCACTGTGTATGGACTGAGCATAACTGTTGATGAATGGGAGTTGCAGAACTTGAGTTGCTGATCTGGTCTGAAGCAGTTGAGGACATGCCCGCTGTGCAGTCTGACCAAAACGAAAGTATTGCAAAAGTTACACAGTAGGAAAGTAAACACTAGAAGTACAACATGTCATAATAATTGACCAGTAAATGTACATTGAGTATTAATTATCTAAAACTGAAAAGGTAAATAGCAGCTAAAGTTCTCAAATAAAAAAGTTCTACAAGTAAGATATATATACAGAGGTAGGTAGTGTCACAGAATCCACTGGAGGCAAGGTTTTAGAACCCAAGTGCAGTTTATTTTAAAACTCAAAATCCAAAACATAAAACAAAGACTTGGCATAAACAACTAAGGAAGCAAAAGACTTAACTTGACAATAAACTTGACTTGACTTAACTTGACTTGACACAAAAGACTTGACTCTCACCGACAGTAGGTAACACATTCAATAACAGACAAAGACACACGGCAAACATGAGGGCTTAAATACACAGACTGAGGACAAGACAAGACACACCTGTGAACAATAATCAATCAATAAACCAATGATAACATGACACAACAGAACACAAGACCAGGGAGCACATGTCAAGATCACATGACAAACCAGGAAGTGCATGACAACACATGATAAACTTAAAACATGAAACATGAACCTACACCTAAACACCCTGTGACAGGTAGTAACGAATTACATTTACTTCGTTACATTTACTTGAGTAAATATTTAGGGTAACAAGTACTTTTAGAGTATATTTAAAGTTGGGTACTTTTACTCTTACTCGAGTACATTTCTTGTGTAAAAACTGTAACATTCGGTGGCGTTCCTCTGCTACTGTCAATTCACGAGTTCACACTTACATCAAATTAAAAAGAGTAAAGATTATGCGTATTTGGCGTGCTGTCCGGTGGAGGGCTCCGGGCTCGGAATTTTGCCCGAACCCAGAGTATCCCCCCCCGTGATGGAAATAGGCTAGGACTAGATTGCATGTATTTTATGATTGTGCTGATGTCTTATTGGAGTTTAATTAAGAAAGTGAGGAGAAGGGGTGGTGGGGGGAAGCTAAGAAACTGTCAACGACAGGAAGGTAAATCGGCTGTCTATATACACCTCCTATCGTTGATTTACTGATTAGTTTTAATGTGCTCCTCCCGTGTTCAATTAGATTTAATTACCTGAGGGTGCTCCACTTGTGTTTAGTTAGGTTTAATTATCTGAACGTGCTTCTCCAGAAAATTGTGTATAAAAGATCAATTCACGAGTTCACACTTACATCAAATTAAATAGAGTAAGGATTATGCGTATTTGGCGTGCTGTCCGGGGGAGGGCTCCGGGCTCGGAATTTTGCCCGAACCCAGAGTGTCCCCCAAAATGCAAAAACAGAGGACAGCCACCAGAAAACCCCCCAAATATGCAGATAATTGGTGGGCTGGCGGTTTGATAAGCCTGGTTACTTGACCAGGAGGGCCCGTGTTGCCTCTGATGGGAGCAGCTCACGGCATCGGGCGGACGAGCCCTACTGGCTGATGGCTGGAAGCAGCCTTCGTTAAGGACAACCGGTCGGGAAGGCTCTTGCAACATCCAATGGGAGGCCAATGCTCACTGTATCAGAAGGAAAAAAGAAATCCTTCCGGCCGAAAAATGAGAACAACCGGTCGGGAAGGCTCTTGCAACATCCAATGGGAGGCCAATGCTCACTGTATCAGATTGAAAAACCCTACCGGCCGATAAATGAGAAGCAGCATGGTTTGGAACTACCTGGCCGGGAGGACCCGTGTTGCCTCTGACGGGCGCTCATAGCGCCTGGCGGAATGGGCCCTACTGGCTGATAAGTGTGGAGCAGTCCGAATTTGGGGTAATCGATCGGGAAGGCTTTTACGACATCCAATGGGAGGCCAAGGCTCACTGCATCGGACTGGGAAAAAACCCTACTGGTCGAAAGAAAGGGGAGCACGTGTTTTAATCCGCCCAACCAGAGGGGCCCCCTACTGGCTGGTGAACGGGGGGCGCGTTGTTTGGGACGGCCGATCAGGAAGGCTCAGGCCGCATCTGACGGGAGATCAATACTCGTGGCGTCGGACGGGTGAGCCCTACTGACCGATAGACGGGGCGGCGCAATTAAAAAGTAACGACTGACCGAGGGGGCCCACCCAGCTTCCAGCAGGAGCAGTTTCTGGTGTCAGGTGAGTGGGTCCTATCGGCCGACGGCACGGTGAAGAAGAAGTGGAACACCCGGCCAGGAAGCTCTCGCCGACATCTGATGGGAGATCAATACTCGCTGTATCAGATGGGTAAGCTTCGCTGGCGGACGGGTGGAAGGTAAAGCATGAATGTTTGCCCAGGAGAGCTCTTGCAGCATCCGAAAGGAGATCAATACTCGCGGTATCGGGTAAGCCTCACTGGACGGAGAAAAGAGAAGGGATAGGCATAGACCTGGGGCGCTCTTTGTGTCCGAAAGGAGATCAAGACTCGCGGTATCGGACGAGCAAGCCACACTGGGTGGAAAAAGAAAAAGATTGATAGCAACCTGGAGGGCCCTCGCGGCATCCGATGGGAGAACAATTCTCAAGGCATCGGAAAGGGAACCCTCGCTGGTCAGAGGAAGAAAGAGATGGATGCTGGGCTAGAGGGCTTTCACGGCATCCGACCGGAAATCAGCTCAAGGTGTCGGATGAGTGAGCCTCGCCAGACGAAAAAAGAGGAAAAGAATAGCCGCTGTCCAGGAGAGCTCTTGCAGCATCCGACAGGAGATCAAGACTCGCTGTATTGAATGGGTGAGCCTCGCTAGATAGAAAGAAGAGAAAAATAGGACAGGGTTTTTTAATAAGGGTTATTAATTAATAAGGGTTTGGTGAGCTTTCCTGATGTGGTATCGGTCGGTCCTGATGTAGCTTTGAAAAGCGTGAGAAGACCATCTTCCGAGAGCTTGGATCTGCTGCTGGGAGAGTCCTTTTTGCGCTGCTGTTGTTGCTGCCCCTATGCGGAAGGAGTGGCTTGAAAAGTTTTGCGCTGAGGTGCCTGATTGCTGGAGAACAGATTTGAGCTGTTTTTGGAACCAGAAGCGTGTGATGGGTTTGTTAGAAGCGTCTATGAAAAGGGGTTCAGAAAGAGATTTCGCCTGAAATCTCCTCATTTGGAGGTATGCACGAACAGTTTGGAATGGTTGGATTGGGGAGGAGATGTTGAAAATGTAGATCAAATGGCCTTTTTTAGCTTGGTCTGTCTTGCTTTGTTTGATTAAGTATGATATGGTGTCATCATCGAGCACTGATAGGTCTGAGATAGTGGGGTGGACTTTATGGTCGAATTTGGAGGTGATTGCGATTTCTGAGCATCTAAGGAAGCCAAAAAAGGCTAAGATAAACATGGTATCGAGTGTACGGGCGGTATGAAGGGGCTGGTAGCCTGTGCGAAGGGTATGAATGCATTTTGTGAGTAGCTCTAGTGTTATGGGTTGTCTGCTGTCCGGGCGGGTAGGCTGTGATCGCTGAATTCCTTTGATCAAGAGGGAGGTTTGTGAGTTATTTATCTCCGGAGATGGAGTGCCATAGATTAATTTGTGGAAGAATTGGATACCGCTCAGATATCCTTTGATGGATCCAACTTGGAAGCTCTTGATGTTGTTGAGATAGGAGATAAAAGACGTAATTGAGAGGAGAGAAAAATCAGGGAACTGTAGGCTATACAAGAAATGGAAAGATTTAAAACATCTCCAAGCTGTCATGTAGGATTGGATCGTTCTGGGAGAAACTGCTTGGAGGATGCTGTTGAGCGATGCGTCAAAGAGTGGTTTTAGCGGGTGGTTTATGGAAATATCAGTTCTGAATAATGAGGTACTGGAGTTGGGAAATGGTCCGCCTCTGGAGCCAATGTCCTGAATTTCTGAAACAGAAAACGTGACAGAGAGTCAGCAATTAGGTTTTCGGACCCTGGGACATGTTTTGCAGTAATAATAAATTGATCGCAAGCTGCGATCCAGATTAGACGTCTTAGAAGGGGCATTAGAGCAGGTGAATGAGAGCGGCCTTTATTAATGCACTGGACTGTTGTCTCGTTGTCACAATGCACTAATATGCTACTAGCCGTCCATTCTTTCCCCCACAGGAAAGCCGCGACTATGAGAGGGTAAAGCTCGGCGCTGAGGACTGTAGCATGTCCTGAAGCTGCAGTGGCCATGGACGCAAACCAGCGTCCTTGATAAAATCCCCAAAGCCGATTGAAGGCTGCGTCTGTGAAAAGTTGGATGTCAACAGGGAAGAAAGCGAGATTGTTATAGAAAAAAGACAAGCCGTTCCACTGGTTTAGGAATGTTATTCGTAGCCTAAGTTCGTCGTGGCACGCCGTGGTTATTAGAATTAGGTCCTCCAGCGCGTGAACCGAAGATGCAAGTGAGAGAAGATGCGAGATGAAAGGGCGGCCTTGCGGAATGATGCGCATTGCAAAGTTTAGGTGACCAAGCAGTGATAGGAGTTCGCGTTTGGAATGGTGGGTGTTTTCTAAAAAGGTTGATGCGACGAGAATTATCCTATCAATTTTTTCCTTAGTGGTAGTGAAGCTTGGAATTTTACGGAATCCAAATTAATACCAAGGAACTCGATGGATGTGGCAGGACCCATAGTTTTTTACTGGGCAATGGGGATTCCGAGTTCGGAAAAAACTTTTTTGACGGTGAGAATGTGTGCGTCTGGTGGCGAGATAATGAGAAAATCGTCTAGCAGGTGGATGAGGTGAGGGATGGCATAATTGTTCGACAGGATCCAACAAACCGCTTCTGATAGCATGTCGAAAATCTTGGGGCTGCTTTTGCATCCGAACGTTAGGCGTACGGCAAAATAGAATTACTCGTGCCAACGGACCCCAAATAAGTGCCATGAATCTGGATGGATTGGCATCACTTTAAAAGCAGAAGTGATGTCGATTTTTGCGAGCCAAGCACCCCGTCCTGCGGTTTTAATCATTTCGATTGCATGCTCTATATCATGGTATTTGAGATAAAATTTGTTGAGATGGATCAAGCTGTTTATGCTAGGAAACGGGGAATTGTGCGGTGCTGAGAGATCAATAATGAGGCGTTTTTTACCAGAAAATTCTCGTGGCCACGCCAGTGGGGCTAATGCGAAAAATTTCAAAGGGAGGGTCGTCAAAAGAGGGCCGATCATGAATCCTGACTCGACTTCTTTTTTAATCAGGTTATCTACGACTTCGGCTTCAGCGAGAGCAGATTGGAGATTGTTACAAATTGTGTACTGGGAAAGCGGGCTTTCGATGCCAGGTATAAAGCCGTGTTCGAGCCCGGTTAGCAAATAATTTGTGAAATCAGCGTTCGGGTGGTGTTCTAGTTCGACGGAAAGACGAGAAATATTCACAGGAGTCGATAAGTAATTTTTTGGGTTTTTATTGATAGATTTTTTCACTGGGCATACATAGCAAGCGTGTGCTCCACCACAGAAATTGCAGATGTGCAGGAATCTGCAACGTTGTCTGTTGCATTTCCCCATGTTAAAACTGTTGCACGGCTGGTTGTCTGCAAAACGAGGGGGATTTCGTCTGAAATCTTGGGTCGCTGAGGTGGTTGCAGGTCGTGGCACATAACTGGTTGATTTAACTTGTGTTGTATCTGGGCCGGGGGTGTAGGGATTAATCTGGGGGCATGACGTTGTGGAATGTGCCACTGACCTGCAAACTGCGCATGAGATGTTCCTGCAGCCTAGGAACACCCTGCTGTGGAGATCCGAATCGAGAGCGCCCCAGTAAGCGCACTGATTCCACTGGGCAAGCCGTACGGCACACTTTGCTGAAAAGAGTTTGTGATAAGTGTAAAAATGACTTCCCCCAAAGGACAACGCGAGCTCCGCTATGATAGCGAGATAATAATTCAGGTCGCGGCGCCTGTGGGGGAAAACGGAACAAATGATGTCCGTGAAACGGGAAAAAGCGATCGAAAATTCGGGAAAAGAAAGTAAGCGGGAAGAATGTGGGTTGGGGTTTTAGAATGACTGAAAAATCCCCGCAGTCTAACTGACGGTTTATGTCTGATACAGGGAACATAGAGAGGAGAGATGACAAGTCAACATCTGCACCTGCTAGGATCTGAGCCCGGATGTTTTGAGCCACTGGAGGCGGCTCCGAGGCGACGGCATTAGCAGGGACGGGCATTGGTGTTGCTGTGAGGAGAGAAAATGAAGATTTAGTCTGCAAAAAGGGGTTGGAAGACAGAGGAGGCTGGGCTGCTTCTGGAGCTTGGAGGGAAAAGTTGTTGGGAGCATGAGGAAAAGTAGGATACATTTGAGGAATATGTGCTTGTGCTGTCGGTAGGGGCGGCATTGAGTTTGCTGGAGCTGCAGGCCACTGGAAAGAAGAAGAAAAGTTAGCGAAAGGTGGCTTGGACTGATGGTAACCTTGCGCTTGGGTTGCTAGCAAGCTCGTGCTAGCCTCTGCGAAGGGAGCTGGAGGCCACTGCAAATGAAAAGGGTTAGTAACTGTGGGAGGAACGGAAGGAGAGGCTGGAGGCAGGTTGGTGGGCCCAGCTGCAAGCGCCGCTGCGGCGTGAGAAGCTTGCGGTGCGAGGTTGGCCCTCGGTTGAAAGCAGGTGGGGCCTTGGCGCGGTGAAATCAGGGGCGCGTCCCAGGCTTGCTGAAGGCCTGTTGTTGCCCGTTGCTCGAATCGAGCTGGATCTTGTGCGGAGAGGAGAAGGTGTCGATCGAGGCGACTCCTGAGCCTTGCGTGCTCTAGTCTGCCTGTTGTCTGTTTTGGGGGTGGATTTTGGAAAGCGGTTGTCTGGCTGCAAGCTGACATAAAGTTTGTACAGTTCTGCTTTGGTTAATTTCCGCGAGAACTGTACTTCGGAGTTTGCCAGCGCTTGCCTCAGACCTACCACCGTCCACTTCCCGATGGCTGGTATCGTCGGGACGGCCGAGCTGTAAGAGGACGCCTCGGGTGCGATGTCCAGCAGCGGAGGAGTTGGCTTAGGTCTGGCAGATTGCGGCAGAGGGTCCCGATGAGTGCTGATTTCATCGTCAGAGGAGGAGGATGATTGGCTTTGCGACATGGTAGCAGACGGTCAGACCAGAAGCTAAGAAACTGTCAACGACAGGAAGGTAAATCGGCTGTCTATATACACCTCCTATCGTTGATTGACTGATTAGTTTTAATGTGCTCCTCCCGTGTTCAATTAGATTTAATTATCTGAGGGTGCTCCACTTGTGTTTAGTTAGGTTTAATTATCTGAACGTGCTTCTCCCGAAATTTGTTTATAGAACATCAAATAATGACTTGTTTGTAAGTCTCGCAAAATGTGGGAGAGGCTGCTTCGCGAGAGGTGGCTACGCATCATCCGCTTATAATTAGCGCGCGTTTAGTCAGAAGATGATGGTCGAAGCAGAGGAAGATGTGTGTGAGCTACGGGAGGCAGATCACCCGTGGCCCCAAGTTCAGTCTTCACAAAATAGTATTATAATGCGATGCATGCTGTGTGCACCGAAACAAACTGACATCTCAGCAAGTCAGCATAAAAGAATTCCAGCTCTAACCTGAAAAAACATGTAGCGGTAAGTGTCACAATGATGCCTATATTTGAACACTATTAATGGTAATTTGGTAACTATGGGTGCTTTTCCCTTATTGTAATACTATTTCACACACAGTCCAAGTGTTTTCCTCATGTGCGCTCTTGTGCAAGCGATGACAGATCGTTTCCTCCAAACAACATACCTCCACGAACAAATGTTCACATCTGGACATTTACATGTCCTTTTTTTCCACAAAACAAAGCAAATTGAATAGCCTAATGTGACGTCTTGCATTTATACACAAATCCGGACAGACACCTGTCTGAAGTGTAGAAAATGCATACAAATAAAAAAGGGATTGCATTTTATTCCTACCTAAAGAATGCATAAATCCTCATAAAGATATAAGAACAAAGTATTATTTTAAAAGAGCTCTGGTTAGCCCTGCACTCCATTAATTTACACTATTTAACCATTAATCACACACACACACACACACACACACACACACATACATACATATATATACATATATATACTGTGTATATATATGTATGTGTATATATATATATATATATATATATATATATATATATATACATATATATATATACATATATATACTGTGTATATATATGTATGTGTATATATATATATATATATATATATATATATATATATATATATATATATATATTGTTCAAAATAATAGCAGTACAATGTGACTAACCAGAATAATCAAGGTTTTTAGTATATTTTTATTGCTACGTGGCAAACAAGTTACCAGTAGGTTCAGTAGATTCTCAGAAAACAAACGAGACCCAGCATTCATGATATGCACGCTCTTAAGGCTGTGCAATTGGGGTATTAGTTGAAAGGGTGTGTTCAAAAAATAGCAGTGTCTACCTTTGACTGTACAAACTCAAAACTATTTTGTACAAAAAAAAACTTCTGTGTTTTAGCAATCCTGTGAATCACTAAACTAATATTTAGTTGTATGACCACAGTTTTTAACAAGACAGCAAAGTGGTACCAGATCCATCAACCGAGCAGCATTAAAAGGTAATTCTAGTATCCCTTTTCAAGTAAAAGGGCAAAATTATTCTCTACCAGACCAATTGAAATGTATTCCAACATTATCCACCTTATAAATAAATAAATATATATATTTTTTTGCTAATTCAGGAACAATATTGCTAATAAAGGCGAATCTGAAGCAAATTGATGTTTGTGTAAGAAACAAAACCATATTTAAAACTTTATAAAGTACAGTTTCATCTGATCGCCTTCCATATTCAATGTATGGAAATAGTGTTGAAAGTGCCTCAACAGAGTTGCTATTATACTGCTATTATAAAGCTTGGATTAGCCAGGACTTTTTAAATATCTCTGATTTTATTAATTTTATTTAACTCTGATTTTATTTATCTAAAAGAAGAATGTAATATACACCTACACTCTAAAAAACGTTGGGTTATTTTTTTTACCCAATAGCTGGGTTAAAAATATTGGGTCATTCTGTTGGGTTATTCCAAACTTTTATTGGGTTGTTTCTCCCTCCTCACTTTTTCTGTTCTTTCCAATCATTTTTGGGAAATTATTCATGTTTTCAGATATTTAACCGACGAGCTCGGCTTCAGGAACCACCGGAAGCCTCGTCCGTCCGGTGAACAGTTATTGTGGATGAAGGTATGCAGCGTTATGTAACGTTATAGCTCAAATGTCTACAAATCTCAACTATAGTGTAACATTAAATATCCTACGACAAAAAAATATTACATATTTTGTCTAGAAAACTCTAAAGATAAAAAGTTGAAGATATGACTTAAGACAGTAGGCTATACAATATGTGGGTTTTGATCGCCATTAACTGTTACTTTACATGTCCGCTCTGATGACGCTCTCGAGGCTGTCTCTGTTAATTCACTGCAAGATTTTCAGCCCTTGCATGCTGTGAAATCATATAATGTAGAGGATAACTTGTACCCTTGCACTACAGACGTTTTTAAGGCAGTTTTACTCGAGACAACAGATTGTCAAGATTATCAACAATTGCCGCAGTAGCATCCTCTACCCCCCTACCACCACCTATACATCTTGCGAACAGATTTGAAGTATTATTGAATATGGGTGAGGAATGCCCAAATGTGCTGAATGTAGGTGAAAAATCTCCAAATGTGATCGGACACAGATCAAATCAGCCTGCAGCTAACACTAATGCTAACAGGCGCTCAAGGTCGAGCAGACAGCGGCACTCACGTCTCGCGGCAAATAGGAGGTTACAGAAGGTCATTTCTGTGATTTTTTTTTTATTGATTAGCCTGCATCAATGTATTAAATGTAAACAATGTCTATGGTAATGCATCCCAAATTAGCTTTCCATATAATGGATTGGAGTGAATTCTCAGGTCGTACTGTAACTAGTTTATCACCATGGTCCAGTTTATTTCAGCATTGCTTGTTTACTATTCAAACCAGTGTTTTTTGTTGACAATTTTTTTTCTTTTACCTACAACAGTATGATAATTATAAGATCTCAAAATAGCACAGTTGAGTACACTTAGATGCCCCCCTAAGGGTGAAATCCTAGAACCGCCCCTGATTTGGCACCTAAGCCAAAAGTGGCCATTTTGGGGGATACTCTAAGTATAGGAATTATATTATATATAATAGTATTATTAATAGTATTATATTTATCACATGCCGTTTCATTATGCATGATCGTAGCAAAAAAAAAGCAATTTTACATTAGTGGAAATTAAGTCTGTGCCAATATTTGAAATTTGACTCAGAGACTTAAGTAATGTGTTACCCCTCGAAGAGCTGAGATATAGATTAGCAAATAGTCCCAAGAAATTTGTAAAAAGATATGGAACCCAATAAAATCCTTTTCTTAATCCTTACTTAATCCATAACTTCTTATAAGGGCTTAGTGGTCAAGGAAAGGTATGCGCTCTGTGTGCTTTGACTTGTCTAGATATTGCCTGTTATCTTAACAAGGAACTGCAGTGTATCCGACAATCAGGGTAATAAAGATGGTTTCCACTTTTAGTTTTAGCTCTTGTTAAGGTTAAAGTCACAGGGAACAAGTATTTCCTTTAAGATAGTTATCATTTACAATTTTTCTTTCCATTCATACAAACCCCATTCCAAAAAGTTGGGACACTGTACAAATTGTGAATAAAAACAGAATGCAATGATGTGGAAAGTTTCAAATTTCAATATTTTATTCAGAATACAACATAGATGACATATCAAATGTTTAAACTGAGAAAATGTATAATTTTAAGATGACATATCAAATGTTTAAACTGAGAAAATGTATCATTTTAAGGGGAAAATAAGTTGATTTTAAATTTCATGGCATCAACACATCTCAAAAAGGTTGGGAAAAGGTCATGTTTACCACTGTGTAGCATTCCCTCTTCTTTTTATAAGAGTCTGCAAACATCTGGGGACTGAAGAGACAAGTTGCTCAAGTTTAGGACTAGTGTTGTCCCATTCATACCGAGTGTTGTCCCATTCTTGTCTAATACAGGCTTCTAGTTTCTTAACTGTCTTAGGTCTTCTTTTGTCGCATCTTCCTCTTTATGATGCACCAAGTGTTTGGGTGAAAGATCTGGACTGCAGGCTGGCTATTTCAGTACCCGGATCCTTCTTCTGTGCAGCCATGATGTTGTAATTGATGCAGTATGTGGTCTGGCATTGTCATGTTGGAAAATGCAAGGTCTTCCCTGAAAGAGACAAAGTCTGGATGGGAGCATATGTTGTTCTAGAACTTAGATATACCATTCAGCATTAAAGGTGCTTTTCCAGATGTGTGAGCTGCCCATGCCACACGCACTCATGTAAACCCATACCATCAGAGATGCAGGGTTCTGAACTGAGCACTAATAACAACTTGGGTTGTCCTTGTCCTCTTTAGTCCGGATGACATGGTGTCCCATTTGTCCAAAAAGAACTTCAAGTTTTGATTAGTCTGACCACAGAACAGTTTTCACTTTGCCACAGTCCATTTTAAATGAGCCTTGACCCAGAGAAAACGCCTGCGTTTCTGGATCATGTTTAGATATGGCTTCTTTTTTGACCTATAGAGTTTTAGATGGCAACGGCGATGTGTAAATTATCCATTTACAACACAAACTGGAGGCACAACAGTTAGCTAAATTTCTGCAGTTTGATACAGCTGCCTACAGAACTTAAAGATCTCACTCTTTTCATTTTATTTCTTGCTGCATTAAAGATTATATTAGAATTATGTAATTGTGGTCGGCCCTCGTGAGGGTATCGCACATCTCAAGCAGAGATACAAACTGATTGTCCTATTTCCCCTCACCGTGCCAATCGGTCAATCAGTTCGTAGCTCTGCTTCAGATGCCATACGAATAGTGACCAGAATTACTGACATGCCAGAAATGTATGTAGCTCAGTGGCGCAAAAAGTGGGTATGCGCTATATGCGGCGCATAGGGGCGCAGCACCTTGGGGCGTAAGCGATGGTATAATTTTTTTAATTCTCTAAATGTAGATGCTGTTGTGCATTTCTAAATAATCTCTGTATTTCCTCAATGTTATATAACATTTTAGAGGACTAACAGGCTAGAGTAGGCGCCCTCATAAGATTCCATAAAATAATTTGGGATAATAATGGAATATCGCAAGAGCGCGCTGAGCGAGCAGGAGTATAGTTGTCATAGTACTATACGCAAAGTTGTTGAAAGATGGATAAAGCAAAAAGCTGTCGGGGCTAAAAATAGAAAAGAAAGAGGGAAAAGGAGATGGCATGTCAAGGGATGCGACAGCAGCTTAACAAGTGGATAGTGAAAGGCAACAGGTAGGATTTAAAGTGTGGCGTCTGTGCTTGGAGGCTTGCACATATTCATGTTAACAGACCAGCTAGCGTTTGCTAACACTAGGAATGTAGCAGCCAAATGGGGGATTAAATTAAGGCTAGTTTATATGCAAAACGAGGTTGCTGAGCTGAAAACTGGAAAATATAAGGTAGCAGGCCATGTACAATAAATTACATAAATTTGGAAAACAACTAATGCAAAATAATAACTGGTAAATATAAGGAAGCATGCACAATAAATGACTAGAAGCTGGAAAACATAACTTATGCAATATGTCTGGTTTACCATTGAATCATTAATAGATTTTGTTTTACCATTAGCTGCTGTTCATGTTAGCTGTGCTGTCAGACATGTAGGCTATAGTTACATCTACATCTGTTGGGTGACATGGAAGCTGTAATTACAGGGTCACATCTCTTTCTCTCTTTTTAAATGTCTGTTCTATATATATATATATATATATTTTTTTTTTTTTAATATAAAATGTGAATGTAATTTCAACAGCAGCACAACCTTACTGCATAATAGTTGTCTTATCTGATAACACACTAGGCTGATCTAAGAATTGAATTTAGGGGTTGGGGCGCCAAAATTGTTGCTGCATACCCCTCTGGCACTGGGTAGTTGCGCCCTGATGTAGCTGTCCGATCGCCTCTCGTTTCTACACTGGACGAATATGGGATGATTTTAGTATCAAAATGATTAATCTGTGCGTGCAACGAGTAAGATGTGCATTTGTGGATCCGGTGCGTGCATGCATTTATTGACTCGTTTGTGAGTTGATCCTATATTGTCTCAAAATCCAAATGAATCAAATAGAATTGACTCACAATGAATACATGCGTGGCACCGTTTCCACAAAAGCACATCTTTCTTGTTGCACTCACATATTAATCATTTTGATACTAAAATCATCCCATAGAACACCTCACAAAAACTACGTACAACAAAGTAAAAAAATCGGCCCAACCCAAAAAAGGGTTGCATGCAGTCAGAATTCAGTTCGAAATTGGACGAAAATCACAGTGTATGCCAATCTTAAGAAATAAAGATGAATAAAAATATGATAGGGATTGGTGAAAAACAAACTGAAACTCAGGAGAAGCACACAAGTTGTAAGAGATAAAGATATAAAAACATGAAATGAAAATTGAGATGGATTTTATTAATATTTTTGTACTTACCTCTAAAAAACACTGTCGCTGTCCTGTCTCTTGTCTTTTTCACGCTTGAAGGCTGTTAAACTGCGCTTTGATCTGATTGGTGGTTGGCAACCAGATTGAAGGTGCATTACCGCCACCTACTGGATTGGATTGAGGCGCATTCGATAGGCAGGGGGAAAATAGTCTAAATTATTTATTAACCCTGTATTCTTTAGATAAATAATTAAATGTATGTAAATTTGACATGATTTAATTAATAATAATAATTGCCTAATTTTATGATTTATTTATATAACTGGCTGACCACAAGAATTAAAGCTACAGTAAGTGACTTTTGTAAAAATGTACTTTTTACATATTTGTTAAACCTGTCATTATGTCCTGTCAGTAGAATATGAGACAGATTATCTGTGGGGGAAAAAAAATCAAGCTCCTCTGGCTCCTCCCAGTGGTCCTATTGCCATTTGCAGAAATACACCGCTCCCGGTAAGAAACGACCAATCAGAGCCAGGAGGAGTGTCTTAGCAGTGTCAATCAAGCTTGTGTGCGCGCTGATAACACCCTCTCAAGCACAGCGCGTACAGGCATTCAAATTCAAGATTGCTGGTGTGCCGCAGTTTTGCTTATGGCGGACTCCAGGCAGGTTTTTGAGCCCGTAAATTACAATTTCAAACCACGACTCACGACTTTGTAGCGTTCCAGGCAAAGTCACGCCAAACTCCCTGAGTGTCAGGAATTGTGGCAGCTAGATGTTAATAAAACTTGTTGGACCGTAAAGGGTTTATGCTAATTTACAATCATTTCGATCGCCAAAAGTGCTTACTCCTTGCATATTTGAGGGAAAAGGAGGAGAAAAAACGGTGCATAAGCAAGCGAAGCTGTTAAAATTTGCGGATAAATAACGTTAGATCAAGACCTTATTTTAAAGAACTATTTGGTTTTTAATGTATGACTTCCATAAACACCGCAACCGTAGGGGCTGCCATTGTTGTTTTTCTGGCTATGTGACATCAGAAATCGTAACTGGGAGTACAATCGATCTAGTACGAGTTCACAGGTGGGTAGTAAGGGGTTTGACAGCTGTTCCAGTGCACTTTAACGGGTTGAAGGTTGGAAAAACACGGGTTACGGGTTGCCTGGAACGTGGCATAACAATCCAAACTGCGCACACCACGGCTTCTTCTTCTCCCCGCCCGTTGACTCCTCGAAGTCGCTGTGGCTGTGAATTCCTCGTCAGAGCCCATTGATTCTCGCCGCATAACATACAGATAAAATGTAACGCACTGTGCAAAGCAACTATTAAAAACCTACTAATTCACTGGCTTGTCATGTTGCTGAAATAATGTACTAGCAAACCATTTTTAGCATTACATACCGATATTATCTTACTAGCTATTTATTACTTAAGAAATAGTGCAACGTCATATAGTTACATTACATGTATTGCAAAATACGTAATGTTTTGAGGACCAAATTTGTAGTCAAAGTATGGCAGGCCATAGACAATGTAAATCATATTGTTGATGTTTAGTCTGTACCACTGGTCCACTGGTACCAGTGAATGTGCCATAACTGTTTATCTGCCGTAATCGGTGGCCCTGCTTGCTTTCTAGCCTGCGCGTTCACGGAAGGCTTAGTTGTGATGGGGGAGGAGCCGTGGGGAGGGCTGTAGTGCAGAGAGCAAGGGGGAGTGACCTGTGAGTTGTGCTTGTTCAAATTTTCAGGCTAAGTCAACGTTTTCTAAATGAACCATACCGCCAATCCAAACTATATGCTAAATAGTGAATCAATCATCTTAAATCAGGATTTGGAATTCTAATTCCCCTTGAATCAGACTAAATTCCTGAATTATTTTGTATGTTAAATTCAGGAATTTAGTCTGATTCAAGGGGAATTAGAATACCAAATCCTGACTGACGAGAGGAGGAGCTGGGGATGGAGGAGGGTAAATGAGCTCCGGAGAACGCAATAGCTGCTGATAGTACTGAAGGAGCTATATATATGTGTGGTGACAGACGTATTCCTATAGGTAGACGTGATCAGCTGAAGCGAGTTAGACTAACGTGACCTTCCAGAACTGACGCTATACGCTTAATTTCTGTCAGGACCACTATCGTCAAAGATGATTGATTCACTATTTAGCATATAGTTTGGATTGGCGGTATGGTTCTGTTCTGGGCAAGAACTCCCTGCGTATCCATGCAGCCTAGCACGGATAAGAGTAGGGAGAGCAGCAATAACCCCCCAAAACAAAACCAATGCCGACATCCCCCAAAACATGAATGATGCAAAAATCTGAAAGCCCCTTATTAAATTTGAAATATTTAAATCCAAATTTAAATTGATTGAATAATATCCATTGGGGGAAGCATGCACTGGGGTACACTCCTAGCGGCAGTAAAATATGCAAAAACATGTTCCTGTACCAAATAGAATAATATAATGTCCTGTAACCAAATAGAATAAAAAAATGTAATAATATCTATTGGGGGAAGCATACACCCCTGGCGTCAACAAAATGTGCAAAAGCATGTTTCTGTAACCAAATTTAAATTCGGTGGAAGCATACCTCCCAACCAAACAAAGACATATTTGCAACATATTGGAACCCTGCAGGAACATTCCAAGTAGCTGAAATGTGCAGCTAGCAATGAAATACAGTGCTTCTTATTCAGGATCATGATCTGCTCCTGTCAGGGTGATTCCAACAACTGAAGGAGAAGGAGATGACCACGTGACTCCACACTGCCTCATGGGATCACCAGCCACAATGTTGTTAGTGTTGAATAAGAGACCTCAGCAGTGAAATGTACCTGCTTTGTGTATTTAAGCACAGCATGTTATTGAAACTCTATGTAAGCTAAAGCCACAAGCATGTTGTGAAAATTACATAGCATGTGCAATATGATTGTGTTCCCAATAGCGACTATAGCTTAAGACCAATAGCAACCAGATAACCTTTAGAATGAACATGTTTAAAATGGCAACTGTACTTAAAGAACAAGCGTGTTTCCAATTGCAACTGCAACACCTTGCTCCAAGAGTAAACACTAAACAACACACTGCACCTGCTTCAATAGCAAACTATAAACATTAACAAACCTGCTTCAATAGCGGCTTTAAGAACGAGTGTTTATTTCACACATCAGAAAAAGAAAAATAGAGTTAGATTGATAACGGCAGTGAAAAGGTATATATATATATGTATATATGTATATATACGAATTAATACGAAATATTAACTATAGATGTACATACATTTTTGTAAAAGTGAAAATACAGAATTTATAAACTTATGATATTGATGACCAATAAACTTGTCCTCACAGTCTGTGAAAAGGGGCCTGCAGCTTTAAGAACAGCATGTTCCCTATAGCACTAACGATTGCTTTGAAGAACACACGTTTCTGATATCAACTACTTTAGAAACAAACATACAGATAACAGAATCAGAATAAACACTGAGCTGACTCACTGAACAATAACTGATTACTATGTCTTTAAGAACTGCACCACAGCAGAAATGATTCTGTTTGCAACATCATTCGTTTTCCCTGTTGATCACCATAAGCTGCTTAAATACGTGCAGTAAAGCGAGAGAAAGAAAAAAAAACTGACCAAAGCACCCTGACTTAGGTTAAAGTCATTGCATTTTGCAGGACAAGCAAGTTGCCAATGGCAACAGATTTACGCACATTTGCCAATAAGATTGCATAACCTAGCTGCATGAGCATTTGCTGAAAATGACTAGAAACCTAAACAACACGAACACTGATGGCCTTAGCAACGAGCCTGTTGCCAATAGCCTACCCTGATTGCTTTTAGCAGAGCATTTTTAAAAGAGAAATTTAGCTTAGCTTTGTGAAGACATTCAGGGATGATTGCGTGGGTGTTACATGGATGTTTGATATCCTTCATGCAGGTGAGTGCAGAACTGCTCTTAGTTCAGTTAGCTAACGTTATATTAGTTACTTCAGCTACTCCATATCAACAATGCAATAATGAAAGAAGCAATGCCAACTCAGTCACTTCTAGATCAGCAGTTTACAATCAAGCTGCAAATCGCGTGTTCAAGTTCACAAACTTGAATGAATCTGAGGAGAAAATCCATGTGAGAAACAAACTCCCAGTGAGATGATGCGATGTCAGACTCGAATTCGCCATTTAAATGAGCTCCGGAGAACGCACTAGCTGCTGATAGTACTGAAGGAGCTATATATATATATGTGTGGTGATAGACGTATTCCTATAGGTAGATGTGATCAGCTGACAGACAGCTGAAGCGAGTTAGACTAACGTAGCCTGCCAGAACTGACGCTAAACACTTAACATTTGGCATAACATTTCAAAATGTCTCACTTTCAACATATGATATGTTATCTATTGTCGTGCTGCTGCTTTTGGATTAATGCAGGAAACGCGGGTGGAATGAGCCAAGACAAGGAGATTCTTTCATAAGCTTTACTGAACTTCTTTCTTCACAGATGTAAGTTACAGTTCACAGCACACTCACCAACAGTGTTACATTCGTGAACACAGACTTGCTTAGTTGATGCAGCTGATAGGCGCTCTTGCTCCGGCACTGAAAGCAGTATTCCGACGTGCGATGAGCATGCGAGCTACCTTTCTAAACAACTAACTAGTAAGCGTAACTTCACGCTCTATACTGAGCGGTGCGTAACTGAGCAACCAATAAGCAACAAGAACAGTAGAGATAACGAAAGGTCTTATAGGGCTAGGCCACTACACTATATTCTATTGCGAATAAAATATAAGTTTATGAGATTTGTAAATTATTGCATTCCTTTTTTATTCACAATTTGTGCAGTGTCCCAACTTTTTTGGAATGGGTTTTGTATATTTCTTAACATATTCATTTATCCTCAATTCCTGATTAAGTCAAACTGATCAAATCTCAAATAAAACATATTAAGAGCATTGGCAAGTTCACTTTTTGACCTGAAACCATCCATGGCAATATCAGTTCTACACACATTTTGCTGTATACCTGCTATAGTTCCCTTTCAGTCGGTCACGTTCGACGTACGTCGGAACTGACTGACGAATTGGAATCTGTTTTCAGAGACCGACCTACTTTGAGTGATTAAAAACGAGCCAATGGACATTGGCATGCGGTTCACGCATTCCACGCACAGCCCCGCTGCGCGGGTATAAGTACAGAAGTGGAATACCGCATCTTTGCTTATAACTTCGGAGCCGTATCGTTTGCTGTGTCAAGCGAAGATGTTTCTACGAAGATTGTTTGGACGAGTCTCGCGGAGGATGGCTCTCTTACCTGGGTGCTGGTGTGACGGCGCGAGTCAGTGAGTGGCCGCTGCAACATACACTTATTCCTGTGTTGGTTGTCTGGGCTTTTCCGTTCTTGAGTCCTCAAACGCAGGCTTGCCATCGGACTGCTGTGAGCCCCGGTCATCTCCCTGAGTGCTTCAGCACTTCTAAAAGAGCGTTTCCTTCTAAAAGAGCAACACGGTTTGACCCTGCATCTTTTTCAAGATGTCATTCAAACCATGTGTTTCTGGATGGGGTTGTTTCCTGTCCTTATTTGACGGCCACGATCTCTCTCACATATAGACAGGTGAGATTGCTTTCATGGGTGATCCATGCTCTCTCAGGAGAGCCAGGCCTGCAACCATATGCTTGTGGAACGTGTGTGTGTAGGCTGGGTTCCATATGCAGCGGTCCCCTAACGGCTACCCCATATGTGTATTCTCCACGGTACCAGCTACCCTAATCGGCTAGCCCTGTGTCTTTCCCCCTGGGACCAGGTTGTAACCACCCCAGAGACTGCCATATGTTGCACTATTCTAATAGGTTAGTCCTTATATGTATTTCACCACCTCTCCATCCATTGAAGGATGTGGCTCCACAGCGTGCCATCTCCTCGAGACGGGCATGCTTTCCCAGCGTTATCTAATAGTCACGCTGAGTGGGTCTTGCAGGAACAACAGCAGTGACTGTCCTTCCCTGCTGGGAGCCCTGACTCCCACTCCAACATAGGAGTGGTCCAGCGAGCTCAGGCAGGGCGGCGCTGGAAGGGCCAGCATCCCTGGCATGTTGGTAGGGATCCCAATTCGTCGGTCAGTGCTGACGTACGTCGAACGTGATCGACTGAAAGGGAACGTCTCGGTTACGTATGTAACCCTCGTTCACTGAAGGAGGGAACGGAGACATACGTCCCGTCGCCAGGTGCTTTGCTTCAGCTGAGGGCCCGAGTCACTTATCTCCGCTCCTCAGTTGAAAAGCAAAGATGCGGTATTCCACTTCCGTATTTATACCCACGCAGCGGGGCGGTGCATGGAATGCTAGAACCGCATGCCAATGTCCATTGGCTCGTTTTTAATCACTCGAAGTAGGTCGGTCTCTGAAAACAGATCCCAATTCGTCGGTCAGTTCTGACGTACGTCTCCGTTCCCTCCTTCAGGAAACGAGGGTTACATACGTAACCGAGACATTTTCATACCAAGCCAAAGCAAGATTCTTCTCAGCCAGTTTATGTTCTACTTTAGTTTTACACCTCTGTTTGGCTTTAAGTATTTGCACTTAAACCTCCTTTTTTGGTGCATCTCTTTCTGGGGTCCCTCCTTGACTTCTTTTTCTGTAGGCTGTACTTGACTGCTTTAGACATTCATGATTTATTATTAGGATAGACCTTAATCTTTTTGGTAGTAATAATCATGCTCTCACAAAAAGCAACATTAGAGCAGACGACATCTGTGAGTTCATCAATGTTCTTGCAAGTGTCTGTAACGAGTTAACCCGCACCGGTTCGTGGGCGGGGGGGTTGACGTAAGTGGGCGTGTCTCTACTTTTATTCACTTTTAATTACAAACTATTTAATCAACCATCACAAACTATGCATCATTTGAAAGCTAAAACACTCGAGATTCATGTTCTGAACTCGTTTTTGCAATAAATACACCAGAGAGGTAAGGGTTAAATGAAATGCTGTAGCAGTAGCTATTTAAACATTAGCATAATGAACGCAGTACTCATCTTTCATCTCCTATCGTGCAGATCAGATCGGACGAATCCAAAAAACAACCGCATACATGTCCGTGTAAGAGTCCACTCTTCCAAATGCATCCCACTTTTTAATCCAAAACAACGAAAAATAAGGAAAAAACTAAAAATACTCCTTTGTTTGCTTGGGCGTTTTGAGTTAGAGCAGTGCTTCTCAAATAGTGGGCGCGACTTCAGGGGGCTGGCGACACCAGGGGGGCGCGAGGAAGTGTTTTTGCACCGAACAAGAGCACACATCAAAGAGCAGGAGATTTGAAGTGTAGATAACAAACACCATGGAAAAATATTTAACAGGGATGAAAAGAAAGTCGGAGAGAGACGGAAATAATAAGGAAACACGTTAAGCCTCCCGTAAGCTAAGACGAGGAAATATGACGAAGCGTATGTTGCGCTTGGCTTCACTGCGACTACGGTGGGAGACGTGTGTTTACTGTGTCTAAAAATGTTGGCAGCGGACAGTATGAAGCTAAATAAATTAAGGCGTCACTTACAGACATTACACCCCAATCACGCTGATAAACCGCTAGAGTTTTTCATCGAAAATGTGCGAATATTGCCGACAATCGTCCGCTTTGTGAATGCAACTTCAGTAAACCAGTGAGCACTGTTGACATCATATCACATTTTTTGATGCACTTTATGTCTTTTCTGTTACAGACTTTATATTGTGCTCCTGAGTTAATGTTCCTGATCAATTTGAATTTATTGTTATTTATTGATTATATTCTATTTTTCAGTGTCAAATGGTCAAAAAATGTTTGCACTTTAAATAAGGATTGAATTTTTTTATGCACTTTAACTCAGGAGCACAATCTATAAAGTCTGTAACAGAAAAGACTTAATGTTGCTGATCAATTTAATTTTATTATTATTTATTGATTATGTTTAATTTGATTTTATTTTTTAAATTTCAAGCAAATTGATGCATTTTAAGTATTTTCTGCTACAGACTAAAAAACAATGTTAATAAAATTATTCTTTGTTGTAAGTTTATCTATATTTCTTTTTTCTTTAATATTAATAAGGATACAATGTTTTGTATACTATTACAGTCGCGGCGGAGAGTTGGGGGCGCAAAATGTTTTCTTCTTCCTAGGGGCGTGACAGAAAATAATTGAGAAGCACTGAGTTAGAGTAATCAATCGTGTCCATTTTCAATGAAATAGTGATTCAAATCCGTTTCTGACGATCTCCCCTGTGCTGTGGACTCTTCCTGTCACGTTAAACCCTCCCAGGTCTCTCTGCTTCAATCACAGGCTCTCTGGCGAGTCATTACACAGAGTTGGCACATTATTCGCTCCGCCAGCTGTCAATCAAAGCGCGCATGGTTTTCGTTGGATGAAGGCAATCAATGCCTAGCCAATGCCTTGCCAGCAAAGGTTTGATTGACGGACGTAGTAACTAATCACAAGGCATTATCTTACGTTGTGTTTGTAAGCATTATTGGTGAATATGCCTCTAGTCACAATCTCCATAGCAGCGCCTGCCAGTCAGATTGCGCAACACTGCAGTGGAGCGCAGACTCTATGACAGACTGTTTTTATCAACTAAATGAGTTTTTTACACTTTACAAATTCTGTAAATAGTTCATTTAGTTTTTCAGTAACTGTAAATTAATCATAATCAGCAGTTTATTGCAGATTTATTTGAATAAAAAAACTACTCTTTGCAATTACAAATGTTCTAAAATAAAAGCCCTTTTGGAAAGGACGCCTAGTCTTTTCTTGATATAAAAGCTTACAGAAGCTACATTTTTGACAGAATCATCCTCAAATTTGAATCAAAACATGATCAGACATTCAGTTTTATATTATGCTTTATTTTCAGGACCTTAACATTAAAATCTCATAATTTTTCCCTAAGTGAATAATAAAAAATAAAAAACGCGAGTCACTTACATGTATATTTACATGTATATTACTCTGTTCATATACAACTTTGAGCTATTATGACTCTTGGGTAACACTATTTGAAGTGTCTAGTTTAAAATAAGACCAGATTTATGAATATAGACCATAGGGTTTAAGAGCTGCAGACATTTTCATTTGGGAATGTCGTTTTCAGAAAATTTCAAAAATTGGGGCGCTGGTTAACAGGTTAAACTTCTCCCAATCAGTGCAGTCAAAGCAGCCCTAAAGACAATCAAGTCTTCAGACCAAATTTTAACCTCTTTGGTATGATTTTTGTTTGTTTCTTAAGTAGGCTACATATTTATATGTAGGAAGAAGCAGTACACAATTATGGTCAGCAGAACCTAAGGCAGGCAAGGGTTTTGATTTATATGCTCCCTTAACAGTCCCATAGCACAGATCTTGTTCTGCCTGGTTTGACAAGTTACATATTGATAACAATTTGTCAAAGTCTTTTTTTAGGGGACACATGATTAAAATCTCAAAGAATCAGATTAGATGTTACGGGTGAAATGTTCTTAAGTTTTTTCACAACATCAAATTAAGTGCTTGTTGCAGTAGCCTGATTAGCTTTAGGTTGAATGTACAAAGTTCAAATTCAAATTCAAAAAAGCTTTATTGTCTATCCCCACAGGGGTAGAAAATTGTCTTTAGACAACAGCTAGCAACAATACCTTACAACAGACAACCACACAATTCAAGATAATCCCCTCCCCTATTTCCTATTTAAAATGTCAACGGCCATCGGGATAAAAGACTTCTTATATTTTGGCCTTCTTCGCCAAAGGTACTTTAAATCGTCTACCAGGCGGAAGTAAAACAAATGAGCTGTGCAGAGGATGGGCAGAGTCAAAGTGGCACTACTCAGAGGAAGACCAGGGTTAAGGGGACCATTTGGGACAGGACCTATTGCATGCAAATGCTGACACAATTCGAAAGCGACTTCAAATGCACCCTCCGTTTCTCAGGCAAAGGAAGGATACAACAGATGGACCCATTCGCAGCCTGCCTTACCCATAGGCCTACTTTATTGCATGCCAGTGGCGACAGGATTTCTATATACTGGTCTACATTCCCGCGGCACTTGATCAGATTTCTTGCGGCGTGGGATTAAATTTCCCAGTGAAAGGCGGTAGCGGTTGGTAACTTTGGTGTAGCCTACTTTGAACAGGAGCGGGCGGTCTGACAATAGCCCGGCCGCTCGCAACACAAATTTCTGTAGTGGTGGCATTCACACAGTTCCCAGTGCCCTGCCCTGAGGAACCTGGCAAGATAATGTTTAATTTCCCAATTTTAACTCCGATGAATGTAATCGGGACACTGAAGATCTAACTGTAGTCCGGTGATTAAATTCTGTGTATTCGATTGTAACAGCTGATCTCTAGTATATTGTATCCTCTGAGATTGAAGTGTGATCCATTGACAGTGGAGGATTAGAGTGATCAAAGTCCACAAGGCAGCAATAATTAAAAGCACCATTAATACAGGTCGATAGAGCAGAGCAGTGTCTAAAAGCACCGGTGCATGACAACCATAAACAGTCAACCTCAAATATAAAAGACACAAGTAAAAAAACTCACTAAAAACATAACACATAGGACACAAAGTGCAGAGTTATACACTTACCTAAAGGATTATTAGGAAAACCTGTTCAATTTCTCATTAATGCAATTATCTAATCAACCAATCACATGGCAGTTGCATCAATGCATTTAGGGGTGTGGTCCAGGTCAATACAATCTCCTGAACTCCAAACTGAATGTCAGAATGGGAAAGAAAGGTGATTTAAGCTACTTTGAGCGTGGCATGGTTGTTGGTGCCAGACGGGCCTTTACTGGGATTTTCATGCACAACCATTTCTAGGGTTTACAAAGAATGGTGTGAAAAGGGAAAAACATCCACTACAAATAGGAAAAAGAGGCTACAATTTGCACAAGCTCACCAAATTGGACAGTTGAAGACTGGGAAAATGTTGCCTGGTCTGATGATTCTCGATTTTTTTGAGACATTCAGATGGTAGAGTCAGAATTTGGCGTGAACAGAATGAGAACATGGATCATTCATGCCTTGTTACCACTGTGCAGGCTGGTGGTGATGGTGTAATAGTGTGGGGGATGTTTTCTTGGCACACTTTAGGCCCCTTAGTGCCAATTTGGCATCGTTTAAATGCCACGGCCTACCTGAGCATTGTTTCTGACCATGTCCATCCCTTTATGACCACCATGTACCCATCCTCTGATGGCTACTTCCAGCAGGATAATGTCACAAAGCTCGAATCATTTCAAATTGGTTTCTTGAACATGACAATGAGTTCACTGTATTAAAATGGCCCCCACAGTCACCAGATCTCAACCCAATAGAGCATCTTTGGGATGTGGTGGAATGGGAGCTTCGTGCCCTGGATGTGCATCCCACAAATCTCCATCAACTGCAAGATGCTATCCTATCAATATGGGCCTATATTTCTAAAGAATGCTTTCAGCACCTTGTTGAATCAATGCCATGTAGAATTAAGGCAGTTCTGAAGGTGAAAGGTGGTAAACACAGTATTAGTATGGTGTTCCTAATAATCTTTTAAGTGAGTGTATATTGTCCTAAATTGCAGTGGTAATTGGTGAAAGGTGACATAGATTAGAATTAGAGGGAGTGTGAACACTGCGCATGTAACATCTAGACTGGACACCCTTACACACAAGGGCCACACGACCATTTAGTGATGAGTTGCATATATATATAAATGTTTTAACAAATAGAGATCATCAGTGGATCAATGTACGCACAGAGATATTCACGGAGAGAAGCAACAGTACATGCATCCATCAGCTTCGTGGATTGCGGCTCAGGCACAGGTGGACTGCAATCGCATTTGTCACACAAGGAGAAACCAGTGCTGTGTTCCACTCCACTTTTAGACACGCACTTGCAAACTTCCCTAAGTCTACTTGCCCTTGGGGGAATCCCTGCTGCCATTTTGAAGTGTGTTACACTTTGTGAAGTGGACGAGGAAGTTTATATGGACTAGGGACGGCTCGATACCAAAATGTTGACTTCGGTACGGTACAACAATCTAATACCAAAGTACCGATATTAAATCGATACCACACAGGGTCTGATTTTAGTGCGGGTATTGCGCATAATTTTACTCATAAATCGCAAATTTTGGACATAACCTTTGTTGATTAATTTACTAATAAACATTTGTGGTCATCACATCAAATCAGTCATTTGAAAGCTTTCTTGTGAGAAGAAATTCAGCAATACTGCACGTCTCCTTCTCTAGCACTCAAAACGAGCAAATTTCTTCTAGCTTCAAAAGACATCGCACCTAACTTACACTAAAGCCATCTGCATGCTCCGAATTAACATTTTCACGTTTGTTTCGGGACAGCTGACGGAAATCACTTGGCCACGTATTTTTAAACCTTGCACATTTGAACATGCGAGCGATTTTATAGCATTTTGTAATACATGGTATGGGCACTCTTTAAAAGTGAGTTGTTTCTTTGCACTCATACCAACAATGCACACACAAGCCTGTAAAGAGATTGCACATTACAAATGAAGTTATTTGTCCATAGTCAAATTCAAATACACAAAATTATGTCAAAATGTCCGTCTTTAGTGAGTATTCACATAAACACAATCGGTTATGTCTTACGTGAATGTAAATAGTGCAATAGTATGCATGCCAATATAATGAGATCTAAACTTCATTGGTTGAAACAAACGCTGGAGACTTCATGATATTTAAACGATTCGATCTTATGTATGTATGTGTGTTGATCAGTGATCAGAAAATAAATGTCTACATTGGATGGTTTGAATGATGCACTCACCTGTCGATCTCTTAAAGTCTTGCTCAAGTCAGGATAGTGACAGATGGGTGGCTAGGTTTAATGGTTCTTCATCAGTTTTATAAGCAACGTAATTAAAAAATTTAACTTCTACTTCTCTCTTTATTAATTAGTTTTGGGCATATTAAGTGAGATTCAACTGCTTTATCCATTTTGTTCCTCTATGTTGCCACAGTTACAGGTTTCGCATCGATTTGGGTAGCGCACTGCCACCTAGCGGTGAACATCGGAACAGCAGCATATACAGAAATGTGCAAAATCATGATATCGTACCGTTTTAAATAAAATATATACCGGTATTTTCCCAGTAGCGGTATACCGTGCATCCCTTATATGGACAGACCCTCGCTCCCTCGGTCAAAATCGAGGAGCGAGTCTACTTCATATGTACACTTAAGGCAGCTTCATATACCCCAATGCAACACGATTGTGACATCACCGCATATCGAGTTTAATTTACCCCACCACAAACAAGTCTATGATATTTTAATTATTTTTAAAAACATTTAAAAGACGGAAAACATATACATGCAGAATGCTGCATTGAAGGTGTCATGAACTCACTTTTTAATTTTTTTTATGTTGTTGTCTGAGGTCAACTTATGACGTTTGCGTGGTTTTTACATTCAAAAACATCATAATGAATAGTAATAGGCTATTTTCTACCCTGATTTTGAGACTCTCTGAAGAAATGCTCGGTTTCTATGGATGTGCCGCACTGAAAACTTAAAAGTAAACGCCCAGTGCTATGAGATTTGCATATTTAATGAGCTTCAGCTCCTTTTAAGATGTTTTGAAAGAGTATGGGGAAATGCTCACAGGGCTCACAAAATGTCTTCAAACAAACACAATGATTCATCTCTCATCCACCCGTGATTGATTGGAATTATATATTTTTTATTACTTGGCCCACCTGATCGGTGAATATAACTGCGAATTGTGCACACACACACGCACCCTTCAAATATCAAGTCAAGAGAGTGAACAACACACATTAAGAAAGGAATGTTATTTCACTATTTAAGATAGTTTTGGTAGCCCATCTAAAAAACACAGCCCAGGGACGTTGGGCTTTGTGAGCCCTGGCCCATCAGTGATCACGACCCGTAGCACAGTATCTCAAAGAAAGAATTCTCCAGCATGTGACAGCGTGCTAAGATATGTTCCGTTAGACACGTACATAACCATTACAAAATGCATTAATGCAATACTATCACATATAAAAGAGGCTGCTTCGTGAGTGGTGGATACGCATCACCCGCTTATAATTAGCACGCGTTTAGGTGTGTGAGCCTCAAGTTCAGTCTGTTTTCACTCCAAGATGTCAAAAAGAATAATTTCATAATGCGATGCATGCTGTGTGCACCAAAACGAACAGACATCTCAGCATACAAGAATTCCAGCTCCAACCTGAAAAAACATGTAGCGGCGTCACAATGATGACTGTATTTGAACACTATTAATGGTAATTTGGTAACTATTGGTGCTTTTCCCTTATTGTAATACTATTTCATGCTCCGTCCGAGTGTTTTCCTCATATTCGCTCTTGTGCAAGCAATGACAAATCGTTTCCTCCAAACAGCATACGTCCACGAACAAACGTTCATATCTGTACATTTACATATCCTTTTTTTTCACAAAACAAAACAAACTAAATAGCCTAATGTGACGTCTTGCATTTATACACAAATCCGGACAGACACCTGTCTGAAGTTTAGAAAATGCATATAAATAAAAACGTATTTTTTGTATTTTTTATTCCTACCTAAAGAATGCATATACTTACAAAAATATACGAACAAAGTATGTTTTAAAAAGAGCTCTGGTTAGCCCAGCACACCATTAATTTACACAGTTTAACCATTAATCTCATACACACACACACTTATTTGGAGAGGTCAACCTTTCAAGGAGAGGTGTGTGAAAGCTCTCCAAATAGTCTGAAATTCAGGGTTCCCTTTCAGTCGGACGTCACCGACGAATCGGGATCACTTCAGGGAGCCCCTATCAGCTTCGAGATATAGAGAACAGGCCAATAGGCCATTGGCGTGCGAGATTTGCATCTCGCGCTCCGCCCCGCACTGCGGGTATAAACAGGAAGCAAGAGCAGCGCACTATTGTCATTCACTTCGGAGCCGAACGCCGTTGATGAAGCAAGACTGCTTTTCTAAAAGAGAGCCTATCTACAAGAGAGATACTCCAGAGAACGAGAGGAACGCTTTGTGTTGGCGAAAAGGCACAATCAGCGCGACCACGTGCTCACCGCTGCATCTGCATGACAAACTGCTGTTCTCACAGCAACTGTCGGTTTGGTGAGGGCGTTTGTCTCAGTGAGTGCAGACAAAGGACTGCACTTATCTCCTGTGTGCTGACACAGTCATCCCCTGGGTGCTTCAGCACTGTTGAAAGAGCGTGAGAGCATAACCACATCGGCGCATTGTTCATCTTGCCTCTTTCATAAGGGCTTGAGTTTCCAGCGCGCCGTGTGCCGTCTCAAGGCCACGCTCAATATCTCACATGCCTGCTGGTAGCTTACAGATGGGATTGCTGGTCCTTTAAACCAGAAGGTTGGTGGTTCGATCCCCGGTTCCACCTGACCAAGTGTCGAGGTGTCAATGAGCAAGACACCTAACCCCAGCTGCTCCCGACGAGCTGGATGGCGCCTTGCATGGCTGACACCGCCGTCGGTGTATGAATGAGTGATTGAATGGGTAAATGTGAGGCAATATGTAAAGCGCTTTGGATGGCCATTGGTCTGTTAAAAGCGCTATATAAATGCAGCCAATTTACCATTAAAAAAAAAAAAACAGGGGACCTTGCGTTTCATTTGGGGCTCTAGCAGAGGACAGATGTCAATCGCTACATCGGAGAGAGGGCTGTTATGTGTTGAAAATGAAGATGAGGCTGAGATTCCCACTATAATAGTGGGTGCTCATGCTGAATCAGATTCATACTTGACAGTCATGCTTTCCCGGGTGGCTGAGGCGTAGCGCAACACGTAAATCGCCTTGCCCGCCCCTTTGCCTCATCCCGGATGTGCATTGCAAGGCTTTGGCATTGTGGAAATATTTGGTGCCAAACTATCTAACACCAAAAGGGCTATAATCTATATAAAGTTTTCCTCTCTCACTATCCTCATCGGTGGGGTGGCAGTGCCACTTGCAGGCAACCTCCACCCGAGGGTAGTTCTGAGCCGAGGTTGAGCTGCGCACAGTGCTGGCCCTTGGCCAGACGATGTCCACCCTGGTCCAGAAACATCATTGACCCGGATTGGTCAGGAGCTGCTCTTCCCCTATTACCAAACCATTGGTCATTCTGTTCTGCCAATGGTGTTAAAAACCGTCTCTGGGAGCCTGGCTAGTGCTTCCCAGCCCCTTTTGCTGGCTCATCTGTACCATCAGACTCGGCTATGCGATTCAGTTCGCCCAGCGCTCCCCCCAAGTTCAGGGGTGTTCACTTCACCTCCCTGTGCTCCAGACGGAGATCGCAGCCCTACTGGCGAAGGATACGATAGAGCTGGTCCCTCCAGCCGATATGAAGTCCGGGTTCTACAGCCCGTACTTCATTGTATCCAAGAAAGGCGGCAGGTTATGGCCGATCTTGGACCTGCAATTCTTGAACTGGTCCCTTCACAGGCTGCCGTTTAGAATGCTAACACAGAAACGCATCTTCAGGCGAATCCGTCCCCAAGATTGGTTAGCAGCGATCGACCTGAAGGACGTGTACTTTCATGTCTCGCTTCCCACTCGACGCAGACCGTTCCTTCACATTGCGTTTGAGGGAGGGGCATATCAGTACAGAGTCTTACCCTTCAGGCTGTCCCTGTCGCCCCGTGTCTTCACGAAAGTCGCGGAGACGGCCATTACTCCCAGGAGAGAGCATGGGGCACTTTAGCCGGTTGGGGTTTCAGGTCAATGGAGAAAAGAGCAAACTCTGCCCTATGCAGAGGATCTCTTTTCTCCGTACTAGGGCTGTCACGATATTTGATTTTTTCACACCACGGTTATTGTGGACAAAATTATTCACAATATCGATAGTGAATCATTTTAACCTATAGATATTTCTTTTTTCTTTACAAAACAAACATAATTGGATACTGATAAACACAGGATACTACTCTGTTAATAATAAATCTTCTTTGAAGCTCCCTATAAAATAACAAGAAAGACATACTGTCAAGTTCAAACGTATGAATGAATATTAACATAAATGTTATTGGCCATGACTAGATTGCAAATACAAATACAAGAATATACATTATGTAAATAGACATTGATTAATTAAAATAAACTATGAGATGTGCTACACTGGTAGAAACAACAAGAGCCCATGCTCCCGCGACCGTCGACTGACAGCAGCAGCAGCAGTGAGCGTTCCTAAGCTGCAATAGACAGTTATGGCCTTTTTACACTTGTTCACTTCATTCGTTTTCTGTGATCAGATATCTATAATATTGTGAAGAGATCAGGAGTAAATGTCTTTCAAAATTCTTTCAAGGTGGATTTAAATCCGATCATTCAAACCAGGCCGCCGTCCCACCACACACTGCGCATGGGGCACCGAGTGCTGAGGCAGCACCACAAGAAAATGCAAGAAAAACACGCAAACGGCCGCCAGTGAAACAGAAAGTATAAGTCTCATGCTCTTAAACAATCATCTTTATTAAAACTGATTAGACTAAATGATTTCACCAGTGCTTAGCTCGCACATTCTCCTACGTCTTTGATCTTTAAATGAGCTGATGATAAATAACTGCAAATCTTTTGCTTTCGTTGACGTGTTATGAATTTGCAAAACCCGAATTGAAGATTGGATTTATATTCGTTTTGCGGAGAGGTGTAAGGTAAAGACAACATGCATGTTTTTTTATTATTATTTTGCTTATTAGTTTAGATTGTATAGCCCGTTTCGTTTGCGAGCGCCGTTGCGAGCAGCATCAGGCCTGCATCAGCTTATCAAAAATGCGTTTTTACTGTGGTGGTGATAGTGAACATTTAAACTAATATTGTGATATGCTTGACTTTTTTTATATCTAATATCAATGGATTTTATTATAGGCAAGACAAGTCAAGTGTGGGTTTGAGAGGCGAAATTGATCAAACGTGGTTAACTCACTGTCGGCTGCTGCCGCTTGGTCGTTACTTAAAAAAATTGTAACAAACAAAAATTGCTCCAAACATTTTTTTCTAAATTAACTTAATAAATAAACGAAACAAAATATAACTACTTTGACATTACAAACAAAGTTGAACTATTTTTATGGCTACAACAGTGTGTAATAGGCAGGGAGAAAAAAAATACGGGCTCCAGTCGGACTCGGGACATTGGAGCATTTACGTGTCATGCTATCTACGAGTCCTGTTCATTGTGGTTATCGCCAATACCGGTATATTGTCACACCCTGAAATTAACATGATGTTGATATTTCGTGCTTTGAATATTACAGTTATCGCCAATACCGGTATATTGCGACACCCCTACTCCGTACGTAGCTGGATTCGGTCGGTCTGACAGCGCGCCTCACAGAGGAGCAGAGAGTCCAGTCTGTGTTGAACTGCTTGAATTCGCTCAAACGGAGGACAGCGGCACCACTGAAACACTTTCAGAGGCTCCTGAGGCATATGGCATCTGTAGCCGCAGTAACGCTTCATATGAGACCGCTTCAGCGCTGGCTACTCGACCAAGTCCTGAGGGCCCCACAGACTACAGATGTTTTTAAACGAAACCTAAAAACATTTCTATTTACTAAAGCTTTCCACTGAATGTGTTTTAAATAATTTTTCTTGAATAGTTTCTTAAATAGTTTTAAATAGTTTTTATTATTTTTTGTATTTAATTAACTGTGTTTTTTATTTATTTTTTATTGTACTTCTAGATGCTCTGTAGCACTTTGAGATTGCAGAAATGTAAAGTGCATTACAAATAAAATTCATTATTATTATTATTATTATTATGGGCGTGGCAGCGCGGCTCACTCTGTCTCTTAGTAACATCGAGGTGGCGCCAAACCTTCAGCCCGTGGACAAACCCATCATTTCTTTGGGCAGGAGTTCCCCTAGAACAGGTGTCCAGGCAAATGCCTCATCCACCGGCTGGGGGGGCCATGTAAAACGGGCTTGCAGTTTCAGGTCTGTGGACGGGGCCTCAACTGCAATGGCATATCATTGCCTGGAGTTGTTCGCAGTTCGTCTTGCGCTGGGCCGCTTCAAAACTCCAGGCTACTAGGCAAGCATGTTCTGCACCCTGCGGCTGTTGTGTACGTCAAAAAAACAGGGTGGTCTGCACTCAGGTAGACCTGCTTGCCGCACTGGACACGACTCATGCCAGTTGTTTTATTCCCTGACCGGGGGGACCCAAGGCTCGGATGCCCTGGCACTCAGCTGGCCCCGGGGCCTACGCAAATATGCGTTCCCCCAGTGAGCCTTCTTGCACAGACGAGGATGATGAGCAAATCCTGTTGGTTGCTCTGTATTGGACCAACCGGACTTGGTTCCCAGAACTAGTGCTCCTCACGACAGCACCTCGTTGGACCATTCCTCTGAGGAAGGACCTCCTGACTCAGAGACGGGGAACCCTATGGCACCTGCGTCCAGACCTCTGGAAATTCCATGTCTGGTTCCTTATGGGACACGGAGGTTCTAGGTGGTAGACACCATCACTTCCGCTAAAGCTCCCTCTACGAGGCGCCTCTATGCGTTGAAGTGGAACCTGTTCATCGATTTGGTGCTCTTCTCGCCGAGAAGACCCCCGAAGATGTTCGATCAGTTCTGTGCTTTCCTTCCTACAAGACGGGCTGGAGCGAAGGCTGTCTCCCTCCACCCTCAGTTTATGTTGCCGCTATCGCTGCTAATCATGACATGGTAGATGTTCTTAGGTGAGCATGATCTGATCGTCAGGTTCCTGAGGGGGGAAGGAGACTAAATCTGCCTCGTCCTCCCTCTAATTGTCACGTTTACACAAAGGAAAAACTGGTGCGAGGATTCAAGTGCAGATAAAAAGGATTTATTAACAAAAACAAAACAAACACAAAACAAAAACCCACGAGGGGGGAAAAAACACATAATAAGAAACAAAAGACAACTTACACCAACCAACAAAGATCACGGGGAACTGGGAGACGTAGACATTACAAGGATCCGACAAAGACTGACAAACACAAGGGCTATATAAAGGAGAAATCAAGCTGGGCTGAGGGGACACAGGTGGGGCAAATAAAACCAATAATCAGATAACAAGGGGGAAGGATCAAACAATGACAGAGGCACATGGCCACACTAACAAAACCCACGTGCACACAAGACAGGACAAGCATGTGTCATTACCCCCTCCTTAAGGAGCGGCTACCAGACGCTCCACTAGGGACGGGACGGACAGACCAGAGGGGCACGGGAGGGACAGACCAGGGCGGCACGGGAGGGACAGACCAGGGGCGGGGGGGACAGACCAGGGCGGGACGGGGGCAGACCAGGGGCGGGGCGGGGACAGACCAGGGCGGGACGGGGGCAGACCAGGGCGGGGGGGGGCAGACCAGGGCGGGGACGGGGGCAGACCAGGGGCGGGACGGGGGGACAGACCAGGGCGGGACGGGGGGACAGACCAGGGGCGGGGACGGGGGACAGACCAGGAGAGACGGGGGGACAGACCAGGGAGAGACGGGGGGGACAGACCAGGGAGAAACAGATAAGGAAGGGGAAAACAAGGGAGGGACAGGGAACACAAAGAGTTCAGGTGGCCAGGGGGGCCGGAGTGGCCAGCAGAGTTCAGGCGGCCGGAGGGGCCGGAGTGGCCAGCAAAGTTCAGGCGGCCGGGGTGGCCAGCAGAGTTCAGGCAGCCGGGGGGTCTGGAGTGGCCAGAAGAGTTCAGGCGGCCAGGTGAGCCGGAGTGGCCAGCAGAGTTCAGGCGGCCGGGGCGGCCAGCAGAGTTCAGGCGGCCGGGGCCGGAGTGGCCAGCAGAATTCAGGCGGCTGGAGGGGCCGTAGTGGCCAGCAGAGTTCAGGCGGCCAGGGGCTGGAGTGGCCAGCCGAGTTCAGGCGGCCGGGGGAGCCAGCAGAGTTCAGGCGGCCGGGATGGCCAGCAGAGTTCAGGCGGCCGGGATGGCCAGCAGAGTTCAGGCTGCCGGGGCGGCCAACAGGGTTCAGGCAGCCAACAGGGTTCAGGCGGCCGGGGCGGCCAACAGGGTTCAGGCGGCCAACAGGGTTCAGGCGGCCAACAGGGTTCAGGCGGCCAACAGGGTTCAGGCGGCCGGGGTGGCACATCCAGCACAGTGTCCACCGGAAACGGGACCGCCGGCTCAGGGTCCGCGGAAAGCGGGACCGCCGGCTCAGGAGTCCGCGGAAGCGGGACAGCCGGCTCAGGGTCCGCGGAAAGCGTGACCGCCCGGCTCAGGGTTCGCGGAAAGCGTGACCGCCGGCTCAGGGTCCGCGGAAGCGGGACCGCCCGGCTCAGGGTCCGCCGGAAACGGGACCGCCGGCTCAGGGTCCGCCAGAAACGGGACCGCCGGCTCAGGGTCCAACGGCACAGAGTCCTTCGGAACTGGGACCACCGGAATAGAGATCACCGGAACAGGGACCACCGGGACTGGGACCACGGGACCGGGACCGCCCGGCACAGGGACCACGGTACACGATCCACGGAACCGGGACCACCGGAACACGATCCACCGGAACAGGGACCAACGGCACAGGGACCGCCGGCACAAGGACCACTGGAACACGACCCAACAGCACAGGGACCACCGGCACATGATCCACCGGAACAGGGACCACCGGAACACGATCCACGGCACAGGGACCACGGAACAGTCACAGAGCGTGCCTTCCCTCCTCTCCTCCGCTTACGGACCACGGGGACCCGATCCACCGGAACAGGATCAACCAGAATGGGGGCCACCGAAGCGTGGACCACTGGAAGTGGGTCCACCGGAGCTGAGACCACTGGGGTGGAGGCCACCGGAGCAGGGATCATCAGGGCAGGGAACATCTCCCTGGCCGCTCTCTCCTGCTGGTGAGCGATGCCCTCCACCATTGCCTCAAAGGAACAGTGGTCAAAGGCCCTCCTGAGTACCCAGTCCAGGGGCTCATCTAGGCTATAATTAAAAGGTCCTTGAGGGCCGAGTCCCTAGTTTGAGCCCCCCGTCTCCAGGAACTTCCTGGCGAACTTCCTGACCTCTCTCCCCTCCTGACGGAGGAGTTGGAGGACTCGAAACCGGAGAATCCTCTCATATTGAGAACAGGTGGTCAGGTACTCCGGAATCGAGTCCTCTCTCTGCTGAATCCTCGACATGGTCGGATCCTTCTGTCACGTTTACACAAAGGAAAAACTGGTGCGAGGATTCAAGTGCAGATAAAAAGGATTTATTAACAAAAACAAAACATAAACACAAAACAAAAACCCACGAGGGGGGAAAAAACACATAATAAGAAACAAAAGACAACTTACACCAACCAACAAAGATCACGGGGAACTGGGAGACGTAGACATTACAAGGATCCGACAAAGACTGACAAACACAAGGGCTATATAAAGGGGAGAAATCAAGCTGGGCTGAGGGGACACAGGTGGGGCAAATGAAACCAATAATCAGATAACAAGGGGGAGGGATCAAACAATGACAGAGGCACATGGCCACACTAACAAAACCCACATGTGCACACAAGACAGGACAGGCATGTGACACTAATACCCTCTTGGGACTAGGGCTGGGACAGTATGGATTTTTTCTTACCACGGTTGAAAAGCAAGAAATTCCCGCAGTTAAGCGGTAAACCGCTTTAAACCCCCAAACAGACTCCATCCATCACGATGGAGTGACACCATCGTGATGCCACGCCCCCTGTTGCGAGTCTTGTTGTGAGTGCGACAAACACTAATCCTCTTCTATAGTTAAACTAAAAACTTGGCTCTGTAGATTAAATTAAGAGTATAACTATGCATATATGTTATTTTAAATACTGTAGTCTAGCCTTGAATTTGAAATAATAAACGCTCAAACATCCATTTTATAAGTATGCATGTTTATTTTCCGTCAGTGAAACACTACACACTACAGCCTGTAAAACATTTAAATGATTATAAGTAATGAATGGTAATCTTAAAGGAACTGTATGAAAGAAATGTATTTCAATTTCTCATAAAATGGCCCCGATATGTCACTAGACAGTAAGAAATCATGTTAATTTCAAATACTTATATCACTGACAACAGTACTCCGGCCAGGATATTGTCATTTTAAAAGTGAAGTTGCAGCCCTCAACTGATGTTGACATGTGTTTTGGCCTGAAGTTCCACCCTCCACCTATCTACCAATCACAAAGTCAGTAGTGTTTCTGCATCCGGGTTGCCAGCTCTGCTCTAGTTACCACAGCTGCTGCTACAAACTTTTTGCATTAAAAAATGTCTAACTTTACGAAACCTAAAAGACCTCTCATGAAACAAAAACATAATTAACAGAAAGAAAAACCCAACTTACTGTGTAGGACTCGTCACTTGCCATTTGAAGCTCCTTGTAGCAGCCTACGTTCCAGCTGGATCCTGCAGCCTATCTGCCAACCTCGTGTCAGGGGGGAGGGGGAGAGGGGATATGCCGCTCTACAGTAATTTGAAAGTGATTGCAGTACCAGTTTTGGCCACAACCCTACATACAGGTCCTTTAAAGGGGTACTTCAGCGCTGGGAAGATGAATCTGTATTTAAACTGAGTCATTAATGTAGTAGAAATGTGAAATTATTTTTGAATTTGTTGCCTTCTACACTGAGAAAACACAGAAAATGTATTTTTGTCTCATGGGGATGAAAGACAACAATTCCCAGAACGCACTGCTTCACTGCCCTACTCTAGGCGTGGCTAGTCGGCTACAGGATTACTGGATCACTTGCCCACCATGTTCAATTTCAGTAAATCAGTTCAGTTAGAGACACTACAATTAAAAACTTAACGTGTCTGTTAGATATAATGCAAGTGAACCGATTGAGCGTCACGGCACAAACGCAGCAGGATCGGATTACATTCATCACATGAACTGAGGTAATCGCGGGATTCGCGGCTGCATTCACAGCGCGTGACCAGTCTGGAACATGTTCAGTTCATGTCTTTGGAAGCTTAACTGTCATAGGAAGTTCATATTAAAAGTTAAAACTCACTTTGCTCTCCACCGCTCCGTTTACATGAATCTCCGCAGATCCACGAGCCGAGTGCTGTGAGTGCGATGTTAAAAACATGTGGAAATAGCGCCCTCTGCTGGCTGTAGTCTTCAGCCTCTGGCCAAAAACTCCTCAGATTATGCAAAATGACGATATTTGCGTCATCTGAGGAATTTTTCCAGAAATAAAATACATAATTCTCTCGTCTCAGTGTCATATGAGGGGGGAAAGTACGATAATTTGAATATACTCCTGGGTTTTTACTGATACAAAGCTTAATGCTGAAGTAACCCTTTAAGAATATACGAAAATTAAATATATGTTTAAAAAAGATTTGTTTCATAGATATTTCCCCACAAAGATGTGGCCACTCTGCGCTTTGAGATGCGGGACACAAGCTGGATAGACACCTTCTTGAATATCTACGTCTTCATGTTTTCTCCTGATGTTGCAAAGCAACACGTTGTAAAATGTCTGAAGAGCGAATTTTATCGTCCACAGGGTCAAGACATTTAGGCTACATATGTTTGATTAGGCTATGCACTGCTAGAGAAAACGAAAGCAACATCGCTGGGTGTCAAATAAACTTGACGCGCCTCAAGTCTAATAACAATCACAAACTGTGTTATATAAAATTTCATCCTACAGTGTTTTTCTACTTTACCACAGTAAAAGATTTGAATGGGTATAATAGACTAAAGCAAACGAAAGGAAGAAAC
The DNA here is from genome assembly GCA_023029165.1 of Gobiocypris rarus. Taxonomy (NCBI): domain Eukaryota; kingdom Metazoa; phylum Chordata; class Actinopteri; order Cypriniformes; family Gobionidae; genus Gobiocypris; species Gobiocypris rarus. Next base: position 22,005,597 of record CM040919.1, on the reverse strand, counting down.
GTTTATAATTCCCTGCAAAAATGAGTGTGATGCGAGTGAAGATTTGGGAAAAGAAACGAGATGTCCAGTGGAATAAAATGGACTAGGCCTATTGTTAAAATTGACGGAAATCTGAATATTGGGTGACCAGATAGCAAAACAGAATTAAAAAGTTGGCAAATCTTAAAATGGGCTCAGCCTCCCCCTCTCATTCGGCATGAATCCATAGCCTATGTTTTCATGGCTGTGATGTAACATCTGCAAATTTATTTCCCTTGTACACAAAGCTTTGTGCTTCACTCCTGTGGTAATAATCACGAAAAACAGCGTTCACATACAAAACACTGGGTCAATAACGAAATTATAGTTTTAAGTAGAAAATAGTATTTATGTAAGGAGATATTAAAATAAAAAGAGCACAACTCCTCTTAAGTGGAAGCAAGCTACTTTTTTTCCCCTCACGTGCAACCTATGAGTCCTTATTTGGTTTAGTAAAATATTGAAATTATCGTTTTTAAGTAGAAAATAGTATTTATGTAAAGAGATAAAATACAGAGTAGCCTATAGTAAATTATATATTTTTATACAATTATAAAAACAATGATATCATCGCCCATCACGATAAAGTGAACATGCTAGTTATTCTGGCAAAATATATGAAGGCTGGAATGTAAACCAATTTTTTTTTTTTTTTCGGTGACGGCGGTGACTATCTCAGACCCGCGGTAGGCATCACGTGACCGCGGTAATGCGGTATCCATCCCAGCACTAGTTGGGACTTAACTCTGGTGCTAAGGCAGTACTCCGAAGGCAGCACTCCTGACTGCATTGGCCTCTATTAAGAGGGTAGGGGACCTGCAGACTTTTTCGGTTGATGAATCGTGCCTGGAATTCGGGCCTGGTACTCATGTAATCCTGAGACCCCGGCCTGGACATGTCCCCAAGGTTCCCACCACTCCCTTCCGGGACCAGGTGGTGAGCCTGCAAGCGCTGCCTTCGGAGGAGGCAGACCCTAGCTTTTCTCTGCCCCGTCCACACCCTGCGGACTTACGTGGACAGAATGCAAAGCTTCAGGACCTCAGAGCAGCTCTTCGTCTGTTACGGGGGCCAGGAGAAGGGAAAGGCTGTCTCCAAGCTGAGGTTGGCCCACTGTTTGCCATCGTCTGCCATTAGAACCCGAAGGCGTACCCTGCCCGCTCAAGTTAAGAGCCCACTCCACCAGGGGTGTAGCTTCTTCCTGGGCGCTGGCTCGTGGCGCCTCGCTGACAGATATTTGTAGAGCTGCGGGCTGGGCGACACCTAACACGTTCGCTAGATTCTATAGCCTGCGTGTAGAGCCGGTATCTTCCTGTGTGCTCGTTCTAAGTGTCGGCGACGTCCGACGTACGTCTCCGTTCCCTCCTTCAGGGAATGAGGGTTACCATACGTAACCGGGACGTTTTCGCTTCTTATCAATCAGATTGAAAGTAACTAGTAACCAACTACTTGAGTAGTTTTTTTTCATTTAATCCTTTTTTACTCTTACTCAAGTAACTATTATGATTGTTACTTTTACTTGATTAAATATTTCTGTAAGTACTTGTACATTTACTCGAGTACAGATTTGGGCTACTCTACCCACCTCTGCAAACGTGCAATGTCTTGAGCTGGAACCGGCATGTTTATTGCTCTGTAGCGCGATCCATTCAGCTCGGTGGGGCGGGCTTGAGGTGGTGTTTCACCACACAATTATGTCAAGGGTTGGCTTATTCTGAGATCGATTCTTTGCTGGGCCTTGTGTCAATAAAAGCTTTTCTTTGACTAACAAGGAAGTTTTCAGCTCTGAAACTTACAGGATATTCTTTTAATGAACTTTTATACATCAAAGGCTCAAGGGAAAGTTGATTTCTCAATTCATCACAATTTCATTAAAAAAAAAAATGCATAAATCAACCCCATAGTGGATTCCAAGTGATCAAGGGCTTAGGCCGTTCCAGTTCAGTCCATTGCAAAGGTTCCGCCAGTAGTGGGTACTCATGCAACGTTAGCAATGATGCACATCCGAGTGAACAAGACAGAGGGAGGTTAGCTAGTGAAGGGCATAATTAAAACGAACTGGAACGCAGCACATAGAGCTGTTCCACCGATGATGCTCCACTCCATACTTAAACAAACATCTGAAGAAGAACATTATTTTCTCAATAGTTCAAAAAAATCCTTCTTATTACAAAACATGGAAAATGTAAACATTAGTATACAGTAAATTAAAGAAAATAATACAATATAGAAGAGAAGAAAAAACGCAAGTCAAAACAAATCAATGAATTATTCACACCAGTTACGCATGTGGAGGGAGAGCCTGGCATGGGTGTAACACGTCTTACTCCAGTATAGATAATGCGATACAACTCATTCATAACTCAAACAAAGTAACTATTTAAATGACATTTAATTTATACATGGAATGCAAAACATCCTTTCCTTTTCTTGGTCATTTTAATAATGACTACTGTCTCCCTCGAGTTCTACATGGCAGACAAATTTGGGGCACCAATTTATCATGCAGTGAATCAAGCATCGTGTTACTTGCCTCATTCTTATTTTGCTCATTTTGCTGTTTATTACAAATGCATGCTGCCTTACTGTTTTTAGCTATTTTGCATTATTGTGTAAGGTCAGGTGTGGGTAGACACAACAATACATACATTTTTTATTATTATAATTTTTTTAGCAGTGCTAGAAAAAAACTGCAGAAGAGCTTGACCTTTTCCCCTAGCAGAGTGTGGGTACTGTAATGATGTTATATAATTGCGCAATGCTGAAATGTACTGCTGTTGACTCAGACAGAGTGATGAAACTACACACCCAGCACCCTGATGTCAGACTGTATGAATCTTTGATGGGCAGTTAGCACTGCATAAAGAGAGCTGCAATCCTTTTTATTTGGCACAGTTTCTGGCAGGCCTGCTGGCGACACATTAAATGTTTCATGAAAAGAGAAGTCTGTTCTACTACCACTGTACTACAATTCTCTCTAAAAATGTGCTGAGTATTGTCATAACTTTATACAGTAAATGCCGATATCTGATAAGAATACTAATTTCCCTTTATCTCACAGCAATAGTAAATAACAGTTAAAGGTGAAGGGGGTAATTTTAGGTTAATAGTAAATACTGCGAGTCTGTGCTACTAGTAGTTTGAAGCTCCTGGCCAGGACAACACAACATGTTTCATGACGTTTTATTTATCTACAGGGCTCTCAACACACACATTTCAACCCGTTCACACGCCACACCTTGTATTTCTCATGCAGAGAAATTTCCAGGATAACGCGCACCAAATAGCGCCGCTATTAATAGAGGAATCAAGTGAGTTCAGAAGGCCCTTCCACTCACCAGCTAATCAAATAAAAAATATAGCTACCGAACAGCCAATCAGAAAATACCATTGCTGTATCCGGGTAAGATTTAGATATCCCTGCAACAACAACGTTTACATTCTGATTCCAACGACACATTCTGTGATTCACGGGTTCGCTTGATACAACACTGATTCAGATGCTCGCTGGAGTGGCTACAGACTGATCAACGTGGTAGAAGAAGATCATATCCTATGAGTACAGTACACTGTAAAAAATGTCAGGCCTCTCCAATTGAAAATTTTCTAGTGCCCGGTCACATCTAAATTTTTCAATTGGCCAAATTGAATTTATGTGAATTTATTTTGATCAATTGTGGCAACAGTCTGTTAACATGGGCTCAATTAGAAATAATATGTTGACCCAATGGAAACATGTATTTTACCAACACTGTAAAAAATTTCAGCTCCTCCAATTTAAAATTTTCTAGTGACTGGTCACATCTAAATTTTTCACTTGGCCAAATTGAATTTCTGTAAATGTATACAATTTAAATCACAAAAATATGGCCAGTTAAATATTTTAAATTGTAGTAACAATTGCTTATTTCTCACTGTCCCAAAAGACAAAAATGACTAAAAACATAAATATAGTAAGCAAAATGAACACAGACAACAGGTTCGACATTTTATCACATTACTTTATTCAATTCCAACATAGGATATTTGGAAAATACATTATTTTCAATAAGTAAAAACTCACAAGAAGTCTTCTGCATAACAGGATGTCTTTTATGTGGTGCGGAAAAAACGGCACAGTAACGTTATAGGCTACAGGCATGCAAATAAAAATAACATTAATGATAAAGTTCGCCTGCATCACATCTAGCAAGTGACAGAACAGAAGTTACTTCATTATATTATCAGGAAGAGATGTATGAATGGACGAATAAGAAAATCACGAGCTTCACGGGTTTGATATTGAAAGGCAATTGAACCCTGAGAGAGGCAGACACCAATCTAACGGCACAGTGTTCAACGGTCGCATGCCGTGCATATCACACAAAAGACTTAATTTACTTATTACCTATTATTTTAGACATAAAAGACATGAGGAAAATAAAACTATTGGTTACCATTAGATAAGTAACGTTATGTGGTAACCGAGAACACACTCATGAAACCATTGAATGCATGAACTCCTGATTCTACAAAATGTATTTTAAACTTCATACCGGGTCGTAAAGCAACACTCTGCTCAATACTCACCAACGCCTTGTGACGAGGATGAATATCTCCATTCTCTTGGGAATGTTTGTTTCGGTCTTCAGCACGGCTGGTTTGGCTCTGCTGGCGCAGTGGTGTGCATCCGCATTTGAAATCTACACATGACCAGTTTTTCTCGGCACGCATTTTGCGCATGCGTATACAGTTTTTCTGACGTAGGACTTGTTCACCCAAAATGGATTTTTCACTTCGACTTCATAGATTGACTGAGCACAATTAATTATGTTCGGTGAATATACTCTTTTAATTTTGAGTGAAGACCTTAAGCTATGATTAGTACAATGCATATTTTTGCATGGGGATAATTATTTGGAAGTAACTTATTAGGCCAATATGTAATGATCAATTGTCACAATTTTTCCCCCCAATTTTTTTTTACAGTGTAACAGGGCTCAACATTAACGCTTGTTTTGAGGGGGGAAGTGAAAGAGAATTTTACTTTCTCGACCGGACAAGTATCCTGATTAAAATGTTTATGATCAAAAATAACTAGGTAATCACGAAAGTCCAAGAATGATTATTGTTCTATTTCAGCAGCAAACATAGTTCCAAACAAAGATCACAGCAGAACCATAAAGCACCTCACAGCAACAGTGTGTTACTGAACGATTCAGCTTTTGGAATGAATTCAATAATTTATTCATAAATGACTGCCTCATTCCTGAATGAATCAGCCGTTTGAATGAATCGTTTGAATGAATGACTCAATGACTCACTCATTAAGACGGTTACCTGCTGCCATCTACTGGTTTAGTTAATTGTTTTCTTTCCAAAATTTCTTATTTGTATATTTAAAAATTTTAAAGCAATCTCATAACATTATTTCAGTGTAAATTATTTAATTTGATTGGCAACAGCCCTATAAGTGTCTTAATGTAATTTAATTTATAGATCAAATTTAAGAATATAAAATGAAAGCTGAAACCTATATTTAATGAGATTAGGGAAAAATTCCCTTCATAAAATGTAAAAAAATATTACAAATATGCAGATTTAAATATGTCAAAGCTGATTGAACACTGGTGAGAATATTTCTTCAGAATAATTTATATTTATTGATGGAATGCAGGGCCATTGCTGTAGTGGACATGAGTGTAGTTACGACACTCATACTCCCAAGTCAAGATTTTTCCAGCGCAGAGCGTTTTATTCAAGCTGGGTCGGCGTCTCGGCGATTTTTGATTATTCGTTTGATGTGTTTGATATTGAGAGATTATTGTGGTTTTGTTCATTTTTCCTTTCTTCTGAGAAATACAAAACCCTTTCTACAAACCAAATCCTGTGATTTATTTTTTATCTTGAATCTGAGTTGATTTATGTAACGGGTGGCAAACTCGTGCTTTAAAGTGCTTAAACTGTTGACAGGATTACCTGTCTGGCGTCCAAATTAATTGACCTGAATTTAAATTGAATAATTTGTTGATTTTTGAATTTATTTATCGGGTCGCCACTGTTACAATGCAATAGTGGAGGTTCAGCGCTACATGGCAGAGTCAAATATACAAAGAGGAGAGGACCATCTAAAATACTGGGAAGCACATTACCCGCTCATCAAAGTCGCGAACACCGTATCCACGGGCATCATAATGTAATTCCGCGTAGGGCATCAGGACGGCCAGCGGCGGTACTGCCCACAGGCACAGCGTGTGTCATAGGTGCAAGGGAGAAGAGAGAGAGAGAGATAATCTGAGTGTCTCTCTTTTAAGGTCTGGGAGTAGTCACACCCTCCTGAGGTAGACCAGTGAGATTGTTGGGATTTCCAAAAGGGAAATTCCTCTGGAGATTGTATGGCTCTTTGTTTCAAGCATGAATCAATGGGTCTGTGCCCATTTATACTCTAATTAATGCAACAAACAAACACTGCATCCTCTGAATAATGGAAATACATTAAATACTTGCACAGTCATGAAACGAGCATTATAGGAGACAAGGATTATATGAGGTTACATTAAATAAGTTGCTCATAAGACATGCATAAACAAAATATATACAACGCAAAATTGTACTCACAATGTCCTGGGGTGCAGGTTCATTTATAGAACAGTTTTCTATAAATGAATGCAGGAAAGTCATTTTTAAAGGCATTGGGTCCCTTTCCAAAAAGAATCAATTTAGAGTCTCAGCTCTCTAGAAATTACTTTGAGTCGTAAACCAAGTCTTATCTGACGTTAACACTGGTAACGGAGGTCTGCATAAAGCATTTAGGCTACAGCATATTTGTTAAATATAGCAATTAATTATCTGTCTGATTTGTCTCAGTCGCTACAGTAACTTTTTTTGTTGTTGTTCAAAATTTACACGATGAGTCAATACATCAGTGTTACGTCCTGAGGATGTATAATGTGTATGAAGGTTTTAGAATATGTATTTTACTTTCTGTTCTGCTCTGTTTTTCTCTCCCTCACTCTGCTTACCTTGCAGTTAATAAGCCACACCTGATGCTTGTAAGGAATACGCTGCAGAGCTACCGCTATATGAGAGCCGAGTGAACACTGCTTGAGAGAGGTTCACTTCTCCCCTGCACCAGTATTGTGTCTGTTTGGAATTGAGTGTAAAACTGTTGTGTTGAAGTCAATTTGCACACCTTGTGATTTGTGTGTGCTCTGGTGTGAGAATAGTAGTGGTGGTGAAATGAAGCTTTGAAGCTTTCCAACCAGATGTGTTGAAAAGTGGTTAATTTCTTGAGGCTTCGAATGCACGCTAGAGACACCTGCTGGTCAATGCAAATATGGTGCTTAAAAATGGTCAAGACTTGATATATTAACACACACACACACACACACACACACACACACACAGTGTGTGTGTGTGTGTGTGTGTGTGTGTGTGTGTGTGTGTGTGTGTGTGTGTGTGTGTTATATATTTGTGTGTGTGTGCGTGCATGTTAATATATCAACTCAACAAAAGCACACCTCAGTGCTCTGTGATGTTTCATAATTTTATAACAGGTGTGCTTTTGTTGAACAGAGGGAAATGGAGTTCTTTAGATTTTTATAAAATAAAGCGAAAGTGATTAAGGTAGACTCGAGAAACGGCAGTGGAAGTGCTTGTGTAAGACTGGGCAGAGGAAGTGCTTGTGTAACATGAAGGGAAACTTTATCTATTTTTGTTTAAAAACAAGATTTGCTCCACTGTGGTCAGGCTGAGTCGATTTTTCTTTTTGGATATTATCTCCCCAGCCTTGGAAAATAACCGCTCGCATGGCACAGATGAAGCTTGACAACATAAAAAATTTTGAGCAAGAAAATAAAAGTTTGGGTAGAAGCTCTTATGTGCTTCCCTGTATTTTAGAGGGTCCTCTCCTCTTTTTTTTTTTTTTTTTGACTCTGCCATGTAGCACTGTAACCTCCATTGCATTGTAACAGTGACGACCCGATAAATAAATAAAAAAATCAACAAATTATTCAATTTAAATTCAGGTCAATTAATTTGGACGCCAGACAGGTAATTATCCCACATGAAAAAATACTATAGTATATTATAGTAAAATTACTCTAGTAAATACTATAGTGTTTTTGAACCATACTATAGTAAATATACTGCAGTAAATTAACAAAGTGTAGTAAATACTATAATATACTACAATATACTACAGTTTACTGTAGTCTCTTTACTATAGTATGGTTCAAAAACACTATAGAGTATTTTTACTGTAATTTTACTATAATAAACTATAGTATACTATAGTATTTTTTCATGTGGGATGTCAATAGTTTAAGCAATTTAAAGCATGAGTTTGCCACTCGTTACATAAATCAACTCAGATTCAAGATAAAAAATAAATTATAAAAGACATAGGATTTGGTTTTGAGAAAGGATTTTTGTATTTCTTAGAAGAAAGGAAAAATTAACAAAACCCTTAACAACAATAAACTCTCAATCTCAAACACATCAAACGAATAATCAAAAATCGCCGACCCAGCTTGAATAAAACGCTCTGCGCTGGAAACATCTTGACTTGGGAGTATGTGTCGTAACTACACTCCTGTCCACTACAGCAATGGCCCAGCATTCCATCAGCTGAGGAATAACGTCACCGCTGCCCAGGTAAGTGAAAATACGTTCATCTTCACCTTTCTTTTCTATTTTGTTATGTTAGCACCACACAGCAACAGTTTTCCCATTTGACGCTGATTTATTTGGGTTTTCAGCACACATGGATTTAGGCTTTACAGTTCTCACCTCTTCCGCACTTCAGCACAACCTCGAACACCACTCAAAAAAAAACCTCCTCTTCTCTTTTAAATTCCTCCTCTTTACACAATTACCTCATTTCCTTTTCCCATCTGGCAACGGAAATGGGTGGCAATTACAATGTTTTGTGTTTGTTGTTTCTTTTCATTTCATTTCAGCTCTTTCACAGCATCAGCTGCATTATTTGGTTTTTGTTTTGTTTGCTGGACAGATGCCTCTAAATGACACCACAAGTTACCTAAAACAGACAAAATTGGTTATAAAATGTAATAGTTACATGTCAACACAGTGTACAGCATTAAGAAGGCTCCTCATCTTCAAGCTGGCACTGCCTGTGTTGCTGGTGGTGGTGTTTCTTTCGAAATTAATAATCGACACTCAGAAGTGAATCTCCTAACAGCCTCATTTCCCTTAGATGGGCTGAGGAAACCTAGCATTTTAAAACATGGGTCCAGAAGAGTTGGCAAAGTTGGGATATTCATGGACTGCAAATCATGCACTTCCTCTCTGAGTTGGCGTATCATCATTTCTGCCAGCAGTTGGGCCATTACAGATATATTTTGACTATTTCTTCAGACAAAAAATGTTCCACCATTTTAGTAATGGTATGATTTTGGAGGCAGACACCTGCTTTTCCTCACACAGCTCCATCGTTGCCTCATAGAAAGGAGACAGAACACCAAGCCACTCCCCAATGTAAAAATACTCCTCAGCTATGAATGGACAAGCATCAGTTTGAAGTAATGCCACAGCTGCACCCACCGGCTCTCTCAGCTCATAAAGTTGTTGAAACATCTGAAAGGTGTTTTTCTAGCGGGTTTCCACTTCTTAAAGCAGTTTCAGCTGTGATTTCCCTAGGTGTGTCTGCATTTGCACAAGCCTTCATTTACACAAAACATACAAACATAAGGCTTTCTGAGGGACTCGTGAAGTGAATTACAAGACCATGGTGTGTAATAAAATGTCAACATCGAGTAACATACCTTAGCAGTGGTGCTGCATCGGAACAGACTTACAAGCCTTTGTTCTCAAGTCAGCAAGTCCAGGAGTCTGGTCTAGTGCCTTTTTGACCATCAAAGCGCATGTGCAATACAGATGGAGTGTTTTACGTTGAGCTCCCTGTTACATGCAATCATATTGGCTGCAGCATCTGTAACTAGACATGTCACTTTGTGGCTAATTCTCCATTCCTCCATGATAGCAGCCTTGGCTGCTGTCAAATTTGCAGCAGTGTGGGCTTGGGGAAATTTCTGCACTCAAGTACAGTATTAAGTGACGGTGAACCTGAAGTACAACGTGTTCCTGGATCAACATCTATGTTGACCCCAGTTCAACATTCCAACCAACCAATCAGATTTGATGGACAAGTTTACAGTATATGTCAAGTTTCTTCTTACCAGGGTTAGGTGCTTCTACAATAGTGTAATTCACCTATTATTTTCCTCATATTTTTTAGGGATAAGTTATGGGTAGGATATGTTGACCCAGGACCATGTCTTACTTGGCAAAATGGCATGTGACAGCAAGATAGGCATCCATATTCATTGAGGTCGACATATCTCTCTCTCTCTCTCTCTCTCTCTCTCTCTCTGTATATATATATATATATATATATATATATATATATATATATATATATATATATATATATATATATATATATATATATACACTCACCTAAATAGTTATTAGGAACAACATACTAATACTGTGTTCGACCCCCTTTGGCCTTCAGAACTGCCTTAATTCTACGTGGCATTGATTCAACAAGGTGCTGAAAGCATTCTTTAGAAATGTTGGCCCATATTGAAAGGATAGTATCTTGCAGTTGATGGAGATTTGTGGGATTCACATCCAGGGCACAAAGCTCCCGTTCCACCACATCCCAAAGAAGCTCTATTGGGTTGAGATCTGGTGACTGTGGGGGCCATTTTAGTACAGTGAACTCATTGTCATGTTCAAGAAACGAATTTGAAATAATTTCGAGCTTTGTGACATGGTGCATTATCCTGCTGGAAGTATCCATCAGAGGATGGGTACATGGTGGTCATAAAGGGATGGACATGATCAGAAACAATTCTCAGGTAGGCCGTGGCATTTAAACGATGCCCAATTGGCACAAAGTGTCAGGATTCCTGGGTGATCGGCAGTGTTGTGTGTGTGTACATAATTAATTACCTGTTGGTGGTGGTTCCTCACTGGTACACTAGCTCCTCCCACTCGTTTTGGTAATTGGTCACCTGTTGTGTCTCATCAGCTGTTTTCTTTAAATAGCACTCTGTCCTGTCTCTCGTTGCGTGCTCATTGTCTTGGTTGGTTTCAGTCTTGCTGTCCTGTTCAGTCGGAAGTCTTGTTCTCTCTCTCCAGCTCGTCTCAGATTCCTTCCGCTGGCTCTGGATTCTTGTCTGTGCCCGGTGTTCACACGCCTGTGGATTATCGTGCTCTTGTCCTAGAGTGAACCCTGCTCTTATTCCCAGTTTGACTGGTGCGCTTTGCTTTTAGGCAAGATCCAGTCTCTTCCGGGTCCTGGTGAGCTCCTTTTCTGTTGGACTGTTTTCCTTCTGTCTAGTTTTGGGTTTTCTGGAGTCATCTGTCGTGAGGATTCTCTCCAGTCACCAACCAGAGTTGAATACATCGTTGGACGCAGCGTGTGGTCTCTCTTCTTTGGACTGTGTCTTTTTGAGCTTTGCCTATCTCTTCTAATAAACATTGTGAACTTGCTATTGGCTCCGAGATTCATTCTAACACTAAGGAGCCTAAAGTGTGCCAAGAAAACATCCCCCACACCATTACACCACCACCACCAGCCTGCACAGTGGTAACAAGGCATGATGGATCCATGTTCTCATTCTGTTTACGCCAAATTCTGATTCTACCATTTGAATGTCTCAACAGAAATCGAGACTAATCAGACCAGGCAAAATTTTTCCAGTCTTCAACTGTCCAATTTTGGTGAGCTTGTGTAAAATGTAGCCTCTTTTTCCTATTTGTAGTGGAGATGAGTGGTACTCGGTGGGGTCTTCTGCTGTTGTAGCCCATCCGCCTCAAGGTTGTGCGTGTTGTGGCTTCACAAATGCTTTGCTGCATACCTCGGTTGTAACAAGTGGTTATTTCAGTCAAAGTTGCTCTTCTATCAGCTTGAATCAGTCGGCCCATTCTCCTCTGCCCAACAACAAGCCATTTTCACCCACAGGACTGCCGCAGACTGGATGTTTTTCCCTTTTCACACCATTCTTTGTAAACCCTAGAAATGGTTGTGTGTGAAAATCCCAGTAACTGAGCAGATTGTGAAATACACAGACCGGCCCTTCTGGCACAAACAACCATGCCACGCTCAAAATTGCTTAAATTACCTTTCTTTCCTATTCTGACATTCAGTTTGGAGTTCAGGAGATTGTTTTGACCAGGACCACACCCCTAAATGCATTGAAGCAACTGCCATATGATTGGTTGATTAGATAATTGCATTAATGAGAAATTGAACAGGTGTTCCTTATAATACTTTAGGTGAGTGTGTGTGCATATATATATTAGTGGTGGGCCGTTATCGGCGTTAACGTGCTGCGTTAATGTGAGACTCTTATCAGGCGATTAAAAAAAATATTGCCATTAATCTATTCTCAAAGTTGGGTTGGGAGCTGGGTCTACACTACGCAAGCTATGATGACTTTCACCTTGATATTTAAGCGCAGATGTACCTAGCCGAATTGCACTGTAGGGAGCGAGAACGAGTCTTCGAACCTGCATGTATGCCTACTGTGAAATTACCACATCAAACGTGAACGGTGTCTTCCGAACTCGGGTGCGCACCTGCTAACCATACTCGAGTCCTGACGAGCGTGACTGACGTAGCCTACTGTAAGCAGAGAGCTGTAAATCTCATTTCTGCTCGTCGTCAGCGTTCTTTAGAGCATTTGCAGTACATGCGCAGCAGATAGACGCAAGTGTCATTACTTACTTAAGCTTTGGTAATAAAACTAAGGGTTCAAAAACAAAAATATAAAAGTTAGGTGAACAACTGCCCACAAAACCTCTCACAATACAACTTTAACTTGGAAGGACGTCCAGTCACTTTATCCACTACAGTAAAAGACCTGGGTGTTATATTAGTCCGCAATTTGTCTTTCGAAAATCATATATGTTACAAGAACGGCATTTTTCCAACTTAGAAACGTTGCTAAGCTAAATAAAATGCTATCTATTTCTGATGCAGAAAAGTTAGTTCATGCATTCATGACCTCGAGACTAGATTACTGTAATGCTTTATTAGCTGGTTGTCCTGCATCCTCAATAAACAAGCTACAGTTAGTCCAAAACACTGCTGCTAGAGTTCTTACTAGGTCAAGAAAATATGATCATATAACACCAATTTTATCATCTCTACACTGGTTACTAGGGTTGCCACCCGTCCCTTAAAATACGGAATCGTCCCGTTACAAGCAAAATAACGTCCCGTATTTTACATAGGCCCACACGTAGTTCAATAAACAAATACGGATTTTGCAGTGTGTAGAATACTGATAGCAAATATAAAGATATCCATTTGATGATAAGTAGTACAGGAACTCATTTGTGCGTGATTGCTTTAGCGGCTTTGTTGCCATAGCGGCGGAGTCTAAAGAAGATGCACTGTGCCAGTGTGCCTGTAAACTTGTGTGGTTTTTAAAAACATGTCAAGCTTGCGTCGCGTCCACCGTTTGAACGCAAGAGAATCTCCAGATATAGAACTAAATATCAAAATGTATCAATGGGTTTGTTCAGTAACTCATGATGAACCTCAGGCCAACTGCACACTTTATGAGAAGCATTTCTGTTGCTCAGACTGTCTGACTTAAAGCGGCAGCGCTGACAGACCGGTCTATGTGACACACGCATCCGTGCTTCTAAAGGTAGGTCTATTGTTTTTTATAATGGATAATGTATTTAATATAATATTCCATACATTTAGACAGGTTAATTAATAAATTATAGCCTAATAAATGTTATTATTAATATAATTTATAATCTAACTAGGCTATAATTATCATATTCAGATAAAACTGAATTTTTAATTATTGGACAGAAAAGCTCCACAAGTAGTGCCCTAGAATACTGTCTAACCCTCGATGGCTGCTCTGTCAAGTCCTCATCAGTGAGGAACCTGGGTGTGCTCTTTGATACCAATCTTTCGTTTGAAAGCCACGTTTCTAGCATCTGTAAAACTGCATTCTACCATCTTATAAATATATCTGAATTACGTCACATGCTTTCAATGCAAAATGCTGAACAATTAGTACATGCGTTCATGAGCTCAAGGCTAGATTATTGTAATGCTCTACTGGGTGGTTGCCCTGCTCGCCTAATAAATAAACTCCAGCTGGTCCAAAACGCAGCAGCTCGAGTTCTTACTAGAACCAGGAAGTACGATCATATTAGTCCAGTTCTGTCAACACTGCACTGGCTCCCTATTAAACATCGCATACATTTTAAAATCTTGCTTATTACTTATATAAAGCAATAAATGGTTTAGCTCCCCAGTACTTAAGTGAGCTCTTAACACATTATACTCCATCACGTCTATTGCGGTCTCTAAACTCTGGCCAGTTGAAAATACCTAGAATATCTAAATCAACTGCAGGCGGTCGATCCTTTTCCTATTTAGCACCTAAACTCTGGAACAGTCTTCCTAGCATTGTTCGGGAAGCAGACACACTCTGTCAGTTTAAATCTAGACTAAAAACACATCTCTTTACTATGGCATACACATAGAACATTTTTAACTTTCTTTATTCAAATCAAATGACTGATTGTTAGGCTGCATTAACTAGGTCAGCCGGAACCGGGAACACTTCCCATAACACCTGATGTACCCATTACATCATAAAAAGAGTGGCATCCACACTAATGTGAGTCTCTCTGTTTATCCCGAGGTTTACTGCAGTCGGCCGGATCCAGGCTGTGTCCGGATCGGATGGTGGACCTGCATCTGGACATGACCAGCTCATCCTGGAGTGTCTGCTGAGACCGTGTCCATTAGTGTCTCCTCTGAATTTGCCTCACCGCACGCGTCATCCTCAATTAACCCGCCTCGGCGCAATAACTCCGATCTTTAAAGTATTCATATTCTTGTTTAATCGACGCGCCATCCTAAATGAACTCCGCCTCGCAAGGCCATACCCAAAATTTTGAATATTCCTATCTAATATGATTTATGACCTGCAAGGTTGCCAGAGTAATAATTATACACTGTTAATAATAGGCCAGAGGAGAACTGGCACCCCGACTGAGTCTGGTTTCTCCCAAGGTTTATTTTTCTCCATCATGTCCTGATGGAGTTTTGGTTCCTTGCCACTGTCGCCTTTGGCTTGGCTAGCTCAGTTGGGGACACTCAAATTATGATCCAAGTTACTCAACTAAATATACAAATAGAATTTATTAATTTGGTCATATATAATTCTATAAACTATCCAAATTAAACTAGCCAAATCAAATTTTGTTGCAACGTTGTCCTGTTTAACACTGTGAAGCTGCTTTGAAACAATCGTCATTGTAAAAGCGCTATATAAATAAAGTTGATTGATTGATTGATTGATAATAAATAGTCCTGTCATATAAAGTTTGACATTTAAAAAAATATTTAGATAAAAACGGGACAAATAATTACATGATAATATAGTCATAATTTAAGTAAATTAATACAAAAAATAAACATTTTTGAAATTCAAAAAAGTGATTACTGGTTAAAGGGACAGTTCAGCCAAAAATGAAAATTCTGTCATAATTTACTCACCCTCAAGTTGTTCCAAACATGTGTACATTTCTTTATGTTGAACACATAGGAAGACTCCTACTATGGAAGTCAATGGTGCCCCTAAAGCAGCCTGGGTAAACTTTCTTCAAAATATCTTCACTTGTGTTCAGTAGAACAAAGAAACTCATACAGGTTTGAAACATCATGAGGGCGAGTAAATGATGACCGAATTTTAATTATTGGGTGAACTTTCCATTTAAAGTGCACCAAATAGGCTACTAAAGAGTTCTTTAGAAATAAATAAAAATCAAATGTAAAATAATATAAAACCTGCTCTGTTGCAAGTTCACATACTTGATCTCATGTTTTCTTCTGGTTTATTATTGAGCCATTTCATGACGTATTCTTTATTTCTATCCTTTATACAATATTTTTTTGGAGGGGGTGTTGGGGCTGGGGTTGGTGTGGGTCGTAAATGGGTGTCCCTTATTTTGGCACACTGAAGGTGGCAACCCTACTGGTTACCTATTAAGTTCCGTATCAATTACAAAGTATTGCTACTGACCTATAAAGCCCTAAATGCAGGGACGTGCACAGGAATTTTGAGGGGCAGTTGCTCTGACCTAAAAAAGGGCACCAACCCCCCCCCCAAATACCCCGAGAGCGATTCGAGAGCAGCCGGTGCAGCTTCTCTAGAGCGGCTGACGAACTCGGATGACGACACAGCTGTTCCATGATTGACCAGATTAACCGCATGACAGTGATCACGTGTGTTTCGCGTTTATTCTAAAGCCTTCAGCTCCACTAATGCTCACCCACATGAAAACACACTATAGTATATTATAGTAAAACAACTCTAGTAAAGTTTTTCAACCATTCTAAATTAAATATACTACAGTAAATTAACAAAGTGTAGTAAATACTATATTATACTGCAATTTACTGTAGTATATTTACGATATTATGGTTCAAAAACACTATAGTATTTACTACAGTAATTTTACCGTAATATACTATAGTATTTTTTCATGCACAAATCAGTTTTTTATGACAGTAAAACTTATTTTCATGTAGTCGCGATGTTATATTGTCTTGAAAACTGATTAAAACCGTAGACACCACTTCATTGATAGTGTAGGCTTATGTTGAACTTGATTCATATACAAACAGACGCTGTATTAAGCAGTACATAAAGTATTGAATGAAAATTTCTCTGAAATGTATATTTGACAAATATTTAACTTTAAAAGCTGTGATAAAGAATGCAAACACAACACAAGCGTCACTGCGGGAAGCAGAAAGTGTCTGACTTCAAGTCTCTGTATGCAGATCCTCCCGATCTGCACACGGCTACTCTCGCCGATCGGTTGCATCCAGCCGCAGCCAATGTCAAACACACCTTTTGTTTATTGTTTTGACTAGACCCTTTCCTGAAGCTTGATCGCTTCCATTTTACTTTGTTACCTGAAATAAAATTATAAATAAAATCTGGGGCAGAGGACTGAAGGTAATCCTCCATGTTTACGTTTCTCCTTTTTTATTTAATTTATTCCTGTTACCCTCTCTCAACCCTAGACTGGGAGAGCTTGTAACAATCAGTGAGCGTCACAGAATCAGAGATATGCCTAAGAGAGGTAAAAAAAAAAACAATACACATTGGCTAATGAGATTTGCAAGTCACTCCCCGTACATTCACGTATATATATAACCCTCCACCTTGTCCCAAACGCTCGCGGTTGGATGATTGGATTCTCTGCAAGGGCATGCTGAACAGCAGCGTCCCGCCCCAGTTCCTTACTTCCCTGAGGTGTAGAGGAGGTTTCAAAGTTGTGGAAGGCACCTTTTTCTGCTCCAAGCCGCTCTGCTTTTTCCCCCGCTCTCACTAACCCTGATGGTGGGGCAGCCAAGGGTTATGTGGAGATCCCCCATCCTCCAGCATGCAGATGCGATGCAATTATGCCTGCAAAGTGCTGCTGCCTGGCGGGGTCGTCTGTGCCTCTAATCCACACAAGTTTCCTGTAACATCCTGTAAGTTCTGGCGCGCTCACTGCCAAGGTTTACAGTGCCGCTGAACAGGCTGCCTCTAGGTAAAAGAGTCTCTATATCTGCAGAGATTTATCTGACTTCTGTGACATTTAGCCAGTTTCAGATCCATTTTCTGACCAGTTAGTCAATTACCAACTCTAAGACTGTGTACCATATTACTAGAAAGAGTGGCACCACCCCAGGATGAAGGCCACCCTTTTTCAACAGGTTAGGTCTGCCCCAAAAAACTTGTTCAGTTGTCTATGAACCCTATATTATTCGGCAGACACCACTTAGTGGGAATATCAAATAAACTTAAATATATATTCTCAAGACTTTGTAATGTTTTTGTTGTTGTTGTTGTCCCCCATTCCACTGCATCTTATGTTTTTATACACAAAAGTACTCTTTGTGATCGGTGCTTCCCCAGATAGCATGGTGACATAGATACAATGTTGAGTTTTGAACCATCATTTTGGTTGAGACTGAAATTTAGATGATTAAGGTGTGTTGGATCAGCATTGAAATTTTGATGAAGTTGACAGCACACATAGGTGTTAAAAAAATTATAAACGCAACACTTTTGTTTTTGCCCTTATTTTTAATGAGCTGAACTCAAAGATCTAAGACTTTTTATATGTACACAAAAGGCCTGTTTTCCTTAAATATTGTTCACAAATCTGTCTAAATCTGTGTTAGTGAGCACTTCTCCTTTCTCCCAATCTGCGGTCTCCGCAAGAGGCGGCACTTTGGCTGGTGGCCAGGGTGATCTGAGGGTGACGGTGTGGAAAAAAGCTCCCACGCTTATGCCTCAGCCCACACCCCCCTCTCATGCACCAAACCCACCGTCTACTCAACCCAGTACATCGGGGCTGGCTCCTGCTGTCCCGACTGTCTCGGTTGGTGATGGGAAAGATGAGATGTCGATCGCCGCATCGCAATGCAGGCTGGGGTCATCTGAGATGATGATTCGGCTGTGCTGCCGCCTCCGGGTGGAGAATTGACAGCCATGCTCTCCCGGGCAGCCGTGAGTCTTGGGTTGGAGTGGAACCCTCCGCCCAGACCTAAGTGCTCAAGGCTGGATGATTGGTTTTTGGGGGTGGTGCGTGTGGACACCCCCCCAATACCTTTCTTCCCGGAGGTGCATGAGGAGCTTGCACGGCTCTGGAAGTCCCCATGTCTTCCCGTGACCATTTTGCGACCTCCTCCGCCGGTGAGCGGACCCGGTTCCCGTACGCTCCCATATCCCAGGCTGGGCTATTCGGCAGCGTGGTTGAGAGCTTCACCCAACAGTTCTCGGCCGCCCAAAAGCAGACTGAGGTTATTAAGCATATACTGCCCCGGCGGCCAGCTGCTGCCTCCACCCAGCCGCTCGCGCAGTCTCAGCCTGCTCGCCGCAGAGGGCGTGGAAGAAACGTGAAGAAACGCCAGGCTAAAAGGCGCTCCTGACGTGGACAGCTTAGGGATGGGCAGTTCTTTCCAGGAGATGGCAACAGGGCCACTCCTTCCCCCGGTGGAGGGCCGGGGGAGAATCTTTTGTTCAGTTGCTGGCCCCCAGGTCAGCAGCACCCTAATGTGGTTAAAGAAAGAACTGACAATCCCATTCTTACTTCCATGTCTCCATTAACTCAGCTCTGAAAGGCTGTAACGCCAGATTGTCTGGGAGGACAAGGGACACTTTTTGCAAATGACATCACGCTGAGTGTATCAATGAATGTGTCTAATTTACATGTATTTCCTTCACCTGAAACTCCCCCACCCTTTAGACCCTCATGCATTGATCACATGGAACACCTAAAAAGAGGACAAAGGACACTTTTTGCAGACGACGTCACGCTGAGTGAATCAACTAATAATGGCTCTAATTTACATGTATTTATTTCTCCCCCCATCCTACTTCCCCTCAGGCTGTGACCATTGAAAATATACCCAAAATCTATATAATCTAAAAATGAACAAATACTAAACAATATATATGTGTTTGATATCATTGGAAATGTCTTAGTGCGACTGGTACAAATATCTCATCCCCACAGAAATATTCAAGAAGATAACAATGGTTTTAAGAGTTTAAAGAGATGTTGCATAGAATGGTAGGTGTGGCTTTCAACCATTTGATCTTTTGTCAATACAGGTCTGAGACAGTGATTAAATGTAAATTCCCTTTGTTAACATATGTTTCCAATTGAAAGAAGTTATTGTCAGGTCTGAATACTTAAGGCAGCGTAGCAGAAGAGTCAGCGCGCAATATTGTAATCAGATTCGCCCGTAACGTTGTGTGCAGCCAACGTTACGCTAGCCTATGGAAAGTCAGGAACACATCTCTCACTCTTTACTTAAGAGTATTTGATGTTTTGAGGATCTTTGAATTGATTATGTAATTGGAATTATACCTGACTGTTATAAAATTGTTACATTTTGATTTATTCTGACTTACTCTGGAATTATTAACGATCTCTATGAGATCATGAATGGGTACTTTCCACAAAGGGTTAAACGGAATAATTAAATGTGTGTCTAACTATTAAACATAAATGACCAAATAACCAAATTGGCATTCTAATCTAAATTCTAATAAAATGGAGTCAGATAAAGAGGAATTGGAATTAGATCCATTTTGCCCAGCTGAGAACACCGAACGCGCAAATTCCTTCACCCGCCCTTCGGTGTCGCCATTGGAGCGATTTCAGCGGCCTTACAGCTCATTAACGTTAATGTGCCCACACCCACGCGCATTCATAAGTTAATGTACTGAGGCAATCTATGCAAAAAGGTAAATGCCCCCAACAATGGCTTAAAAAGCATACAGTTTCATCATCAGATTCATTCACTTTCCTGCGCATTTGGAAGGTGGCACGTTACACAGGTGAGGAAGCTTTTGAGATGGTCCTGGACAGTGACGAAGAGTTCACATTTTCCTCCGACGAAGAAGAGCATGACTTCGACGATGAATGCTTGAATTTTAAAGAGCGACTTGATCCAGACGTGGATACAATTTCGGATGAGTGAGTCATTTAGTTTTATTTATGCTCATTATCATCAGCGACGCTTGTGCTCGCAAATATCTGTATAAAATATGCTGTATGCGTGATCAATGAAGTGCGCAAATGTGTAATGTTTTTAGCGGTATTTTCTCCGGTAATGGCCCAAGACTAATTACTTTTCGTTTATCTTGCACAGTCCCTGTTTGCACTTTAGCCCTGAATGTCTCTTTTGCGCTGTATTTTTTTATACCACTGCTCTATGTGTTGTTTCATGTGTAAATCTACATGTGTAGATTTTAGATTTTCTAATATTTAAATATATATATATATATTCTGCTAAACAAGGATGCATTTATCTGATCCAAAATACAGCAAAAACAGTAATATTGCGAAGTATTTATAATTTAAAATAATTGTTTTCTATTTGTATATATTTTTAAAATGCCATTTATTAGTCTTCAGTTTCACATGATCCTACAGAAATCATTGTAAGATGCTGATTTGCCACTCAAGAAACATTTCTTATTATTATGAATCTTGAAAACAGTTGAGTACAATTTATTTCAGGATTCTTTGATAAACAGAAAGTCCAAAACAACAACATTTATCTGAAATAGCAATCTATTGTAAGATACCAATCAAAATTTTGGTCTGAGTAAGAGTTTAGTATTTTTGTTGCTGTTGTTTTTGTTTTTGCTTTTTTAAATAAATGTATTTTATTCACAGATAATTAAATGTTATTTCAGATAAATGTTTTTTTTTTTTTAACTTTCTGTTAATCAAATATTTAAACCTCTGGGTAAAATATTTGATTTATCAAAGAATCCTGGAAAAAAATTACACAACTGTTTTTAACATTGATAATAATCATAAATGTTTGTTGAGCATATATATCAAATAATTATATTATAATGATTTCTGAAGGATCATGTGACACTGAAGTAATGATGCTGAAAATTCAGCTTTGACATCACAGGGATAAATTACACTTTACCATGTATTCATATTTATTGTAAATTGTAAAAATATTTCACAATATCACGGCCTCCGTCCAGATATCGTGCTCTGGTCCCAAGTAACAAGGCAGGTGGTCCTAATAGAGCTGAAGGTAGCCTGGGAGGAAAGGATTGAGGAGGCACATGAACGTAAGCTAGGAAAGTATCAGTCCCTCATCTCTGAGAGCCAGCAGAGGGATTGGAGGGCCTGGAATCTACCGGGGGAGGTGGGTTGCAGGGGGTTACCAGGACAGACACTTTGGAGAACATTTGGGATGCTTGGGGTTAGAGGAGCAGCCCGAAAGAACCTGGTGAACAATATAGCAAAGCGGGCAGAGAAAGCATCCAGATGGCTGTGGGTAAAGAGAAGCGAGTGATGGCTAAACCAGGCTGGCAGAGGGGGCGGGGGTCAGAGCTGAGTGGTGAAGTACTGAATGGCAGAGGGAGCAGTTCCAAGACGCTGGTTCTGCTGTCAAGCCCCATTGAGGTGTTGTGGGCTAATTGACGAAACACCGGTGAGGTGGGGTGCCCACTTGAAAACCCAGTGAAGTCAACAGGTCTGAATCATTCAGCTCTGTCACCATATTAAGACATCTGAGGGGAGCGACTTCAGTGCTAGCCACCCACATAGAGAGCAGGACGTAACTCCTGCCAAGTGTGGTGGCTGCGATATACCCTATCGTTTAGAGACATTCTGTTTTTACTATTTTGGATCAAATAAATCAAGCCTTGGTGACTTGATTATTTTCATTATTTTCCAAAATGTAATGATAAAATTAAAATTTCATATATTTTAGATTCATTGCACACCAACTGAAATATTGATTTTGACATACTGATTTTGGCATACAGCTCATGAAAACCCAAAATTCCTGTCTCAAAAAATTAGCATATTTCATCCGACCAATAAAAGAAAAGTGTTTTTAATACAAAAAAAGTCAACCTTCAAATAATTATGTTCAGTTATGCACTCAATACTTGGTCGGGAATCCTTTTGCAGAAATTACTGCTTCAATGCGGCGTGGCATGGAGGCAATCAGCCTGTGGCACTGCTGAGGTGTTATGGAGGCCCAGGATGCTTCAATAGCGGCCTTAAGCTCATCCAGAGTGTTGGGTCTTGCGTCTCTTAACTTTCTCTTCACAATATCCCACAGATTCTCTATGGGGTTCAGGTCAGAAGAGTTGGCAGGGCAATTGAGCACAGTAATACCATGGTCAGTAAACCATTTACCAGTGGTTTTGGCACTGTGAGCAGGTGCCAGGTCGTGCTGAAAAACGAAATCTTCATCTCCATAAAGCTTTTCAGCAGATGGAAGCATGAAGTGCTCCAAAATCTCCTGTTAGCTAGCTGCATTGACCCTTGATAAAACACAGTGGACCAACACCAGCAGCTGACATGGCACCCCAGACAATCACAGACTGTGAGTACTTGACACTGGACTTCAGGCATTTTGGCATTTCCTTCTCCCCAGTCTTCCTCCAGACTCTGGCACCTTGATTTCCGAATGACATGCAAAATTTGAGCGACAGTCCAGTGTTGCTTCTCTGTAGCCCAGGTCAGGCGCTTCTACCGCTGTTTCTGGTTCAAAAGTGGCTTGACCTGGGGAATGCGGCACCTGTAGCCCATTTCCTGCACACGCCTGTGCACGGTGGCTCTGGATGTTTCTACTCCAGACTCAGTCCACTGCTTCCGCAGGTCCCCCAAGGTCTGGAATCGGTCCTTCTCCACAATCTTCCTCAGGGTCCGGTCACCTCTTCTCGTTGTGCAGCGTTTTTTGCCACACTTTTTCCTTCCCACAGATTTCCCATTATTACGCCCTGCAGTCTAGGGGAAGGAAACAATCACGCTTACCGGGCATAATAAGAAAATGGGTTGTGGTTTGGAATCCCAGCACCGAATCACTCCGGTCAATAATCAAACATATACAACCAACTATAAGTAAATATAAATTTATTAAGTAATTGTACATAAAAGGGCGAGCATCTCGTCAGGGTGTCCAAAGGCCAAATTAACAAACAGAACAAACCTAAGAAGAAAGAAATACACTAAATAACCTAATAGAAGCAAAAAGAAAATACATTTAACTAACCTAACTACCTAACATAAACAGAACCCAAACAAGTTGCAAAAATAAATAGCAGGACACCCCTATGCTCTGATGGTTTCATTTGCATGCCCAAACATCAAACAGAACAGTTCAACATTGATCATCGGCTGGAGGAGGGATCCAGGAGCTCTCAACCCGTTCGCGGTCGAACCAACAATGAGCTCCCCTGGGCGCATGCGGACTGTGTCATTTTATTATCCACGCTAACAACTGGATGGCCAATAGTGATCCTCCAGCCGATCACTGGTAAACCTATCAGAGCAAGGATAGAGAAGCGGAAAGGAGAGAAAGAAAACACGGCACGGCAATACAAAGTGCAAGATGGGTCGTAACAGCCTTACACACAAAGAATCTACATACAGTGGATTCACTCAGAATTGAGCGACCGCGATAGTGCGTCAGCCAATACATTGTCTTTACCTTTCTTGTACAAAATTTCCAGGTTAAAATCCTGGACAAAGAGAGACCAGCGCATAATTCGTTGGTTTGAATTCTTCATACAGGACAAGAACAGTAAATACGACGATCGACAAGAAACTAGAGCCAACATATACCTCAAAATGTTGTAACGCAATTAGCAGAGCTAGTGCTTCCTTCTCGATGGTACTGTAATTTAATTGGTGTTTTAGAAATTTCTTTGAAAAATATCCAATAGGATGTTCAACCCCGTTTTCATCATCCTGCAAAAGGACAGCGCCGGGACCTGTAGCACTAGCATCAACGTCCAGCTTAAATGAACGTGAATAATTTGGAGCTGTTAAAACAGGGGCACTGCACAGAAGTGATTTAACAGACTCGAAGGCAGTCTGACATTCATCAGTCCACTCAAAGGCTTAGGACACACGAAGCATATTTGTTAGAGGCAACACGACATCCGAGAAATTTTTACAAAATCCCCGATATTAACCAGACATTCCTAGGAATCTTCTGAGTTCACGTTTCGTACGGGGCACCGCGAATTCTGCAATAGCTTGCACTTTCAGAGCGACAGGTTGAACTTGTCCCTGCCCCACCTGTTTCCCTAGATAGGTAACAGTCGCTTTGCCAAACTCACACTTAACCAAAATAAGAGTGAGAGATGCCTTTAACAAACTATCAAACACTGTACCCAAACTTGACAGGTGCTCCTCCCAAGTGTTCGAATAAACAACGATATCGTCTAGGTATGCTTTACAGTTCGGAACCCCACCCAGCACCTTATTCATTAAACGCTGGAACGAAGCCGGGGCGTTGCGCAACCCGAACGCCATCACCCTGTAATTGAGGAAATCATCCGGCGTAACAAAAGCAGATATCTCGGCTGCGCACTCCGTCAAGGGAACTTGCCAGTATCCCTTTAGAAGTTCAAATTTTGTGACGAAGCGTGCAGAGCCTACTTTATCAATGCAATCCTCCATAAGCGGGAGGGGAAACGAATCAGGTTTCGTCACGGCATTTACTTTCCTATAATCCGTGCAGAATCTTTGCGTGCCGTCAGATTTCGGAACCAATAAACACGGTGAACTCCAGGCGCTGGAACTCGGAACTGCAAGACCATTCTCAAACAGATATTTCACCTCAGCCTCCATAACTTTACGTTTAACAGGGTTCACTCTATATGCCCTTTGTTTAATAGGCTGATGATCACCCACATTTATGTCATGTTTCAGCACTTGAGTGCGAGTGGGAATATCCGAAAATAAACCCGTAAAAGAATGGATCAGCTGTACGATCTCAATTCGTTGAGGATCAGTTAAATGCACCAAATGAGAGGTTAAATTTTCCAAAACTTTGGAATTATTCAGTCTACCACCCGACACTAGGGTACTCTGTATGCTCAACCCATCTTCATCAACGTCGCTGTCAGAAGTAACCACAATCGTAGCTACAGGAGTGATAGCTGAGCTTTTTGACTCAATATCTTCCTCGCGACTCACGTACAGCTTCAGCATATTAATGTGACACACGCGCGTTTTTCTCTGTCGATCAGGAGTTTGAACCACATAATTTGTTTCACTCAGCTTCTTGTCTATGACGTACGGTCCAGAGAATCTAGCCTGCAATGCAGCACCTTGTACGGGCAATAAAACCAAAACCTTGTCCCCCTCGGAAAATGAACGAGAGACAGCATTCTTGTCAAAACGTTTTTTCATTTTTACCTGCGTACTCTCCAGAGCAGTCTGAGCTAATCTGCAAGCATTATGCAAGCGTTCTCGAAAAGAGCTAACATAGTCCAGCAAGTTACAACCCGCGGTCTGCTCAGCCAACCAGTTCTCTTTCAACATCTTCAGTGGCCCCCTCACCGTGTGTCCGAAAACCAATTCGGCTGGGCTGAACCCCAGAGACTCCTGAACGCTCTCACGGACAGCAAACAAGAGAAAAGGCAACCCTTCATCCCATTCTTTCCCTGACTCAGCGCAATATTTACTTAACATGGACTTCAAGGTTTGGTGAAACCTTTCCAGGGCACCCTGAGACTCAGGGTGATAAGGACTAGAAGTCACATGCTTGATGTTCAGTTGGGACAGAACCTGTTTGAATAATCGGGACATGAAATTGGTTCCCTGATCCGTTTGGATCATTTGAGGAAAACCAAAGGTGGAAAAGAAGGCAATTAAAGCTTTCATCACAGCCTTTGCTTTTAATGAGCGTAATGATACCGCTTCCGGATAGCGAGTAGTCGCACACATAAGCGTAAGCAAATAAACATGTCCAGACCTTGTTCGCGGTAACGGTCCAACGCAATCCAGAATAACTCGGGAAAAAGGCTCTCCCATAACAGGAATAGGTTTAAGAGGGGCAGGACGAATTATCTGGTTGGATTTTCCTACAACCTGGCCAATCTTATGAACGACAGTACTGTGCCACTTCGGATTTAATACCAGGCCAGAAAAAATAACGCAGGATTCGGTGGTAAGTTTTAGTTATCCCTAAATGGCCTGCAACATTATCATGGGCCACACTCAAAACCTGCTTGCGTAAACACTGAGGGACTACTAATTGAAAAATAGTATCCCAACCTAAACCATCAGACCTCGTTGGAGTCCACTTTCTTTTTAACACTTCGTTATCCCAAAAGTTACCAACAGTTTCATTCTCAATCTCCGTTAAATTAAAAGCTGCCTTCCTACAACACGATAACGAAGGATCTTTTCTCTGTTCAACCGAGATCAGATCTTTCTTAAGAGACAACGGCAGATCAGGTGACTCTTCAGCACCACTAACCGTGGACAGCAACTCAGGACCGGACAGCTCCGAACGTACTATAAGACCTTCACCTTTGACTTTGTCCTCAGCGGCCAAGAAGGTATCCGCAAGATCAATCGAATCGCCAAACCTACGCGCTTGAGCCCGCCAGAAATACGCATGCAGAGAACACTGCCGGGAATTCCGACACTAACTCACCGGTTGTAGCAGAGTCGTACACAGGATTTTCAATAACCTCTGGGAATGGAAGTACTTTCCCTCCAGCTAGGTCATTACCTATTATTAAGGCAACACCCTTCACCGGCAGCATATGACGTACTGCCAATCTTACAAAACCTGTTACTAAACCGGATCGAAAGTACACATTATGTAATGGTACTTTCAAAACGCCCAACTCAATCCCTTGAATAAGGACATCAGATCCACAATAACTATCATCAGAAAACGGCAGCACACTAGCTAACACAAACGATTGATTGGCACCTGTATCACGCAACATTGTAACAGGGACCAAATCTCCTTCTAATCCACTAAGAGAAATCATTCCCTGACACACGAAAGGATCATAGGCGGCGTCAATATTCGAGTTGGTTACCAATTTTCTGAACGAAACCAACGCTTTTGGCGGACTTTTTTCTATTTTTATTTTTCAGTGAAGGGCACATCGCAATCAAATGGCCGAGCTCGTGGCAGTAAAAACATTCACGAGCTTCGGGAAGCACTTGCTTAGAAGGTTGCGCAACTTTAACATTTTTCTCGGAGGATGAAGCCAAATTCGATTCGTGGCATGCAAAAAATGCACTTCTGTGAGTCAAAGAAAACTCATCTGCGCAAACGGCCGCCTCGGCGAGGGTCAACACTTTCTTTTCGTTCAAATAAACAACAATTCTATCAGCAAACAAATTCTTGAAATTTTCGATCATAATTAATTCACGAAGTTGCTCAAAACTAGCGATTCCGCTGGAGTGACACCACTTATCAAAAAACACATTCTTTTCCCGTGCATATTCAACATAAGTTTGAGTGGCATTTTTAACATGGGACCGAAACTTCTGCCTATACGCTTCTGGCACAAGCTCATACGCCCTAAGCACAGTGTTTTTTAATTTATCATAGTCCAAACTGTCACCTACAGATAAAGTGGAACAAACCTCCAGGGCTTTCCCAGTTAATTTGCACTGGATCAAGAGAGGCCACGCATCTCTCGGCCGGAGCAAAGCAGCAGCTATAAGCTTGAACATGCCGATATATAAATCCACCTCGTCATCCCTAAATACAGGAACAAGGGTAAGGTGACGACTAATATCAAAATCGGGAGGGTTACCTAGAGACACAGACAGACTGTTTAAACGCTTCTATACTAAAGTCCATCCGTATCGACCTACCACTTCCCCACAAACCAAAAAAAAACTGCCACTCAAAACAGAAAAAATAAGTGGTACTCACCAGCAAAGCCGCAAGCTTCCAAATTAGCATCGAAGGATTTCTAAATCAAAGAATTGGACGAGCCCCCAATTATTACGCCCCACGTCTAGGGGAAGGAAACAATCACGCTAACCGGGCATAATAAGAAAATGGGTTGTGGTTTGGAATCTCAGCACCGAATCACTCCGGTCGATAATCAAACATACTGTATACAACCAACTATAAGTAAATATAAATTTATTAAGTAATTGTACATAAAAGGGCGAGCATCTCGTCAGGGTGTCCAAAGGCCAAAATAACAAACAGAACAAACCTAAGAAGAAACAAATACACTAAATAACCTAATATAAGCAAAAAGAAAATACATTTAACTAACCTAACTACCTAACATAAACAGAACCCAAACAAGTTGCAAAAATAAATAGCAGGACACCCCTACGCTCTGGTGAGCTCTCAACCCGTTCGCGGTCAAACCAACAATGAGCTCCCCTGGGAGCATGCGGATGGTGTCCTTTTATCATCCACGCCTCAACTGGATGGCCAATAGTGATCCTCCAGCCAATCACTGGTAAACCTATCAGAGCAAGGATAGAGAAGCGGAAAGGAGAGAAAGAAAACACGGCACGGCAATACAAAGTGCAAGTAGGGATGGCTGACGCGAAACTGACGTTTCGACGCTGTGTCGAGATCCCGAAGCGCAGATGTTTCGAAACACTGCTCCGAACTGTGATTCGACACACCCATGTCACGTGACTAACGCTAAATGAAGCGCCGAAGTGTTTCATCAGGTGTGCCTGTCGAAATGGTGTTTGATTGAAAGGGGCGGGAACAAACCACACAGTCACACATCATGAACCTCATTCCCCACAGTTTAAAAGTGAAGTTTATCCATCTTCACCTCGTGGGTTTTGTGAGAGGAGATACATTTTGTGATAGCAGTGATTTTGTGATATAAGTGAGATTTATAGTGCGCTTTGGTTAGTTATATTTAGGCTAGATTTAATTGAGATATATTGACTGATAGGTATAGACTGTGACAGATAGTTAGGATAGATATAGGCTAGTGACACATTCGGGCTAGATAGTGACAGACAACACAGCATAAGATATATAATTATATAGATATAGTTTATATAGATATATATTCATAGGTGATATATAGATGGAAGCTCCACACAAGAGATGCCGTTCATCTGTGGTGTGGGAGCATTTCCATTTGGAAATACCAAATCAAGTGAGACGTATGATTTGCAACAGTAGAAGTGAAAAGGTACCGCAAAGGTTCGTTTTTGCCCAGAACGCATGATCCATTAATTTATTGGAAAGAGAGAGCAATACATTGCACATTTGTATGTACTTGCTAAAAAAATATTTGAGCATGCTAGCAACATGTGTCTCTTGTGAGAGGATTTTTTCAGAGGCTGGAGAAATTATATGTTAAAAAAGAAATATGGCTAAGTCCTTCAACAGCAGAGATTTTTCTTTATTTATTTATTTATTTATTTATAAACATGTAAATGTAACAATGACACATTGTGGCTGTATTTATTTTATTAATCTTCATTTTTCATGACAAAAAAAACAACAAGGAAGCTACAGGTTACAAAACCAAGTAATTGTCAGACAGATGTTAAAAACTTTTTTTTTTAACAGATCACTGTCAAGGTTATTTCAGATCAATACATGCAGGTGACCACTAGATGGCGTAATGGAGACGGGTGTCGGGTGTTGTTTCGAAGCTTCGGCACATTTGCTTCAACTGTTTCAGTGCTTCACGAAGCCTCGGTCTGCCCATCACTAAGTGCAAGATGGGTCGTAACACCCACTGAGGTACCTTTATACAGCACTCTGAGAACAGCCTATTCGTTCAGAAATTTCTTTCTGTGTCTTACCCTCTCGCTTGAGGGTGTAAATGATGGCCTTCTGGACAGCAGTCAGGTCGGCAGTCTTACCCATGATTGCAGTTTTGAGTAATGAACCAGGCTGGGAGTTTTTAAAAGCCTCAGGAATCTTTTGCAGGTGTTTAGAGTTAATTAGTTGATTCAGATGATTAGGTTAATAGCTCGTTTAGAGAACCTTTTCATGATATGCAAATTTTTTGAGATGAGCTCTCTTTCATGGGCTGTATGCCAAAATCATCAGTATTAAAACAATAAAAGACCTGAAATATTTAATTTGGTGTGCAATGAATCTAAATTCTTAATTTTATCATTACATTATGGAAAATAATAAACTTTTATCACAATATGCAAATTTTTTGAGAAGGACCTATATATATATATATATATATATATATATATATATATATATATATATATATATATATATATATATATATATATATATATATATATATATAAGGGTGGGCACAGATACATTTTTTGAATCTAGATTAATCTCACTGTAATTTTGAAATTAATCTAGATCCCATCTGGCATTTTAACATTGAGTCACTGTTGAATCAACGTCAGGTGAACCATAATAACCGGTGGATAACCGTTGAATTTTGTTTAGATTTTGCAAATATTTTCAACCATCCATCCATCCAGCCATCAATCAATCAATCAATCCATCCATCCATCCATCTAGCCAGTCAACACAATGTTTATGGTTGTAGTCATGGTTGTAAAAATAATATTGATTTGACATACAGCTCAGAAATTGTTGATATTCCTGTTGAATCTGTGGTGAATTAACAGCACCACTTCAACTATTTGGTGTCCAACGTTGTTTTGACGTTGAATTAATGTTTTTTTTCATAAACTGACCTTATTTCAACCACTTTTAAACGTTTAATGTCGGTAGAATGCCAGCTGGGATTAATCTAGATTAAAATGGCTCATTTGAATTCTGCCGTAGGCATTCAGAATATGTGTGCTACCCAAATAATGACTGGTGCTTTCACACTACTGATTTGATTGCCTGCCGAACCCTAGTTCGATTGCTCTCTGGACTGTGTTCATATTATATTGCGAAACCGGGGTGCGTTTGCGTCAAAGCAGCTGTTTGCCCCGTTACTTTGTAACGATGTCGAGCGAGAAGGTGGCAGAATGAATAGCGTTGTTCACCTAACTTTTATATTTTTGTTTTTGAACCGTTAGTTTTGTTAGCAAAGCTTCAGTACGTAATGGCACTTGCGTCTAACTGCCGCGGATGTACTGCAAATGCTCTAAAGAACGCTGACGACGAGCAGAAATGATATTTACAGCTCTCTGCTTACAGTATGTCAGTCACGCTCGTCAGGAATCGAGTATGGTTCGAGGGTGCGCACCCGAGTTCGGAAGACAGCGTTCACGCATGATGTGGTAATGTCACAGCATACATGCTGAAGATTACAATTTTATTGTTAAATGTTGTTTTTATTTAGTATCATTGTTTTATTTTTTTTCATAATTATTTGTATAATATACAATGTAAAGTCAGGCTGTGTCTGTACATGTGTTCTAAGGAGAGACATGGATGAGCTATATTTGTTACAGGAATGTGCATACATGCAGCACATGTTCTCACTGATGCATACAGTAGCATGCATTTGTTCCATGATATATTGTCAACTGAATCTTGGATTGTGCAACATATGTAAGCATGAAATATATGCTCTATTTTAAACATAGGACACAAGTTTCTCTTCCTTCTAAGGAAATTTCTTCCTAGTGAGATCCTCTGTTAATAGTATATAACATCCAAATGGAGTGTACTGCCTCAGATGAGAGACGGGACGACGGGAGACAGAGAGGAGAGGATGGAGAAGGGAGAGGGTAGAGAAACGGAGGAATGGAGAAACATATACAGCTGGCACGAAGACAACAAGTTTCTCTCCTATGCCTGATACATATGGCAATAAAGAGTTTTTTGATAAGGCAACTGGTATCCGGTCCTGTGATTCAATCATAACGGGGACAAAGCTGAATTTTCAGATCAACACATGCAGGTTCGAAAACTCGTTCTCTCTCCCTACAGTGCAATTCGGCTAGGTAGCTATACATTCGTGCTAAAATATCACTGTGAAAGTCATCATAGCTTGCGTAGTATAGACCCAGCTCCCAACCCAACTTTGAGAATAGATTAACGGCGATATTTTTTTTATCGCCCGATAAGTGTCTCACGTTAACGCAACACATTAATGCCGATAACGGCCCACCACTAATATATATAGACTTTAGACCTACAATATATATATTGTAGGTCTAAAGTCGTTATGTAAAGAAAATGTATAGTCAGATTACGTCTTTTAAAGCTGCAGTCCGTAGTTTTTCCTCTTTGTCGCCAACTCTGTTTGAAATCTGCAACTGCAGTTATTCGTGGAATGAGAAGGGCTGTCAGTCACCGCGCCGCGTGGATACTGTCATTCAGAATCACAGATTCTACTGTTTATACGTTTTACCAACATAAGAATGTCATCTGAAGTAGCTAACATCCACATTTGTGCTGACCAACTAGGCCTACGTGGGAAAAGCACAAACAAAGCACAACATAGAAAACTCTGTAACTTTTACTGTATGAATTAAGCGAAGTGTGCTACTGTTACATAATAACCATTGAAATGTCTGACCTGTTCAGCAGAAAAAAACTGTCTCTGCATCCGTTTTGAACCCCTTTAAAGCACAGAGTTAACGCCACCTTTCAAAATCCCTTTTTATCCTTGTTTTGGCTCGGTTGAAGTCTCTCTTTTTTCTGTTGCCATTCCGAAAGTCCGAAGTCTTTTGCATTTTACAACGGGCAAATATCCAGATGTCACTGTCACTGATTGAGGTTTCAACCTTTCTGCATCCGCTGTCAAATTGGTAAGTTTAATTATATCGAGCACTTTGAGAAAAGACTATAAATCTCCACCTCCAATATCCTCACACGCGATATAGCCTACTAGCCGGGACTTCTTATTCATGTGTACAGATGTAACTCAATGACGCAAAGATATGCTTGAATCTCCCGCAGAAATCCACCAGTACCACTGGAATTAAAAACATTATTACAAGCTTACCGTTGTAAATCGAGCTAAAGTAAGCAGATCGTTTTGAACACTGGCTGGTATGTACTTGCTCAAAAATAGATTTTGGAAAATTTTTAACCCAAAAAAAAGCTACGACTGCAGCTTTAAATTAAACGTGATTTTGTGAATGAATTAACAATACATTCAATCATTAAGTCTTTTCACAGTTATTCTCTATAGTTACCTGTCAGATACCTCATTGATATTCAGGGCAGGAGTCGTGTATCACAACATTATTCATGGTGATCCACACCCTCCCCCGCATACAGCCATTCTGACAATACGTGTCTTACAAAAGTTAAATGACTATATTGTTTTGTATGAATGTAGAAAAACTCTTGGCAACAACATCCAGTTCCTTGTGATCAAATGTTTACTGTGTTATATGGCCTGATTTCATTAACATTTTTCATAATCAGTTTTTCATAAACATTATAATCTCAAAACTATAAACTTTTATGTACATGTTGTTCACATATTACTGTAGCCCTGTTTGTGCTGAATACTGTGTGATCAGAGCCATTAATATGCGTTAAAGCAACTGAAAAAAACGCAAATGTCAGAGCATGTCAAACTTCTTTAGAGGATTAAATATTACATTATTATTATTTTTATAGTTTTTTGTCATTGATTATGTTAAACTGTTAAATAAAATAAATTGACTCAACTTCTGGAAAGATGTAATTTAAATTTTAAAAGGTTTTCCCCAAACTATTAAATAATCAGGAATTTGTTGACACACATTGTTGTTTCAACATTAATTTGGTACATAAGATGGCAACATTGTTATATGTTCAGTTATATTTTCAGTTTCAACAAAAGTGATTTAGAATCACCATGATATTGTAACATTGATCAAACAATATTACCATTGATAATTTGTGTCTTCTCATAGTGGATCAGACACCTGCAAGATCAAAAGCGGATACACAAAAAAAAAAAAACTTTGAATTTACTTTAAAAAAGCAGCATCAAGTGGTTCCACGCAACTTTATTGAGTGATTTTTTACAAATAACAATTTAGTTATATGAACAAAAGAAATTAACGTAAAGATGACATTTCTTTGAGTAAATACAATCCATTTGAATTTGTCACTGTTACATAATGTTTATATGCACAGTTTACTTAATATTGTTATGTTAAATTTATAAAAGTTTATTATGTTAGTTTAATTTACCATATTAAATTGACTTATTTTTTTAAACAAAATGCAATAAAATAACTTATTGGACAAACAAATTGCCCACAGCCTTAATACAGGCACCACTCTTCTGCATAATGGTAACCATGAACAAAATTACAGAAACTCATCTAAATGTCCAACATAACTGAACATTAAACACTAACATAAACTAACAACATCTTTCCCTAACAAGACCTACAGATCCACTGCCCAGTTTGTTCGTTTCACTCAGCAATGTTAAGTTGACCAAACAAACACTTATTAAGTAAAGCTGTCAGTACAAATTTTTAGTTCAAACAACCCTGTAAATGTAAGTTTATTTAGTTATACGAGTTTAATCAATGTGAACAAGGATGATTTGAGTGCAACTAACAACAAGGCAAGGCAAGGCAAGTTTATTTATATAGCACATTTCATACACAATGGCAATTCAAAGTGCTTTACATGAAAATGAAATTAAAATAGTGATAAGAATTAAGAATACCACGTGTAAGACTTAAAAATAAAACAGGATAATTAAAAACAGTTGTAAAGAGAATTTTTAAAATAAGAAGACAATAGAAATATATAGTTGTAAAGATATTTAAAAGAATAAAATTATTACAGTGTATATATAGATAAAAATAAAATAAAAATAAAAATTAAGATGATGCATAGATTAGAATAGGTGCAATCAGTCGGACGTACAGTGGCACAGTGCTCATTCAGTAAAGGCACAGCTGGACAGATGTGTTTTGAGTCTGGACGTACAGTGGCACAGTGCTCATTCAGTAAAGGCACAGCTGAACAGATGTGTTTTGAGTCTAGATTTGAATGTGGCTACTGTTGGAGCACATCTGATCTCTTCTGAAGCTGGTTCCAGCTACGGCTGGCACAATAGCTGAACGCAGACTCTCCTTTCTTTGAGTGAACTCTTGGTATTTCTAGCTGACTTGATCCTGATGATCTGAGTGATCTGATGGGTTTGTATTTAAACAGCATATCTGCAATGTATTGAGGTCCTAGGTCATTGAGTGATTTATAAACAAGTAATAATATTTTAAAATTGATCCTAAATGTAACTGGAAGCCAGTGTAAAGACCTGAGGACTGGCGTGATATGGTCATATTTTCTTGTTCTGCTCAGAATCCTGGCCGCAGCGTTCTGTATGAGCTGCAGCTGTCTAATGGTCTTTTGGGAAGGCCGGTTAGAAGACCATTACAATAGTCCACCCTGCTGGTGATGAAAGCATGAACGAGTTTCTCTAAGTCTTGCCTGGAAACAAAGCATCTAATTCTTGCAATATTTTTCAGATGATAGTAAGCTGATTTAGTTATTGCTTTGACATGACTATTGAAACTCAGGTCTGACTCCAAAATCACACCAAGATTCCTGACTTGATTTTTTGTTATTAGACCTTTTGTCTCAAGATATGCTCACCTTGAGAATTTCATCTTCGTTTCCAAATGTAATGATTTCAGTTTTGTTTTTGTTTAACTGGAGATAGTTTTGGCTCATCCAACTGTTAATTTCATCAATGCATTTGCACAGGGAGTCAATGGGGCTATAGTCATTAGGTGATAGTGCTAAGTAGATCTGGGTGTCGTCAGCATAGCTGTGGTAAGCCATTTGGTTCTCTCATTATTTGGCTCAGTGGCAGCATATACAGGTTGAATAGGAGTGGTGCTAGAATTGACCCTTGTGGGACCCCGCAAGTCATGGATGTCCAGTCAGACTTATGGTCACCTATACTCACATAATAACCTCTTCCTTCTAAGTACGACCTGAACCATTTAAGGACCATCCCAGAAAGTCCGACCCAGTTTTCCAGCCTGTCAAGAAGTATGTTATGGTCAACAGTGTCGAATGCGGCACTGAGGTCAGTAGCACCAGAATTGATGTTTTGCCTGTATCTGTATTGAGGCGAATATCATTTATGATCTTTATGAGCGCTGTTTCTGTGCTGTGATGTGGTCGGAAACCAGATTGAAAATTGTCAAAGTATCCGTTTGAGCTTAAGAATTTGTTCAGCTGACTGAAGACAACTTTTTCAATGATCTTGCCTATGAAGGGAGATTTGAGATTGGTCGGTAGTTGTTCAATATGGAGTTATCCAGATTTCTCTTTTCAGAAGAGGCTTAACTACTGCGGTTTTAAGGAGTTTGGAAAACTCCCATTGAGAAGTGATGAGTTTACCACTTCTAGCAGATCTGCTTCTAAACAGTTAAACACACTTTTGAAAAAGAAGTGGGAGTGTGTCAAGGAGGCAGGTTGATGTTTTAAGGTGCTGCACCGTTTCTTCTAAAATTTTATAATCAATTGCTTCAAAATCAGACATAGTAACTTTCCGAGGTTGTGGTCTGATCTGACTGACCCCAAAGCAACTCACGGATGTGCTGATCGCCTTCCTGATATTATTTATTTTCTCTGAGAAGAAGGAAGCAAACTCACTGCATTTGCTGTCAGAGAGCATTTCACTGGGAATGTGACTCGGGGTTTGTCTCTCTACAGTAGCAAAAAGAGTGCGCGTGTTGTTTATGTTTCTGTTTATAATATTTGAGAAGAAGGTCTGTCTAGCCTTGCCTAGTTCCACATTGAAATCATGAAGGCTGTCTTTATAGATGTTATAATGGATTATAAGTTTTGTCTTCCGCCACATGCTCAGATTTCCTGCATTGTCTTTTCATTATTTGCACTGCCGTTGAGTTTCTCCAAGGTGCTTTCTGTCTTCCACTCTTTTCTTGACTTTCTCAGGAGCAATATTATCAATTACACTCTTAACTTTTGAGTTAAAGGAGTCAAGGAGAGAATCAACAGAGTCTGCAGATATGCTTGGTGTTAGAGATATAGCCTTCATAAATAGCTCACTAGTGTTCTCATTTAAGCTTCTCTTTTGACAGCGACAGATCTAGCTTCAATGGCAGGAGAGATTGAAATATCAAAGAAAATACAGAAATGATCAGACAATGCTACATCTTTAACAACAATTGATGAAATGTTTAGACCCTTGCTGATAAGTAAGTCTAGAGTGTGTCCACGATTGTGTGTGGGACCATGTACATGCTGTGTCAAATCAAAAGTGTTAATAACAGTCATGAGCTCTTTTGTTGTACTGGATTCAGCATTGTCTATGTGAATGTTAAAATCCCCAGCAATGGCAAAACAATCAAACTCTGAGGAGATTATTGATAACAGCTCTGTAAAGTCCTCAGTAAAGGATGGAGAGTATTTTGGAGGCCTGTAAACAATGATAAGCAGGATGCGTGGAGCACCTTTTAACACAATACCCAGATATTCAAAAGACAGATAGTCACCAAATGACACTTGCTTACATTGATAGACATCTTTAAAAGAGCAGCAATACCCCACCTCTTCTAAACGCTCTGGACATACTCATAAAAGTAAAGTTAGGAGGGGCTGTTTCATTGAGGACTGTTGCACTGCAGTTTTCTTCAAGCCAAGTTTCATTTAGAAGCAAAAATCTAGGTTGTTTGTGGTTATTAAGTCATTGACTAGAAATGATTTGTTCTTAAGTGAACGGATATTTAAAAGTGCTAACTTAACAGTATTAATTTTTCCCCACAGTAATCTTAGTTTGACATGTAATAGGCAGCAGATTAGATGGGTTTGCTATACGGTCTGAGAAGGTCTTACACTTTCTATCACGTAACAGAACTGAAATAGAGAAAGAGACAGGCACACTGGGTTCCCGCTGCTCTGTAAACATTTGATAAAGTTACTGTTATCATGGCGGGACCCAACACACATCACTGAGAGCTGGTATCAGTTGTTTTGGGTTCACCTACAACAGATGGAGGAGGGTGTTGGCCTGGCGTTGTGACCGAAGAAATCTCACAGGAGGAGGCTGAGAGCGAGCTGGGCCCACAGGCTTTGATGGTTGTGGGGCTCGACGCTCTTGGTTGATATCTGGGGCTCAGAAATCGAGTGTGATAGTCTGGTTCCAGCATAGACCATTTGCTCCATTCTCTCTGAGAAGCTCAGAAGCGGGATGCTGGTGAGAGGGATAACATGTCTGGTGAGGGTGGCTGTTGTTCTGGTGTTATCGGAGGCTGAATTATGTTATCATCCATTTCATGGAGTGACTTAGACATTTCATGCAGTTTCCTGTTCAGACTAGTCATAAAGCGTAACAGTTCACTAGTCTGACCCCCTTAGAGCCCACCCTTTCGTGCACCTCCACAGTATGGGCAGAGATGTTACTGTTCAGTCCTCAATCTGTGTTAGTTCTAATATGTCACAGTCTGTCTGTGGTGAGCACTGTGGGCGGGACTCAGATGGGAGTGTGTCCGTGAGCAGTGGCTGTTGTGGCTGCGTGATGTTATCAGTGTCCTTGTGGAGTGTGACATGTCCATTCAGATGCTGAAATGAAGTCCTGTAGTCGTCCATAGTCTGTTCAGGTGTGTGTGTGCCATTCAGGTCGAGTGAGTTAGCACACACAGCTGAGGGATGGTGTAGGGAAAAGTGAATATTGTCCTTTAGCACTCTTGCACCAAGTTTGTTTGGGTGAAGGCCATTTGATGTAAACAATTGTCTCTGGCTCCAGAATAGATTAAAGTTGTCGATGAAGTTCACTCCTTTATGTTGCAGGTTTTTGCAGCCATGTATTAAGCCCAAGTAACCGTGAAAACCTATTTGTTCCTCTTGCTGGAAGTGGTCCACTGATGAACGGTTGAACTTTTAGTTTTCTAAGTGTTTCAAAAAGTACATTGAAATCCCTCTTAATGAGTTCTGACTGCTCTCTGAATATCGATTTTCCCCACATGAATGACAAGTCGATTTGCAGTTTTATGTTTCATCAGAATGTTCTGAATTTCCCTGTTTACGTCCGAAACTGTAGCTTGTGGAAGGCAGCATGTAGTTGTATCCCTGCTGCTAATGTTTCTGACTGTGGAGTCCCCACTATCAGAGTCCTTGGCTCGGCTGCGCTCTGAGCTGAGTGCCGCTGTCTGCTCGACCTTGAGCGCCTTTTTGGTATCAGTGTTAGCTGCTGGCTGATACGATCTGTGTTCGTTTACATTCATCACATTTGGGGATTCATCACCCACATTCATTAATACTTCAAATCTGTTTTCAAGTTGTATAGTTGGTGGTAGGAAATCAGCGTTTGCAATCCTTGTGTCTGGGGTAGAGCATGCTAATGTTGCAGTATGTGATGCTCGTGACAATCTGATGTCTCGGGTCCCTTTGGGTCTTGCTCCCTGTTTGTGCCATCGATTAGTGTGTTGATCAGTTATTTG
This sequence comes from Gobiocypris rarus, assembly GCA_023029165.1. Taxonomy (NCBI): domain Eukaryota; kingdom Metazoa; phylum Chordata; class Actinopteri; order Cypriniformes; family Gobionidae; genus Gobiocypris; species Gobiocypris rarus. The sequence continues at coordinate 21,965,937 of CM040919.1, read as the reverse complement.
TTTCCCCTGTTGGGTAGCACTATGTTTATGGGACTCACCGGCAGTGTGCTGAGGCGTTCATTTTGAAGCTCTGTGTGATCGTCTGGTTCGGTGGTTCGCAAAATAACTTTGTTTCAAGAACTGCAATCCTCTGTAAAAGTCTGTGGCAGTTTGTGCAGCAAGTAGATTCTAGAGGAGGCATTTTCTTATCCTTTTGAATGTAGGCAGCTGTGTTTTCCCTTCTCCGGAATGTAAGCTGATGGCAGTGGGAGGCTGGTTGGATGAAATATTCCGCTTTTTTGTAGTAATCCAGTCACCAGAGTTTCAAATTTTTATCATTGAAGTCAAGCTTTGTTGTTTGAGCACTGTGCTGATTTACAGAAGTTGAAATTACGAAATTACGAGATAAAATATAGAAGCGATAGAGCAAAGCGCTGGAGCAGTAAGCAAGAGCGTCCGAACAGTAGCAAAGCAGGAAGCAACAGTGAAAGTTTTTTTTTTTTTTTAAGTGTATCACAGGATTCTCATTGCTGATAAACTGGGTGTAATTTCATTTCTGTTACATGTATATGAAAATAAATATTATGAACAAGACAACCAAAGTTTTTGTTATTTATTTCCATTCGAAAGACGTGTTTATCAATAATTTTTACTTAAATTACATATGTTTTTACATATTATGTTTTTATAAATATGACAACAATCACAAAATCCACAGAGAGATCGTACTGTCTGAGTGTTTGGGAATATTCACACATAATTTGTACACGTAAAAACATGATATCAGAGTTTTAAAATCAAACATTTTAAAAGCAATCCATACATCATGGTTGTTTAAACCAATAAGCATTGAGCTGTTATCAGTAAGTCGTTAAGCTGTGCTCAGTAAGTAAATATTTGATATCTCAGTTCATTTTCTATGAAACTATGTAGCATTTAAGCAACATGTTTATCTTGAAAAATAAAAGCGCTTAGGTTTTTTTCAATGAAAATTGGAAAAAAGGGTTAGATCACCCTGCAAATGAAAATTCTGTCATAATGTACTCATCCTTATGTTGTTCCAGACCTGTAGTTTCTTAATTGTCCATCTTCATTTGCCTTCACTCCTACAAAAGGAGTAATATGCTCTTCACGCACTGATGGATTAAGGCATTGGCTATGTGTGCAGTGAATGCTTTTTAATGTATCTAATTATGGTCATTAAAAAATACAAATCAAATGCAAATAAGCATGCAAAAAGAAGGAACAGATAAATAATAAGGTAGATATTATTAACTTGGTAATATTGTTTGAACCTGTGCTAGAGAAGTCATGTAAGTACAGGTGCTGGTCATATAATTAGAATATCATCAAAAAGTTGATTTATTTCACTAATTCCGTTCAAAAAGTGAAACTTGTACATTATATTCATTCATTACACACAGACTGATATATTTCAAATGTTTATTTCTTAGAATTTTGATGATTATAACTGACAACTAAGGAAAATCTCAAATTCAGCATCTCAGAAAATTAGAATATTAATTAAGACCAATTCAAAGAAATTATTTTTGAAATCTTGGCCAACTGAAAAGTACAAACATGAAAAGTATGAGCATGTACAGCACTGGCATGACGCACCAAAGCATGGCATGGAGTCGATCATTCTGTGGCACTGCTCAGGTGTTATGAGAGCCCAAGTTGCCTTGATAGTGGCCTTCAGCTCTTCTGTATTGTTGGGTCTGGCATATCGCATCTTCCTCTTCACAATACTCCATAGATTTTCTATGGGGTTAAGGTCAGGCGAGTTTGCTGGCGAATTAAGAACAGGGATACCATGGTCCTTAAACCAGATACTGGTTGCTTTGGCACTGTGTGCAGGTGCCAAGTCCTGTTGGAAAATTAAATCTGCATCTTCATAAAGTCGGTCAGCAGCAGGAAGCATGAAGTGCTCTAAAACTTCCTGGTATATGGCGGCATTGACCTTGGACCTCAGATAACACAGTGGACCAACACCAGCAGATGACATGGCTTGACACAAGGAGTGCGACAGCTGAAACCCATGTCTTGCATACGTCTGAGCGTACTGGTTCTTGAAGCATTGACTCCAGCTGCAGTCCACTCTTTGTGAATCTCCCCAACATTTTTTAATGTTTTTTTTTTCACAATCCTCTCAAGGATGCGGTTATCCCTATTGCTTGTACACTTTTTTTCTTCCACATCTTTTCCTTCGCTTCACCTCTCTATTAATGTGCTTGGACTCTTAGCTTGCTTAGCTTGCCCTTGCAAGATGTCAATGGTTGTCTTTTGGACAACTGACATGTCAGCAGTCTTCCCCATGATTGTGTAGCCTACAGAACTAGACTGAGAGACCATTTAAAGGCCTTTGCAGGTGTTTTGAGTTAATTAGCTGATTAGAGTGTGGCACCAGGTGTCTTCAATATTGAACCTTTTCACAATATTTTCTGAGATGCTGAATTTGGGATTTTCCTTAGTTGTCAGTTATAATCATCAAAACTAAAATAAATAAACATTTGAAATCAGTCTGTGTGTAATGAATGCATTTAATATACAAGTTTCACTTTATGAATGGAATTAGTGAAATAAATCTACTTTTTGATGATATTCTAATTATATGACCAGCACCTATACACTATATTGCCAAAAGTATTGGGGTGCCAACCTTTAAATGCACATGAACTTTAATGAAATCCCATTTTTAATCACAAGTTTCACAAGTTCACACTTACATATAATTTATAGAGAGTAAATTTAAATGATTATTTGGCATGCTGTCCGGGGGGAGGGCTTCGATCTCGGAATTCGGTCCGAACCCAGAGTACCCCCCATGTATGTAAGTGGTTAGAACTAAAAGTTGGGAGAAAGAAGGTGGAGGGATGCTGATAAACTGTCAACAAACAGCGGTAAGACTGCCCACAGGAAAAAATACTATAGTATATTATAGTAAAATCACTCTTGTGAATACTATAGTGTTTTTGAACCGTACTATAGTAAATATGCTACAGTAAATTAACAAAGTGTAGTAAATACTATAATACACTACAATATATTACAATTTTTACTGTAGTATCTTTACTATAGTATGGTCCAAAAACACTATAGTATTTACAAGAGTAATTTTATTGTAATTTTACTTTAAAATACTATAGTATACTATATATTTCATGTGGGTGATACGTATATATATTGTAGTAATTGAGGCTGTGCACACACAAATGAATCTTACAGATGATTCATTCAAACATAAAAACCAACATTCCAGGGCTGTTTATGGTCTGGGCCCCTCTCTGCCCATATCAGTGGACAAAGGTTTGCTATATTTTGATTGGATCTTGGTGGACTAACACAAACAAACTGTTCACCGCCATCAGATAAAGATAGGGGGGGACAACAACCAGATACCTCTTTGGGTCAAGAAGACCACCTGTGGTACCAAGCCCAGGAAGGACTTCTCATTGGTCCACAGGCAGTTTCTTGCCTTCACCCATCGAGCAACTGATCTCTAATGTCCTGTTCTGTGACCACCATAAAAATTCATCAAGACCCCAGCACTAAGGGGAAAACAAAGGAAACTCACAGAAACCATGTTAAGCATAAACTGCATCAAATCACTAAACGGTGATTGTCGAACTTTCATTCAAACAACCTTCTAATGCATAATTCTTTATCCTGTCCTATAACCAATACACTTGGCCATTATGCATACGTATCACTCACAATTCATGCAATTGTATAAATGTTGAATGACTGATCGAAATTATATTGTGTGTGGTACCTTTACGCTGGTACTCTTATATAACTCAGAAGATGGTTTGATTGAATTTTGTCTAGAAGGTTTGTGGTCTTATAATTAGAAATCATGTTATTTACTCTTTGCTTAGAGCAGGAATGTAAGAGACCACAGAGATAATGATTGATTTATGGTTGAGCTGGAGGAAAAGACACCTCCGAACCAAACATGAAATTTAATTGGTCAGAACTACTCCAGGAGGATGGCCAGATATTTGAGTTTAAAATCTCAGAACATGAAGAAATGGGTTCTAGTTGAGTTCCGTTCAGTTCGAGTTCCAGTTAAGTTCTACTTTAGTCGTTCTGTTTAAGAAGGAGTTGAAGAACTCCAAGGACGAGCGTGGCAGACCGGAGAAAATGGGTTAAATTCATTCAAGCCATCTAGACCTCTCCTCTCACTTTCCTTTCTTTTACTTAAGTTTATTTTCTTTCCGTGAGTCTCGTGTTCTAAGTTAAGTTTCGCCGCAAAGTTTCTCTCGAGGAATCTTCAGCGAGCGTGCTTCAACTTCAAACAGCCACGAGACCTCATTCAGCAGCCAACACGCCACGTGATTGACTTCCCAAGATGCCCATCAAAGACACGACAAGACCTTCCGCGAATCACAAAGAACCGGGAAACCCCTCTCCAGCCAGGACCGAAATGGAAATCCCCATTCAATAACGACACGCGCGACAAAACTCAAGTAAACTCCAGATTCTAAACTGAACTGGTGCATTGATATCAAGTTGAATAACCCCGCCTAAGCAACGATAGGAGGGTTAAGTCAATGATCGGTGGTTCATTCAGTTCATGTGTTATAAATGCAGATACTGCTAGAAACTTGGGACTTCATCCTTCTCTCTCTTAAAACTCACTCTTTCCTCCTTTCTGCAATGTGTGTGAATGTATGTGTGTTTTTGTTAGATACTAGTTTTACGTGTTAGAGTAATTGTGGCAAGCAGCGGGGCGAGGGACCGCGAGAGCAGACCAGTGACGAGTGATAATGAGTGCCAGCTGCGCATCACACCGGTCTCGTCTCGCGGCCGAGTGACGGGAGCATAAAAGGAGGAGCGAAGGCAGCGGAAGATGAGAAAGGACCAGGCCTGGATTTTATGTTATGTTTTGTTTACGTTTGGTTGTGTCGGTGGGCAGTCGTCCGTGAGGGGCTGCCCACGGTTTACTTTGGTTTTGTTTATTTATTTTGATTAAAGTCTGTTTGAATGTTCGCCGGTTCCCGCCTCCTTCCTTCCACCAACGAATCCCGTTACAGTAATCAATAAAGCTTTGTTTGTAATTAAAGATAAGTATTCTTGTGTTATGTGCATACAAATTTTAATGTCTTGAACTGCTGATATAAGTTACCTGGCTGTTAAATAGTGTTTCACTATTCTGTGGATATTAATATCCTGGACGAGTCATTTGCTCGGTCGTAAAATAGACTCTTACAAAATTCCCTATGAATGAATAAATTAATTAATTTGAGCTAAATAGACCTGTTCCCTTATACAGAGTCCCCTATTTACATATTATATACTACAATATATACAGTTGTGGTAAAAATTGTTGGCACCCCTGATAAATATGATCAAATATGGCTGTAAGAAACAAATCTGCATTGTTTATCCTTTTGATCTTTTATTAAAAAAAATCACAAAATTTCATTGAGGTTAAAGAATTGAAAATGGGGGTAAATCACATTATGTAATAAATGCTTTTCTTCTAAACACGTTGGTCACAATTGTTGGAACCCCTTAAAAATGTTATGAGTAAAATATCTCTGAAGTATATTCCCATTAATATTTAAATTTTTTAGCACAACAGGGTGACTATGAACATGAAATTGTCCAGCTATGACGTCTTTTTTCACAGAAGTATAAATATAAGGAAGCACAAAGGCCAAATTCCCTTAATCATTCATTACAATGAGTAAAACCACAGAATATAGTTCTGAAGTGCAGCAAAAGATTGTTGAGCTTTACAAAATAGAAAATGGCTGTATGAAAATAGCTAAAGCATTGAAAACCATCAGGGACATAATTAAGAAGATCCAATCAGCTAAAGATGTTATGAATCTGACTGGAAAAGGACGTGTGTCTATATCGTCCTAATGCACGGTGAGGAGGAGAGTTTGAGTGGACAAAGACTCTCCAAGGATCACATCTGAAGAGAATCACAGAGATTAGTTGAGTCTTTGGGTCAGAAAGCCTAAAAAAAAAATCAAACAAACCCCTATTCCACCATATATTGTTTGGGAGGGATTCAAGAAAAATCTTCCTCGCTCATCCAGAAACAAACTCCAGCATATTCAGTGGTCAGACACAGCTGGAACTTTTTGGCAGCAAATCTACCAGAAGGGTTCCCTATACCGCTTCATTTCGGGAACGGACACACACTCTTTGTGTTCAGTGCCTGGGCGTTCAGCATGCTCAGGCGGCTCTCGAGGGAGCCGACTGCTGTCATTGTGTGCTGCTGACGCTCAGGGTGCTACGGTCCCGGTTGGCGGTCTTTGACGAGGCCGGCCAACCACGTGAGCCCCGTGAGCGTCGTAGATCATGGGGCTCACAGCTGGATTTGTCAGCAGAGATTGAGACTGCCGAGGCACTTTCTCAATCTTCCTCTGACAGTTCAGATGTTCTCCCACCTCGTGTGGAAGCCCGCAAAGTGGCTTCTTCCCCCGGGGTGGAGAATCCGATGTTGGTCCTCTCCGGGTCTGACTCGAGCCGTGGCCGAATTAAACATCGATTGGCCACAAGAGAGACATGAAGTCCAGCCATCAAGCAGGCTGGATGATCGGTTTCTCTCGCGCTTGGGGCTTGCCATTTTTTCCGGACCTGCATAATGAGTTGCTAAACCCTTATTCCGCACGTATTTCCAATCCCCCCGTTTTAGATTATGCAAACATTCTGGGGGCGAGTGAGGCCGGCTACGGGACGATGCTGCGCGTGGAAGATGCTCTAGCGGGCTATCTTTCGCCCAAATTGGCATCGTCCCTGAAAGCCCCGGTACTGCCCACCAAACCGTGCAGGGACACATCGGCATTGGTGGGGAGGGCATATATGGCGGCGGGTTGGGCTGGTAGTCCCTGCACACTCTATCCATCCTGCAGGCATACCAGGCCGACCTCCTAAAAGAGCTCGACGAGGGCGAGGGTCCCTCCCCGGAGGACATTCTCGAGCTCAGGAAGGCTGCGGATTTGTCTCTCAGAGTCACCAAGGAGACGGCCCATGCCATCAGCCGCTCCATGGCCTCAATGGTGACTGTGGAGAGGCACCTTTGGTTAAATCTGTCGGGGATGAAGGAGAAGGATAAAACCTTTTTCATAGACTCCCCGATTTCGCCTTCTGGTCTGTTCGGCGACGCCGTTAATTCGGTCGTCAACAGGTTTCAGGAGGCGAAAAAGCAATCCGCGGCCTTCCGACAGTTCCTCCCTCGTCGGCCAAAGACTGGAAACTAGTGGGCAGCCTCAGCCATCAGCCAGGTCCTCGCACCGTCAGGTGCAGAAAGAGAGCGTCGCCTCTAGAGCCCCTCCTCCGGGAGCTTGGCAACAGAGGAGGCGCTCTCACCAGCAGGCGTCTGTTTAGAAGGGCGATCTGAGGAATGTCCTTCTTGCTTAGAAGGCTACTGGGAAGAAGTCCTAGCTGCGGCAGGACCTCTAAGAGCATGTAGACGCCAGCCCCGAAAACAAGTTTTCTGGGGATATAATGGGATTCAATTTCGATGCGGGCGCAACTGTCCCCCGCACGAGTCGAGACCATTCTGGCGATAGTCTCAGGAATATGGCTGGGCCTCAGCATCACTGTGAAACACTTCCAGAAAGTTTTGGGGCATCTAGCAACAGCGTCCAACCTCATTCCGTTCGGCCTGCTACACATGTGGGCCCTACAGTGGTGGCTAAAAACCAAGGGGTTTTCCTCCAGAGGGAACCTGCCTGCAGGTGATCAGAGCAACGCGCAAATGCCTTCGTGCTCTAGGTATATGGAAGAAAATTTGGTTTCTGTCCCAAGGCCAGTGCTGGGAGCATCATGTTGCCGGAAAACCATTTCAACAGATGCCTCCCTCACTGGTTGGGGCGCGGTCATGGAAGGCCGCTTTGCGAGGGGTCCATGGGAGGACCGTCATTCCACCTGGCACATAAATTGCCTAGAAATGATGGCGGTCTACAGAGCTCTGAGGAGTTTCTTCCCGGAACTTCACAGGCATCAGGTTCTGGTCCGTACGGACAATATGGCAGTCTTGGCGTACCTGAACCGCCAGGGGGGGGTTGAGATCACGCCCCCTATGCAAATTGGTGCATCTCCTTCTCCGTTGGTCACAAGGGAAACCCTTGTGTTATCCCTCAGGGCAATGTATGTCCCGGGATACAGAATCAGGGGGCAGACATACTGTCGAGGCAGGGGCTGAGGCCAGGGAATGGGGGCTCCACACAGAGGTGGTGGAGTCAATATGCAGGATGTTCGGCCCAGTGGAAGTGGATCTGTTCGCGTCTCGAGAGACGTCCCACTGTCCACTGTGGGGGTCCTGGAGAGAGTCCGGCAACAAGGAGTCAGTCTCCTTCTGGAAGCTCCTCGTTGGCCGACTCGAATATGGTTCTCGTATATAATAGCTCTGCTGGTGGGTCCCCCATGGTAGGTCCCTCCTCTGAGAGGGGTAAAATATTTCACCCCCGCCCCGAGATATGGAACCTCTGGGTCTGGCCCCTGAGGGGGCCAGGTACCGAGAAGAGGGGCTGCCAGCAGACATCATAGAGACCCTACTTAGTTCTAGGGCCCCGTCTACGAGGAGACTGAACAGCCTCAAGTGGAATGCTTCGCCACTTGGTGTAGAGAGTGTGAGGACCCAATTAACTGCCCAGTGGGTTCAGTGCTGGAGTTCCTCCAAAATCGATTCTCTGCAGGGCTTACCCCGTCCACACTTAAGGTGTATGTGGCATCTATTGGAGCTTTCCACGCTCCGTTAAGTGATGGGCCTTTGGGTAGGCACCATTTGGCTGTACGTTTCCACCATGGGGCACGGAGGATGAGGCCTGTAGTCCGTACCAGAGTAACAACATGGGATCTGGCAGTGGTGCTCGAGGGTTTGGCTTAGCCCCCCTTCGAACCACTGGAGTCGGCAGAACCCAAGAATCTGACGCTTAAAGTGGCGTTCCTCCTAGCTATCACCTCTCTTAGGAGAGTGGGGGATCGTCAGGCCTTGGCAATTACGCCAACCTGCCTGGAGTTTGCCCCCGTACTGAGTCAAAGCCGTACTGCACCCTAGACCTGGCTACGTGCCCAAGGTCCCGTCCAGTGTGGTCAGGTCCTTGGTTCTTCAGGCGTTTCATCCCCCGCCCCATGTGACGGCGGAAGAAAGGAGACTGTTCCTCTTATGCCCGGTTCGGGCCTTGAGGGTTTATCTGGAAAGGTCAGCTCAGTGGAGGAAATCAGACCAGCTGTTAGTGTGTTTTGGCTCACCCAAGAAAGGGTTGCCTGCATCAACCCCTACTATTAGTAATTGGATTGTGCAGGCTATAGCTTTGGCATATCAGGTGCGCAATCTGCCTTCACCTATAGCCTTGAGGGCCCATTCCACCAGGGGCATGGCCTCCTCGGTGGCCCTTCTCTCCGGGGTCCCTACTCAGCACACTTTTATAAGATTTTACAGCTTACACCTCCCTGTGACACCCGGCGGCAGGGTACTCCATTCCTAATTGTGCCTGGTCTCTTCTCGTCGCCACACCGCATATCGCCTGAGAGCGTTTTGCTTCATCGCGATAATTGACGCTACAATGCGCCGGGCTCCCCTTTATAGCTTCTGGATATGCTGTCACATCTACGTCATGACGTGGCACCAATCAGGATTGGACTAGTTTCATTCAATAGTCATGTGCCCCAACAAGTAAAGTCATAGCATAATGACACATTTGTAAATCATTAGCTAATGATTAATTAAAGCAGACAACTGGAAGTTGAAATGCATGGCTTTGACCCATTGTGGTAATTGACACATTCATTTACATTATTAGTTCATATAATATGTTATTAAGGAATTAATATATTATGACACATTTAACTAATAACAATTTAATTATTACTTAATCTATTAATCATGTAGAATCTTCATTAGTTGCTGATGCAGTAATCATTAATAAATGGGTTAGTTAACCATTAGTAACACATTAACTCATTATTAGCTGTGCATTAGTTAAGCATGAATTAATGTATAATAGTGCACCCTTATTGTAAAGCGTTACCCATACTTCAGATGCGTTGATGCTTAGGGAGCATCCCCCAAATTCGTCTATCCGACGCAGTGCTCGTTCCCTCTTGTCACAAACGTCGGTGAGATTTCCACCAGCGGCCACCGGAGGTCTCACTCTCCGGAGTACTGATTCAGTTGGACTACATTTCCCATGCACCCACACTCGGGACTGATTGCCAGACACCTGTTCCTCATCTCAAAGACTACTTATACTCTGGTTGCTTATGCAGTCATCGCGAAGTCTTGTTTGCCCCGGCTGCATTACTAAGCGTTGTTTACCCTGTGTTACCATTCCCTGTGCTCCGATCCTGCTTTGTTCCTCGTTCACGATTATTTTCTGCCTGCCTCTTGTTTGCTGTTTGCCTGGATACTGGACTTTGATTGTTTGCTGCCTGTACTGACCTTCTGCCCGGTTTTGACCATTCTCTCTGCTCTGCCTCTGACACTACTGTTCTGCCTGGTGAGTCGACCTCAGCCTGTTTGATCCTTGAACCTGTTTGTTTATAATAAACTGCACATGGGTCCCACCCTGCCTGAGTCTGCGTTACAGAAGACTTCGCCAACTACAGATCCAGCGGTTTTCCTGCAGTTCTCCCATGAACTGTCCGCTCAGGCCAATCAACCTGGGTGTCCATCAGCACCAACTCAGTCGATTAACCTCCATGACGGAGGAACTGGTAACGGCGGTTCGCAGTCTCCAGCAGCCCACAGCAGCGTCTGACATGCCAGAGATTCCCGCGAGTCATGTTGCTATGCCAGTCAATATTCAACCCACGACTAGTAATCCTCGACTGGCATTCCCAGAGAAGTTTGATGGAACTCTGAACAAATGTAAAGGCTTCCTCATGCAATGCACTCTCTTCCTGGCTCAACAACCTGCTCTTTACACGTCGGATCCAAGCAAGGTTTCATTGATCTGCTCACTGCTCACTGGGAAGGCTCTGGAATGGGCTACGGCGGTCTGGGGCAGTCAAGGGTTAGAGCAAATCACTTACTCCAGCTTCATTCAACAGCTACGCACTGTTTTTGAACACTCTGTAGGAGGAAGGAGCGCGGGAGAACAGCTGTTAGCTTTGCGACAAGGAAGGAACACCGCCGCTGAATTCGCCCTGACGTTCCGCACGCTGGCTGCACAGACTGTATGGGTAGAGGACACTTTGAAGGTACTGTTTCGCCAAGGTCTGAACGTCGATTTACAGTCTGAACTAGCCTGCCGGGATGAGGATAAAACTTTGGACCAATTCATTGACCTGACTATCCGCATTGACAATCTGATTCGCTCACGGAGACCTCACCGAGTCACACACAACACTCCGTTTGCACCCATCCATGAACACGAAGAACCCATGCAAGTTGGCCAAGCTCGTCTGTCGCCGGAGGAACGAGAACGCCGGTTTAGGAATCACCTCTGCCTCTACTGTGGTCTGTCTGGTCATCTGAGAGATGAATGTCCTACTCGCCCGTCACCTCCATCTCGCCGGGTGTGTTTATTAGTTTCAGCCACTTCCCACAACAACTGCTTTGACTTACCATTTATGTTAACGTTTCAAACACAAATGATTACCTCCACGGCATTAATAGACTCTGGGGCGGCAGGCAATTTTATTGATGAGGAGTTGGTACGACAACACCGCATTCCACTAATCCAATGCAAATCTCCTTTGGCAGTGGCAGCGCTAGACGGGCGCCCTCTGGGGACCGGTCATGTACGACACACCACCACCAACCTACGTCTCCAAGTTGGCCTCCTACACACTGAAATCCTCAGTTTCTTTGTAATTCACTCTCCTCATAACCCCATCATCCTGGGTTTTCCCTGGCTACGAGACCACAACCCACAGATCTCCTGGCAAGAGAAACAGATCATCCGATGGAGTCATGATTGTCAATCCAAGTGTCTGAGGATCACCAATCGCCCGGTTTTCTGCTCTGCCTCTGACACTACTGTTCTGCCTGGTGAGTCGACCTCAGCCTGTTTGATCCTTGAACCTGTTTGTTTATAATAAACTGCACATGGATCCCACCCTGCCTGAGTCTGTGTTACACCTCTCAGGGAACAAGGGTTATATACATAACCCGAGGCGTTTTGTGCAAACAGGGATAAAAAGTACCCCATGCCCACGGCTAAAAATACAGCTGGAACTTTAACGTTGAGGGCCTATTTTTTTGCTGGAGGTCCTGGACATCTTGTTCAGACACATCTAGCAAATACCAACAGATAAAAAATCTAAACCTGACGGCCTCTGCTAGAAATCTTATAATGGGCCGTGGTTGGCTCTTCTATCAGGACAAAGATCCAAAACAAACATCAAAATCAACACACAAATGTGTCACTGAACACAAAATGAAGCTTCCGTCATGGCCATCCCAGTCCCTTGACCTGAACCCTATAGAGAATGAGAGGCTGAACTGAACAGAAGAAGCACCAACATGGAGCTGGGAATCTGAAGGATTTGGAGAGAAACGGTATGGAGGAATGGTCTCCGATCTCTTGTAAGGTTTCTCCAAACTCACCAGGCATTATAGAAGAAGGCTCAGAGCTGTTATCTTGGCAAAAGGAGGTTGCAAAAAGTATTTAATAAAAGGGTGCCAACAATTGTGGCCAACATGTTTTGGAGAAAACCATTTATTTCATAATGTGATTTACCCCCCATTTTCAATTATTTTACTTCAATGAAAGGTTGGATTTTTGTGAATTTTTTAAATATAATATCAAAAGGATAAACAGAAAGTTAGTGACTTCTGCGTCCTGTGCGACTCAGCATGTGTTGACCCCATTCTGTGATTTTACGTGGCCTAATCTATGGGCTCTGTCCCAAATGGCACCCTGAACACTCGTGTTCTTCCTACGAGTCCAAACTTTAAGGATGTAACTGTGCTTTGACTGTCGGGAACAAGTCTGCTGTGGAGCTCGCATCAGTGCGGGCTCGGCAAATATGACTGTTAATAAATTGTTACACTTTGATTTATTCTGACTTGCTCTGGAATTATTCAGGTTATGAACGGGTAATTATTTTTAACAAAGGGTTAAACAGAATAATTAAATGTGTGGTTAACTATTAAATATAAATTACCAAATTACCAATTGGCAATGGAGTCAGATAAATAGGAATTAAATCCTGTTTACCCAACTAAAAACACCGAACGCGTAACGAACTTCATCCACGGATCGTTATAGCCTCCATTGGAACGATTTGGCCGGGCTTACAGCTAATGGTCTTGCGGACACGTGCACACGGCAGCCATTGTAAGACTGAAAGTGTAATGGTCAGAAGAAGGAAGCAGATGCGAAATGGAAGTAAACAGTATTTATTGAACAATGATGGATGTCAATACAGACGGATGTGTCCGGGTAACACAGGGATTGAGATGACAGGCAGATAAACAGTCTAGGTGAAGTACAGTGGTGACGATCCAGAGCAGTGAGCGGGCGGGTGCAGAGCGAGTCCAAGACAAGAATCCAGAAACAAGACGAGACGAGGCTGCACAAGACGAACACACTGGAGAACAGACACTAGTACAAACACTGAACATGGTATGAGAATCTGGCAACGACAGGAAGGATGGGTGAGTATTTATGGTGTGATTAATGTGAAAGCTGTTGAATGAGATGCGGGTCAGGTGTGTATAATGAAGTGATCATGGCTGGAACATGTGACAAAACAGGACATACTCACATGACACAGCACGCAAACAAGCAGGAAGCAATGCATTTGCGAACCGTGACAGTACCCCTCCCCCTAGGAATGTAGCTAGGAACTCCTCCCTGACTCCCTAACCTGTCTGTGTAATCATCAATGAGGGTTTGATCCAGGATGTCCCTGGTAGGAACCCAACTTCTCTCCTCAGGACCGTAACCTTCCCATTCCACCAAATACTGGAATCCGCTTCCCCTCCGTCTAGCGTCCAGAATACACTTTACCGAATATGTTGGTTCCCCGTCTACGAGTCGTGGCGGAGGGGGAACCGGGGCAGGCGGATTAAGGTTAGAATGAAAAACAGGTTTAATCTTTGATACATGAAAGGCGGGATGAATCCTCCTGTACGCTGGAGGCAGTTTGAGGCGGACTAATGATCTTGGTGACCGTAAAAGGACCTATAAATTTAGGACCTAGTTTGTTAGAAACGGAGCGGAGTGGAATGTTCTTGGTAGAAAGCCACACTTTTTGACCCACGAACGTATACAAAAGGCTTAGGCGATCGGCTTTAGCCTTGGTGCACTCCCTCACCTGGAGTAAAGTCTCACGGGCTCTAGTCCAGGTGCGGTGACACCTCTGGACGAAGGCGTGAGCGGAGGAGACCGCGACTTTGGATTCCAGACTGGGAAACAATGGTGGCTGGTAACCTACACTACACTGGAACGGTGATGACACCAGTAATGTGTTGTGTGCGTACTCCATCATAGAGAGCTGCTGACTTTATGGTTTGATTAATGTGAAACAGCTGTTGAATGAGATGCAGGTCAGGTGTGTATAATGAAGTGATCTTGGCTGGAACATGTGACAAAACAGGACACACTCACATGACACGGCACGCAGACAAGCAGGAATCAATGCATTTGCGAACCGTGACAGAAAGTGCACATGAAATGTGCCATTTGGGACACGACCACTGGAGTGCCCAATCTTATTTGTGGCGCTCTATGTACCTGCAGAATTCAGATCTAACCATGATATATGGTATACCCTAAAATCATCGCCTCTGTGTTTTGAAGCTAAAGGTTTCTCAAGCAATGGATTACCCTGCACATAAAGTGACGGCAAGGTGCCCTAACCATCAAGTTGGTAGTGAGAATGTATTGATTAGATTAAAACGAAGCCATATGAAACAAATATTTTTCTGATGACAAGAAAATATTATGACAAAGTTTTGGACACACATGTTAATTCTGTATTAGTGTATTAGTGCTGTTTCCCACATTTTAGAATAATATTAAAGTTTTTAAAACTGAAATGGGATCCATTATTTAGTGACCTGATTCCACCTACTCACTCTGGACATTCTCTACCAACTTCAAGGTTCATCGTAGGGAACTTTTAAATAGCATGTTTAATGTTGTTGTTACTATTATTATTATTGTTATTATAGCCTAACATATTTAAATTAAAAATTTAGTTGGCGCAAGTTATATTTATCTACAAAAATACTTTTAAACTATTTAAGCAGAAGCATTTAGATTGAAAGGATTTTAAAATGAAGAGAAACAAATTCAGTTAACTGGAAGTGTATGGTATTCTTGTTGTAATGCCCTTCAAAACAAAGTATGTGTAGTGTTCTATTTTTTTGTTACCGTGCACATTAACTGTTAACACATTGTGACATACTTGGAGCACCACCAAATCAAACATATCAAAGTTAAGACGTACAAAACAAAGGTCCTGCCAAAGAGATCTGTTTGTTTTTCAGCATTCATGCAAAATAAAAGTGATCTGCTGAGATATGCAGATGCAATGGGGTGGAGTTCTCCAGGCTAACTAATTTGCAACTAAATATATATATATATATATATATATATATATATATATATATATATATATATATATATATATATATATATATGGCTAAATGGATGTTATATTATTTGAAGCTTGCCACTGTTTTTTTTTTATATATATATATATTGGTAAATAATGTGCCCAAATTGCAATTTCTTGTTTTTGGTCATTAAAATTAGTTACTAATTAAAAATAGTTTTTACTATTGAATGGATATTACTTAAATATTTAGTCAAAATTATGACATTAAGGCCAAAGTTATCATTTTAAGTAATGCAGATATTTTCTTTTCAAACCTATAACATTTTCTTATCTAGTTATCTAACTATTATGTGATTTCATCTGACAATGGAGTTTATACCTTAATCAGGTCCAAGGTTCAAAAGGCCTCATATCCAGCTGCTTTGAGAAACAGTTTTGTTTAATCATTTTATGTGGTGGGAAATATTATTTGTATTTAAGCCTGATTCATTTATTCAATTGCTATACTTTTAATAAGAGAATTTAAAACTAAAAATATTAATACAAATTAAGAGACGAATGAAAATACACTAAAAATAGAGCAGTCATGCATTAAATAAACATTTTATGACTGTATGCTGACCCCTGTCCACCGACGAAAGCACCAACAGTGGGCACGTGAGCATCAGAACTGGACCACGGAGCAATGAAAGAAGGTTGCACTATGGAAGAAGGCAAGCCGACAGAGGCAGTGTGATGCTTTGGGCAATATTCTGCTGGAAAACCTTAGGTCCTGCCATCTATGTGGATGCTACTTTGACATGTACCAACTTCCTAAGGATTGTTGCAGACCATGTACACCCTTTCATGGAAACGGTATTTCCTAGAGGCTGTGGCCCCTGTTTTGGCAACAAAAGGGGGACCAACACAATATTAGAAATGTGGTCATAACGTTACACCTGATCTATATATATATATATATATACTTATACCAATACTTTTGGAAATATAGTATATATATATGCTGTCACTGGGGCGGTACCCTAAGGTACAAAACCGAAAAGGTACTATCATGTACCTTTAAGGTACTCATATGTACTGTTAAGGTACTAATAAGCACTCTTAAAGTACTGATATGTACCTTTTAAGGTACTAATATGTACCATTTAGGGGTGAGTAAGGTACCTTTTTACTGTACCTTTTTCTGAGAGTGTATATATATATATATATATATATATATATATATATATACTATATTGCCAAAAGTATTGGGACACTCCTTCAAAATCATTGAATTCAGGTGTTCCTATCACTTCCATGGATACAGGTGTATAAAATTAAGCACGACATGCAGACTGCTTCTACAAACATTTGTGAAAGAATGGGTCACTCTCAGGAGCTCAATAAATTCAAGTGTGGGATAACTGTGATAGGTTGCAATAAGTCCATTAGTGAAATTTTCTCACTACTAAAAATTCCATGGTCAACTGTTAGTGGTATTATAAAGTGGAAGCAATTGGGAACAACAGCAACCCAGCCACAAAGTAAAATCACAGAGTGGGGTCAGCGCACAGTTGTAATGATACGATGAAGGCAGGATTCAGATGCAAGTAAAATGTCTTTATTTACGACAACAGCACAGACGATGACACCACGCAAGATGTAAGTCCAGAGCACAGAGGGCGCTGCAGGCAGCCCAGATCTCCGATGCGAGAAGGCAGACAGTGGAGAAGACGAGGACGAACAGGCAGGACACAGGCAATGGCAGGGAACACCCAGGAACAGGTTGGAACAAGGGGAACATCCAACAACGCTCTGACAAAGACAAGGAGAAAACAGGGAGACTAAATAGTGAGTGCTGATGAGCTGCAGCTGGAGCGCTGATCAGCTGCGGCAGGTGTTCGATCAGCAGCAAAGCAGTGGCTCCGCCCCCTTCACAGACACACCACAAATACACACACACCCACACACCAGGATGAGACAGTGAATTTGTGAACCGTGACAGTACCCCTCCCCCTAGGAGTGTCTCCTGACGCTCCCAGGAGGACCTACCTGCTGATTGTAATCATCAATAAGGGAGTGGTCCAGAATGTCCCTAGCAGGTACCCAACTTCTCTCCTCCGGACCATAACCTTCTCAGTCCACCAGATACTGGAATCCGCGTCCCCGCATCCGAGTCCAGAATACGATTGACCGAATATGTTGGTTCCCCATCTACGAGTCGCGGCGGTTGGGGAACCGGGATAGGCGGATAAAGATGAGAATGAAAAACAGGTTTTAATTTGGAAACATGGAAGGCGGGATGAATTCTCCTGTACGCTAGAGGTAGTTTGAGGCGGACTGTCACCGAACTTATGATCTTGGTGACAGTGAACGGGCCGATAAATTTGGGAGCAAGTTTATTTGACACGGAGCGGAGCGGAATATTCTTGGTAGAAAGCCACACCTTTTGACCCACGACGTATACGGGAGGCTTAGCCCAGTGGCGATCGGCTTTAGCCTTATTGCGCGCCCCCACCTGGAGCAGAGTCTCACAGGCTCTAGTCCACGTGCGGTGGCACCTCTGGACGAAAGCGTGAGCGGAGGGGACCGCGACTTCAGAATCCAGACTAGGAAAAATAGGTGGCTGGTAACCTAAACTACACTCAAAAGGGGAGAGGCCCGTGGATGACACTGGTAACGAGTTATGAGCGTACTCTACCATAGAAAGTTGTTGACTCCAGGATGAAGAATTCTTGGAAACCAAACATAGCAACACCCTCTCCAGATCCTGATTGGCTCACTCGGTTTGACCATTGCTCTGGGGGTGGTAACCCAAAGACAAACTGACCATCGCCCCTAGTAATTTACAGAACTCCCTCCAGAATTTGGCCACAAATTGGGAACCTCTGTCCGAGACCACGTCCATCGGGAGGCCATGTAACCGAAAAACGTGGTCTATGACAGACACCGCTGTCTCCTTGGCTGAGGGTAATTTGGGCAAGGGAATAAAATGTGCTGCCTTCGAGAACCGGTCCACTACGGTCAAAACAACCATCATGCCATTAGAGGGCGGGAGGGCGGTGATAAAATCTAGCGCAATGTGGGACCAGGGTCTCGAAGGGATAGCCAGCGGATGAAGTAACCCATCAGGCGGTCGGTTAGACGTCTTACCAATGGCGCAAATCGATCAAGCCAAGATGAAACTGCGAATGTCGCAAAATCGTTGCTTTATCAAACTGCTTGTGCGGTTTACTCCTGGATGGCAAGCAATGTTGGAACTGTGGCCTCATTGAATGACGTCGGAACAAACAAACAACTCGGTGGGCATCCGGGCGGAGGCGTTACCCCTTCTAAGGCCACTTTGACTTTTGATTCAACCTCCCATGTGAGTGCAGAGATAACTATCTTCTCAGGCAAAATGCACTCGGGAGTAACCGGGCGTTCGGAAGGGTCAAAAATGCGTGATAAGGAGTCGGGTTTGATGTTCTTGGAACCGGGGCAGTACGAGAGAGAAAAATCAAAGCGTCCGAAAAAAAGTGCCCACCGAGCCTGCCTGGAGTTGAGTCTTTTGGCAGATCTAATATATTTAAGGTTCTTGTTATCATTCCACACAATAAAAGGTACCCCTGACCCTTCTAACCAATGTCGCTACTCCTCCAACGCTAACTTGATGGCCAACAACTCTCTGTTACCAATGTCATAATTACATTTGGCAGGTGACAGACGATGGGACAAAAACGCGCAAGGATGCATCTTATCGTCTGAAGAAGAGCGTTGAGATAGAACTGCACCTACCCCCACCTCTGACGCATCGACCTCTAACACGAACTGACGTAAGGGATCAGGGGCAACGAGAATGAGAGCCGAAACTAAGCGACCTTTGAGGTTAGCAAATACAGCCTCCGCTGTATTAGACTACCTGAACGTTGTTCTGGGAGAGGTCAAGGCGGTCATAGGTGCGGCTAGTTGGCTGAAGTTGCGAATAAAACGCCGGTAGAAGTTGGCAAACCCCAGAAACCTCTGTAGGGCCTTACGGGAATCTGGACTTGGCCAATCTACCACAGCCTTAACCTTGTCAGGGTCCATACACACTCCCTCAGACGAGACAATGTACCCTAGGAACATAACAGACTGTGCATGAAACGCGCATTTCTCCGCCTTGACAAAAAGCCCATTCTCTCGTAACCTCTGAAGCACTCGTCTGACGTGTTGAATGTGTTCCTGGAGAGACGAAGAAAAAATCAATATGTCGTCCAAGTAAACATATATGAACTGGTCCACAAATTCTCTCAACACGTCATTGACGAGTGCTTGGAAAACCGCTGGGGAGTTGGATAGCTCCTAGGGGTGTTAAACGCAGTTTTCCATTCATCCCCCTTCCTGATGCGAACCAAATGATAAGCGTTACGTAAGTCCAATTTTGTGAAGATGGATGCTCCCTGTAACCTCGAAAGCTGAAGACATCAGCGGCAAAGGATAAGTATTCTTCACCGTGATGTTGTTCAGCCCTCGGTAGTCAATACAAAGTCGCAGAGTGCCATCCTTCTTCCCCACAAAAAAGAACCCCGCCCCCGCTGGAGAAGAGGAAGGGCGGATGAATTCAGAGGCTAGAGAATCAGAAATATATTTCTGCATGGCCTCCCTCTCAGGAGCAGAAAGAGAGTAAAGCTTGCCTCTAGGCGGAGACTTACCTGGGAGTATATCTATAGCACAGTCATAGGGACGATGCGGAGGAAGAGAAGCAGCGCGGGACTTACTGAACACTTCCTTCAGGTCAAGATACTCCAAGGGCACGTAAGACAAATCCACTGCCTCACTCTGGAAAACAGAACGGGACACAGATGAACAAGCAGATACAATACTCATAACATTTAGTGCTCCAGGATGACACGGACTTGTGTCCCTAGTCAACCTGGGGCAGTGCTGGATCAGCCAGGGATGACCGAGGACAACAGGGGCCAGGGGAGAGTCCAGTAGAAGAAATGAGATCTGTCCCGTGTGATTGCCAGATGTGATGAGTGTCAGGGGTCTAGTGGTGAACGTGACGGGTGGAAGCTCTTGACCGTTAATTGCACTGACAGATATGGTGTTCTTGAGAGGAGTGATGGGTAAATACAGAGTTCGTGCCAAACATAAATCCATGAAGTTACCTTCTGCGCCTGAATCCAGCAGAGCTTCACAGGTGTGGGTCCGGGCCGCCCACAGCAGTCTAACCGGAAGGAGAGTAGAGGATGATGTTCTATCCATGGAGATCCCGCCCGACAGTAGCCCTCCTCTTACCGTCGGGTGTGGTCTTTTAAAGGACAGTTAGCAATGAAGTGTCCCGCTCCACCACAGTACATACAAAGACCCCGGGATCTCCAGTTCTCTCTCTCCTCCCGGGAAAGCCGAGCACGACCCACCTGCATGGACTCTGAAGCAGGGCTGACCGTATCCCGACCACTGGCCTGAGGGCATTCAACGTTCCCGGATTGAACCATCGTCCTGGATCGTTGTTCCAGATGGCTGAGACGAGCGTCCACCCTCAAAGCCAACTCTATGAGGCCATCGATCTTCTCCGGTAAGTCCAGGGTGAAAATCTCCTTCTGCATGCGGTCAGCCAGCCCATGTAGGAACATATCCCACTGTGCCTCCTCGTTCCATTTGCACTCGGCGGCTAGGGTACGGAAGTCAATGGAATAATCAGAGACCGAGCGGTTACCTTGGCGAAGTTCGGCAAGTTGGCGAGCTTGTTCCCTTCCCGTTACCGATCGTTCGAACACCCTCTTCATCTCCTCCGCCAGTGCCTGGAACGAGGAGCAGCAGAGATGTTGGTTTTCCCACACCGCCATCCCCCACAGAGCCGCTCTCCCGGTCAGAAGCGTGAGCACGAACGCCACCTTAGATGCCTCCGTACTGAACGTCCGGGGCTGTAGGGCAAAGAACATAGAACATTTCGTTAAGAAAGCTCTACAGTAGTTGGTCTCACCCGCATAACCCTCAGGCGACGGTAGGCGTGGTTCAGGGTTGGGGGGAATCGGCGGTGGGCTGGGCACAGTGGGACTCGCGAGTTGTTGCATGCGTTGGGTCAGCTCGGACACCTGTGCTACCAAGGTCTGAACTGCTCTTCCCATGATGACTAGGTTCTCCTCCTGCTGATCTTGTCGGGCGCTGCTGCATGAAAGAAACTCAGTCAGGTCCGTAGTACTCGCTGAATCCATCTCTGGTCAGAGCGTTCTGTAATGATACGATGAAGGCAGGATTCAGATGCAAGTAAAATGTCTTTATTTACGACAACAGCACAGACGATGACACCACGCAAGAGGTAAGTCCAGAGCACAGAGGACTCGGTAGAACAGGGACGCTGCAGGCAGTCCAGATCTCCGACGCGAGAAGGCAGCTGGTGGAGAAGACGAGGACGAACAGGCAGGACACAGGCAACAGCAGGAAACATCCAGGAACAGGCAGGAACATGGGGAACATCCAACAACGCTCTGACAAAGACGAGGAGAAAACAGGGAGACTAAATAGTGAGTGCTGATGAGCTGCAGTTGGAGCGCTGATCAGCTGCGGCAGGTGTTCAATCAGCAGCAAAGCAGTGGCTCCGCCCCTTCACAGACACACCACAAATACACACACACCCACACACCAGGATGAGACAGTGAATTCATGAACTGTGACAACAGTGCACAGAAGTCAACAACTTTCTGCAGAGTCAAAAGCTACAGACATCCAAACTTCATGTGGTGTTCAGATTAGCTCAAGAACAGTGCATAGAAGGCTTTATGGAATACGTTTCCATGGTCAAGCAGCTGCATCTAAGCCTTACATCACCAAGTGCAATGCAAAGCATTGGATGCAGTGGTGTAAAGCAGGCCGCCACTGGACTTTAGAGCAGTGGAGACGTGTTCTCTGGAGTGACGAATCACGCTTCTCTGTGTGGTAGTCCGATGGACGAGTCTGGGTTTGGTGGTTGCCAGGAGAATAAAACTTGCTTGACTGCATTGTGCTAAGTGTAAAATTTGGTGGAGGGGGATTATGGTGTGGGGTTGTTTTTCAAGGGTTGGACTTGGTGGAGCCTGGGAGTCAGGCCTTCTCATCCAACATCAGTGACTGACCTCACAAATGCGCTTCTAGAAGAATGGTCAAAAATTCCCATAAACAGACTCATAAACCTTTTGGAAAGCCTTCCCAGAAGAATTGATGCTGTTATAGCTGCAAAGGTAGGGCCAACTCCATATTAAACCTTATGGATTAAGAATGGGATGCCAATAAAGGTGGGGTAAGTGCTTTCTGGTAACGGTTGTTGATATTCACCAAAACAAACACAGCCCTATTTTGATAGCTGGAAAGCTGATACTTCTTGCCTGATCGTAAGCCTTCTTTTGTTCCACAGATATTTCCCCCATTTTTCTTTTATCTGCCATCTCTCTCTTTCTCTTTGTCGTTCAGCTAATGTTCATTAGCTGAGTGTGTGACGTGTCTTTTGAATAATGTCGTGCACTGAGCGCTCTCTTTTCCCCATCATTAGTAGACACGCTGCTGATTGGCTACAAGTTTGTTTAGGTACTCTGCCTGAGTCTGTAAAGCAGTTTTGAAATAACACTTACCCCACCTTTAAAGTTAATGTGCATGTATATATATATGTATGTGTGTATATATATATATATATATATATATATGTGTGTGTGTGTGTGTGTGTGTGTGTATATACATATACACACTCACCTAAAGGATTATTAGGAACACCTGTTCAATTTCTCATTAATGCAATTATCTAATCAACCAATCACATGGCAGTTGCTTCAATGAATTTAGGGGTGTGGTCTTGGTCAAGACAGTCTCCTGAACTCCAAACTGAATGTCAGAATGGGAAATAAAGGTGATTTAAGCAATTTTTGAGCGTGGCATGGTTGTTAGTGCCAGGCGGGCCGGTCTAAGTATTTCACAATCTGCTCAGTTACTGGGATTTTCACGCACAACCATTTCTAGGGTTTACAAAGAATGGTGTGAAAAGGGAAAAACATCCAGTATGCGGCAGTCCTGTGGGCGAAAATGCCTTGTTGATGCTAGAGGTCAGAGGAGAATGGGCCGACTGATTCAAGCTGATAGAAGAGCAACTTGACTGAAATAACCACTTGTTACAACCGAGGTATGCAGCAAAGCATTTGTGAAGCCGCAACACGCACAACCTTGAGACCCCACCGGGTACCACTCATCTCCACTACAAATAGGAAAAAGAGGCTACAATTTACACAAGCTCACCAAAATTGGACAGTTGAAGACTGGAAAAATGTTGCCTGGTCTGATGAGTCTCGATTTCTGTTGAGACATTCAGATGGTAGAATCAGAATTTGGCATAAATAGAATGAGAACATGGATCCATCATGCCTTGTTACCACTGTTCAGGCTGGTGGTGGTGGTGGAGTAATGGTGAGGGGGATGTTTTCTTGGCACACTTTAGGCCCCTAAGTGCCAATTGGGCATCGTTTAAATGCCTACCTGAACATTATTTCTGACCATGTCCATCCCTTCATGCCTACCAAATACCCATCCTCTGATGGCTACTTCCAGCAGGATAATGCCCCATGTCACAATGCTTGAATAGTTTCAAATTGGTTTCTTGAACATGACAATGAGTTCACTGTACTAAAATGACTCCCACAGTCACCAGATCTCAACCCAATAGAGCATCTTTGGGATGTGGTGGAACGGGAGCTTCGTGCCCTGGATGTGCATCCCACAAATCTCCATCAACTGCAAGATGCTATCCTATCAATATGGTCCAACATTTCTAAAGAATGCTTTCAGCACCTTGTTGAATCAATGCCACGTAGAATTAAGGCAGTTCTGAAGGTGAAAGGGGGTCAAACACAGTATTAGTATGGTGTTCCTAATAATCCTTTAGGTGAGTGCATATATATAGGTCCTTCTCAAAAAATTGCATATTGTGATAAAAGTTCATTATTTTCCATAATGTAATTATAAACATTTAACTTTCATATATTTTAGATTCATTGCACACCAACTGAAATATTTCAGGTCTTTTATTGTTTTAATACTGACTTTAATATTTTATTTTATTGTTTTAATACTGATTTAATACTGACTTTTAATACTTGGCATACAGCTCATAAAAACCAAAAATTCCTATCTTAAAAAATTTGCATATCATGAAAAGGTTCTCTAAACGAGCTATTAACCTAATCATCTGAATCAACTAATTAACTCTAAACACCTGCAAAAGATTCCTGAGGCTTTTAAAAACTCTCAGCCTGGTTCATTACTCAAAACTGCAATCATGGGTAAGACTGCCGACCTGACTACCATCATTGACACCCTCAAGCGAGAGGGTAAGACACAGAAAGAAATTTCTGAACGAATAGGATGTTCCCAGAGTGGTGTATCAAGGCACCTCAGTGGGAAGTCTGTGGGAAGGAAAAGTGTGGCAAAAAACGCTGCACAACGAGAAGAGGTGACCGGACGCTGAGGAAAATTGTGGAGAAGGATCAATTCCAGATATTGGGGGACCTGCGGAAGCAGTGGACTGAGTCTGGAGTAGAAACATCCAGAGCCACCGTGCACAGGTGTGTGCAGGAAATGGGCTACAGGTGCCGCATTCCCCAGGTCAAGCCGCATTCCCCAGGTCAACAGCGGCAGAAGCGCCTGACCAGGGCTACAGAGAAGCAGCACTGGACTGTCTCTCAAATTTTGCATGTCATTCGGAAATCAAGGTGCCAGAGTCTGGAGTAAGGTGTTGGTTCACTGTGTTTTATCAAGGGCAGGGTCAATGCAGCTAGCTATCAGGAGATTTTGGAGCACTTCATGCTTCCATCTGCTGAATGCTTTATGGAGATGAAGATTTCGTTTTTCAGCACGACCTGGCACCTGCTCACAGTGCCAAAACCACTGGTAAATGGTTTACTGACCATGGTATTACTGTGCTCAATTGGCCTGCCAACTCTCCTGACCTGAACCCCATAGAGAATCTGTGGGATATTGTGAAGAGAAAGTTGAGAGACGCAAGACCCAACACTCTGGATGAGCTTAAAGGGGTACTTCAGCATTGGGAAGATTAATCTGTATTTAAACTGAGTCATTAATGTAGTAGAAATGTGAAATTATTTTTGAATTTGGTGCCTTCTAGACTGAGAAAACACAGAACATGTATTTTTGTCTCATGGGGATGAAAGACAACAATTCCCAGAACGCACTGCTTCACTGCCCTACTCTAGGCGCGGCTAGTCGGCTAATGGATTACTGGATCACTTGCCCACCGCGTTCAGTTAGAGACACTACAATTAAAAACTGAACGTGTCTGTTCGATATAATGCGAGTGAGCCGATTGAGCGTCACGGCACAAACGCAGCAGGATCGGATTACATTCATCACATGAGCTGAGGTAATCGCGGGATTCGCTGCTGCATTCACAGCGCGTGATCAGTCTGGCGCGTGTTCAGTTCATGTCTTTGGAAGCTAAACTTTCATAGAAAGTTCATTTTAAAAGTTAAAACACTCACTTTGGTCTCCACCGGTCCGTTTAATCTACGCAGCTCCCGAGCCAAGCGCTGTGAGTGCGATGTTGAAAACATGTGGAAACAGCGCCCTCTGCTGGCTGTAGTCTTCAGCCTCTGGCCAAAAACTCCTCCGATGACGCAAAATTGTCATATTTGTGTCATCGGAGGAATTTTTCCAGAAATAAAATATATAATTCTCTTGTCTCAGGGTCATATGAGGGGGGAAAGTACAATAATTTGAATATACTCCCAGGTTTCTACTGATACAAAGCTTAATGCTAATCGCTGAAGTAACCCTTTAAGGCCGCTATTGAAGCATCCTGGGCCTCCATAACACCTCAGCAGTGCCACAGGCTGTTTGCCTCCATGCCACGCCGCATTGAAGCAGTCATTTCTGCAAAAGGATTCCCGACCAAGTATTGAGTGCATAACTGAACATAATTATTTGAAGGTTGACTTTTTTTGTATTAAAAACACTTTTCTTTTATTGGTCTGATGAAATATGCTAATTATGCTGATTTTGGGTTTTCATGAGCTGTATGCCAAAATCATCAGTATTAAAACAAAAAAGAAATATTTCAGTTGGTGTGCAATGAATATAAAATATATGAAAGTTGAATTTTTATCATTACATTATGGAAAATAATGAACTTTTATCACAATATGCAATTTTTTTGAGAAGGACCTGTATATATATATATATATATATATATATATATATATATATATATATGAATGATATTATAGGGGAACAGGCAATAATTCAGTGTGAATCCGAATATATAGATAAAACTCTGAATATATATAAATGTAAATCCTCAATATATAGTTATAACTCTGAACTAGTCTTCCTTGTGTGTATAATAAAATAGTGCATGTGTTACACTTGTGTTTTGTTAGTCGTTGTGGATGTTATGTGTAGCTTTTCCTTACATGTATCTGATTCTAGTTTTTTTCCATGTTTTATTAAAATATTCCTGTGATTAGATCCTCTGCCCTGCCTGATCATTTGCACCCACATTACAGTTATAACTCTGAATATACAAATGTAAATCCTGAATATATATTTATAACTCTGAATATATAAATGTAATAAATGTAATGGGCCGTTAGCGATTGAGTGGAGCGTGCTGGCATAGAGTGGAATATTGAGCGGAGTTCACTTGCTCTGATTCAGAGTTATAACTTTCAATTCAGGATTTAAATTTTATATTCAGAGTTATAACTACATATATTCAGAGTTACATTTATATATTCAGAGTTATAACAATATATTCAGATTTAAATTTATATATTCAGAGTTATAACTATAAGATAATGACTTTTCTAATGGCTTTTTCCACACCACCCTTCTTCACACAGCATGAAGCACATTTCTTTATAAATAATAATAGTAAAAGAAAACCATAATTTGTTTAATTTAAATTAAATACAAAACACTGCCATTCCTTACAAATACATGTAATTATGTATTAACGTTATTGTAATGATAATTGAGGGCACAGCAGCAATAAAATAAAAGTATATATAATAAAGTCTAAATAATGCAAAGAATCATTTCTGCTTAATTTTCTTGATGCATAACATCATATTTATTTATTTATTTTGGGTGAACCAATATGACCTATATGTTTCGTTTTTGCTGAGATTCACCCCAGTATTATATTTGTGCATTTTTAGTGTGCTTTAGTATCATATAGTTGTTGGGCCACTGTAAAGGGTTAAACCATCTTTGGCCAGACGTCAATCGCTCTCTGATTCCCCACAGCGATCAGATGAGAGAGCTGCACGTTTCTCTGTGTGTCTCCGCCGGGTCCATGTTGGAGTTGATTTGCTATGCTGGGTCATTTCAGGCCACGTCTGTCCGATCACAGGAGCAAACATTGATATTACAGGGATATCTAATAAAGGACATACACACATACTGTGCTCCAGCTTCGCGGTGAGTCATTATTTCCTGTTTTACGCCTGTGTGAAGTAAAACGGCATTACTTTGCTGTAAAATGTATCCGTGTTAAACATCGAAAGCCAAGTGCAACTAGCTATCGCTCCGACATACAGCAGCTGTGTTTTTTTTAATTACATGAAATGTCATAGCGCGTTTAATATTTCACGTTTTTTGCAAGCGGATGTGGTTTTGATGTACTTTTAGCCTCTTTCATTAAGAGTCGTGAAGGTATTGAAAATGCATCACCTTCGCCTACATTTACCCCATTGCGAAATGCTTCCCTTTTGACATTATTAAAAATGTTATCTGTATCATGTCCTTAAAACAACATGATGTATGCAGTCAACAGTGCTCTGTTGTTGTTGTTGTTGTTGTTGTTGTTGTTACTGCTGCTAAAGTTATGGTTGCACGTATCTAATCATGTGTACGTGCATGTGTGTACCATTTTGCAAACTTTAGTCAGAAGTAATAATAAACTTTTATGACATCCGACCGTTTTTTTTGCTCTCAAAAGTGTTAGAGTTGGCCAGTGTTATTTGGTTGGCTCACGGGCAGAGCCAAACGATTTGACCCACTTACAGAAACTGCACCATTTCAACACATTTTAAAAGAATATTATTGTGTTACGACTGCCATTATGAAAATATGTATATATTCTAATTGTATGGTTTGATTGATTGTCGCTATACTAGGGCCGTTTGTGCATGTACAGGGAGCCCACATATCTTTTGTTATATATCTGTCTGTAATAACTCTTTCATCAAAGACTTTGGAATACTATCATGCTATGCATACTATTTCTCTAGCACGCAGTATGCAAGTTCTGTACACATGGAATACCCAGGTGACCTATTGCTTTTTCCAAAATGTGCAGTTACACAGCATAACAACAGCAGCCTGCACATAATAATCTCATGAAGCAATTTGTATTTCAGTGTGACTACTAAACTGGAAGTGAAAATTAGTCTATATGGTGGACATTATTCAGAAAGCATTATGCTAGCGTTCCATTTTGAACATATGAAATACTCAAATCTACTGCAATAAATGCAATTAACGAGCTTTATGTCAGAACAGGCAATGCAGTTAAACAGGTTATCACTTTTCTGTGTGTAATGAAATAAGTTATTTATAATGTTTTTTTGTTTTTTTTTTACACACATGCAAAAGATATAGGGATGTTGAAATATGGAGACCATTAGTGGTCCTCTTGACTCTCCGTAGATGAGAATTTCTCTGCAGCTGGAGGGTTATTTCAGGTCAGCTGTGTGCCATGTGGATCGATGAATCCATTTAAAAGCCTGGGCAAAACTGCAGCTGGCAAGATTACACTGAAGTCTTTGTAATGAAGTGCATTTCATGTCATTTTACCATTTTAACTGCACACTTTTGTAGATTTAATTGCATTGGATAAAGAGTTATGTCACAGCAGTTGACTGTTGTGGATCAGTGGCCTGCAGTACCGCGGGAAGTAGGGGTGCTGCTGAGGGTGCTGCAGTGTGGAGCCCTCCCAAAAAAGGGGGGAGTGGTACGGTTAAAATAAATAAATACAAAATGTCTTAGCAAAAAATAAATAAAATGCATGTTATTAATTCATCTATTCATTACAAATAATTTGAAACATGAAAGTAAGTAGCCTAAGCCACAATGAAAACAAATCGTCACACCACACACTCGTCATTGAAGGTCATACGAGTCTATGATGAGTTGATTTTTGTTTGTTGTTGCCGTGCAGCCTGCAGTTGTTTAGAGATGGTGCTTTGATTACAAGCATACATATTATCTGTCTTTGTGTTTAATAAATTAATACCCATGACAACATCAGTGTTACCAATAACACTGCATATTTTACAAAAAGAAGTTAGCCTATTTGTCAATGATGCTCTGGACCTGTAGCGCTTATTTTGATATTTAACGTTAGATCTTTCCTTTTCTTGGAATAGCGTTAGGGTTATTGAATAGGTTCAATAAGAATGTTTAATGTTGATTAAATATATTCTTGATGGAAAAAAAATGGCTAACTTCTTTTTGTAAAATATGCAGTGTTATTGGTAACACTGATGTTGTCATGGTTATTAATTTATTAAACACAAAGACAGGTAATATGTATGCTTGTAATCAAAGCACCATCTCTAAACAACTGCAGGCTGCATGGCAACAACAAACAAAAATCAACTCATCATAGACTCGTATGACCTTCAATGACGAGTGTGTGGTGTGACGATTTGTTTTCATTGTGGCTTAGGTTACTTACTTTCATGTTTCAAATTATTTGTAATGAATAGATGAATTAATAACATGCATTTTATTTATTTTTTGCTAAGACATTTTGTATTTATTTATTTTAACCGTACCACTCCCCCCTTTTTTTGGTTGGATATGACGACTCGCTTGTTACACTAAGACATTCAGTGTATACCTCTGTTGTAACAAATAAATGAAAGGTCTTTAGATTTCCCCTTACTTAGGCTTTCGTTTCATTATTATTAATAAAAACACAACAATAAAATAGTACAATGGAAAATGTGAATATATTAAACACATCAAACTTTTATAAAAAAAAAAATGAATAAGACAGATGATATTCGCATTGTAACACAAATAAATAAAAGGCTTGGATTTCCCCCTTACTTTAAAATGAATGCTTAGTTATAACCAAAAACAAACACAAATTCACTTCTATTAAATGAAGAAATGCAACTTTTATGAACAAAATGTTCTTGCGCTTTTGCCTCTGCCAGTCATCATGGGACATTACAATAAAACGTGAAAAACGCTTAATGTGGCTTAATGTACTATGACTCATGTGAACCCTCCAGCCCCCCATGCTCAAAATTCTTTCCTGTGGTTATGGTGGTACTGATTTCTGATTTCAGGTATATAAAACCTTCCTCATAGCTTTGTACTGTGTCCCTGGTGTCCTGGTCCTAGAGCGCATGTCACTCTATGAAGGGCCCGGGGTGTTCGGTTTCAATAGGAGCTTTTATTCGATTACAAAACTACAAACTGTGAAAATGTAAAATATTCAATGATCGCTGGGGATTACTCAAAAAATCGCAAGTCCTCCCCTCCATGCAGGCTACACGCATATAAACAGAGGGAGAGTGACCATTCACGCTCTCAATCTGTATGATAACAATCTGTTTAATTAATGAGTTAATAGGCTATATTAACTCAAGCATATAATTATTGTAACATGCTGAAATATAGTTATTTGACATCGCCGCAAATGAACCGTTATATGCCAGAAGTCTATGTGCGTGTGAGACAATGTGTTGCTTTTCTGTTGTCTCAGGGCGTTTTCACACTGGCAGTTTCGATGGGGCACGAAATGGGGCACGGTTCGCATGAAGAATTGCTAATGTTAAAGCTGTCATACAGAGCTTGGTGCGCACTGAGGTACTGAACCTGAGAAACCACAACCTGAGTTTGGTTGCGCTCGAACTCTCTCGCGTATCGTGCGAATGTGAAAGCAACACTCGGGTGTGCACTTGTTCAGGAAGAAAAGTAACCAGCGCATGGGTTTTAGCCGATTACAATGTCATTAGTTCAACAACAATAGGTGACGATAGGTATTAGGCTTTACCTTAGATACGGCAGAGAGAAACTGAGCCTCAAATCTAGGCCCTAGTCGGCCCGTGCCAGACAGTTTATCAATATGTTCTTGGTTGGAGTCGACTGGAGCCCATGTTTTTTATTTTTTTTATCCTCCTGATTACACAATGTAGCAGCCATTAAAATTGTTCAGTTTTGTTTTTAATGTCATAGATATAATTTTTTTTTTCATTTCTTTATTAAGTTAATTTAGAAAAATATTTGGGAGCAATTTTTGTTTGTTAAATTAAGATTTGTATTTTTTAAAGCGTCCAGTGGCCGACAGTGAGTTAACCCAACGCTTTAGCCTCTCAAATCAACACTTGACTTGTCTTGCCTATAATAAAACCCATAGATATAAAACATTTCAAGCTTATCAATGTTAGTTTAAATGTTTATATCAGCACCAAAGTAAAAAGGCAATTTTGACAAGCTGAGGCAGGCCTGCTGCTCACAACGGCTCACAAACGAAACGGGCTATAGCCTACACTCTAAACTAATAAACCAAATAAAAATAAATAAACGTGCATGCAGGTTGTTTTACCTTACACCTCTCCGCAAAAGGACTATAAATCTTCAATTCCCGCTTTATATGCACATTTAACAAGTTCAATATTCAATGGAGTACACGTCATTGAAAGCAACAGATATGAGCTGCATTTTATTAATCAGTTCATTTCAAGATCAAAGACCGCAATAGAATTTATTTTTTTGAGCGGTCGGATATTAATCTGTCTCAAAAGAATTTCGGAAGGCATTTACTCCTGGTCTTTTCATAATTGGACAGATATCTGATCAGAGAAAACGAATTAAGTCAATAGGTGTAAAAAGGGCCATAACTCGTGTTGCTTCCACCAGCACATCTCGTAGTTTCTTTTAATTAGTTAATGTCTAAAATATAAAAAGGAGGAGAAGCCTAAAATGAACGCATCAGCACCGAAAACATGGGGATTTTTAGACGATAATCGCACAATCTATTCAATATTCTATAATTAAATCAACTAATCGAATATTTGAAAACTGTGACATCCCTACTTAATAATACAATTAGCAATAATCGTAGACTGTTCCTCAGAATATATGCTATATGTATAGGTCTTCAAATCCATACGATTTACAAGATGATCATCTAAAAGTGTGTCCAAACTTTTAAGTTGACATGTACAGTACCCATCGCATGGACTGTGCAATGCGTGCAACCTCACATGGCCTCACACTTTAGGGGGCCTTGTGAACGCAAACAGACCGAGGGGGGCCCACATTCTCTAACAGGCCTGATAGTATGTATAGTGATTGAGAGTGAGACCATATAATCTTTACACTCTTCTGCAAGTCTGTTGCTCAATGTTTAGCTGTCTAAACACCTGCCTGTCAATCCTTATTGGGTGTAGAGTAGGCCTTTATTTGTGGTTTCTTGGTTAAGTTTGTGGTATGGTATGGTTATTCATAAAAATATGGCCTTCGCCATTTATAAATTTCAGTGGACAGACAGAGTCCTGAAAAGTAACATCAGAAAACATGAGCTATTTCAGAAATAATCCCTAATCCTTTATGATTTTTTGTAGTTTACTTTATACTAGATTTTGTGTTCCATTCACTTCATATGAATTCATGCAACGGGTATGCAAGCAGCATATACGTACATATAATTGTCAGATTCAGGTGTGGTGACTTGCGATTGAATTTAGTGAAATGCATTGGAAAACTAAACGCTGAAAATTGAAGACATTTTTTATTTTGGTTATATATAGCACTATCCCGAGACATGCAGATAGACACAAGTGTCAAAACTCAAGTTACAGATTTGGACTTGCTACTTGTCACTTGTTCTTGGTGGACCATCACATGCTTGGCTTTCCACAAAAATAGGTTCTTGGCTCTACCTCCCATAAGAGCTTTGTTGGTCTTTCATCAACTTCCCTATCATTCAGATTTCTTCATGAATGTGTAACAACAAAGTTTTCACACCTGTCAAATTAGCTAATTTCTAGAATTCTAATTCTCTCTTCCATGTCCACATGGTAACTACAGCATTTGTTGTTACTAATTTGTTGTTACTATCAAATTTCAATAGCAGCATATCTGTTGTATGTTTGTAAAAGCATTTTTTCAATCAATTAATCTAACAATATTTTTATGGTTAATCTATTGTTTATTTTCTGAATAGTCAATTCATCCTTTGGTTAATTTACCAATAAATAATAACCTATAATTTACCAAAAAATAATAACCGTAACTAATCTATGTATGATCTAATGATATTATTCATCACAAACGATAAGGTTTATGTAGTGTAGGCCTAATTAGGAAAGATGTTTACTATAGCTGGTTCACAGTCACTGCAACTGCTTGTGTGAATCCTGAAATGTTTTGTTCAGTCAGGAGATTGAGTAGCTGCTTGAATAGGTTCATTAAGCTGTATGATCAACCGCATTCTAACTAACCATAGCGGTAACCATAGCGACAGTGTCAAAATGAGTTAAATTGAGTTCATCCATTAGATATTTTAAATTACCAACAACAGTGTTAAATGCGTATGTTTCCGAGGATTTTTCAAGGCTGGAAGCTTTCCAGTGAAATTAACAAGAATAAACTAGGAATTTTCTATAACAAGGAACTAAATGTAGTTGGGAAAAAAAATATTGCTGCATAATCTTAATATAATGTTTTCTTACTATTATTTGTAATGTAATTTGAATATACTTTTAAAATAACATTTATCTTTGTGATGCAAAGCTGAATTTTCAGCATCATCATTACTCCAGTCTTCAGTGTCACATGATCCTTGAGAAATCATTCACATATGCTGATTTATAATTTATAATTTATGTTGTAAAAAGTCCTGAAATCCTGAAAAAAGTATCACAGGTTTCCAACATTGATAATTGAGTATCAAATCAGCATATTAGAATGATTTCTGAAGGATCATGTGACACTGAAACAAATAACACATGCATAACAATTGCTGGAATAAAAATATATTTATTTGACATATTTTCTAAATTAGAAGTAATTATTTGGGAGATGTATGCAACAAAACAAAACAAAAACATGGGAAAATTGGAAAATTTACGCGACACTTTCTGCTCCTTTGCAACTCTAGCTTTGCGTCTGGAAGCCAATGCAGCTCGTAAAAAGCAGAATGCTGAATGAACACAGCCATATTAAACACAAAATATAGGACTGACAACAACCATATTCTAGTGCTTTGTAAAACTTGTAATAATCCAAATACTTACATTGCCGCCTCATCGTTTTAGGTAAGAGAGCCGTGGATATTTTCTTTAGATGCTCCTGCATAGAAGTTGTGCTGCTGTGGAAGGTCTATGCCATTTCAGTTTTACAGAGCATGAAAAACACCATTTTATTCGTTCTCTGTTTAAATAATTCCCACAATGTAGAACAGGCTCTATTTTTGTAATAATAGCTGTTTTTTGGCATGCCCAGAAGCTGCCATTATTGGGGAATATAAACAGAATGACGAATCTACTAATTGACATAAATCGATTACGTTGATGTGACGTTGCTGCCCTAGAACGTCAGTTGAGAGAACACACTTGTGTAACAGAACATTGGATTTGTGTGTCTCAGCAGCCTAATAAACCTGCTACTGTCTGTCATGTTAATCAAAGAACAAAAGACAAAGAGAAATCACTCGCTGCTCTTGACTGAATAACTTAACTTTATTTGTAAGAATTAATCTTTAATTTATGTAGCTTTTTTTTACCTAAATAATACTGTTAGACCCACCTGAAAAAAATGTAAACTTAAATGTTTATTTCATTTGTCTTTTTATTCTGTTATTCTTTAGTTGTGCTACCGTTTGCAATTTATGTATTTGTTTTTATTTTATTACTAACTGTTTACTTGTCTATTTTGGCAACTGTAGTTCAACGCTTCAATTAAAGCTTCCTGCTGCTGTGTGTAAGCTATTACAAAAAATATTTAAAAAATTTGTAGATAATAACAAATCTGTATGGTGGCAGGGCTTGACGCTTACAACTGTGCTCTTAAGTGGTAAAATTTTGGAGCATATTTAGAAACTTTTGCGGTGCAACGATTTCTGCCTATATATACGGTGGGTACGGAAAGTATTCAGACCCCCCTAAAGTTTTCACTCTTTGTTATATTGCAGCCATTTGCTAAAATCATTTAAGGTCATTTTTTTCATTAATGTACATCATATTGACAGAAAAACACAGAATTGTTGACATTTTTGCAGATTTATTAAAAGAGAAAAACTGAAATATCACATGGTCCTAAATATTCAGACCTTTTGCTGTCACACTCATATATTTAACTCAGGTGCTATCCATTTCTTCTGATCATCCTTGAGATAGTTCTACACCTTCATTTGAGTACAGCTGTGTTTGATTATACGGATTGGACTTGATTAAGAAAGCCACACACCTGTCTATATAAGACATTACAGCTCACAGTACATGTCAGAGCAAATAAGAATCATGAGGTCAAAGGAACTGCCTGAAGAGCTTAGAGACAGAATTGTGGCAAGGCACAGATCTGGCCAAGGTTACAAAAACATGTCTGCTGCACTTAAGGTTACTAAGAGCACAGTGGCCTCCATAATCCTTACATGGAAGCCTCTCCTCAGTGCAAGACACATGAAAGCCTGCATGGAGTTTGCTAAAAAAACACCCAAAGGACTCCAAGATGGTGAGAAATAAGATTCTCTGGTCTGATGAGACCAAGATAGAACTTTTTGGCCTTAATTCTAAGTGGTATGTGTGGAGAAAACCAGGCACTGCTCATCACCTGTCCAATACAGTGCCAAAAGTGAAGCATGGTGGTGGCAGCATCATGCTGTGGGGGTGTTTTTCAGAATGCGGCCAAGTACAGGGATATCCTGGACGAAAACCTTCTCCAGAGTGCTCAAGACCTCAGACTGGGCCGAAGGTTCACCTTCCAACAATACAATGACCCTAATCACACAGCTAAAATAATGGAGTGGCTACACAACAACTCTGTGACTGTTCTCTGACCCAATTGAGCATCTCTGGAGAGACCTGAAAATGGCTGTCCGCCAACATTTACCATCCAACCTGACAGAACTGGAGAGGATCTGCAAGGATGAATGGCAGAGGATCTCCAAATCCTGGTGTAAAAAACTTGTTGCATCTTTCCCCAAAAGACTCCTGGCTGTCTTATTTAAAAATGGTGCTTCTACTAAATACTGAGCAAAGGGTCTATACTTAGGACCATGTGATATTTCAGTTTTTCTTTTTTAATAAATCTGCACGAATATCAACAATTGTGTTTTTCTGTCAATATGGGGTGTTGTGTGTACATTAATGAGAAACAAAATGAACTTAAATGATTTCAGCAAATGGCTGCACTATAACAGAGTAAAAAATTTAGGGGGTCTGAATACTTTTCCACTGTGTGTGTGTGTGTGTGTGTGTGTGTGTGTGTGTGTGTGTGTCTGTGTGTGTGTATATATATATATATATATATATATATATATATATAATACGAAAAGTGAAGTTTTAGTAATTCTGGTGTTTTGTCTTTTTTGGTTTTTATTTTAAAAAATGTCTATAGTTTTTATAAATTATTTCCTTTTTAGTTTAGTACATCAGGTTAATGAAACAAAATATAAAAAAACTTAAACTTTTACTTTAATGTCAGTTAAAATCTTTTAATGGTTTTAATTTTTGTTAACAATAATAACACCCTTACTAGTCAAATCTATATTTTTAATAATATGCGTCAAATAATGTTCTTAGTCTTTCCTTCCTGTGAAAGAGCATCCCAGACAGAAGCTAAAATAGTTTAAATTAAATGGAAATTCAATTAAATTACATACAGTTTGTGCATCCAAATAATAACCAGGGTGGAAATTGGACACACTGCATATTAACTTTTATTTCATAAATGTGAGCGCTTCTTCACATTCATTTAATTAAATCATAGCCTTTTGAAGAATAATAATCACTTGAGGCAGTTTCGCAATTCATGTTTTTCCATCCCCAAAATACAGGTCCTTCTCAAAAAATGATATTGATAAAAGTTCATTATTTTCCATAATGTATTGATAAAAATTTAACTTTCATATATTTTAGATTCATTGCACACCAACTGAAATATTTCAGGTCTTTTATTGTTTTAATACTGATGATTTTGGCATACAGCTTATGAAAACCTCAAATTCCTCGAATCATGAAAATCATGAAAAGGTTCTCTAAACGAGCTATTAACCTAATCATCTGAATCAACTAATTACCTCTAAACACCTGCAAAAGATTCTGGTAAATGGTTTACTGACCATGGTATTACTGTGCTCAATTGGCCTGCCAACTCTCCTGACCTGAACCCCATAGAGAATCTGTGGGATATTGTGAAGAGAAAGTTGAGAGACGCAAGACCCAACACTCTGGATGAGCTTAAGGCCGCTATCGAAGCATCCTGGGCCTCCATAACACCTCAGCAGTGCCACAGGCTTATTGCCTCCATGCCATGCCGCATTGAAGCAGTCATTTCTGCAAAAGGATTCCCGACCAAGTATTGAGTGCATAACTGAACATAATTAGTTGAAGGTTGACTTTTTTGTATTAAAAACACTTTTATTGGTCGGATGAAATATGCTCATTTTTTGAGATCGCATTCATGAGCTGAATGCCAAGATCATCAGTATTAAAACAATTAAAGACCTGAAATATTTCAGTTGGTGAGCAATGAATCTAAAATATATGAAAGTTTAATTTGTATCATTACATTATGGAAAATAATGAACTTTTATCACAAAATGCTAATTTTTTGAGAAGGACCTGTAAAAGATGCCTTAGAATTATCATTAAGATGCTTGTTTCACCATTTAAGGTATTGAATAATTTTTATTATCTTACATTTCAGGGCTCTAGACTAAATTTTTGCCTTGTCAGTTGCAACATCACAGAATATTAGCCTACTATTTTAAAACTAGTTTTTTGAACAATATGTTATAAATTAATAATAAAAAAAAAATGAAATAATAAACAATGAAGTACAATTCCTAATAAATAAAAACACAGAATTTTTAATTTCCTCTGCCTGCTATATCCCGATTATTGATTGATTATTGTCATAATTATGTGGTAACTGATAGGCTATTGTATGCTACGGTAGACTATAGTTTTTTATGTTTCTTAATAAAATTGTGCCAGCTGGAACAAATGCTATAATGAAATTATGAATTATTACGGGTAGATCACCAGGAATAAAAGTGGTCGAAAGTTTTTTCAAAGAGCCAGAAAGTAACTGCAGCAGGCACAAGAGAATTAACAATGATACTAAACGTTAGTGTTTCAGAAGGAAGAACAATAGATATATCAACAAATATCATTCTCAAAGAGATTATATTTGGAATATAATATAACAATGCACAATCACATTAGTGACGTCGACTGGGTTAACGTCAAGCATTACCGTATCTCAAGGGGAAAAGTTGAAACGCGATCTGCCAGTCTCTTCAAAGGAAGATTACAAACTGCGAACGCCAAATGATTACACACGACCATTTTGTTTTGGTGGTTTGCTTGACATGAGTATAGGACTGTTTTACTTTAATGGTAACTTTAGACATTTACATTTTTTTATTTGCTTAAAACATCTAGCCTATTCCTAGATGTTTTGATTCTTGCACTGCCTGAGCTGACACTGACTTATGGGGGTGTCAGTGGTTGAAGCGAGAACGTGCCACGATTGGTCGGCACGATATGGCCGTTATCTGATTGGCTTAAGTAGACGGTGGGTGGAGTCTACGTATTTGTGGATTTGTTTGAGTCTAGACGCTAGCTGTGCTGCGATCCACAAATGCGCAAGAAGAGATCCACAAATGCACAGGAAGCGATTCACAAATGAATGCAACTTATGCAAGGCAGAGTTGTGTGTTTGTGACATAAAAAATATATGTGTGGATTTTTTTGTTATTCACAAATGTCATTGTATTTGTTTGTGAATCTAATTCATTTTTGTGAAACTCCTGCATTTATTTGTGGATCTCATTCTATTGATTTGTGAAATTATACATTTTTTGTGAATCGCTTTACATTTATTTGTGGATAACAATATATTTGTTTGGAATAAAGCTACAATATTACCCCCATACTGACAGCCGGTTGTCATGACAATGCCGTATTTTAGGCTCTCTCTCTCCCACACACACATACACAAAGCGCGCGTGCAAACTCTCACACACATGCGCTATCTCTCTCTCTCTCTCTCTCTCTCTCTCTCTCTCTCTCTCTCTCTCTCTCTCTCTCTATCTCTCACACACACACACACACACACACACACCTTTAGTCAAATTAATTCCCATACCGTCGCGCCAAAAGGTTTGTAGCTGCCTGTGGTAAGCAGAGCTGGCAACCTGGATGCCGAAACACTACTGTGATTGGTAGATAGGTGGAGGGTGGCGCTTCAGGCCAAAACACAACATGTCAACATCAACATCAGTTGAGGGCTGCAACTTCACTTTTAAAATGACAATATCCTGGCCGGACTACTGTTGACAGTTATATAAATATTTGAAATGAACATGATTTCTTAATGTCTAGTCTAGTGACATACTAGGGTCGTTTTATGATTAATTGAAATACATTTCTTACATACAGTTCCTTTAAGTTTGCTGATGCAAATGCTGTTTGACTCTGGTGCTGCTCAGGTGGCAATTTCAAATCACACACAGCACGGAGCTGGAATTTCAGGAGTCTGGACCACAGCCAATCAGAGGCAAAGACCAGGCCCATCTCTGTCTCTGATTGGTTTAGACCACGACATGATCCAACCATGAGTGTGTAAGTTCTGTCAAAGGGCAAAAAACGCTTAATTCGTGGAGGCAGCTGAGCGAATGCAGTGACGTTAGGTGCACCGGTGCAACCTAGGAAAGATTTTAGGTGCACCCTTACAATTTTTGCCTGCATGTGCGACCAAGTTAGTCGCACTCTAGAGCCCTGCATTTAAGAAAACTATTCAGCTGGGATTTTTTATTTGCACACGTTCCAAAATACATTTTACAGTTCGCACACATCTATTTTTTGGTCAGAAATGCGAGTGAAATGGTCGCACTGTCGAGCTATGTGGTAAAAAATGGCAGATTTCCCTGTGGTTGTTACATGCCTGTCTGTTTGTTTGTTTCTCATGTTCACCCAGTCTTTGTCTAGTTACTGTTATGTTGGAGTGTATTTCCCTACCTTTCTGTTTGTTCCTCAGCATCATTATTAAAGTTTAAGTTTGTATTTTGATCTTCTGAGGCTTCAGCCTGTTCCTGGTCCATGATATATCCTATGATGCTTGCTGTGTACAGACCCAGCTAAGTTGTATGATCATGAGTTATGTGTCATTACCTTAACCTCCCTTGTCCCCCAAATTATGTCTGGCATTTTCTGTGGCCTACTTTAAGCTCCATTGACTGTAAATCAGTAATTATTCAAATACCTCTGGATTTCTGCATTCATACAGTAGGGTCATTCCATGTCAAATCAACCAAATTCCAGAAACTTGTCCGGTTCAGATTATTTTTTTCTGTATAAAGACGTCAATAGTGATGAAAGCCAAAATATTAGATGCCATGGATGAAATATTTAATGAGTAATCCACTTTTTTTGTAGAAGGGGGTCAAAATGACTTTTACACAGAGATTAATAGGTATATTAGTCAAATCTGTTGACTTTAGCTTTGACTTTTGCAATATATGCCAATAATGACTGTTCAAAACTCCTGTAACTCAAGGAGTATTAAAGATATCTTTATTCTTTTATATTCTGATTCTTAACATACTTTCCTTTATGGTTTATTCATTTTAAAGGCCCTCATTTGTTCAGTTCCAGAGCTTTGGCGATCTTAATGTGGCTCCATGAGTAAACAGTGGTCAAAAACCAAATGTGGGTCATTTTGCAATCAACTGAAACTTTGTATTTAAAAAAAATATCTGAAGAACAAATAATGAAACTAGAATGTATCTCGTTTTTTTCCTATCACCTCAATTGCATATAACATATCTGACTGAGGGCCATAAGTATTGTTTTTCCGATGTCTGAATGCCTGTAACTCAATATCTCCATATGATTTCAGATTCTGGTTCTTAACAAACTTTTCTTTAAAAAAAATTTAGTCCCGTACATATGGGGATCTCAACGCAGCTCCATGTTCAAATTGTTGAATTGTACTAATTTTCAGTGATCAAAAACCAAATGTGGTTCGCTTTTCACACAGATTATATTTGTTGCATTTAAAGAGGAATGTCAACTGAAAATGTTGTCAGGTGTACTTGTACTGAAAACACACACAGTTTCAGACAATCGCATTCTTCATATCTCAAAGTCTTTAGTTTTATTAGATTTATAAAAGAAAGATAAGCTGTACCGACTCTTTTCGAAAACAGCATCATCCCTCACTGGATACCTTTCTATTCACTGTACGTTTGTGTTGTTTACATTTATTAATGTAATTAATGCAAATATTGTTTGCAAATTAATAGTCCCAAATAGATTATTTCCCAACTAGAATTAGACCTAGAATTCCGTTCACTGTTCTATTTGATCTGGTTATGGCTTTGCTGTATACTGTATACATTTACTTAAGACATAACCCACTGTTTTTACATAATCTCCAAAACCCTATACGGACTGCACTATTTTAACAAGGGGACGTTAGAGAAATTTGTGTTTCTTAAATGTACTTTGTGATTTTAATCCCGTCTGAATGCCAATTTGCCAGTTTCTCTCACACAACCTCTGTAAAAAATTCAGGGCAAATTACCTACTGTTTTTTCGACAAACTCAGCAGTCCTCTCAGAAATCTAATCCCACCTGAATGCGACTGTGATTTGCCAATACTGTATTATCCTATAGCTTCTCATCATGTGCTTTTGACCTACCCGAGATACCGTTTGGGCATCAGTCTTCTGCATGCTTTCATTTTATTTCAATATGGATGGTATTCGATGAAATTATTAAGTTATAAAAATTAATAAATGGAGACAAATCATGAAGACTGTCCATTTTAAATCAGTGTCAGGTAAGAATGAAATGCTTCAGATGTCTCTGTTCAACTGCAAATGTATTATTGTGTTGTTTACTTAAATAGGGTTTTTTACAGAGATGTTAGTCACTTCAGAATCTGTACATAAAACCAGACATCGAGTAATAAGAATTGTAAATCTAAACATTATTTAGAAAACTTTTCCTTTTCGAATAGTGCTCAAAAAGGCATTTTGACATGTTTGTGTGTACAAGTTTAGGTTCTAAGTCATCATTTATCAGTATCGTGAATTAGTGCACCGAAAAGCAGGTCAGACCTTTGTTTGCATACATTCTTGTGGAAGAGTAGTACTTGTCTGTGGCTTCATAGCCAGACTCCGGGCTAAATTCATGCTGACAGTGACTTAAAATTGTTTGCAGTGTGAAAGTGATTGTTACTGCCTGTTTGGATGTTTTTGAACATGTTTGTAATAGGGGTGTACCTGAGTCGATCTCAAGGATTTTTTGGTGTAAAAAAATCTCTCAACATCTCTCAGCCTGGAAGTGAATATTTCTGTGAATAGCATCTATACATCGCTAGATTCAGATTAGACTCTGTGTTAAGAGTTCCATGCTGACAAAATGCATTGTGATGATCTTCCCCGATACGTTTAACCAGTCCCATTGAGGATGCAGTGACTTGGCTTAGCAAATTCTTCACGTTTTGTCCATGGATGACACACTGAGTGTGTACACACTTCCTTTATATGTGGCACTGCCTTGAAACTTTCCCAAGCACTCTAGTATCAATTTAAAATTTAACTGTGTCACTCCAATGGAAATGTGCACAGTCCACTGCTCATAATTTCTTTGCGAATTAGTAACTGCACCCAGGAAATATGGTGTTTGTGCAACAGTCTCTGTCACTTCTCTTACTGATTTGCTGTGACGTATTCAGACATTAACTGCAGTCTGCGCAACAATTCTTCATCAAGCATGCCCACGACAATCCAATCTCGAATGTTTATCTCTGTGTTCACCGAAGTCACAGTGTTCTGATAAATCATAGAGAATTCTGATGAAGGTTTCAGCCTTTTCACCAAGGCGCTGTACTCTTTGATAACCAGGCTCGCTAGTGAGTCACATTCCGTCTAGGGAAGAAATGCTTGTCGTATTTTCTTAACACAACGTTGAATTTCTTCTTGTCACCCTCCTCATTAAAAGTGAATGATGTTCAGATTAATTTCCCATGGCATATATTAATTAACTGACTTCCCCATCTACTTTATCCAATTGCTTCCAGCCAGCCCACTCATTTGGACTAATTAGTGTGAAAAGGAATAAAATGTTTTGCTTTTTTACTGCCACTAGTATTCATTTCAGCTGTAAACTGCAGTGAATTGTATGTATAGGCACATTTTTTTGCGGAAATTTAGGTAATTGCACGTTTTTCTTATGAGCCTATGTTGCCTAAAAAACATCAGAAAAATAATCCATGACTCGTGCGCTATGTTTTTCTTCAGCCAAAAAATAAATGTTATATGAGTTATATGTTTTATTTTACATTTGTTTTAAAGGTGAGGTAAGTGTTATTTCAAAACTAAAACTAATTTACAAAACAGACTCGGGCCGAGTCCTTAAACAAACTTGTAGCCAATCAGCAGTAAGGGGCGTGTCTGCTAAGGACGGGGAGAAGAGATCGCTCAGTGAACGTCATTATTCAAAAGACACGACACAG
The DNA here is from genome assembly GCA_023029165.1 of Gobiocypris rarus. Taxonomy (NCBI): domain Eukaryota; kingdom Metazoa; phylum Chordata; class Actinopteri; order Cypriniformes; family Gobionidae; genus Gobiocypris; species Gobiocypris rarus. Next base: position 21,921,783 of record CM040919.1, on the reverse strand, counting down.
GACGGACATAAGCTGAGCAACGACAGAAACAGAGATGGCAGATAAAAGAAAAAAGGGGAAAAATGTCTGTGGAACAAAAGAAGGCAAGAAGCTTTCCAGCACTGGAGAAAACTCAAGGAGTGAAGGCCTTGCTTGAATATGCATGCGTCATGTTCACTTGATCCATTTGCGATCGTATTGTCGTTAACTTCAGCTATGATGAAGACCCATTCTTTTCCACTCTGTATACGCCTGGAGCGTCTAAACCTTCTCACTGTCTGTTTCAAGCATCAGCTCACAAAATGTGTCCGACAAGTAAGATGCTATACTCTTAATATATGTTTGTTTCCTCTTTTCATGATCTATATAACCATCTAATCTGGTCAAAATTATATGTTTGTTAGTTGGACTTTCGTGCTTGTGCTATCGCGTTGTTCATGAGAACAGTTTTCTGTTTTTTGTGATCACTATAACTCTCCAATCTTGTCATAATTGTAAAATGTTCGTTAGTTGGACTGTTGTGCTCATGCCATCGAGTTGTTCAGGAGAACTGTTTGTGTTTTAGGGATGGAAAAGATGACTTTTTCATTGAACATTCCCATAGTAACACACAGATTCCACCATAGTCGTTGCCTTGGTTACATGTGTTGGGCGGAGCTTTTAAAATTAGGGGCGTATTTGTTTTGGTGATTTGAAATATCAACAACGGTTACCAGAAAGCACTTACCCCACGTTTAATATTCATATTCACAATTTCTACATTTCTATAGTTACTGCAATCTGGGGCATTTCTAAATAAAATGTAATTCCTGCTTGGTGTGTTCTTGTTATTTTATACTATAGCAATGTGTCTCTAATGCTTTAAAAAAATGCAATCAGCAAAACTGCAAAACTATGCAACTTTTCCGTCCGCTAGAGGGCGCCTGTTCAAAACAAAGGCATAGTTTGATGACGGCAAGTTTGAGCGCAGAATCTTGGGACATGTGGTCTTCACCTCACAGCCGGTGGAAAAGAATCGGGACAGGACTCGGGCAGAAATCATGTTCATGGATGCGGTTATTAATGTTACTGTAGTATGAAGCAGAGCAGGGGCGAGTGCTGTGGAGCTGAGCAAGGCCGCTGGAGCGATTGTTACACAAAACACACTGCTCGCGAGCAGCTGGACTTTAATTCTTACGGGGCACAGTCGCCGGCGCAATTTCCGCTTTTCCGGTCATGAGTATGATGTAACGCAGCTATGTTTACTGTATTAGATGCATTTAAGTGTGTTTAAAATGATGTTATGACGTTACTCTGTGCGTTCGCTCGCCGGCTGTTGTGACACTTGTTCACACTCCAGTGAGAGTAAAGCTTTTCTGCAAAATAAAACCGGAAACGAGGGTAACGCAGATATGACGCAATTGACAGGCTACTCCCTCACATGCGATGCTCACACGTCCCGGTTCATTGGTAAAAATAGCGATTTTCTCACAATTTTCAAATAGTTGGAAACATTTGGGATATTGTAAGAACTCAACTGAACAAAATATATAACACCGGCCTGGTGGTTTTTGGATATTTGACTGCAAAAATCGTATATAGTGTACCTTTAAATATGCAGTAATATAAAGCTACAGAAAAGATTCAGTCAAGAGCAGTGAGTGATTTTCTGTTTTGTTGTTTGATTAACATTAGTGACACAATGAAGCCTGTTCATTGTATAAACCAAAACAAACAGATGTGCCCCGCTCTATAGTGGCCAAGCAGCAGTTGGCCAGTTGCTTGAATGTGATCCAAATGATTCACTGAAATACTAGATTTCTCACAACTACTTGATGTCCGTTTGCAGCTGTCTACACCAACTGTAGAATGATACATACTTGCAGAGAACGCATACATTCACAAACACTGCATACATATTTTGCACAACAGAACATTGGCCTGAAGTGGGATTGATTGTTCTGTATATACGGTATCGGAGAAGCAAATGTTAATTTTGTATGCTAAACCCTGCCAAATCCTTCATTTTACACTGTTTAGTATAGGCCTTGTTTTATAATAGTTTATGTTTATGTTGTCAACAGCTTTTTTTCAGAAGATAAACTTCAGACCCAAAACAAACGGTGGCCAGTTTCACGATAAACCACAGTAAAATTCTCAATGTTGGTCAGTATTACCGTTTCACTTTTTAAGTATCATTAAAACTGTGTTTGATTAAAACTCACTGTATACTGTCAAGTGCAAAATACAGTGCAAGATGTGCAGTGCCAATCTATGTAATATAACGAGAACACTATTGAAAATGTGTCTGGATTTATTTGAATGATTAAGTAGATGAAAATAGGGCTGGGCGATATGACCAAAATTTCATATCACGATATAAGTCATCTCATAGCCCGATAACGCTATATATCACGATATAGTTTATATTGAACACATGGAAAGGACTAATTTTACATTTTACATTTTATAGTATATAAATTATACTCATTGATATGTGATAATTTTTCTCCCTTTATTTAAAAGTCTTTCATTGAATCATTAATTTAAAAGATTTATTCACTAACGCTGTGTAATGAAGTTCTTTGTTGTGGAAGGAAGGAGGCGGGAACCGGCGAACGTTCAACAGACTTTAATCAAAAATAAATAAACAAAACAAAAGTAAACCGCGGGCAGCCCCTCACGGACGACTGCCCACCGACATACCCAAACGTAAACAAACATAACACAAATTCCAGGCCTGGTCCTCTCTCGTCTTCCGCTGTCTTCGCTCCTCCTTTTATGCTCCCGTCACTCGGCCGCGAGACGAGACCGGTGTGACGCGCAGCTGGCACTCATTATCACTCGTCACCGGTCCCGCTCTCGCGGTCCCTCGCCCCCGCTGCTTGCCACACGCTGATTCATCCAATAATGAAATGTTGTGATGAATGAGACATTGACTCCATTCAAATTATTCCATCATTGCGAGTTTGTTATTTAGAGTGTTGCGGGCAAAAAGCTGCTCTAATGTTTTACTCTGTGGTTTATTTTAGCACCTGACATAGGGCTGGATGATTAATCGTAAGTAATCGAAACCGAAATTCAGAACCTCTAACTGACGTTATTTTCCCATGACTGTTGTCCGTGTGTAGTCACGTGACTCCGCCCCTTCCATTCAGCTGCATGGAAGCAACATGGAGGTGACATCAAACACCGAATCAACACACACAGACAGCGTCCTCATGAAAGTGTGTCAATTTTAAAGGCTTGCAAGTTTGAACATTCAAGTGATTTTACACCATTCAATAACATCAATATGGAAATCATGGCACTTCTTCAGTGGTTCTTCAGTGCTTTTTTCTGTGACATGGAACTGAGCTGCGTTGTGTCTCTGACAACGTGCGAGCCCTGAAGACTTGCGTCTTCACTAAACTTTTTCATTTGTATTAAGACATTGGATGTGTATCATTATATTGAAATTGCACTGATGCATTGTGACAAACAAACACAGACTCCTGCCCTAGCCACCCGGTTCTGTCTCCCCTTCACTTGCCATGCTGTTATGTATTCATGTTTCTGCCTGCATCGCATCCTCTCATGGTGGGGTGTTTCGTTGCCGTCATCTAAATGATGAAAAAGTATTGCCGTGTATTTTGTGACACACAAAATAAATGATAGAGATTAATATGAATCGGTAGACATTTTATTTCATCCATCCGATATCGTCATATCGCACAGCCATAGATGACAATGCAGTGCAAGTTGTACACATGGTGCATCTTTAATGGTAATGTTATTATTTTAATATTAATGCAAACTAAAAGTCCACAGTGGGTTCACTGTGGAGCTCGCATCTGGTGTAGACAAGTGTTAACCTTAAGCAATTAAACGCCAGTGGCCGTGGCCTTTAGTGCGATGATGTAAGCTATTCGTCGATATCTTGCTCTGGAGGCAGGCATATGCAAATGTATTTTCAGCATTTGAAAGCTGAAAAATTCTGCCTTCAGAGGATGCATTCCAAGGAAGGCTTCAAGGCACATCCGAATCCAATGTTAGCTTCACTTACTGTCTCCTGAGAGACCTTCATCTGGTCGATTTATAAAGGCAGCACAGATGTATCCTTTGCTGAATTGTTCATCTTTAACTTTTTTTTCTTCAATCATTCATTCAGTTATTTTAAAATGTGTTCATATTATATCATCATATGTAGGGCTGAACGATTAATTGCATTTGCGATAATATCGCGATATGAGGCAAAGGCTGTGATTACAGTCTGGTCACGTGACACACGAGCATAAAGCAGTCTGCAGAAGTAGCATCAACTTGGCACCTGGCCTACAGGAAAAAACAGTTTGTGTTTAATCAATCTAATATTGTGTTTGGTCATACTATAATGTTACAATAGGGGGGGGAGAAAATATTCTCTCTCCAAAGATTCTGGATCAATTATGATCTTAGATTTTAACTGCAGGTGCGCAATGGCACTGCGTGTGTTTTAGAAACACCCGTATTCTGCTTGCTTCCATTTCCTCTCTCTCTCACACGCACAGTGACACACAAAACTATCAAACTTCATAACGTTCGGAAAGGTTAAAGCGAATCACAATGACATTCGTTGGCTTTATTGCACAGGATATGTGTCGTCAGAAACTTTGCTTGATGTTGCGCTTACAGTGTGTTCTCGCCCGCCTGGATTTTCCTTACAAATGCTTAAAAAGAGATCTGTGCACAATGAATGCAAATCTCCCGCTGTCTGTGATGTCATCATTAATAATCAAGCAAGAGTAAATATGAGAATCACTCACAGCTCTTTAATGGAAAACGTTAAGATACTCTTAAATACTGAAAGCACTCTTTGTTCATTATGTTTTTTGTTCCTCTTTATTATTTACTAGCATTTATGTTTTGAAGCTATATTAGTTTATACATTTAAAAATTCTTAACATGCAATTGTTTTAATTAAATTTGTGTTTTTATATATAATTATAAAAAATATTTTACGTTTTATTAATAAGATTAATTATTAAGAAAAAAGTTCAAGAATTGTTTTGGAATCGGATCGTAAGGTGCCTCAAAATTCCCACCATTACTTGGCCTACAGTGATTTATTGCTCATCTTTGTTGAATAATACTGAAGATAAAGAGCTTAAAGGAACACTCCACCGTTTTTAGAAAAAGGGCTTATTCAACTTCTTTCCTACATTTAGATATGTGGGCAAATGCATTTTTGTCTCAGTGCATTGTTTTAGTTTGGCTGGGTTGCCGCTAGCATAGCTTAGCATAATGAATGGAATGGGCGCAGAGATATCACGCAACACATGAAATACCCAAACTATATAAGCTGTGGGATTTCATGTGTTGCGAGATATCTCTGTGCCCATGTAGCAGTGCTTCGCCCACATGTGCTTCCCCATAATAGTCAATATCTGCCTTGGAAATCACCTAGTCTTAATCTGCATCGCTATTTGTACTCGTTGTGAATATGCAGGCCACAAGAAGTAATTAGGTGGGGGTTTTTTTTGGGTCACTTTTACTCAGGACATGCTAGCTGGCAACATAGGATTCCATTCATTATGCTAAGCTAAGCTAGCAGCGACTCAGCCAAACTAAAACAATGCATGCACTGAGACAAAAATGCATTTTCCCACATATCTAAATGTAGGAAAGAAGTTGAATAAGCTCTATTACTAAAAACGGTGGAGTGTTCCTTTAAAAAAAAATCTCAATATTGGTTAAAAAAAATCGGCATTAGATTATTTTCCAAAATCGTTCAGTCCTAATCATGCACATTCCCAGTTTTGCTAAATGTAAACGTGAATGTATGTTTTTGATTCAGTTAGGCTTTGACAAGACCCTGGAGAGGGTGCAGAGAAGAAAGAGGTGCTGTTGTTTACTGTGGTGATTGTTTGAGCTGGTTGGAGAGAATGGACTGTTTGTTTTCAATCTGGATTCCAGTGCTATGGGCCACATCAAGCGAGTTGGATTTAAAGGGAATCTGAACAATCAAATTGTTTTATATTCCCAGGAAAACTGTAAAGAAAAAATTTGTTTTTGTTTCTGAACAGTGGGTGCGTGAGCTTGTGTTATTTGAAGGTTATTGTTTGATCTTGTTTTCTTGAATTTTACCCCTCTGACAAGCTCCATTCCACATCTGAATTAAAAGTGCTGACAAATAGCACAACAAAGGAATTTACAAGAAGGGATTTTTCTTCAGTAAAGATAAGTGTGAACTACTGTTTGTGTTGTTTTTAAATGCATACAGATTGAAGAAGGCAGAGTTGCTTAGAGACAGGGTTGATTTTGGCATTGAGAGCGTTTAATTCTATTTGGCTGAAATTTAACCATGATTGATTCTAATACGGGCAGGGACACGTTTATATATTTATCAGCTCTGTATGATTTCAATTACAGTCCATGAACTGTATGGGGTTTTGTTTCATTGACAATAGCTGTTGAGTAAGTGAACACAGAAAATGCACAGCTCTATGTTCAGCCACATATTACTTTGATGGTTTACATTAAAAATACTGTCAACCACAGCTACCACAGCATCACAATCACAACAAAGAAGTTGATATGAATACTTTTTTTTTCGATCCTTCAGTGTAGAAATGCTGAACTCTTTAAGCACAGAGCTCTTCACTTGATGTGGTATGTGGGCATACATTTATAGGACCCTGTGTCATTCAGTTTCTCAGACTGGCTTTTCCAAGTGGAGAATGTGGTTTCTCACTGTCTGTCATCATATTGTTCAAAGATATTGGATCACTAATAATAAAATATACTGTCTACTGTGGTACAGTATTATATGCCGATTTGTCAAATATAGGCACAGAAATTACGAAAATGAAACCGCTTTATGCTACATTTATCACATGAAATAAATATCTGAGGATCATTGCCCGCTTTTTGAATTTGTGTGGGATAATAAACAGAACTTGGTTGTTTTGTAAAATGCTTGGTGTGATAGCAGTCACTGTAGTATTAGGAGACTTTGTATTATATAATATAAATATTTAAAATATACTTTTTTCTGAATGTTATATGGTATCATACCAAGAACAATAATCCTGATTTCAAATATTTATACATTTATTAATGAGAGGAAACTAAGTAGGAGACGAGCCCAAAAAGGAAAAAAAGTTTGGCTAAATAAAAGCTAAACATTTCCAAGCACATTTTACAGCCCTCTACAGACACTCTGAAGCTAAAGTCGCCATTGGCTAGTACATTTTTAATTTTACTTACCAGACTGTTTACATTGTGTACAAGAACAATGCTAATTTCAAAAAATCTACATAAATAGAATATAAAATAAAACAGTGCTTTTCAGGTTTTTCAGGTCAATTTAATAGTAGTTAGTTACAGATTAGCTAGATTAGGTACTGACAATAAATAATCAAATGTAAATTAACACTGAATAGTCTTCACTGTATAAATTAAACAGATAAATCCTTATTAAAGTTACAAAAGTTGAAAGTATACAGTGATTTTTTTTTTCTGTTATTGAGTCTTTTGTTGTTTGTTTAACATTAAAAACAGACAGCAGCAGGAATAATAGGCTGCTGTCACTTTAAGACATGATGCCTCAATGGCACTGACTTATTGACATAATAAGGTATGTCAGAGCAAGTTCTTTTCAGTGAAGACAGCTCAAACATGCAGTCTGGGACTAGTCTTAGGCCTTGTCTGTGAAACCGGCCATATGTTTCCTACAGCTCAGTAGGAAATAAAATTATATCTGCGCTAAGCTTATTTTTTGCATCTAACTCAATCACAGGTGACTGAAATCGTACAATTTACTAGCCAAATATTGATGCTTTAAGAAATGTCATTTAAAAGACAAAATAAAATTTCAGTTACTTAATTATCTTATATCTTAATTAGAATGTTATTTATTTATTTATTATAATAATTAGGGATGCACCTAACAGTACCTAACCCATTGACAGCATTCGCTAGATTTTGATGAAATCAAAACAGGGAAAGGAAAGATGAGCGCCAACCAATGAGATTGCCGTTTGCACATTAGTTTCGCCCACTACCGGGAAAGAAACAGCATATCTTCTTGTTCTTAAAAGCTGAATAATTCAAAATTTACTCTGGTATTTTATTTTGACAGAAAATACAGCAAAGAATATTGTTAACATGTAGCGCGTCGATTTTGCGTGTCATGCAAGACTCTAGCGCTCTCTCTCTCGTGTGCGTGTGTTTGTTTGTGAGAAATGCGCTCAGGAAAGCGACGGCACTGGACTAGAGTTTACGGTACGTCGTCAGATGAGCTAATAAACTCTCACGCGCTCATTCAGAGTGTTGAAAATATATCTATGCTAAACTTATTCTTAGCCTCTAACACACACACTGGCGAGTACAATCTAAGAATTTATCAGCCAATGGCTAATGTAATGATATATAATTTTTAGCCGTCCAGAGTGCACATTTACTCGCATATGCGAGTGTTTTAGCCCAGTGGTTTTCAAACCTGTCCTGGAGGACCACCAGCCCTGCACATTTTGTATGTCTCCCTATGTCAGACACACCCATTTCAGGTCTTGCAGTCTCTAGTAATGAGCTGATGAGTTGAAACAGGTGTGATAGATGAGGGAGACACACAAAATGTGCAGGGCTGGTGGTCCTCCAGGACAGGTTTGAAAACCACTGTTTTAGCCTACTCGCATTGTACAGGGTTGATTTTTACATAGTAGTTCAACAATAACACTACATCAAATGCATTTACTGCACATGACCAGTTAGCATATTAAATGCTAAAACTGCTAGCATTAACAAACTAATTATTAGACATACACAACCTTCTTTTTAAATAGTCTGTAGTCACTACAAAATGAGTGTTTATCCTGGTCTCTCAAAGTTGATGAACACGTTGTGGCTTTTCCCAGCTGTTACACATGCAATTACTTTTCAACTGTTTTCGTTCACTTAAGACATAACCGACTATGTTTCACAAGGATACTGTATGGGCATTTTGGCATAATTTTCTGTGAATTTGTCTTTTCAAGTACAAGAGACATTAAGGAGAACTTGATTCAATAGCATGGCACCAAATTATTATTCATGTATTTACATGGTACTCCTAGGTAATTTACTAAACATGCCAACAGCATAGTACTGTTTGGTACATTTTTCAGGTCTTGAAAAAATAAATATGCAGGTATCGTTTTTAACTGTAGGCAAGAGATGAAACATGGTGTCTCATCAGAGAAATATGGACGGCTGTTTGGTGCTGTTGCTTGCTTTGTGCTCTTAATACCCAGAACTGATAGCTTGGTGAGCATGTCAAGGAATCTTAGTGCAGCTGGCAGGGGTTTGTGCTGAGTTTCAAACATGACCCCAGTCTTTACTCTGACCGCTTAAAAGCCCCTGGTCTTTCTTGTCTTTGGCTATAGAAATGTGCAGACAAGTTCTTTTTTTTTGATAAGTAGAAAGAATGGGAGTACAATTTTATCATCTCACTCTGTCCCTTTACTGTATTAAAGGAATGCACTGATCTGATAGTACCGGTATCGGCTCCGATCCGTCATTATTCGCAGGATTGGGTATCAGTCAGACAGGACCGATCCAAATCTGATACTGTGCGTATAATATTCTGTGTCATTGTTAAGCCCCAGTGCCCCACAAAAGGCACGAAAACATTATAAAGCATCATCTACGCTTTGGTCACTATATTAAGTGTTCTAACACTGTCCATGTTTTCCATAGTCATCTGGTCCAAAATGCTTTCAGCAAACACGGAATTTCTTATTTAAATCTAAGTTCCCGGCGTTTTGATATCTATGTTCAGAGCAGCCAACCATTGATTCTTTCATTCCTTGTTTTTTGTTGGTATTCTATGAAACATGATGTTAGAATATACCTTTGACTTACTATCACAGCCCTTTACAACACACAGAACCATGGCTAATCGCACAGGTAAATACACTACCTAATTTGCCGGCTGCAATTCTGCATTATCTGCAATGACACAAACTTAGTTCCGGTCACATTGGAAGTTACCTATCTGAGGACTACTTTCAGGCGGTGCGTAATATCATTGCGCCGCTGCACCCATGGGACCCATGATTAATTCTAAGAAAATAGTTCCTAGTCATATCGGTCTAAAAATTTCAACTTTTCATTTTCCGTTGGTCTTAGTACACAATGTAACTATGGAAGAGTCAAGTTTTAAATAGGAAAAATATTGAAAGTCTTTGGTCATCATGTTTGATCGCGATGCTAGTGGTCTAATCCGATTCAATGATATATGCTAAGTTATGCTACCGCCAGATACAAAGATCGGCTGAATGGATTCAACTCAACTGTTTAAAGGGGTGATGAATTGAGAAAAAAACTTGCCCTTCAGCTTTTGATATATTAAATGTCATGGTAATATAAGAATATCCTGTAAGTTTCAGAGCTGAAAACTTCCTTGTTAGTCAAAGAAAAGCTTTTATTGACACCAGGCCCAGCAAACGAGAGATCTCAAAATATGCCACACCTTGACATCATCGTGTAGTGAAACACTGCCTCGCCCCGCCCACCGACCTGTGCCACTGACATGACACAGGCCTAACATTGAGCTAAACCGGATCCAACTTTTTAAGCAATAAACATAACGCATAAGCTTCCTTCGGATTCCAATATTATGAATGCATGGATGAACTTTATTTTTAATGAATATCCAGCTCATCTGGGGAAGAGATCATCTGCGTTTTTCCTTCATTTGATCACGGATTCGTTTGTTAACAAGAGACTGGATTTGCAGACAGGATGAGATCACATGAATGAATGAAGCAACACACTTATGTGAGTACAATGTTTTTTTTATATGTGATAGTATTACATTGTTACAGATTGTTTGATATAGATCTACTGATTATACGTCTATACGAGCCCTGTGGGACGAATCATTCCGGTTGCCGTTTTCCCACACGCTTCAAAACAATTCCCATATGCACTGACGAGGGAGCTGAAGCTCATTAAATATGCAAAGCTTATCCAATCCTAGCCGTGGGCGTTTACTTCCAAGTCTTCAGTGCGGGACGGCCATAAAATCTGAGCGTTGCAGGACAGAGCCTCAAAACCAGGGTAGAAAATAGCCTATTACTTATTCATTATGTTTTTGAATGTAAAAACCACACAGACGTCATAAGTTGACCTCAGACAACAGTATAAAAAAAATTAATAATAACAATCTATGACAAAAATACTACTGTAAACTAGATATTTTTTGTTCTGAACTAATTGGTAACAATTCTTGTTTTTAATTGATACTGATTTTTGTTCTCAATATATTTTAATCTTTGCTGTTACTTTGCTGTAAAATCGCTAGCCTGATGTTCCAGGGCTATGGTATCTTCCAGCTGGGCAACCAAAACATATCATGGCCCTGCCCAACAAGCTATTATAAATCGTGAATAAAATTCCTTTCCTGATTTGCGTCATTGTTGACTCTCTTGACTTGTTATCTGAAGGAAAAATATGATCACGGATGTTTTTGATCATGCTGATTTGTCCGCAGTGAAGTTTAGCCACAATGTATGTGTGTGCATATATATGTGTTTAAGTGTGTTTGTTATGAGTGGATTGTGGTTATATCTTCAGGTCATATGGATTCTTAAATTTAAAGATCTATCATTCAGTCAATGCTGGTTTCTGTTGATGCGTGAAGAAAACTTCTGCTGCAAAGATATTTCGTACTTCTTTTTACCTTCAAGCAAAGTCAGAAAAAGAACTTCTCTTTGAGTATATTGGGGCAATTAGAAGTTGATGGGCCCTCTCTGTATTGACTCAAACTCTTCAAAATGATGTCCTTTGAATTGTCATTTAAATTGACAGTTAATTGTTATTTTAAAGATAGATAAGGGGCAGCTGTGGCCTAATGGTTAAAGAGTCGGGCTTGAAACCCGAAGGTCGCAGGTTTGATTCTCAATACCAGCAGGAAACGACTGACATGTCATTGAGCAAGTCAACTGTAACACGGTATGTTGTTATGGGAAGAAGGAGGCGGTAACCGGCGAACGTTCAACACATTTTTAATCTTAAAATAAACAAAATGAATGTAAAAATGGCAGCTTCCTCACGGATGACTGCCGCACACACATAATAAAACATAAACAAAACATAACATAAAATCCAGGCCTGGTCCTCTCTCATCCTTCACTGTCATTGCTCCTCATTTTATGCCTTCAGATGAGATGTTAAACCAAGGGCCTGACTCTCTGTGGTCATTAAAAATCTCAGGATGTCCTTCGATAAAGAGTAGGGGTTTAAACCTGGCATCCTGGCCAAATGCGCCCATTGGCCCCTGTCCATCATGGCCTCCTAATCATCCCCATAGCTCCTCTCCAGAACGCCTCGTGGTGGGCCGTCACATCATTCAGGTGGATGCTGCACATTGGTGATGGTTGAGGAGATTCCTTCCTTCCATGTAAAGTGCTTTGAGTGCCTAGAAAAGCGCTATATAAATATAATAAATTATTAAATTATTAATTTGTATGCTTTCGAGCTCCTCTGTGAGAGCTCTCGCGCCTCTCTCACGGCTTTCACTCGCCCTGCTTGTTACAGCAACTAACCCCAATCACTCCCCGGGCGCTGCAGTGAATGGCTGCACACTGCCCACTGTGTCCATGGTTTGCAGTGTGTGTGTTTGTGTGTGTGTGTTTGTGTGTGTGTGTGTGTGTGTTCACTACTCCCTGCTCCTAATATGTGTGCACTAACTTGGATGGTTACATGCAGAGGACAAATTCCGAGTATGAGTTGCCATACTTGGCCCTCACGTCTGTTCACTTTTTTCACATTTTTAAACTTACCTAAACATTTTGTAGTGTGCATCCAATAATCACTAAAAGCTCTGTGCTTTGTTGCTTTTAATATGAAACAAAAAAGTCTCAATAATCCAATAATTTGTTAATCCAATAAATTGTTGATAGTAATTTAATCCATAAAACTGGTGGTCGATTAAGCAAGGTCATCATTATAGGTGGGGTAGTTTTGAAGTGTATGCGTCTATGCGACTCGTGTGCAAAATGTGCAGCAGACAAACAGGGAAAAATGAAACGAGCATGCTGTAGTTTTGTATGTATATTAATGTCTTCAAGCCACGCAATAGATTAGGTAGGCTAGCCGTTAATTTCAAAACATAATTAACCAAGTGATTTTACTGAACATATCAGATTTAAGAGATTGAGGTTAATTAATCAATTATTTGATTGTTAATTTAAACGACGATTGATTATGGTAGTAAATTGACGTCCCTAATGTGAACCAATCATCTTATCCTCCTTAGTACTAGTTAGAGCACAAAATAAACACAAATGAACATCAGCAGGTATGTTCATCCTAAATTTTCAGTTTCGGCCTATCATTTTAATAATCACTACTTACATTTACATTAGTATAGTGGCTTAAAAAACCTTGACCAACTTCTATAATTAAATACGGTACTTTTAAGTAATTTGTGAAAAAAATATCTAGATGAACTCTAAATTCTCAGAAAAGATTCTCATCCATTGATTTGACTGGGTTAGAAATCCACAGTCGATAGAGCATTTGAGAGTGTGAAAGCGTGTAAAGGCAGATAGTGTTGTTGTGGTCTGGCTGCTGTTGGACAGAGCACCAGTAATGTATTGATGTTCTTTGGGCTGGCTGGATAGATGGAGTGAATAATTGATGAGGTCAGGAAGGAGGATAAGAAAACCAGAGAAGCTGTGTTCATTTTCATGTCTCTCTATGGCCATATTTCTTTTTTTTTCCCTTCCTTCAGACCCTGTGATTCAGGAAAACTTGAACTCGAACATACAAATCCCCTGAATATTGTCTAGTATTGTTATCATAAATGTATATTATGAGTGATGTATATTTTGGGTTTCATACCGGTTGCTGTTTCACTGCAGTTTGCCTAATGTAATTAGAAAATCAATACATTCATTCAACAATCCATCCATCCATCCTATCATCCATGGATACATGAATCTATCCATCCTTTTGCCTGTCTGTCCATCTGCCACCCCGTCATTCATCCATCTGTTCAAATCCAGCTGTATGTCTGTCACAGCTTTAAGGCCCTCTTAGAGAAGTGATTTCTCGTTCTCAGGGGTAAACATGTTCAAAATACCTGAGCAATGGTATACTGTTTGTGACCATTCCAATGCTGCCAAAGCTGCTGGGAGCAAAAATGACAGCAGTGAGAAAGCCACAGATAAGAAAACATCTGATCATAGGAATGCAGATGTTTACACCAGCTGTTTAATTTGACACTCCATTGCGAACTCTTAGAAGAAATAAACCTCAGAAGATTTCAATGCCAATGAAGGTGTAGCCCCAGAGCAACTTAAGGAATTGTAATCGAGAATGTCCAATGACCAAAATGCATTGTGTATGGAGAAATGATAATGGGTGCATGTTCGAAGACACTTTAAAAGCCTCAATAAAAGACTTTAGCATCAACCCATCTTCATCGGAAGACCTTTCCCTAATATGCTCAGCCTGGCGCCTTATTGTTACCAACATGGCTACAATCTTTATCATTGAGACAGTAATTAAAAAAAAAGGCTCCATACAAAGCCAGAACAAGCAACAGTAAAATGGTAAGAGCACACCAGTTCATTTGACCTGCCCACATTGCCAGAGACACTTCTGGGCTCGGATCAGCCTTACCTGCCATCTGCGAACCCGTGTTTCCCATCCCTAGACAACATTGGATGAAGTTGGTTATTGCTTTGGTAGACTACATTAAGCAGCAATGAGCTGTTTCTTCAATATGGGCTTTTTGTTGGGAAGAAAACACTTCACACAAAAATATAGTCTTTTTAGAGTTATAGAATTACATCATTGTTGTTGTGGCTGTAGATAATAGGAATGCATTAGAATAACATTTGTTGGCTGAATCTGAAATTTCTTCACACTTGGGCGAAACTTCTCATTTAAAATTTAAATTTTTTTGGAATTCCTAAATTCGGTTAAAATTGTTTTTGTTTTACAAACAATGCTGTATGAGATGAGAATGGATGAGAAAATATTGACTTTAAACAAACTCCACAGAAAATAGTATATAGTCGGTCCATGTACTTTTGCGTTCATTCGTTTTTCGATTTAATATCAAGTTGAAAAATGAGAAAATGGCTCATTTAATAATTTTTCGTTTTTTCAAAAAAATAAAAAAAAAATGAGAAATTAGGCTTTATTTTATATTTTAAGGTTCAGGGATAGAAAATGGCTTGAATTAAATGGCTTGAATATTCGATTTCCACGTGTGGGCTTGCGTGAAATTCCCCTTTCCGCTGATTGGTCAACCAAAGATCAACCCGTGCCCCTTTCAGTGTTTCCACAGTTCGGTGCAGAATAACAGCCCTTCGCTGCTGGACGGATTCTTAAAGTTTGCAAGGTCTAAATGCCACTTCAGAATTCAGATGCAGCTTCTAGTTGATACTGATTTGATTTGATTGGTAACTAATAGCGTATTGTCATATTATTCTAATTTAATTTGTCAATTGAATTTAACAACCAAAACAATAGATGTGCTGTGATAGTAAACGGACATTGATACGAAATAATGTCATATATGCATATTTTCATATCTGTCATCTTTAAGTTTCATCCCTTGTCCAAAGCTCTGTGTACTGTCTAAAATAATAGATATGACTGCACTGCTGCATATTTACACTTAAATCGATACTAGTCTGCACTTCACAGCTTTGAAGTAGGCCTAGTCTAATGATGGGTAATGTGGGTGCAGATGTGAGGTAACCTACATTAATATTTCTGAAATAATCAGCTAATATTTCTCTAGAACTTTGGGTTTCGAATCCATGCCTATAGAGAAGAGAACCCTTTCTAGCCCCTGTACAGCACGATCTGTGTTGTTGTTGTTTTTTCATAGAGAATAGCTTATATGCTATTTAACGAGTTTTTTTTTTTTTGTATCATCATCTGACAGTGTCAGGGACATTTTTTAACCTTTGTGTGGGCAATTATTCTAATCTTTTAAAATATTTTTGTCATATATTATGCAAAATTCTTAAATTTAATAAATTAATTCAATTAGAATAATATGACAATAGACTGTTACCAATCAAATTAAAACAGTATCAACCAAAGAAGTGTCATCTGAATTCAGAAGTAGCATTTAGATGTATTTACAAACTGTTAGGCCATGTGTCCTCCACCAAAACGTTTTTAGCCAACTGAAAATGCTAGGTTTAGAAAATTGATAATGAAAATCATTGATAAGGATTCTGATTATCGATTAGTTGGGTCTGCCCTCTGTGCACGATAAGCTTCCACCAGTGGAGTGGAAACAGAGTGAGCTGATGTGGGAAAGGTACATGATCCAAGTGCCCAAACCATGAGAATTTTTTATTTAAGCTTCAAGCGAATGTATTAGAATTGAACATACCCTGCATGTCATTTGCTTTGACGTGTGCATGGTTTAATGTTCTTCAGGTTAGGGGTGGGCGATATCTCGATATTTAAAATATAGCGAGATATTTTCTAAACACGATATGGATTTTGACATATCGTATATATCGATATGTTGTTTATATTTAATTCTGGTTCCGCCACTTTGCTTGTTTGCCTTCTCTGTGCTGTGCTCGCACCCGCCGCCGCCGCCTTGCTTTTGTTCCCCCTCTCGCGTGTTGTCTCATTGAACATGGCGGCGTTCGCAATCAGCCCGGAGGCGACAGAGCTCGTCTATAAAAAAGAACAATTGGCTCCATTATATGGAGATACTTTGGTTTTAAGGCGTCGGACTAACAGCAGACAGATGTCCACTGCCGTGAATCCCGAAAGTTGGTGCCAACCAAAGCTAGCACCACAAACATTTTCCACCATTTACAGACGAGGCAAGCTCACATACGAGGAGTGCAACAGACTAAAGGCCGCAACATACTCCGCAAGAACAGAGAAATTTGTACGTTTTCTCGAGGTGGCAAGAACAAGAACAAAGTTCGTTCTGGCCAGGACATTACATACTTCACGAGAACAGCAGGTGCCGAACATCTTCGTTTCTCCGTTAAACCCCGCCCACTTTAAATATCTGACAGTTCTCGGACACCCACAAGAAAAAAGTTCTGCTCAGACGATGTTTCGAGAACGAGCTGCGAGAACTCCCAAACCATGGCTCCGAGAACGAAATGACGTCCATTTGTTCTCGCAGCCCTGGGAACTGGAACTTTTTTCTTGGTTCTTGCAGAGTATGTTATGCCTTAAGGATCCCGGCCACTAAACCCACTAACTTTTTCTTTAATTTTAGTTAAATTATTATGTAATCAGGGATATTTTTTTATCTTAAAATATCGCAGAAGCACTTTGTTCCTGCACTGCCTACCTCGAGTTGAGTTTTATTTTTGAATGAAAAGAAGGCAATAGGTATTATTTCTTCATTTATTTTATTATTAAATTATTATTTTTGTATACAGATATATATATATATATATATATATATATATATATATATATATATATATATATATATTTTTTTTTTTTTAAATGTTGCAAATGCACTTTGTTCCTACATTTGCACTTCAATAAAAAAAGATTGTGGTATTTGGCATATTTGTTTTTGCTGTAGTTTTTGGGGGGTTATTTTTCCTGCAAAGATATTGAGATATATATCGTATATCGAGATATAGAAAAATATGTCGAGATTTATTTTTTGCTCCATATTGCCCAGCCCTAATTCAGGTTATATCCACTGATCTATATAGAGAACAGTTGTTATATCCTCATCTGTAAATGCTACTAATTCACCCAAGTATTTCCATTTTGCATGAAAGCATGTCCTGTCAGTCTGTGTTAAACTTCAAACTTCACTGAACGAGCACCGGCGTGGCGGGGGTGCGCATGCGCGTCAGGCCGGTTTCAGACTGCATGCGTTAGCAGAGCGCAAGCAGCGCATGTATTTTCCAGCGCCCATGTTAACCGATTAGAGCATTCACACAGTGCGCAGAGGCGGCAGTGCATTGCAGGAACAAAGCAGAAGCAGCAGTGGCACGTTTCGGGGCCGAGTCTATTTTTGCCGCGCTGCTCACGCTGAATTAAAACCCTGGTTGATTGTTCTTGATCAAAATTGGCCTGATTAACATAAAAAATAACAAATTTCGCCATAAAATCATGTAGTATAGTGTTCTATGTGTAACACAATCCCCCATATGACATCCAGCACTGTGAATTTTTTTAAAAAAATATTAATCAAACATAAATCAAACGAGACAGACAGGGTTCATCGGAGAACACAAAAGAAAAGTGAGAGAAAGGACGATATTTGTTGATCTCTGCAAACCAATCTCGGGGACGGATGCACCTGAAGATGCGTTTCTGCATTAGCATCTTCAACGGCAGCTTGTGAAGGGACCGATTCAAGAACCGCTGGTCCAAGATTGCCCGTAACCCGCCGCCTTTCTTGAGTACAATGAAGTACGGGCTGTAAAAGCCTAGCTTCATATTGGGTGGAGGGACCGTATTTATCTATTGCGTCCTTCACCAGTAGGACTGCGATCTGCGGAGGTCTCTGAACTTGGGGGGGCCATCGGGCGAACTGAATCGTATAGCTGAGTCTGATATTACGGATGAGCCTGCGAGACAGGCTGGGAAGCGCTAGCCTGGCTTCCAGGCTTTGGCGGGGGCGTTGGTGGGCAGGCGCCCTCGGCGACGAGCAGGCAGAGGAACTGCGGCTAGCGGCGGGGTGGAGGCAGCAGCTGACCGCTGGGGCAGCATGTGTTTAATCGCCTCCGTCTGCTTCTGGGCGGCCAAGAACTGCTGGGCAAAGCTCTTGACCGTGTCGCCAAATAATCCAACCTGGGAAATGGTTCTCTCATACAGAATGTGGTGGTTGGTTGGTGCTGTATTTGTCCTGCCCCTTCTCCACTGTGATTGGATAGCTGGGTGAAAAGTGACAGTGATGAGTGCTGCATTTTCCTCAAATTTGAACATTCTTCAACTCTCAGCGACCAGTAAAAAACACAGAGACTGCTCAGCGCATCGTTATGCTCATAGTGTTCTAAAAACGTGACGCTCCCATTGAAAACAACAGGATACTCCAGTGAAGAAAATGCTTTGGTGGACACACCGCCTTAAAGCTGCTGAGGGGACTTACAATTACAAATGTTATGAGATTTTAAATATACTATTTTTAAAATATTTTTAAATTTACTAAATATACGTTTGAATAACCTTTAGAGGTATGAAATTAATGACAAAATAAAACGATACTACGATTTTAAGTAAGACAGCTGGAAGCACATAACTTAATAGTCAGTCAGTGATTCATTTATTCAACCAATTCGTTCAAAACACTGATTTATTCTGGAATGAAGCAAGTGGCTTTCTATGGCAGTGGTTTTTAAACTTTTTTAAGAGAATGACCCTCATCCCCAAGTCATTTTATTGCATTTATCGCAAAAGTGTACTTGGAAACACCACAGTGGAGCGGTGCTCACACTGAATTGTATGAATTGTACTGACTTTTTTAACTGAGCTGTGCAACTTTTTATATGTTAGGTTGACTATTTTATTTTTATAATGAACAGTCTGCGATGTCAAGTTTGCAATGCTGTAATATTTTGTATGTGCACTTGAGGCACTGTTGCGATCGAACTGAGGAAACATAAAATACTCCATCATTTTGGTCATACAGATAATAAAAGGGCATAATTGAAAATTGAAAAGTGTTTACGTACATTGCGCTATTGCAAAATAAAGAAAACAAAATGTTCTTTCTGTCATCTGGGTCTCTTTTCTGTTAACTTGACAAAAATGAACCAAAGACTTTTTGTGAATCTGTTAATTAAGTAAAGTATATTTTGCATATTTTTTGCTTTTATATAGGCCTATAGACTATGATTTTATGAAAACAAAATGTATTATTTTATTTTTTTTTAAATTTTCCTTAAATCATCCTGGTGGCCCATTTTTTTAAGTCTCACGACCAAGGGTTTGAAAGCCTGTTGCTACAAGACATTGTATCATTCACTCAACCGATTTGTTTAAAGAATCAGATTCATTCTGCACTGTGCAGTGAGTCAGCCGTGCAACGGTTCAGTAGGCTGATGGGTAATGTGGGTGCAGATGCGAGGTATCCTAAATTAATATTTCTGAAATAATCAGCTAATATTTCTCTGCTACGTAGGTTGACGAATCTATGCCTATATAGAAGAAGCCCCTTTCTAGGCCCTACCAAATAAGTCGGTTTGTTTGGTGAGAGAGAGATTAATTGTAATAAACACTGTAAGAATTCATCCATCACCGGAGGCCTGATATTCTGCACGGAACTGTGGAAGAACTGAAAGCTGCACGGGTTGATCTTTGGTTGACCAATCAGTTGAAAGGGGCGTTTCGTATCCGCCCATATGTGGAGAATATTCAAGCCATTTATCCATTTTCTACCCCTGAACCTAAAAATATAAAATCAAGCTCAGTTTTTAATAATAATAATAAAATTTGTATAAATTAGCCATTATCAAATTTTTCTACTTAATCGAAAAACTAATGAACACAATGTACATGGACCTACATTTGAATTGAATTCAGCGCACATAAAACTAAATAGTAAAAATTATCTTAAATCTCAAATTGTCTTTTGTGAAAACCACACTTACCTGAGCTCCTCAGAGAACACCAGTCCCATACAAATAGGCCTTTTTATCTATTCTGGCCTAAACCGCACATTATCTCCATTTCACAGGGTCAGTATTTTGACAACACTCTTTCCTCTTTAACAGCTGTAACATTGCCACCGGCATACATGGAAGTGATTGCAACTTTGATAACACTGTTAACATGGCAACAAAGTCCCACGCACAGAGTTGTTTGCATGAATGTCTCTTGCCAGAGCAGGCCATGTGCCAGCAATCCCACTACCAGAATTCGGACAGCTGCTCAGATGCCTCAATTTGTATGGTTAACATGTACCAAAATGCAGAGTATTTTAAATGTAAAGTATTTGTAAATCTGGATTTACATGCACTGTTGCTTTGCAGCTTTGATGTTAGAGAACAGCATTTTTAAAGGGATGTTTCCCCTTTACGATTGTTTTTGTGGAACTCTACACTGTAAAACTTTTCACTGTAAATTTACAGTAAAATACTGGCAGCTGGGTTGCCAGCCACTTACTGTATTTTTACAGAACTACTACTGTAAACAGTATTTACAGTACTGTTTTGTAAAATTCTGTGCTGTAAATAAACATAACAGTGGTCACAATAGGAAATAGACACAACAATACTCCTACATCCTGCATCAGGGTATTACACATTTGGTGCAGGTCGGCTTGCGATGTATGCATATTTTACTATATGAAAAGTTGCAAGAAAAAGTATGTGAACCGTTTGCAGAATCTGTGAAAAATGTGAATAATTTTAACAAAATGAAAGAGATCATTCATACAAAATGTTTTTTTTTTTTAACTATCTTGAATAAGATATATTACATTAAAAAAAATGTTTGTAGTCCACAAGACAAAAAAATGCTGAATTTATTCAAATGACCCATTCAAAAGTTTATGAACATGGGTTGCCAATACTGTGTGTCGTTCCCTGGATGATCCATGGCTGTTTTTTTTTTTTGTGATGGTTGTTCATGAGTCCCTTGTTTGTCCAGAGCAATAACTGCCCAATAATCTTCAGAAAAATCCTTCCGGTCCTGCACATTCTTCAGTTTACAAACCACAAAAACAGCCGCCGATCATCCAGGGAACAACACATATGATTAAGAATCATAAACTTTTGAACGGGGTCATTTTAATAAATGAAGCTATTTTTTGTCTTGTGGACTATGATGTGTAAACATTATGTATGTAAATTATTTTATTCATGACAGCACTAAATAAAAAAAATAACATGCATCCCTCTTTTTTAGTTAAAATTATTCACATTCTCACAGAATCTGCAAGCGGTTCACATACTTTTTCTTGCAAATATAGCTCGTTATTTTACTGTATAACATTTTAAATATGGATACTTTTCTTACACAAACGCATTGCTTCAAAAGGCCTTTATTAACCCCTGGAGCTATCTGGAGCACTTTTATGATGGATGAATGCCTTTTTGGGCCTTCAACTTTGAACCAGCCATTCACTGCCATTATAAAGCTTAGATTTGCCAGGATATTTTTAATTTAACTCCCGATTGTATTTGTCTGAAAGTAGAACGTCATATACACCTAGGATGGCTTAAGGGTGAGTAAATCATAGGTGAATTAAATATTTTTTGTGAACTATCCCTTTAAACTAAGTCTTGTTTGTGAATCCAGGGCCATGGAGTTCATCACCTGTATTCAGCTGTACAAAACATTTGTGAACAAAAAATAAGGTCTTTAAGGTCTTTAAAGGGTTAGTTCACCCAAAAATGAAAATTATGTCATTAATTACTTACCCTCATGTCGTTTGACACCGGTAAGACCTTTCTTTGTTCATCTTCGGAACACAAATGAAGATATGTTGAAATCTGATGGCTCAGAAAGCCCTCCATTGACAGCAAGGTAATTTCCTTAGTAAAATGTTTGGTAAAAATCAAACCAAAATGTAATGTATTTTTTAATTAAAATCCTGACCTTACTATTGGTCTTCTGTACTCGTCAGATGTGAATGTGGAAACTTCTTGTTACAACACAAACAATGGATATTTTAATCTACTAGAAGAATGTACATGGATTGTATGCATTTTTTTGTGAACTTCAATTTCTCACAACTGTAGCACTATTAATAATACATTCATTGTTACTTTTGCATCTTTTTTTAAATCTTGATGCTGTTCACTATTCACTGATATTATATGGCTCGCAAGAGGGACATTTTTGTTGTATTCTCCTTTAGTGGTCAGAAGAGGGAAAAAAGTCATATGATATTGGAACAATACTTCACTGCCAAAAAAATAATAATAATACTTTTCTTAGTATTTAAAAAAAAAAAAAACATAAATAAAAATTCTAACATCAAGAATTTACTAGACAAGCAAATATTATTGTCTTGTTTTCTGAAAAATATATTATTTTGCTTGGTTTGCTTGTTTTAAGCATAAATTCACTTTACTTATGTATAAAAAAAATTAACTTGTCTATTTAATGATTCTTCATGTAAGAATTTTTAGATATCTGGACTGGCAACAAAACAAAAATACTAATTTATAAAACTTTTTTTTTTTTTTTTCAGTTAGGTGTGTAAATGATAACTTGCTTTTCAATTTAGGGTGAAACTACCACTTTAACCCTTCAGTCCTTGGGGTCTTTTCTGACCCCAAAGGACGTTTACTCATATAAGGTGTGGACTCTCTGACAAATGTACAGATTGCTGGACATCAAAAGAGTTGCAAATTCCTGAAACAAAGGACAGCACAACTATGATCAACAGAACCAAAACATAAAACAGATGAATGAGATTTGTTGAATAATCTCTATTTACATCTGCTTGAAGGATAACGCCATCTAACTTCTCCTTGAAGTGTGCAATAGTTGTAGGACCATGGCACCCACATAATTTTCACCTCTGGAGAGTATGCTCCAATGTCATCATTGGATACATGAGCCTTAAAGCACTGAACTTTTTTAATGTTCTTGAGCAATCAGGAATACCACATTTGAAAAATGTATTAGCAACATGACTATGGATTTTCATGTACTGACAACGATTCAAAACACCATAGCATTTTTTGACTAACACTAACTTTCTTACAAAAGCGATTGCGTTGCTTGTTTACATGCACTGGATCCGTCTTCGGTTTGCAATAACGCAAATATAGATCAAATATATAGATCAAAAGCAGGTCATACAAATGACATGGTAAATGTTGAATATTATGTGAAATATCACATAATCTTGGTAAAGAGGTAAGAACAGATTGTTTTCGTGTTAAGAAACTGCGTTCTCAAAATCAAACCATTTGTGTAAACATTATCGAAATATAGATTGGCTTATCAATACTCAGTCGAACAATTTTCCATCTTCTTAAGCTCTAATCTCCTCGTCGTCTTCTACAGATGACAAATTCTTCCTCCCGTCTTTATGTAACGTTATCGTCTTCCATTTTCTGCTGCGTCACAGGCAACTAACGTAATGTTTTGAAATGTGAACCGATTCAACTGAAGCACACAACAGCTTTAAAACTGCTCACGAATTCACAGATAACTAGTTTAACATGACAACAGGAATAATTCGCTTGTTCAGTTGAATGCCGCTGACAAGTCGAGTTTGCTGTCTGTTCTGTTCACATTACATTTAAATCTGAAATGAGCGCGAAAGAAATTAATCCCACAATTCAATGCCTTTACAGAATTATACTGTATTAAGAATTTAGCGGGCTGAAAACAGAAAAGTGCTGTATATTTACAGATGTTCTGTTAAAGATACAGTATATTACTGCTTTATGGAAATACAGTACCATACTGTTTACAGTAAGGGTTACAGTGTAGAGTACCAGTCAGCAATTAGGGGTGCTCCGATTTATCGGCAACCGATCTCTATTGGCCGATAATCGCTTTGGTATGATTGATCGGCGGTCTCTAAAAGGCCGATCTCATGAACCGATCGCATGCTGACAACACATAAAAACCTGTGCCTGCCGTGAGAGCTAGGGCATGATATTCAGCAACACCATCTCATTCTCTTTCCGGCACGGGTAAAATAATTGTAAGGTAAATTAGGTACAATTCATATTTCTATATTAAATAACTTATGCAGTCATTTGAAAACGTTCTGTGAGACGTAAGTTCACAAACAGCGCGAGTGAATCACCGCGTGCGCGCGCTCTCTTTCCCCCTTTCAAAATGCTCAAATGGCTTCACATCAGCACATCGCATCTGCAATAAAATCGAGCTGCACAGTTGACACAGGGTTTGCCACTTGCACAATCGAGGCAGTGTCGCATCGTCACTAAAGTTTATCATTTGCATTTTTTTTTAAGTCAGTGTTCAAACCGCTCAGCACTCGCACGCACACACACACACACACACACACACACACACACACACACACACACACACACAGGCATCTCACAAAAAGCTTGCGAGTACAAATTGCGCTGAAATGGTCAGATACACAAAAATGTATGTACTAAATTACCGTCTTGACGAGTATGCACGTAAACCCCGTCGTGACTCGCGAGTGAACGTTTGTGCAACTGCATGTAACCGTATCCGTGTTTGCTCTTAAAGTGACAGCTGTCGAATAAACTGCTGTCTCAGATTTTCTCTTTGTATTGTGTTCAGGGAAGACCAATATTAAATGTACATTTGATTTCTTATTAAATGTCTTTAGTATTTCTTACCTCAATACTAATGTTAGACCTACCTGAAAAATTGTCTTTAAAAACAAAAATGCACTGCATGATGGCCTACAGTAGCCTTAAGATATCTTATTTTCTAAAATAAACACTTGGTGGTTCTTCAAGATCTTGACTCTAGCCTATTTCTAGTTTTTTTCTCAATACAGTTAATTTAGAGTTAGTTTCATTTCTACAAATGGTGCAAACTCTGCAAGATTATAGATAAAAAATATCCATTCCCCTGCCATTCTGTGATCGGCAATCGGCAGATCATGATCTTGGTGATCGGTAACCGGCGATCGGCCCCAAAAATGCTGATCGGAGCATCTCTATCAGCAATACAATAATTTGTCATCTATCATGTTCCAAAATAAAATAGAAAATTGTTAAATAGCTTTTTAATAGTCATTAACACATGGTTATTTAATATTTATACTATTATGCTGTTGAATGCTTGATTCTGATTGGATGATAAACATTCTAAGGTGTGCAATTATTTTCCAGTAAACGCAGAGCTATAGTTGTTCCTGGCAGGTTTTGACCTCATTACAGTTCCATATCACTACACCAAATTATTTCAATTATTTAAAGGGTTACTTCAGCGATTAGCATTAAGCTTTGTATCAGTAGAAACCTGGGAGTATATTCAAATTATCGTACTTTCCCCCCTCATATGACCCTGAGACGAGAGAATTATGTATTTTATTTCTGGAAAAATTCATCCAATGACGCAAATGTCGTCATTTTGCGTCATCGGAGGAGTTTTTGGCCAGAGGCTGAAGACTACAGCCAGCAGAGGGCGCTATTTCCACATGTTTTCAACATCACACTCACAGCACTCACAGCACTCGGCTCGCGGAGCTGCGGAGATTCATGTAAACAGAGTGGTGGAGACCAAAGTGAGTGTTTTAACTTTTAAAGTGAACTTCCTATGAAAGTTAAGCTTCCAAAGACATGAACTGAACACGAGCCAGACTGATCACGCGCTGTGAATGCAGCCGCGAATCCCGCGCTTACCTACTGCTGTGTTTTTGACGCTCAATCGGCTCACTCGCATTATATCGAAACAGACACGTTCAGTTTTTAATTGTAGTGTCTCTAACTGAACTGATTTTCTGAAAATGAACTTGGTAGGCAAGTGATCCAGTAATCCAGTAGCCGACTAGCCGTGCCTATAGGGCAGTGAAGCAGTACGTTCTGGGAATCGTTCTACTTTTTTTTCTGCCCTCTCTCCCATACAAGAACACACATACATACATTACAGACACACACTCATAGGCGTAGATTACGCTGGGGACGCGGGGGGACGTGTCCCCACTTTATATAAAATGTAAATTGTCCCCCTCACTTTTGCATTCGGCAAACTGTGTTCAGTTGATGTTTTCACGAGGCAATGTGTATAAATCCAGATTTAAAATTAAAAATTCAAAGAGACGAGATCTATCTACATACGTGTGCCTTTCACGCTTCCATGGTAATCAGTCCTCACGTGTCACGGCCGCCAGACGCCCATGCTCGCACTGCTGTGATCATCATTTTCATAGAGGTCGCGATGAGTTCAAAACGGCAAAAATGATTCACTCCTTTTTTAAAAAGTCAAGCACAGTAAGTTGTCATGTATCCGAATTGTGTTGCACAACGATGAATAACTGCCCTTTTCTCTTGTTGAATAATTACTTTAGCAGGTTTTGCTGGAAATTGAAAATATTTGCTCTCGCACAAACGCAGTTATTTTCTTTATTTTCACATATATGTTATCAAAGCTCTTAAAATTAGAATATAGATGTGATTTTTAATGTTGAATTCAGGTTTTTTATTATATTTTATTTATAATTTTTTATTATATTATACAATTCATTAGCAATGCAGTATTCAATTGTATGCATTAACGTTCTAACATAGGTCTTAATTTATAGTTTTCTCTTTCTTTTATTGTTTAAAATGCAATTTTGAAAGTAATTTAACTTTCTTTCTGTGTTGTCAAGATTGAACAAGACACAGGCAGTTTAGGGTTATCAGGTCAGAAACAGGATGACACACAAACAAAAGAAACACAGGGGAGAAGTGATAGAGTGGCTTTTAAAAATGTTTTATATACATTGTACAATTTTTCTATACATCTATGCTTAATGTTCAACCAATATTTGTAGTACCATATAGACCAATCATAAAATTGTCATTAGGAAAATATAGGAAAGATAATTTAGGATACAAATGATCGGCTATTGTCTAGCAGTGTACATCCTTTCTTCTTTATGTCATAATTCCCTGTATGTAGTTGAGAGAGGATGAGGCAGAAAGTTTTGAGGAGGCTTCAGAGGTGAGGAAAAACAAACGACTGGAATAAGATAATTAATGGAATAAGTTTAGTTTTTTTCCATTAAACAATCATTATGTGTTTTATGTCTACACTGCCTTGCATAAGCAAAACAAAGTAACTACTCCGTTTGTGAAAAGTTATTACTAAAGTTATAACTAAAATCAAGTCTCTTAGGATTTGGCTTAGATTTGGGAACCAAAAATGGGTCTTTTGTTGTTGTGTACCTTTTATCGCATGCATTTGCAAACTGAATGGAATGTACAAAATATTTAGCAACAATGTCTACACTGTAAAAAAATTCGGTCTCCACTGAAAATTTTCTAGTGACCGATCACATTAAATTTTTCAGTTGGCCAAATTGAATTTATTGAATTTTAATTGAATTAAATTGCATCAATTCACAGAAATTCAATTTGGCCAACTGAAAAATTTAGATGTGATCGTTCACTAGAAAATGTTCAACTGGAGACCTGAATTTTATTTTTACAGTGTACATTTAAATATTTCTGCTACTAATCAGACTAATTTTTTATAGACAGAACAGAGAGCATCAGACTTAGGGTTGACTGTTGTAGAAGGAGGCTTATTGCTTTAACATAAATAGCATATTAAGCCAATTAAGCAAAAAGATATAACATTAAAAATAAAACCAGTCAATTAGACGAAAGTCAGAAAAACTGATATCGCTTGACATTCTGTCCCCTCACTTTTGAAATGATGGCTACGCCCTGCACACACTTACAAGGAAACATACACACAGAAACTTGTTGTCAGCACTTTTAATAAAAACAATAAGAACAATAAGTAATACAATAAGAAACTAATGACAAACAAAACTTACAAATAAATACAACAGAACAAAAATTCAAATTAAATAAACAGTGCTTTTATGTGGTGTTACTGAATAGTGGTATTCAGATAATAGCCTACGAAAAATCAAATGTGAAAACACTGCTGTATACATTAATTATAGACTAATCCTTATTAAAACTATACAAGTTATTAATTCAAGAGCAGTAAGTGATTTCATCTTTGTCTTTTTTATTTTATTAATTACTGCAGCAGTGTTCATTTTGACAGCAAATTTTTATTTAGTTTTAGTCATAATACAATTTAGTTTTAGTCACCTGAATTGTTTTAGTTTTAGTCGACTAAATCTACAGAAGATTTAGTTGACTAAATTCTAATGAGTTTAGTTAAATTATAATGCATTAATTGAATACATGTCAAAACTTAAATTTTTTGACCGTTCAAGCGCAAAAATACATGAGAGCTCAATTCACTTTTTTTTTTTTTTTACAAACATCTATATCGTTTTTTTATAATTTTGTATTTTCGTTTTAGTTAGTATATCAGGTGATTTTTTATTTTTTATTTCAGTAATGAAGATTTTTGTAAAAAATTGACCACCTTCCATATTTAACTTGCGTAAAAAAACTGAACTATGCCATCGAACGTAGCATAAGCATTTTGAACAGCTAGAGGCATTACACTTTCTGCTTAAGTTGAATATGGTAGGCTGTCCGCTGTAAGCTAGATATTTTACTCTATAAAGTTTTAAATAAGGATATTTTTCTTACATAAACCAGTCAATTTGGGAAAAAAAAAATATTGTGCTCCCTTTTTTCTACTGTCTGGTTTGAAGTTCATGCTTGCATGAACAGGACATTTACATCTGCAATTTTCATTATTATTTTTTATTTTTTAAAGCTTTCCTTTTGTGTTCCTTGAAAGAAAGGGCATTTATTTGGAATGACATGAGGGTGAGTAAATGACAATTTCTGAAATGCAAGTCTGCAGATTCTGTGTAGGCCTTGTAATGAGTTCATACACCCTGGAGACTGAGCGTTAGACTGTTAAAAGTGTGCTTAAAGAACTAACAAGTACAGTCTAGTCAAGGAGAGGTTAAGACAATCCTACTGTTAGAATGTCATTACATGCAGGAAACAGAGCAACAGAGACACTCAAGTGGATTGAAGAACATTAAACAGCCATAGTAATTTTGGCAGAATCAAATAGGCTACAGCAGGCTGTCGGGTTTTTTTTGTACATTTATGTAGTGGAAATATAATGTAAAGAGATGCTATAGTCAGCATGTGATTTAATTGGTTTGTCTGGTCTTTTTAATAATGCTTTGAATGTTTTGTGGGTTTTGTTTTTTACCTAAGTGTTACATCATGTGAAGCTGTTTTTGCACTGATGTCAGACTTGAGGTGATGATAAACAGATAATTTTTTGTTTAATTAATTTAAGAGTAGACACTTAAAGTTTTCTAAATACATATCTCTCGTGTCTGTGTGGCAAGTTTTCACTGAGTTTTAGTTAATTTTTCTGATGCGTTTCGTAATGGACTTCACTGAGAGAGAGAGAGAGAGAGAGAGAGAGAGAGAGAGAGAGAGCGGAATGCGCATTCTTTTTGTTTTCCTTATTTCAAAAAAGCAACATTTCGTTTTTTTATTGCGAGTGTACACAAATAAAAATCGCTTTGCACAGAGAAGAAAAAAGTAAGGGGGTCGCAATGGCGGGACCGCCGACCCCAGGGGGTTAACTTAATGTTAATGTCACACACACACACTCCTGAGTTCCATCCCCGTGCAAAACCCACGGGCCGCTGCGTTGCCGTGCTTGTTCTATATCTACCCCGGACACGAGTGGTGCGACGCGACAAAACAACCCATTATAATTAGTGATACTGACTGTCTACTAGGGCTGTCAAAAAAAAACAAAAAAAAAACGAATTTCGAATATTCGTCGACTTTACCAAAAAAATGCATTTGAATTCGAAAATCAGGACTCGGAGTCCTTTTTGGTTTAGTGTTTTTGACGAATAATATGTAGATGTTTAGTGAGTGGAAATATATTATTTCTGAATGTCAGTTTGCTGTTTAGTGTTTACATTACGTGTCTGTTGAAGCGTGTTTTCTCAGTTTACTGATGAACTTGCAGTTTTATGCACTTTTGTTACCTATTTTTCCTTACATGATCATTAATGAAATTATATTTTATTTAATAACAATTGTTTGAAAAGTTAATGCACTTTAAAAAGTGAATGTCATTTCTGCATGACAAAATTCTGCATATTTCTTTGTAAAAATGTAAATAAATATTTGATGTCAAATAATAACTCAATTGAAATTTTAAAACAAATCTTGGGAGGAGGTTGTTTCAGCTTCTTCACCCTCACCCTGCACTGAAGAATGGCAGAAATAAAAAGACTAGGTCAAGTTTAAGTACAACAGTGAAAGGGGTTTAACATTGTTATAAAATTAAAACATTGGAATATTTGAATTATAATTTGCATCATTACACTTGTAAGAGTTAGAAAAACAGAACACATTTAGATAAATATGCCACAATCAACAAATTATTTAAAAAAAACGTACACATTTAGAGAAAGCCCTGGTACTGCAACAGCACAGATCCTTGCGCTGGTCTTTCTCTTGATAAAGAAAAACCTGGAATGAATTTACTATGGCAGAAAAAAAACTATCTTTCGCTGTGAAAACACTGATGCACCTTGTGATTTCCATGGCAATCGCCCTTGACGCCACGAGTGGGGCTGCAAATCCGCCGGTCAGTGGTTTGGCCTATAATCTTTTACATGCATAGGTGACTGGAGCCTCTCACTGTGGTGGTGATTATTAGTTGTCGGAACAATCAAAATGCCGCCACAGTGGCCACACCTCCATCACCATGCTTCTGTTTGACGGCATGTGTTCACACTTCCATATGAATTAACTGAAAACATTTGTTTATGTCACTCTTCTTCGCGCGAGTGTGCACGCACAATAACCCTAGCTACAACTTGCTCGTTGTTATCGTGCTAGTAAAGTGAAGACACGTCATAGTATATGGTTTCAACATCCTCGCTGTTTAAAATGTGTATTGCGATTCGTTTAACATCTCAACCGATTTGAATCGTCACACATTTGTATCAATTTTCAATTGACTCCAAATTAATCGTTACATCCCTACTAGTCTCTAATGTGTGCCATAATGTAACGGGTTCCTCAAACAAGAAAAAAATGTATGGTGGGAGTTAATTGGGAATCATTGGGAATCATTGGATTGTTGTCTCTTTACAAGCTCTTTGATTACGTCTTCATAAACTCACTGGATTCCTCTAAATGACAAAGTTACATTCAGAATCTATTTAATGCAGAAGTCTCAGCTCTAAACTTGAGAAACACAGTAAGTTGTTCTCCTGCAGTTCTCATCCTGTCCTCTAACCATAGAAAATTAATCTTCCAGATGTAATTGCTATTATTTTCTACTTTGTGATCGTGAGAATAAAGAACAGGCCACAACTGGGGTTATAATAAGTCATAAACTCAACTCAGATTGGAGTGTTGAGTTTATATATGGCAGAATATTCATCTAACACCTCCTTTAATGCTCTTTTGCAACCAAATTG
Organism: Gobiocypris rarus; assembly: GCA_023029165.1. Classification (NCBI taxonomy): domain Eukaryota; kingdom Metazoa; phylum Chordata; class Actinopteri; order Cypriniformes; family Gobionidae; genus Gobiocypris; species Gobiocypris rarus. The sequence continues at coordinate 21,889,865 of CM040919.1, read as the reverse complement.
TGGTTTTCACCACAGCAGCTTTCAAGAAAATGCATTTTGCATGATGATTACCTCAGCAGGTAGCTGAGCAGTATAATTTGAGTACTTTGTTTACCCTTTAAAGAAGTTCTGTTCATTTAAAGGAGGTTGATTGTGGGCTACATCATCAGTTTTACATTTCTCCTGGAAACAGATGGGGGGAAAAAGTAACTGACATTGTTTTTTAAAAGGCTGGAAGAGTGCATTTTATTTTTCTCACAGTTAGACATTTACATTTGATAATGCGAAACACCCCTGTTACGTATATAACCCTCGTTCCCTGAAGTGACTGATGGAGTGGGGAAATCAATGGCAAGACAAAGCCATGGGTCTGCGCAATTTGCATAGCGAACTCCGCCCACCCGCGTGGGTATATAAGGAGCCGTGCATGCAATCTCACATTGTTACCTGCTGAGGAGCCGAGACTGAATGCCCGGCTGTTCCAGGGGTACAGCGATTGTGGCACAGGGATGTAATGTCTCCGGTCCCTCCTTCAGGGAACGAGGGTGACATACATATCCGAGATGTTCCCTGTCAGCCACTACACGCTACATCAGTGACTGACGGAATGGGGTCCCTAACTAATCTCGCCACAATGGCTGTCTTCCAGTGCCCTGCGCAATTTTGAGCTCGCCGAACTGTTCCCAAATCAGCTAAACCGATTGGGGATGAAGTCTCCATTCCCTAGCATGGCCGACGTCATGAGAGCTCCTCGGCTGCATGATTAACCTCGCCTGGGATGTAATTGGCCCAAAGCCTTTGTCTTGTCATTGGCTCGTTTTGTAGAACTCAAAGGTGATAGGCTTCTAAGCAAAACCCCCATTCCGTCAGTCACTGACGTAACGCATAGTGACTAACTTAAATGGAACTGACTTTCTGGCATGTGAAATGTGTTACAAAAACTGCAACATGCTTTTCAACTTAGAAAAAAAGCAACAACAAAAAATTCACAACGTTTTTACAGTTTTGATGGAAAAAAAGAGACCTATTTGATGGTTATCTACCCCCCTTGTTAGAAGAATAGAGTGCAACAATGGGTCCGGAAGTATTTTTTCCCATTCATTTTTTTGCATATGAATTTAAAAAAAAGTCTTTGTTAACAAGCTACAATCAGGAGGTGAATCATAAGACAAACTTTGAAGAAGAAAAAGGAGAAAAATCAGACAAACAAACAAAGGTACACAACTGTGTACTTAGCTTTACTGACGGAAATAACTACTATCCCATTAAGCACTGCGAACAACATTATCAAATAAAAAATGGAGATATAAAACAACTCATTTTTATTTCACTGTTAAACACGATTATTCTAAATATAAGCTTAAATAAGGTGAGCTGGTGGCTTCAGCAAAAGCAAATACCATGGATTAACCACCTTCGTAGCTCATAGTAGTCTTTAAAGGAGTTTTTACTTCCGCGACCCGTTGCACTGTATATGTGAACAATTTAAGTTCAGTTATGTGAGTTTATTTTAGCTATAAAACACCACATCACAAAGTTTCTGCCTGACTTGTCTACTGTCTGATGTGTTATTTTGCTGGGGTTTTGTGGCAGAGCTACACCACTAGGGCACTTAATGCTTAGAGAGAAACCTATGTGGCTTTGTTTCCATGTACTGCTGTGCATTAATAACAATGTAATTATTTGACTACAGAGATCACTGTTTTCATTTTTTTTAAATATAACAGAGTATATATTCTGTATATATTTTAAATATTTTGGTTAATGGCGTCTTTTTACGTCAAATATTTTTTATGTCAAATATTTATTTTATTATATATAGAGAAAAGAGATGTTTCGGTGTATTTCTGACACACATATGACTTTTAAATATTGTGCAAGAGTAATATGGACAACTTTTATGATACTTCAGTGTTACTTTTTTTGACCGTGTCAATCCTCATTAACTTTCATTGTATGGAAAAGAACATCATGAATGTTCCACTTAACTCCTAAACATGAATAACAGTTTGGATCAACATGAGGGTGAGTAATTAACAGAATGTTAATTAATCTTTTTCTAAGCTGATCTAAGTAAGTTGTATGAAAAACAAAAGCAGAAAGGGTAGAGAGAGGCAAATTAGATACAAAGCTCAAACAAACATGCTGCATGAGCCAAAAATGTGTGCCAGTGTGCTGGACGGCCTTCAAGCATTGAAGGACAGAGAAAAATAGAGGACAGAGGAGAACAGAAAAAAAGATGGATGAATGAGGAAGGAGAGCGGTAACATAGCGACTCTGCTCATGTTGTTAAAGAAATGACCGTAAAAGTCATTGAGAAAATGCATTACACAGACATTTATTAGAGCTGTTAGTGTTAGCTGTTCTTTTTTTTTTGTGTGTGTGTGCAATAGTGTTATTTTCCCAAATCAGAGGAACCAAACAAAAATAATTTTAACCAATAATGTGTTAACTACAGTAAAAATTGTTAAAAAATAAATAAATCAGTATTTAAAAGTTAAAATATTAAAACAAATGTAGATTTAGATACAGAAGTTTGAATAAGAGATTAAAATATCTATGTGGTAACACACTCATTCTGACAAGTCACCAGACATGGAGCATGAAACTAGCCAGGGATGTGCAAGTTTTTGGCACAGGTGCCACACTGCACTTTAAATAGTACACCGGCCAAACAGTATAATTCCCTTATGAATACAATGTTCCGCCTTGATTGTTTCTTGTATCCTTTAAGCCCAGAAATAGTTGAATACCCATTCTAATAAATGATGCACAATTTTCTAAAGTGTTTCATTCTTTGTTTGATTTTGCACACAAAAAGTATTCTCGTCACTTCATAAAATTAAGGTTGAACCACTGGAGTCACATGGACGATTTTAACATCTATCTTTTACATCTATTACTATCTTTCTGGACCTTGAAAGTGTTAATTATATAGCTGTCTATGGAGGGGTCAGAGAGCTCTGGGATTTCATCACAAATATCTTAATTTGTGTTCCGAAGATTAACAAAGGTCATAAGGGATTGTAACGACATCAGGGTAGTAATTAATGGCAAAATTGTAATTTTGGCTGAACTAACCCTTTAAAATGAAAGAAAATTTTAAAAAAGAGTCAAATTTATGATCGTCAAAGAATTTTTCTTTTAATCCTAATCACACCGGTGTGATCAGTCTTGGCTGGTACCTGGAGCATACGATCTCAGCGGTGTGATTAGAACGGTTAGTGCATCAAATGATCAACTGCTAAATTCAAATGGGCTTTCACGAGTTGGTTGGTGCTGAGCCAGAAAAAGACGCGCTCAGCGTTTGTCATATACAACAACTATTCAGTGTTTTCAACCATATAGTGTTTATTTTAGGTTTCAGACAATTAAATACACATAAGTACTAGCAAAACAATACATTCATGGTTTGTAAAATATACACTGATGTCTATGAAAGCGATTATAATTGGACAAGGTGTTTTAGTCATATCAAACAGGCCTACACAGTGTGTAGGTAACTATAGCGTATAATCTATTCTTCTCCCACTTCATCGGTCACTTGCTTTCATGGATATCGGGAGAAGTGGATGAATATACATGCTGTAAATCAGATCCAATTCCAACACGATCTCATGACAATGCGTATAAATAGTACGAGTGTGCAATCTCGTAGAATGTATACGCCAAAACTCATTTTGTCGTGCTTATGGTACGCCGTTTTTGGCGTGCATATGATACGCACTTTATAGCATATTATATGTACGAACCCCACACACCCCCACCCTCACCTGACCCAAAAGCGTGTCATATACACGCCATAAAGCGCGTATCCTATGCACGCCAAAAACAGCGTACCATATGCACGCCAAAATGAGTTTTGGCGTATACATTCTACGAGATTGCACACTCGTACTATTGATACGCATTTTCGTGAGATCGGGCTCCCAATTCTCTGCATTGCTGTGGAAACTAACATGGCGGCACCCATTGTGCATTAGATCAACTAACATTATCATTATAAAGGTTTTTACACAACAAAACACATTCACTTACATGTATTTGAGAATCAGAATATCAAGAGGTTTATGGCATTGCCAACAAGTTTGTGAATATTTTGAATAAAATAGAAAAAAATAAAAGTAATACATCTGTCGTACAGTGCTAATGTGGCTGCGGTGTGTCTCTTGACAAGCATGACACATCGCCATGGAAATAATGCTTTCTAAAATAACGGTCGGCTTAAACATATTTAAAATATAATGTATGCTATATTTTAAATTTATTTGTGAAAGGGTTAAAAGTTTGAACAGGTGAGAAAGAAAACAGATGTTTTAATGCTGAAAATAGACTGCACGATCAAAATAATTGATTGATTTTTGATGATTACACATAGCTGACCAAAAACAAGAAGGCAGTGACAGCAGAGTTAAAGGTGGTCATTTAATATAGAGCCAACCAGCCGATATCGGTGTTTGGATTTATTACTTTATCATTGAGACGGTTGGCTGGCAGATGTCAGTAGCTCTAGACAGCATACACTTTGAGTAAACACAGAGTGGCTGTTCTAAACATTCATGTGATCAGAGTATTCTGGAGATCGATAAGCTCCTAAATATTTGTTTGGCAAGTGGAAAGAAAGCACATGCTGATGGTTTCAGAATTGTACAAGTTTAATGCTCTGGTTGGGTGGTTTGGATCTTGTGGATTCTGGCAACACTTGTGGAGGCTCATTAGGTTCTATTGCAATATAATGGAGCTATTGAAGTGGGGGTGGGGTGATCTGTGGGCTGGATTAAACCACATGGACAGCTGAATCTGGCCAGCTGGCTGCAGTTTGCCCATGTCTAATGGCTTATGGGCTAAATAAAAAAAGGGCATTAAAATCATCACATTATTCACATTGTTTTGTATTGCCACCAAATATATATGTTCAGAATTGTCTACTTTCCTTTTGGCTAAAATGAAGGTGTAAAAGAGATCTTGTGTGTTTGTGTATGTTTATGTTTGTTTCTTGTTTTCTCTTCAGGGCAAGGGAGGCAGCTTTCATGACAAGGTTTAGAGGATGTAAGGTGATCATCTTCTATTTTGGTGTGTTTGTGGTTGTGTAATGTCAGCTCTTTTGTGGCTCTCACATGTCATGTGGTGAACATCGCAGACACGTGTGCAGTGGGGATAAATTTGACCTGTCTATCATCAGCTGTTGTCATACGCTGTGTTTCAATTTTACCAGATTTTTTTAAAGCAACATTTCTATAAAACATAATTCTGTCATCATTTATTCACTTTCATGTCATTACAGAATCACATAGCAGATATTTTCAATATAATAAGAGTGGTGACCAGCGGCTGTCAATCTCTAAAAAGAACAAAAAAGCACCATTAAAGTGTCATAAAAGTTGTCAGGGCTGTACGACTGGGGGAAAAAATGTAATTGTGATTTTTAAAATGCATATGTTATATGCATTTTTTTGTGGGGCTGGACAATTTGACTAAAATGTGATTTATATATAAATGTGGATATAAAATTGTAATAATTATTATTATAGCTAAATGAAATATAAAAAGAAAAAAAAAAGAAAAAAAAAGAAACCTAAAGAAATGTTACTATTGTAATATTTCAGTTTTTAAAATATTTAAGAAAACATCTGCAACTGAAAAAAAAGTATTAATATTACTACTAAAAGTTCTAATATTTATGGCTTAATTTAAATTTCTTCAGTTTCAAATGTTATACAATTAAACTTATTTTGAACAAAAACCACAGAGAATCCTTAAAGCTTCTCTTTTGTTTATAAATGCTTCTGATAACAAGAATGAGAGTACAGTTGGTTTGTGTTTGCATGTTAAAGTGACCAAAACCGCAAATGCAGAGATAGTTCATGTGGAGCAGAACACAGTGCCATACTGTACTCTGAAACACTCAGTGCATATATTTAATTAAATCGCAGCATTTTGCAATTTGATAATCTCACTATGCCGCAATTTCGGCTTCAATACATTTTTTGGCTCTAGTCTATATTACTTGTGAGCTGTATTCCAAGCAGTGGTGTAGACGGGCATGGCCATGATGGCGCTAGCCTCTCCTGAAAGCTGATTGGCCCCCCAGTGTGCCCCCACTCTTCTGCTTGCCTATCACTCACAAATTCAAATCACATGTTTCGACTTCTGTTTGAATAATTAACATTTCCTTGATGCTTCTCAACAAAGAATAGCAAAAACTAAACATGGAAGGTTATCTTTAACAATGTTTTGTTGTTGTTGAAGCACTACATTTTGGTTTATTGTCTTTCTGTTTGCTGTTTGCTGTTAACTCCTAGACCTAGATAATGCCAAACATTAGAAAGCACTGTGGCTGAATGCAATTCTGCACATTTGATGCTGCTTGTTTTAATAGGATTTATTCAGGCTTTTCCTAAACTTTTTGTTTTTTTGGCTGGAATGTGATATCTCAGGCTGCCAAAGAAAATCGTATCTTAATCTCTCATTGCACTTGCATTTTAAAAATCTAAATATCATAGGTGGTGATCTCAAATTACGTGACTTTTGCAAATGTAAAGACTCTACCAAAAAAAGTAGGCCACTACCAAAGACAAATTTTGACCGAGGAAAAACCCTGTTTAATGTTTCATTGAACAATGAGCAAGTCAGAAAGATAAATGGATAGTTCATTCAAAAATTATCATTCTACCATCATTTAATCTCCCCCAAACTCTGGACATTTTTTTTTTCTTTTTTTATGGAAGAAAGAATGTCAATGTAATTAACAGCAATGGAGCTCTGTTTTGATCACTATTGACTTTATTATTTGGACAAAAACATTCTTATCAATAATTTATTTTTTGTTACATGGTAAAAAAGAAAAAAATCAAACAGGTTTGGAACAATATTATGACTAAATGGTAATGGAATTAACATTTTTGGAAGGTGAATTATACTTAAAACTAAGACAAGCTAAAGTCTTTGTTGTCTGCTAAAAAGACAAAGATAAGATTGGCCCCTCTTTATTAAATGTGGCTCCTCTTGTGCCCCCCAGTTGAAAAAATAATCCTAGAATTGCCCTGATTCTAAGTTTTTTGAAGCCATAAAAAGTGTTGTGTGAGAAACAGACTGAAATTGAATTACATTGTTATTCATTGAAAAAATGTCCCCCTCCCACCTCAGCTTTCTAATTTGTTTTGCAGAATCTAACTTTTTTCTACAGTGGAGAATCCTGGCATAGGGCAGCACACATAGCTCTTAGGCAATCTCTTCATTCCCATTCTCTCCCTTCTCATTGAAAATGAAATTGGACTTTTTCCAAGCAGCTCCTTGTACAAGGGCTGGGGAATATGGTACATACTGTCTGATAGTAGTCCAAGGTAACTTAGTTTTTTTTTTTTTTTTTACAATTGTGCCATGGTCTGGCTAAATACACCATATTCTGTATTCTCAATATTCTAATATTTTGATTGGCTTGAAGGTGTGTGTTCAAGCCGCTGTATGCACAGGTACTTCCAGTCAGTTTAATAATCACCTATCTAAATGAATGTGCTGAGTGGCTCTTTGTCTCCCAATCATGCATTAAAATTGTGTAATGTGAATATACAGAAGACAATTTAGAATGTATTTTTAAAGGGATATTGGAAACTCAGAAGTGAAGACCAGGAGAACTTGGATATATCTTTCAAGCAGTTACTCTTTACTGAGAGTGCTGTCGGTAGCTGCAGTCTAATTCAAAACAGTATACACTGTAATTTATCCACATTTCAAGGGGAGGGATTACACAGCAAATGAGGTGGAGACAATCTAAACAAAAGAATGCAAATATTGTATATGTAAAGAGACCTGCCCCAGACTCTCAATCCTAATCCCATCAACCTAACGATTACAGGGGCTCTGAGAGCCATTAAAGACAAAAGGTGAGAATCTCAGTAATCTGGCTCATTTGATTTACAATAAAGAGAACAGGAACTGGCCTGGAAACTCTGCATAAAAGAATAATTCATCTGATGTCATCATAAATGCTAAATACAATGTATTCTTAAATATGTAATCCCACAGATAGTTGGGAAATTTCATCACTGTCACATCCCTACTTTTAATCCATCAAAGTTAGTGCACACGCATTGTGAGTAGTGAGCACTCACACAAACACACACTGCAAACCTTGGACACGCATCATGAGCAGTGGCCAGCCATTTTTGCTCTAGATCATAATTTCTTTAGAAATGTAAAAAGCAATAGGGGCAAACACTTCAAATCTGCAGTCGTTTTCGTGACCACCCACTTTTGTATAATGAAGGCAAGGACTTTGACCTCAGTACCGAAACTATGTCTGGGAAATTGTACACAAAATTTTAAATTGAAATATTTTATCTCATGTACTTGAAATTAACATAAAGCTTCCACAAAGAAAAGTTTGCAGTAAGTGGCTTTGAGCCAAAGACAAACAAACAAGAGCAGACAAGAGGGTGACATTCAAGGTATAATAATGCATATTCATTTTATAGTTATTACACAGTTTCTTTACCACATGACATAGTGAATTGAGTTGAATGTTTTAAATCTTACCTGTTTATAAATACATTTTGTACATTGTACAAACCCACAAAAAAGTACAACATTATAAAGCATCATCAACTCTTCTTTGTGCAATATATTAAGTGTTCTGAAGCCATTCCAAAGTTTAATGTGAGGTACAGATGAATATATAAGTTCACGTGAATACTTCCCTCCACTGCGGCTGTCAGTCATTCTCCATTCAGCTTTAAACTGTGTGTCGTGTTCGGTTATGACAGTCAACACGATTGAAACCCTCTCCAAAATTATTCAGTGTTGCTGTTATTATGCTTGATCTGTACATAACGGTCTATGGTTTCATATAAAATGACTTTATCTTGCTGGAGTTTATTGCAGTTTCTAAATCGTGGTACTTTCTACCGGGTGTTTGTTAGATCACAACATTGGACTAGAGATTGTATTTTTCTTCACACACGGTAACTGAAATTTTAAACTGTTAAAATAAAAGGCTCGATAAAATATTGCATAGATAGATACACTATGCATCGATATTGCTTCCCTTTGTGTTTTGATTTTTTTCAATGCAGACTGAGAGCTGCGTGCGGTGACTCCATAATATTGATAATTGTGATTATATGGGTAGTGATATGACATTTTCATACTGTCCCATTCCTAATTTTATAACCCCTTTAAGATTTTAAGTGTCAAAATACTTTTTAAGGGTACTGTACAAACCACCTTTCTAAATGGATACGGTTATGATATATATGTGTTTGACTCTGCCCATGAAAAAAAAGTATGCTAGAAGCAAGAAATGGGGGAGGGAGGGATAATAATAGCCATAATAGCTGATCTTGCCAAAAAAACAATGGTTCCTGTCCATTGGTTTTTCCTTCTGAAGCAATAGTTCCTGTCCTGGATGAGTCAGAGTTTTCACTTTTGAGACAACCAACCCTTTAAGTAAGATGGTGAGTAAGCTGATTATATTAAAAATGTCTAGTTGCCAATGTTACAGCGGTCTATTTCTGTGTACGCATTTGTTCATGTGTACAGTGGTAGGCATAAGTCACAAGTATTATGTATTCTGGAAAATTTGGTAGTAATTGTTTAATAAAACAATAAGGTTATGTTATACTGCATATTGTGAATTTAGTCACTATACTGTACGAATCTAACAGCATCCTTTTGAATTCACAACATAACAAGGCTGTCTGAATTTTGAAAAATCCATCTGTTTCTTGCTCAAATCAACCATAGTGATAAAATGTATCATTCTGTGCAGTCTGTTGTTGTAAAAATGGTGACGCTCAAACCCAAAGAATTCTAATCAATCTGGAGCAGCTGCTGTTGAAAAATATGTGAGTGTTTTTGTTTGCATGCAGGAAGAGAGGATACAATTATGGAAGGACAGGAGTTATGAAAGAGAAATGAGAATGGAAAGAGAGGCAGGCACAGATGAATAGTAGACGAGGCCAGCATGTTACATAACCACTCTGACATCTACATGCAGCCGGTTTTTCTAGGGCAGTGAGAGTCTCTCGATGAGGAAAATGTTCCAAATCAGGGCCATTCAGGGTAAGAATGAGTCACATGACAGCCAGCCTCAAAAACGGCCTGCTTTCATTTGGACACTGAATTAAATAAAAACCTTATTCATTATTTGTTGAAGGGATCTTTTTTCAATATTTGTTTTCTGATTTGTCTGATAATTTAATAGATTTTTTCCTGAAGTACGCTTATAGTGTTTCTGTACTAGGGCTGGGCAATATCTAAAAATAATTTATATCTCGATATTGTCAACATTTTTAAAATATTCAATATATATCTCAATATGTCTGCAATTGCTTTTATATAATAATAATAAAAATATTTTTTATTTTGCCCCCATTGAAAACAACAAAAACTATTTAGATAGAGCTAAATTAAATACAAAATGTTTACGTTTATTGAACAGGTTGGGATGACCAAAATCTTATTTCATGAAATGAGTAATTTGCAAAACGAGTAATAAGCAAAATGAGTAATAAGCAAACCATGCAAATTACAAACAATATGACAAAAAACAGTGCTTTATTTTTCAACTACACTCACCTATAGGATTATTAGGAACACCTGTTAAATTTCTCATTAATGCAATTATCTAATCAACCAATCACATGGCAGTTGCTTTAGGGGTGTGGTTCTGGTCAAGACAATCTCCTGAACTCCAAACTGAATGTCAGAATGGGAAAGAAAGGTGATTTAAGCAATTTTGATTGTGGCATGGTTGTTGGTGCCAGACGGGCCGGTCTGAGTATTTCACAATCTGCTAAATTACTGGGATTTTCACGCACAACCAATTCTAGGGTTTACAAAGAATGGTGTTGAAAAGGGAAAAACATCCAGTATGCGGCAGTCCTGTGGGCGAAAATGCCTTGTTGATGCTAGAGGTCAGAGGAGAATGGGCCGACTGATTCAAGCTGATAGAAGAGCAACTTCTGAAATAACCGTTATAACTGAGGTATGCAGCAAAGCATTTGTGAAGCCACAACACGCACAACCATCCGCCTGGGCTACAACAGCAGAAGACTCCACTGGGTACCACTCATCTCCACTACAAATAGGAAAAAGAGGCTACAATTTGCACAAGCTCACCAAAATTGGACAGTTGAAGACTGGAAAAATGTTGCCTGGTCTGATGAGTCTCGATTTCTGTTGAGACATACAGATGGTAGAGTCAGAATTTGGCATAAATAGAACATGGATCCATCATGCCTTGTCACCACTGTGCAGGCTGGTGGTGGTGGTGTAATGGTGTGGGGGATGTTTTATTGGCACACTTTAGCCCAACGATGCCCAATTGGCCCTTAGTGCCAATTGGGCATTGTCTAAATGCCATGGCCTACCTGAGCATTGTTTCTGACCATGTCCGTCCCTTTATGACCACCATGTACCATCCTCTGATGGCTACTTCCAGCAGGATAATGCACCATGTCACAAAGCTCGAATCATTTCAAATTGGTTTCTTGAACATGACAATGAGTTCACTGTACTAAAATGGCCCCCACAGTCACCAGATCTTAACCCAATAGAGCTTCTTTGGGATGTGATGGAACAGGAGCTTCATGCCCTGGATGTGCATCCCACAAATCTCCATCAACTGCAAGATGTCTGTCCTATCAACTTCTGTCCTATCAATACGTGCCAACATTTCTAAAGAATACTTTCAGCACCTTGTTAAATCAATGCCACGTAGAATTAAGGCAGTTCTGAAGGCGAAAGGGGGTCAAACACAGTATTAGTATGGTGTTCCTAATAATCCTTTAGGTAAGTGTATATGTCTATTTAACAGTAGCAGGTCAAGAAAGAAATTATATAATCAGAAATATATATTTTTAAAAAATTGCTTCGTCTTCACTCTATAAATTAACTATAAACTGGTTCTATTAATTTATTTAGCCAAGCATGGGTTGGTTTTCTATTTTTCATTGTTGTTTTGATTAACATTAATCACATAATATTAGGTCCGGCTTATGATCTGCACGGATCATACCTCAACTATATGTTCACTAAAGACATTTTTGTTTACATGTGTTTACCTGAAAACTCGCCAGGATGTACATTTTTACATATTTTTGATCATTCAAACCCAAACCCAACAATCCGTGATGACCTGAATCGCATGTTGTCTGCAAGGCGTGTGCGCGTGCTTCAGGTCAGAGTCCAGCAGCGCGAGCACATGCGTGTATATATTTAACTCTTCTGCTTCCAATGTTTAGTGAACGGTGGAAGCAGACCTCTCAGATCTCTGCACTATGTACTATGTTATCGTTCTATGGGAAAGCATGCTTGTATTTTTAATTTTTGATATTCACAATATTTTAAAATTTTACATCGTCATCAAAATTATTGCGATATTATCGCTAATATTCAATATATCGCCCAGCCCTATTCTGTACCAGTAATTAAAATGTTATATATCTATATTCACCTTTTCATATATTGTTTACAAAGTGCTTTACATAAGACATTTGCACGGTTACACTGATGAGCCAAAACATTGACCACCTGCCTAATATGCTGTTGTTCCACTATCACATGTGCTGCCAAAAAATGGCCCGAAGCATGAAGGTGTCCTGTGGTATTTGGCATTAGCATTAGCAGCAGATCTTTCAGGTAGGGCTGCAACTAACATTTTTTTTTGATAATCGATTATTTGGTTGATTATTTCTTTGATTTATCAGAAGAAGTTTTATTGACAAAACACACTATTCCACATCCTTTGGATGCTTGACCTGCCCAATGCAGTCCTTCAGGTTCCTGTACTGTACCCTGTTACTGTCATTTGATTTCTTTATCCTGTAAATGTAAGAAATGTCTTACATTTATATTCAATTACACGCTATTACCCCTTTACATTTACCACTCTCATAAAAAACGTGTACATTAAAGGTGCACTATGTAACTTTTCCGTCCACTAGAGGTTGCCCATTCGCCTAGTTCCGCTTTCCGGTCACGACTAAGAGATAACGCAGCTCTGTTTATCATATAAGATACATTTGAGTGTGTTGAAAATTATGTTCTGTACTCTGTGCGTTCGCTCAGCGGCTGCTATGATGCATGTTGCACACTGCAGTTAGAGTAAAGCGTTTCTGCTAAATAAAACCGGAAACCGAGGGTAACGCAGATATGACGCAATTCACAGACGACTCCCTCACATGTCCCGGTTCATGGGTTAAAATAGCTATTTTCTCACGATTTACAAATAGTTGGAAACATTTGGGATATTGTAAGTACTCAATTGAGTAAAATGCATATTTTTATGAAGAATATTGTTTGTCTCCCTCACTAACGCGTCCCGTCTATTTGACATGCGTGTGTCGGCGCTCATTCAGTAAAGTCAGAAGTTTAACACAGACTGTCAGGACGAGCTTTCATGCCAAATGGAAATACTCACATGAATTTGTAACACTTACAGTTAAGGATATAACCATAACATTTAAGTTTTGCACTGAGGAAAGGAAAATAGCACCTTGACAGGGCAGCCATGGTAATCATTACACTAATGCATTAGGTTGAATATAAAAAATAAAGAATTATCATGTTTTGGGCAGCTTGGATTTCGTACCTTTCCAGCAGCATTACTTAAGTTTTCCATGCTCGGTGGGCAGACGTCACTAACTGATAATGACATTCATTGTTGATGATTTTCATAATCGATTATTATCGATTTTATCAATTAGTTGTTGCAGCCCTACTTTCAACTCTTGTAGGTTGTTAGGTGGTGCCCCTTTCAGGACTATGCCATGGATTGAAAGTGATAATCCAGCACATTCCACAGATACTCAATTACATAGCTCTGTGCAGATTTTGGAGGTCATGAACGCCATGAACTCATCATGTTTCTCAAACCATTCATGAACAATGTGTGCAGTGTGGCAGGGTGCTTTATCCTGCTGAAAGAGGCCACTTTACCAGGGAACACCATAGTCATAAAGGGGTGGCCAGGAGCAAACCACAAGCCTTGCTGTTTCAGAAATATACTGACCCTTGCCATATACTGCCTTGAAATATACTGTTATGCCTTGCCATAACAATTTGACTCTTGTCAAAGTCGCTCAGAAATTTATTCCTGCCCATTTCTCCTAGACCCAACATGTTGATTACGATAATTGATTGTTTGCTTAACATCTTAGGAGATGATTAACAACTGACTAAGAGTCGAAGACTGAAATAAAAGTTTTAAGAGGCATATAATGTAATATAATAATAAGTATAGCCAAAAGTGGCAAACATCGGGTTACAAGCACTGAGGGCCCATGACGATGATCAGAAATCCAATTGAAATGTATTGTATGATGTGGTTTTTATAGCAAAGTCCAGCTTGACACTTCACTGATAATTACGGTTGGATCATATGTGTAGACTTATATTCAGCATTTAAATTCAGAGGAATCACGTCATAGGATGTCACAGGACAATTTCAAATGAATGTGAAGATATAATCATATTTCAGTTGAAATGGCTGATAGTTTCGAATTTGCTGTTAGCCTCCCAAGCATCATATATGCATCAAATAAAACTAAGCATGTTTGACCCAATTTGGACAGGATTAGTTTAATTTGGAGAGGTGGGGTAAAAAGCTTCTCAGTGATTTTAGTCCCGTCCGAATGTGCCATCTCAGTAATCATTGTGGACAATGTCAGAAACCTGTGGCTAACCTCAAGTGTTTTTTGCTTGCCATTCAAATAAAAAAAAAAAGGTCAAAACACTTGTTAGAGGCACAAAACATATTTTAGCTTAGGTAATAAGCGACAGAATCCAATCAGAATTTAATGAATTAATTCATCGTTCGACCGGACCTAACTGTTATTTATAGGTTATATGTAGATTATATGTGTTTGCACATCATGTGCGTATAAGGATGCTTCCTGATATCATTGTGACAGGGAGGTGATGGTGGTGCGTAAATCATGTTACCCCTCCCACTTTTGCTAGTTTTACTGAGATTTCTTATGCCGTGCGAATTGTCCATTAAAATTACAGACATCCTGTGGTAAAATTCACTCTGTCATTAAACACCATTCATAAGCTCACAGCTCATACTCACTCATTATCCGATCTCCTCAGTCTCTACATGAGAGTAAACTTACCCGACTACTCGCCTGTTTTTACCTACCTTCACAAGCAACCAATCTATCAGACTGTAGCTCATCTGTGTGCTCACCGCAAAGAGAGAGACTCTTCAGTTACGTGTGACTGTCCATTGAACTGCTTATGCTCTTCACTTACTTGTTTGACGAACAAAAGATTAAAATCTAACTTTGAATAAAAACATTTCATCTATGTGTCTCACCTCCTGTTTCATGACTGTCATACCAGACACATACGAATCTTAAACTGTTTAATAGATCAAAATTATTTTGATAACTTTTGTCAGCATGATCTAGAGCTGATGTGTGCATAGTTTAGTGAAGGTCTGAAAAACGGACTAGGAGTTTTTATCTAAGCTTAAGAAAAGAGTTTTGAAGAAATAGGAATTTTGTTGCATGGGTTTGGAGTTATTAACTACAACATAAAGTTGCTTATTGCAGCGCCACCTTGTGGCTGATTGTCACAAAAATTGGTGCACATATTCATATTCAAGATGTACAAATATAAAAAAAAATTGTAATGGTAGGCCATTCAGGTTTGATGATAGTCGCTGAAATTTGATTGGCTGCTGGTGGCCAACTGTCTGAGTGATGCTAGGATTATCCATCAAAGAAGGTGCATACCAACTTTATGGACTATACAGTTGTGGAGTTATAATGTTCTTTTTAATTATAGCAGAATTTTACTTGGTGTGCAAGTGGAAACTTTTGTTAAGCTTAGACATTGTTGGGCGTTGACTGACCAATTAATTTACTTATAACTTTGCAATGCTTTGATAAATCAAAATAATTTTGATAGCTTTTTGCCAGCCCTCTGTTATATGCCTATTTTGGTGAAGATCAGACTGTTGGAGTTCGAAAAAGTAGGTTTTTATAAAAATTCAAAATGACAGGAGAACTTTATAGCCAGAAATGACATTGGATACATTATGTAGGACTTGACTCAAGGTTTCTTGAGGGAAAATTTTGTTTCTATCCCACAGGGTTCCAAAGTTATGATCCAAAATGCAAAATTGCATTATTATAGCACCACCTGGAGTTGTGTGGGTGTGTGTAGGGGTATGCGATATTGACAAATTTTTATCTCAGTATATTTGCTGGGATTTTTCTAACAATAATTAGACAATATTTTGCTGAGTGTGTTATTGTGTCAGTTCCTTGGCAGGTTTAGGACTGTCATGGGCGGCTGACTCTGAAAGTTTTAGATATTCGTCCATTCTGTGTGGTGGTCAATTCACAGCATTGACAGAAAGTTTTTTTTTCAATAGATTTTTACATTTTTATGGACATTTTTACCTTTTTAAATGTATTTTTAAACCTAATTATTTACATGCATCTTTTGTCAAAAACATAAATTTAATTAAATTTAATTATAACAATAAGACACAATAGGGCTGTTACCAATCAAATTAAATAAGTATCAACAAAATTCATCTTTGCAAAAGAGAGGAAACACAGAAGCTGCATCTGAATTGGCATTTAGATTTTAGAGGCATTTAGAGGTGACAAATTAATAACCTGCAGTTACAAATGCATAAATAATGTTGTTGTTTTTTAAACATAAAACATTGAATACTGACATTTTAAACATTTGATTTAAAACATAAAGATACTTTACATGTTAAATCAAAACAGCCAGTATAGGTGGCAGAAAGTCACTAACGAGCGAGTCATTGAGAATTAACCGATTCATTCTTAGGCAAGCGGAGTAAATTTGCTGTCTGAGTGTTTCAGTCACCCTTTAAACTAACATTGTGATGCTTGAAGTGTTTGACATCTATGGATTTTATTATAGGCAAGACAAGTCAAGTGTTGATTTGAGAGGCAAAGCGTTGGATTAATTTACTATCGGATGCTGGCTGCTTGGTTGTCACTTAAAAAAATAAAAACTTTAATTTAACGAATAACATTTTTTTAAAGTAAAATGTTAATGTCTTAAGGACTGTTCCGCAAATTATCATGTACAAGCCCGATTCCAAAAAGTTGGGACACTGTACAAATTGTGAATAAAAACAGAATGCAATGATGTGGAAGTTTCAAATTTCAACATCTTATTCTGAATACAACATAGATGACATATCAAATGTTTAAACTGAGAGAAATTATTAATTTAAAGGGAATAAGTTGATTTTAAATTTCATGGCATCAACACAAAGTTGGGGCAAGGCCATGTTTACCACTGTGTGGCATCCCCTCTTCTTTTTATAACAGTTTGCAAACGTCTGGAGACTGAGGAAACACGTTGCTCAAGTTTAGGAATAGGAATGTTGGCCCATTCTTGTCTAATACAAGCTTCTAGTTGCTCAAATGTCTTAGGTCTTTATGATGCGCCAAATGTTTCATTTCAGTACCCGGATCCTTCTTCTATGCAGCCATGATGTTGTAATTGATGCAGTATGTGGTATGGCATTGTCATGTTGGAAAATGCAAGGTGTTCCCTAAAGAGACGACGTCTGGATGTGAGCATATGTTGTTCTAGAACTTGGATATACCGTCCAGCATTGATGGTGCCTTTCCAGATGTGTAAGCTGCCCATGCCGCACGCACTCATGCAACCCCATACCATCAGAGATGCAGGCTTCTGAACTGAGCAATAATATTAACTTGGGTTGTCCTTGTCCTCTTTAGTCCGGATGACATGGCGTCCCAGTTTTCAAAAAAGAACTTAAAATTTGATTTCTGATCACAGAACAGTTTTTCTCTTTGCCACAGTCCATTTTAAATGAGCCTTGGCCCAGAGAAAACGCCTGCGCTTGTGGATCATGTTTAGATATGGCTTATTTTTTGACCTATAGAGTTTTAGCTGTCAACGGCAAATGGCACGGTGGATTGTGTTCACGGCAATGTTTTCTGGAAGTATTCCTGAGCCCATGTTGTGATTTCCATTACAGTAGCATTCCTGTATGTGATGCAGTGCCCTCTAAGGGCCAGAAGATCACAGGCATCCAGTATGGGTTTACGGCCTTGACCCTTATGCAAAGAGATTGTTCCCGATTCTCTGAATCTTTGGATGATATTATGCACTGTAGATGATGATAACTTCAAACGTCTTGCAATTTTTCTCTGAGAAACTCTTTTCTGATATTGCTCCACTATTTTTCACAGCAGCATTGGGGGAATTGGTGATCCTCTGCCCATCTTGACTTCTGAGAGACACTGCCACTCTGAGAGGCTCTTTTTATACCCAATCATGTTGCCAATTGACCTAATAAGTTGCAAATTGGTTCTCCAGCTGTTCCTTATATGTACATTTAACTTTTCCGTTCTTTTATTGCTACCTATCCCAACTTTTTTTGGAATGTGTAGCTCGCATGAAATCCAAAATGAGCCAATATTTGGCATGCCATTTCAAAATTTCTCACTTTCAGCATTTGATATGTTATCTAACAGTCTGCAGTGCAAACTTCCTGCTGCAAAATGATGTATGTGCGGGAGCGACCTCACACGTGAGCTGACGCTGTTTGGTTACTTCAGAGAGGGAGCAGCCTCACTGATTTCTTTACTACTTTCGGCATCTGCCTCACCGATTTCTCAGAACAAGAACACCACCATGTTTTAAGAGACCTCTGTCTCCCCGAGCTTGATGATATGCCGCTGGCGCAGATTCCTCCATCTATCTTATTCTTGATCAGAGTATTCTGGTTCAAACAAGTATTGTTGTGCAAAAAAATGTCATGTTGTCATGTTGTTGTCGAAATCATCAGCCATTGTGATGGCAGGTAGTTTTAAACAGTTTAGACGTTTGTACTGCTGGTAAACACACATCCTCCCTCTCTGTAGTAAACAAACAGCGTCAGCTCAAGGGTGAGGACGCTGTAGACTGTTGTGAAAGCACTCAGGACCATTTGCCAAGGTAAATAATGTCCAGTTTCTTGCATAGACTACTCGTTTCACTTCTTAAGACCTCAATGCATCACCAGGAGTTGCAGGTATTAATTTAGTTTTGTCTGCAAAAGTTTTTTTTTATTTTTAAGTGATGTTCTCCATTGACTTCAATTATATGATTCACAGAGGACCACAGTTTTAGCTAAAAAATATTTTTTACTGTCCTACTGAAGAAAAAATCACCTACATCTTTAATGGCCTGGGGGTGAGTAAATTAATAGCACATTTACATTTTAGGGTGAACTGTCCCTTTAAAGCTAACTGACATGAATTGAAATCCGAAAGCCTTAGAACTCTATTCAATAGGAAGTTAATTAAGAGACGTAATGTGTCCGTTCATTTGAAGCAGTTTTGGTATTTTGTTTGATGTGGTCTCAGCAGTGTCTTAAAATGATAAAGCTTATTGTTCACATTACTGCTTGCATGCACACCTGCTCAATTTTCATTCACTATTCCTGTGTTTGTTTTCTTTCTCTGAGATTAATGTCAAACTCATCATGGTGACGTGCATGCACAACTTGCGTCATGTCACAGTTGGCACAGCTGACCTCTCACCAGCCCCTTTCTTTCTCTATTTCTTCCATATGCTCTCACTGTAATTTATAGGTCACCGTAGGGTTAGGCAGATGGACCAAAATATTATTTTATTTCACTATGTGATTGTCAGTCATGTTCAGTTTCACTTTTCAGTGTCTTGTTCTTTGTCACCATATATTTGATGTCTAGTCATTTATCAGTTGTCATGGTTTCTAATTCATCCACATGTTACCTTTTTTTGTTGATGATCTCAGTGTATTTAAGCCTTTCGTTGACCTCTGTACTTGGTCTTGTGTTAATGTTATGTTGATGTATAAGTGTTCATTTGTTCCTAGGTTTATTAAAAATGTGTTATTTCCGTTCATTCTGCATCACACATCTCTGGATTACTAATCAACCTGTGACAGTATTATATATATATATATATATATATATATATATATATATATATATATATATATATATATATATATATATATATATATATATATATATATATATATATATATATATATATATATATATATATATATATATATATATATATATATACACAAAAAATACTGATATATACATTCAGTTGTGTCTGACTCTCTGTGACACTGGACAAATATTCTCCATGCTGTCTTCTCCTGCTTCTTTCAACTGTTTAATGTTCATATTGGTGTCTGATTTGATGGTGTCTAGACAGCAAGTTCTTTGCCGTCCCCTACTTCTGGTTCCACTGACCATCCCCAACATTACAGATTTCCCTAGCGAGTTTGGATGCATAACATGGCCAAAATAAGATAACCTACTTATTTCACATTCTAGGTTTTTTTTTTTTTTTGCAATCCAGTACTTCTCTATTTGTTTTACTGACTGTCCATGGTATTTGTAACATTTTCTGCCAGCACCACATTTCAAATCGATTTACCTTCTATCGACCTTTCTTTAGGTTCAAGGTTCAAGTTTATTTAGCCATTTCTACAATACAGTTGATAGGAATTTGTCTTTGTATGCTCACTTAGTTAACACAATGCACTGACACAGCACACACATATACACAGATATGAACAACACATATTGCACATAACGTGTGTAAACTGGTTATAGACCAGACCAGCAAAGTGCTTAGTGCAAGCGACACAGCCAGAATCAGTCTACAAGTTTATAACCAAAATCAAAATATGTCTAACACTCACACCCATACAATGTTATTGTAAAAAAAATATATATATATATATATATATATATATATATATATATATATATATATATATATATATATATATTTGGTTCTGATCTGCATTTGGTAGTTTGAGTGATGTTTTTGCTCTTCCAGATCTTATTCATACCAACCATTGCAATATGGCCCAATGCGACCGTGCACTTAATTTCAGGTTTGGATTTTCCATAAATGTTTTGATCCGAGGAAGAATGTAACGCAGTTCGTTGTTGTGGGAAGGAAGGAGGCGGGAACCGACAAACATTCAATAACTTTATTACTAAATGAATAAACAAAACAAAAGAAAACCGCGGGCAGCCCCTCACGGACGACTGCCCGCACACACATAACAAAAGGCCTGGTCCTCTCTCGTCCTCCACTGGTATCGCCCGTCCTTATATGTCTCCGAGCTCCCTCATGAGAGGACATCGAGACCGGTGTGCCTCGCTGCAGGTGACGCTCATTATCAGTCACACTCCAGTCTCCACTCGCTCCTCCCATGTCTTTCGTTTGTCCACCTCACCACATACCCCCATCGCCCCTTGCAGGCTGGGGGGTACACCCGAGACAAAATACAAAATGGGGACAAAATACGGCCCTGTCTCACTCCCTTACTGATCGTACTGTTGCTTCCTTGTCAGTGTAGAGCGATTTGAATAAGCTTGATCATCAGTGGGATGCCGAGGTCACGCAGAGCCACCCAGGGCTTATGTTTAACGCAGTCGAAAGCTTTGCTGTAATCGATAAAACACCAGATAAGTTCTTTCTGGTACTCTCAGATCTTTTCAATGATATTGATAATATGATCTCTAGTACCTCTACTCTTCCTGAAGCCATCTCTTGATCAATGACCTGTAGCCACTGTTGTATAATTTTCAATAGGATCTCACTGGCATGAGAAATATCGGGCATCACCCTTTGTTGGTAATGGAATAAACACAGATCTTGTCCAGTGCTTTGTCTTTTTAAAAGTGGACCGCACCTCTTGGCACAAAAGCTTTTATGACACTGATTGGTTTTAAAAGTTCTGCATGTATCCCATCGATTTATGGGGCTTTCTTTTTTGGCAGTTGTCTTATTTGGCAGCCCTTTCAATTTCTTCTTCGAAAATGTTGGATTCCCTGTCTATCTAGCCATTTTCATTTTCTACTTTGTTTCCAGTCCGACGGTCAGAGAGAGAATCTACCCGATTCTGATGTTTTCCATTTGTTGAGGTCCACGTGTACAATCATCAGTTTGGTTGAATAAACCATGTGTTCATGATCCTGAAATGATTTTCCTGGCAGAATTTACCCAGATCACCAGCATCATTCCTTTCTCCCAAGCCAAACTTCCCTGCAATTCTTGCATCTTCTCCTTTGCCTACCTTTACATAACATAAAGAAGATCCTTCTTTGGTGTTTGCTTTACATGCTTTGGACCTTGTTGTAAAGCATCTGAAGTTGGTGCGTAGACTTGTAGCATAGTATTATTTAGGGGATTGCCATCAATTTGGATGGATATGATATGACCATTGTCACCTTTGGCTTGGCTTGCTCAGTTGGGGATAGGGCTGTAATCAACCAAAAAAAAAACTTGTTCAACTGAAGTCCTGAAATGTTCGACTTAAAATCTACTAAAAATGTTAAATTAATAAGCTGCACTCTGTGCGCAGTACTTGGTAGCCTTGTTGTCTACCTAAATTAATTATAAACTAAAATAAAAAACTAGTAGGCTATTTGCAGTATATTTAATCGTTTTTGACCTGATTATTTTGCACTGAAATGAGTCTGACACACGAGTATGTCGGCTCTGACAGCATTGCATCACGTGCAACTGCGCAATATCATAACCTATGATTTCAGAAAATATAGTAAGATGTTGTCAACTAGTGATATCATCACAAGAACTTTTGAGGAATATGCAGCATAATTGTTTTTGTCATATGTATTATAATAACTGACAGACACTGTCATTTCAGCCGCTCTGTGCAGCTCGAACATAGGAGCTCAGCTCAGCTTCGCGGCTAAAACACAAAATAGACTATTGACTTAAAGCTCTTAAACACAAAAGGCACATCCACTTTAATAAATAAGGAATATTTATTAAACAAGCCAGATCAAGATCAGAAACTAAATAAAGTGCATAACCGAAAAATAAAGCAAAGGCTCAAAACTAATACGAACAGTGGGCAAAGTGCATACGTATATTCTACTTCAATCTGTCTCTCTTCTCCAGTGGGTTGGGCTAATCCAAAAGAAGTGAAAACAGGGGTGTTCTGAAGACAGACTGTTACCTGAAACAGGGGTGCTATGAAAACAACCCCATTAGCAATTAGTGCTTTCCACCTCATGAAATGAACGCGGAAAAACTGATTAAATGAACGCGGCAAAACTAATTAAATCAGCACGGTAAAAAATCAACCAATCAGGTTTTTGGTCTAGCCAGAACGTATCGACTAATAATCGACTGGGAGATTACAGTCCTAGTTGGGGACACTACATTTTCAACTAAATATCCAAATAAATGTAATTACTAAACTAAATTAACTATATCAACCAAATATGATAATTGAAATTAGCTAGATGACATCACCGTTTTCTCCAGAGCGGAATCAAAATCTGTTGCAGTATTTTCCTGTTTAACACTGTGAAGCTACTTTGAAACAATCGTCGATAAAAAGCGCTATTTAAATAAAGTTGACTTGAATTGACTTTACTTGATTGTGTGCTCCGTAATTCTCAACATAACATATACATAACAAAACATAACACAACATAACGGCGACTCCTTTTTCTCCTAAGGTTGTAATTTCCAGAAAAGTACACTGTGTAAATGTTTATTTTGCTTGACATATCTTTTGAGTAATCTTTTTGCATAGACTCAGTTAAGTTGTATTTACTTAGAATATTAAGTATTACTACTTGTCAAGTTGAGATGGAATAACCTTATGAAAGCAAAGTAAACTTTACATTTTCAATAAAAAGTTCATGTTCATTTAACCTATTTTGGCTTATTTTCTTAGTTTAAATTAATAACTATTTTATTTAAATTGTAAATAATTATTTTATTCCCATTTAAATTAACTTCTATAATAAGCGATCTCATGTCAGCCATTGAAGCATAAATGCAAATCAAATCAATAAAATTTCTCAATATCTCAGCAGAGGATGATTAAACAACTCCAAAAATAGCATTACCAGCTTGACTTATTTATTATATATAGTTTTGTTTGAAGTGTTCCAGGCAGTTTTTTGAGCCCGTAAGTTACGACTTCAAACCACGACTTACGACTTTGTAGTGTTCCGGGCAAAGTCACGCCAAACTGCCTGAGCGCAAGGAATTGTGGTAGCTAGATGCTCATTTACAATCATTTCTATCCCCAACGTTGCTTATTCGGAGGAGACAAAAAGGGTGCATAAGGCAAGAGAGGCTGTTATACTTTATCTTACATTATTTGTATATTTGGAAATGTCCGTAGGGGCTGCCATTAACATATTTACTGACATTTTGCTTGATATCACAGCTGGCTGAGTCACCGAAGCTCACAATGACGAAGGAATCCAGGAAATAGTACTTTAATGCAAACACGTAGAAACAGAAAGGTGAAAACTCAGGGAACATAAAACGCACCTTAGCGTTGACACAGGTGAAAGACATGACTGATCAGGACTGACGGGGAAAACTAGGTCAATATGAAAAACACCAAAACAGACATGTAACAATTCGCCCCCTCCCGGAAAGGCGCGTCCTTGTGCTATAACAAAGTCCAACAGAATAACTGGTCCAGAGAGGCCCCAGGGTGGAGTTAAAGGAGGGTGGGGGGTACATTGTAACATGTAAGGGGCACATTATACCATGACAAAATTGCAGCTTTAAATTGTATCTGATCTCATAGAAAAGAAAATACAAGACAAACTCAAATATTTTCTCAATAAAATACAATTATTCACTTTTTCAAATAAAATAGTGGCATTTTTTAATTATTAAAAATAAACTCATTTTTGAGTTTGACAACAAACACAGCAAAACACTGCAATACATCATAGTTTAAAACATAATAATAACTAATAATTTCTGAACATTGCTGAATAAAGTCTTTTGTTATTTTTGGACCAAAATGTATTGTCGATGCTTCAGTTTAAGATATAAAAGATATCTTAAACTGTGTTCCGGAGATGAACGGAGGTCTTACGGGTTTGGAACGACATTAGGGTGAGTTATTAATGACATAATTTTTTGGGTGAACTAACCCTTTAAGTATATCTAGTTGGAGCTCAGCACTACTTCCTGATAACTTAAGTGCATTTAGTACAAAATTAGTTAGGCCATTAGTAAATGTAGCAGAAGTATATCAATTAAGTATTAAGTATACTAAAATAGTAAAAATATATATATATATTTATATATATATGTATATATATATAATTGTATTTGTAGTATACTTAGCATAAAACAAATGTATTTAAAATAAATAAATAAAAAAATAATAAAAAAAATATATATATATATATATATATATATATATATATATATATATATATTCTAAACATTTTGGTATATTTATTTATCACTTGGGAAACCCAGCATAAGATGAGATTGGGTGATGTTTGCTACTTATTGATGATGCTATAATCGTCATAAACTGGTTTGATTCACTGGTCACCTAATCACTTACATTTAGGGTTAGGGTTTAGTTTTATTAATGCATCTAAACTTTCTACTGCTGACCTTGTGATACTGCAGTGTGAGCTTCAACAGCGTTATGGCGATATGATAACTACAATAATAATAAAAATTAAAAAATTCTAGACAATACATTTTGAACTACTGTATCGAGACATATGAATCCCAACAATGGTGGCACAAATCTTCATGTTGCAGGACATTCTGGGTGCTGGATCCGAGCATGCGTTGCGAGATGAATTTTAGAAGCTTGTTTTGTAATGTTCAATGAGTTGATCTGATTGTCTGAAAATGTACTTAAATGTACTTAGCTTTAACATTAAGAAATTAACTTAAATTATTTTTTATTTTATTTGAAATATAATAATTATTTACAACTGAAATAAAACAACAATTGAAATAAAAGAATGGTTTATTTGGCAAGACAAATTAGCTTAAATGAACATGAGCTGGTAATCAAAACTTAAAGTAAGTTTACCTTACTTTCATGGTTATTCCAACTAAATGTATTAAAAATTCTTAATATTCTAAGTGAATAAAAGTTTTACTTGAGTGAACAAAAAACTTTTTACAGTGAACTTTTGCACTGAAAAGTTCATCTTACTTTCATAAAGTTCAAACTTTAAATTTGTAAAGTTTAACACATAATACTTTAAGTACATTGAATCAGTGCAAAAAGATAACTCAAAAAGTTGAGTGAACACTTTGTATACAGTCTTCCGACTGAAAACAACCATTTCCCATCCCATCCAATGTAGTTGATCCACTGATGCCAAGGATGTGGCTATGTTGGTTCTGATCTTTCCATTTTCACTATTTCTGATTTGCCAAAGGACATGCCTCTAAAATCCCATGTTACAATTTGATATTTCTTAATGCAGTGAAGGCTGCTCCTTTCGTCACAGGCACCATCAGTTTTGGGCTTCCCAAGGGATTTCCCGTAATTGCGTCATACTCTCTCTGATTAATAGGAACCGGCCCTTGCTCATCCCCAGTCACTATGCAACCATCCAGTCGGAACTGTCCGGTGTTGGTATCAATATCTATAGCAGTTTGAAAACTTGTTATAATGTATTCTGTTTTTATATTCAGGATAGCTCACCATTTCTTTTCTCAACCCCTCCCCATGTATCAAGGCCTGGGACTTGGTTGACTAGTATGTTTATCAAAATGTATGTCTTTGTTGTCTGAGAAATAGACAACAAAGTTACTGTCAGAATACTAAAGCACACTTTTGTGCAGATCATTTTGTCCTGAAATTATATTTGTCTTTAAAAGAAATCTCAAAACCACTAGAAACACTATCATATATTCAGCATAGAGTTTTGATACATGGATTCGGAAGTGCTTTCCACCCTTCTCTATGTGATGTGCAATATTTAATTCCACAAGACAGCTCTTGTCAGGAATGGCACGCAAACAAAGCCTTGCTATGCTTGTGTTGCATGTGCTAGTGCATGTACTGAATGAACTCTGAGATCACTGTGCTAGTGATATGAAGCTTCCTGATCCCCAGGAATTATTTTTGTGCTTTCAGGCTCAAATTGGCATAAGCCGCAATCTATACACCTGCAACTGAGAAATGTTCAGATGAATTAGAGACTTGTCATTCCAGAATGTTTGAAGAGCACTAGCTTATGGCTCTTTGGCAACTTAGAATCCATGTTTTTTGGCCTTGATAGAAGCTAGATTCACTTATAACAGATTTGGGAGACACTGAATGACTTATGAATGTTGGATACCTAACATTTTATTGAACTGGAGATTAAAAACTAAATGATAGCTTCTTTTAAACAAGGTCTGTACCTGGAGAAGTGCAATTTAAAATAAAAAAGATACCATCTTTACTAATGGGTGTTAAAAGTGCAGAGCCAAGAAACACGTCTAAGTATAAAATTCATAATATTGATTTGCTGACCTTGCAGTATTGCGGCCTACTTACTGAATGAGAGCTGGGGGGTTATTGCAGACTAGACTTAAACCTGCATCTGCCACATAGGCACAACTTTTTTAGTTTTAAAAAATAGTTAAATATGACACTTGTCGATAGTTCGAGACCTGTCTCTCTCCTACCATTCATAACAAAAATGCTTGAACAAGTTTTTTTGTTTTGTTTTGTTTTTTTTCAGCCATGTTTAATCTTTATTCTCACAGTAAAACAAGCTGGCCATCAACCAGTCTGGTTTCAAAAGCAGTCACTCAACCGAGACTGCATTACTGTCACTAAATTCCTTCAGATTGCGAAAGCTGATTCCAAATCATCAGTTCTATTTCTCCTGGATCTATCTGCAGCCTTTGACACTGTGAATCATCAGATTCTTCTTTCCACCCTCTCATCACTGGGCATCAAAGGGGTTCCACTCCACTGGTTTGAGTCTCACAGGTAGGTCTTTCAAGGTTGCCTGGAGAGGGGAGTTATCCAAAACACATCAATTGACCACGGAGTGTTCTTCAGGGCTCAGTGCTTGGACCTCTCCTCTTCTCCATGTACACTACATCACTGGGACCCATCTTACAGGCACATGGCTTCTCATATCACTGCTATGCTGATGACACACAGCTCTACCTTTCATTTTAACCAGATGATACCACAGAAGCTTCACAAATTACGAGCTGTCTGGCGGACATCTCGCCATGGCTGAAAGAACATCACCTGCAGCTCAACCTGGCAAAGACTGACCTTCTCATCTTCCCTGCCAATCCGACTCTACAACACGACTACTATCCAGCTAGGTTTATCTTTGATTTTCCCTTCAAAGTCGGTCAGAAATCTTGGAGTAACCTTTAATGACCAGCTGTCCTTCAAAGACCACATTTCAAAGACCGCTCGGTCATGCAGGTTTACGCTGCACAACATCAGGAAAATCAGACCATTCCTAACAGAGCATGCAACACAGCTTCTCGACCAGGCCCTGGTCATTTCTAGACTTGACTACGGCAATGCGCTTCTGGCTGAACTCCCAGTATGTGCGATCCAAACACTTCAAATGGTCCAGAACGCAGCGGCACGTCTTGTCTTCAACAAGCCCAAAAGGGCCCATGTCACACCTCATCTCTCTGCACTGTCTACCACTTGCTGCTCACGTCAAGTTCAAGACGTTGACGCTTGCTTACAGATCCACCACAAACTTAGCACCCGCGTACTTTGACTGCTCCTACAAGTCTACACCCCCACCAGAAGCCTTCGCTCAGCTAAGGTGCAATGGCTTGTGGTACCATCACAGAGAGGAAATACCACTCCAGAACATTTTCATTCACCGTTCCCTACTGGTGGAACGGCCTTCCCACCTCCATCTGGAAGGAAGAATCACTAACAACATTCAAAAAACAGCTGAAAACTCATCTCTTCTGTGAGCACTTAACCTTTATTTTCCTCTATTACCTCCCTACTCTAGCTTGTGCTAAACTAAGTAATGTCCAAAACGTAGTATTTCAGGCACTCTGTTTTTGTTTTTTTTGCCTCTTCATGACGGATTGCTTCCTTTATTCCTCAGTTGTAAGTTGCTTTGGATAAAAGCGTCTGCTAAATGCATAAATGTAAATGTTTACTTTCAACTGCTTGCATACTATAATTCCCCCCTACCTCCCTCTCTCTCTCTCTCTCTCTCTCTCTCTCTCTCTCTCTCTCTCTCTCTCTCTCTCTCTCTCTCTCTCTCTCTCTCTCTCTCTCTCTCTCTCTCTCTCTCTCTCTCTCTCTCTCTCTCTCTCTCTCTCTCTTATTCCCACTGTTTCACAGACAAGGTTTAAGGCTAATCCCAGACTAAAATGCTTATTTGAGAGCTGTTTTAACTGAAAGCAATTTGCACTGACATATCTTAACACATGTCAGTGCTGTTGTTTTGTTTCATGATTGTACATCAGTAAAAAAATAAAAAATAATTCTAGGGTATGTTTATAAAGCTACTTAAAAGCCCTAATTAATCTAAGGATTAATCCTAGTTTAACCTAAACCCTGTCTGTGAAACCAAGCCATTATTTACCAATAATATTCCCCTTTGCTGCATCTCTCACATCACATTTTTCATTCTGTATAATACAACTTGTGCATCATATTTGGTCACATGCAAGCAGTTTTTTTACGAATTACATCAAATCTGGCATGATGCCTTTGCATGCAATATGTTTTTCTGAATCTACACTACCAGGCAAATGTTTGAAATAATTCATGTCTAATTAATAATTAATGTTTTTGAAACATCTCTCTTATGCTCACCAAGGAAAATTTTTTTTTTCTTAAAAATAATATCATTAATTGTAATTGAGCACCAATAATAATTTATAACAATTGAGCACAAAATCAGCATATTATTATGATTTCTAAAAGATCATTTGACACTGAAGACTGGAGTCATTTCAGCTTTGCGATCACAGTAATAACTTTTAACGTTTTAAAATATAATAAAATTGAAAGCAATTTGTTTACATTGTAATATATTATTACTGATTTATTTTGTGTGTTTAACTGTTACTAGCGTGACTCACAACGAGTTCCAAGTTTATAAATTCTCAAACCCAAACCATCTCCTTAAAAAACTTCTAAACAATTTATCTGACTTAAACGTGACATGAGGCCAAATCCCTGAAGTGGTTTGACTAGAACTCAGAAGCATTTTGGAAAGGCTCTTGAAGGACTTTCTCCTCTGATGTTATGGGGAAGCAGTTTAGATTGTTCCATCTGGTGATCAGCAGAGGTCAAGCAGATGGTAATGCATCTCGGGGGGAAAGACGGGACTGCGGGGAATGTTGCATCTGGAAGGTTGGTTTCCTAAAATTCTGCGCTCTGCTGTAGACATACTGTATCCTGCAAAACAAACACAGACAGGGCTTGTGCCACAGACAGGATACTGCTAAACGTGAACTGAAGGTTGCATATAAGTATTAGGAAAACTTACCTATTAATCTCACCAAAATCTACATTGAGACATTTTAATGCACAGGGTATTGGTTTCAGTGCAAGAATTTATGTTGAAAAAAAAAGATCTCTCACACAATAATATTTTATTTGAAATGACAAAGGCATTAAAATTGAGATGTACAATATTAAATGCAGAAAGTCTGGCTGTGCTTAATGGGTACATGTTTGTACCCTTTAAGCACGCTCCTGTTCCCATTAAGCTCACAACATGTTTTCTTGTTTATTTTAAACAACATTTTTAAAGAATAATTTTATAAAGATTAACTTGAAGTGACAACCATCAGTTAATATTTAAAGTCTGTTTATGAAGTATTTATATAGACGTTCAATGTGGATGATCTTAAAGGGAGTACACTGAGCTTAATTGGAACAGCAAACATTATTTTTAATAAAAGTCATGTATTAAGTTCATACATATTTTAATATGGACCGCTATTATTTAAAATATCTATGAAATTATACTTTTTCTTATTGATGTCACACTGAAGCTGTGATTTTCAAAGTAGTGCACCCTTTAAGCTCACATAAAAAATATATAGTCTTTAAAACTTACAGCAAAGTAAAACCACAGACCATTAATAAACTGTAAATTTATAATATAATTGATTTAAAAGTAAAAGCCAGGAATGCCTGTGAAGTAATATATTAGTTAGCTCACAGTCTTATACAGCTAGTAAGTTAACAATGTTTTGTAGCGTCTGCGCTATGTTGCTAAAACTTTTGGATATAGCTGTAATTATTTCCTACATCCAGATTCCAGGTTATTATATGCAAAAGTCTAAACATTAAAGGTACTCTATGCAACTTTTCCGTCCGCTAGAGGGCGCCTGTTCAAAACAAAGGCGTAGTTTGATGACGGCAAGTTTGAGGGCAGAATCTTGGGACATGTGGTCTTCACCTCACAGCCGGTGGAAAAGAATTGGGATAGGACTCGGGCAGAAATCATGTTCATGGATGCGGTCATTAATGTTACTGTAGGATGAAGCAGAGCAGGGGCGAGTGCTGTGGAGCTGAGCAAGGCCGCTGGAGCAATTGTTACACAAAACACACTGCTCGCGAGCAGCTGGATTTTTATTATGATGGGACACAGCCGCCGGCGCAATCTCTGCTTTTCCGGTCATGAGTATGAGGTAACGCAGCTCTGTTTATTATATTAGATGCATTTAAGTGTGTTTAAAATGATGTTATGACGTTACTCTGTGCGTTCGCTCGCCGGCTGTTGTGACACTTGTTCACACTCCAGTGAGAGTAAAGCTTTTCTGCAAAATAAAACCGGAAACGAGGGTAACGCAGATATGACATAATTGACAGGCGACTCCCTCACACGCTATGCTCACATGTCCCGGTTCATTGGTAAAAATAGCGATTTTCTCACAGTTTTCAAATAGTTGGAAACATTTGGGATATTGTAAGAACTCAACAGAACAAAATATATAACACTGGCCTGGTGGTTTTTGGATATTTGACTGCAAAAATCCTACATAGTGTACCTTCAATCACTTAATTTTGCAATAAGAAGTTATACTTATTCAAAATAAAGGCTTAAGCATCTAACAAAAGCACATTTAAGGGGCTCCTCTTCACGTTTTCAGACAGCTTGGCCACCAGACAGTGTGAACACATGAATACCCATATATAGTGGAGAGGTCTGATTAGCTTGAAATTACATAAGGTATATAGTAACAAACGCACCAATTGGTTAAGACATCAATTAGGATGATCTTTTTTTTTTCTTTTTATAATCTGAGCTCAAAGGTAGTAGTGTGCTTAATGGGTACTTGAGCTTGATAGGTACGTTTACCCTATATATTACAGGTTTGGCCATGTCTTTGAAAATATCTTAAAGGTGAAGTGTGCGTGTGGTTTGTTTTTATTTATTTATTTTTTACTTTCTGCCATCCCAGTTTAGACTCAACCATATGTGTAGACTCAAACTATAAGTAAGCCATTTTTAGGTTGACTTCATGAAGCGTGTTAACACTAGCTCTGCAATGCCTTGATTACATTTCTGATTTTTGTTGCGATCCAGTATGTCAGGTTCCTCAAGTCAGTTATTCAAATTTGTGTCAGATATATGTGACGTCCCAGCCTAGGCTGTGCGCGTGTGTGTTTTTAGGTGCTGTCTGAGGAGGGCGTGGCCAACACATCTGACACTTGTTGGATGCAGAATTAAATGTGGCTGAAATTGTATCCGGCATGGAGTTTCAATGGTTGTGTCATGCTGAGTGTCCCGCCTGACCATGACACGTCTTTGTTTATGTTATATTCATGTTTGCTTTTCATGCATTAAAATAACTGTTTTGTTAGGAACTGATGCGTCTGGTCTCCTTTCTGTTGCAGCCTAAGAGCAGGCTGTAACAGATAGGATTACATGTTTGTCTCAGTAGCAAACCATGAGTCTTGGACCTTGGCCTCTCACACCCTTTTTTCTCGGGGAGGCATGAATGTTATGTTTCCGTGGCTGCGAGGTAACATTTAATTGCGATCATATTATATTTTGTAAATAAAGCGTTGTGCTTCACTCGTGCCATATGTGCTTCCGGTGTAGGCAACTCTCAGCCACCGCGGTCGTCACGTTAACCGGCACAGAACTAGACCACCGCGGTGGTAAAAAAAACTGCCACCGTCACAGCCCTACAATCACATGATCATTTTATAATCATACTAGTCCTTTATTTAGATTAAAAACACTTTAATTTGGTGAGGAACATGGCGTTTTGAGTAGCATTTGCACACCCATGTTGTGCTGTAAATGTATATTGCAGCATTAAGGCTAACGAGTAATCGATTAATTGATCATTAATTTAAATGACGATCAATCATGGGAATTTGTGTAAATTGACATTTAAATTTCAAATGGTCCCGTCCCGTGCTTATGTTTTTCATGCTCCTAGTGCTAAGAGGACCAACGGCCACGTATACACTGCAGAGTTTAAGGAGAGACAAGCACATTTAACACAGAGTGAATCTACTGAAATATAATCAAATATGAGCTTTTACTGTCATATAATATCAGGGATATGTTCTTTTAATTTATGGAAACCTCTAAGCATCTGTATCATTTAAAATAGCCTGTATGGAAAAGCTGCTCACATGATGTAGGCAGAAGTGTTTTTATTGTTTAAATGACGGATGCACGTTTTTTCTGTTAATTATTACCATGTTTGGCTGTGTGTCTATTTTTCTTAAATTCGTCAACTCAGAATGCAAATATTGGTTTGATTGCTGTGTTACATGTGATTGTCTAATGCAGGTGTCATTTGGGTCGTGGTCTTTATGCAGATCGGGTCAGGTACAGAATTAAATTAGTGCTACTGACGGATAACAGATCGGGTGTTCTGTTCAGTACTGCGGGTGCAGGGTTACCAAACACAATGCATGAAGGGCTCTGTGCAGGACACACCAGAAATAAAGGAAAAATACATTTAAGGAAACAAATTATGCATTGTACTGCATTATAGTAATTGGTTTGCAGTTGTTATGAAATAATATTTTGTGTAAACTTTCTTGATTTGTAACTTGTTTTTGAGTTGTTGTGTCTCTGGAGAGATTGCTTACAGGTGTTGTATGTAAGTTTTTGACTGTAATAAAGCATACAAATACCATAATATATTTGCAGATATTTAGGAAACATGCTCAAAGTTCAAATGCTTGTTTCTCTGAAAAATAATGCGACAGCTAGATATTCTACTTTGCCATGTCCGTTCCATGTCAGAATGTCTGGTTTTGTTTAGGTCTGTGCGGAACCTCACGCTGCCAGTTTACCCAATAATAACTCGACACCACAGGTTGCCAGTTGGTAGAAAACACGACATATTGCTGCCATGAAAACCAGCAAACAAACTGGGTCAGGTCACAGATTCTACCTGACCTAAAAAGCCTTTGCATCCATCTAAAAATCTCTATGAACGGAAGCACCTAAAATGTGGATAAATCAACTCATTAACTTATAGTGTTTGAGTCTCCTTGTCTTCCATTGTGAATTGCGCTCGTTCATGTTGCGTGTCCTCAAACTGGCAATCCGCGCGAGCGTCAAGTCTGAGGAGAAGGGAGACGGGCCAAACAATATTTAGAATTTTGACTGCGGTACCAATTTTAACCACTAGCTGTCATTCTTACATACAGCACCTTTAACTATGCATTCTAATCACTCTCAACATTTCATTCTAGATTTTCATGTTGGGAGGGATTCGTGCACCTCAGCCCTGGCAGGACTAAGCACTCCCACGTCTTTCTGGTAAGAACAGTTGTTTGTGTCTAATATCAAATGTACTTGATAATAAAATGCAGTTTTATATATATATATAAAAAAAATTGCACTTAGGTTGCACTCTTAGGTTTTTTTAATAACAAATTTATTCAAACATATCTTTCTTACACAGACACACATCAGTCACCAGCCACATTATTAGGTACACCTGTTCAACTGCTTGTTAACTCGGTGCATTTAGGTCAAGACGATCTGCTGAAGTTCAAACTGACAGTCAGAATGGGATAGAAATTTGATTTAAGTGACTTTGAACATGGCATGGTTGTTGATACCAGAAGGGCTGGTGATCTACTGGGAGTTTCACGCACAACCATCTCAGAGTTTACAGAGAATGGTCCAAAAACAGGAATATGTGGCTTCCAAACCAAAATTAGACAATGGAAGATTGGAAAAACGTCGCCTGATGAGTCTCGATTTCTGCTACGACATTCAGATTCTGATTCTGATTTGCTTAACATGTTCATCTCATTATGACCACAGTGTACCCATCTTCTGAAGGCTACTTCAAGCAGGATAACTCATCATATCACAATACTCAAATGATCTCAAACTGTTTTCTTGAACATGACAGTGAGTTCACTATACTCAAATGGCTTCAACAGTCACCAAATCTCAATCCAATAGAGCACTTTTGGGATGTGGTGGAGCAGGAAATCCGCATCATGGATGTGGGCATTGGGCTTCTAATGCCTTTGGTTGTCTGTCCCAGGTATGTGTTTTTATGAAGTTTTATGTTCTGTGTTTTTTTAATCAAGATAGCGAGATAGCACTAACGAGCATATGTACTTTGCTCACACGCGGTGTGCTGCATGACAGCGTCATCACAGTAACAAGGCTGTATTCTTTTTTTCTATATTGATTTTGTACAAATATAACATTAAAACATAACACCAAATTGTGTTGTGATGCTTTATATTAGAATGCATTTCTGTATTGCTATAATAGTAATGAGGAAATAAAAGATGGACATTTGTGTCAGCAGATGAAGATAATTAATTGTTATCATCTGTCACATTCGGTTGCAATAAAGATAAATGCAGGGTCTAATCACAAGCAGGTGCAGTTTATTTAAATTTATACTCAACAAAAAGACAAACAGGAACGAAGTAACAAGGTACACATGATGAGAACTGACAAAGAACAGAATAAAACAAGGGCTTATCAACTCTGTATAAGTAGATCGCATGCGATGTAAAGCCAAAGCTCACAATGTATGTCCTCAAACTATATGGTCCAAATGTTGAGCTGGACCTATACGTGTGAAATATGTGCAAAAAAAACCCTGTTCACTACATATATGGGTCACAAGAGAAATATTAAGAAATGAACTACAATTATGTACGGTTATATACCGTTATCAGCACATGTTGTATTTATCTCTCGTTGTCTCTAAGAGAATATGGGCAGAAAGTTTGTCAGTTTTTACTTTCACTTTCTGTACTGCCGAGTGAATAATTGACTGGGGTTTGAAACTTTTTCCACTGGCAATACTCTGGTGCAAAGTTTACTCATTGCTTGTGTGATATCCACTGACTCACCTTTATGGTTCAAAATTGACGTAATATTTTTCTTTATTACCAACAATGGTAACAACGGTTCACATTTAATACAATTAAAAATTCTATACATTAGTAAGTGAAAAGTGAAAAAAGTTAATTAATAAGAGGCGTCGATATAGGCTATAAGTACAAGGCTATGTACAAATATGTACATATGTATATGGCTTGGAAGACGTGGGTAAAGTCCATTTTGCAACACAAACTTGAGGTAATAAGCAATAATTTGCTAAATTGCTGCTAGTTTGATGCTACAGAACTTAAAGATCTCCCTCCTTTAATTTTCTTTCTTGTTGCAATTAAATATCAAAATAAGACATGCAATAAATACATTATTCAGTATTTTACTCTTAAAACAATACTGTAGTAAGGCAGTTTTTACTTGGATATGAAGTTCTGTGACTGCATTGTTTATATTTAATATAGTTTTTTTTACTTTTAGGCAGCATTTGTCCTCTGTGACATTAGAAAACGTGTAATATGATCAGCATAGAGAGGACGCTAACAAAGTCAGGCAGTTTATTCTTTAATCAGACACCGCCTTCTAATGAAAACACCATCTGCTGTCCTTGTTCATTGTTCATCGTTTCCATGTCAATGGGTCTATATTTAATAAAATGAGTTTATCCTCACTACCAAATTAACTAATAGCTCAGCACATCCCATGGTCCTCAGCTGTTCAGATACACCTGTGTTACAAACTATAAATTTCTACTCAATGTGAGAGTCAGGTGCTCTGCGTAATGTAATTTTGTCTTGTATCAGATACCACAGTACTAACAAGAAAGCACAAATAATGTTTAGTAATAACATATAGCGCAACGAGTCCTTTGGCAATTTCCATACCCCTCTTTCTACCCTTTTCTGACTATCTAATTAAAGCATTAAAAAGGCAAAAGAAAGTACCAATATTAAATTCAATTCACATTTATTTGTATAGCGCTTTTCTCAATACATATAATTTCAATGCAGCTTCACAGAAAATGCATGTGTTTACATTACACATTTTAAAGTGA
Source organism: Gobiocypris rarus (assembly GCA_023029165.1). Classification (NCBI taxonomy): domain Eukaryota; kingdom Metazoa; phylum Chordata; class Actinopteri; order Cypriniformes; family Gobionidae; genus Gobiocypris; species Gobiocypris rarus. The sequence goes on along the minus strand of CM040919.1, from coordinate 21,852,719 downwards.
TTTGTTATCAGAGACTGTCCAAGTTATGCATTTCAGAAATGTACATATACACAGCATACAGTTAGCTAACAATGTATTATTAATCAATATAAAAAAATAAATTAAGGCACAGACAGTGGGCTAAGTGAAATACTGTAAGAATACATGTTGTTAACAATAATTAGGGTATATAGAAATTGAACATGGGTGCGTGTTGATGCAGAGCTGCGTCATCTGACAGGTGATGGTCATCTGAAGTCTTCATAAGAGGCTGGATCCATATCACTTCGTATAAAGCGTAAGAGAAACTACGAGCAATGTTACGTTGTCAATTTGTAAGCCATGAAATAAAAGTAAAGTACCAATAAATCACGTAACTGGTTTGATGTGTGTGAGCTGGGAAGGCATGCAGGTATGTTTATTCTGTTCATCATGAGCAGTTTTCATGTTTCATTAACAGTTTATGTTGGTATTGTGTATTCGCCATGGTAACTGTTGTTTCCATAACCCCAAAATACCACTTCATTTACACTGTTATTTTGTATATTTTTAAATTAGTGTGGTAGCTACTTTATTGTATTAACAAAAACTGCTATTTAATAGCTTTAACTTATGGGCCTATTTATTCATCTTTATTAGTCATATTCATACAATTTATGTGTTTAAGTAGGCTAAAGTGATAGCCTGGATGCCAGCCAAATTTAGCCCCGCCCACAACATTTTTGCTCGGGCAATTCAGTCTGGACTCGATCCATAGAGGAGTAATTATGCCCGAACAGAAACTGTTTGGACCAATGAAATTGTCAGGACGGGCTTTAGACGATGATGGACAGATGATACACAGTAACGTAATCATCCACGTCATCAAAGGCCAGCCTGGTCTCATCGTTAATACGTAGGTTTTAATACGTTACTTTCAAAGAGACAAAACGTACATCTTAGTACGTTTGGAGAAGTGCTAAAATGTAGAATATAGACGTATTCGCAACATTTAAACGTAGTATTATTACATTTTTACAGCTAAAAAACGTAAAATATTTACGAATCCATCATGAAATCTTTTTTTTTTTTAAGAATACAAAACTTTATACTGGTAAAAACATTTTTTTTTTAATATCATAAAAATATCTATAAAATTTCCCTTTGACCATTTTATTGATTAATATAAGACCCATTAAGCTAAACATACCAATTTAATACAGAATATAAAGAAAATAAAAGGTAAAACAATATAGCATTAAACATATATTTTGAACGGCTAATCCTACACCTACACCTACCCCTAAACCTAAAACAGCGTACTGTTATAAATAAAAGCATAACAGACAGACCAGTGTAATCACAATAATTTATTTATTGCAAAACTGTCAAAAGCGGTACCAAAAGTAGTTCAAATGAAGATGTGTTGCAGGCGGAATCCTTTCTGGTGGTATATAATAGTTTTGTATGAGGTACAGAGCAGAATGTAAGCTATTAATCAATGAAAATATTAATCCGGCTTCTCTCCGTGAAGTTGCGCATTTCCCATTTCAAATACAAATCGACGGAAACACGGCATGTCAAAATCTGTGACGAAGCAGGCGAGAGCCAATGAGCGCTCGATGCCACTGCCGTAAATCATGTCTTAGCTTCATGAGGGTGCGTTTTTTTAATTTTAATTCACAACGAGCGCGAGATTTGATGTTTACCGTCGCGCTACTGAGAGGAGATGAAGACTAATGGAATGCTAATGGAGATGAAGATCACTGGATAAAGGGCTCAATTTGGATTTGTTTCTCGCAAACATATGGATTCGAACAATTTGGATTACAGCGAACGAATTAAGTGTTGTGTTTTGTGAAATGATGTATTTTGTGATCGCCAGTTGCTGAATAGGAGAAAATGCCTTTTTATGTCTCACGGCAAACAACAAGCTAAATACTACAAAATGGTTGGCAAGAATGTTATTCATCTTAAGGTTTTAAAATGCAGTCTTCTTTTAACATTATCTAGTCATCTGAAATGAGTTTGTAGCAAAAGTCATGAACAGAGCAAAATGTTATTTTATATTAGGTAGATTAACTTAGTAAAATGCATTTAATAAATGCGACTGAAAACATGTATTGATGTGACTATTGCATATAAAATAAACAATATTAATGCCACGATTTTGATATTAATGCATGGGAGCCGGTGGCTGGTAACTTACACGTTCACACTAGGATACGTAGATAATTTATATTTTAGCTCTGTCAATACGTCAATATTGTACATTTTAGTGCTGTTAATAAGTCAGTATTGTACGTTTTATTGTGTGTGAAAACGTAAGTAAATGTACGTGTAGTAGAATCACACTTTACGTAAAAATACTCACTTGGGTTGAATTTGCTCTTATCCTCTGAGAACTTGTTAGCATATGCATTCACCTTCACTATTTCTCTCAGAAAGGATGATTTTGGCAAGGTTGCCTGCTACAGTTCGTATTTCTGGGTCTATATATTACATAATTGGGGTCGCTTCAACCTGCGGACATGGAGAACAACCTGCGGGAAAAACACGGACTTGGTTGAGTTTGAGTTTGAGTTGAGTTTTTGGGTGAGTTTGATTTTCAGTTGAGTTTTACGAGTCGCTCCGCTGCTCTGATTGGTTGTAGGTCTATCCAATTGAGGTATTTCCTGGTTCGTTTGAAACACACCCCAATAATCAGAGCCCAATGGAGCGTTATCAGACTCATATTCTTACTAGAATTGAGTATGACCACGTCAGGCTACTAAAGTGAGACATTACGTGTGTAAATAAATTAGCTTTTTTTTTTTTTAATAGTTATGGTAAATGCTAAAATGTGTAATTATTTCTGACTAGTCGACAGTGGAGGCATTTATTTCATTTTAGTTTACTCAGGTATGCTAACTGCTCTGAAGAAAACGTGAAGCAAATGTATAAAGTTAATAAAGATAAAGTTAATGTTAAATTATTGCTGTTGTTGTTTTTATTAAGTTAAAAGTTAAGCTTGTGTTATTATTGCTGGTGCCCTGCCATGAACCCTGCTTCCATAGCAAACAGAACCGAACTGTGGCTCCAAAACCATGACATGAACGAAGCGCAGCATTGTTGTATCGCTACACCCCTAATTGATACGGAACTTAATAGTTCTCCCACTTAAAAAGAGAGAGGCCTGTAATTTTCATCATAGGTACACTTCAACTATGAGGAAAATCACATTGTCTGATTTTTAAAGAATTTATTTGCCATTTTTGGTGGAAAATAAGTATTTGGTCAATAACAAAAGTTAATCTCAATACTTTGTTATATACCCTTTGTTGGCAATGACAGAGGTCAAACGTTTTCTGTAAGTCTCCACAAGGTTTTTACACACTGTTGCTGGTAGTTTGGCCCATTCCTCCATGCAGATCTCCTCTAGAGCAGTAATGTTTTGGGGCTGTCGCCGGGCAACACGGATTTTCAACCAACGATTTCCTATGAGGTTGAGATCTGGAGACTGGCTAGGCCACTCCAGGACCTTGAAATGCTTCTACGGCCACTCCTTCGCGTTCGGGTGGTGTGTTTGGGATCATTGTCATACTGAAAGACCCAGCCACATTTCATCTTCAATGCCCTTGCTGATGGAAGGAGGTTTTTACTCAAAATCTCACGATACATGGCCTCATTCATTCTTTCTTTTACATGGATCAGTCGTCCTGCTCCCTTTGCAGAAAAACAGCCCCAAAGCGTGATGTTCCACCCTCATGCTTCACAGTAGGTATGGTGCTTCACAGTGTAATTTTGTAGTTGATCAAAGAGTATTTTATGATCTATGGTGTCAAATACTGCCCTAAGATCAATTAAAACTAGTACTGAGATACAGCCTTGGTCAGCAGTCATTTGTAATTTTAATGAGCGTAGTTTCTGTGCTATGATGGGACTGAACATTTTTCAGAGCACAATTGAGCGGACACAATTTTTTGTAGTATTTTAGACAGAAATGGAAGATTTGAAATGGGTCTTTCATTTGCTAATTCATTTGGATCTAGTTATGGTTTCTTAATGAGAGATTTATTAACAACCATCTTGAATGGTCTTGGGACATGACCTAGAGATAAAGATTAATTAATAATATTGAGAAGAGCCTTTTTTTCTACTGGAAACCACCCTTTCAGTAGTTTAGTGTGTATTGGAACAAATAAACATGTTGTTGGTTTAGAAGCAATGATACATTTATTTAGCTCTTCCTGTCCTATAGTTGTAAAGCACTGCAGTTGTTCTTGATGGGCGAATCGGCTGAGGCTGAACCATAAAACGCTGTCAAAGGTTGTGCATTTATAATTTTATTTCTGATGCTTTCGATTTTTTTGTGAAGAAATTCATAAAGTCATTAAACTAAACCATACTGGAATATTTTCTTTAGGTGATGCCTGTTTATTTGTTAACCTGGCCACAGTACTAAATAAAAACCTGGGGTTGTTTTGGTAATTTTCTATTAGTATACACATCCATTGGTCTGACTAAATCATAGTATTTTAGGGTGCTTTCACACTTGCCATGTTTGGTTTGATTAAAACGAACCCTGGTGTAATTGCTCGTTTAGTGCGGTTCATTTGAACATATGTGAACGCTGCCATCCAAACCCTGGTGCGCACCAAACAAGCGGACCGAGACCGGTAGAAGATGGGTCTCGGTCCGCTTCCAAACGAACTCTGGTACGGTTCAATTGATATATGAACGCAACACGGACCAAAAAAGGGGGGGTGAGGTCACAAGATGCGACGCTACATGCAATTATGATCATGTAAGTAGTACTTTATTCTTTGATTTGAAAGGACATAATGTAAGCATACCTGGTTCATCTCATCAAAGGACCTGTGTTGCCCATTAGTCGGTACAGACAACGGAAATGCTGTCTCTTTGCAGCAGATCTTCATTTATGCATACAATGGAGGACATCCTGGTGCTGTTTTGAACATTTGAGCTCTTCATGAGTTCTCAGCTGGTAAAAATAAAACCATATGTACAGGCATAAAATTATCACGTTTAATCCAGCACACAGCATTGTTTTGAATGTTCGGTAAGTAAGCTCCGTTCCAAAATATACATCATAAGCCAACCAATCAGGTTGTGAGTGTGACCGTATCCCTATGCCTTTGATTCTGTAACTTTAGGTTTGCTGTTAAAAATGCCAGTGTGTACGCTAAGTAGACCAGGACTATATGTTTTGTTTTATTTTTTTGGTCGGGACCAAACAAACCAAACGAACTGAACTACAAATGTGAACGCACCCTTAGTCAGCAATCAGCTTTGTGAAAGATTTGCAGGATTCATATTTAAATTATCTTTTTGCGTTTTAATATTCACAGACACTAAATAAACTTACCTCACAATCCTCGGCTGAATCCGTTGCTCTTTGAAATGAAACTGATACCAGCTCTTCTTCTGAGGTAAATTATTCCAGGATTATTCCTCACGGTGTCTCAAAATGATGTAAAGTAAAAGAATCTCACTAAACTTTATACGTTTATGCGGGCAGGGATGCTTTAATTGATTGTGTCAGAATTTTCCTTTGAATAGAACACGCTCTCCGTGGGCGTGGCCGCATTAGCGAATAATGAGATATCTTTCTTTTCATACAGATTACTTAAACACATCAATATTTGTGTTCGATTTGATTTACATTATTTAAAACCTGACATTTCGATATATCTTTAGATGTATGTCTCATGTTTGTTGTGTGACAAGTATTTGCTGAGTTACAGCTAATTTTCAGTCACATTTCAGAATGGACTTCACTGACATAGAGGCGGCTAAACGAGCATCATGTTTGTTTCATTTATTTTACAAAAGCACAACATTTTGTTTTTATTGTGAGTAATATCATGCTGGCCTGATGGCCAACTCCTAGGGTTTAAAGATCAGTTTCAACAAAGATAGATATTCTACCCAATCAGAAGAATACACAACTAAATAATCAAGATAAGCACTAGCTAGTATAATATTAATCCCATATATTTAGCATCCTGAAATCCATAATAGAGTATTGGAGGAAATGATACAGATTGACAAAGGCTGAAATTTCAGAGGCGCAAAGGCAAAGTAGGACTTATCCTTTAAGTAAGCCTAACTTGCTAACAAACTGGTCCGATCCAAGATTGTCTATACAATTTTCCATCCTGGGTAAAGGTTATAATGCAGGGATGGTAAAACTGTTAACCTTTTGAAAATGTGTACAGAACCTGTCATTTCTATCAGATTTAGCTACTAAAAGACAAGGGCTTTCTCCATGGACTACAACTGGGCATGCCTAAACCATCATATAATCAACTTCTGCTCACATTAAAGATTTTCATCATTTTAATATGAAATGCATATGCAAATGTTTGCTAGGTACTGAATTCAGTGCACCTGTTCGTGTACCAATTTCGCTCATTCTTTTCACAACTTTGCAAGGTCCAGCAAAACAAGCAGCTAAAGCTGATCTTGGAACAGGCAAAAGAACGAGTACCTTATCACCAACTTGAAAACAATGGAATCAAAACAGCTTACAAATCATGCTGTTTCTTTATATTGCTCTGTGCTTTTGTAAGTGTCTTAGTAAATCATTTAGATTACAAATTTGTGCCTTGATCAGTTTGAATGAATCTAGGGAGCCCAAATATAGAGAAGAATTTAATAAGGTGTTTAGCTATAACTAAGGCATTATTCTTTGTGAAGTGTAGCCTCAGAAAAAGCATGGCTATGCACACAATGGACAACAAGAACTGGTTACCAGCTTTCGTTTTTGGTAACAGCCCGACACAATCAACAATTATGTGCTGGAAAGATTCACCAATTGCAGGAATGGGCACAAGGGGCGCAGGTGGAATTACCTGGTTCCTGTTAACCTGTCTGGCAATAATCAGCCACATCTTTCTTCAAACCCTGCCAAAAGAAATGTCACAGTATGCAATCATACGTCTTCGTAATTCCCAAAGGTCCAGCTAACTGTTAATCATGGGCTAGTCTCAATACTTGGGTCAGTATATAGCAGGAACCACAATCTGTCAAGTCAAGCCAAGTCATATTTATTTGTATAGGTGAGTCCTTTGCTTTCCAGGGAAGTTTTCATGTGTTCCAGACATGAAGCAAACTGTTTCAGCACCTCTCCCACGGACAGCCACCTGACTTTATGCAGCAGGAGATCTGAATATTTACTTTCGACTCCTTGTAATTATGAATAGAACTGTAAGTGGTTTAACCCTTTTGCCATAATTATGTTCACTATCTGAATGACAATGTACATCGCCTCCAGAGCCGCATTCCAGAGGAAATGTTTGAGCACAAAGTGTGTCTTGATGCAGATTTTCAGCAGCTTTTTTTCTAGTGACTTCTGATGTCAAGTCACAAACCCCTTCTGCTTTTAGCGGTATCAGTTCAATGTTTTCTTCCTGTGGCCCAACAGTGTTCACATATCTGCATAACAGCACTATTTACTCAATACCGTTTACAACTTGACGCATCACAGGGGACTGAGTACGCTTGGAGCCAAATGAATGTCCCTAATTTGTTGACTGTTGTTAACTTGTTGACCATCTTTAGGTCCTTGACAGTTTTTGCAGACTTAGAGACATATCGCTAATTTTGCTGAACAATTTCACATTTGTTTTTGAAGTCTGGAAATAGATGCTCTGATATTTTAATGAATGATTCTTTGATATAGTATCCTTCTGTGAACAGCTTTCCATTCCTGACTATATCCCGAGCAGCCACAAAACTTGCAACAGTAGTTGAGTTTGTTCAGTGTTCATAGTTTGGTCACGTTTCATACTTCGAGGCACTTCTTGAAAGTATGTTTGCTCTGCTCAGCTTTCTGCAGCAGTTCCAAATTGCTTTTTTTATTTATCTCCAGCTTTGTATGTTTCAGCAAATGCTGTGTGTTTGTTCTGGAAATGTCTTTCTACATTAGTTTTTTTTTTTTTGTCGTTTGCTAATTTCTAGGCACATATCAAGCATAAAGGTAATCTAGCATTGTCAGCAGTGAAGATAAATGAATTGACAGTTTTTGCAGACTTAGAGACATATCGCTAATTTTGCTGAACAATTTCACATTTGTTTTTGAAGTCTGGAAATAGTAATCATAATCTAGTAATCATAATCATAATCTATGTCTTTTCTGACTAAACGTAACCGTGACCTTATACTGTTTATATTTTTTATTCTTAGAATTTTTTTATTTATTACTGTTGTATTTGTATTGTATATGTGCACTGGAAGCTTCAGCACCAAAAAAAATTCCTTGTGTGTGAAAGCACACTTGGCAATAAAGCTCTTTCTGATTCTGATTCTGATTCTGGTCCTTGAAGAATTAAACATTCTATTTTCTCCCAAAAGTTTTATTTTTTAGATTTATCCATAGCTTACCGGGGATCAAAAAATCAAAATTATTGCCGATATGCGGTGACCAGTGACGTATGTAGGATGTGATGCATATTTGGATCGATATTTTGGATCGAATAATATTTTATTTTAGTGTAACAAGATCACTTCGATCTGGAAAATAAGACAAAAGTGAAATATAATTAAAGGGGACATATTATGCCCATTTTTACAAGATAAGTCTTTGATGTCCCTAGAGTGTGAATGTGAAGTTTTAGCTCAAAATACCCCAAGAATGTTACAATTGCAAATCTTTCGGGTTGAGCAAAAACAACATTTAAGTCCCCTAAATGCAAATAAGTTTGTGCTCCTTGCCTGGTCTTTCAAGAAGAGAGCGTTTCAATAGCTTGTGCAACAGCAACAGAACATGTCAGAAACTAACGGTGTTCAGTTCAAACTGGACTCTGACAATAATGCCTACAGAGCCAGAAAAAATTTAATTTTTAATTGAAGGTTTAATTTTTAGTTTAATTCTGGTTTTAACTTATGTTGTCATCTTACTTTTCCACTATTAGTACAAGCATGTTGTAGCGGACCCTGTCCGAATGATCGCCAGAACTTTACTGATGAGTTTAATGAAATTTGCTGTACATCACAAAAAAGATGAATTGTCTGTTCATCACCGGAAGAGATTAAAACACAGTACAAGAAGTGCGCATTAAATTGGTATTCATAAACACTCTCTCTCCCTTCCATTATCAACAGCATACAAAGTGTATTACTCAAAAACACTCCTTATAACTAACAGTACACCAATACAGACCTTATGCCTTTTAGGGGATGATAAACTGGTAAACTTTATATCCATAACACAACTCTGATGAACTGTAATAAAGTGCGCATTCTCCCTTTCATTACTGCTGTGACCAGAATCGTTCCGGAGACTATAAGCTGGATGACAAATAGTTGGTACTGATCCATCCTTCAGCTTTTACTTTTTAGCAAAACCTGCATTGAATTGTCCCTCGTTCAGGCAATGCACCTTACAAGACGTTGTTGTCGCTATAGCTGCTTGAGCACAGAGAAAATGGCAGACAGTGTATTACTGACTGAGGGTGGAAACTATGCTAATACGGAACATTCACTCAGCGTCATGTGATGGAACTTGCAGATTAAGGGGCTGCACTATTATAATAGATCCCCTTTCTACATCAGAATGATTTTTTTCACATGCTTGCAGAAAAAGGCAAAGTTACTGGGTTGTCTATTTTTATATGTTTTCTAGGTTGGTAGGGACCCAATTATAGCACTTAAACACGGGAAAGTTCTGATGTCCCCTTCAAATAAAATTGCCTTTATTTAGGCCTATTCCCTTCTTTTTTTCCAAGCTTCAGGCAGCCACTGCAGAGGGATGAAAGAGCCGTGGGTTGCCGGCCCCTGGTGTACAGCTCTGTTGAGCCTTCCTTTTTTTGAGGGAATTACATTTCCCCGGGGACATCCTCATTGCTGAAGGCTTCCGCTCTCTATTTTGGGCAACATTCAGGAGGCTGGGCAAACTGGCAGAACTTTGCACATTAGGGCAGTACTGCAAGCTTGTCAGGCAGACCTGCTCAAAGACCTGGATCAAGATAGAGGGTTTATGCGAGGCAGTAAACTGCGTATAGCCACATATTTATCTCTTCGTGCCACCTAGCAGTTGGTCTGCTCCTTTGGCCAGTCTATGGCTGCTATGGTGGTAATGGAGAGGCATCTGTGGCTCAATTTGTCAGGCATCAAGGAGTGTGATAAAACTGCCCTTCTTGATGCCCTTGTCTCACCCTCTGGACTTTTTGGCACTGTCATTGAGACAATGGTGGACAGGTTTAGAGAAGCGAAAAAGCAGTGGGACATCTTCCCTCAATTAAATGATATTCCTGACAATATTCAAAAAGGAGTGACAAATTGTATTTTAAATTTGTGCATGCATATACTTTTACATAATCCAAATGCAATTGCAAATCATGCATTTGTTTCTCCATTTGCTTTTCCATTATGTGGAGGAAGTGAAATAGCAAATGGGTGATTTCCTATTGCTATTCCAAAATGGCAGGGTCATAACTCGTAAGACATTAGAAATGCAATTGCAAATGGACTTTGCATTTCCATTTAAAATTTGGTAGACATGTTATATATGCGGAAAAGAAAATGGAAACACAAAACGTATGCGTCCATAAACTGAAAATGTCATTGCAAATACAATTTGCAATTGCATAGAACACTAGATGCAAAGAGTGTTACTGGTGTAATCCTTATCGCTGTGTTTTTTGGATGTGTGATAGTTCAAATTGAAGAAAGTAGAGTTTAGAAAAAATATATAAAAACCTTTATTTATTCATGGTATTCTTACCTTTGTGTTTCTGTTTCACTTCACTTATTGGCTGTAAGGGGTGATTTATAGTGTATACGTTTAAAATAAATGCATTTTCTTACACACATGTACCTATCATTTTGCTGATTCATTAATACATCAGGCATAATTACTTGTTACGTTTACCAAGTATGCTTCATGCTTTATGCTTAGTGACAAACCTTCCCCCCAAAAGAGCCAATAAAGCATATAAGGTCACAGTTATCAGGGCTACCATCAGATAAGACTTAAAGGCTTAAAAGAATGTGAAAAACAAGGGCCATAGGAAGACCTATAGCCCTTAAACAGACTTTCTTGCATTAATTTATAGACAAACTGATCTATAAACAAATGTGCATCCCAGGACATTGTGTGTATGATTATTATGATTATCCGCCTACTGCGTGATGACTCCGATCTTCAAACAGATGGAACTGGGCAAATATTCTGAATGTTCCCAATTTTACTTCTGACCTGCAATGTTTTCTTGAATCATAATCATACACTGTCTGTTCGTTGGCCAGATGAGAACTGGCCGCCCGACTGAGCCTGGTTTCCCCCAAGGTTTTTTTCTCCATTATGTCACCTAATGGAGTTTTGGTTCCATGCCACTGTCACCTCTTTTGCCTTTTGGCTCTTGACTTACTTAGTTGGGAACATTAAATTTTCAACTAAATTACTGATCCGCCTGCATTGACACTATATGATTATTGAACTGAGCTGGATGACATCAATGTTTCTATTGCATTATTTTCCTGTTTAACACTGTGAAGCTGCTTTGTAAAAAGCGCTATATAAATAAAGGTGACTTGATTTGTATAGCGAGATTTTGAAAAATCTCACAATCTCTTTAACTCTTACTGGAAACATGACATACATTGCATTATAATGAAACAACAATCATTGCTGATTTTAAAAAATCACAAGAGCTGGATGTCAGCACATCCGTGAGTAATAAACTAGACTAGTTCTCTATCAAACAACAGCAGATAAACAGAAATTCACTCACTGCTCTTGACTGACTGAACTTTAGTAGCTTTAATAATAACACATTTCTTACTTGAATGCTGCTGTTAATGCTCTGGCGAGGAGATAAACATGGCGGACTGTGAACAGCTCAGCTCTCTAAGGGAGGGGTCTGTGCTAGTATGTGTCCATCAACACACGTGGGCTGGGCCTCTGCAGTGCGACGTCACACTGCAGGAATCTGGAAACGGCTTGTTCTGAGACACTGCTTATGATTTATGGGGATTTAAAAAAAAGGAGTGGGTGGATTTTTACCATTATAAGTTTGTTGTGTACACACACTGCTAACAGCTTATAAAAGTTAATTTTGCATAATATGTGCCCTTTAAATGATCGATTTTGTTACACGCTCTAAGTGCTGTAAATGCTAAGGAGCCATTATTTTTCTGTGGCCATGAAAAATCCTTCCCTTAGAATGAATTAATAATCAATACTGAGTATTCACAGGATGAACTGATTTTTTTATTGCAATGTTAATGTAGCTACATCAAGTTAATCTCATTAACTGATTCAAATATTCATAATTAATCATAATGAGTTATGAATAATTATTAACATTTCCCCTTTGAGCTAACTTGCTACAATTGATTCTTTAGCTAGGGATGGATTATCCTTGTGTTCGATTTGTGTTCACTGTGTTGTCTGTTCATGTGGTTTTTGAAGTGTTCAACTTTGGCCGCCCCATACATTTGGACTGAGAGATGGATTCTTTTTATAATGTATCAATCAACTGAGGTCATATGAATTACCGGCATGTTCGCTTTGTGTGTGTGTGCGAACTCACAGAGATGGATTCTTTTTTTCTAAAAATCTACTTAATGTTCATCTGAAGAAAGTAAGTCGTATCCCTTTAATTACTGTAAAGCAACTTTGAGCATGGGAAAGTCATTACCAAACAACCCACAATTATATGTTTCTTGTCATGACTTGTTGAGGCCATACCTCTGTATTTTAATTGTTACTTCACTGCTCTAATATTTGAAAAACATACAACATTGAATCTTGCTGGGGAATCTTGTGTATTTTGCCATGTTTTTGTAAAGACTAAAGAGTAAATGGACAAGTTTTTCACTCTGATTGAGTCCATTTTATTCTCTAACACTGAGCTCATAGGCCTGTTGTTCACCCCTGTGTGTTTGTCTTTGCTTGCTTCTGTTTTACTGAAAAGTCAGTTTGGCTCTGTGGCTCTTCCAAGAAAATCTGTCCATAAAACAGTTATGTTTTGAGGTTAAAGTCATGATTATCAGGACTTCTCTGAACTGCAAACCAACACAGTACATCAAGAGAATAATTAGATTCATGTCTCTCATAATATTTGTGTCTGGCAGTGATTTTCTCACTGTCCTATAAGCTTTATATCACCATTTGAACTAAGTTAAAATTAAGGAAGTGTAGTGAAAGTAAGATGGCAGCCCACAGACCCATAATTGTAAAAATAAATAAAATGTGACCGTCTCAATGTATATAATGGCAAATTGACAAAACTCAAAGATTTAGCTCAAAATTTTCACAAAATTAACTTTTGAACTAAGTAAGTACATAGTAGTATATATATATATATACCTAATATAAACTTGTTACGGTTTACCTGAACATTTTTTTTTTTCAAAATTTCACATATGGAATTAAGTAAACAGTAAAAGGTTCCTCTTAGTTAAAGTTTCATTTGCAATACTTTTTACACTGAATTAAACCACACTTTTTAAAGTGTATGCTTTACTTTGAAACATCTAAGTAAATAACACAATAGATATTGTGAAGACACCATATCTACTTAATAGGGCTGCACGATTAATCGAAATCGAACCGCAATTTAGAGATTTTTGCGATTTAGCTTGTGTGCGATTATGAAAGCGCAATGGCTGCGATTTTAATTAAATAAATATATGCCCAGCGTGTTAGTGAAGAGTGTCTCTGTGATCAATAGAAAATGCTGCTCCCGTTGAAAGCACTACGAGTTTGAGTCGCTTATAACGTGCGTTTGAAAAACAACAAACTAGTAATGTGAAGCGTTCATAAACCTTTGAGCTGAGGTGGCTTCCTATCACAGAATGAGGCAAACAATATAAAATCAACAGCATTTCCAGATTCACATTTCTGTAGTTATTTTGTAGTATTCTATACAGTGATAAAGTCTATGTCGATTAGCCCTGCATAGCCCTGCATATACTTTATTCTTTATACCAGAGAAGGATTGAAGAACTCAAATACACCATATTGTCGAAGTCCTGTATTTATTGTCTTCATGTGTAAACAGTCAGTGTTTCTATCTTCTTTTTGTTCAGCTACAGCATGAGCTTCACATTAGGAATTTCCTAGTCTCGTGTATAGCCAGACCTTCAGATTGACGGCAGAAGGTCTGTACTCCAGCGCAGCTTTCATTGGTCAAGGACCACCCAAGAGGAAGTTTGACTGACGTAACACAACCAATCACAGTTTGCTTTGTTCCGCATCATGTTTAGGGACATGAAAATGTAAAGTCGATATCCCTGCAGTAACAGACTGGCGTGCATCTATGTTTTCATTCTATCATTCATTCAAGAACATTGTGCAAGTTTACTGCAACAGTGGAGCCGCAAACTTCACATGCTTTTGAAAATCCAGCGTTTAGTTGATCCTGGTAAGCGCTCATTGTCACAGTTGTAAACATGACGGTGCTATTTTTCCATGAGCGAGTTTGGAGTCGTGGCATTTGTATCAAGGCGGACAGTTAAAGAACGCAACAAACACGTCTCATGGACATCCTGTAGAGTTCAACCAATTAGAGGACGACTTTGAAACTCCTGAAGTCAAGTCAAGTCAACTTTATTTATATAGCGCTTTTAACCATGCAGATTGTTTCAAAGCAGCCTCTTAAAGAAGTTCTTACAGGTCTGTGAGAGCCAGAAATCGTGCTCTTTTGTAGGTGACCAAATACTTATTTTTCACCATAATTTGCAAATAAATTCTTCAAAAATCTGTGATTTTCTGGATTTTTTTTCTCATTCTGTCTTGATGAAAATTACAGGCCCCTCTAATCTTTTTAACGATTCAAGTGAATTACTAACATATTAGCAGCTAGTGAACATGCAATATTGTGTTTATTCAGCAGCAGCAAGAAGACATTGTAGTTGTCGTAAGGATACAGAGACAAAGCATTGCTGGCATGTGAACTCTTTAAAGTGAACTAGGCTTTCACTTTCGTATCACATTTCAAACGGAGCTATAACAATTTTTAGTAGTTTTGTACAGCAGCATGTTTAACAAGCATGTTCTGACAGCAATGTTAGCTAATATTTTCAACGGGTGAAAATATTCATTATTTCTTTATTTTCATTATGTTCCAAAAGTGACCTTTTAAATTTTACATGCGTGCGTCCGGACTGATTTAATCTGCAATGTAAGAGTTAGAGGTTTTGACAATGACGATTATCAAATGACACTAAATCAACATACTATTTGCTCAGGTGGATGTGGGGGGTTCTTTCTCATTAATCAGCCTTTATCTGTAGCCTTTAGCTACAGATGTGAGAAAAGGCTAAAGTAAAATAAGCATTTGCGCATTCAACTGGATCGCCATATTTAGCTTTATAACTCTACTGACATGGGCAATGTTTTCATTATCTATGCTAATGTGTCTGGCTAATTTCAGCTGAATGCATTCATTATCTCTCCCAATGGGGTTTTCACTTATCAAATAAGAGTTTAAGGGTTATGACATTATTAAATTACTTCAATTGATACAGGTGCGTAGCATAGCAGATCTATTCACATCAATTACTATGTCAATATCTCAGAAATACAAAGTTCTGACATGAAATTCTCAGAAACCCTCCACCTTTCCCAGTTTAGATCTGATATCGTGGTTATTTCATATATGTTATATGTGCAGCAGCAGCATGTCTGTGAATGTATTGCCATTAGCAAGTCTGTACTTTCTCTGCATCAGCAAAAATCAACAGGAGGGTAGTAGATCTATTCATTCAAGACCAAATACATTAACATTGCCACAACCATTACCATGCCAATCTCTCTGAGAGTTGTCATGGCAGAAATACAATTAAATACTAATTAAATACTACTTGGCCAGTGGAAAAGATTGAGAATAACTTTCACTGTCTGAAAACCTTTTCTGAAATGTAATACAATTTTGATTTATTTATTCTAAAACAAGACTTAAAATAAGGATACTTAATGATTTTTAGCAATGTAATGTGGCGGCACATATCTCTGATTCTCATATTTTCCTAAATGTCTTGGACCGTTAAACATGGTATCATGAGGATGGGAATATGCATGGAAATTGAATGATGACCTTATCTATAGTAAAACTAAGCATTGAAAGCATTGCATTTATTTATTTATTTTTCTGGGGAGGAGACGGGGTGGAAATGCATGTACACACAATCTTCCGCTGACTCGGTTTTATAAAGGGAATTTTGCGCAGGTTCTGGGGTACGCATAGTTTTATAAATCTGAAAACTTCTGTGTATGCGCAAAATCTAGATTTTGTGTGTAGACACACTTTTAGGATGAAGTCTACGGAAACTTTTATACATGAGGCCCCTGTTCTGTTTCTATATTATGTTCCTCTGGTATTTAACTCCTCTGAACAATTATAATGTGATATAAAATGCAATCTGTTAAAATCTACAAAACTAAATTTAAAATAAATGTATTTTATGCAATTTGTGCATAAATTCTAAAAATTGTAATTAAACATTTAATTAAGGATACATTCAATTGAGGCGGATACATTTTTTTTGTCCAAAAAGACTTAATATGGAAACACATTTATCAAATAAATCTTTTGATACACAACAATAAACTGCTAATCAGTGGACCAGTTCATCAATCCACAGCAGCTCAAATGTTGGTTTAATTATTCTGAAATGCCTGACCCAAAGTCTGTCATCAGAATGATTTGGTATAATGACCTCCCAGTAATATCTTACATAATTGCATTCCAAAGCATTCAAACGCAAGATAAAATGACAGCATTTATTGCATTTTGTCTATGTGCTCTAAGATGCAAGTCATTTATAATTTAGGAAAAAAGAGCCACAGTGGCTTCCCCGATTGCAGCAAATTCC
Source organism: Gobiocypris rarus (assembly GCA_023029165.1). Lineage (NCBI taxonomy): Eukaryota > Metazoa > Chordata > Actinopteri > Cypriniformes > Gobionidae > Gobiocypris > Gobiocypris rarus. The sequence goes on along the minus strand of CM040919.1, from coordinate 21,835,934 downwards.
ATTTTTATTCCAGATATGTTCAGTTTTTGTTCTTTGGAACACATGGCATGGAAACACTGCTTATTTACATATGATTTATGCAATATTCCAATTTTGCGCATAATTTAAATGTTCAACTTTGGATAGAAACAGCTAGTGTCTGTGTGACTATTCTCTCATATACAATGCATTCTCTTGTATTAGAGAATAATATCAGGGCAATAAATAGATGTGTGGCCTCCATGAAAACTGCTGTCCTGAATACCTGTGTCAGACACATCACACACACGTCTATAGAGCTGATGAATATTCTGTAGTTTTTGAAATTATATTTTTTCACATCAGCATTTTCTGTCTGTATTGTCTATGCAGTCAAACCACCAAAGGAATTATGCAAATCAAGTAAATGTGAATTGATTAAACAAAATTGGTACTACTAATTGCAGTTTGGATGACACTGCTTGTTGGCCATTTTGGAGAATGTGTTTTGCAGCATACAGCAGATCACCATGATCTGACATAATTTGCTTAGAATGTGTTACTGCTGCCATGATCACAGTAAGATAGGGCTGCACAATAAATAGTGATTATTGATTATTTTGATTAAAGTAACTTTTTGCGCTCTAGTGATTAATGAACAGAACTGCATGTATCTTGTGGAAGAACATTGCACCCGGAGCTACTTTTTAAGCTACTCTCTGTTTAAGTCTATGGCGAGTCACGCAGAGACTGTGCTCCTCTGTAGCGGTTCCTACCAGACCGGTCTGAAATAGTCCCAATATAAACACTTATTATAAGTTTACCATAATGATTCAGGGTAACAGTCAGGGAAATGTCAGAGCTGTGTGACGATTGTGCTACTCATTGTGAGTGAGACCTTTATGTGTGTGGTTGTAGATGTACAGATGTACAAGGAAACACAATGTGAAGGAAGTGTTCAGCGATATGCTTCTTCAAAGAATGTAATTTCCTGGTAACTGCTTCTATAATAACAGGCAAGCATTTAACTGCCCTGCTCTCGGTTATTGAAGCTCTGAGACTGGCAAGAGCAGCTTTCAATCCTCCATACTCATCTTGCTGGATCTGTCTGCTGCTTTTGACACAGTTAACCACCAGAACCTTCGGTCAACCCTCAAGACGAAGGGCTTCTCAGAAACCACACGCCAATGGTTCTAGTCTTACCTCTCAGGAAGGTCCTTCAGGGTGTGGCAGAGGGGTTAGGTGTCTAAGTCGCTACGTCTAGCTACTGGAGTTCCTCAGGGCTCAGTGCTTGAACCACTTCTCTTTCCTATCTACATGTCATCACTAGGATCTGTCATTAAGAAACATGTTTTTTTGTTGTTTTTTTTTCCACTTCCATGCTGATGACACAACTCTACCTCTTATTCCAACCAGATGATCCGACGGTAGCTGCTCGCATCTCGGCCTGCCTAACAGAGATTTTTTTGCTGGATGAAGGACCACAGCCTTCAACTCGACCTTGTGAAAACAGAGCTGCTTGTGGTCTCAGCCAACCCAACAAACCATCACAACTCCATTCAGCTAGGTTTGTCAACCATAACTCCATCCAGGACAGCCAGAAACCTTGGAGTTGTGATTAATGATTGTAATGGCAATTCAAATTAACATTGCATTACTGAATATGAGGCAAACCTTGGCCAATTGTCTTTATAAAGATTTATTTCTTGCAAGAAAGCCACAGTCAACACAGTCATCAGTACCTGAATCGAGTGTAACTGAAGACATAACAGAAGACACAATCTCTTATACCCTCATTGTCAAAACAATCCTTTAGTAGTTTTCCACAGACGGCATGGCAGAACCACATGTTACTCCTGTATGAATTCAAACACTCGTCTACATAATTAATCATTCTTCATCAGTGATTAGAATTTTTCCACTACATGATCAATTAAACTTCACTGACCACATTGTTAGAACTGCCCGTTCCTGCAGATTTGCCTTATTTGCGAACATTAGGAGCATGCATAAGGCCATTCCTATCGGAGCATGCTACACAACTCCTTGTCCAAGCTCTTGTTCTATCCAGACTGGACTATTGTAATGCTCTCTTGGCAGGCCTTCCCGCATGCAATTTCAAACCTTGGCAACTAATCCAGAATGCTGCAGCAAGAGTGTCTTTAAAAAGAGTGCATGCAACCTCTCCTCATAAAATTGCACTGGTTGCAAAGGCACTGATGTTTGGCTATAGTCAACCACTGGCTCTGCACCCCTATACATAAACTCATTACTTCAGACCTATTGGCTATCCAGAAGCCTGCATTCTGCAAGTGAGCGCCTTGTGGTCCAATAACCAAGGAGGCGCAAAATCCCTTTCACTGACCTTTACCTTGACTGTTCCAAACTGTTGGAATGACCTACCTAACTCAACCCGAGCTGCCGAGTCTTTAGCCATTTTCAAGAAACTGCTGAAAACTCATCTTTTCGTCAACACTAATCCAACACTGATCCATTAATACTAACACTTCTAATAACTATCCTATATCTGTATTTTGTGTACTGTGCTGGACTAAGTGGGACTAGTCAGAGCATTTGTATATTGTTGCCCTATTGTTGGTTTGATTGCTTCTATTGCTCTCCTCATTTGTAAGTCGCTTTGAATAAAAGCTTCTGCTAAATCAGGGGTGGGGAACGTAGCTCCAGAAGGGCCACTCTCTTGGAGAGTTTAGCTCCAACCCTGAAAAAAAAACACTCACCTGCCTGTAACTTTATTAATCCTGAAGACCTTGATTAAGCTTCAGGTGTGTTTGATTAGGGTTGGAGCTAAACTCTGCAAGAGAGTGGCCCTTTTGGATCAACGTTACCCACCCCTGGGCTAAATGATTAAATGTAAATGTAAACTGATTTCTGCTGAGGCTAAATTATCTTCCTTTGTCTTTCTGCAATAAACAGGAACACCATCTGTATTATAGGTAGAAGTAAAACACAGAATTAAACCACATCCAAAAGCTCCTACAACTTTTGTCTTTTGTAAATGTTTTCTTATTGTCATATCTTACATGAAATGGGTTTGAGTTCAGACCAAATGTAATGATTGGACTTCATTTTCAATAGAAGCTCAATAGAGCTTGTAATAGTTATTGTTGTTTAAAGATCTTTAGAGTCGTTTTCTATTAAATATATTTCACCTCGTTTTAACAGTGTTGGTTGCTTGCTTTTGCTTATTCAATCTGCTATGTGTAGAGGCACAGTGCTTGTGTGCTTGGTGTCATTCTGAGGTGAAACTAGCTTTTTTTTCTTGGCAGAAGCAGTTCAAGTTTCACACTCTGCACTTTTTCCCTCTGTCTGAGAGACAACAAAAACTCGTATTACAATGTGCGTGTTGCAGCACTGCAAAGATATTCCTCAAACATTCTGGTTAAGATTTGTTCTAAAACTTAAGTTTGAAACGTAGAATTTAGCTTAACCTACAGATTCCAATCAAACTTTGTTCAGTGTATCCCTTAATCCTTATGTATACTATCTGTGTTTAGGTACTGTACTTTTTAAGATTTGACATTATTTTTTTGCATAGAGACCAGTGTTTTTCAGGGGTTTTTTTTCATTTGGGCTGATATATTGAAGGCTGTTATTTCCTTCAATAACAGCATTTTTGCCATGTTGCGTTACATTGCTACAGATTCATAAAACAATCAGCAATAAAATGTGCTGCTCAAATTGTTTGGATTAGACTGAAGTTATCAGGGGCCGTATTCACAAAACATCTTAAGGTGTAGTAGCTCCTAACTTGCCGATTTAAGAGAAACTCTTCAAATGAATGGGCGTGTCAGTCCTACATTTTTGCTCTCAGAGTATATCACAAAGCATTTTAGCGCTAAAACTGGCTCCTAAATTTGTGAAAACTTTAGGAGTAGTCAAGAGGACTTGGACCAAATCACAAAACAATCCTAATTGCTATTGCGGACGTTTCTCCCCTTTCTCTCTTTCACTTCCGTCTACTCACTGTCCTATCATAATAAAAAGGCAAAAATGGCAAAAATAATATTTATTTATTAAATAAGTAAGTAAATAAATAAAGGAAATAATTACCCGTGGCAGTTGTTTCACGAGTTCACACTTATAAATGATCGGATAGAGTACAAGAATAAAATTTGTCCCCCAAAGGGGATTGAGGGCTCCGAGCTCAGAATTTATCCCAAACCCAGAGGTGTTCCCCGAATCTCCGGCTGGGCCGGGAGTGAGGAGTCAGGGTGGCGGAGGGATGCAGAAAACTGTCGATGTAACTAGGTGAGTCGGTGAGTTGGTCTCAGCAGCTTTGTGAATACGGCCCCTTGGCGTCTTGTTAAAATAAACCTCAGCCAACTGTTTCAAATGTGTAGGATATTTAGAGTGGTATGCGAGATACACAGCCAGAAATGGATGTTTTTTTTTTTTGTTTGTTTTTTACAAGGTTTGATGTCAATACGCTGATTTTATCAGCTTACTTTCAATAAATGCTCTTTTTAAATTTTGCATTTATGAATTTTGCAGAGGCTTTTATACAAAAAAGCAACTTATATTGCATTCAAGATATAATGGAATTTTTTCTCTCATTCCTTCGAAATCACCATGGCTTACAGTCATGAGACCAAAACATTAAAATTAATAAAAAAGTGTTTGATATCATCTGCAAGTATCGATAATGTGCAGGATTTCCTTTAACTTTTGAGATTTTTGGATTTTTGTTTTATCCTCTTTCCTACGCACCTATCTATAGCAGGTGTGCGATAGTAGTTGTCAAATTGTAAAAACAAAACATTTTGACGCAAGACTGTTCATGCTGATTTTATTGAACAAGGTACTTTTACAGAAAAGCTTTTCCAAAAGGAACCCTGTGGATACTTAATAAAAAATAAAAATGTTGCATGTTGCTAATAAACTACTAACCACAAACTTACCCACATTCAAGTGTTGAGAAAGTATGCATGCTGAATAAAAAGAGGCTCTGTTCTTACTTTTGATAGGCTATTGCATGTTCAGATACTCATACAACAAAATAGTCTGGGGCCATTCATTTTGTGAAAATGGTACTGCAATCTTGGTTGTTAATTGTGGAGACGTCCCTAATGTAATATAATTTGATGTACATGAAATTTGCATAACGTTTTTTGTTTTTGTTTTGTTTTTTATTGTGGAAATGGCTTTTTCTTTCTTTAACACTGTCATCTTAGCTTTTTCTCTTGCGTCTTTAGGTTTTTGTTTTTTTTATAAGGACAATTTCAAATGAATTTAAAGATAATTTGCTGGTCAACCTTATTTATCTGAAGCATCTTAAGGCCCTTTTAATTTATATATATATAGGTCCTTCTAAAAAAATTAACATATTGTGATAAAAGTTCATTTTATCACAATTCCATAATATAATGATAAAATTAAGATTTCATATATTTTAGATTCATTGCACACCAACTGAAATATTTCAGATCTTTTATTGTTTTAATACTGATGATTTTGGCATACAGCTCATGAAAACCCAAAATTCCTATCTCAAAAAATGTGCATATTTCATCCAACCAATAAAAGAAAAGTGTTTTTAATACAAAAAAAGTCAACCTTCAAATAATTATGTTCAGTTATGCACTCAATACTTGGTCGGGAATCCTTTTGCAGAAATGACTGCTTCAATGCGGCGTGGCATGGAGGCAATCAGCCTGTGGCACTGCTGAGGTGTTATGGAGGCCCAGGATGCTTCGATAGCGGCCTTAAGCTCATCCAGAGTGTTGGGTCTTGCGTCTCTTCACTTTCTCTTCACAATATCCCACAGATTCCCTATGGGGTTCAGGTCAGGAGAGTTGGCAGGCCAATTGAGCACAGTAATACCATGGTCAGTAAACCATTTACCAGTGGTTTTGGCACTGTGAGCAGGTGCCAGGTCATGCTGAAAAACGAAATCTTCATCTCCATAAAGCTTTTCAGCTGATGGAAGCATGAAGTGCTCCAAAATCTCCTGATAGCTAGCTGCATTGACCCTGCTCTTGATAAAACACATTGGACCAACACCAGCAGCTGACATGGCACCCCAGACCATCACTGACTGTGGGTACTTGACACTGGACTTCAGGCATTTTGGCATTTCCTTCTCCCCAGTCTTCCTCCAGACTCTGGCACCTTGATTTCCGAAGGACATGCAAAATTTGAGCGACAGTCCAGTGTTGCTTCTCTGTAGCCCAGGTCAGGCGCTTCTGCCGCTGTTTCTGGTTCAAAAGTGGCTTGACCTGGGAATGCGGCACCTGTAGGCCATTTCCTGCACACGCCTGTGCACGGTGGCTCTGGATGTTTCTACTCCAGACTCAGTCCACTGCTTCCGCAGGTCCCCCAAGGTCTGGAATCGGTCCTTCTCCACAATCTTCCTCAGGGTCCGGTCACCTCTTCTCGTTGTGCAGCGTTTTTTGCCACACTTTTTCCTTCCCACAGACTTCCCACTGAGGTGCCTTGATACAGCACTCTGGGAACAGCCTATTCATTCAGAAATGTATTTCTGTGTCTTACCCTCTCGCTTGAGGGTGTCAATGATGGCCTTCTGGACAGCAGTCAGGTCGGCAGTCTTACCCATGATTGCGGTTTTGAGTAATGAACCAGGCGGGGATCTTTTGCAGGTGTTTAGAGTTAATAAGTTGATTCAGATAATTAGGTTAATAGCTCGTTTAGAGATATTTTCCTAATCATCTGATATGCTTTTCAAGATATGCTAATTTGGGTTTTCATGAGCTGTATGCCAAAATCATCAGTATTAAAACAATAAAAGACCTGAAATATTTCAGTTGGTGCGCAATGAATCTAAAATATATTAAATTAAAATTGTATCATTACATTATGGAAAATAATGTAATGATACAATTATATATATATATATATATATATATATATATATATATATATATATATATATATATATATATATATATATATATATATAAAAATTATATATATATATAATTTATTTCTATATGTGTTGCATCCTAACCTTATGATTGCAGTTTAATACAAGTGCCTTAATGAGTGCTTGTTTTATTATCTATACCACAACAGTAAATGTTGGTATACAATTTTTGTATTTGGGTATAACGGGACTAAAGGCTCAATGGGGTAAAAGGCTCCTTTGATTTTATTTTCCTCTAAACCACTAAATGGCAAAAAAAAAAAAACTAGCCTCAGCACTTTCCAAAGCATCCGCTTTTCCAGATGCACATGGACATTTGTCTGATCTTTGACACAATCACAGGCAGAAGATAATTCTGCACTAATTTGTTCTAATATTTGATGTTTTTAAAAATGTAGATTTAAGTAGCAAATAATAATTGCTAAAATTATTGAATATATTTTGAGATAAATGTCTTTCTAATGATTTTCAGTTAAGTAATTTAAAAGCTACAGTTTTTCAATAACAAAAGAATGTGTAAAAATATGGTGTTTGGGGTAAAAGGCACCCCTGCTGTTGGGACTAAAGGCACAATAATTAACATGATGATAAACAGCTGCTGACTTTTCCATTTGTTGACATGACATGGTTAGATTCAGATGAAAAATATAATATCAATTTGAGTGTCCATCTTAGAGATAATCACCAAAGTATATTAGTCATAGCATATCAAATATCATATTTTGTTACTACTGTAAAACTATATTTAATTAATATGGTATCTCATTCAATGCTTTCATAATCTTTACTTTTTTTAATGATTTTGTTTCTATATTTTTAAAATGAACATATTTTAATGACAGTATATTTATTGAACAAAAATGTATTATTTTATTTATCAAAATAAACCGAAAATAGTATGTTTTGTAACTTTGCTAAACTGATTCTTTTGAACAAGTATTAACTTAGTCATTATTTAAAGCATTTTATTTTAGCAAAAATGGGGCAAAAATTTGCTTTTTGCCCCATGCTCATGAGCCTTTTACCCTTTTATACTTTTGTGTATATTAATACAAGCAATTCATTATATATCATGTATGTCGCCACGTTTAATTAATGTGATAAAAAAATAAAATAATTATCAATATAATGAAAATGACCGCCCTACTTTTCTCAGACTTGGGGATAGGGATCTGAATAAAGTAATAACAGTGCTTGAACAACCAATAGCACCACTAGTTTTTGGTGCTCTTCTTGTGTCTAATATTTAATGGATATTGTTATTTGCCCTATTCTCATGAAGATCGTTTCCTTTGGGCTAAGTAAGTGTGACTCTCTCATTTTGTGTCTTCCTCAGCCTCTGCTGCTCCAAACCACTTTGGGACGACCCCGATATCACGAAGAGCAAGGTGGGCCAAAGCAACTTTCGTTTTGAGCCAGAGAACAGAGCTGTTGTTAGACCACAGGCAAAATTATTACTGCATTCACCTGTTGTTTTTCTTCTTATTTGCTGACTTTACTCTGTTTGTCTGTCAGATATCAGCGAGTCCGTGGATGACAAAAGAATGAAGTTTAAGGTCTAATATACAGCAGTATGTCAGGTAATGTCATGAAATTCTAAAACTCATTACACACTTTAGCTCTGTTCCAAAACCTATACAGTCTGCATAGACAGCTTCCCTCTAGACAGTATTCAATGGACGAAACAAGAATACTCCCATGATAATCAACAAGACATAAAGTATAAATAAGAGATTCATTGCGCAGTATGGACATAATGGGTGTAGCTAGATGGTCAAACCACACCCTAATCCAACCCATAAGCCTATCATTAAACATATCTCCACCCAAGAGGTCCACAGAAGTCAAGCTTCACCCATCATGTCCAGAGAGGTGGAGCTGGACATCATTTGGCTCTGTAGTGAGTGCTACTTGCGTAATTGTTTCACTCTGAAACCAGCAGTTTCAGCTACTTGTCAAAACAAAAGCTTGATGGTTTAACAGATGAAAATTAAGACATCAATATTAATATTGTAATTTTACAGTTCTACTGTAAAACAAAATGTTGTTAAATTTCTTGTTTTACAGTTCAAGTTACAACATTAAAATATATTTCTTATTTTGTTTTATATATTATTTAATAATAATCACATTCAAAATCACTATCATTATTATACAGTAATTCTATTTTAATTGGTCAAAAACTGTTGGGATGTGCCCTCTGCAAACTATTCAATTTTTACTGTAAGAGGAGTGTGATAGTTCTAGTAAGGAGTAAACATATTTTTATTTTGTACTCCCCAAAAAAATCACCCTCATTCCGGAATGATTTATTTCCAAATATAGCTAATCAAATCATCTGGTGAACTTTCCTGTATTCCTTCATATCACAATATACACCAATCAAGCATAAAATTATAAACACTGACAGGTGAAGTGAAATAACACTGATTATCTCTTCATCACAACACCTGTTAGTGGGTGGGATATATAAGGCAGCAAGTAAACATTTTGTCCACAAAGTTATTGTGTTAAAAGCAGAAATAATGGGCAAGTGTAAGGATTTGAGCACGTTTGACAAGGGCCAAATTGTGATGACTAGATGACTGGGTCAGAACATCTTCAAAACTGCAGCTCTTGTGGGGTGTTCCCAGTCTGCAGTGGTCAATATCTATCAAAAGTGGTCAAAGGAAGGAACTGTGGTGAACTGGCAAAAGGTTCATGGGCGGCAAAGGCTCATTGATGTACGATGGCTGGCCCGTGTGGTCCAATCAAACAGGTGAGCTACTGTAGCTCGAATTGCTCAAGAAGTTAATGCTGGTTCTGATAGAAAGGTGTCAGAATTCACAGTGCATTGCAGTTTGTTGGGCCCCACTTTATATTAGGTGGCCTTAACTACTATGTACTTACATAAAAAAATAAATACAATGTACTTACTGTGTTCATATTGTGTTGCAAAACACCTTTCCTGATATTGAGGTGGGATACAGGTAGGGTTAGGGACAGGTGTGGTGGGATGGGTAAGTTTAAGGGTAGGGTGTGGGGGTGTAAGGTGTAAGGGAAGTGTCAACTTTGTAATTACAAATGTAACTACAGAAATTAATTACAGATGTAATTACATGCAGGTATTTTTTAATATGTAAGTACAATGTAAATACATGTATGTACCCAATAAGTGCAATGTATCAAATTATTAATTAAAATGTTAGTACATAGTAGTTTGGACACCGAATATAAAGTGGGTCCGTTTGTTGTGTAAGGGCTGCATACAATGCTATATATACTGCTTGAGTTTTGACTCAAGTGAGTTGACCTCCAAACATCTCTCTCACTGGTCCCAGACCGTCAGACCATCCTTAATGTCGAGCCCTGAACTGGCTGTTTCCCAAATTGTGTGTTTGCAAGCTATCTCTGTCTCACTTTCTCTAAATGTTTTAACAATAAGGTCTAATGTGCCTCTCCCATTTATTTTAGAGCAAGCAGACAAATGCACCTCCCGCTGGAAAGATGAGCCCCTGCAGAATGGTACAGTAACACCCTCCATCAGCCATTTATTCTCATCTATCTATCTCTTTCTTTCGTGGAGTGCTGTTATAGCGGTGTTTTATGATAGGATACAGATAATACTGTCAGAGATGGAAGAGTGTTAACCTCATTTTACTTACTAGCGTGACCTATTTCTGAGGAAAAACGGGAGGGACTTGATTTTATTCGCCTGCCATTGATTGGATTTGTAAGTGACTGTCACATAAAAGAAATGTGAGTTTGATAAAACAATGCTATTGGCTAACATAGCAAAATCAAAGAAAGTAATATCAGTGGTAAGAAATTTGACACAGCAAGTGTCAGTGTTACATTTTGAGATAATGTTTTTTTTTTTTTTTTTTTTTCAATGACTTGCACTGATTAAAAGTTTACAGTAAGTGCAGAAACATGCACTAAAATACCCCCCACCAAACTAGTAAATAAGGGTGACTTCTTATTTCATGTTAACTTTTGACTTGATTGATCAGGAAGTTGACATTTAAAGGATTACTTTAAAGTTTTTACAGGGTTTACTTGGGTACTTAAAACATCTTACTGTCAATTTGATCAATTTAAGAGGTCTTAAATATTGGGACGAAAAAAAGAGCAATTACTTCAAAAAGCGATCATTTAATTGAAATGTAAATGCTACATGTTTAAAGTGCTGCATGTCCTACAGGCTCACGCTTTCATAACAGCTGGCAATCATTATTTAACGCATTCAATATACAGATTTGTTAACGGCACAATAATCATTTTTGTGCATTTCTTTAAACAAATTATTGTATCTGCAAAATCCAATATCAATCAACTTGTAATGTGTATGTATTAAAATACTGGTACATAAACCAATTTCAATATATATGCCTATACTAAATAAAATATGTGTTAAGTATTTAAACTTACAGTTACCCTGTTTTGCAGTTGAATTTGGGCTGCAGCCTGTTTAATTAATTAAAATAATCTGAAATGCAGGATTTATTTGGAGATTATATGGGTTTGTTCTGTATGGACATACTGCATTAATTTTATTTGGGCAGGTCTTAAGTCTTACATTTAATTTAGAAAACTCAGCAGATATTCTGCTTTAGTGAAACATAAAGACAGTATTTTTTGATGCAGTCTTTTTCTCTAGGTGGATGTATGATTGCTGTAAACTCTCTACACCACAGTTAATGGGTTACAATAAAAGCTGATACTGGGTCAGTTTTATAATTGTTTTCATAGTGTATCACAATTGTCCTGTGTTTTAATGCCATCAGTTCTAAAATACTAATGCTAATTATGCTGGCCTTAAGTGACCTCTAAAAGCATTTAGATACTTAAGTTTTCATTGAGCAATACTTTATTCATGATCCCGAGTGAAGTTGCAGCCCTACATTAGTCTGCAAATCATTGTTTTGTTATTATTTATCCAATATAATGCACTTTTATAATCTACCTCTAGGGGGCAGTGAAAGCATATTGCAGCCCTGCAGCAAGTCCAGTACAGACAATACTGGTCAAAGCCATGCCGATGGAAACAAAGGATGTTTGGAATGGTGTGCTACTGCACTGCTTCAACCGTTACTTTCAGTGTACAGTATACTGTGTGTAGTATGTGGACTAATCTCATGAATATGCCAGGGTCATATTCTGCCCCACATCAAAAGGGGAAAAACATTATATTTAATTTAAAGAATCTATTCTATATACATTTTATTTAATACAACCCCAAATCCAGAAAAGTTGGGATAAAATGCAATAAAATCAAGAATCTGTGATTTGTTTGATTCTCTTAAACCTTTATTTGACTGACAATTTTTTTTTAATTACACTTTTTAAATGTTTGGGAAATTGAGAATACTAATTGTTGAAGTTTTGCAAATGGAATGTTTGCTGAACATTCTGTAGCTAATGTTGTCTGATTTAAAATGGGCCATTCATTTTCAATAAGTTATAGATCTGGACTGCAGGCAAGCAGTCAAGCACATCCCTTCAGGTGTAGAGTGTCTAGAAACTGCTCTGTTTTAGCATGTGCAGAATGAGGGCGGGTATTGTCTTGCTTACCAGGAAAGATGTCATCTTCATGACAGTGTATGTCTCTGTACAATCCCAATATACTACCCCACATCAATGGTACCTTCACACATATGCAAGTTACCCATAGGCTACTGTTTGCACTGATGCACTCCCATACCATGACAGATTTTTTCTTTTGTACCTGTCACTGTTTAAAGTCTGGATGGTCCTTTTCGTCTTTGGGACTGAGAACTAGAAGTCAGTTTTTCCTAAAAACAAGCTGAAATGTGGACTTATCTGACCACAGCACACATTTCCACTGTCTTTTTTAGACCAGATGAGTTCAGGCCCAGGGAACTCACCAGCATCTCTGCGTTGAACATTTGTATAGCCTTCTCCTTCTGTAACATAGATTCAAGTTTCCTGATGCAGTAGGAGACTGTTTTGACAATTTTCCACAGTACTCCCGAGCCCATGTGGCTATATTTAGCAGCGTAGCATGATGGTTTCTCATGTGGTGCCGTCTGAGGGCTCAAAGGTCATGCACATTCAACAGAAGTTTTTGCTTGACGCACATGGACTGAGATTCCTCTGGATTCCCTTAATCTTTTCACAATATTATATATGGTAGCTTGTGAAAGACCTAAATACTTTGCAATCTTGCATTGATTTCTTATAGTCGTTTCACTTTTCACAACTATTTTGGGAGTGTGTTGCAGCCATCAAAATCAAAATGTGGAAACAATGCACTGCAATGCACTTACTTAGTATTTTTTCTTGTTTCTAGTCTAAATATCTACAACTTACTAGATAAGTAAAATGGCATAAGATATTTTTTCAAAATCAAAATGAAGTGAATTTTTGCTTAAAACAGACACAATTATCTGCCAATGGGGTGAGAAAAATAATCTTGTTTCTGATTGAAATCTTGGTTCTTGTTTCTGTCCCAATCAGAAATAATATTTTTTTTCTCACCCCACTGGCAGATAATTTTGCTTGTTTTAAGCAAAAACTTACTTCATTTTGATGCCATTTTACTTATCTAATAAATGCATCTTTGTTTTTTTTGCAGTGTGGATTTTTTTCTTTACTTTGTTACGTTTTACAAAATGTCCCAACATTTCTGGATTTAGGGTTGTATTAATAATATTTATAATTGTATAAATAAAAATTATAAAATAATTCTGTAAAACTATTTCTTTTTGGTTTCAAACTGACCCAGCTCTTTCCACACTTTCATCTAATGTATTTATACAAATCAGTATATCATGTTATAATAATATATCATCAATGTATGTACAAGCTACTTTTAAGCTTTTTTACCTTAACATGTCCTAGTATTGACAGCTATGGGAAATCCAAATTATTTGAGATAGTATAAATAGTAGAAATTCAGATAGTATTGTTGGATGTAAAAATATTACAAAAGATTTATAACATTTATGACAGAAAAAGCATGTAAAGTCAAATTTATTTCTATAGCTCTTTATACCTTTATGCCTGCATTTAGCAAATTAGAGCTAGGCGATATATTTAACATTGATATAAACATACAATTATATAAACAATCACACAGACAAGATTTACTATATATCCAATTTTAAATATATCTGGGTGAGTTCTCAAATGTAAAGTCATGTCTCAGAATGTTGTCACATTTTAAATAGAAAAAGAAACCAAATACAGAGTTCTATTTTGTATTTTTGCATTAACATTGTTATTGATGTTCTATTTATTAAAACCAAGTATAAATGTTATTCCTTTTTTATTTTTATTTTAATTGTAAGCTTTTTTACATTTATTTCAAAATAATAACTCCGTAACTTAATAACTAATATTTTACAGTTGTTACTTATTTTTGGATTATCAGTCATCAAGCTCACTAAACACTGGTCACAGACACAAAAATTTACCTTTAATTTCACCAAGCTAATTGCACACAAAAAAAACAGTCCACAAATAATTTTTCAGGCCATTTCAATTTTGATTTATTGCATGAACCAATCATAGCCAATATCGGTGGATATAAGCCTGAACCGTGCATCACACACACGGAAAGAACGTTGCAGACAACATGATCAACTTCCGCAATTGTATTTTTATTTTTGTACATAGCCCGGGATGTTGGGCTTGAACCCTGGCCCATACTGTACTGCCCATCTGTAACAATGCAATACATATATATATATATATATATATATATATATATATATATATATATATATATATATATATATATATATATATATATATATATATATTACATTCTCACATTAGTGTATTGCTTCATTCATTCACGTAATCTCATCCTGTCTGCAAATCCAGTCTCTTGTTTACAAATGAATCCGGTGAAATGAAGGAACAAACGCGCAATGTCTTCCCCATGTGAGCTGGATCTTCATTAAAAATACAGTTCGTCCATGCATTCATAATATTGAAATCCGAATTAAGCTTATGAGGTTATGTTATTGCTTATTTAACAATAAAAGCTTTTATTTGACTAACAAGGACTTTTTCAGCTCTGAAAATTACAGGATATTCTTATTATTACAATGACCTTTTATATATCAAAAGCTCATAGGGAAATTGATTTCTCAATTCATGACCCCTTTAAAGACGACATTCCACCTGTGTGGGCCCCCCACTCCTCTATCACATTGCAAGTCGGCATGTTGTTCATCTGCTGTGCACTTGGTCTAAAGCTGGGATCGCATCCCAGATGTGCATGAAAAACTTGGCAATATGGTGTTGGTGCCAATATGGAATGCCAAAAGCGTTTCCTCTCTCACTACACTTGATGTTGAGGTGACAGTGCTACTGGCAGGCTGCCTCTTCCCTGCATGCGATGGCCACCCTGCAAGTCTAGGGAAGGCCAAAGCACTCAAAATGCACAAGGGTAGTTCTGAGCCAAGGTTGAGCTGCGTCAGTGACTGACAGTGTTTAAAGTCACAGTGCTGGCCCTCGGCCAGACACTGTCCACCTTGGTGGTTCAAAAGTGCCTCCTGGCTAACCTTGCAGAGCTGCGAGAGGTCATCAATGTACGCTTTCTCGATCCTCCCATCTCACAAGGTGCCTTTTCGGCAACACTGTCGAGAGCTGTGCCCAGCAGTTCTCCGCAGTTCAGAAGCAGGCTGAGGCAAACAAGAGCTTGCCCCAACTTTGCTATCAGAGCTGCCCCTCAGTCTGCTCGTCACCAAGGACTTCAGTCTCCTGCGCTATGCCTTGCCACCCTCAGCCCCCACTTTTATCGCCACTGAGAAGCAGAATGCAACTAGCCTTCTCAAGCAACCCCTGCCCAATAGTGGAACCAGGTAAGTGTTGTACCGCACACTCAGACCCCACTTTGGGCCTCTATGCCATCCAAGTCAGATCCCTGCGTTCCACCTACGGTCGCTCGGAGCCTGGCTACTGCTTCCCATCCCGTCCCACTGGCTCATCTTCACCATCAGACTCGGCTATGCGATTTAGTTTGCCCGGCAATTATGGTCATTATTGAGGCTCTTGACAAAGTATATAATTGTGCATCACTTTTATTGATTTATCTAAGGCGTTTGGTATGGTTGATTTGATCATATACTGAAATCTAGACTGATAGGATTGTTTAAAAGCACAATATCCTGGTTTGAAAATTATTTCATGAACAGGACGCAATGGGTACCCTGAAGAAGGCTCTCAAGCAGAAACACGTTGGTTATTTAATAGAGCTCCCCTTACCAAAAGTTTTGCTGGATTGTTTTTTTTGTTTTTTTTTACAATTGTCATTGTCTGCTTCCAGGCACCTTGTGAATTGGTTAAGTTGCTCCAGAGCCTACCTTACCCCAGGACACAATGGGTGCAAGTGGAAGGTCACTCATCCACACTTTGACAGATTATGAGGGGTGTATGTCCTGTAAACTCTACTTTTGATTGTCTATATTAATCATCTTAATTATAACATCAGAAATGCTAGTTTTAATTTGTATGCTGATGATACGGTGATGTATTGTAGTGCACCCAAATTATAGCCTATAGAAATTTGCCATATAAATTGCGTCTAGCAACTTTCTGTTGGCTTGCGAGCTGGAAAAAAAAAAGGCCAATCACATCATGTATAGAGTCGGTGGGCGGGCTTAACATAATGACAGCAGAGTTGTGACGGTTCCACGTGCTACTTGAAAACAAAGAAGCTTGCGAACAGCGATCTTTCTAATCGGCTTTGGCCGCGACTCTGGAAGACTTGGAGTTAAGCTTTTTTTTGAGAAAAGAACAAAGAACGCCACTGAAGTCATTCTTTATAAGTAAGATGTGTTTTGCCGACCGGATACAGCAAAAGTTTATCTATCAACTAGCTCCGCTTCACCTTCTTCATTACTCTGGTTGGTTGTAGCGCTATCCTATTGCTTGCAGAGGGAATTTGTTGGGATCTAGTGGGGTTGTTTTTCAGGGCTTGGCCCCTTAGTTCCAGTTAAAGGAACTCTTAATGCTTCAGCATACCAAGACATTTTGGACAATTTCATGCTCCTAACTTTATGGCAACAGTTTGGGGATACACCTTTCCAGTTCCAACATGACAGGAAACCAGTACACAAAATAAGGTCCATAAAGACATGGATGAGTGTGTTTGGTGTGGAGGAACTTGATTGGCCTGCACAGAGTCCTGACTTCAACACTATAGAACACTTTTGGGATGAATTAAAGCGGAGACTGCGAGCCAGGCCTAACATCAGTGGTCCAACATCAGTGCCTGACCTCACAAATGCACCTCACAAGAATGGTCAAAAATTCTCATAAAGACACCCCTAAACCTTGTGGAAAATCTTCCCAGAAGATTTATAGCTGCAAAGGTTGGGACAACTCCATATTAAATTCTACGGATTAATAATAAGATGTTATTAAAGTTCATGTGCATGTAAAGTTAGACATCCTCAAACTTTAGACAATATAGAGTGTACATTAGTCTTTATTAGTCTGATTTTAGTGATTTGGAAAAAAAGGCTTTGCTGCTTTAATAAAAAACTTTTTTTTTTTAATTCAAAGAAACAAGTAGCGATTATATTATCAGTTAGCACTTTACAGTTTACTGTAATAAAAAGCAGAATATAAATGTCTTTATCTTTAAATCTCATGTAAATCGGTTAACCCTTTAGAACCTGAAGCTAAAAAAGGCTAAAAAACCTGAAGCTAAAAAAAGCTAAAAAATGTTGACTGTAGAATTAAAAAACAATGTCTTGTTGACAATTGCTATCAGTGCAAGGTCTCATTTTTTTCAGAAAATAACAGACTTTCAAAACAATTACAGTTATTGACCCTTACTGTGTGTGGTGAGTTTGAAAATAGAATTTAAAACGGGAATACATTTTACTGCTTTTTACCAAAATTGTCCTGCCAGCGATAATATCTGGCCCGCGCCCGCAGCCAGATTGTTTTGATAGCGGCTGGTTCTGAAATATACCTGTCAAGATAGTGTAACGGAGGCGACTTAGTGGGAGCTATGCAAGTAAACTCCCCTCATATCAAAAGACACTTTAGTTGTGGCTTACGCAAAAAGTTGCAGATTTTAGTATCATTGTTAGAGTGTCAAACTCCCATGCGGAAAGACCCGAGTTCGAGCCCCGCGGTGTGAGCTAATAATACTACAACAACAATAGTTGCTCATAATCAATTTCTCATTAGTGATTTTGCCAAAAAGGTTTTTGCAGCAATGTTTTATTTTGGGATGAATTGAGAGCTTTTAATTTGAGAAGTTCTGAACGACATTCAAAAGAGTCTGTGGAATGGATCGCTAGACACGCCTCTAAAATAGCCGTCATGAAATGTGTGGTATGAAAAAACAAACAGTGAGTGAACCATTGAAACGTTTGCTTATAACGCAGGTCCTTAGCACCAACATGTGAACAATAACAACTCAAATTCAACTTCCTTTTTTAAATAAAAAATATTGACAAGACAACCAGCAAAAAAGGTGCCATGCTTCGTCTCGTGGTGCCGTCTGACATTATATTCTTTACAAACAGCTCTACAACTTTGTTGCAGATAAGACACACCGAATTTGCATTCACAAAACCAGGTAGGATGAGCGCATAGTTGCCTTTCCATTCTTCTTCATATGCCCTATTTTCGCTGTCGACTTTCCTCTTTAGACTCTTTGATAGTGCCATTTTCTCTCACTGGCTAGATTAAATGTTAACATCACTCTGCACGTAATTGCGTACTTCCAGCATACAAACAATTAAAAAATGCAGTTTAGTAGCCTATGTGAGGATGCCAAGGAATAATTCTGAGTGTAAAAGTAGGCTACATCAAATAATTATTACAATAAATTGGGCTCCATTGTTTAAAAAGCAAATTAAAACACACAGTTATTATTCACAATATGGATAGAGGAAATAAAACACAATTTGTTAAGAGAATCAAACATGCCATTAATGGGCTGATTCAAGTCCTCTTTTATTTTTATTTTTTCGTTATTTGTATCCATTCCACATCTCCCACATTTGTGTGTTTTAGCAAGGCGGTCTGTGTTGCGAGTTGGTGAATGAAGATACTTGCGAGGTTACATGTCACTACTGCTTTATTAATTTATCAAAACATTTTAACAGCGTAACAGCTCACTACCAGTTACAAAAGTCACTGTAACAGTATGTCAGGCAATTCTAGTTGTATTTTTCATGAATGTATTTCTTTAATTATCCCTTGACTATTTTCTGGCCCTCCTTGGCCAAATATACTTGCCGACCCCTGTTTTAAAGGGTTAAGGACTAAACTCAAGTTAAAGCTGTGGGTTTATTTTAGAAACAAAGCCTGTTTTTCATTTAAGGCAAAAAATAAATTAGTTTCTGCCTCCTTTATGGTGATTTGGTGTATTATGGTGTTTTGTATTGTATTGTAATGATGAGTCAGTTGGGATCCATGTGCGGCTTTATTGATTGTAAAAGCATATCAGGGCAGGCAGCAAGCCATCACAGGATATATACAAAGCAGGAACAATAGGCATGCAGCAAAGGGTCAAAACAGGGTAAACGGTCCAGGGCCAAACACACACGAGCGGGTCCTGACACGAGGAGGCAAGTGACGTTGAGGTCTTCCTCATGGTCGAGGAGCAGGTCTATGTGGATGGGTCCTATAGAACTCTGCAATGAGTATGGGGTCAAGAATATCCTCTGTATTCACCCAGGACTGTTTTTCCAGGCCATACCCCTCCCAGTCAACAAGATGCTGTAGAGTCCTCCCCCCACAATTGTATTCGGTATTGGGGTGATGACGACGATCAGCTTGTTTTTTTTTTGCTTTCAGACAGTTTCAAAGGCAGCAGTTGCATAATAACTGAAGTGTGATGGTGGTACCAGGATGACCAGAGCTGAGGGAGGACCCATTGGATAATCCTCTTGCGGAATGAGAGGGTAACATAAGTTCTGTCAGGAGGGCAATCAGGAGGTGATGGATCGTGAGTCTGAGCATTGGTTATTTCTGTCACAATATCCCATTTCACCAAAGCGATGATCATTGTGGATGATATAATGAGTTATTTGGTTTGAAATTGCTGTGAGTATTCATGTTGATGGAAGATAGCGTCGGCTTTGATGTTTTTTGAGCCAGGACAATATGGGACTGTGAACTTAAAGTGTGTAAAGAAAAGCACCCATATTGCCTGTCCAGAGTTAAGTCTTTTTGTGGTACACAAGTACTCTAGGTTTTGATGATCATTCAGAATGAGGAAAGGATGTTTAGCTCCCTCCAGCCAACTACTCCCCTCTTTGAATGCTGCTTTCATGGCTAATAGTTATTGATTCCCAACGTCATAGTTCTGGGCAGTCAGGGTCAGGGATGATGAAGAATGGGTGCAGAGTCGAAACTTTGGGATAACTTTGCAGCTCTTTTATCGTGGGTAGATGTGACATGACTTGAGGACTGATAACAGCCTAGATATGATACCTACATCTGACGGAATTAAAATTTCTCAGGCTTGGTGTACAGTTGATGGGTGATGAGACATTGCAGGACAGCTCGGACATACTTGACATGATCTTCATGTTGGAGTAGATGAGGATATTGTCAATATATACAATTACGCAATGATTCAGCAATCATTGATAAAGGTCTGGAATACAGATGGACTACTGACCAATCCGAAAGGCATGACGAGGTATTCATAGTTCCCTGTTGAATTCCATCTTCCACTCATCCCCTTCATGAATGTGGATAAGATTGTATGCCTTACGCAGATCAAGTTTGGTGAAGTACTTGGCCGTCCAAAGGTATTTGAGAGCTGCTGGGATCAGAGGCAGGGGATGATGAATCTTGACTGTGATTTCATTAAGACCATGATAATCGATGCATGGATGATGTCAAAGAAAAAATCCAACTGATTCTGGATAGGTTGAAGGTCTCATAAATCCTTTGGAAGTTCCTCCTTGATATATGACTTCATATACTCCAGTTCGAATGCATACACGGACAGCTGTGGGCAGCATGGACACAGACTACTTGTATTTCACTGATTCTTGAGGGACAAAAAACAAAACCCCTATTTATGTTAAAATGTCAGGGCCATAACCACCATAGACATTGAGGGGGAGAAGTCCGCCCCAATAATTAGAAATGGCCAAATCGTCCCCCCCAATATTTGAAATTTTTGCATTTCTCTGCTGCATTTCATTATGCAGTGCACTGTATGTTAGGAAGACAAAATTTTGTCTGGTTTGCCTCAGTTGTCTAATAGCGCTCATCAATATCAAAATGATTGAAATGGCCAATCAAATCAAAGTAGGCAAGGTTTATGTTCTCTTTTGGCTCGTGCACAATCTTCCCACACAGATGAGTGCGTCAATCTATCAAGTTTGGTACATACTCTGTAAGAACAGAGAAATGTGTTCGTTTTCTCGAGGTGGCAAGAACAAAGTTCGTTCTGGCCAGTACACAAAAGCAGGTGCCGAACATCTCCGTTTCTCTGCATTAACCCCGCCCACTTTACATTTCTGACCAATCGGTAGTTCTCGGACACCCACAAGAAAAAAAGTTCTGCTCAGATGATGTGTCTAGAACAAGCTGCGAGAACTCCCAAACCAGGCCTGCGAGAACCAAATGATGTCATTTTGTTCCCGCAGCCCTGGGAGCGAGAACTTTTTCCTGTTCTTGCGGAGTATGTAAAGGCCTTCACTTAAGGCTGTTGTGGAGAGAGTCTATTCTTTCCAGTGAAATCAAAACAAAATGCACAAAAACGTGTCCCTGCTCTTAATATACAATCATTGATGAACATGTTTGATTTTAATGAAAAAAAACTATATGAGGGGATTAGAACCCGGAACCCAAAAATTCTTCCATCAGGCCACTAGGGAGCTCAAGCATCAATCTACAGTATGTATTTAATATATTAATAATATATTAAACGCAAATATTGTTTGCAAATAGTCTCAAAAGGATTATTATGTTTCTTTATCCTTTATAAAAAAAAAATAATAATAATAATTGGTCCCCCCAATGTTCAAGACATGGTTACGGCCTTTTAAAAAGTAAGAATGTCAAAACAATTATTTAGTATTTTAAAAGCACACTCTATGCTTGGAAACACATGTAATTTAACCTGTCCTCAGCATGAGGTCACAATGTAAAACTGCCAAACAAAGTTTTTAAAAATGCAACAAATTAAAAAATACACAATTACATTAAAAGGCGGAGATCTTTAAGATATCAAACAACACAACAACTAAATATTGATAAGTTGTGTCCTCACTTTGCGTCAACTCTCTCAGGATTTTTTATAATTCTGAAAGTGTTCAAAAGTGTCATGGGCAGCTTTAACTCTGAGGAGCATTTACGATGTCCTGCTCATTGTGGATCTCACAGTAGGACACATAGTCCTGGAAGTTATAGATTTTGTAATATTTTAAACAAACAATATTGAAGTCTCTGTGTCACAGCTTTAACATGTCAACTCCTTCATTGCGGTGTAATAGTTTCTGTAAATAGTTGTGGGATAAATCTTGCCATTTTGATAAGTTTAATAAGGCAGCTACAACTGAGGGAAAAAAACTAAATTGCTCCACCGTAATCTACCACGTGGTTAAGGGGGAAAAACATTCAATATTGTCAACTCCATCAGGTTTTTATGTCTGATGGTTAACAAATGCTCTCAAAAAGTCTGTTTAATGT
Organism: Gobiocypris rarus; assembly: GCA_023029165.1. NCBI lineage: Eukaryota > Metazoa > Chordata > Actinopteri > Cypriniformes > Gobionidae > Gobiocypris > Gobiocypris rarus. The sequence continues at coordinate 21,813,442 of CM040919.1, read as the reverse complement.
GATTTAATACGTTTTTTTTTTTTTGCATGTGGGGAATTCTTCTATTGCTGTTTCATGATTCTATTTACATATACTTTATATTTGGCCTCAGCTCAACCTATGTCAACTCTGTCATTATTTTACACCGTCAGATGAAGGTTTTTGTTTTAATTTTGAAAGAAATGTTATTCTTTTTTTCAATTTATTGTGTAAAAATGTTAAAACATCAATGTAACTACATGACATTATGTCTTAATTACCTAAGAACATTGGTGATATATGTTTAATATTAATAGGGGGGAGAATAATTAAGGAATTTAGAAACTGGGTTCACAATAGTGTTTTGTCCCTTATCTTAAGAATCAGTGATTCATACTACTGAAAGTGTATGCTTGGGTCCACCCGGCAGATGTGTTCCACACATGCACAGTAGATTAGCTGGTACACGGACAAGTACACCTCTACAGTCCTCAACTAAATAAACATACTTATGAGGCAGGCTGGGAACCTTAGGGTTCTACTTGAACAGTGGCAGCTCTAATGGTCCTCTGAGAGATGGGTTTTAAAGGTCCCGTTCTTCGTGTGTTTTCGAAGCTTTGATTATGTTTACAGTGTGCAATATAACATAAGTTCATGTTTCGTGTGTAAAAAAACACAGTATTTTTCACACATTTTACTTATCTGTACACCGCTGTTTTCTCTGTCCTAAAAACGGCCTGATGATTTCCTTGTTCTATGAAGTCCCTCCTTCAGAAATACGTAGAGTTCTGATTAGGCCAGCGCTTCCCATGTTGTGATTCGACAGCAGCTTAGCCCATGTTGCCCGGAAAGGTCCCACCTCTTACCATAACGGGGAGATACGCGCGCTCAATGTTATTGCAAAAATGTCTATATTGCCTTATCAATTTGAGCCGGAATCAGACCCAGAGAATATCGAAGAGGATCGATTACAACCTGCTCAGGAAAGACTTTTGCAGGATGTTTCACAATGGGAAGCTGTCTATTCAGTAGTTGTCATGCTTTTATATTTGTTTATAAAAATTGCATGTGTGGCTGCAGCTGAACGAGCATGTGGTCAAACAGTAAACAACAGATATAATAAACAAATCATTTAAACTGATCATTACAAACACCAACAATCGATGGTGTCTGAATACACTTTTAAAAAGTTTTTGGATTGGACTCAATTACCATCTAACGTTAGTTAACAAAGCTAAACAGTGTTGCACTTTGTGTAATGAGTTACATAAACTGTTAAACGGACCAACTTAAATAATAAAATACACTTACCGGTTGTGGTCCATAAACAACGCCTTCTCCAGACAAAGAGGGAACTGTGTCATCTTTTAAGAATAATCTTTCTGCGAATCCGGCATTAAACTGATTGAGATTGAGGAAGCAGTCCTCAGCAAAATGTGCTGCACATAGTTTTAAATTGTGATTATAATTTTCCGGAACCGAGTTAAACATAAATTGTAACCATTGATCTCTACGTACAGCGTCCGTGGGAAGGCCAAACTAAGGTGATTTGACTCTGGGATGAAAATAACAGCATCTCGATTACATGGCGACAAACACACTCTACAAAAACAACACTTCCTCTTCTCCACGTGGGAGAGCAGCAAGCACTAATTTGCGTGTTCTTGTGGGCGGAGGGTTAGTCAACAAACTGTTCTAGTGACATCATTAAAGCAGGAAGTGCAGGGGTGTAGTCCAAACCGGCCGTTCGCTGTAGGCTTTGAAAGGGAACTTCTGTTAAATAAAATATCTCGCTTGGCATTGAACTTTGAGCTTTATAATTTTACAGGTATTATTTATGCTCTAACAGCAACATTACACACTAAATAAAGTTTGAAATATGGAATTGCAAAGAACGGGACCTTTAAGCAACTGGAGATGCAATGACTTGTCCAGTAATTTGCTTCTTGATCTAAGAAACTTGAGGGTTATGTCTCTGCAGCCAAGGAAATCCTTGGATTTCTAGATGGGGAGGTGATTGGATGATATGCAGGTGAATGGTTTCAGTGTGTAGTGCTCCAGTTTGTAGAATTATATCCTCAGTGGTGGATATAATTCCGTCCGTCTAACACTGCCACTGCCAAAAGAGAGTCACAGGGTGGTATGTCATGAGACCTAGCAAATTCCTTATCAAATTGCCTACTGCTCCGGAACTAAGCATGGCTGTTGTAATAACAGATCTCCCAGAAAATGTAAGCTGTAAACTGTAAGCTGTAAACTGGCAATTCAACAGGCAAGGCAAAAATAACAATAGAACGCAAATGTCAGCCAGGGCAAAACTTGCCTTAAAGACTTTACAAAGTATGAGTGCAAGAAAGTGCCTTAAGGCTTGTTTCAACCGAGCAGTATGGTTCAGTACAGTACACTACAGTACAATTCAGGACCATAAACCTTGATCTGGCTTGCGTTTCCACCGCCAACATTATCCTTATGATAGGTGTAGTGTAGCGATCAATGTCATTCTGGTACCTATTCATTTAGAAATCTATTTTGGCTCTATTGCAATCATATCTTTGTTTCTGTACTCAACAGAAAATTGCTAGAGTATATTCTCTATACATTCACAGAACTTGTATACCCTTTCAGGCTCCATTTGTATTAACTGACCTAGGGAAACAAGTTTTTTGGTGGCAATGAGTAGGCCTACTTTTCAATCTGTAAGCTGTTAAAGGGCAAATCAAACTGTATTTTTATTTTTATTTTATTTTTAATGTTGGTGTTGTGCTGTTTCATTATTGTAATATTATGAGAACTTCTGTGCTGCACATCTTGGCCAGGACACTTAAAAATAGTGGTTAAATAAAGTACAAAAATGTGACCTGAACAAAAGTATTCTGTTTACTTGGCAGTTCTATTGTCGTGGCAGTCCTCTCAGACTTTACAATCAATGTACAAAAAGCTCACCAACTCAAACCAACTTTTTTATTTAGTCACATTTACATTTAGTCATTTAGCAGACGCTTTTATCCAAAGCGACTTACAAATGAGAGTAATAAAAGCAACCAAGACCAGTCAAGGGCAACAATATGCAAGCACTGTAACAAGTCTCACGAAACACAAAACACATAGGACAGTTTTTTTTTTTTTTTTTTTAAATAACAAACAGACACGAATAGAGTGATAAGTGCTATTCTTTATTGGTCAAGTGCTGCTGGAAAAGTAGTGTCTTGAGATGTTTTTGAAAATGGCTACAGTCATTATATAACCTATTCTCTTTTAGATTCCTATTCCTCTTTGTTTGTCTGTCAGATTGGGCTTTTTACATTAAAACCTTGCATCTCATTAATGTTCTAATCAGCATCTTAAATATTATATGGTATCTTCTTAAAGTACAAAAGTACAAAGCTTTCATCTCTCAAAAGAACAAGTTCCTCGAAAACGTGCTTGTGTTTGGCCATTTTTAACCCTATAAAGCCTACTGTATCATATTTCTGGCACCTCTAAATTACCTAGTGCATGATCATAACTTTGCTGAAAACCTGTTATACATAATCTACTACATTCCCTCTGTTGACTGAATGATAGTTCTTACATTTTACCAAGTAAAATTTAGTTTATTAGTTTTCACACTTCATAAAGCAGCACAATCGTTTTCAACTGTGCTAATAAGTAAAATACCAAATCAGCACATTAGAAGTATTTCTTAAGTTTTATTTTGCATACGGTTTTCTTAGTAGGCTAGAGTAATGACTGATGAAAATAAAGATTTGCTATTCAGAGAATCTTATGGTTTCCACAAAAATATAAAGTAGCACTGTTTTTAACATTGAGCACCAAATCATATGAGCATATTAGAATGATTTCCGAATGATGATGTGACACTAAAGACTGAAGAAAAATCAGCTTTGTCATCACAGGAATAAATACCATTTTAAAATAGAAATCAATTATTTTAAATCGTAATAATATTTGAAAATATACTGGTTTTACTGTACTTTTAACCAAATAAATGCAGCCTTGGTGAGCTTAATCAAAGACCAAAAAAAAAAAAAACGAACAGACCACAAACTTTTGAACAGCAGTCTAGGTCAATATACCAGTTTGTTTGATAAATTAACTTTTATTTTATGGATCTTTTATCCATCTTTTTAAATGTGGATGTTGTTACAACCCGGCTGCAACAAAACGGGAGACCAGTCACATCCATTCTCAACAAAACATTTTAACGCTAAGAACTGAACAGAAATATAATATAAACAAAGAAAAATGCAGGGCTCATCGCTCAAACCGCCAAACTCCATGCCTGAGACAGAGGGCGAAGCAAGACATCAACAAAGCAGTACTCCACCACAAACCCTTCGTTCCAGCGACATTTAACTATAGTCCAACAAGTGTCAAGTGTATCGACCATGCCTTCCAAATGCCACCTGAAAACACACCCATACACCACAAGCACATCTGTAACAAATGTCAACATTCATTTATTTTTTTTACTTCGCTTGTAAAAACAAATCCAACCTGTGAATTATTTCAAGCCCATTTTGAATTACATTTTTTCCATAAACCTGCTAGTGAATCAGGTTTTTATCTTTGAAGGTCTTCTTAGTTACTAAGTATATCGATCAGCTGCTAAGAGTGCAGACCAAGTGTGTTTGTGTGTGTATAAGCTTTCGGTCTTTGAAAGCAGCCTGTGGATATGAGTGTGATGTGTATGATATCATGATGGTGTTTGCCGGCCATCTGTTGCATGATGGGCCCCTCAAGACAGAGCCTCAGATGAGCGCTGCCGTCCCACCAACACTAATTGAGAGTGACAAGTCCTCCCGCTTCAGTGTGATAACGGCCTTTTTTGTGCCATTATTATGAAGAGTGTCAGACGATGTTAAGGTCAATGTGTGGTGACCGTGTGTGTAACTGCTGCAAACTTCATCATGTCAATGGAAATAAATAAACCGGCATATTTAATCTCATTAGTGTTGTTTACAAAGGCATGCATCACTATTACTGTTGCTTTTACTGAGGGTTTAAAACTTGACCAAGAATGACAATGACTTTTAATTTAAATTATTCTTAAACAGAGCTAAACCATCACTGTTAGTGCATGTTTAAATTAGATTGTAGGTGGGTAGTGGACAAGATGCAAGTTTTACATTGAAATATAGTGCTCTTCACACTTAAAAAATGTGTTTGCTCAACAACAAAAAAACAGTTTGCAGTTTTGAGTTGACAACTTTGGATGAAATGGTTTAACCAACAAACTACTTTGAGTTAATTGTGAGGAACTTAATCATGTTTATAAAAACACAAATCTTTAAGTTGATTACTCAACAAATTTAGTAAAAAAGAGTTGTAGCCCTGTAACCAATTAATCGTAACTTATTTGAACAAGTAAGAAATATTATTTGTCACTGGCATTACCGCAGTCATTGCTTATGGAGTATCTATTCTTCAGTGCAATGGTAACCAAAAAAAAAAATAATAATAAAAACAATATATATATATATTGTTTATATATATATATATATATATATAAACAATTTTTTTATGTTAAACATAACAGCATTAAACACTAACAGTTCTTTCCCTTCATTAAAGACCAAACAAATAAAATAACACTTATTTTAACATTTATTCTTACTAATTAAAACTTAATTTTGAAAAAATCTATGCAGAAATTTAAGTTTAAATTACGCACAATATTAAATCAATGAAATTATGTTCACAACAAAACAATATTTGCAACTAAACAATAAATTCGAATTTTTAACTTGCAACCATGCCTTTATTTAAGTTGTGGTAACAGCTTTTTCATTACTTTTTCACCCCTTTGTGTTTTAAAAACAAGGGCATCAGTTTTGTGCATTTTAAACCTGCTCAGTTTTCCTCATTCAGCATTATTTCCATTATTTCCAGCATTATCTTTTGTTGCATCAGATGAGCCATGTGGTGCTGAACCTGCTTTAGCTGTGACACATCAGAATGAAATGATTCTGCCCCGGCAGTCTGTTCTGTGTGTACAAGCCATTCAATCTGTCAGACGTGTATGTAACATGTTTTAATGTTGATGAAATTTCATGTTTAACTGCAGAACAGGAAAGTCATATTTACTATGGACAATTTGCAGTCGATATTTTAGTAGTGTGTTGTTCGTGTGTTCTGTTTTTGGATTGGTTTGGCCCAAGATGAGATTTGTGTTTGGCAATAAAAAATCCTGGAATATGCCCTCCCAGCTCATGATGACTCAAGTATAATCTAATTCAGATTCACCCCATCAGCACGGCGACAGCACTTGGTGGCCTGAGAACGCAAACTATAAAATAGTTTTGAAATTGTTCGAAACTATACCATTATCATCCCCACGCAAACTCCAAAAAAGGCAAATCCGTGAAAACGGTGACGGCATGTACGCAAGCATTACGTGTTCAGCCTATAAGCAAGCGTGTTTAAATATGAATATGTGCATATTTGTTTTTAGATGTACAGAGGGGAAGGGAATGAGGCCTTCACAGGGGAGAGTCTAGTTGACACGGTCTCTGCTGACACTTCAGGGATGCGTTGGTCGTGTCTAGGCGCAAGACACTATCTGATCTGGATCCGGCTGACTGCAGTAAACCTCGGGATAAACAGAGAGACTATCATTAGTGTAGATGCCATTCTTTTTATGATGTAACGACTAACGAGTACATCAGGTGTTATGGGAAGTGTTCCCGGTTCCAGCAGACCTAGTTAATGCAGCCTAACAATCATTTAACTAATTTATATAATAGAAATGTATAATGTTCTATGTGTATGCCATAGTAAAGAGATGTGTTTTTAGTCTAGATTTAAACTGACAGAGTGTGTCTGCATCCCGAACAATGCTAGGAAGACTGTTCCAGAGTTTAGGTGCTAAATAGGAAATGGATCAGTTGTCAACAACAACTGGCCAATACAAACAAACATTGACAGGTTACAACACATTCCAGATACAACCGACATCAAACACCAACATCCCTCTCACAACAGCAAAATAACTGCCATAAATGTAAAATGACTGTATGTGATATCACAAGAATTTATTTAACAGCTATACTGGAGGATATAATATGATGAACTGTTTGCATAATTGAATAATGTCCCTGTTATCACTGTAAAGCTGTTTTGAAACAATCTGTATTGTATAAAGCGCTATATGTATAATGCATAATTTTTGCAACTTAAAAGGTTTAACAATAAATTATTTTTTTTTACTTGCTACCATGTATTTATTTAAGTTATGGTAACGGGTCCCCTGAATGACTTTTTCACCCCTTTGTGTTTGCAGATGCTTGTCACAGTATTGTCAACTTATGTTTTGAAAAACAAGGGCATCAGTTTTGTGCATCTTAAATCTGCTCAGTTTTCCTCATTCCGCATTATTTCCATTATTTCCAGCATTAGCTTTTGTTGCATCAGATGAGCCATGTGGTGCTGAACATGCTTTAGCTGTGACACATCAGAATGAAACGCTTCTGCCCAGGCAGTCTGTTCTGTGTGTACAAGCCATTCAATCTGTCAGACGTGTATGTAACGTGTTTTAATGTTGATGAAATTTCATGTTTAACTGCAGAATAGGAAAGTCATATTTACTATGGACAATTTGCAGTAGATATTTTAGTAGTATGTTGTTCGTGTGTTCTGTTTTTGGGTTGGTTTTCAAGATGAGATTTGTGTTTGGTAACAAAAAAATCCTGGAATATGCCCTGCCAGCTCAAGTGTATATATAATCTAATTCAGAATCATTTGTTTTGGCTTCCTTTGTCAATGTCAAATTTATATTTGTGTGTTAATATAATCTGACGCCTTTCTCTAGGGTTTTGTTTGTTTAATCCTGTAATTCATTACTAAATAAATAGGTGCTTATTTTTAACAATAGCAAGACGTAATGGATCAAAAGACATTTGGGGAAATCTCTTTAACCTGAACACTCCAAAGTGTCTGTCCTGTCAGTCTGCATGTGTACAGACCAACAATTTATAAAATCACAAGCTTAAAACAAGAAAGCATTCTGTGTGAACAGTGGCCGCTTGCATAAAATGCTTTGTCTTACGTCATTTTTTTTTAAAGACTGGTCATGTTTTTTAAGTCTCTCTCTCTCTCTCTCTCTCTCTCTCTCTCTCTCTCTCTCTCTCTCTCTATATATATATATATATATATATATATATATATATATATATATATAGATACACCATTCGGGCATAACATTATGACCGCTGACAGGTGAAGTGAATAACACTGGTTATCTCTTAACCACACTATCTGTTAGTAAGTTTGTCCTCAAAGTTGATGTGTTAGAAGTTTGACTATAGGGCCAAATTGTGATGGCTAGATGACTGAGTCAGAGCATCTCCAAAACTGCAGCTTTTGTGGGGTATTCGTGCTCTGCAGTGGTCAGTATCTATCAAAATTGGTCCAAGGAAGGAGCAATGGTGAACCAGTGACAGGGACAGGGCCAAGGCTCATTGATGCATTTGGGGAGCGAAGGCTGGCCTGTATGGTCTGATCAAACAGATGAGCTTCTGTAGCTCAAATTGCTCAATAAGTTAATGCTGGTTCTGATAGAAAGGTGTCAGAATACACAGTTCATCACAGTTTGTTGTGTATGTGGCTGCAAAGCTGCTTTGAAACAATTGATATTGTATAAAGCGCTATAAATAAAGGTGACTTTATTTAAAGAAATTAAATAATTAAAGGATAGTTGTGAAGTAATCCATTTAAACTCTTAGCAAATTATATTTTATTTAAAAATATGTACACAATCATTCTTATTTGTATGTCTTAAATGTAAAAAACGCAAAATGTGTCTTGTCTCCTCACATTGTCATTTTTTTATTAAAATGAAAATTCACATCACTGAATATTACTTGGGTCGCTGAACAGATCTATTGTAAAACAGTTGTCAAATATTAAATGTTTAGCTACTTACATCTTACCACAAGTGTCATGTTGGAATTTGCACTTGTCTCCAATGGTCTTCATTGAACAGTAAGCCCCAACTGCTTTGATCTTATTAAACATCTCATTCATTTTGACATTGATGAGTGCTGTTAGACCACAGAGGTTGACAGGCCTTAAATGTAACCGCTGCGAGGTAGACGAGCGAGAGACGTGGGAGGAGCGAGTGAGACCGGTGCGTGATTGAGAATGAGCGTCAGCTGCGAGTCACACCGGTCTCGAGTCCTCTCACTCGCTCCTCCCACGTCTCTCGTCCGTCTACCTCGCCACAGTAACCTTTTAAACTGTTTGTCATCCTAAAAACAAACAAAGTGTGTAATATAAAAAAAATTATATAATGGCTATAAATAATGACATTGTCTTCTATAGATCTGTATTGTATAAAGCTACAATTCATTGTGACTTGACTTTGAAATGCTTATAAACACATGTTGACTCTTATTGCAAGATCCCAGATGCTGTCACATGTCTCAAACCAATTCGGCTCTGTTCTTGTTCACGTATCTGCATCTGGTTAGCGTTCTATTGATTTTGTGAGATAGAGATTACTTCTGACCTGCTAATTAACATCTTAATCCTCCATCCTGCCCTATTCACAGCCCTTTTTGTCTTTAGGGTTAGGAGTTAAAGAAGGGGTGGCAACCCTTTTGACAGTAAGTGTCATTTTCAATGTTTCTCATAAACCCTCTTCTCCTAAATAATCACCTCATTGACAAAATGTTTGTATTGAGATAGAACTTAAAAATGTGTGATGCATGGCTGTAGTTGCAGGTACATATCTTTTTGGAAAGACACAATCTGGTTTGAATTTTTTTCAGTGCTGTCCATCTCTGCGTAGTTGAAACTGATCTAAATTGTACAATTAGTGGATCATGAACTTAATACATTTGTTTGGTTGGAAAATTTGATTGCCTCTATGGAGCTCATTAGAGATAATATTTAGGAGATGCTGGTCATGCAAAGCTTGTGGATAAATTTGAGATGTAGAGAGCGGTGTCATAAACTGCCACAGACATCTTTGCAGACTTAGTTTCATTAAGAGCAATTATCTGCCGGAGCACTGGTGTGTAATGAATCCATTGTAATGCACGTATATGTCTTGTCTGCTAAGTGCAGTTAACTATAAAACTGTAGGTGCTCATATGCTTATGATAAAGATAATGAATTATTAAAAGAGTTGTTTTGTGTATTGTATTGTTTTTTTGTACCAATAATACTGTATAACAGAAAGCAGCGGACATTAAAAAATGTTTACAATAAAAACACGCTGGATAGAAATAGTAAGCCTGTTGCTAAGTGATACTATAATAAGCTCTAACAATAAGTATTTGTCAAGATAATATGATTTTTTTTTTATTTTATTACATTTAACTTCAAATTTTATATTCACACTTGTCAGTATTAATGAAATTATGAGAAATAACTCAGTTATTTCAGTTGTCACAGTTGTCACATTGTCTTCTGGATGATTTGGGGTAAATTGGGGTAACTTATAAGGTAGCATCCTTTTGCAGCCTATGTTTTGGAGCAGGATTGATTTTGGAAATGTACTTGTTATGCCTTAAAATGTTGTCTAGAAAGGCAGCTCACTAGGATTCTATTAGCGGTCCTTACCTGATGCTGGTATTCATTTGCTGCAGATTACAAAATTAAGATGATTAGTTCATTGATCAGTGCCCTTGATTTGTTCTAAACAGTGGCTAAATTATGTCTAGATCAGTAGCCATATTGATCAGTTATGTCTAGATCACTAATGGTATTGATCAAGGCCTCTTGCCATGGCTTGCCAGTGACAGCTTGTAGTTACGGCAGGCTTGATTCTCTTGTAAATCACATTGAGTCATTATGAGTCCCACGCTGTGGGTCTTTTGTCTTTGTGTTGTTGAGAGTTGAGTTGAGATTGGTGAGGTTGGGGAGTCTTCTAGGGATGAGACAGAATTGTTTTGGGCTTTCCCTCAGCTCACCCTGGCTGTGCTTTTAAGGTGGCCTCAGTGAAGCTCACTGCTCAGGTAACGGCGGGGACATCTGGCTCAGGAAGCCATGTCAACCCAGGCCCTATCCCCAGTGCTATGAGGGCCACAATCCGAAAACTGTACATGACCAGCTTTGAACCCCAGGACCTCAAGTGATCGATCCAGGAGGGAATAAATTGGTGGAAAACTCGCTAGTAGGTGCATAATCACGCAGACCTGCCAAACTGAACACACGTAAACCAACGACCCATGTGCTGAAACCAAGAGAGAGTGTGCCGGTAGGGTTATGGAGGTGTTTCCGAAAACATAACAGCGTCAAGTTCTTGATTACTGGGTATTTTTAAGATCTCCAGTGGTCTATGATGGATCATCTTTGAGGTTTTTGATGTTTTGAGGAGGCTACGTTTGAGATTGTGGGAGTACTTTACCTCTTTGAATCTAGGTGTGTTAATCCTGGTAAGTTAAGACAATTTTTTCTTGTCGCTGTCCTGTTTTGTTATGATAACCTGCAACTGCAGACCAAAGTAACTGCATTTGTGTGTTTTGATTTATTGCTACAGTCATGGATATATTTAATTACTGGGAATAAAATCCTTTACAATTGGATAATGATCATATGCAATTAGGTGGAAATGCCCAAAGTGGCAAAGGGCTGTCAAAGGGCACTGGCTCTAATCTGGAATGCTAGATGTTTAATGCAATTTAGGATCTAGAGCACTTTAACCATTTGCGTCTGCCCAGTTAGTCTAAAAAAATAATAACAATAATCTATTGAGATAATCAAGCATTTCATTAAAGCATTGATACTTTTCAAGGTTCCTAACCTTTAAAAAGATTTTGTAAAAAAAAAAAAGTCTCTGTATTTTGTATAGATATCTTCCGTATATTATAAATCACATACTGAAAATATAAATATTTCTAAATATTGATATTCCACAACACAATTAGGAGGTTCTGCTTTGTTTTCAAGCACCGCCAGATTGTTCAGATGTATGCTAATGTGTCTGAATGTTGTTTTTGGCGGTTAAAGTCTTTATGAAATCCCTGTAAAGATTAAGCTTATGTGAGACAGTCACCTCATCAAAAAGTTAAACTGGTATCAGGCTCTGTTGTGAAGGGGCTTTGCCTCAGGAGCCCTTGCTAAAAACAGCTGTTACCTGCTGCTCACTTTGGCTGTCTTAACTCTCAGCGTCATAACCCAGTTTCCACCTCAGAGTTAATGTGATCTTCTGCACTGTTTTATTGTATGTTACCGAAGCTATTGTAGAGACAGCAGTACTTATGCTGATGCTACAGTATCTCGATTGAAGCTTGGAAGAGTGAACATTTTTTTTTTTTTGACATTTTATGGATTTTTACATTATCCTAATGTAATTTGTATGTATTTCAAGTTATAAACGAAGTTTAATTTGAATTGCAGTTAAGATTACAAAGGAAAAGGTTAACCTCATTTTTCAAATTATAAAACATGTACAGCATATAAATGCACTTGAATGGCAAGTTCACAGTGGCCCTGTCCAGTATAATTCATAACTCACCACATTTCAAAATAAATCATCTTGGTCACACTTTAGATTAGGGGTCCAATTCTGACTTTTAATTAACTATGACCTCAATAAACTCCTAAATACTGCTTATTAATAGTTAGTAAGGTAGTTGTTACGTTTAGGTACTGGGTAGGATTAGGAATATAGAATAACGTCATGCAGAATAAGGCATTAATATGTGCTTTTATAAGTACTAATAAACAGGCAGTATCCTAGTAATATGCATGCTAATAAGCAACTAGTTAAAAGTGAGAATTGGACCATAAACTAAAGTGTTACCATTATCTTCTGTGGTAATCAACAGGAAGCCACAGACGATGTCCATAGATTTTAATTTGTATATAACTTATATATTATTTTTAAATATAGTACTAACTAAACAATCATAACTTTAATTTATTATTCTTTTTAAATTAAAATGTAAATTAAAATTGTATTTGAAATTTAGATGTTTTTTTTTTTTTTAATCTCATCTGATGCAATATTTTATGAATAGAACATAGTCATTTTTGTAATCAGAGACATCTCATCTGAGGCAATTCATGATTTTTTTTTTTCATAGGACACTATCTGACAGGCTGATGGCAAAACAGGTCCACATTTTATTTATTCATTATGTGGTTATTTCTATGAAGTTATGCATAAGTAAATGCCTTCCATGGCTGAAGCCCTCACATGTGTCACGAGTCATTGCATTGCTCCATTCAGGATTAGGACAAATAACAATCAATATGACTGATCATAGCTTAAGATCAGAGCCTGAAGCATGTCATATTTTAAATCAATAAACTTTGGCTTTTGGGATTGTGATTGTCTTACCATCTTAGCTGGGCTTGGTCTGATGGCGAATTTAACCTGATCTGATCTGTTTAATGGTTTGTCATACACATGTATGACGGTCTTCCTGTCCGAGGATGTGTTGCCCCGGCTGTTCCACATCTTGGATTTGTCCGGTGTCAGATTAAGAGAGTGTGCTCAAAATCTTCTACCCAATTTGGCAGGGCGAGGGGCAAGTGGGGCGGGTGGATTCTCCATATATAAGAGCCAATGTCCTCCAGACACTTTTCACGTAGTTTGCTTCATGACTTCATGTCAGCACTGATACCTGTACGCACATCAGTGCGCCCGCCAATTGCATTTTTTTATGTGCATTAACTGTACCTTTTTTGTTGCATTAACTTAAGCTTTTTAAATCGTTTTTTGTGTGTGTGTGTGCGCAGTTGTGCCTTTGAAGATTTTCATAATGAATTACTGCATGTCAGACATGTATGACATAGCCCATGGTGTGAGTGGGGGATATGCAGTTCCGTCCGGAGGTGAGTACTGCATGTACGGTGGAGAAGGGGCTGGTTTCGCTCATTGTGAGCCACAGCCATTACACCACCATCCTCCCAGCATGGAGCAGGCCTGGCCGCCCAGCCAACCCTATGGGTGCCCGTTCACTGGGGGAAACCCTGTGTTCAAGAGTGAGTTATGCTCTATGGAGGTGCCTCTCAGTCATTACCACCAACCAGACTACTACTCTGACGGCAGGCCAGACTTCTCTCAGATGCAGTGGATGCAGGGGCCGCATAAGAAAGGTATCGAAGTTCTAGAAGAAGCATAGAGGTGTGCTGTTGGGTACCAAATTTTTGTCTTGGTATGTTTTTAGACTGTTTGTTAACATTACACGTGTAGTAGTGTAATATCTCAGTCCAAAAAGACAACTCAGGCTTAAAGACATTTAAGGATTGATTATCATCAGATTTGCTGATTTTATAGCATTTTTATATCAGTATGTTTTCTATTATATCCTCCATTTGTTTCTGTTACAAAAATGAATCAGTCTTGGCGAGTATTGGAAAAACTGTTATTTTGATATTATAGTGGTAAAAATGCTGAATTAGTCTTCTAGATTGAACTTAAGTGCCTCTTTCAAAGACCTGTTGCGGATATTCATGTAGCTAGTTTGCTATTGTGTAGTTTATTGATCTTCAGGGTTGGATGGAAGTTTGGGGTATGTTGTATTGATTTGTAAGGACACAGACAGAGGAACAGAAGGTTTGCGCTCCTGTCCTGCCACTGTCCTCCTCAAAAGACTTATTGATCAGATTGATTGCTGAGCTTCTGCAAGCTGCCTGAACGTATATATGTTTTAAAACTTGTATTTTTGTTGTTGTTAGGTTTTCATCCAAATATAAGAACTTTCTGATAAAAAAATGTTTTCCCTTCAATACTTTTTCCTTCTCGTCTTATACTCCTCCCCAAAAAAAAAAAAAAAAACCTCAACATATCTCAATTAATTATTTTGCATTATTTCATTATTTTTTAAGATAACTTAATGCATGTGTGTTGAATGGCAAGACAGAATGTACCACCACTTAAAGATACTAAATGTGTATATATTTTGTTTAAATATTTTATTTCTTAATAAACTTTACACATGTAGCTGTTATATTGGTATGGTATATTAGGGAATGTTCTTAATCTTTTTAGTTTAGGAGTTTTAGTGCTGTTTTATAAATTTACAAGCGTTGTTATTTATTTTCATGCCGACATTTCCAGTTTTAGTTTTTTTCCTAATTTAATGTAATGTGTGTATTACTGTGCTTGTCACTGTTTATAGGGTACATACCAAGTTACCTGGACAAGGATGAGCTGTGTGTTGTGTGTGGGGACAAAGCAACTGGCTACCATTACCGTTGCATTACCTGTGAGGGCTGCAAAGTGAGTGTTTCAACTGTATTTGAGTTCAGCCGATCCTTTATAAAAGCACACAGTGCATTAATGACTAACTATTAATGTACAATATATATCAAACTCTGTTTACACTACTACATTATGACATTTCTAAGAAGGCTCATGTTTGGCAATTGAACATGAAATCTTGTTTTTTAAGGGTTTTTTTCGACGCACGATTCAGAAGAACCTAAACCCGACATACGCTTGCAAGTACGAGGGAAAGTGCGTCATTGACAAAGTCACCCGCAACCAGTGCCAAGAATGTCGCTTCAAGAAATGCATTGCTGTTGGAATGGCAACAGATTGTAAGTGTCCTGAAGTCAAACACACTTGAATAGCCTTGTGCCCCTGTAAATTGATGCTTCTGTAAGTACAGGCACTTTGCTGTCTGAGCTTTGACAAAAAGTTGCTTTGTGTTCGATTGTTAAAGATACAGACATTATGCATAGCCCTTGCAAACATCTCATATTTCCTCCAGTGGTGTTGGATGACAGTAAGCGTCTAGCCAAGCGGAAGCTGATTGAGGAGAACCGTGAACGGAGGCGGCGTGAGGAGATGCAGAAGACGGTGTGGGAGCGGCCGGAGCCCACGCAGGAGGAGTGGGAGTTGATCCGGGTTGTCACAGAGGCGCATGTTGCCACAAACGCCCAAGGAAACCACTGGAAACAGAAGCGTAAATTCCTGGTGAGAGGTCTCTTCCCTGATGACCGCAGCTCAGTGATGTTTCTTGTGTTTTAGGATGTTTGTTTTTTGTTTTTTTGGGTGGGATTCTTTTTTTTTTTTTTTTTTTTTTTTACCCTACCACAACCCTAGATTTCCCCTTCCCCAACCCTTCCCGCACAATTCCCAAGCCCTTCCTCACCGCTGTTCCCATTGTTAATATGTCCATGTTTTTGTATCTCCTTGTAGAGTGGGGAGTGTTAGATGGACGCTGGAGACTATCTACCACAAAGGCAGCAGCACTAACTTTAATGGAACACCTTTGTCCTTCTTTTCTCAAGCTCTGTTTCCTAAACCAAAACTGTTTTCTCATGTTTGTTTCTTTTCTGTTCTTCTTCTCTCTGTCATTTTCTAACCAAGTTTCTAATGGTTTCACAATTGTTCTTTTCTCTTGTGTCTAAATGTCCTCTATGGATTGACGTTCTGTTTGAGGACTCCTTTAACACTGCTGTGGGTTTCCATGGGAAGTTTAGTTGCCTTCTTAAAATGTTTGATACTTCTTATTTGGCAATTACAATTAACCCAAAGTACGTCATTCCACTCGTTTAAAATTTTTTTTTTATAATTCTGTAAATTACAGAATTCATATTTTCTAATTTAAAGGTGACATGTTTACTTGCTATGCCACTAGTGGCACCACATGGAACTGGAGTCTGTCTGTTTGAGTGGACAGACAAAGTCAGTTATTATTTTTGCAATTGTGTTTTATAATGCTAGAGATGCAGAAGTTACAAACTTCACTTAAACTTCAGTAGTATATTCAAAAAAAAATTTGAGTTGGCACAGTCAATTAATTTCTGTCTGTTTCATAACTCATAAAACATCACTCAAAGATGTTCCAAGAAGTCTAGCTTTTTTCATGCGAGACTTTGAAGTAACAAAAATATATCTAGGTAAATATAACTGCTTATTATGTAGTATATTGATACATATAAATATAATTTGAAATTTCAACATTTCAGATTCTTTTTTAGAAACTCAGATTCAACATGTGTGACCCTGGACCACAAAACCAGACATAAGTTGCATGGGTATATTTGTGGCAATAGCCAAAGATACATTGTATGGGTCAGAATTAATTAGGAAAGTCATTAGGATATTAAGTAAAGATCATGTTCCATTAATATATTTTGTACATTTCCTACCGTAAATATATCAAAAAAGTATTAGTAGTAATATGCCTTACTAAGGACTTTGGACAACTTTAAGGGCGATTTTCTCAATATTTAGATTTTTTTTGCACCCAGATTTTTCAAAAAGTTGCATCTCAGCCAAATATTGTCCTAACAAACCATACATCAATGGAAATCATATTTATTCAGTTTTCATATTATGTATAAATCTCAATGAAAAAAAAGGACTGGTTTTGTGGTCCTGGGTCACATTTTGAATCTACAGTATAGTAAATCTCATTCATAAAACACAAGCATTTTTTTATGTTAAGTGAATTTCGGTGTAAATTGTAAATAAAACATTTGAATGCAAATTGTTGCATTGAATTGAATTTTGGCCCATTGTCTGTTTTAACAGACTATTAAGCCACTTCAGATATCATGCAAATATCATGAAACGTCAAATGGCTGAAAAATCTCAAAAAAATACATTAAAAAATGTAAGCTAAATTGCCCAGTCTTAGTTTTTATATATTGTTATGTAGAACATACAGTTAACAGCAAAATCTGTACTAAAAGGTTGTTAATGTTTTGCTATGGCCAATTTTGCAGTAATTTTTGCAAAGTAATTTTTGTTTTTGCATTTTGAATCCTAAATTTCTGTATGCAGTTTGTCAGTATGTAATATTATATGATGATTATATAATATTATATAATGATGATTTCAACAAATCCTCAAAATCCATGGAAACTCCACACAAACTCACTATCTCATTGTCACTTTCTGTCTGCTCTCTCACCTGTCCAGTATAAACTTGTTCTTTTTAGTTGACTTGACTCGGGTTCTTCATTGAAACTTCACGATCCCTGTTGATTGCCCAACAGGTCGAGGAAGCAATGCTACTTAATGAAATAACATGTAATTTATTCTGTACTTCTGACCAGAGTGCAGTGGGGGTGAATGAAGCAAAGGTAAGAACCAGCAGAGCAAACACATTTATTTATGTTTTTATCCAAAAGAACGCTCTCTCAAATTTTCAGCTGCTTCCATTTCTGTCACGTTTTTTTTTTTTTGGCGGATAAATTGACATGCTGAATGCTTGAGGCATTTGTTTGGAGTGTTTATGTAGCTCTCTGCTCACTGTGTCAGAATGAAGGTGTACACAGAAGAGGAAAGCTGAATAATTGACTAATGTCAAAGGGGAACATCAGGCTGGTTTTGCACTGTACTCAGCTCCCAGTCTTCTTTTGACCCTCAGTCTGGCTTTGTTTTGATTTTTTTTTTTTTTTGCTCTGTCTTTCACATCACATTTTTCTGGTCAGAAGGTCACAAATCTTAATTTTTTTTTTAAATAAAAAAATATCAGTGGATAACCCTAGTCAATGAGCTCCCCAGCAGAAGGAGATATCAAAGACGCTTCTCTGCTCTGATCTTCTAGTTTAAGTTTCTCATCTTTCCTCTTTTCCCTCTTAATAACTGGGCTCCACTCTTGTTTCATTGACACGTCTTGCTGTAACTCTGGCCTTCTTTGTGCTTTAGAGGGGAATGGGGATTTGCTGTGTCACACCTTCGTCTCTGTGAATGTCCATTTCCTTGTCAATGTCCATTTCCTTGTTGTTACTGAGCACACAACCTCTCCCCTTCCTCTCGTTTCAGCCAGAGGACATCGGTTCGGCACCCATCGTCAACACACCAGAAGGGAGCAAAGTGGACATAGAAGCCTTCAGTCAGTTTACAAAAATTATCACCCCCGCAATCACTCGTGTCGTAGATTTTGCCAAAAAGCTGCCCATGTTCTGTGAGGTAAGAAGCTTGCTGTACATTGCATAAAACAACATATTCTCACTCCAAACTTATCACATATAGACGCTTATTCAGGTCCCCTTGGCATCACTTTTAATAAACTGTCGACCCCTTCAGCGTTATTTATAATTTCAAAGATATTTTGGAGCACCTAACCCCATCCCTAACCTAACCCTAACCACTTCTCAACAATATGAAACATAACAGGCAAATAAAAGTGCAGTCATAGGTATATTTCTTGCAAAAAAAAAACTGGCCAGAAATTAAAACAGACACCTTGTCACATTCCAAGTCTTCTGAAGCCATTCGATATATTTATGCGAAGAAATCTTGAATTTTGATTGCTGAAAATGATCCCGCTCCATGAACGCACAGTCATGTCATTAAAAAGATACACCTGAATGTAAGCAAGATGCTATTGGTCACAAGCCATATGAGAGCAAATGTCATTTCACATTCAAAACCTACGTAATGCTTATTCTGGCAGAATCATTTTTAAGAATCTAAGCTTTACAGCGGATGGAGACTGAGCTTTTGGGTCTGTTCTTTATACAAAGCAATCATTTGGCCTTGGAACACCTGCAATATTTCTGGACTGTAGTTGTCTATATCCGTCTGTTATAGCCTGTGTTTTATATTAAATAATATACAAATGGTTAGGTTTAGGTGTGGGGTTACGAGCTCAAAATTAGTGTTATGTAAATAAAATTACGGCCACACTTTAGATTAGGGTCCAATTCTCACTATTAACTAGCTATTAACTATGACCTTTGCCTCAATAAACTCCTAATTACTGCTTATTAATAGTTAGTAAGGTAGTTGTTTAGGTATTGGATAGGATTAAGGGATGTAGAATATGGCCATGCAGAATGAAGCATTAATATGTGCTTTTAGAAGTTCTAATGAACAGCCAATATTCTAGTAATATACGTGCTAATAAGGAAATAGTTAAAAGTGAGAATTGGACCCTAAACTGACCCTAAAGTGTTACCAAAATTAATACAGAAATTATATATACACTACCGGTCAAACTTTTTTGGACAGTAAGAAGTCATTTCTGCTCACCAAGGCTGCATTTATTTTATTAAAAATTATTAAAATATTTTAGATATATTTGGAATTTTCAGCATCACTACTCCAGTCTTCGGTGTCACATGATCCTTCAAAATTCTTTCTAATATGCTAATTTGCTGTGCAAAACATTTATGATTATTAATCTAAAGTTTTATTTATTTTGGGGTAAAGACAGTACACACATTTATAATGTTGCAAAAGATTTGTATTTCAGATAAATGCTGTTCTATATCTATAAATAATCCTGAAAAAAAAAATGTGCACAGCTGTTTTCAACACTGATGATAATAATAAATGTTTCTTGAACAGCAAATCATCATATTAGAATGATTTCTGAAGGATCGTGTGACACTGAAGACTGAAGTAGTGATGCTGAAAATGTAGCTTTGCCAACACAGAAATAAATTGCATTTTAAAGTATATTCAAATAGAAAACATTTCATTTTCAATTGTTAAAATATTCCACAATATTTCAGTTTTTGTTAAATTTTGCATCAAATAATTTAAAACCTTGGTGAGCAGAAGACGTTAGAAAATCTTACGTCCTTTTGACCGGTTGTGTATGTCATAATGGCAAAATGATACTCAAATACATAATTTTATCACGACAATAAAATTCCCATTACAGTCTTATCTCTGTATGATGTGAAAGATTTTTCATTAAAAGCAAAAGAGTACCTTCCATATCAAAAAATGCTAAAGCAGTACCCTGTGCATTAAAAAAGTCATGCCAAGGCTTCCTTGACTGTGTGTCCCTATGTGACAAGTTGGAAGTGAGAACGTTTTGCATTAATCTCAAGAATTGAACCTAGCTTACATCCAACCTAGTGATTGAACGATGTGAATTTTGAAAGGCCTTCTGTACAAAAATCAAAGCAGAAAATGCATCAAAATGAGAGAAACGATTTAACGATGAGATCAAATTAATCCTATCCTGGCACTTGACAGTGACTCATGTTTGGATACACAATAATACATATTATGACATATTATGACATAATGTTTAATTTGTGTGATTGTTCAGCTGCCTTGCGAGGACCAGATCATTTTGCTGAAGGGTTGCTGTATGGAGATCATGTCTCTGCGAGCTGCAGTGCGCTATGATCCTGAGAGCGAGACTCTAACACTGAATGGGGAGATGGCCGTCACACGGGGCCAGCTCAAGAACGGGGGTCTTGGCGTAGTCTCGGATGCCATCTTTGATCTGGGCGTCTCGCTATCCTCCTTCAACTTGGATGATTCGGAGGTGGCGTTGCTACAAGCCGTGATTTTGCTTTCCTCCGGTTAGTGCCATCTTCACATGTCAAATTTAATCAAATTATTAATTCTTGTTCTTATCCATCACATTATGGTAAAATGTGTGCACACAAAATAAATGAGTTTCTTGTTCCTGTGAAAAATCCTTAGAATGTAAAAAAAAAGAAGGATTCTGATTGATATGTCAGTTGTTTTATTCAGATTTCTAGTAACAATATATTGGCTAACGGCAAATTGGTTTAAAACACTTATGGCACCTTCATAATCAAAATGTCAAAAATGTCAAATTTCAGAATTCTAATAAATATCAGAATATCCTTGTGCGTGCAAACGTAGTCAGGGAGGGGGGCATAAATGTCATTGCTGTTATAAAGAAGGATGTACCATGATACAATTTTGAACAATTTAGAAAAGCTTATGAACAGTTCTGGTGAACCTCCTAAAGAAGAGTCTTTGGGTGCGTCTCAATCAGCTCCCTAGTTCAGTAGCACTGATCAGGGAATCGGCCATTTTAAGGGCTGTCTCAATCGCAGTAAAAAGTCCCACAATGCACCGCAAAAACCAGGGTCCATCGATGCTCACTATATTTCCTTAACAGAAGTTCTGAAGCATGAAACTTAAATCACGTGATATAACTCACTACACATAACGACCGATAACGACACCCGATGTATGTTTTTAAAAACAGAAAGTGTTATTTTATTATATTTCAGGATAAACATACATCATTAGACAGGTAATGAACACAACATTTATACTTTATTTACGTCTGAAATATATATGTAACAAGCAAAGCCCTTGTGGAAAAGAAGTGTGCTTAATTGTATCGAAAGTGTACTTTTTGTGTATTTCAAATCTTAAAGGTATACTTTTTAAAAAGTGCACTTGCAGATTATATGATATAATTAAAATGAAAGATCACCTAAGTGTACTAAAAGAAAGTACACTTTCATATTTCAATATTTCAAAACACACTTTGTAATAATACGTTCATGATAATATTTCTAAACACACTTGAGTGCACTTTTTAAAAATGGACCTTGTAATAATGTCTACTTACATTTTACTTTAACATATTTTAAATAATTGATTACACTTATTTTTATGTATTGACATGTACTTCAAAATAGCATTACAACTAATGTCAGAAAGATATCAGCTCTGATGTTGTTCATAAATGCCAATAATGATGATGTACAAATCGCCGGAAATGGAGTCATCAGTGTCCCAATTTGTAGTGAGCCAGCGTCCTTTACCATCCTTACCAGTGCCCGAATTTGTGTACATGGTATGCTGATTCACAAGCTTGGAAGCTAGGGAACTGATTGAGACGCACCCTTTGTTTTCTTTAATGATTGATTCATGTCATATGTAAATATGGCTCGTGTCGTGACTCCCACCGGGAGTAGGTTTAAAAGCTATAAGGCCAGCTGCAGCCGGTGTTCCTGTGTGCCGATTACCCAGGATTACACAGGCCACTGAGGGAAAACCACTAAATAACGCTAATAAAATTGGATTACGCTTCAACTGAGAATGTCGCAATCAATAGGTAAAGACTTCAGTACGTCCACTTCCATATGTATTTGTTATCGATTCCTGCGCATTTAAACAGATTGTCCAGTGTGGCAGCTGGCTGAACTCAATCAATGACAATTTTTTGATAATTAACTCAGTTTTACCTAGTGTCCTAAAGGTCTTTCTGATTTGGTTTTAGAGAGAGAACAAAGGAGATGATTTTCTTTTTTTTTATATCACTTTTTTGCTTTAACACATGAAATGTTTCCAGAACTTTAACACATCAAATGTTATTGGTCATGCAGTAAACTGCATTAGTTAATTCTAATTAATTCGGCATGGAAGTTTCTTTTTTGATTAAAGTGTGTATTTCTAGCACACTGATGGCACCTATGTACCTGTTATACCTTGTAAAGGTAGCGCTGCGCAGTTCGTATTTAAATTTAGTGAGCATGTTTGTGGCATTGTCATCATTTACTCCCTTCATGCCGCTCCAAACCTGTATGACTTTTCTGTGCAACATAAAGATATTTTGAGAGGTTGTTTGTACATTTTTATGTCAACTACACCTTTAAAATGGGCACACTTCAACAGGCTGTTGTTTACGCACACTTTATTTAGGATGTTAAATGACAAACTAGAATATAAATATGTTTTAAAATATCACATGACCACCTTCAAGCCCTGCTTTTTTATGTTAAGTGTTTGTTTGTTTTTTATTAAACTGGAGCAGCCCATCATCTCTTCTCCTCTGTTTCATCGACAGATCGTCCAGGTTTAACAAGCGTAGAGCGGATAGAGCGTTGTCAGGAGGAGTTCCTCTTGGCCTTTGAACATTACATCAACTACCGTAAGCACAAGGTGGCTCACTTCTGGCCCAAGCTGCTGATGAAGGTGACAGACCTGCGCATGATTGGTGCCTGCCATGCCAGCCGCTTCCTGCACATGAAGGTGGAATGTCCCACAGAGCTCTTTCCGCCCCTCTTCCTGGAAGTGTTCGAAGACTGATGGCCAACCAATCAGGCCAAGCTGCTCCCACCAACACCAACCTCCACAAATCCGACCTCCCCTCCAACTCTGTGTCCCTGTTCCTGGTCACATAAACAATGTTCCTTTTCCTGTTCACTACTGAGCGTCATTTCATTCCATAGTTTTAGGGGTAGCTCTCTGGCCTAGTTTGAATGGAACCATTCCTTTTAAAAAGCGGGTACATGTCAATAGCATTAAAGTTCGTTTTCTTTCACTCTTTGTTTGAAAAAAAAAATCACCTTTCTTTTAGTCATTTTATTTTTTTAATGTTATTTCTGATCATAAACTTTGATGCCGCTTCAGTGAGATGTATAAACTATGCATTTGGGTTTCATGTCACGTCAGTCCTCAGAAAAAAGACAAATAGCACCACACTGCAAAAGGGGAGAAAAAGTAATACCTTTCTGTTCTGTTGGTTGAAAGGTCTTTTCATGCTCACATTAAGACATAAGTTGGTAATAGTTCTGTTCCCAAACCCAATGAGCTGTTTACCTAGGCAACATTTCCCATGATCTCAAATGTATCTCTATAAACTTTAGGAAGGAGTAAAGAGATTTTTGAGTCAGCAGAAACACACATTAAAGCCCATGAGAGTATCTCTAGCCAGCAGCCACTAACATTAGCTCATAATGCCTCTATTAAGGTGCCAAAAAATCATACTCTGTTTGGACTTGTGTTGAGCTGCTTGGAGGAACTTGAGGTAATATTTATACCCAGCCATCGCTAGACCCATTAAACCTCTGGGATGTTCAGTTGAATTTTTTTCTATAGCTGTCACACGATAGACCAAGGCAATGCTTCTGCTTGAACTTGTTGGTGCTATGAGTTTGCCGATTTATACCTCCAGGACTGCTGATCAATTAAACTCCGAATTGTCTTGGTGATTTATACACATACATACATACAACGCTGAGGTCAGTGGTCAACCCTTCAATGTTCAGGGATGCTTTTGGGTGTGTGATGTTTCTGTTCTCATTTCTGTCCTGGTTTTCTTGTTTTACGGTAGTGTTTTTAATCTTTCTAGAGACATCCTTGTGTGCTGCAAAAGGGTTTGAATCTCACATACCTCTACTCATTATCAGGAAGTTTTTTTTTCTCTTTCGGACATGAATTCAGAATTGCACCTCAAAACGCAGCATGTTCAATCAGTGTTTTGTTATAGCGATTTGTTTTTTTTTTCAAGCAATAGAATTGCTCCAGTGGTTTTACATGTTTTGGATTACACATACAAACTTGCACGCCAACATAG
This sequence comes from Gobiocypris rarus, assembly GCA_023029165.1. Lineage (NCBI taxonomy): Eukaryota > Metazoa > Chordata > Actinopteri > Cypriniformes > Gobionidae > Gobiocypris > Gobiocypris rarus. The sequence continues at coordinate 21,788,531 of CM040919.1, read as the reverse complement.
ATATTAAACAGACTCAAAGTCATTGCACAGACAATCAATGTGTCCGCAGAGTGTTATAGAAAGATGTAGAGGGAAGTAAAGGCCACAGCCAGGGTCCAAAATTTACTTATACACTACAACTGCCAGTGGAGGGTCAGCTCCACACCAACTTGGTTACGTTTGCTTATGCAGACAAGCTTGAAGGAAGCTCCCATAGGAACATGCCCAAGCTGAAATGTGTTTTTGAATTATTTAGAAAACATTTATTTGCAGCTTTTGCCAAATCTATTTTTGTTGCACAAAAGACACACAATTTGTACTTTGTTAGTGGATTTTATTAGTCACACACGTGAAATTCAGAAAATTGTTCTTAAAATTTTATTTAAACCAATGCTAATGTTACCAACCACCTACCTTCAGACCAATGGTCAAGGACCGCCTGATGTCCCTGCAATAATAGACCAGCGTGCATCTATAAATTATTAATTCAAGAACGTTGTGCATTTTACTGCAAACAATGGAGATGCGTAACTTCACTTACTTTTGAAAATCCAGCATTAAGTTGATTCTGGTTAGTGCTCATTGTCACAGCTGTAAACACAACAGCATTCTTCTTCCACGAGGGCGTCACGGCATTTGTTTCTAGGCAGACTGTTAAAGAACCCCGCCTCGCCCACATTCGTCTCGCGGACATCCTGTAGAATTAAACCAATCAGATGAGGACTTCGAAACTCCTGAAGTGTTTCCAGATAAGCGTGCCATATGCATCAGATGCTCAGCCAACGGTGCGTGGGCGTGACGTTTGAGGCTGGGACTACCGACCACCTGGCAACAAAAAAAACCTCATATATAGCCGATTTGCTAAAGCTTTCTTTTTCTTTTTCTTCTTGAAACTCACTTGGTGAGTGTTAATTTTGGACCCTGGCCACAGATCAGCACATGCATGCACTCATGCACTGACACGCTGGGAGTCAATAATATTTCCTCTGAGGGTGCAGGTAAAAAACAAAACACACACACACAAAGCACTACAAAAGAAGAAGATATTTATGGTGTAATGGAAAGGCTGTATTTTTTCAGACTGCAGATAATTTTTTACATGGTATATGCCCAGTATGTACATTTTCCAGTTTTACACACAATAAGAAAACAAAAGACTGTCTGTTCTCAAAAATCTTTCACCATTCTCAAACAGAAACACCAAGTCCTGTTTTTTAACAATACCGATTCACTGGTGATCTCCCTTACTGTGCGTTTCATCATTCTAACTTCCTTGTTAAACCATGCTAATAACAACTAATATATACTTGTAACTAATAATCATAACAAAAGATCCAACACAACAAGTCACAAAAAGTGATTCTCTGTGGGTGTCGGAATGAAACCTAAAGCCCATAATGAACGAAACTGACCAGATCATAAACAGAAAGAAATAGGCCCCTAGTAATAATCACAGTACATGTACTTCTGTTTCTGTGTCTCAGTTAACATTTACCTAATCATGTCCACAGTATGCTGGTTGCATGAATAAGTGAACTTTGAATGTGAAACAGTTATCCAACATTACAAGCAACTGTATTTCACTTTCTCTTCTGTGTCTTTTTTCATTTCTTGCCTTTTTTTTCTCTCTCTCTCTTTTACCAAAATCAACGTATTGCACAGGCCTACTGTGTGACAGTAGAGCCTTGAATTAAATTCAAGTTTGGATCATGATGATTTGAATATCCTGGAAGAGACATTGCACTAGAAAAATATGCAGATTTGGCTAAAGATGATGATGACGGTGATGATATTTGCACCTAAGGTGAATAGGAGAATAAAGATGGTTTTGAGAAACCCCTGAAATATTTGTTGTGCTGTGTGTGGCACATGACTAATGTGAGATTCTGTATGCAGTTTTTTTATGGCCTTGAATTAATTAAATGTATATTTAGCAGTCTTCATTAAATTGAATAATGACTGTCATATTTCACATTGAGATATTTACATATTTTACCGTCATTAACTTGACACTTATCGAACATACCTGAAGAAAAACATTTCAGCAAAATGTAATGCCACAGCTAGTCATCTGTCCTTGTGAAAAGACATCTGACCAGTTTTTGATCTCAACCGAAGTGTTTTAATAAACTCAACCTTTTGCTAAATATGAATGAACTTTTCTCAAGCATCAAGTCTATAAATAACTATAAATGTCAAATAACTATAAACAAGAAGTCTCAGAATTTCAGATTAACATCATGATTTTTTGTCCAAAGTTTATTATAGATATTAATGAAAAAAATATAATATTAATTATTAAAATGTAATTAACAAAGTTAAGATAATTATGATTAAACAAGTAAAAATCTTTTAATTAAAAAAAAAAAACTTTTCATTTAATCTATTAGTAAAGCTAAATAAAGTTTGCTTTTTTAAAATGCAAGTACTATTAATTGTGGAAAATGTGTACTGTACATTCAAAATAATAATAATAATATACTGACTTTTGTTTTACACAGAATTTGTCTTTATTTCTTGTATTTTCCCACTCCCCATTAGTCCCGTTTAAACTCACAGTGCATTGCTGCCATCAACTGGACAATATCATTACTACGCACACTCGTTTAAAATGAAGCATTGTCTCTTTACCTTTTGGAGTGTTTTCCTTTACCCTCTAAAAATGTTGTACTGATGGCATAACCACCACTTACATAACAGTCTTGGGCTTTTATTGAAACATGAGCACTTCTTACAGCTAAGCTACAACTCATCCCATACACTTGTCATCTGCCCAGTAATGAAATATTCATTGAGGATTTAGACCAGGGGTGACCAAATCTTGCTCCTGCGGGCCACTGTCCTGCAGAGTTCATCTCCAAGCCTCAAACCCCAATTAAACACACCTGAAACAGCTAAGCAAGGTATACACATAGGCGTACTAGAGACTCTATTAATAATAATAGATTTGATTTGTGATGTGCCTTTCTCAAACTCAAAGCACTACAACATATACAGAACAAAATAAGAAATCAAACAAGGAAAATACATAGTACAAGAAAAAAAAAAACAGTAGTAAATTACAATTATAAAATAAAAGCTTGACTAAAAAGATGTGTCTTAAGACGTTTCTTAAAACAATCCAAAGACATAGCATTCCTAATAGATGCAGGGAATGAGTTCCATAACCTGTGTGCATTGTACCATTTCCAAAAAAGTTGTGACACTATACAAATTGTGTATAAAAAAGGAATGCAATAATTTACAAATCTCATTAACTTATATTTTATTCACAATAGAATATAGATAACATATTAAATGTTGAAAGTGAGACATTTTGAAATGCCATGCCAAATATATGCTCATTTTGGATTTCATGAGAGTTACACATTTCAAAAAAGTTGGGACAGGTAGCAATAAGAGGCCGGAAAAGTTAAATGTACATATAAAGAACAGCAGGAGGACCAATTTGCAACTTATTAGGTTAATTGGCAACATGATTGGGTATAAAAATAGCCTCTCAGAGTGGCAGTGTCTCTCAGAAGTCAAGATGGGCAGAGGATCACCAATTCCCCCAATGCTGCGGTGAAAAATAGTGGAGCAATATCAGAAAAGAGTTTCTCAGAGAAAAAGAGTTTGAAGTTATCATCATCCACAGTGCATAATATCATCCAAAGATTCAGAGAATCTGGAACAATCTCTTTGTATAAGGGGCAAGGCCGGAAAAACATACTGGATGCCCGTGATCTTCGGGCCTTTAGACGGCACTGCATCACATACAGGAATGCTACTGTAATGAAAATCACAACATGGGCTCGGAATACTTCAAGAAAACAGTGTCGGTGAACACAATCCATCGTGCCATTTGCTGTTGCCAGCTAAAACGCTTTAGGTCAAAAACGAAGCCATATCTAAACATGATCCACAAGTGCAGGCGTTTTCTCTGGGCCAAGGCTCATTTAAAATGGACTGTGGCAAAGTGAAAAACTGTTCTGTGGTCAGATGAATCAAAATTTGAAGTTCTTTGAAGTGGAAAACTGGGACGCCATGTCATCCAGGCTAAAGAGGACAAGGACAACCCAAGTTGTTATCAGTGCTCTGTTCAGAAGCCTGCATCTCTGATGGTATGGGGTTGCATGAGTGTGTGTGGCATGGGCAGCTTACACATCTGGAAAGGCACCATCAATGCTGAAAGGTATATCCAAGTTCTAGAACAACATATGCTCCCATCCAGACGTCGTCTCTTTCAGGGAACACCTTGCATTTTCCAACATGACAATGCCAGACCACATACTGCATCAATTACGTTAAGCTGTGCGTTTGAGCTCGATTTTCGCTCAAAGTCCGTTCAAACCCATTGGAAGTACTTTGTGAAAAGTAACTGCTGGAGAAGCTAAGATTTCCAAGACATACAATGCAAGAACTATAGCAATTGACTTGGCAGAGCATCTGAGGCCTGAAACTTCCAGAAATTTTAGCATCCCTCCACTGCTGCAAGTATGTTCTATGTTTCTTTGCCACAGGATGTTTTATAAAGACTTAATTGAGGTTGCTCGTGCACTGTCAGGCAGATTTCCGACTGATGTCTCTACCTTGAACAAGTTAATGGCAGATTTTTTCAACATTGCTGGATTTCCACATGTAGTAGGAGCCATTGAAGGAACACACATTAGGATTCAACTCATGAGCCATTGTTTGTTTATAGGCTACCACAGTATTAATGTGCAGGCAATGTATGATGCCAAACTTAGAGTACTCAATTGTGTTGCTCGTTAGCCAGGATCAACCCATGACTCAAAAATTTTAGTGAATTCCCAAATTCATGATGCATTTGAGAGAGGAGAATTGCAGGGTGTGCTCTTGGGTGACTCTGGTTATCCACTAAAACCCTGGCTTCTCACACCCTTCTTGAACCCAGTCAGTGTGCCTCAAACTCGGTACAATACAGCCCATGCCAAAACAAGAAATGTTATTGAAAGGTGTTTTGGAGTCCTGAAATGAAGATTTCATTGTCTACATGCAGAGCTCAAAATGAAAACAGAAAGAATCTGAAACATAATTTGTGCATGTATTGTTTTGCACAACATGGCAAGGAAATAAATAAGTTTTCAACTGTAATTAAAACACCTAGCTACATATTCCACAATGATTATAAATTACATGAGTAAAAGATTACTTTCCTTTTAATAGGCAGGAGATGAAGATGGAACTGGGCGTTACATTCGACAAATGATTGTAGAAAACATTTTCTCAAATTGACTGACAAAAATGAAAGAATTGATAACACTTAAATTAATTGGACATATTATAATTTATTCATTGAGTCAATACACAATAATTGATGCATCCGTAAAAACAGCTGAAATACTAAATAATCTTCAAATTACAACTATATTAACTTTAACTAAAATACTTCAAATCTCTTAAATATATCTAAAGATTCTGTATGTAAGCATTACATAAGAACTAAATTCAAAAATAAATATGTGGAATTATTACGTGGCTTTCAAACGAAAGATTGGTATCAAAGAGCACACCCAGGTTCCTAACTGATGACGAGGACTTGACAGAGCAGCCATTGAGGGTTAGACAGTATTCTAGGTTACTACATAAAAATTCAGTTTTTTCTGAATTAAGTTGCAGGAAATTACTGATCATCCAATTTTTTATTTCATCTATACATTCCGATAATCTTGTGAATTGGTTAGTTTCTTCAGGGTGTGAAGAAATATATAGCTGAGTATCATCAGCATAACAATGAAAACGCCATGCTTCCTAATGATATCTCCAAGTGGTAGCATGTACAGGGTGAAGAGCAACGGTCCAAGCACTGAGCCCTGCGGTACTCCATACTGAACTTGTGATCGGGTGACATCTCTTCATTTACTGCTACAAACTGATAACGGTCAGATAGGTATGATTTAAACCATGCCAATGCAGGTCCACTAATGCCTACATAATTTTCGAGTCTATTCAAAAGAATGTTGTGGTCGATAGTGTTGAATGCAGCGCTAAGATCGAGTAACACTAACAAAGAGATACAAACACAATCGGATGATAAGAGTAAATCATTTGTAACTCTGATGAGAGCAGTCTCAGTGATACGGTCTAAATCCTGACTGAAAATCCTCACAGATACAATTTCTTTCTAAAAAGGAACATAATTGTGAAGACACTGCCTTTTCAAGTATTTTTGAAAGAAAGGGTAGATTTGAGATTGGCCTGTAATTGACTAATTCTGTAGGATCAAGTTGTGTTTTTTTATAAGTGGTTTAATAATAGCCAACTTAAAAGTTTTCAGTACATATCCTAATGACAAAGATGAATTAATGATATTAAGAAGAGGATCCATGACCTCTGGTAGCATCTCTTTTAATAGCCTAGTCGGTATAGGGTCAAGCATACATGTTGTTGATTTAGATGAATTAAAGAGTTTAGCCAATTCTTCCTCTTCTATAGCAGTGAATGAGTGTAATTTTTCCTCAGTGACACTACGATGCTCTGTCTGATGTGATACTGTAGTAAACGGCTGCATGGTTATAATTTTCTTCCTAATATTGTCAATCTTACACGTAAAGAAGTTCATAAAGTCATTACTGCTGTGCTGTTTACAAACATCAGAAGTTGAAGCTTTATTCTTGGTTAATTTAGCCACTGTATCGAATAAATACCTTAGTTTGTGTTTGTTTTCTTCTAAGAGAGTCGAGAAATAAGCAGATCTAGCAGTTTTTACGGCCTTTCTGTATGCGATCATATGCTCTTTCCACGAATTCTAAAGACCTCTAGTTTTGTTTTCTTCCAGCTGCGCTCGATTTTTCTGGCTGCTGTTTTAAGGGTCTGGGTGTGCTCATTGTACCACGGCGTTGGACTATTTTCTTAAATCTTCTTTAAGGGCAGGGGAGCGACTGTGTCTAAAGTACTGGAAAAGAGAGAGTCATTATTTTCTATTGCAACATCAAGTTCCTCTTGGCTATCTGTAATTCTGAGGAGATGATACTGATGAGGAAGATTATTTAAAAAGCAATCTTTAGTCGCAGCGGTGATAGTCCTGCCATTTTTGAAACGGGTGGACGGCTTTGTAGCTTTAGCTAAATTAAGTATCCATGATACTAGGTAATGATCTGAGATGTCGTCGCTCTGCTGCAGAATTTCAACGGTATCAACATTTATTCCATGTAACAATATTAGGTCTAAAGTATGATTTTGGTGATGAGTAGGTCCTGACACGTGTTGCCTAACTCCAATAGAGTTTAGAATGTCTTTAAATGCCAATCCCAATGTGTGTTTTTAGTTGTCTACATGGATATTAAAATCACCAACAATTAGTAATTTATCTACGGCCAAAACTAACTCTGATAGAAAATCAGCAAATTCTTTGATAAAGTCTGTATTGTGCCCTGGTGGCCTATATACAGTAGCTAACGCAAATGTTAAACGGGATTTATCATTTGCACTACATAACGTTACATAAAGCACCAAAACTTCAAAGGAATTATATTTGAAACTAGACTTCTGAGTAATACTGAAGATATTATTATAAATTACAGCAACCCCTCCCCTTTACCTTTCAGACGCGGCTCGTGTTTATAACAATAATCTTGTGGGGTGGACTCATTTAAAGTAATGTAGTCGTCAGGTTTTAGCCAGGTTTCTGTCAAACACAGCACATCTAGATTATTATCTGTAATGATATCATTAACAATAAGCGCTTTTGGGGAAAGGGATCGAATATTCAGCAACCTGAGCTTTATCTATTGATTATCTGTATTATATCTTTTGTTTATTTGTTGGACATCAATTAAATTATTACCGTTTAATGGTTTTGATGTTTTTTTGTAATTATTAATTTGTGGAACAGACACAGTCTCTATGTCATAATATCTAGGTAAAAGAGTGTCTATGTGTTGGGATTTACCTGACTTCTGTAACGGGAGGCAGCTAGCAGGCGGTCGGGTAAGCCAGTCCGTCTGCTTCCTGACTTAGGCCCTAGTGAGTCAAGGTTTAGCTCTAAGACTATAGGCCAAATTACTAGAGAGAAGAGCGGCACCACTCCAAGAAGGATGAATTCTGTTCAGGTCTGCCCCAAAAGCTTTTCCAATTGTCTATGAACCCAATGTTATTTTGCAGACAGCACTTAGACAACCAGCCATTGAGTGATGATAATCTGCTAACTATCTCATCACTCCTTTTAACGGGGACCGGACCAGAAGAAAAAACTGAACCTGCCATCGTACTAGCGAGTTCACACACCTCTTTAATGTTAATTTTGGTGATCTCCGACTGGAGAATGTACAGAGTTCAGAGTTTGAAAGTCTGGATGCGTGTCTCTAATTCTGAAATCTTCTCTGTCAGCCTAATTACATTTTTCACATGTGAAGCCCTGTTTGCCAACGGAGAAGCCTATACTAAACATGCTGCAAGCAGTGCAAGTGACAATGACAAAAGAAGATGACATAGCTTACCGTGTTTGTTGATTAATCCAACTTAACACAGTGGTTTGTTGGAGACTATTTACTATTCCAACTCACCACGGTTTTTTAATTAACTCAGAAAACAGGAGACCCGGGTGCAGAGATGACAAGCTAACAGGCTAGCGAAATGCTAATATGTGATGGTGATTTAGATTAAAAGCTAGCGATGTTAAATTTAACGTGATAGGCAATATTTAAACAATATATGGTGATGAGTAAGTTATATTTAGCAGTAGAACAAAGAAAATAAATCAAATAGAGATTCAAAAGCAAGACTGTACAGAGCTACAAACACTAGCTGAGTAGGAGGCAGACGGGAGACATTGTAGTTGCTACATTTTTTCATTAAAGTGGATTTAGAAGCACTGTATTCCTCCAAAATACAAATATTTTCAGCGAAGGAAAATTGTGATGAGCTCCTACTGTCGGCCATTTTGTTTAAGTTGTTCATCGTCTTATTTTTCCCACAAAGCAATGCAATATCTTACTTAAGACAGCTGTGTGCTTATTTAATGCAACGATCTTTCTTCAGTGACTTTAGTTAATCAGACTATTTCTTAGCCATTATCTTAAGACTGTGTGTATGTTTATGCAACCAGCCCCAGATCTTTCACCCATAGAAAACATTTGGCACATAATAAAGAGGAAGATGCTACAAAGAAGACCTAAGACAGTTGAGCAACTAGAAGCCTGTATTAGACAAGAATGGGACAACATTCCTATTCCTAAACGTGAGCAACTTGTCTCCTCAGTCCCCAGATGTTTGCAGACTGTTATAAAAAGAACAGGGGATGCCACACAGTGGTTAACATGGCGTTGTCCTCAACTTTTTGAGATGTGTTGATGCCATGATATTTAAAATCAACTTATTTTCCCTTTAAATTATACATTTTCTAAGTTTAAACATTTGATATGTCATCTATGTTGTTGTAACGCAGTTCGTGGAAGGAAGGAGGTGGGAACCGGCGAACATTCAAAAATACTTTAATAAAATGAATAAACAAAACAAAAGTAAATCGCGGGCAGCCCCTCACGGACGACTGCCCGCACACACATAACAAAACATAAACAAAACTTAACGTAAAGTTCAGGCCTGGTCCTCTCTCGCCCTTCACTGGTATCGCCAGACCTTTTATGCCTCCAAGCTCCCTCATGAGAGGACTTCGACACCGGTGTGCCTCGCTGCAGGTGACGCTCATTATCAGTTACACACCGGTCTCCACTCGCTCCTCCCATGTCGCTCGTTCGTCCACCTCGCCACATACCCCCATCACCCCTCGCAGGCCGGGGGGTACACCCCAGATGGCGCCTACTCCCCGGGCCGCGTCTCCCGCGTCTGGGGTATGGGCAGACGAGACGAGAGAAAGAGGAAGCGACAGGACGATAGAGTGGAGAGAGGGAAAAAAAAGTCTGGGCCGGTTCCCGGACACACTGTCGCTCGGTCCTCAGCCAGCCGAGAGGCTCTTTCTTGCGGTGCCATGCGATGGTACTGGACGCTCGATGGACGGCTCGATCCTCCTCCGCCCCCTGGCTGCCGGGGTTGGCTCCTCCGATTGAGAGCAGCCGGCACCGAGTCCCGCGCTTCCTGCTCCTCCCCGTCATGGCGAATGGCAACAGGCTCCGGCCCACGCCGAACACCGGCGACTCCTCCGCTCACTCCAGGACGGCCGCCACCCCACATCGACCCAGGGGCGCGGCAGCGAGCTCTCCGTCCCACCGATCTTCAGCCACTCCTGCACCATCGCCTCGGGCAGCCACTCGCGGTCTTTCCTCATCCGCGCTGCCCGAACTCCTCAGCACCACGATCCCCCTCAGCAGCGAGGGCTCTTCGACAGCATGTCCCTCCTTCCTCCCGGGTTTTGGCACCAGTGTAACGCAGTTTGTGGAAGGAAGGAGGCGGGAACCGGCAAACATTAAAAAATACTTTAATAAAATGAATAAACAAAACAAAAGTAAATTGCGGGCAGCCCCTCACGGACGACTGCCCGCACACACATAACAAAACAAACAAAACTCAACGTAAAATCCAGGCCTGTCCTCTCTCGCCCTTCACTGGTATCGCCAGCCCTTTTATGCCTCCGAGCTCCCTCATGAGAGGACTTTGAGGACTTCTCCACTAGCTCCTCCCATGTTGCTCGTTCGTCCACCTCGCCACAGTTGTATTCTGAATAAAATATTTAAATTTGAAACTTCTACATCATTGCATTCTGTTTTTATTCACAATTTGTACAGTGTCCCAACTTTTGGAATCAGGTTAGTAGGAAAAGGCCCTCCCACCCATAGTTTTTAATTTGCACCGAGGCTGACATAAAGAGAGAGCGAGAGGGTAAGGATGGATTAACCAGATCACAGATATATACTGGAGCCAACCCATGTACTGCTTTATAAGCTAAAATCTTTTTTATTAGAGCCTGAGAGTTACTCCAGGATCTCTATCGAAGCAGGGTGGCTGATCATCAGAGTGTAGTAAGCTGAAAAAATATTGTGTGAACAGACCCTCAGGCTGATTTATAGATTTTAGATAATGAGCCAGTATCAATATTTAAAAACATAGCCTGCACACTCGAGTTTACACTTTAAATCAACTTCATGGTAGATTGTCTGTCATTAAGACGTAGAGGGAATAAATAAAAGCTTGTGAAAAGAGATGATTTGTCAAATGTCATGTGAAAATGTATCTGTTTCTGCTGACATACATGGTATAAAATTATGACCACTGACAGGTGAAGTGAATAACACTGATTATCTCTTCATCATGGCACCTGTTAGTGGGTGATATATTAGGCAGCAAGTGGAATTTTTTTCCTCAAAGTTTTATAAATGGGCAAGTGTAAGGATTTGAGTGAGTTTGACAAGGGTCAAACTGTGATGACGATTAAGTGAGAGCATCTCCAAAACTGCAGCTCTTGTGGGGTGTTCCCAGTCTGCAGTGGTCAGTATTTATCAAAAGTGGTCCAAGGTAGGAACATTGGTGAACCGGCGGCAGAGTCATGGGTGGCCAAGGCTTATTGCTGCACGTGGGGGCCGAAGGCTGGCCCGTGAGATCCGATAAAACAGATGAGGTACTGTAGCTCAAACTGCTCAAGAAGTTAATGCTGGTTCTGATGGAACTCTCAGAATACAGAGTGCATCATGTAGCATATGGGCTGCATAGCCGAAGACCAGTCAGGGTGCCTATGCTGACCCCTGTCCACTGCCGAAAGCACCAACAGTGGGCACATGAGCATCAGAACTGTTCCACGGAACAATGAAAGAAGGTGGCCTGGTCTGATCACAACGAGTTTGAGGTGTTGACTTGGCCTCCAATTTCCTCAGATTACAATCCAATCGAGCATCTGTGGGATGTGGTGAACAAACATGTCCAAACCATGGAGGCCCCACCTCGCAACTTACAGGACAGGGGGACCAACACATAATGTGTTTATAATGAACACATGCCTAATCAGTGTACACTTCTGTTTATCAGTTACAAATTCAGAGAGGCTGGTACTATCAGAAATCGAATGAACCTATATTTGGTTCAGGCGCTGACTCATATACATGCTGAAATCTTTGCGTAGGGTTCATCAAATCTATCCCTGGATGGTCACTGTTCTACAGAGTTTAGCTCAAACCATGCTCAAACTCACTAACCTGCAATTTTTTTATTAGGTCCGGAACTGAACTCTGCAGGACAGTGGTCCTTCAGGGCCATATTGGAGAAAACCCAGCTTAGGGTAAACTGGTATAGCCTACCACTAGTAACATTTCACTGCCTTTGGACTGCTATATATGCCTACCAAATAAAACAGTTAATGAACTTACACTGCATTCATATGCTATCTGAATTATCATAAATATGAGTTCTCTATCTGTCTGTTACTTTAATGTGGTGTCGATGAATGACACCAGGGATCTCACTTGGGAGCCCCAAGCATCTCTGATACTTTGAGAAAAGGCAAATGAGAACTGGCAAGTGGGATTTGCATGGCACTCCCCCGGACATATGGGTATAAAAGGGCATGCATCAGTCATTCAGATTTATTCTTTGGAGCCGAACGAGGGTTATCTCTACACAAACTCATCTCATTCATCTTTGGAAGAAGAAAGTTGCTGCTGTTACGCCGCATTTCAGTTGTCTGTCTCCAAGCATTGATTCTCAAACGACTCGTCCAAAAATTCAGTCTCTCTAAACACTTTCTTTCCGAGAGCCTATTCTGCTCTGATTAACCAGATGGCCTAGTCTGTTGTGAAACGAAATGACCATTACCATAACTCAACTTCAGCTGCGAAGAATTGTACACACTGTAAAGACAGTAACAATGACATCGATTTTACCATATCAATCCGAGTGCGAGTCCAATGATACGAAAGAACTAGTTATTCAACTCGAACCTCCATAGCAAGAACGACTTGAGCAGGATGTTTCTCAGTGATATGTGTGACGGGGTGAAGAAGCACACGACACAAGGATGCAGGTAAGTTCCCAGAAGGGTGGATTTTTATTGGTCCAGTGTGGGGGAAAAAAGGCTAAAGTGAGGCGTTTTCGGTGCTCGGCTTCTCTCTCTCTTCTCGCTCTTCGTGCGCTGTGCTGTGTGGTTCCGTGATCTCCCTTCATGGTGGGGCTGGCGGTCACACTCTGCTCTCTGCAGGAACAATAGAGGATATGGTTAGCCGAGTCTTCTGGAGACATCTCTCACCTCTATGTTCGTTTGGCAGGTTTATAAAGCCTGATGGGACGCAGGTGTGGCCGCTTACCCCGTGATGAGCAGTTGCAGGTGTGACTGCTCGGTTTCCAGGGCGACGCTGACGAGAGCTCGGGACACGTGTCACATATGCTACTCAGTTTGATGTACATTATGAGATGTTACAACTGTAATTCCTCACCATCAGCGTTAACAAGTGTATGTCCATCAACAATGTGTATTTTTCTAATTTATTGCAGTGCACATGTGGGAACTTGTCACAGAGCTGCCATCTGTTATTCATGTCTCCCTTGTTTAGCCCCCTTTGCATAAAGACGTGAACACATACTTAGGGTTTTTAAAAACTCTTTATTTACCTTGATATGTCAGCAGAATGGAGAGGTGGATTACACACAGACACATAGACACAACAGTCTAGTTGTAGGTGTGTGTTTCAGATGAGTACTCTGATCAAAACTGAAATATTGTTGTACCTGATCCAAGTTATATACATATGAATGTGTTATTAAGTATGGGACATCCCCTGTAAGACCTGGCCATTGTTATTTTCTACTTATACATTTTTTTTTATGGTTATTTGGTTTTGGTTACACTATATTGCCAAAAGTTTTGGGACGTCTACCTTTACATGCACATGAACTTTGATGACATCCCATTCTTAATCCGTAGGGTTTAATATGGAGTTGGTCCACCGTTTGCAATAATACCAGCTTCAACTCTTCTGTGAAGGCTTTCCTCAAGTTTAATGAGTGTGTTTATGGGAATTTTTGACCATTCTTCTAAAAGCACATTTGTGAGGTCAGGCACTGATGCTGGACGAGAAGACCTGGCTCGCAGTCTCCACTCTAATTCATCCCAAAGGTGTTCTCTCAGGTTGAGGTCAGGACTCTGTGCAGGCCAGTCAAGTTCCTCCACACCAAACTCGCTCATCCATGTCTTTATGGACCTTACTTTGTGCACTGGTGTGCAGTCATGTTGGAACAGGGCCATCTTGGTATGCTGAAGAATTAAGAGAACCTTTCACTGGAACTATGGGGCCTATCCCAACCCCTGAAAAAAACCCTAGAATTTGTGTCATGTTTAATATTCTTCCTTACTTTTTCTTCCATTTCTAAGGAAATATTTTCAATAGCTTATTTAGGCTAATTTCACATAATTTATCTCTTTAACTATTATACCATAACTTGTATATTATTTGAAAGACTGTTTGTATGTAATTGTATCCTTTGTTTGTTAAAACTGCAATAAAAGAAAGGGCTATAAGTAGATGAATGGTGGCCCACCTCCCAGAGTATAAGGAAAAGTCAAATCACCTTTTCTTATATAGCGCATTAAACAACAGTGTAAACAGGGTTATAGACAGATCTTCCAAATATGATAGGACCAAGTAAAAGAGCATCTGAAGGGTCAAAAAAGTCAAGACTGCTAGTGAAACTGATTCCATTTTTGAAAATGCGTAATTGAAATTTTTCATGAATAACATGAATTAAGTATTTAGTAAGCTATGTTTATTTAGTAAGCTATAGGTTTTATAAGAACAAAACCTGGCAATCGAGTTATTCAGCATGATTTGAGATGTTACAATAGCATGTGCTTAAATGGAATGATACACAACCATACAAAAAGTTTTTTGTTTTGTTTAAAAAAAATAAATAAATAAATAAAAACTTTATTCACCAAGGATACAATAAATACTTAACTCTTTCCCGCCAAACACAGAATTTTCCGTTAATTGTGAGAAAGCGCTTCCAGACCAGACACAAAATTTTCTGTGTTTCCACTGTTAGACGCTAAGGGGCGCTATTACGCATCTTCTGAATGAGTACTGAATCTCCTGATCAAAACACAAGCGATCGTATGTAAGCAGATGCATATGAAAAATAACGTGATTGTCAACAATTAACATCATATAAATCAAAACTATCTAATGTTACTGAATGAAATGTTGACCCAGGACGAACTACAGGATTAGGGGTTTTGATTGACTCGATCTGGTCCATCTATGTTTGATCGTCGCTCTGAATCTGATCTGGATGTAGTCTTTCACAAAAACTTTATTTTCTCAGCTTTTTGCTCAAAATGTTACCCATATTCAAGTGTTGATAAAAAAAGAATCCATGAAGCTTTGTTTTTTTTTTTAAGAAGAGGGCCAGCTCTTTCTTTTATTGCATGCTCATATATTCATAAAACAAAATATTATATGGGTGATAGGTTCTTAGTCCTTTGTATAAAGCCTCATCCCAATCCTGAATTGGCAGTTGAATAAACAATTCTCAGCGCTGAGGGAGAGTATCTCAAAGAATCTCATAGAATCTCATTTTATTAAGGCCAGGGATGCAGAATATAGGATGTAAAGGGGGGTAGAAAAGTTTTAACCAATCACAGAGAGAATACATCATCTAGCTCATGGTAAAGGAATGTGAGATCTATACAATACCAAGGCTAAAATGGTTGCTATCTGGTCAGCTATCCATTTGACCTAGAGGCCCTGCAAAACCAGGGACCTTTTCTCCCTTCAATCCCAGCAGAACCTGTTTCTATAGGTGGGAGTGCTTCCATAATGAAAACCATATGTTACAGCATGGACTGCAGCCTCACAGAGAACAAAAACTACCTATGTCCATTTTTTACTCGATGCTGAGATCAACACAAAATCTATCAATGGGCTATTATATTTTGGTGAAAATGGTCAAAAACCCTGGCGGTGGCTGGCAACTTTTTTTTTTTTAACGCTTGCGGGGAAAGATTTAAAGGGCAGCTATTATGCCGCTTTTTACAAGATGTAATTTAAGTCTCAGAGTGTGTCTGTGAAGTTTCAGAATTCATATAATTTAATATTCCATTTTGGAAATGCCAATTCTTGGGTTTGAGAAAAAATAGCTGTTTTGTGTTTGTCTCCTTTAAATGCAAATGAGCTGCTGCTCCCCACCCCAAAGGCCGGAGCTTTCACAGCTCGTGAACATGTGAATGAAAACTGAAACATGTTTGGTTATGATCATCTATCCCTCCTTTACAGTCACGCAGTGACACAAGTCTCCATGTGCTATGTACAAGCTTAAGTCCTTGCTCACAGCGGTAAGATCAGCATCCACGCAACATAGAGGAATTCTTCCAGTGCCTCTTTGTTTGTTCCATCAGATAGAAACATTTTTCATTGTGTTGGTCTCTTCTGATCCAGTCCATAGATTTTCACCAGTTATGTACCACCAGCAGCTCTATGTGACCATTCTAGATTTTTAATACTCATTTCCGGATACTGGTCAATCACTAAGTCAATCCGTGAACAGTTGTGCTTCAGAGCAAGCTTGACAATGTACTGCAGTATGGTGTCAGCGAACTCTCCGAAGGTATTGACCAAATTGCTTGAATGACTGCCATGCCATCGAAGAGAATAGCTCCATCTGCCAGAACTTTGTCACCTAAACAGTCTCCACCTTTGGTTTCCAATAAATCCATAAGAGCTGATTTGTTTGTTTTAGAAACTCTTAGCACTGGCTAAAGGATATGACACAGTTCCCAAGGAGTAGGACAGAATTTCCTGCAGGTTATCTTTCTATTTTGACCTATGACGAGTAGTCTGGAGAATAGTTTCTTGTCGGCACGCAGAATCACTTCCTTGCCTGCTGCAGATTTCTTCTTTGTCTTTGCTTGATCACTGAAAGTCTTTAGTTTTTGTGTTTTGATGGGAGCAAATATGTCAACTGATGGTGATAACAGTCTATGGTCCATAAACTCTTACACAGCGTTTTTCCCATTTACCAAAGCTGCGAGCAAATCCATCATAATTTCTTCAGCTGCGACTGTCCCAGAGCTAAGACACACAATGCCATCTTGGTGTGTGTCAAAAGGATTCAGCATGGATTCTAGGGTGGAAATTATTCTTGTCACATCTTTTTCATCAGCATTAATTTGTGTGCTGTCAAGGTCTTTTCGTTTCCTTATATCAGGAGATTTACCTGCCATTGCCTCACGTTGTCTTGCTATGGCTGCCCTTTCATGTTGCGACAATATCCAGCAATGAACTGCAGCTCGATTCTGTGTAAGCCCTGTCCAACCACCCTTTGTCTTGGAATCTCTGTTGTGTGTTTGCTCAATGGCCTGGTCATAAGTAATCGAGGCAAATCCATGGACACTTTGGTGTTGGACTGGACTTTAACACAGAGCTCACTATGACAATAAAGGTAAATACCTAGCATAATTGAGACGTTTGTATGCAAAAAACCATGCCCTCATCAAGCGCACTGTTGACAGGTGAAGCTGCCAGTCCGATTCTCGTGTTGCTCTCACAAACAGAAGGAGTATCTGAAGGCAAACGTTGGGTTTTCTGCACTTCTTTTCACAAAAATGTTCATATTTTGAACACATTTTGTCAAATTTCTCATTTGCACACAGAACGTTCATTGTTCTGTCCTGGAATGCACATTTGAGCTCATCGATTACATCCATACACTCATCTCTCTCTTCTGGTGGCAAAATAACTAAGTCTAGGAACGTGAGAAGTCTTATGCATTGCAGACACTCATGCAGAAGTTTGTGTGCCCCCATTGATGGATCCTGGGGCAACAACAATCCTCTGACTCAATGAGTATGTCTTGCAGTCCTGCATCTCTAAATGCCCAGGTAGGACATGCAAGTGTGAAATTCACCTAGTCTAATCACTATACACAGAGTACAATCATCATCTTTCCAGCGGATTTGCTGAGCTTTGGCATATATAGCTTGGTCAAAAACCAACACTATATGGTCCAGTTTTAGCTGATCAGCAATTTGACTCTTCGTTTCAGAATTGTGTCGACTGTTGACATCTCTGTCGGTGAAGCCTCAATGACTGGAAGATAGTATAGTGCTGACTTTTGCAGAGTGCCATCACCTTGAAGCATTGTATGGAAACCTGTCCAGCTTGGGATTGTGCATCTCTCAGCATCCATGGACTTTACAAAAACATACGCTAGTTCAGTTTGTGCAGCAGACACAGTGTTCAATTTGTATGTGTCCGCCTGTAATGGAATACTTTCATGATAAAATAAGTTCTGTGATCCTTGTTTTTTAGACTGATGGTACTGTTCTACAGGGATGCTAGGGGGTGCTTTGAATGAAGAAACTCCCTTCTGTAGTGGCTGTCTGTTTGTTGTTGACACAGTTTCAACAACAGAACTTTGCAGCATAATCCCATTTGTGTGGTGGGTAGTTCCACAACCTGACAGTGTCTCTCCCCAAAGTCAATATTGTCCCACACAAGTATTGTAGGAACCTTTGAGAATCCCTTTGGTATTTTGTCTCTGCCCTCAACTAGTTGTAGTTGGGCAAGGCTAGTGTCTAGACTAACAACTGTGTCCCATGAAGCACAATGTCCTAGTCTATTTAGAAGTGACACCATTTTTTGACGAACCTGTTAAATGGCGAACAGTTAGACCAAGACACAATGATTTAGGGGTCTGCCTCAGTCCCTTAGATGCAAGATACACAATGTATTGACAAATAGATATTACTTTAGGGTTCAAATCATCATAATCAACATAATGGGCTAATGTTGGTTCCTCAATTGCACCAATAATCCACTCATATTTAAATCTTCACTGTATCAGCTTCTACACATTATAAAATATGATTATCATTATAATAAATATTAGGGCTGTGTATCAGCAAGAATCTGGCAAAACGATATGTATCATGATACAGGGGTTGTGAACCGATATATTGCAATATTGTAAGCAAGGTGATATATTGGGATATTTCTTATTTTCATTATAGGATACAATTTTAGGAAAGCTGTCATGAACACACCACCAAATGCAAACCTTAGCAAAAAAAATTTAAAAAAATGTATTGAACCAGAAACACAGTGGGGACTGCATTTGCGTTACTTAGTCCCTGTAACATTCAATATGATTAAACCACTTTGTGCGCAGTACAAGTAAAGGGAGAAAAATAAATTTCAGGTTTTTTATTTAGTTAAATATTGCGAAACTCACGTGTATCGATATTCTTACACCCCTAATAAATATATATGTTGCATAAAAGCAGCCAAAGAAACTCATGATATTTAAATTACCTGTAGTTTGAAGCATCAAGATCTTCATGTTTTTTCGCAAGATTTAAAAAGATCCTTCTTAGCTGCGTCATTGTCAGCACCTCTTGGTTTACAATTATTCTATGGCGGATGATCCTCTCACTGAAGATCTTGTAGCTGGGATCGAAGGTTGGATAATTTCTGAAAAGAAAATATTATGGAAAAGATATATTATTTTGTGTGCCATAACTATTTCACCATGGATTATTTTTAATATATAGTAGAAATAGTAGAAAATCCAAAACAATTGACCAAGCAAATTGTGGAGATTTATTTGATTTATTTTTCAGAAAGAAAATTATTTGTAGTTTCATCTACTTTCACAAATCACTACACATTTTATCATAATGAATTTCTGTGCAGTCAAGACTGTTTAATTGAACCGAAAATATACAGACTATGTAGCAGTGTTAATTTCGTCACACTATGCAAATTTATGCCACATAAGTGTCTAATGCGGATGAATAATGACAATGTTTAAAAGTCCTGTTTCCACCGAAATTACCCGGAACAATTTGTACCAGGAACTTTTTTTACAGGAACTTTTTTTCCCCCAGACTGCTACTGTCTGTGTTTCCACTGCGGTCTAAAGTACCGTGAAGATTAGTCAAATTAGTCCGGTGATGTAGGACTGTGGGTGACTGCTCCTCCCAGTCACCGACGGGCAGTAATAATTTTTGCGCAACACTATGCAACAATAACAGAGATTCAAGGAGAACTGCTTTTGCTTGTTATGAATTGGTTTACTAAAGAGGTAGTTAACAAAACGGCGGAAAAGAGAGCACTGATAATAAAGCATATTCTGCTTAAAGCTTGTAAAGCTAGATTTTAAAAAAAAGACAACGTATGTTATTATCAGCTATTATGGACATTGACCGTGAGATGGCGAGAAGAATGTACGCCATCGGTCAGAAAGAGCAAGACTGATATTTACTGAACGCAGAACGAACCTCGCAAAAGACTTTTAAAATACCGGTTGAAATAAAATGCTGAGTGAGCTCAACCAATCATCATGTTCAGTGCCCAAGTCCCACCCCCGAAAGTTCCTGAACTTTGAAAAAGTACTACCTCGTGAGCAGGGACTATCGGAGGGGGAAATATTTACCCGGACCTTCATTAAGACCCTGGTTCCTGCGGTCGAAACACACAGAGTACCACCCCAAAGTTCCTAGTTTCTGGGCAAAGTTCCTGCGGTGGAAACACGGCTTAAGACTAAATGAGTACTTGAAGCTTGTTTATAGTCATATAAGTCATGTATTAAATGATTTTGGTTACACAATAAACTGCATTTAATTTCATTCCCATTTAAATCATAGTCTGTAGGAAAGACTAAGGACAGTTTTTGACATTTAATAAAGTATTATTGAATAGTGCAGGTATTAATTAAACAAACATATTTGAAGCTTCAGCTTAACTTGATATACTAACAAAAACAGAAATATAACATTATAAAAATTATATAACAAAAGTGAATTGAGCTTTTGTCGTGTATTTTTGCACTTGAACAGTCAAAAACAGTCACAATTCTGACGTATTCAAGAAACAGTCAGTTATGTTATGCTTAAATGCTCAATTAATGCATTACAATTTAAACTCAGATTTTAGGAGACTAAATAATCAACTAAAACAAGAAAAAATGATGTGACTAAAATAATGACTAAAACCAAACAAAAATGTGCTGTCAAAATTAACACTGCAATGTAGGTGGTCAATGCTTTACTTTTAAAATGTGCAATAATGTGAGGGAATTATTAATAATTATTTGGTAATGCAATATAACAACTCACTGTTCTTCTGAGGTCCCAGTAATTGTTGCAGTAGACTACGTCTGAAACAGGACTTGTGTTATCACACCTCCAGAGACAGTCTTTGTCTCGAATATGCACAAGAATGCTAGTGTCTTATTTCATCTTAGCAGCTTTCAGCAACTGGCCTGTAATTATCAAAAAGAAAAAAAAAGAAAAAAAATTAATACATTTGTAAATAAAAACCATCAAGTAAAAACTGTGTTAACACTTGAACAATATTGAGTGTTCTGACACTGTATGCAAAGCAATGCATATCTGACTGTACAATAAATATTAAATAAATAGTGTAAATGTAATTGAAAATTAGCCATAGTACCCAGCATATGACATAAAACTATGTGTGTGTGTGTGTGTGTGTCCTTGTTTATATTACATTGTGGGGACCAAATGTCCCCATAAGGATAGTAAAACCTGAGATCACCTATATTGTGGGGACCAGCCAGCTGAGTTTTTTTGAAAAAGTAAAAATCCAGAATGTTTCCTGTGATGGGAACATTCTGCATTTTTTCCGCTTGTGTTGTATTTTGATTTGTTTAAGTAGTCCTTGTGTTTGTAAGAAGTTTTTGATTTGTTTAAGTAGTCCTTGGGTGACTGTAGTATTGTTGTGCTAGGTAAGTTAAAGCTGGTTGTTATTGAGATGCTTAGAGACTGATGTTTAATGCTGAAAGCTAGCGCGATCTGACGGCTAATATGCTAATGGAGCTGTGCAATCCTTTTTTCTTCAAGCATGTGTTTTATGATATTAATAAATATTGATTGTTTATTTAGTTGTTTAAATGTGTAAGTGGATGTTTGTGAATGTGAAAAATATCCATTACTTTTATATGTGTTATAACTGCAGAAAGAAGCTGTAGCAGCATCTACAGAAGCAGAGGTTTACAAAGCTGCAGGTTATGGAGAAGATGGAGCAAGTGTCGACCTAGAAAAAGAATTGTGCATCTCAAGCAGAGCTGAGTGCAGAAACACTCTCAGCTACAAAATGTTCCTAATCTGGCTCTTAATTCACATCATGCGAGTGAGAATGGAAGTTATGTGACACGGAGCAGTCTCACTTATATCTCTCGAGGAATCGAATGCTGAGACAATTCCTATGAGGCAGGAACAGACAATTCAACACAACTTCTAGCGTTCTCCTTCGAATGTAAAAATTGAGCCATTTGATGGAGCTGATGAAGTAAGGCAAGTAAGGTTGAAACTGTGTCAACAACAAACAGACAGCCACTACAGAAGGGAGTTTCTTCATTCAAAGCACCCCTAGCATCCCTGTAGAACAGTACCATCAGTCACCTCTTTTGTCATATTTACCCGATCCACCATGTTCCCTCAAATGTTCAAAATCTGGTGAGAGCTATACAAAGCACTTGAAGGAGAATGTGTTCTTCAGATCTCCAGAGGATGATAAAGTTGTTTTGTCTGTGGAAGATAAAGTCTTTCTGGAAATAATGGACAAAGAGGTGTACGTCAATGAGGATAACCAGTGGGTGGCGCCACTTCCATTCCGCTTTCCAAGAATTCAACTCCGAAACAACAGAGAGCAAGCTATGCAGAGACAAAACTCATTACAGCATACTCTCTTAAAGAAAACAAATACGAAAACACATTTCTTTGATTTCATGCAGAAAGTGATTGAAAACGAACAAGCAGAACCTGCTCCACCTTGCAATCTGGAGAAGAATTTTGGTATTTGCCAATTTTTGGAGTTTACCACCCCCACAAACCTGACAAAATTTGTGTGGTCTTTGATTCGAGTGCCCAGTGTGGAGGGATCTCCCTCAGTGATGTCTTACTGAGTGGACCTGACCTCAACAATACTCTATTGGTTGTGCTGTTGCATTTCCGTAGGGAGAAGATAGTTCTATTGTTTCAAAGTAAAAGAGCAGCATCACAACTATCTTCGCTTCCTTTGGCATAAAGACAACTGTGCAGAAAAGGAAATCATTGATTACAGAATGACTGTACATGTCTTTGGCAACAGTCCTTCACCAGCAGTCGCTATTTACGTTATAAGACGAGCGGCAGAGCTTGGTGAATCTGAGTGCGGAACAGACGTCAAGGATTTTGTACTCCGCAACTGAAAGAGAAGCTCTTAAGGCGCACACAGACAATGTTGGCGAGGTCAAGCTTGAATCTGCATAAAGTGGCCTCCAACAGTGCTTCCGTTATGGAAGCTTTTCCATCTAGCGAGAGAGCCAAAGAACTCAAAGACTTAAACTTTGATAAAGATCCGACACAGCCTCGGCATAAGCTGGAACCTCAAAACAGACTGCTTTACATTCAGAGTTTCTCAGGATCACAAACCCTTCATTCGCAGAGGCATCCATTCAACTGTCAATAGTTTGTATGATCCTCTCTGGTTTGTCTGCCCAATCACCATGAAAGGCAAAGCTCTAGTGAGAGAACTTTCAACAATGCAGCAGGATTGGGACACCATTCTTCCATTAGAAAAAAATAGCTGAGCTTGATCGATTGCAAATACCCAGAGCTTAAACCTCAGTATTTGGGGCTCAGCACAGAGAGCTGTGCATTTTCTCAGACGCTTCTACTTTAGCTATTGCTGCAGTAGCGTACTTAAGAGTAATAGACTCAAATGGACAGCCTCATGTGGGGTTTGTAATGGATAGATCCCAGTTGCCCCCTTTTCCTGCTCACACTGTTCCGCGCCTCGAGCTATGTGCAGCGGTGCTTGCTGGAGTTGATGGAACTTATAAAAGAAGAACTTGACACAGAGCTCCACAACATTCATTTCTATACTGACAGTCATATAGTGCTCGGTTACATTCACAATGTGACACAAAGATTCTACATGTATGTGGAATAAGAAAAAACAGAACCTTGCCAATGGCATTGCGTCTGTTCTGAACAGAACCCAGCAGATCATGCCACCAGGTTCGTGGCAGAACTCCACTTACCCCTTACCAACTGGTTCTCAGGTCCAGGGTTCCTTAAGGAATGTGGTCCAATAGCATGTAGTGTAGAGGAGTATGGTCTTTGTTGATGTTGAAATTCACCCTCAGGTGAACACACTAGCGACTAACATTACAGAGCAGTCACTTGGCTCGAGCAGATTCAAACGTTTCTCAAGCTGGAGATCTTTAGTGAGGGCTGTCATCTCAAATGTTATCCACAAATGTGTGTCATGCAAGAAGCTAAGGGGTAGAATGGAGAGTCAAAAGATGTCTCCTTTGCCCTTGTACAGAGTTTTTATAGATCCACCTTTTACACACACAGGTCTTGATGTTTTCGGTCCATTCACAGTGGTGATGCGTGCAAAACAAAAGGGAACAGCACTGAGAACAAGCGATGGGCTGTCATGTTCAGTTGCTTGAGTACCAGGGGAGTTCACATTGAGGTCATGAAGTCTCTATCAGCATCCAGCTTCATTTGTCCTCTGCGACGCTTCTTGGCTGTCAGAGGAACCGTGTTCTGATCTCTCATTGACTGATGCGTGGCGTTTTTATAACCCAGATTCCCAAGGATTATACTTGATCCAACAAAAAATGTTATATGTTATAAAAAGAATAGATTTAAAAAATAATAATAATAATTTCCACCTCTGTTCTTCATCTTGTGAAAGACATTTCACATTCCTTTGCTCCTCTATCAGACCATAAGCCAATTTTAATAAAACTCGGTGGTCTGCAGCCTAACTCTAAATTGCAGGGGCTACTGGAAATCTAACAATACTTTATTGAAGGGCAGCAAATTTAATGATAGTATTAATCTTGCAAAATAATTATTTACAGATGCATATAACGGTTACAAAGAAAAGTGGGAATTCTACAAATACAAAAATAGATTCATTGCTTTCACAAGATATAAAGAATTGAAAGCCAATAGACATAAATTAAAATAATATTAATTTGCAAATTAATGAACTCTATCTAGAATTAGCCAAGGGGCCATTCATAAGATCCAGAGCCAAATGGCTAGAAGAAGGTGAAAGAAATTCTAGTTATTTCTTTGCACTTGAAAAAAGAAATGAAAAGAAAAAAGCTCTTACTGCCCTAAATATTGACAGAGTAATTTGTAAAGATCCCTAAATTCCTAATTTTATCACAAAATTTAATAGTGACCTTTATGCCTACAAATGTGATGTTAGTTGTGAGACCTTTATTGAAAAAATACAGTATTGCATCCCTTCTATTAATGATTATGATTAAAGGTTTTTTTTTAGTCTGATTTAAAATGTGATGAAGTGTGGAAGGCACTTCATTCAATAAAGAAAGGAAAATCCCCTGGCATTGATGGCCTCACTTTATAGAAATTATTTATTAAATAACCTTTATTCAACATGTATAAAGACTGCATCATTCACAAAGACATTACAGTAACTATGAAACTGGATTATTTCCCTAATCCCTAAACCCATCAAAGAAATACTTTCGATTGGCTGTTGGCGCCCCATTACGCTTCTAACTGTAGATTATAAAATTCTGTATTTTGTTTAAGACAATTGATTAAAATTGAATCTTGGTTCTGTTATATCTGAAACACAATCAGTTTTTTTAAAGGGCCATCATATATCCTACAATATAAGATTGGTCCTAGATTTGTTGGATTATGCTGATACGTGCACTCAGGTCTTATTCTTTTTCTTGATCTTTACAAACCCTTTGACCCAATTGAACATAATTTTCTTTTAAAATCTATTCAATTGTTTCGATTTGGAGATTCTATTGTTGATACAATATCTCTGTTTTATAAAGGAATTAATAGTTCTGTTGTTATTCATTTTGAAACTTCCCAAAGATTTTATATACTTTGTGGTGTGAGGCAGGGCAGCCCAATTTCTTTTTTTTTTTTCATTTTTTATTAGTTACTAGAGCTGTTATCTGTGTGTATTGTTCGGAATCGAGAATTGAAAGGAATTTCTTTTTTGGGGAGGGAAATTTAAATTTCACAGTTGGCTGACGACTACATTGTTTTTAAAATATGGAAAGCATGTCAAAGGCTTTAAGATTTAATTAGTCCGTTTTCTTGTGCTTCTGGTTTTAATATCTAAAAATGTGAGATCGTGCCTGTCCATGAATTTAATTATGATTCAATAGAAAATATTCCAGTTAGATCCACGGTTCAATACCTTGGCATTAATATTACCAAAAATCTTTTTCTAAACTTTTCATGTAGGATAACTAAATCTAAAAACATTCATAGTATTTGGTACATAGTAGGTTTGGCTACTTACCGTCACATATACCTTGAACTCTCGGTTGATTAACCCAAACCTTGCTTACTCGAGGTATGCTGGTTCCAAAAACGAGTCGGGGGTAAGAATAGACAACCCAGAGTATGTTCCCGGTTAACTTACAAGACATTCTCAACTGAACTACAAATCGCTGATTCACCATGGAAACATATGATAAGAAAGAGCGCGCCATTCTACTTAACGTTACTCTTCTTCTTTTGTTGGTGAGTTACATAACCTACTTAGTGCACACCGCCATTTATTTGGTGGTTATGCAATCATTAAATGTCTTAGTTTAAATCATCTTTATTCACTGAAAATAAGGATTATATTGTTTGTTTACACTATTTTATTGAATGCAGATCCATGTGTGAGATGACAATAAAATAAATAATACATAAACATTTAAACTTCTTTTTAATAATTGTTTTATTCTAACTCTTTAGAATTAATATATAATATTGTATATTATATAAGTGAAACAAATTTGGTTATATTAATAACTATCTGAAAACGCTAGGGGCTCTGCTGAAAACGTCTCGCTGTGGGCCCTGCTAAAACGCAAGCACGCAATGCTAATTTTTTTAGATAGGAATTTTGGGTTTTCATGAGCTGTATGCCAAAATCATCAGTATTAAAACAATAAAAGACCTGAAATACTTCAGTTGGTGTGCAATGAATCTAAAGTATATGAAAGTTTAATTTTTATCATTACATTATGGAAAATAATGAACTTTTATCACAATATGCTATAATTTTTGAGAAGGACCTGTATATGTAAACTCATGATTAATAATAGAATTTGTGAAAACAATAAAGATTTTGCTGAATATGTTACCCAGTTCTATACAAATCTATACACTTCTGAACCTTATAATAATAGAGAAACAGATCTTTTTTTGAATAACATTTTTGACACAACCAAAAAAAAATAGATGAAGAATTTAAATTATTTTGTGACAAAGAGATTGGTTTAGAAGAAATTCAAAACTGTATTGTAGGATAATTGAAGGATAATAAGTCTCCAGGGAATGATGGGCTTATTAGTGAATTCTATAAGATGTTTAATGCTCATTTTTTAGAAGCTATGTTTAAGGAATCCATTACATGCAGTGAATTACCTGCAAACAAGGTCTCATCACAATTATTCCTAAACCTAATAAGCATAAACTGTACATTGACATCTGGAGACCGATTACCCTTCTGAATAATGATGCTAAACTTTTTGCTCTAGTTTTTGCAAGAAGATTAAAGAAAGGTCTGGAAGAGATCATTGAGGAAGAACAATCAGGGTTTATGACTGGGAGACATTTCAGTAATAATATCAGATTAATTTTAGATACGATTTATTATAATTGTTACATACCGAAAGATTCTTTTATTTTATTCGTAGACTTTTACAAAGCATTCGATACTGTAAGTCATGAGTTTATGTTTAAATGTATTAAACATTTTGGTTTTGGGGATTATTTCCAAAAAGCTGTTAGAACTATTTACAATGGGTGCAATAGTTCAGTCAAATTATTGGGTACAAGTGGGAGATTTGAGATTCATCGAGGTATACAGTAGGGTAGCCCTTTGTCTCCATTCTTGTTTTTATTAGGCGCATAATTCCCGCCCACTTGTTGAAATCGAATACTCAAAAATGTTTCTACCTCTGAACGTTTTTCTGGAAATAAAAATAAATAAATAAATGAAAAACTAATTTCAATTTTTTTTTTTACGGATTCATGTTTACCATTACACTTTAATTGGTTTGACTACATGTGTCTCAAAAATAACTAAATACACAGGGAGAAAGATATCAGTATTTATCTGTTTATTTTCTTTTTTTATATGTATTTAATTATATACATATATATATATATATATATATATATATATATATATATATATATATATATATATATAGATATATATATATATATATATATATATATATATATATATAGATATAGATAGATAGATATACACACACATATACATATATCTAGCTTACAATGCTTTCACAGAAGAAAACAGGCTGGATAATGGCAACACAATGCTGACAATGAGACGGGAACACCAAAACCAAACATAACTGAGGATACTTCTTTAATTAACTATTCGTCCACAGCTGCTTTGATATCAGATCCGACCCGAGAAGAGTTGATGCCTAGAGCTGACACAGTGAGAGGCAATGCCCATGTTCCTTGGTGAAGTTTTGGGCCATTTCCTTGTTCTTGTTCTTTGTCTGGTCCAACACTGCTCGAGTATGTGCACTATCTGCTTACTGCAGCTAATCACACAGATACAATAATTCTACTAGAACTTTCACTGAACAGACTTTCCCAAAAGAAAAAAAAAAACCTTCAAAAAAGAAAAATTAACAGAATTACAAATATATGAAGTAGAGCATTTCCTCCCAAACCATGAATAAAATTTTTTTAAATAAATATTCAGCCGGAAATGATCACCCAAACAGATGCATCAAATCGGGCAGGTGTCAGTTAGGATGTGGCCTCAGATATAATCAGACATTATGACATCACTGTGGATGGCTTTGTGTCTCATCAGTACCGGGAGGAGCATGCATTCGTATACTGATAAAACGCATATGTTCTACTCCTCCTTTTGTCATTCATTAAACATTGCGCCGTTACTAAAAGACCTACGAATCAAAACAAACACAGATGCACCATTACGCAGATCTAAAACATACTCTATGCAAGAACGCAAATGCTTGGCCAAGCCTGCTGTCTGGTTGAATATTGGCGGTAACAAACGCTCAAGCTGGCAAAGGAGTCACCTTCAAATGTCTGTGCCAGTTATTCAGGAAGCTAATATATAAACTTGTCAACAGTTGAACTAACTTTAACTTGCTCAGCAAGATTCTCTTCAAACTGTTGCTCCACTATAGCTGACCTGAAAGCAAAAACTGACTGTAAAAGAAGTTTGTAAATGACCGTTATAGTGTCAGCAAGCCACACGTGGTTGGAACTTGCTTTCACCATCCAATAAAGTGAAGCGTTTGCGTTCACATACTAGAGTAATTCAGGCCTAAAGATAGAGTGGCTTCCTGTGCACTTAACTACAATTTAAGACAGAAACAAACTACAAAAATAGATATATCCATTAAACATTCTTGTGTCTTTCTGCCAGAAAGCTCTGATTAGCAGCTTGTTCCACATTCTTCTTTTGTCTTTTCTTGTCTTCAAATGATAGAAAGGACTTCAAACTGTGCTGCGTACTAGTTTCTCATTTGTTGTAAGCTTATGTGTTAGACTATCCCTTCATAACCCCTCCTCTTAACAACACATAGCTTTCATACGGCCAGAAGATATATCTTCTCTGAAAGTATTTTAAGACCAACAAGGAACAATCCAAAAACAGTGAACGTGTCACTTATTGCACAGGCAGTATAAATCTAAAAATAAATTCAAGGTGCCTCTGCGTACACACAAACCCCATAATTATACAAACTCTCGTAAGCATCTACAACGAAACCCCATCCAGTTTGTGTCTGTGGGTCGTGTGCATTAGCACATACAGAGGCGTTTTACAGTACAATGACTTCTTAAGTATCTGCTCCCCACTACCTCCATGTAATTAACCAACAGTCCTCATGAGGAGAAATGTCAGCTAAGGGGTTTTGAGCGAGAACAGGCTCCCCAGTGGCCTAGTGGGCCACAGAAATGGACCTGGAGGCTCTGAAAGTGGATGGGAGGGGGTGTGGTCCACAGTTATGGGGGTTGATGGGTGGTCAGGGTTGGACCTTGAAGGCCAAGAGCTGCTCAGAATGCATGTTGTTGAGGGAGCGCAGGTCCGGAAGTTTGAGAAGCAGTTTAGTAAAGACGGCAATCTCATTGGGGTGGTTCTTGGTGATCAAGCTGCGCAGAGCTCGAATCAGAGTTTCCTGAAGTGCCTCAACGGAGTTGACGTTCTCCAGACCAGAGCGATCTAAGGGCAGCACAGATGGGGAATTCATTTCACAAGTTTTCTTTGGCTCCGAAAATTAAAGTTTAATCTTTTACACCATGACCTTCCTAAGTTTTGAGCTCAGTCAAGCTTAAAACTTTATTCTTAATTTGCAATCTTGGTGTAATCTAATAGTAGCGTTATCTTGAAATTTTGATCCTTAATTGCAAATATTTAAACCTTAAACTCTTATTTCAATTTGCAATAAGTAATTTCAGCATCTTAGATAAAGAACTGTAGTGTGTATGGTCTAAAAACAGTATGACACAAAAAAGAAGTGATAAATACCTGCAGACACCAGCACTACGGCCGTGAAGAGGCTCATTTCCTCCTCACCGAGGTTGAGAGCTTGCAGCTTCTCGGTGAAGTCAAACATTGAGTTGAGGAGATCTCCAGCTCCCAAGGACCGCAGAGCCTCCACGCTATACTTCCTGCCACTCAGAAATGTAACTGTCCGCTCCTTTACATCGAACAGGGATGTAAAGCGTACCACCAGCACCTACAGACCAAACAGGTAGATCTCTTTACATTTCAAATGAAATTGTATTATTTGCTATAGGACTCCGTTTTGTCACAATTTTTTTTTTCATGAGTTTTGTTCATACCTCAAAGGTGCCAGCCTTGAGCAGGCTGACCTGGTCGTGCTGGGATAGATCTTTGAATCCTGGGATACGCTTTGCAAATTCCACCACCTCCCTGACGGCTGGGGTGAAGCTCATGGAGAACTCCTCCCAAATACTGTGTCCCGACTTCTGAGGATCCACATAGGGTGATGTATTCATAGGGCAAACCTGTGAAAGAGGATCATGAAATGTAATGAGTATTTGTATGGACTACCAAAATAGCAATTGCAGCATTTTAGTATTGTAACTCACCAGGTGCATCCTGTTAACCCTTGCGAATGTTTGGACACTATAGCTGCCATTGGCATGAGTTTCATTGTCATTATGAGCTCTCAGTGAGAGGTTCTGCAGAGATGTTCCACCGGAGACGCTGTTAGGCAGTCTGACAGGACAGCTGGCCAGAGTACTGTTATGTCGGCTGGAGTCATCAGCCCCCTGTGGACCACAGCTCAACTGTGGCTTCTGTTCACTAAATGAGGATGTATCGTTCTGACGGTAGCAGACATTTTGAGTCTTCACTCCGAAATGGTTGTAGTTGTTAGGAGCCTCTGAAGGCACGCTGCCCTGTTCTTGATTGTACATGAAGGTCTCCTGCTGTGCCCTAGTAACTGTGCCGATGACCTCCTCCTCCCCGCTATCAGTGGCACTGGAGGAGTCTGAGCTCTGGCTCGTATCCATGGCGATCAGCAGCTCGGGGGCAGGGCTGGTTTTGGATCGGTTGCTCCTGGGGGAGTTGGAGGGGGAACGAGAGGGAGGGCCAGAGCTGTCCTCTGACGCTCCATCGGGGACTGAAATCTGGTTGCTAAGAGGCAGGGGCTGATTGCCGTGGCTGTTGCTCATCATGTTGTTCATTGCGTTCTGCATCTCGAGCAGCATGCGCTGTTTCTCTCGTTTGGGAATCCGGCCAAAACGCACAGCTGAGGATCACAGACAGTGTCAGTTCAGATCACAAATAGTGTCAGTTCAGATCACAGACAGCGTCAGTTCAGATCACAGACAGTGTCAGTTCACAGACTTCAACAGACTGAAACTTATGCTTAGAGATAGACAAAGACTATTAGGGTCAGAAGGCCTGTTGCCAAAACATAATAATCGCTGCAGTAATGATCAATCATATATTCTTAAAGGCACAATATGTAATTTTTCACAGCTAGAGGTGACTTACTCAAAATAAAGGCCTAGCTTGATGACGCCTTGATTTCTCAGAGCTTGTATTATGCCACAGACGACCGCTTCCAGTCATGCGTATGTGGGGTAACGCAGCGCTGTTTTATCATATTAGATACATTATTTAAACGTGTTATGTTATAATGCTTATAATGCTACTCTGTGCGTTCGCTCGGTGGCTGCTATGAGACACGTGCACATTACAGTAAGCTAGATCAATATTAGGTATGGTAAAACATGGTAAATCATGAAAATGAGACTAAATGTGTTGAGCTATATAACAATGATTACTTTTATGTCAATGTGTGTATCCAAAATGTGTGTCTAATAAAACACACAATATATTAAAGCGTCTTTGGTGTTCCCATGGTTTCTGTGGAAATTGGCAGAAATAGGCGACGCACAGACACGGTCCGTGTCCTAGTTAAAGGTGGTCATTTTTTCTGGATTTAAACTCTATTTGGGATAATGTAAGTCAACAAAATATATATCTTGTTTTGTGATAGAAGTGATATTTGGACAGAAATGACACACAGTGGCTATTTTTGGTACAGCCCCTAAACAAAATATCATGGGAACTTCAAATTTGGAACACAACTTGGTTAGACATATGGCTTTGATTTTATAGTAATTTTATAATAAATGGATTTTGTAAAATATATTTTTAGGTAAATTAAAATAAAAATATTTAGTACAGTACATTTAAATCTGCTGTCCTTAACTTTTTTTGTATTCAAGATTTACAAAAATTATATAATGATAATGTACAACATGACTCCATTTTCCAAACTGTGTTTTTGTCTGACCCTGAATCATTATTGTACACTTATATTAAGTGTTTATATTGGGACTATTTCAGGCCAGGCTGGTAGGAACCGCTGCGGAAGAGCACAGTCCCTGCGTGACTCGCCATAGACTTTAACAGAGAGAAGTAGCTCCGGCTGCAATGTTCTTCCACAAGACACATGCAGTTCTGTTCATTAATCACTAGAGCGCAAAAAGCTTCGGACTAGCTTTAATTTAATGTAAATTTAAACTTCCATAACTTTTTTATTCTTTCATTTTTGCTTTCACTTCAGCAATAATCTACCGATTGTCTTCTTTAAAACAAACTTAGGTCTGTATTCCAAAGCGTTCTTAAATTAAAGTCATTTGAGTTTGGATAGTGCATTTTCACGTCTATTCTCAAAAAGGGGGATGACAGTTAAGAGGTTAAACTCTAAGGTCACATATGTCGGCCTGTAACAGATTCTTTTGATTGGATCTAGGACACAATGAGCTCACCATCTCTGGACATGCCCACAAGCAAACATTTCTTAAATCGGCACTGCTGGCACCGGTTCCGGTTGATGCGCATAATTGGACAGCTTTCGTTCTTAAGGCACTTCTTATACTGAATGTTCTGCTGAATGCTCCTCCTGAAGAAACCCTGTAGGTGGTAAAATGAAAGAGATGGAGAGAAATGTCAAGGTCACAGTGCCCACACAGAGAGTAACAGGTGTCGAGCCTTGGAGTTGGAATGGAAAGCAGGTGTCTCTCTCAGGACCGATCAGAACATTCTGTCACAGAGCTTTGCTCTGATAGTTAAACAGGCTGCTGAGTAGCAGGCTTTCTGGTTATAAATAAATCAAAGTGATAACTCCCTTCAGGGAGATACACAGGTAGATGTGACCCAGATAAGGCATGACAGCCATGTCACATCAACCCTATCAAAGGGTGTGTTCACAGTGTTCACACTATCACTATAAGAATGTTTGGTTCGATTAAAACGAATCCTGGTGCGATTGCTCTGTTAGTGCGGTTCATTTGAATAAGTGTGAACGCTGCCACACGAACTCTGGTGCGTTTCAAATGAAATATCAATGTAACACGAACCAAAGACATGTAAACGAACCAAAAAAAGGGATATGATTTCACAAGATGCGACCCTAAAAAAAAGGACAATAAAAAAGCTCAAGCATACCGGCAGGCATCAGATCAGCAGATCTTCATTTGTTTGTGTGATGGAGGGATTCCTGAGCTGTTTTGAATCCTTTACACATTTTGTAAGCTCTTCACGAGTTCACAGCTTGTCGATTGTTTTAGATGTTCAGTGAGTTCCGTCGTTTTTAGGTTTGGTGTTAAAATGCCAATGTGAACGCTAAGCGGACCAGGACTAAATGCTTTTTTTTGTTGTTGTTGTTTTTGGTCTGGACCATTTGAACCAAGCCAACTGAACTAGTGTGAACACATCCTAAATCATCCACAGTGACACCAGAGATACCAGGACAATTTAACACAAAAACAGACACTATAAAAGAGTGTAACCGCCTCCACTGAGAAGTAAACAAAACCGATCACACATGAGAGTGAGAAATACAGACTTTCAGACAGCCTTTCGGAGCTTTTGGCTTAAAAATCCTCTGTACCTCAGAAATAACAAAATGAAACCTCTATTGCTTAATATACACTGAAATGTGGCTGTAGACTCACACTAACAATTTCTCACCTTACATCCCTCACAAGCGTGAACGCCGTAGTGAAATCCCGACGCCACATCTCCACACACTTTACATAGCAGCACCAGACCGTTAATCTCTGCAGGAGCAGAAATACAGAGGGTCAGATGAAAAAGGTTCTATGCTCAGTTTGGCTTTCTCCTTAGAACAGCTGCTTTTCAGTTTCCTCAAAAGGCTAGAAGACCATTACTTCATGATGAAGTGAACAAGGACAAATATAATGAATCGTGTAATTTTAAAAGGATAGTTCACCCAAAAATGTAAATAATTCCATGATTTACTCACCCTCAAGCCATCCTAGGTGTATATGGCATTCTTCTTTCAGACAAATACAATCAGAGTTATATTAAAAAAAATGTCTTAGCTCTTCCAAGCTTTATAATGGCAGTGAATGGCAGCCCAAAATCTTTTCAAAAAAAGTGCATCCATCCATTATAAACGTAATCCACACGGCTTTCTTTAAAAAAAAAAAAAAACATAATTCAAGGGCCTTCTGAAGCAATCAATAGGTTTTTGTAAGAAAAATATCCTTATTTAAAACTTTATAAAGTAAAATATCTAGCTTAAATATGGATATTTTTCTTACAAAAACCCATTGATTTGCTTCAGAAGGCCTTTATTAACCCCCCGGAGCCATGTGGAGCACGTTTATTATGGATGGATGGATGCACTTTTTTGGGCTACCATTATAATGCTTGGAAGAGCCAGGACATTTTTTAATATAACTCAGATTGTATTTGTCTGAAAGAAGAATGTCATATACACCTAGCATGGCTTGAGGGTGAGTAAATCATGGGCTAATTTTTATTTTTGGGTTAACTATTCCTTTTAAGTGACAAATATCAGATCATTACTATCAATTATATCATTATTCTGACCAATCAACAATACTTTTTTTCTTTTTCAATTCCATTTTGAGCTCTATTGACATTAAGCAGAGATCGACAAGATAGGATATATGACATAAGATACTTGTAACAGCATTATTTCTATAAAAAAAAACAACTACAGGGAATGTTATTACATGAATTAATTTTTAGGCTAAAAAGGAAAACACATATATACATACTAACTCTGTTCTAATTTATATAAAGGCAATAGACTTTGAAAGCAAAGCATGCATATTCATATAGTTCCTTAACTTTAACACTAAATATGTTGAATTCAATTTGTAGAAAATTATATTTAAATTAGTCTGTAAGAACATTTGTGGTTCTCTTTAACTTTATTTTTATTTAGATCATTCTCTCACTTGTTATGCCACTTTTGGTGGTGGAGGGTGACCGTGCCTTCCCTCCGCCGTGCCTCGGTGGGCGGGACTTAGGGGCCACAGGAAGGGCCTCGCCCTGTTGGCCCTGCCCTGCATGAGGCGGAGAGCAGGACTGATAGCTGCTGTTGGAGGAGTCACTGTGGCACGACTCTGGACTGGAGCTCGACGAGCTAATGTAAGCTATTACTCCACCTGGTGGATGACACACAGAAGAGCAACACAGAACAACTTCAGTTAGAAAAACATCAAATTATTTTTCTAACTTCATTTTGCAAATCATGTGGATCCTAATATGTGTACATTTATATTACGAAGCATATGAGTATGATACATTGCCTAGTGGCTGATTCTAGCTTTTACATGTATCTGTTGATAACTGTGTCTATTATTAATAATAGAAAAATATAAACAGAGTATAGGCAACCCATATAGATGGCTAATTACAAATTAAGATTAATATTAATATTTTCTTTGTCCTTATGCTATTTTGAGCTGCAAACGTTTTTGTCAGAAGGCGGAGCAGGCTTTGTGCTCTTTTTGTATGGGTTGACCTGATTTCTGCTGTCCCTCTCTCAATGGTTAGGTAACACCATTACATAATACCTCTTGCAGGGTGTAGGCTTTACAAACAACCAACTCAAATTAAATATGGAGGACGTCATCAATGCTAATATGCCAAAAAATGTTAATACTTACATGCTAACTTTAAATAAATAAATAATAATAATTGCATGCCGGTGAGTCAAACAGAGCAAACCAAAAGGTATTATTTCCATTGTATACATTGTTTATGTAGATAAAAATGTCTACCTGAATTTATATATATATATATATATATATATATATATATATATATATATATATATATATATATATATATATATATATATATATATATATATATATATATATATACATATATACATAAATAATTACATGCTAATGACATCATCTCAGTATACTTTAATCTGAAACGTTATCTAATGTCTGCTGGAGGACAAAAGATATATATATATATATATATATATATATATATATATATATATATATATATATATATATATATATATATATATATATATATATTTTTTTATATTTTTTATTATTATTATTATTATTATTATTATTATTCAACACAACTAAATGAATGGACGTCATATGTATCGCAGTCTGAGCTGTTGATCGACATGTTCTTAGCTCCGCCCCCACGTGTACTCGGCATGTCTTGCTGGGAGTGTAAAAGCCGAAAAGTGGGTCAGACCGCAGCCGCCTCACGTGTATCTGCAGCTGCAGACGCATCCATCCTGCCATGCAAATTATGCAACACGAACGTCACGATTTCTCTCGACCAATCAGAGCAGACGCACAGGACGCGTAAACACAGATGCACATGGCTAGGCTGAGCGGTCCATGTGAGTTTGGAGGCTGCAGTTCAATAGTAACCCACAATGTATGGCATAACAACACAAGCCTGCCACTATTAACCTACTTAGAGTTTTTATACTGCAAATAAAGTAATAAAACCTCAAACTACACTTTAATGCACATTAAGAGCATCACGTGAAACTACACGTTTCGGTGTCGTTTATTAAAATAAGAGTTCACTGAAGGTATCACTGATTATTAGTCATAATCAAAATGTAAAAGTAAAACTTACCAGCCTTTGTGGATTCCATATCCTCCGACAGCTTTGAACCTCAGTCACCTGTGTGGTAGTGCCGTTTTTACACACTTTACAGCAACTATTTAGTCGCTGTGAGATTCTATAAACCGAGTTCTCTATAGCCAACACTACCTGAGAAACATTTCAAAATAAACCAGTAAAATAATCTGGATCTACCAGTTCCGTGTTGCTTGTGGAAAAAACACAAGTAACGTTACCTCTTAGAAAACTATAAATAAATACGTAAATCTGTATTAGTTATAATAATTGTACTCTTTCAGACCGAATCCACACGATGTAACGTCTAATAAAGAGACTGTAATAGCTCGCTAAATCGACTTGAGTTGCTGTAGTTTAGGATTGTGAATAAATCAAGGTTTAACGCAGAAAGAGGGCGCTTGTAGACGAGTGATAGAGCGAATCTGAGCGTCGATGCTGCTGCCGCGGCTGCTGTTGCTGTCTCCAGATCATGTGACCCATTTCACGGCGGCGGCTCCTCCTCCTGCTAAATTAGTGTCATTATAACCCACTGACACACTTTCACTGCTCCTGCAGGGGCCTCTTGTGCACCCTCACCCCACACCTAAAGTGCCCCGATGACCCCAGCAAACACAAAACATCAAACTGACATTTAGACACTTAGTTGCTGTGCACCGCAAAGTTGAGATCTACATGCTTGCGGAAGCCAAAAAACTAAAGGGGAATATAAGCAGGGCACTCCTGCTTTTGCACAATTAGAATACTAAGTCACAGTGTCAGAAAACGTGATGTTTTTACATTTTCTCTCCAATTCTCATTACTACAAAATGGAATTTAAAGGTACATTTTAAAATGGCAATTTTGGAGAGGCTAGCAATAGAAAGCTAGGTTTGTATGGAAGTATGAGATCCCACCCTCCCTTCCGAGTGTTCTCGATAGCTCTTCAAAACATATTAACGCACATAGCAGAGTCTGCAAAGCGTCATGACATCTAGAAATATTTAGCTTCCAGCAGACTGCCTTCCACATTCAATTTACGAAGAAAGAATAATGCCTCTAGCAGTTCCAAGCGCTTACACCAAGTACATTGCGCAAGTTACACTTTTTTCGTAAGTTGAATATGGAAGGCGGTCTGGCGGAAGTTAGATATTTATATTATTAAATATGGATATTATTCTTACACAAACCCATTGATTCTCTTCAGAAGGCCTTTATTAACCCCACAGAGCTGTGTGGATTACTTTTATAATCGATGGATGCACTTTTTTGGGCTTCAGATTTTGGGCTGCCATTATAAAGCTTGGAGATATTCGTCTGAAAGAAGAATGTCATAATGACTTGAGGGTGAGTAAATCATAGGGTAATTTTCATTTTTGGGTGAACTATCCCTTTAAATTACCTCATGACATTACAATAATAATGAACATATACAACATACAAACAACATATGAGCAAAATTTAAAAAACAAAAAAACATTTGCATCTATAAGCTAATTCAGACTGGCTCTAAACCTTTAAGAAACTGCTGAGCATGTGAGATGGTTCTCATACCAAACACTGCTTAGCATTTCCATTCCATTTTAGGCTCTGGCCACAGAGGTCAGGGGTCAGAGAATCATGACCTGCAGCTAAATATGTTCACACAATTTTTTATGTAAAGCCTATAGAGATGCCACAAATAAGCATTTTAAAAGACTCACAGTCACAGGCTGTTCCTGAATCAAACAGCACCCTCATGTGATCTTTTAGTGTTGGGTATAACACCCAAGTATAATAACCCACATACCTAGTGTCATTTCAATCTGACAGGAATTAAATCAACACTCAAGAAAATATTTTATGATGCTGTTCACTTTATTTAAGCAATTCTTCTTGATTTAACGCATTTATATCAGGTTTCTGGTTCAAATGTAATTGATTCATGTTAAACTGACTTAAAACCGTTACTATTGACATAACTTGTTTTCATTTTTAAATAACATGTTTCAATCAAGTAACCCAATCAAACAAGACTTTCACTTTGTATCATGCTTTGCAAAGGGGCTGAATAAATTAAAAAAAATTAACAAGATGAGAAAATGGAGAGACTTTTTAATCCTTAATGTTTTGTTATGTTGGTATTTAAAAGTTTTTGCAATGTTAGTGTTTTTGGAGGTTACCATTGTGGTGAGAGCATGTCCTTGGTGTGAGGACCTGCAGATAATATTTATAGTTGTTTTAATAATAAGAATCAACTTTGGATGCCATGGATGTAACAAAACCATCTGGTTAGCCAATAAGATCTTGTGAAAGGTTTTGTAAATGTTGTAAAAATAGTGTTTCACTAAATAAAAATAATCAATTAAGCTGGATTACTTGTTTTGGTTTGTTTTTTTATATTAATTTTAGAATAATTAAATTGAATAGTTTTGGACAAAATTAAGAATGTTAACCTGATTTAACTAAATGGCATTGAATTAACCTTACATAAAAAAAAACTTAAGTTCTAGTGAAATAAAAAATTGTAATTAAATTCGATATAACCCAATTTCGTGGAACCTGTTGGCATTAAAGAAATTAAGTAAAACCCACATATCATTTTTTTGAGTGAAGGCTGTGAGGAATAGAAGCAGAGTTTGTTCAATGGATTGTGCTGTTTAATAACATACTGATTGTTTGTCTGACCTTGCTCAGCTGAACATATGGCCACATTTGAACACATTTGAACACTCAAGCCACACCAAAAATCTCTACATGTTGCTGAAGTAAATTAAAAAACAAAACAGCATTTTAAAGAAAGATATAGCAAAAGCACATTTTTTTCATCCAAAACATTTTACAAGAAGAAGTTTAAACTTTTTAAAAGTTTAAAGTGCTGCAAATTAAGATAAAATGTATTGGTATTTGTCAAAGCTGTTCTCTGTTCATACATATAGGGTACAACGGGGCTAAAGGCCCCAGGGGGTAAAAGGCTCCTTTGATTTTATTTTCCTCTAAACCACTAAATGGCACAAAAACTTGCCTCAGCACTTTCCAAAACTTCCGCTTTTTAAGATGCACGTGGAAATTTGTCCGATCTTTGGCACAATTACAGGCAGCAACGCAAAGTTGATTCTGCGCTCATTTGATCTAATATTTGATGTTTTTAAAAATGTTGTAGCTAATAAGAACTGCTAAAGTTATTTGAATATATTTTGAAACAAAGGTCTTGTTAATGTTTGTCAGTTTTGTTTAATGTAATGAAAGCAACAGATTTTCAATAACGGAAGAATATGTAAAAGTATGGTATTTAGGATAAAAGCCACCCCTGCTGTTGGGGCAAAAGGCACCATATTTATGATAATAAATAGCCGCTGACTTTTCCATTTGTTGACATGACATGGTTAGATTCAGATTGTATCATATATTAATTTTTGTGTCCACCTTAGAGATAATCACCACATTATATATAATGAAACCATCATATTTATAAATGTGATATTAATCATGTCATATAATAAAATTTAAATGATTGCTCCTACTGAAAATCCCAAATTCAGTATCTTAGAAAATTAGAATATTGTGAAAAGGTTCATTGAAGACACCTGGTGCCACACTTTAATCAGATAATTAACTCAAAACAACCGCAAAGGCCTTTAAATGGTTTCTCAGTCTAGTTCTGTAGGCTACACAATCATGGGGAAGACTGCTGACATGTCAGTTGTCCAAAAGACGACCATTGACACCTTGCACAAGGAGGGCAAGACATAAAAGGTCATTGCAAAAGAGGCTGGCAGTTCACAGAGCTCTGTGTCCAGGCACATTAATAGAGAGGTGAAGGGAAGGAAAATATGTGGTAGAAAAAAGTGTACAAGTAATAGGGATAACCTCACCCTGGAGAGGATTGTGAAACAAAACATATTCAAAAATGTGGGGGAGATTCACAAAGAGTGGACTGCAGCTGGAGTCAGTACTTCAAGAACCACTACGCACAGACGTATGCAAGACATGGGTTTCAGCTGTCGCATTCCTTGTGTCAAGTCAGTCTTGAACAACAGACAGCGTCAGAAGCGTCTCACCTGGGCAAAAGACAAAAAAGACTGAACTGCTGCTGAGAGGTCCAAAGTTATGTTCTCTGATGAAAGTAAATTCTGCATTTCCTTTGGAAATCAGGGTCCCAGAGTCTGGAGGAATAGAGGAGAGGCACACAATCCACATTGTATGAGGACCAGTATAAAGTTTCCACAGTCAGTGATGGTTTGGGGTGCCATCATCTGCTGCTGTTGGTGTAATGTGTTTTCTGAGCTCCAAGGTCAACGCAGCCACATACCACAAAGTTTTGGAACACTTCATTCTTCCTGCTGCTGACCAACTTTATGGAGATGCAGATTTCATTTACCAACAGGACTTGGCACCTGTACACAGTGCCAAAGCAAC
Source organism: Gobiocypris rarus (assembly GCA_023029165.1). NCBI lineage: Eukaryota > Metazoa > Chordata > Actinopteri > Cypriniformes > Gobionidae > Gobiocypris > Gobiocypris rarus. The sequence goes on along the minus strand of CM040919.1, from coordinate 21,746,802 downwards.
CTGGTTTAAAGACCATGGTATCCCTGTTCTTAATTGGCCAGCAAAGTTGCCAATTAAGAATCTATGGGGTATTGTGAAGAGGAAGAAGCGATATGCCAGACCCAACAATGCACAGGCCACTATCAGAGCATCCTGGTCCCTCATAACACCTGAGCAGTGCCACAGAATGATTGACTCCATGCCACGCCTCATTGCAATTCAGGCAAAAGGAGCCCCAACTAAGTAGAGTGCTGTACATGCTCAAACTTTTCAGTTGGCCAAGATTTCTAAAAATCCTCTTTGAATAGGTCTTAATATTCTAATTTTCTGATACTGAAATTGGGATTTTCCTTAATTGTCAGTTATCTAAATTGAAATAAACATTTGAAATATATCAGTCTGTGTGTAATGAATGAATACAAGTTTCACTTTTTGATAGGAATTAGTGAAATAAACTTGATATTCTAATTATATGACGAGAAACCTGCATATGTATTTTTATATATGCCGCTATATATGTGTTATAATTTGAAAGCTAAAATGTATTGATATTTAAGAAATAATTTACTTGTCACGTGTTGACAGTCTATGGATGGCTGAGCTCCAGAAAATCAGTAATGAGGTTACAGATTTGAAAAAGGCAGGAATCATTCGTTTGTCAAGCCTTTTAAAATGCAGTTAAGTTTACACATTACATAACCTGCATTATTTCCGATTCATTTGATTGGCTGAGCTAAATTCCAAAATATAGTATAAACTGCTGCATAAAAGCAAATCACACTCATGGTGTCATTGTTTACAGTGATTTCCTGCAGTCTTGTATGCAAATACAATCGTTGTTTTGATCAAATTCCAAGGTTGAATGCCACCTCTCAAACGGTCCCACAAAGTTGTTGAATGTAAGCTGTCTTACAACCTAGTCTTCATAGCACAAATATGTCAAGAATTCCGGCATCAATAAAAACTACCCAGCTGTTCAAGTCATTTGGTCAGATTTCAGCTATCAGACTAGAACAAATCTTTTGAACAACCTATTTTGAAGAAAAAAATTCTGAAATCAAATCTAGGTTTTGATCTAGATCAAACTGTCAGTGTCAAAAACACTAACCTTGAAACCTTAAGTATTACAGATTCTGTACATCTACAACCTCAAAATAAAGACACATCTTATGATCATACAAAGGTACTTTATTTGGATAAATGTACAGTTGTAGCACACATTGTTTAGCGGTAACGGTGCAGCTGCAGGGTGTTGCGTCTCTTCCAGGCAGCATGACGCGACCCGCCAATGGTGAGGTGGAACTTGTGGCCCTTGCCCAGACCACGGCTCTTCTTGCCAGCAGACGTGAGCCCACGCATTTCCCTGTGCTTGTGCACAGCCTTGGTGATCCATTGCGTGTCGGGATTGCGCCTGATAGCTTTGTGGAAGGTGTCAATGAGGATCACTTCAAAGAACTTGTATGTGGAATCTTCACCCACCCAGTAAGAGTTCAGCACCCGGAGACCTCCGCAATGACGACCAGCACGCTCCTGAAAAACAAAGAGGGGTTAGAACACTAGAACATAAAATAAATGGTCATCAATGGACAGAACACACCGAAAGAAACTTAGAGCATAATTTATGGATCATTTTATGCAACTCACACAGTAGCTCTAATTAGGAATATGACAATTGTATAATGCATGACAATTCATTAGGTACAGTGGAGAAACCACACAGATCAACTTATGCAAAAAAAAAAACAGTATATAATAAGACAGACGTTTCAAACAACAGAGCTGTGTATTGAAGACAGTAGTCCTCTAAGTCTACTCCCTATGTTGTGAGAAGTTTGATTCGGCAATACTTATTCATCATTTGGATCACTGCAATCTTTCACGCCAGATGCCACCACAAGAATGCAGGCAGAAACGTGAATAAAATAACAGCATGCATGGCGAGGGAAGGGGAGGCAGAACTGGGTGGCTCCGGCAGGAGTCTGTTCGATTACAATGCATCAAGCGCAGTAGCTCAATATAATGGTACACATCGGATGGTCTAAAATGTCCAACGTCGCTTTAATGTCCAAACAGAGTCAGATGACTACACACGCTGTAGTATGTTTTTAAGGGAAAAGTATTAACAGGATTAAAAGCCAAAACAACAGGCATGGGAAAATTATGTTGGTTAGAGGTTCTGAATTTCAGAATGTTTTGATTACTTTGATTAATGATCCAGCACTACATCAAAAGTGCTAAAAATTAACCACAGAAAAAAAGAGCAGGCTTTTGTCTGCAGCAGTCCATATAACGGACTCGTGAAGATAAGTCATGATGAATGAGACACTGACTCCATTCAAATGTTTCGTTTCGTTATTGGATGAATCAGCGTTTGTGAATACATCTTTAAAGGGAGATAAATCACAAATTAGTATATTTTGAGTATATACACTTTAAAATGTAAAGAAGTCATTTCCATGTGGTCATATAGGAGTTATATATACATATGTTTAGTGATATGAGATTTGTCATGTCGCCCAGTCCTTATATACAATAGTGTGATATTATCTGAAAAACAGCAGCGGTCAGAGAGAACTTAAAGCAGGGAAAGTACAAAATCCAATTTGTCCTAAATATGAGATTTTATATGCTTTATATTAAGGGCTTCGAAATATATAATAAATAACTCAAGTTATAGTTAACACCTATAGTTTCAAGCAGCTTGCCCCATCAGATGCTCTGGCTGTTCTTTTTGAAGAATTTTTGAGAGCCTGATGAAATCGGTATAAATACACTCAATGTTAGTCACTACCCTTTCTGTCCAGAAAAAAAGAACATCCCAATTGAGTGAAGGGATTTGTGGAAACTGGTTCCTAATTATTGTGGTCCAACATTTGCCTCACATTTCAGGATGAAAAAGATTTCAGGTGAAGGATAATCCCTGTGAAGGAATTTTACCTCATCTAGCTATGATCTTTTTTTTATTTTAAGTATTAGGCTTAATTATTGCTGATCACTGTTGTGCAATGATATTGTGATATTTACCATTATGTACTCAGAATATAGAAAAGTTTATGAAGGTGACACTCCACAATACAATAGCAAAATATATAAATGTGTATAGTATTGTGTTACATTGCACACCGTTGCCAGGAAATATGTTCTTCAAACAGAACCCATAGCAAACCACTGAGCTTGAACAATGACATTTAATTCTTAGAATCGGCCTGGTGGCTAGTTTCTGTAACCAAGTTCCTAGAACTACCCGGTGCAAAAGCCCCTAATAAAAGACAAGCCTACCATTAGCACCAAAATTGTTAATTTATGGTATATGCTTTCATTGAAGACATCAGTCCACCTGTTTTTAAACTTTTAAAATCCTTTACATAAAGTGAACTACATTACCCATGATTCTGCAAAGAAATACCCACCTATCAGACAATCATGTGAGCAAATTGCACCACAAAAGCTTTGTAGGGCCCTCCCAATCCCATGAAACAGCATCAGTGTTGGAATCCCTTGAGTCAACCTTCAATCTTTCAATATAGTAGAGCTGCAACTAACGATTATTTTTTCTGTCGACTAATCTAACGATTATTTTTTCCGATTAGTTGGCTAATCTAACGATTATTTTTAGTTTTTTTTTCTAGTGTTTTTTTTTTTTGATTAGCTAATGAATCCTTTGGATAACTATTCAAAAAATGATAAGTACAACTAATATAATATTTCAACTTTTATTAAATTTTTTCCAAAAAGTACTGCAAGTTAGTTTTTACAGTATACAAAAATAAAGTGCCATACAGTATCTTTTACAATCATGTTGAGTATGTTATCGGTAAGTGTAACGGCCAGCTGGGGCCATTACGCGAGATGAGTGTATGACGCAACGCGTCGACGCATTTCACGCACGTTTTGAAAGAATTCTTCTTCTAAGCTTTGCCTCTTCCTGAGAAAAACAAACAATAATTAACATTTTGTCTACGTATTTCCGTAGTCGACGTCATCGATGACGTCGACGCGTCGTTGCAGCACTAATGCAACTACCACTTTGACACTTCAAATAGTTTATTGCAAATTGTAAAACTAATACAAATTAATTGAGTGGTTTAGTCCAAATTTTCTGAAGAGACAATCACTTTAAATGATGAACAGATTTAATTTAGGCTTTTATTCACATATAAACATTCATCAACCCACCCATCAGTTGTGGAAAATGGAAGCTTAAGCATGTTCACTGGATGTGTGGACATCCTTTTTATGACATTTTGAGTTCGGAGAGCGCCAGGATGTTTTCCTCTGACGTCGGCTTCACACCGCACGCGTAAGCAGCGCATATTTTTTTCTGCACTTATGTTAACAGATTAGTGCATTCACACCGGCAGCAGAGGCAGCGCAGCGGCGCGTAGCAGGAGCAGAGCAGAAGCATCAGTGCCGCGATCGTTTCGGTGCCGGGTCTATTTTTGACGCGCTGCTCACGCTGAATTAAAGCCACAGTGCATTGTTCTGATCAAAACTGACCTGATTTACATGCAAAATAACTAATTTCACCTTGAAATCGTGTAGTGAAGTGTTCTGTGTGTTTCACAAACACCATATGACATCCGGTGCTGTGATTTAAAAAAAATAAAATACTGGAAAACACATCACTGCCAGTTTTTGCTCAAACTTCAAATGTCTGTTTAAACGATTAAAACTAGAGGCTTATTTTAACATTAAGAATACTTTTATCACGTAAACTACCTTTATACAGCATGTTATGCATGTGTGTTTGGGAAAGAGGAGAACACAGTCGCATTTGCAGAAGATATATGCTGCCCATCATTAATCAAAGCACGAGACAGACAGGGGTTGGAGGAGAACACCGGGAAAGTGACAGAATTGACGATATTCGTCTGTATTTGCAATATACAAGCGCGGTTCAGCTGCGCGAGACAAACGCAGCCAGTGTAAATGCACAACTGACACGCGCGGCTCACGCTCTCCATACGCACCGCTTCTGCCCTGCCAACGCACTGCTAGCGTGTGCGGTGTGAAGCCGGCGTGAGGAGCTCGTCAACGCAGTTGTGCTGCCGTGGTAACGTAACGCCATTTCGGTTTTGCAAAGGGAACAAAGCCGCCATTACGCGAGATGAATGTATGACGCGACGCGTCGACGATTTCACGCATGTCGACGTATTTCCGTAGTCGACGTCATCGATGACGTCAATGCGTCGTTGCAGCACTACAATATAGTACCAACTCACTCTGTGAAGAGCGCTCACAATATTAGAGACACGTCTGAATGGTTGAATACATTTCAACGTAGTAAAGTGCTCATCTTGACTTGGACTGATTCTAGCGTACACCATTGACATGAACTACGGGTCATAAAATTCATAATATATAACCATAAATACCCATTATAGGCCTTTAATCACAGTATGCGTGTTATCACATTTGGCTTTGATAAGGAGCGTAAAGGAATTTCCACCTGCAATGTCAATGGACAGGTGCCAGTTGAGAGAAGAAAACTGTACTCATTTAGTTAATAAACAATAATATTTCAAACTGTTTTTTTAGACTTACATAATACCCTACCGAGCATGTCATTTCATTTTAATGATTTTAACGGTGCATCGGCGGGGAAATTGACGCAAGTGGGCATGTCTCTACTTTTATTCACTTTTGTTTTATACAAACTATTCAAATCAACCATCATAAACTATGCATCATTTGAAAGCTAAAACACTCAAGATTCATGTTCTGAACTCATTTTTGCAATAAGTATACCAGAGAGGAAAGGGTTAAATGAAATGCCGAAGCACTAGCCATTTAAACATCAGCATAAACGCAGTACTCATCTTTCATCTCCTATCGTGCAGATCAGACGAATCTGGACGAAAACAGCGTACATGTCCATGTAAGAGTCAACTCTTCAAAATGCATCCCACTTTTTAATCCAAAACAACAAAAAAATAAGGAAAACAAAAAAATCCTTTGTTTGCATGAGAGTTGAGTTAGAGTAATCAATCGTGTCCATTTTCAATGAAATAGCGATTCTAATCCGTTTCTCACGATCTTTGTACTTTGGACTCTTCACGTCAAGTTAAACCCCCCCACGTCTCTGCTTCAATCACAGGCTTTTTGATGACTTAATACACAGAACCGCATTACTGGCTCCACTATCTGTCCAAGCACCCATGGTTTTCGTTGGATTAAGGCAATCAATGCCAAGCCAATGCCTTGCCAGCAAAGGTTTGATTGATGGATGTAGTAACCAACCAAAAGGCATTATCTTACGCAGTGTTTGTAAGCATTATTGGTGAATATGCCTCTGCTCACGGTCTCCATGGCATCTGTGCGCCTGCCTGTCAGATTGCGCAACACTGCAGTGGAGCGTGCAGACTATGACAGACCGTTTTTATCAACTAAATGAGTTTTACACTTTGTAAATAGTTGATTTAGTTTTTCAGTAACTGTAAATTAATTATAATCAGCAGTTTATTGCAGATTTATTTGAATAAAAAAAACTACTCTTTACAATAACAAATGTTCTAAGTGAAAGGACGCCTAGACTTTTCTTGACATAAAAGCTTATAGAAGCTACATTTCTGAGAGAATCATCAAATTTGAATCAAAACATGATCAGACATTCAGATTTACATGTATATTACTCTGTTCATATACTACTTTGAGGTATTATGACTCTTGGGTAACAATATTTGAAGTGTCTAGTTTAAAATAAGACCAGATTTATGAATATAGACGATTGCAATGAGTCAAACATTATAGGCATGCGTGAGTATATTATTGATGCACAAACACACCGTGTATGTGTGCTCTCGGCTCACTGATCGCTATAACATTGTATTTCTGCATGATCATATACATAGATCATATGTATTTATGTTTGTATAAAAAGGTTTGGAACCACTGGTCTACAGGCTAGAAATGACCTCACTTAAACAACTCACTCAAACAAACTGATGCTAGCATCGTAAAAATATCTGGTACACGTTTCCCCTAAACCTTTCATTTAATCCAACCAAAACAGACTTTAGTCGTAATCAATATTTTACGGTTTGTGTAATTAAAGCTCTTTAATGTGATGTTTGTATTCTATTTTTGTGCAAAAATAAGGTGACCAGACCCTGAAGTATTGCACATACACAGTATGGCTTGCACGCTGAGATGCTGCTAACATACCTCAGCTACTGACTGCAGGCTGCGTGCGAACTTGATCTGGTTGACGCCATGGTGCACGGGTTTGCCGTAGGTGGCACCTTTAGGCACGGGGCGCTTGCGACCTCCACGGCGCACACGTATACGGTAGATGACGTAGCCTGTTTGGTCAAGAGCACAGAGTTCAGATACACATTTAAAAAACATGAGGCAAAAATAAGTATAGGACATTTAATTGAGTGGTTAAACATCTGATCGGCAAAACAATGATAAATCAGATGAATGTGAATATAAGACGTCAGTGTCATAACGACGTGCTAGAAGTGTAGTCAATCATCACTTCCTAGACGACTGCAAGAGTACAGAGGGAATTTATTTTTTGTCTGAGATTTAACAATAACTTATAATATTGCTAGGCAGTGTTGGTTAAACATTTAATTGTGAATTAAAATAAAATCAATTTCGTAAGCAGAGACATATATATTAAAGGATTAGTTCACTTTAAACTGAAAATTACCCAGTGATTTACTCACCCTCAAGCCATCATAGGAGTTTGACATTCTTCCTCATGATGAGTTATAATAAATATCCTGACACTTCTTGTAAGTAAAATATCCACATTTAAAACTTTTTAAAAGTAAAATATCTAGCTTCCTTCCATATTCAAGTTCCATATAGCAAAGTGTAATGCCTCTCGCAGCTCAAAATGCTTGTGCTACATCCGACGTCACACGTCACTCCAAATTAGCTTTTTCATAAGTTTAATATGGAAGGCGATCTGCCGTAAGCTAGATATTGTATTTTATAAAGTTTTAAATAAGGATATTTCTCTCACAAAAATCGATCGGTTTGCTTCAGAAGGCATTTATAAACCCCCTTAACCCCATTTATTAATGCTGTGTGGAGTATGGATGTGCTTTTTTGAGCTTCAAACACAATGGACCCTGTCACTGCCATTATAAAGCTTGGAAGTGTCAGGATATTTATTAATATAACTGATTGTGTTCATCAGAAAGTAGTAAGTCATATACAACTAGGATGGCTTGTAGGGATGGGCGATATATTATTGTTTGAGATATACCAGTAAAAAAAACAAAAACACGATGAGATTTAATCTTACCGCGATAACGCGGAACATTCCCAGCTCATGTGCACAGCGAAAACCGCAATGGCGGAAGCTACGGGGTTTATCGCTAAAGAAGCAAACTCTACAATCTGGAACCTGTACAGATATATTTACACTCGCTGAGCACTTGGACTGAGCGCTTGAAAGATTTAATCTCATTGGCTGGTGCTCATCTTTTACCGTCCCGTTTTGATTTCAGCAAATTTCCTCAAGCAAACACTGACAATGTGGTAATTATTCATAAACCCAGCAGTTCTATCAAAATCATTTTTACTTTTGCTGTTTGCACTATTTTTTTCACCATGAGAATGAAAATGAAACAGAATCTGTGTTTACATTTCAAACTTGCCATTGATTTGAATTATTATTGTTTGCATTGTGTGATGTTTCGCAGCACAGTTGCACCATTTAAACATGAGGGTGAATAAATCACAGGGTAATTTCATTTTAAAGTGAACTAATCCTTTAATTCCTTTTGACCTCTACCTCTCTCAAACACAGCAAAAATGTCTAAAAAGTGCTTTGTGACATATTGCTAGCAAAAAAAAAACTGATGAGCAACCAGTATACCATCAGACAACCAGGCAGCTCACATCACTCACCCTGTTTGGCCTTGTATCCCAGTCTGCGGGCTTTATCGGGTCTGGTGGGTCTCGGAGCCCGGTGAAGGGAGGACAGCTGACGGTACTGCCAGCACCGCACACGGAGCAGAAACCTCATCACGTCGGACTGCTTCTTCCTCCATAACTCCTGCATGTACTTGTACGCTCCCATGATGCCTCACCTACAACACCAAAAAGTAAAATGTCAAGAAAACTCTTAAAGTATGAAAAATACATTAATATATACAAGCTGAGTTAATGCACACTGCTGTGCATGTTTAAGTTGGTAGCTTTCTTCAGAAGTTAACATGCTGCATCTAAAACTATTACAAACACCATTTTACTCGCCTGTGCTGTGTTTATGAGCTCATTATTGAAACTAACTTACATGAACACTTACATTCGTAATACTTAAACAAACTTATACAGAAAGACGACACATTAACTTGAATCTTTGCAATCAAATCAGGATAGTTGGACATTTTAAGCAATCATCAGGTCAGTTCTGATATCTAATGAGGAATTAATTGCGAATGAATTAGCATAATTAGGAGTAACAATTATGATCTTATATTTCATATCCAAAGCAGTTGCTTTATTATAGTATGTGTGCACATTAGCAGTGTCTGTTGTGTGTAGCGTCGGCATGTCGACTGTTACAAGCAGACATGTCAAAACAACTCAACATTTCACAACGATTTCAGCTACCTTTTAAAATGCAATGTCCAAAAATGGCATATGACATTATATTATATGTTTAATTCCGTTCGAACAGAAAAAAGAAGAAACGTGCAAACTCCGGCATGACATTAGCTACCCTACTCTTCACAATTTAGAGCTAAAATTAATGTACAACATCAGTATGAAGAAAAATAATGCTTAGATAGTGTAGCTAAGATATTCCGCATTAAATAAATGAATTGTGTGATTTGGATGACATTAAATACATTGAGATATTTGATGGATTCTAAATGCAGAAAAATGAGAAAGTCTCGCTTACTTGATGGCGTACTAACCGGAAAGAGAGAGGGAAATTACCCATAATGCTTTATTAGACTATTTTTGCGTATTTCCGGTTCCGTTGTTAAAGAGCTATGGGAAATGTAGTTTGTGTCTAAGAATTCGATATTATAAATCACAATTAACGTTAAACGTATTTAACCGATTTGATAGGCTGTGCTGAAACATTATTATTACACAGTTATTCTTAAATCTCAGACCAAATAATACGATTTTTCCCAGCGTTCTCTTATCAGCGACTCCCGGAAGTGATGTTTGACAACACCTCTAGCGCGTAGTTATGACACGAAAGTCATATATTCACATCCATGTGATTTATCATTGATCGGTTTCTTCGATCGTATGTTTATTGCCAAGCAATCCGCGTAAGGTGAGTTATTATTTCTCGGTCTAGTAACTGTCATGAATGGCTTCAAGTTTAGACAACTGGTTAATGTCTTTCATTTGACAGTCATCATATAACAAACACTAAACTGATCATTATGTGCATTTTATTTAAGCTTTGCAATATTTAATTTAAGTTTAAATGCATATTGTCATGCACAATGGGATACAAAAGTCTGAGATCACATTGAAAATATTTTTTCCATTTCATTCTAAAAAATTAAAACATTAAAAATAAGGTCACTGATGTCAAAGTACATGTGTTACTGATAATGAGAATGTCTTACTAAATCATGCCAGAGAACTTGAGCATCAGGATTTGTCCGTATAATTTTAATATATGTCCAATTAATATATGCTATTTCAGCTTAAATAGTCAAATTGTTGTGCATATACTACAATTTGTAATGTGTACCTTAAAAAAAAAAAAAAAAACTATGCCTATTTTCACATTCTCCTCTCATGCTTTTTCCACTGCTGCCCTGCTACTTGGTTCTGGACATGTTGTTTGTTTGTGTGTTTCAGGGCTGGTAGTTATGGGTAAGGGTTGTAAGGTTGTGGTTTGTGGTATGGCATCTGTGGGGAAAACAGCCATCCTAGAGCAGTTACTGTATGGCACTCACACTGCAGGTATGTGTAATCAATCAGTCCATCAAAAACCCCTTTCATAATTCATATAGTTCACATGACTCAAAAATTCACAGTGTGCATGGCAGCTGCTGCTTATCAGCTTGATGGGTAAACAGACACTATAGCAAAGGGGAAACGGCAACGTTCATGAATGTGACTTGAATCAGATGCGTAAAAATTGGATTCCATGTGGACATTTACTGTAAAGACATCATAATTAGATATACACTGGTGTTCAAAAGTTTTTGATGGGTAAGATCGGTAGAAGTCGTCTCGTATGCTCTCTGAGGCAACATTTATTTAGATTAAAAATACAAAATAACCATATTGTGAAATATTATTAAAATGTAAAATAACTGTTTAATTTTCTTTGTGAATTTATCTTTTGTATTGTATCGTTCAGTGTTAGATGTTAGAGGATCTTACAGTAAATATGTTTGTATGCATGTGCTTTTTTTGACAAACTAGTAAATAACTAGTTTGTTTTTTGTTAGCAATTAGACTTCATAAAATAGAACAACTGCATACATAAAACTAATAGCCTGTATTGTATTTATTTTTAACATATGCATGGTTTGCAGTGCAATTTAGAATAATATTTTTTTTTTTAGCATTTTGTTTAAAAATACTAACATAATTAACATAATTCCTGGAGAACTGGCACCCCGACTGAGCCTGGTTTCTCCCAAGGTTTATTTTTCTCCATTAGGTCTCCTGATTGGGTTTTGGTTTCATTGCCACTGTTGCCTCTGGCTTGGCTTGCTCAGTTGGGGACACTACATTTTTCAACTAAATTTCCAAATAAATCTAATTATTAAACTAAATTAACCATATAGACCAAATTACTGATCTAAAGCCCACATTGTCACTGTATGATAATTGAAATATATTCTGTTGCATTATTTTCCTGTTTAACACTGTGAAGCTGCTTTGAAACAATCAGCATTGTTAAAAGCGCTCTATAAATAAAGTTGACTTGACTTGACTTATATAAAATATTGATTATTTGCACTTTTCTGCATGATACTGCTGTGTAATGGTGGAGGGGTTACTACGATAGTTTGAAGTAGACAAAGAATTATCTGTCATTTTAATTATCGGGATAGTTCACCCCAAAATAACAATTCTGTCACCATTTACTCACCCTCAAGTTGTTCCAAACCTGTATGATTTTTTTTTTTTTGCTGATGTTGTGGAATATTCTAAGTCTCAATGTTCCTTCAGTTCAGCATTTGAAGAAAACCTGAGGCGAAGTTCCAGATCTCAGAAGATATTAACTTTATTGTAAGAACAACAGAGTGAGATGCCAGCTGATCATCTAAATTTTGCATAGTAAAACATTTATCCAGTTTTCTTATCTCCCCTCATCCAATGGGCACCTTTCCAACCATCCTTTCTTTTCTAGCCCCACCTTGTGATTTCGCAACATTTAAATGCAAATCTCTGCATCTTTTTAAATTTAGCGGAAAAAAGAGCTTCTCTTTTTTTTTTTTTTTACAAAACATCTCACGTACCATTCTCTTAGCGCTTCACTGGTCTCCCAGCGCCTCACATCCTTACCCATACATCAAGTGATAATATATAATCTTCCAGTAGTTTTCCATGTTCTTTCAGGACCCTCTCCTTACAGAAGGCCCAGTCATTATTTTATTGATACATAATCAGTGAAATTCTCCAAATCGGAACACAAAAAAAAAAGTTTTTTGAAGATTGTCTGTAACTGAACAGTCATTGCCTTCTATAGTATGGGAAAAATATATATACTATGGAAGTCAATGGGGCCCATCAACTAGTTGGTTACCCATATTCTTCTAAATATGTTCTTTTGTGTTCAGCAGAAGAAAAATATTCATACAGGTTTGGAACAACTTGAGGGTGAGTAAATTATGTCCGAATTTTCATTTTGGGGTGAACTATCCCTTTAACATTAATCCCTGAACTATCCCTGAACTATCCCTGAACCTCAAGGAACATATTAAAATAATAATAATAATAATTTAAAAAAAAACATGTCATGACCTATCTAAAGTGCCCAAAATGTATGGATCATTCATTTATTAGTCAGAGAATCAACTCATGAACGATCCTGGGTTGTGCGTCATTCATGAAAGAATTAATAGTGTTTACATGTTTAAGTAGACATTTAAATGAAACAGGACTGTCCTGTTTCAGGTGCAGAAACGAATGACACTCAGGAGGATATATATGTGGCCTCTGTCGAGACGGACCGTGGTGTGAGAGAGCAGTTACGTCTCTATGACACAAGAGGGCTCCGTGAAGGTCTGGATTTACCCAAACACTACTTCTCAGTGGCCGACGGCTTCGTGCTGGTCTACAGTGTGGACAGTCTGGAGTCATTCAAAAAAGTCGAGCTTTTGAAGAAGGAGATAGACAAGTCCAGAGACAAAAAAGAGGCATGAAAATCCACAAATATTAAATTATTAAAAAGGTCTTATTGACAGGACAGCCACATTATACGAATCTTCCGATAACATGTCCAGCTTATATTTCACCCCATATAATCAAAAGAAACTAAATATTGTGTATAAAGAAGAAGAAATGTAACCCATACAGCAACATTGTCTAAGTTCGTGGTTGGTTTATTTGATCAAAAATATAGTAAAAGTAATGGTATTGTAAACTATTATTACAATTTAAATCAACTGTTTTATATTTGAATATATTCTAAATTGTAATTTATTCCAATGATAGCAAAGCTGAATTTTCAATCTTCAGTGTCACATGATCCTTCAGAAGTCATTATAATATGCTGATTTGGTGCATAATTATTAAAGGAATAGTTCACCCCAAAATGTAAATGTTGTCATTATTTACTCACCCTCAGGTTGTTCCAAGTTGTTTTTGTGTTTGTTGAACACAAAATATTATATTTTAAAGAATGTAGGTAACCAGACAGTTGATGGTAGTCACTGGCTTCCATAGTATTTTTTTTTTCCTACTATGGAAGTCAATGGCTACCGTCAAATAATTGATTACTAATATCCTTTAAAATATCTTCTTTTGTGTTCAGCAGAAGAAAGAAACTGATACAGGTTTCGAACCACTTGAGGTTGATTAAGTGATGAGCATTTTCATTTTGGGTGAACTATCCCTTTAACATTATAAATGGCTTTACTGTCACTTTTGATCAGTCACTGAAAAACACTGAAATAAAAAATGAATTAAAAGTTATATATAAATACACAGATGAGGCATAACATTATAACCTTGAAGTTGTGAGGTGAAGTGAATAACTGATTATCTCTTCATCACGGCACCTGTTAGTTGGTGGGATATATTTGGTAGCAAGTGAACATTTTGTCCTCAAAGTTATTGTGAGCTAGTTTTACATGGGCCAAGTTGTGATGGCTAGAAAACTGGAGCAGAGCATCTCCAAAACTGCAGCTCTTGTGGGGTGTTCCTGGTCTACAATGGTCAGTTTCTAGGTAAAATGGTCCAAGGAAAGAACAGTGGTGAACTGGCAACAGGGTCATGGCCAAGTCTCATTGCTGCATGTGGGGAGCAAAGGCTGGCTAGTGTGGTCCGATCGAACAGACAAGCTATTTTAGATCAAATTGCTCAAGAAGTTAATGCTGGTTCTGATAAAAGAAAAAGGTGTCAGAATACACAGTGCATCGCAGTTTGTTGCGTATGGGGCTGCACAGCGCAGACCAGTCTGCGTGCCCATGCTGACCCCTGTCTACCGCCGAAAGCACCAACAGTGGGCATGTGACCATCAGAGCCATATAGAGTGAGAGTCGCGACAACTCCATAGACTCCAATGGAACGTTTTTTTACAGCAATGGCGGCTCGTGGAGACTCTCAATAGTTCCCGGAAGTAGCAGCCGCGCATAGAGTTACAGCAGAACAGACCGTTTGAGATGCACTTTTAAAAGGTAAGACGTTTAATCCGTAAGATTTTAAATGATCAGCACATTTTAATCAAAATAACTTGTACATTAAAGCCTGCTTGTGTAGATTATTCATCATTAAAAAAATATATATTTTAAAAACAACATCGCTGTAACTACATACTCATGCTACATACACATGTCGATGTGTAATAAAATTATTGAAAATCAATGCTTTTATTGACTATTAATTACCAAAAGCGCAGTTCTGTCACTGTGACTATCAATTTGAATTGCCCGTCAAAGCACTTCCTGGAACTATTCGAGGTCTACATGAATCACGTGACTATCAAGCGTTTTGAACTTCCGTTGTCGCAACTCTCACTCTATATGGCTCTGGTGACCATCAGAACTGGACCACGGAGCGACGAAAGAAAGTTGCCTAGTCTGATGAATCACGTTTTCTTTAACATTACGTGGATTGCTGAATGCGTGTGCATTACTTACCTGGGGAACACATGGCACCAGGATGCACTATGGGAAGAAGGCAAGCCAGCGGAGGCAGTGTGATGCTTTGGGCAATGTTCTGCTGGGAAACCCTTGATCCGCCATCCATGTGGATGTTTATTTGAACCGTACCACCTACCTAAGCATTGTTGCAGACCATGTACACCCTTTCATGGAAACGGTATTCCCTGGTGGCTGTGGCCTCTTTTCAGCAGGATAATACACCCTGCCACAAAGCAAAAATGGTTTAGGAATGGTTTGAGGAGCACAACAACGAGTTTGAGGTGTTGACTTGGCCCTTCAAATTCTCCAGATCTCAATCTAAACGAGCATCTGTGGGATGTGCAAGGTCCCCCTTGCAACTTAAAGGATCTGCTGTTTACATCTTGGTGCCAGATACCAGAGCACACCTTCAGGGGTCTGGTGGAGTCCATGCCTTGACGGGTCAGGGCTGTTTTGGCAGCAAAAGGGGGACCAACACAATATTAGGTCATAATGTTATGCCTGATAAAAACCTGTTAATAACATTTGAAAAACTTGAGAATTACAAACATACTCTAATAATAAGAAAGATATATTTATTTTAGTATGTTGAAGATTTCCATGAAAATGATGTCTCAAAACATTTCTTTTGATTTTGGTGTGAAATATGAGATTGACCTACACCGATGATAACGTGATATGATCTGGTGTGAGCTGTGAAGATGTTCTCACACTATTTGCTTGTGCAGGTGATGGTGATCGTGTTGGGGAACAAGTCTGACTTGCGGGAGCGTCGACAGGTGGATCAGGATGCTGCCCAGCAGTGGGCACGTGGGGAGAAGGTCAAACTTTGGGAGGTGACCGTGACAGAGAGAAGCTCATTAATCGAACCCTTCACCAGCCTCACCAGCCGTCTCACACAGCCGCAGAGCAAGTCTGCCTTTCCTCTGCCCGGCCGCAAGAGCAAGGGAACCCCCTCCAACGACATCTGAACACAGCACATTACCACAGTTTCAGCACAATATTTGGTTGTCTATTCTTTGATTAGGGTACTTAAGATGTTTAAGGGCTTCTAGAGAAATAGCTTAGCTAGGACTAGACCTATACAAACAAATAAATGCACTAATTTTTTTAGGTTGTGTTTGTGCTCAGTGATGGGAAAAGGGTAGAACATAGATGTGGTACACTCATAAACGAACTGCTGCGTTAGTGTGCTTGGCTTACTATAATCAGTCAATCACAAAAGTTGTTTTTATTTATTTTGGTAGACATTTTGAGAAACGCCCAAGAATCAGGCAAATCTAATGAATTTTTTTTTTTTGTGTGTGCATTATGTAGAACATATTTTCGGTCCATTAAGATATAATTAATATCTTTTAAATTAGGATTTAAATTAGAAACTAAAACTGTAAAGCAAAATATTTCATTCTCATTACCGCAATTCCTCGAGTTTTTGTAATTCTCATTAATTAATGAAAAAAATACTGTAATTGTTTTTTGTTTTTGAATCTGGCAGTATTACAAATACTACTATGATAATTACTTTTCAATTTAATTTGAAGATTTTTTATATATTATAGTAATTATGCGTTTTATAAAATAGTGTAATTTTTTTTAAAATTATTTTATTTCGGGGTGGAATTTGACCTGGATGTGAGAATCACCAGTTGCACATACAAAATAGTATAATGGCATTGTATAAAGTAAATGGACCGTTTCACTGCTTCTTTCATATCCTTCTGACTTCATATCCTTCTGACCTTAACTTCTACTTCATTCAGCCAAGAACTGCCATCAAGTGCTTTTAAATGACAGTTAATAAAAATATGTAACATTATGTTGTATATTAAAGTCATATAGTATGATATCTTCCAGTATTATTTTTTAAATCTTAGTATAATCTTAGCTTTATGATCCCAAAGCCATGCATCTTATAATCACGTAGCTAGTGAGATGAAGCTGCGTAGGCTGTTTGTGTAGGTTATCAATTTAAATAGCAAAAATAACATGTTATGACTGGAAAATTCCAGTGGTTATCAAAAATTGTGAAATTCTTATCTTGGCACAATTTATATAACAGATATTTAAAAAAAGACACACGTGTCTTATGCACTTTGTAATGTGATTCAACAAAATAAATATTTATTGACTTGCTTTTTTTCTGCTTGCCACTTTACTTCAATTCATTTAAAATCCTCCAATCAAGTAAGTTTATGTTGCTTTAACAGCAGAGCCTGCACACACTTGTAATACTGCCCAACAAATCTCACTTTTCACTGTCCAATATTCATCGCAATCCTAAATGACCAATTAGTTAGTTTGACCAAATTTATTTTGTTCCAAAATCAAAAGGAATGAATAAAAGCCTATTTTAGGACCACTGCATCATGACAATGAAGAACACCCCACCAACCCCCACCCCAATTCTCCTTACCATAATGTAAAATCACATTCTCATTAGAATCAGATAAATAATAAATTAAAAGCAGCACAACAAATGCTACCAGGATTTAAATACATATTTCTATTTGCATGTACTGTAATGAGTTTTCGCAATATAGAAGTCTATCATATAAACAGCTATTAATACTTTAATTGCCAAAAGTTTGGGGATGTCTGTCTTTACATGCACATGAACTTCAGTGACATGTTAATATGGAGTTGGCCCACCCTTTGCAGCTATAACCGCTTCAACTCTTCCTGGAAGGATTTCCACAAGGTTTAGGAGTGTGTCTAGAAGCGCATTTGTGAGGTCAGGCACTGATGTTGGACGAGATGGCCTGGCTCGCAGTCTCCACTCTAATTCATCCCAAAGGTGTTCTATTGCAGTGGTTTTTAAACCTGTCCTGGAGGACCACCAGCCCTGCACATTTTGTATGTCTCCCTATATCAGACACCCATTTCAGGTCTTGCAGTCTCTAGTAATGAGCTGATGAGTTGAAGCAGGTGTGATAGATGAGGGAGACACACAAAATGTGCAGGGCTGGTGGTCCGACAGGACAGGTTTGAAAACCACTGTTCTATTGGGTTGAGGTCAGGCCTCTGTGCAGGCCAGTCAATTTCCTCCACACCAAACTCGCTCATCCATGTCTTTATGGACCTTGCTTTGTGCACTGGTGCGCAGTAATGTTGGAACAGGAAGGGGCCATCCCCAAACTGTTCCCCAAAGCTGGGAGCATGAAATTGTCCAAAATGTCTTGGTATGTTGAAGCATAAAGAGTTCCTTTCACTGGAACTAAGGGGCCAAGCCCAACCCCTGAAAAACGCACACCATAACACCCCCAAAAAAAAAAAAATTGTTTATTTAAAAAAAACAACAACAGAATCATTGCATTATTATTGGCATGAAAGATACTGCACAATTGTTTACATCAACTTCAACTTTAATATTGGTGGGGAAATACATACATGGAACAATCTTGCTATAGGCTCATGCTGACTTCATTTGACAATAATGATGAAGCTCCAAAAAAGATCAATTTACAACAAGGCAGCAAAGAAAACACATTAAGATCCATTTTTGTCAAATCATGATGCTACTTGAGCCAAGGGAAACAAACACAACAACAACAACAACAAAAGTATGCAGGGAAAGACAAAAAAACAAAAAATTAAATGGGAATTTAAATTCCATCATAAAATCCACCCTGTATCTCTACCCTATGTACCCCACCCCCCTCCAACCACCCCCCATTTCCTCTTATAGTTCCTCCCCCATCCCACCCACAGATGTCTGACAGGCAGTGCTCTGCAGTCAGAGGAAATTATGTGGCGTAGCGTTTGGTCCACTGTTTGGCTATCCTGTCGTGCTCTGGTCTGTTGGTTGTGTACTGCGTGGCGATGCTTCCTACCAGCGGATCAGCTGTAGAAAAACAGTCACATGTTTCTTCAGGTTAAACACAATCATTTGCTTCGTTTCAAAACCCAGTGAGTTGCCTTACTATCTACAGTCAATATAGGCAGCTTTGTAAGGCAGTATCTTAATCAGATTAGATTAAACCATCAAAACATGAGGAAATATATCTGATATATATATATATATATATATATATATGATATGAGGGAAGAACAAAACACTTAACTTGGTTAAGGTATTTATCTTTGTATGATAGCCTGGCCAAAAATTATGTCCGCACAAATTGGTTTCATTGCGTGATCACAAAACAATTGACTCCAAGGGCAACTACGCAATATGCTTTTGAAATCTTTTAACACATTTTTTTTTAATACTTGAATAAAGGGTGAAAATGTTTATTTTCCTAGGCCGGACATCACTTGGCCACTGCTGTATATAACCCAAAGTATACTTAAAAGGTGCACTATGCAACTTTTCCGTCCGCTAGAGGGCGCCTGTTCAAAACAAAGGCTCAGTTTGATGATGCCAAGTTTGATCGCAGAATCTTGGGACATGTGGTCTTCACCTCACAGCCTGTGGGAAAGAATCGGGATAGGACTCGTGCAGAAATCATGTTCATGGATGCGGTTATTAACGTTACTGTAGTATGAAGCAGAGCAGGACCAAGTGTTGTGGGAGCTGAGCAAGGCCGCTGGAGCGATTGTTAATAAGAGGAACAACACATGCCTCGCGAGCAGCAGGACTTTTATTATGACGGGACACAGTCACCGGGCGCCGGCACTATTTCTGCTTTTCCGGTCATGAGTATGAGGTAATGCAGCTCTGTTGATCATATTAGATACATTTGAGTGTGTTGAAAATGATGTTATGACGTTACTGTGTGTTCGTTCGGCGGCTGCTATTACACTTGTTGCACACTGCAGTAAGAGTAAAGAGTTTCTGCCAAATAAAAACGAGGGTAATGCAGATATGACGCAATTGACAGGCGACTCCCTCACACGCATAGCTCACACGTCCTGGCTCCTTGGTTAAAATAGCAATGTTCTCACAACTTACAAATAGTTGAAAACATTTGGGATATTGAAAGTACTCAACTGAACAAAATATAACACAGAACTAGTGGTTTTTGGATATTTTACTGCAAAAATACTACATAGTGCACCTTTAAGTTTTTGTGCACATGCTATAGGAATGTACTTTTTATCATCAACACAGTACAGACGCAGCCAAATTTTTATAAATACGTTGTCTAATTGCAACACAATACTATAAAAATAAATCACATTCAATAGACTGAATTTAAGCAACACTTTGCTTTTACAATGAATGAAATGTACTGTATTTTCCATCCATTCATCTGATACGTGCTGCGTTTGATATTCCAAAGTGACTTTTATGTAATACGCACACATATGGATTCAACTTATCTGTGCAGGGGTTTTTCTCTGAACAATTTTGACCCGGTGCAACTTATTTTCCAGAAAATATGGTAAAAATATATTCAGGACTCCAAACTGAATAAATTGTCGCATTGTGTGACCTTTTTACTGGGGATGCACAGATCCCGATTTTTTCAAATTGGCCGAAAGGTTGACAATCTTTTCTCTTTGTTTAAAGGGACAGTTAACCCAAAAATGAAATTTATCCCATTATTTATATTTACGTCATCGAAAGCATATATGACTTCCTTCTTTCAGACAAACACACAGAGGTGGAGAGGATAGAGCAAAACAAAACTCCGGTCACAAATTAGAATTTGTAAAGAGAAATGTATGAGGATTTCAATATAAAAGAGAAGAGGAGCTTGAGTTTGTTGCCCTGCCCTCTACATCACGTCCTGAGTTACTCTTGGTGCAAGTCGACTTGCAAACGGTTGCCTGCCAGAAGTTAAAGGCTATAAATATATTTTCATACAAAATAGCACGTGGAGTACTTTAAGAATGGAAGAATATGCTTTTTGAGCTTTAAAATCTCATTTACCATTCACTGCCATTATAAAGCTTGGAAGAGCCAAGGCATTTTTTTTATTATAACTGTTCGTCTGAAAAAATAAAGTAATTTACACCTAGAATGGCTTGACGGTGAGTAAATTATGGGATAATTTTCATTTTTGGGTGAACTATTCCTTTAAACAAATGTATTTGTTGTTTATTTGCTCTATAATAGGCCAAACTTGCCTTAAACAACATTAAAAAAAATTGAATCAGTAGCCATTTGAAATGAATTCAACCACTGAATTTAATCATGATCCAAACAAAGATGCTACAAACATTGTTGTAGCACAGCTGTTTTTTTATTTAAAATTTAGATTGTATAGTTTCAAGATTTAAAGCAAAAACAGAATGGTCTGACTTTGATTTGTCAAATTATGCTACACACAAACAAGACAAAAACCAGACTGAATGAAAACGCAAATTCACTCTCCAACAGTAGATGGTACTTATGGAAGAACACAAATATAGAGTTGCACTTCTAAACTGGGGTAAGAGGAAAAGATAATGGCATAAAACTATTCTGAAGAAAGTCGGTTCCCTATAGAGATACATTCATATTAGGGTTGGGCCGATAGACGATGCCAGCGTCCATCGCCGATGGCTGACAGACATTGTGATGTTGAGCAGGCATTGTGCTATTGTTTCCATGGCGACGTGTCATGCTTGTCACGTGACTCGCATCAGCCAAAGTAGCGCTGTATGACATATGTTTGCGTTTCCTTTTTTATTAAAAATATTCTCATCAACTATCTTATATTCCGATTCTCAAATGCATGTAAGAGTAGAGAAAACTTTATAGTTACTCACACTGTGTGTATCTGATATGAATAAAGCATGTCAGCAAATTATAATTGAATTGGATTGTTATTGCTGCTTCCAAAGACACCAGTGTGTATTTTACAAACTATGAATGTATTGTTTGCTAGTACATATGTGTATTTAAAATGTCTGAAACCTAAAATAAACATTATATGGTTGAAAACACTGAATAGTTGTGATATATGACAAGCGCTGAGCGCGTCCGTCCCTGGCAGTTCAATCACTGGCAAATTCCCCTGACTGTAGATTTTAAGGTTTTGTTCACTCAGAACGCGTTTGAGAATAGCAGCGGAATATGGGGAAAAAAACACGTTTTTTAAAAGTTGAAGTGATTTTAATTTGAGTGCCTCGTTTTTAGAACGCCCTTTCATGCGCAAGATGGTGCATGACGGCATCATGGCTGCAAACCCCCAACACACCCCGATGTCATCGTCCATCACGTTTCACAGGAGTCATCGTTCAATGCCAATTTGGTAGACATCACCCAAACCTAATTCATATAAACCCCCACCACCAATTCAATATTTATGTTTTTCGTCCAATATTGCAGGCATCATGAATAGGGATGTACCGAAATTACGGTGGATGAAATTGATCTCAAAATGGCATTTTCGGGCATGTGCATCCAGACTTTCTGGTTTTGGCTCAGAATTTTCATTCCCTAATTATGTGAGCTTGCTGTGCCTGGTACAGTATTTTCTCTGCTGGTATGTCTCTGTTCCCCTCTTTGCATTAGTCTTTTAACGTGTTCCGTCTCTGGACTGTTAACGTCCTGTTTACAGACTTCGTCATTTTCCACACAAATTAAATTATTACAATGTAGTTTGTGCACAAGTTCGGAACAGATATTGGCAAAAAAAAAAAAAAAAAAAAATTCAGGTTTTGGAGCAAAAAAACATCCGGTTCGGATTTATGGCTGGTCGACCGGTGCATCCTTACTTTTTACTCATAAGGTAAAGGTGAAATGCACAGAAAGCTCAGATATAAGATGTACTGAAAACGTTTGTACGCAGTTTTATACATGAGCATTAAGCAACTGCATATATGCTCACACCTGTAACTGCCTCTGCTGTAGTCTAGGTCAAACAGGTGGAGCTCCAACATACTGACAAACACTGGAGCTTCAGCCCATGACCAGCAAATGAGCTCATTCAAAGTTAGAAGTGTGTCACATGGTTGTGTATCTTACCAGGGTTACAGTCTGTGAGTAGAGAGCAGATGGATAGCAGCACTTTGGAGATGGTGAGCGCTGGGCTCCAGTTGTCCTTCAGGATGTCCAGACAGATCACACCCTGACTGTTGATGTTGCAGTGGTAGATTCTCGTGCGAAACGTCACCTGAGAGATCAGAACAGGACAAGATGCATTAAGAAACCCCCTTTATAAGTGACTTCACATAATGACTTTCAATGTGAGGGACAGAATATTTCAGGTCTGATCAAATATCTTAATTTGAGTTTGAAAGATGCGTTTTGGAATGACACGAGTGTGAGTAAATGCATAAAATTTTTGGGAGAACTATTCATTAAAGGTGCCCTAGATTGAAAAATTGAATTAACCTTGGCATAGTTGATTAACAAGAGTTCAGTACATGGAAATCACATACAGTGAGTCTCAAACACCATTGCTTCCTCCTTCATATGTAAATCTCGGGCGTGAAAAACACAACGGAAAAACAGGCGAATTTCAACATAATACTGACTGTGATGCAACAGTCATGATTATTAATATGTACAAATCAACATTTGCATATGTCAGCCCATGTTCTAGGCCAGGCGGAACTGCACAGCAGAATCATCGGAAGTTCTGCAGGTATTGTGAAGAAACAAGCTTAATCGAGGATAGCGAAAATGACAGGTCATGGAAATAAATGTTCCAGGCTGTGCAGGGGATGTGAGGACTTTTCAAACCCTTCCCACAGAACAGAACTGTCAACAGGCATGTTTATCTATAGCCAGATACCACCACGGACAGTTTTTCTAACCTGGGACAATATTAGGGCCCTATAATTTCCGTGATCACGGAATCGCGGTATTGGCATAACGCGGAATCAGCATTTTAACACGGAAATTTAGTGTTAACGCAGATTTTCCAGGAATTTTACATAATGTGGAATGAAATTCTGTTTTGTGTGGGAGAAGAACGTATGTCTGGGAAAAATGCAGGCCGGGGGAAGCAAATCTGGGCGACACGACACCTACCGCCCAGTGTTGCCAACTTTGCGCCTTTGTCGCTATATTTAGCGACTTTTCAGACCCCTACAGCAACTTAAAAAAAAAAAGAGAGACTAGCGACAAATCTAGCGACTTTTTGGACCAGCATCAGTTACTTTATCAAATGTCGCCAGTACTGTCCTGCGAGCGCAAGGTCTTGCTTTCTCCCTGCCGTCACACCTCTCCTTGCGTCTACCCTGTTCAGTGAATGGCTGAGAGGATCAGCAGCGCATGCCGGTGAACACACACACAGCAGCTGACAGACGTGAACGAGCGAGCTACACATGAGCACACAGTGTTGCTACGGATTTATCACTTATCTACACCCTTTGTTTTATATTTAAATAATTTAGTTTGACCTGTTATTCTTCTCTTGTGCTTATCTCTTATATTACTCACAATAAAATAACTTTAGTTCATCCAGTTTCTGACATCTCTCAATTCAGATTATTTTAAACATAGAAATGAAGTCATTCACTATATCATACTCCTTCTATTGTATGACAAAAATACATAGGAAATGAGAATGTCTTTATTGGGCAGTATGTGAGCACGGATGGCAGGCAGAACGCAAGTACGACGTGATGACGTAAAATATGCTAATTGACGCATGAAGTCATCTAGCGACATTTAGCGACTTTTTGGGTAGGCTTTAGCTACTTTCCTTGAAAAATAGTTGGCTACACTGCTACCTTAATTTCAGCTCCTCCTTCAAAACAATGTAAGTATGGCGAAGCGGCTCTCCATGGCTCTGCTTTTGTCGGCAAAAAAAAGTTAAGAAAGCCAACGCTAATGGCGGCTTTACACGCACGTGCAAGCAGTAAGTGCGGCAGCGCCGAAGCTGTGTTTGGAGAGCTGGAGTTGCGCAAGCCTGTTGTGCTTTTACAACACAGACAGCGTTTGTCTCGAGCAGCTGAACGCGGCTTGTGCATTGCAAATACAGACAAAAACAGTAATTTCTGTCAGATTTTCCGGTGTTATCCTCCGACCCCTGTCTGTCTCGTCACTAGTACTGTATGGAAAAGATTATTCTTATTCATTTGTATTTTTTATTTTGGTTTTTCTTACTGAAAATAAAGACTAAATTTACCACTCTGAAGTGTCAATTTCCAATCCCAAAACAATTGGTTGTGCCTCAAAAATCTGCATCTTCCGGTCACAGTGAACTACTGAAATAGGCCACGCAGTGAAACAGCCAATTAGAGCAGACCTACAAAATACTATTCATGACCCTTCCAAATAAGGCAAAATCAGCTCATTTCATTCTAGGGACAATTTAGAGGGGTTGTAAATGGACCTGTAAAACCACATCTGGACAATTTTTTCCCTTAAAGGGATAGTTCACCCAAAAATAACGCTATATCCAACAGCCTGGAACGCGCTTCACTTCCGGCAAAGAAGGCCATTATACATGAGATCACTTCTGGCTTTGGCGTAAACTACGCCAGATCGTGTATACCGGAAGTGATGTCTTTACACGTACACGATGCCAGAGGTTGTATATTGACCTTCTTTGCCGGAAGTGAAGCGCATTCCAAGCTGTTGGACATAGCATTATATTTGAGGTAAAAAAATGATATAAATATGACTCGATTTCTCACACAAACTGATCGTTTTGTGTCTTAAGATATCAATGTGTCGTCATGAGCCACAGGGATCTTTGTGCATGTCGTCTAAGCATGGTTTTCTTTGCTCTCATAGAAATGTTACCCATTCACATGCAGTATGACTGGCAGACTGCAAAAGTTGAAGTTAAAAATCTTAATTTGTGTTCCACTGAAGAAACAAAGACACCTACATGTTGGATGCACTGGGGGTAATTTTCATTTTTGGGTGAACTATCCCTTTAAATAAGCCACATACCCTCTTTGCAGATATCAGACAACAATTAAAATATTGTTTCAACTCCTTCTAGGGCACCTTTAAATGTAGAGATTCTAAGATAGTATTTGCAGTGAAATTTGCAGGGTTTGGACAATGTCTTTCCCACATCCATGATGGTTACGCTGTGGAGAATCCCCAAAGAGGCTCAACACGGATTGCTGCGGGCCCAGAGTGAAGCATTGGAACAGTGATGGTTTGGGCTGCAATATAATGGCATTCCCTACTGCGCTTGATGGACGCATCACTGCCAAGGACTACCGAACCATTCTGGAGGACCAGGTGAAACTAATGGTTCTAACACTGTACCCAGGAGGGGGTGCCGTGTATCAGCATGATAATGCACAAATACACACAGCCTGTAACAGAATGGTTTGATGAACATGAAAGTGAAGTTGAACATCTTCCATGGCCTGCACGGACACAGATCTAAATATTTTTGAGCCACTTTGGGGTATTTTGGAGGAGCAAGTCAGAAAATGTTTTCCTCCACCAGCATCACATTGTGACCTGGCCAATGATCTGGAAGATGAATGAATCAACATCCCTCTGTTCACGGTGAATGACTTGTATGAATGATCTGCCATTCACAAGACAAGAAAGACCATACCATTCTAATAAACTATTGTATTTGTCCAACCCCTGGAAGTTAGTCCCCATTAACTTTGTTTATAGACAAACTGATAGCTCATTTAGTCCTAAACCAGAGGCTTTCTTATCATAAAAAAGTTTGCACACCCCCTCACTTCCTTCCTCTTAACAGGCCCAGTTCCTGTCTTTCATGGACAGAAGCTCTATTATCTATTTCACAATATCACAAACATTGAAATCAGATGAACACTAAAAAGCCTAATTAAAAGTAACTACAAGAAGTGTTTTCAACACCATTCTTGCCAGCTATTTTTAGTTGAATACGGCTGTCGGTCCTGTTTGAACTGCTAAATATGTTTCTGTTCATGCGCAGTTTAGTATTAAACGGTTATGCTGAATGTGTGAACTGTCGGTTTATGTGTTGTCTGTCACATCAATGTATGGCATGAGGCATGCACCTCAGATTATTCTTTGCTGTCAAACGCTAATGTGAGTGAGGTTATGAATAATGTCAGAAAACAGAAGTATGATGAAGTATGATGCTGATAGAAAGCCAAACAATCCTCCTATAGAGTGTTATGAAAAAAATAATACGGATAAAAAAGGAACCAGTGAGACAGGAACCCAACAGCTTCCAAAAAGGCTCATTCAATCAGAATTTAATGTCTATATACGTCTTATAATAATAACAACAATTAAAACATTATTTATGCTCTCCGGGGCTGCATTTATTTGATTAAAAATACAGAAATATAATTAGAATTTAAACATAAATAGAAGTTTTCTATTTGAATACATTTTAAAATGCAATTTATTCCATTGATGGAAAAGCTGAATTTTCAGCAGTTTTGATTGTCACATGATCCTTGAGAAATCATTCCAATAAGATTATTTGAGGCTAATTTCTTATCACAGTTGAAAACAGTTGTGCTGGAATTCAAAAGAACAAATTTACTTAAAATAGATTTTTTGTAACAGTGTAAAAGTCTGCAACTTGAGAAATGTAATGCATTGTTGCCAAATAAATTAATTATTATTATTATTATTATTTTAATGTTACAGACCCTAAAACTTTGAACTGTAGTTTATAATAAGTGAATATGTTTGTCCATTTCAAACATTTCTGTGTGAACAAAGTCATTATGTTGTCAGTTGTATATGTCCATAATTAATACTGATTAAATTGATTGCAACAAGGAGATGGAAGAAGGCTGACCTTGGGTGGTTTGAAGGGGTAGTCTGGTGTGAAAGCGATGTCCAGGAAGAACACTCCTCCCTCATACACTGAACCTGGAGGACCCAGGATAGTGGACCTCCACTCATAAATGTTGTCTCCTTTGGGGCCGGCACTGAGAACAGAAGCAGAAAAGTTCATTTACTCAGAACATTAACACAAAAGGGTTTTATTTCTGTAGAGAAGCAGCTTTGTCTAGAATAGTGCATTTAATAATTTATTTTTAACCCCATGCAAGCGATTTCTGTAAATGTGCGAGAAGAATGACAAAGTGTGGCAAATGGGAAAACGATGTGTGCTACAAACCAGTGTGTTTATAATTAAGACAATATATTCAAATTATATGGTAAGAAATACCAGTTTGCAATAGCAAGCAGCACAATGAGCTGTTTTGTACAGCTAAAAATAATACTGATAAAAAAATGGAACCAGTGAGAACACACTTTCATAATGAATTTTATGCCTTTTTTAACGCCTGCCATTACGTGAAAAATAAGGTGGATTTGTTTAACTTCAGTAGTGTGCCTAAACGGTCAAATTAGGGATGTCAAGTTCCACAAATTCCCATGATCGATCGTCGTTTTAATTTAAAGATCAAATAAATTGATTAATCGTTAGCCTTAATACTGCAATAAGCATCTACAGCAGTGAATTATAGCAACAGCATGACTGGTTTGCAAATGCTGCTCAAAACGCCATGTTCCTCCCCAAACAATCAAGGGCTAGTAGGATTGTAAAATGAGTTGATGTGATAGACCATTTAATTAAATTATTTATTTAATAATCAAATATAACCTCTAATACAATGTGTCACCAATGCCGCCTCAGATCTGTTATTCAGAATGTGTGGATGCGCTCTTCCTGGAACAACGTGCTGAACACGGCAACTAGACCCAGTGACCCTAGACCCACAAAAATTTAAAAAAGTGTTCTCATTAATGTTATGTAATATTCCCAATCATAGTTATTATTAGTCGCGCGTTTCTGTTTGAGATGCGCGTGCTGAATGAACATCTTACATGTTGTTTTGTTTATTACCAAACCCTATCATATAGGGCTAGGTAATATTGACATAAATTTCACGATTAAATTCCCTTTCAATTGATATCAATTATTTTGGATATATATCAGGTTAAGTACATGGCAAATTTTCAAGGAAAAAAAATGTCAACTAATGCTGTAAACTATAGCCTACAGTGGAGTCAGTTGGTACTACATTACTGTAATATTGAAGGTTAAAATGAACTAATTTGTATACAAATATTTTGTACATTTACTTTGTACATTACACTTAATGTTTTTATAATAATAAAAAGGTATAATACTACCTTTACAAATTACATAATTATATTTGTACTCCAATTAGTTTTTTGAAATATGAACATGGTGGCTGTCAACTTGACAGATTTAGTCAAACATGCATTATATAAATATTATAAGAACATTAAAAATAATGAATATGTAAAATGGTGCATATATTTAGCAAAATGCTCCTCTCTAGAGTTTATTTTTCTAGCTGACAAACAAGTTTATGGTCACTGAATATGGTTTTTCTGAGGCAAATTATATTTACAAGCTGTTTTATTGATGTCTTTCCGTGGTTAAAACACTGATCGATTACATGAGACATGATATGGATTTCATAAGTTGTACTGTATCTTTTAACATACCTTCAGATGTTCATTCATGTTTATTGTTTATTTCTTGCTGTAACTGGTATTACAGTGAAGGAACGCGTCGCACTGCCGAGAGCTGTCCCACCACATTAATGAGCGCCCAAAACGGTATTTTAGTAAAATGGACACAATTTGAAATCTGAGACTTTGTTTCACATCAAAAGTAACAAAGCAGAAAGCTTATTGCGATTTATTGGATGGGAGTTATGCTACAACGTTCCATTCATTCATCAACTGAAAACAGGAGAGACTAATCGACTCTTAGGATTTAAAAATTTATATCAGTTCATAAAAATGAAAATCGATTAAAGCTCAGGAATTAATATTTCTACCTAGCCCTACTATCGTATACCCCCAGAACACTGGAATGTGTTCTGAATCAGAGTCTTTTTTTTAAAGGTGTCATGAACTAGCCTGGCGTAGCCATACTCAATTGACTCTTCGCTAAGCCACACCCTAAAAGCGCCACAAGCCAATCATGGCTTAGCAACCGTAACTAGGCGCGCAAGGTTTGTCAAGCTTCCGAGCGAGGGGAACATGCCGAAGCATTGCGCTTATGTATTGTGCAAATTTGATACCCGGTATCCTATAAATTTGGACAGGGGGGGGGGGATTTTTTTCCTTCCCCGAACCTAAAACCCAAGGGGAGAAATGACGCTGTTCTGTCGATTTGTCCTACCTTGTCAGATTTTCCTACCGTAGTGCGAAATTATCTATATCTATCGATCCATGCTGCTGCATGGAAAAATCCTGCTGCATGTTAGCGTTTGTGACGTGTAAAATAATTCAGTGTAACTTTACTGAGGATTCTTATTGGGGAAAACAATTTCACAGTGCAAAATACCACATCTGACTGCTGTGGATCAAGCAGTGTGGGAGAATCTATATATAAAATATAAGCGGGAGAATGTTATCATTGCAAAGTGGTCAGGCTAATGTATTGTGTTTATTCCACAAGTCTTATGGATAAGCTGTTTCAGTGTATAAGGCGGCTGCTGCTTGCACTGGAACAAAGGCTTTAGCTTCAATTTTGATGAAATTATTCTCTAATCGGTTGCATATTATGCCACTGCAATCCCTTTTGTCTTGCTCTCTCAGATATTTCACCTGTTCGCTAAAAATTACTAATTATCTCCTTGGGAATGTCTGACACCGGTGCATACATACTGTAATTAGACGGGCCAGGCGGGAAAGCTTGACAGGCATAGCAACAGTAACATAGGAGGGCGGGGCTTAGCGAAGGGTCAATTCAAGTCAGAATATGAGTCTGGTACCGCTCCATTGAGCTTTGATTATGAGGCGTGTTTCAACCGAGCCAGGAAAGACCTCAATTGGATAGACCCACAACCAATCAGAGCAACGGAGCGATGCGTAACATTAGTTGTCAAATGTCAACAGAACTCAACTGCACTGGGTTGTCAAGTCCGTGTTTTTCTCCATGTCCGCGGGTTGAAGCGACCCCAATTATGTGATTATATAAACCCAGGAATGCGAATTTTAGCAGGCAACCTTGCCAAAATAACATATTTTGCCAACCAAACGCCATTTTTTTCAGGAGAACCCCCCGGAAAGTTATTGTTTTGGGCTATAGTTTTGAGTAGCAACTGTGCGCGACATTGCAAAAAAACGTGGCAACCCTGTCTGCACGCGCGCTGGATTAAGTAATGTTACAAGAAAAAGATTGAGTGTAAGAGTGTAAACGATCTTTGCCAGTATTGTAATAAAAGAATTTAAGGATACACAGAGTACTTACCAACACGATCATCATTTCTGAGAGAAATAGTGAAGGTGAATGCATATACGAAAAAGTTCTCCGTTTCAACCCAAAGCGCCTTTGATGACGTGGATGATTACGTTA
Organism: Gobiocypris rarus; assembly: GCA_023029165.1. Classification (NCBI taxonomy): domain Eukaryota; kingdom Metazoa; phylum Chordata; class Actinopteri; order Cypriniformes; family Gobionidae; genus Gobiocypris; species Gobiocypris rarus. Next base: position 21,715,460 of record CM040919.1, on the reverse strand, counting down.
CTGTTTATCATCTGTCCATCATCGTCTAAAGCCCGCCCTGACAATTTCATTGGTCCGAACAGTTTCTGTTCGGGCATAATTACTCCTCTATGGAGCGAGGCCAGACCGAATTGCACGAGCAAAAAATGTTGTGGGTGGGGCTAAATTCGGCTGGCATCCAGGCTAGTCATGAACTGGCTTTTTAAAAATGTTTATACTGTTGTCTGAGGTCAACTTATGACGTTTGCATGGTTTTTACATTCAAAAACATCATAATGAATAAGTAATAGGCTGGCGTACCGCACTGAAGACTTGGAAGAAAACGCCCACGGCTAGGATTGGATAAGATTTGTATATTTAATGAGCTTCTGCTCCCCTGTCAGTTCACTTGAGAGATTGGGTGCGTCTCATTCAGCTCCCTAGTTCAGCAGTCAGGGCACTGATCATGACATAAGTCAATGGGCTCTACTCCCTGATCAGTGCCCTGTAGGGGTGTGCGATATATATCGTTTGCGATAATATCGTAATTGTTATTTTAACGATGTGTGATCCGACATTATCGAGTATACCCCTCACACACACCCAGAGAGTGCACGCATACCCCACGTGATGTAGTTTGTTGATTAGACTAATGCAGGTGCGCATTTCACTTTCCGCTTTCACTGCGTGCTATTTTTATGCAACATAACATAGTTAATGTGATATTGCTTTTATACAAGTTTACTAAACAAGAAGTTAATATTAAGTGACTTACAGTTTAGACTTCCATATTGCCTATTTTTGCTTTATTTCGCCACCGAAAAATTGTTCAAAACAAACACACAGCACTGTATCTGCGTCTCTGAGCAACACACAGCAGTGTTTTCATACTGAACGAATCAGCTTTTTGAACAAATCAATTGAATCAATGATTCAATGACTACGGTTTGAATGAATCGGATGAATCTCAATGACTCACTCATTAAATGTGGCTTGCTGCCACCTACTGGCGGTTTGAATTTCACAGTTAAAGTATCTTTACATGTTTTAAATAATTATTCAACATTTTGTTTTAAACATCAAAACATTATTTATGCATAACTGCAGGATATTAATTTGTCACTTCTGAGTTGTGTAAATGATCTAAATGCCACTTCAGATGCAGCTTCTGTTTCCTCTGCACTGCAAAGATACATTTTGTTGATAAAATTATAATTTAATTTGATTGCTAACAGCCCTACTGTGTCTTATTATAATTTGTGTGGTTTCAGATCAGCGCTGCTGCATAATATAGAATATGCTTTTATCTTAAAGACAATCAAGCACAGAACCAGAGTTAACTCCACTGACCATTTTACTTTTTACCAACAGAAAGTGAACATCAACACAGGTGCAAGAAGACAAGTGGAAAGACTATTTTTAAAGGTTAAATTACAGATCTGAAACTTCATAGCAGGAACTTCATTTACAGCTTGTATAAAAGTTGGCTAAACATATCGGCCCCTCTGTGTTTTCAGAGCCGTGCAAATAATCTGACCTAATTATATATCCTAAAAATAATCTGCAAGGCAAATTTAGGCTCAAGTTTATCCAGCAACAAAACTGGTCTTTGGGTGACGGTACTTGGCAGTGAAGATTCGCACAAACCCTTCCTGTGTCAACGCCGGAGTGTAACACCCCCATGAGATGAGTGGATCAAACCTCCCCCATGTCATTTCCACTTGGATTTATGCTTCACAACAGAACCATCTCAACAGCTGAATACAACAGCACACAAGAGGCACTGTCTGTACACTACACACACACAGTGTTTGGATGTGTCAGGGGTTCATCACACTGCTGCTACTGCCATTCAGTTCAGTAACACAGGGATCTTTTCTGCATGAGAAACACAGCTCACAATACACATACACAGAGTCAATTCAGAAGAGATGAAGCTATTTGTTTTCAGACTTTAAAAGCAAAAAGCGTAATTGTGAGAAGAAAATAAAAATGCACTACATGATTTACAATACACACTACCATTCAAAAGTAATTTGATTTAAAATAAATAAATGCAGTTCTTTGAAAGGGTAAGTATGGAAGCCCGTTTCCGCCACTAAATACAAAAATAGAGTAATTGCGAGTTTATATCACAGAATTCTGACTTTGTATCACGCAACTGCGAGTTTATTAGCCTAGAAATCTAGACGCACCCTAGCGGCAGAATTTATTTTGCCGCGAGTGTAGTCTAGCAACTCTCAGTAGATCTGAGAGGTGGAAAAAACTAACTCTGGTCAGGCCAATCACAGCGTGTGTTGAGTTGGTGGGCGGGCTTAACATAATGACGGTATGTCACGACAGAGTTGCGGAGGTTCTGCGTGCTACTGGTAAACAAAGAAGCTGACGAACAGCGGTCTTTTGAATTGGCTTTGTCCGCGACTCTGGAAGACTTGGAGTTAAGCTTTTCTTTGAGAAAAGAACGGCACTGAAGTCTTTTCTTAAAGAGGGAAGATATGTTCAGAGTTTTGCCGACTGGATACGGCGAAAGTCTATCAACTAACGTTAGCTTGGCTTCAACCTTCTTCTTCGCTCTGGTTGGTTGTGGCGCTCATGGCGTTATCCAATTGCATGCAGAGGGAATTTGAAAGACAACCGTTTATCCCGCCCCTCGGATTGAGCCCTGTCAATGGTGAGTTTCCAGACCCAACATCTTGATGTGGGTCTGGCTTGTCAGGCTACGAGTTTATATCTCAGAAATGTGACTTTATAACTTGCAACTGTGAGAAAAAAAGTCAAAATTCTGAGATTACTTTATTTCTCTATTTATTTTTTTATTTAGTGGTGGAAACAGGCTTCTATAGGTTAGTGCTACCAAAAATGTCAACATTTTGTCATTAATTACTCACCCTCATGTCGATCCAAACCAGCAAGTCTTTCGTTCATCTTCGGAACACAAGAGAAGATATTTCTGATGAAATCCGAGAGCTCTCTGATCCCTCCATAGACAGCTATTTAATTACCACTTTCAAGGCCAAGAAAGGAAGTAAAAACATTGTTAAAATAGTCCATCCAACTCCAGTGGACCTTAATTTTATGAAGCCACGAGAATCATTTTTGTGTGAAAAAACAAACAAAAATAACGACTTTATTCAACAATTTCTTCGCGTCTGTGTCAGTCTCCTACGCAGTTTACATTGACCACATGAACGACATCGGCCAATGATAAGCCGGCATTCTGGCGTAGCTCTGATTTAACTCGGAAGCGCTGGACTGTATTTACTACGTCAACAGCGTGGGAGACTGACACAGACGTGAAGAAATTGTTTTTAGCGCATAAAAAGTATCGTCACTTCACAAAATTAAGGTTGAACCACTGGAGTCACATGGACTATTTCAAAGATGTCTTTCCTACCTTTCTGGGCCTTGAAAGTGTTAATTAAATGGCTGTCTTCGGAGAGGTCAATATCTTCATTTGTGTCCCGAAGATGAACGAAGGTCTTAAAGTTTTGGAACAACATGAGGGTGAGGATTTTTGGGTGAACTAACCCGTTAAACTTTCTATCCTGAAAAAAAAACTGTTTTCAACATTGATAATAAGAAGAAATGTACCAAATAAGCATATTATAATGCCTTCTAAAGGATCATGTGATATGGTTGAATGATAAAATGGTTGAATGATAAAACGTTTGAAAGGTTGTGTATATTTTAGTGTTCTATTGACCATCATCCATAGATATGGGTACAAACACATTGTTTGATCATTTGTTTATTATTCATTTTTATTACAAATTCATTTATTTAATATTGCTTTTATGTATTGAATTGCTTAATCACATAACATTAAAAGCAAAAGCGTGTTATTATTATAATTACCTGTTGTGAAAAACCACAAGTTTGTTCTAGACTGCATGCTGTGCAAATTTATTTTGGTGCCCATATTAACAGGTTACAGCATTCACAGTGTTTGTGAGTAGCGTGGTTCTGTGTGGCAGGAGTGTAGGTGCAAGCACCAAACCTTTTTTTGCTCATAATACACAACACACTGAACAATAGTTTTAAAATGCACTTTAAAAATATTTATCAACATGGTTTGAAAAAAAAGTGCGGAGAAAGACATCTACTGCTTATGCATGATGTGAAACAGACCTAACACACAGCCTCATGCAGTGTTGCCAACTTAGCGCCTTTGTCGCTATATTTAGCGACTTTTCAGACCCCTACAGCACATTTTTTAAAAAAGCGATTAGCGACAAATATAGCGACTTTTTGGATCAGCGTCAGTTACTTTACAAATGTCGCCAGTACTGTCCCGTGAGCGCGAGTTCTTGCCTTCTCCCTGCCGTCACACCTCTCTCTGCGTCTGCCCTGTTCAGTGAATGGCTGAGAGGAGCAGCGCATGCCGGTGAACACACACACAGCAGCTGACAGACGTGAATGAGCGAGCTACACATGAGCACACTATGTTGCTATGGATTTATCACTTATCTGCTTCCTTTGTTTTATATTTAAAGAATTTAGTATGACCCGTTGTGATTTCCATTCTTCTGTTGTGCTTATCACTTTATATTACTCACTATAAAATAGCTTTAGTTTATCCAGTTTCTGACATCTCTCAATTCAGATTATTTTAAACATAGAAATTAAGTCATTCACTATATCATACTCGTTCTATTGTATGTCAAAAATACATAGGAAATGAGAACGTCTTTATTGGGCAGTATGTGAGCACGGATGGCAGACAGAACGCAAGTACGACGTGATGACGTCACATATCTAGCGACATTTAGCGACTTTTTGGGCAGGCTTTAGCTACTTTTCTTGAAAAATAGTTGGCAACACTGGCCTCATGCCCCACTGCAGTCACATTCATTTAAGCAATAACAACAGCACTTACTAAAATTATGGAGACAGGACATTTCATTATCTTTTTGCATTTATAATAATTTCACACTCAACTGCAAACATATACAAAGAAAGAGCATTTATCTTCATCAAACGTCCCCACATCACGACGACTAAATACAGCATAAGAGCAGAATAACTTTACGTAAATATTACAGAGAATCACTTCACAAATCTGTCAGATACTACAGTACTGAGACCAGAAAACATCCTTTTAACTTCAGGGCTTCATATCTGTTCACAAGTAACATTAAACTACATTAAAGAGAGCAGACGCATTACATCTGAAGACACTGAGGAATTCTAATAGCTCAAAGTTTGTGTGGCATAACAAGCATAAACCCCTGAGCACAGCAGCCCTCAAACGGGTTCTGTTTGTCCTACAACAATCTCCGAGCTGACATCATCTATAAACACACACACGACGACACCAAAGGTCACAGGATCCTCTGGAGAGTTTCCAATGCCTAGTTTTTTCTTTAGACCACACACACACATGCCAGAGGTCTTATGTCTTAGCAAAACAAAACAATTCAATACTGATATAAAACACAAACAGAGGAAGAATATAACGCTTCCTGTTAAGGCAAACACAATCATTACTGCTCATAGTAGGGTTAGTGGTATGATCAACTAAACAAAAATCACATGGTTTGTTCACCTTTGAGAAGTTGGTATTCTATAAAACAAAATAATCCCCAAAAGTATGCCATTAACTTGCACTACGTTTGTGCTGCTGACTTGGCTTAGTGTTTGAGATATTGAACACTATTTAGGTTGTGTGACATCACTCTCCACCCCATGCCATTTAAATCGCTTGAAAAAGTTCATTTGTGCTTGATTTGTGCTGTTTAAGGGTTATCTCACCCAAAAATGTAATTACTGTCATTAATTACCCCACTCATGTCATTCCAAACACGGAAGACCTTTGTTCATCTTTGGAACACAAATGAAGATATTTTTGATGAAATCCGAGAGCTCTCTGACCTCTCCATAGACAGATATTGCTGATATATAATTAACGTTTTCAAGGCCTACAAAGGTAAAAATCGTCCTTGTGACTCCAGTGGTTCAACCTTAATTTTATGAAGCGATGAGAACACTATTTGTGTGTAAAAAACTAACAAAAATAACAAATTTATTCAACAATTTCACACAAGCGCCATGGTGCTCACATGAACAGCTTCGGCCGATGATAAGCCGGCGTTCTGGCGTAGCTCTGATGTAACTCAAAAATGCTGGACTGCACTTACTACATAAACAGCATGGGAGACAGACACAGACAATTGTTGAATAAAGTTATTTTGGTTTGTTTTTTCGCACAAAAAGTATTCTTGATGCTTCATAAATTAAGTTTGAACCACTGGAGTCGCATGGACTATTTTAACAATGTCTTTCCGACTTTTCTGGACCTTGAAAGTGTTAATCTTAGTGTTAGTCTCCAGCGCCACCATTTTCTAGAACTGCAACCTAGTCTCCAGAAGTGCAAGGTGTCAGGATCTCAGAGACTTAAGTTAGGTAAAGAATCCTAAAAAAAAAAAAGAGCCCCACTTAATAATCACAAGCTGAAGTGTTGTGAATACAGAATAATTTTTAGACAGATAGGTTGAGAGTGACTCTTGAAGGACCAGCACCACATCCTCCACTGTTTGAAGAAATCATCTTCCAGAATATGGCAGTAAATTGAGAGTTAATTTTTAGTCCATCTCTAAAAATGAACCGCTGGAAGTTAGTTATTTTAGTCTATAAATATGCATTTTTTTCTTACACCAACCCGCCACTTTATTAACCCCCTGTAGCCGTGTGGAGCAGTTATATGATGAATACATGCACTTTTATGGACTTAAAAAATGAAACAAGTCACTGTTATTATAAAGCTTGGAAGAGCCAGCAGATTTTTTAAATATAACTCCAATTGTATTCATCTGAAAGAAGAATGTCATATACACCTAGGATGAGGGCGAGTAAATCATGGGCTAATTTTCATTTTGGGGTTAAGCCTTGTCTGTGTAACCGGGGTCAGTATGCAATTGTAGCAACATGTACCTGCCCTCAAAATCACATTAAACAAAACTGTGAAACTGTGGTTACTGTACGTGCCAGCCTTTTTCTGACTAAGTGGGTGGTCCTTAGCCAATTGTGAAGCTATGGAGCCTAGACCGTATGTTGTCAGCAAAAGCTCTTGGTTGAGTCACCCAAGCAAACATCTAGCAACAGCCAACCAAACAGTCTATTGGATTTTTCACCAATTTTTCAAAAATTTATTTGAAATCTGTCACATCTATCACACGTGTACTCACTAGACAAGTGTCATCATTGGCTAGAGCTGTAAGTTGGCTATGATCTGAACCCCTTTGTTGCAGACTTAAAACACGAAAGAACAACAAGCCTCAGTAATGTAGCGCGTGTTTGGCTTTAGCAAACACTGCTAATAAATCAAGATAAGAGAGAAGAAAGGCATGGGGGAACTGGAATGGCAGGGGAAGAGATGTGACTCTTACGCCTACATAAAAAAGAGTGAGTAAGTAAAAGAAGCTAATAAGTATGGACACACAAGAGAACAAAAGAGCTGAAGTGTAAACAGATGCTAAAGATGATGAGTCGTTTAAAAGACGAGGTGTGTCAGCTGTGCAGTTCTGAGTCAGGTACAATTACCTTCAGATACGGTCACAAAGAGCGGTTTACACGAGCCACACAGGAACACTGCTGAGGAGTTACAGACATGAACCTAAAAAAAGCAGCACTTGCCCACATCTATAATCAATTCTCTCACTAAACAACATGCGACTTCCTCAGAATGACACTGATCAATAACCATACATAAGATCAGGGAGGTTTATCAAAATCTTCACATAGAGAATAACCACAAAAGGAAACATTTCAAACAACAGACGAACAATCCACCCAAAAATGATCAGATCTCATCTATGACTCAAAAGGTTTTCCATAGAGCATCTTTCTAACCATGGAAACAATGAAATTTTGTTTGCAGTTCATTGTGGTCTCAGATACTTCTGCAGCTGAAACATGGAAATTGACTATCTGATGAGGAAGAGAAATTATGGGAGAGGGTTTATGTATACATTTAATATACACATTTTAGATTGTGAGCAGGTTGAGTAAAAATCTGAACTATTTGTCTATCCGGACCAGCAAAAAATCCTTACTGCTGTGTCCCAGTACTTCATTAAGGCCACGACACACTAAGCTGACGTCAAAGAACTAGCAGCGAAACATATCAAAAGGAGTAGGCCTACAGGTCACTGCCAACTAGCAGCATGTGTGTTCTGCGCCTGTGTGTAAGGACCAACTTTAGCATCTGATATCAATAGTAGGGTTGTAACGGTATGAGATTTTCATGGTATAATAATCGTCTCAGAAAATATCACGGTTTCACGGTTTACAATATAAAACATCTTTGTTTTGCTCTGTTTATTATTATTATTATAATCATCAGCTACAATAACCCTTCAATAAATGAAAACAGATACATTTTTTTATTTAACATATGGTTTAATTATATCAAACTTTTGTTCTGAAAATACAAGAAATTTTAACCACCCCACATTTGAACAAAATATGGAATTCTATTTCTCTTTAGAATAGGAAATAATAAACCAAACTTTAATATTTTGATATTGTAATTTCAGTTACTCTCCAAATTAATGTAGAAACGGTTTAAAGACAGCTTATTTTAAATGTGTTGTAATGGCATCTTTTTAAGAATGAAGGCCAGTATCACTGATACTAATGTCTCAATGAAACATTAGTGACATTACATTACAGTATACATGAAAGCTACCAATTTCAACATTTATTAGGCTTTAAAAACAACTTTTAATTTAAGAGAATTAAAAAAAATTAAAAACATTTTTTTATATTTACCTTTGGCCTTCCCTGTTAGACATATACAGAAAAGATAATAGTTATCAAACAGCTTTCTTAACTGCATAAATAATACATTAAATATAGATTAATCATCTTTTCTCTGTTCCGTATTTCTTTGTTCATCAGTGCTGCTGTCACTTTAAAACCGGCGGCTGCCAAACATGACGCGGATCTGACACGCTGTCACGCGCATCACATTTTCTCACGTTTATTTAAGACGTTACTCCTACGACAATACTCAACAAAACTGGCATTTTGGCAACATTCTCTGTGTTGTTAGTTTGTTCAAGAGCGAAAGAGAACTTGTGTGCACGAGACTGGCGCAACTAGGGATCTGATTGAGACACAGCCACAAAAGACAGGACATCGGCATACAGCGCGTTCTCTTCTGTAATAATCGGAAATAATTCTGCTTCACGGAAATAAAATGGCTTTAAGTTATAAACAGAACATCTTTATCTACACGGAAGGATGGTGTTCACGAATATGGGAGAACATGTTCAACGTATTTCCTGCTTTTGGAGCCACCCTTCGTGCAAACTGGATAACCATCTTCAAGGACAACCCCGCGTTTGTTTTTTGGATACCCAAAGAATTTCCCATTGAAGCAGCTCTTACTGTGCATGCAAAAAAAAAAAAGCTAAACTAACATTTCTGACTTGAAGCATCTGTCAAATATGAAATGACAGAAATATTCAGGCAAATTAATACACTTGTCTATTTTCACTATAATTTCAATTGAAAATATGCCTATGTAATGTGATTCATAATGTAACAAAGCCGTTTTCATCCGATTAGGCATAAGATTAATAATGAATGTGTACATATTGTAAATTAATATAATTCCATTTGTAGCCTTCAGTAAATGAAAAAAGCTCAGCTTTTTCCAGCTTGTATTGGGCATACGATTAGTAATGAATGTGTGCATATTGTGAATTAATTTAATTAACTTATTGCCTAGTTTTCCTGGTAGCCTTTAGTAAATGAATGTGTCTACGAAAATGATTCATAAAACAAATATCAGTTAACCATGTGTTTACTTTCTTCACTGACAAAAATGTAAAAACTATATCAGTTATATTTGCCCACTGACATGGTGTTCAAGCTATTCTTATCTATTTTTTGGCCTTCAAAAACATCTTAAAATGCAAATATGTAGATCATAGAATTAAAATGTTCTCAGGGGGACAATGCCCCCCAACCACCTCCCATTTGAGATCTCAGTGATTATAAACCTGCCTACATTCCTGGGTATGATTAAGGTATGTGTAATCTGGTCATGCAGAATAGGGCATTTATATTTGCTTTATAAGTATAAGTAATGATAAACAGACAATATCCTAATATGAATGCTAATAAGCTACTAGTTAATAGTGAGAATTGGATCCTAAACTAAAATTTTGCCTTTTTTTTCATTACCCACCTAAAAAGAAAATCCTAGAATCGGCCATGCTTCTGTCTGTGCTGTCTTTGCTCACATTCATCATGTTCACTTTAATTCCTGTGCACTGAATTGTTTACTAAACTGAACAGCCAATCAGATTCTCTCAACGACAGCCAGGACACAATTCACCATGCTGAATCAGTCAAACTCAATCAATCAATCAACTTTATTTATATAGCGCTTTTACAATAACGATTGTTTCAAAGCAGCTTCACAGTGTTAAACAGGACAACATTGCAACAAAATTTGATTTGGCTAGTTTAATTTGGATAGTTTATAGAATTATATATGACCAAATTAATAAATTATATTTGTTAATAATTCTATATAATAATAATAATAATAATTCTATATTAATTCAAAATAACTCCCACCAAACGTGTGGAACACACAGCAAAAACTAGCCCTTCAAACACTCACCTACGGGCAAACGTCAGCTTAGTGTGTCTTGGCCCTTACTGATAAACCCTTGTCTGACGATGAACTGACCTGAGAATATTTCCGCAATGATGTTGAGTGATCAGCTGCTTAGAATCAGAACAACCAATGCCAGATTCGTGAATAAAACACTGTTCTGATCCAATCAGTCAAAATGGGTTTGCCAAAAGATCGGAAAATGCTCGAGATTCAGGATGATTCATTTGGACAGTTCACTCGCATGCTGAATGGTTTTGCAGTGGTTTCACATACCTAAATTATAACTAGAATAGTACTAGAATGTTTTTAATGTAAACACCGCATTCAACTCATCAGCTTCTTACTGTGTTGAATAAAGAGACATCTAAAACATTCTGGGAGGTGGTGGGTCCCAAGAACTGGAGTTCAGAAACACTCCTTTATACGGTTGAGAACAAAGAGCGTTAAATGAGGGTGAGGTGGAAATAAATCTGCAGTCCACTGTAGCAAACAAAATTCATCAAGATCTTCAATCGTTTGACTGAAATGAAGCAGCTCTTACTGTGCATGCAAATTAGGAACGATCCTATACTGCAGCTAATGATAATTTATATCCATAAAGGTGTCAACAAAACAAAAAAAGTATCAAAATACACAAATAGACCCAGTACTAATGAAAGGCTACAAATCCCTGTCCAGCACTACCCAAAGCATAACGGTTATAATAGCACCTGCATTTCCTCTTAACAATATTGCCAACATCATATCAATATCACCATACAACAGATTTACATTCTGCTCCGAAGTGGCTTACAAAAGTGGAACATAGGTAATTTGTCAAAGATCCAATCAAAGATTAAGATAATATAATCATACCACACTCTCTGTTATACTGTGTTTTCTGGAAAGTCAGAAAAAAATTATCAAATAAAGATTTTTACATTTATTACCAATTTGATCCTACAAAGACACAAACACATCAGATCCTGCTGTTCTGGGGCCCATTCTTTGTACGTGGATTACTCGGTTATCTGGATTTTACTGTCCCAGCAACAAGTCCGTAAACTCAAACCTGTTCGGGAGCAGGCTTATTTCATGTTAACAGGATTAGATTGCATCTTTTTAAGCAGAGGTGATACATAAAGTCTGTCCCAGCCACTGCTACTTTCTTACAAGAGTACCTTACTGAACCAGGGGTAATAATAATTTAAAAATACATTTGAAAATAATATAATAAATGTTAGGTATGCTATCATAATACACACAGACCGTTTTACTCATTGAGAGTAATACTGTGCAGTGTGCATTCATTTGAACGGTGACAGATATTATGGGAGTGGCTTGATGCAGCACAAGAAACAAAAAAAATGCTGTCTGCTGTGCCATTAGAAAAACACTTTATTTTAGGGTTCAGTTATTAACTATTAACTGGTTGCTTATTAGCATGCATATTACTATGATATTGGCTGTTTATTAGTACTTATAGAGCACATATTAATGCCTTATTTTTCATGACCTTATTCTACATCTCTAAATCCTACCCGATATCTAAACTCAAATGCTACAAAAACTATCTTACTAACTATTAATAAGCAGTAAATTAAGAGTTTATTGAGGCAAACGTCATAGTTAATAGTGAATGTGTTCCCTATACGAAAGTGTTACCGAAAAAAAACTTTAAATTTTAAAAAACTTTAAAACTTAATACTGTAACAAATCTGCTTCACAGGTACAATTAAAAGATTTGCTAAATTACAACATTAAAAATAAAAAGCCTGTACAGATACTGGAAATAGTGAAATAATGGAAATAATTGGGAATCATGTAGCTAACTACATTTAATTTACATATTACAACTTTAATCGCTTGCCGTTTCCTTATAAACATACAGAAATGTAAATATGATGTCATTGGCTGGCGTTAAGACATCAACGCAATTGCTGATCATGGTTTCAAGTATCAATATAGCTGCTCTTTCAAATGAGCACAAGAACCTGCAGTTGTCTCAGACAACTTAATTCAGATATTTTAATAAAATCCCTAAATTTGTTTGAAGAACCAAATTAGCCAGAGATCAGTTATCATGATTAAAAGATCTGGTTTCTCTCAAATCGCCTCAGAAGTATTAGGCTGTGTGTCCACCAAAGCTTTTTTCACGCAGTTTTCTATGGGAGCACCACGTTTTTAGAACGCCATGAGCGTAACGAGGCGCTGAGCGAGTATTTCACGCTCAATCGCTGAGCGTTCAGCGGTTTTTACTGGTCGCCGAGAGTTGAACAATGTTCAACTTTGACTAAAATGCAGCGCTCATTACTGTCACTTTTAACCAGCCATCCAATCACAGTGGAGGACGGGCGGGACAAACACAACACTGACCAATTGCCACATTATGAGTACATCCACAGATGACAACAAGCAGCATAATAACGAACAAAATAATTGCGATCTAGTAACACTTCCGCAGATATTCCGCATTTCGTAAGTCTCAACTGAAAAAAACACTGCCCAGTCAAAACGCTCAAGCGCTCACAGCAAGGCATTTTCAGCAGAGCGCCTAGCGTTTTCAGCTGGCAAAAAACACCTTGGTGGACACACGGCCTTAAGCAAGGTACGACGAACGGACCCCTGGATTGCTCAGGAGTTAGACTGGAGACCCATTCACATACACCACTGCTCTCTGTGTCAAATATGTAACACTTTCTTGACATTCAAATTTTAGACCAAAAAAAGTTATGTATGATGCTTATCCCTCACTGCTGAGACGACAACTGCTGGGAAAGGTTTGGGGGTTATCTAGAACATGATACTGCTGCAGCATCAACCACACTTTGACCTCTATGAATCAGATGCACGAATGTATTTAGAAATGCAACTGATGCCAACCACATCAAATTAAAGAGCTAGAGGATACACTGCAAAAAATACTACCAAGAGTTAAAGAGTGGTCACATTGCCATTGCTTTCCGAAGCTTCAATAGGAATCTGTACGATTTGGTGGCTCGCGTGAAAGTGAAAAAGGACCCTGAGCAGATTCCAGTCGTGTTGGTCACACAAACTCGCTGCCTTCACCAAAAAAAAAAAAAAAAAAAAAGAAGTTTGGTTTGAAAGTGACTGTGCGCTTCATTCATAGCTACACTACTGACAATAGACAATGGACATTTTTTGGCCAACATATTGTATATGTGACCGCACCTCCATTGCTGTAAGAAGTCTGTTTGTAGCATCTGGTTCTTTAATCAAGCATGATCCCGATAATATCAAAGAGAGTCAAAGCATTTCCTTACCTGCAGTTTGGTGGGGGGTCCAACATGATGTCAGCTAGCTCTTTCTGAATCCTGAAAGACGACATGAAGCACCAATTTAAATAACACTGCCTAAGACAACATGAAGCTGCCTCCAAATCCTGTCTACTAATATGCCTTTTGAAGGCAGCGTAATTGTATCATTGGCTGCCTATGATATCCCACAATCCTGATGAAAGGATAAAAATGTCATGATGACAGGGCTGTAACCGCATAAGATAAGGCCAAATTGTCCCTTGTCAATATTTAATATTCTTCATGCCGCTCTACTGCACTAATTTATGTACCACTCGATAACAAAAAAGTTTTACATGTTATTTTTTAGGACACTTAAAACATGAAAGATGTCATTTTAACATTGATGGTCTTACGACGCTAGTCAGTGTCAAAATTATTGAGATGGCCAATCAAATCAAAGGGGGCAGCTTTACTGTTCACAGAAGCTATGTTCTAAGTCAGTGGTATCCATACTCGGTCCTGGAGGGGCCACTGCAGAGTTTAGCTCCAACTTGCCTTAACACACCTGTGTGGACGTTTCTAGTATGCCCAGCAAGACCTAGGCCTAAACTCTCTTGAGTAGGAACTTGCTTTGAATATATACTATATAGTATGAATGCATGTAGTATGAATGTAATCCGTACGTGTTGCATTCACCATGCTGTCATTATCATGTGACCTACCAGCGTCAGTTGCGTCGCTTCGCTGCCATTTACAAAAATCCTCTCCTGTGCCCTCATGAGATAGTAAAGTGTCCATCGTATGCACCCTTCAGAATCTCGCCGGAAGATAATTTTGCCACATACTGCTTTTCACCTACTATATATAGGTATGTATATACCTATATATAGGGTACTATTTGTATGAAGTATGCGATTTTGGATAAAGCCCCTGATTAGCTGGTTCAGGTGTGTTTAATTGGGGTTGAAGCTGAACTCTTCAGGACAGTGGACTTCCAGGAGCAGGATTGGACACCCTTGTTTTAAGTGATTTATGTAGTTCATACCTTAACGTGACAAGACAAGAAACATTACCGGAGCCATTTTCAATATATTAGGCTGTTAATATCATTTACTCACCCTCAAGACATCCTAGGTGTATTCAACTGACGAAGAAAGTATAACCGCTCTCGCAAAATGCTTATGTCTGACGTCGTCGCGCAAGGTACACTTTTTCCGTAAGTTGAATACGGAAGGTGGTCCGCCAGAAGCTAGATATTTACTTTATAACGTGTTAAATAAAGATTTTTTTTCTTGCAAAAACCCATTGATTCTCTTCAGAAGGCCTTTATTAACCTCCCGGGCCGTGTTAATTACTTTAATAATAGATGGACTTTTTTGGGCTACCATTTACTGCCATTATAAAGCTTGGATTAACCAGGACATTTTTTTAATATAACGTCGATTGTATTCGTCTGAAAGAAGAATGTCATATGATGACTTGAGGGTAAGTAATTAATGGGGTAATTTTCATTTTTTGGGTTTACTATCCCTTTAATAAATTTTGAAATTAAAATATAATTTGCAAATAGTTCAAATGGATTATTTTATACTATATACAGGACCATTACACCAACACAGAATTGTTTCAACTTCTGTTTTCATTTCTACTTTTATAAATAATCTCAGTAGTTATTAAATATTTGCTTATCTTTAAGGCTCACTTAAATTCAATCTAAATAATTTGACATGGTGTCCGTGCCAGCCAATTCTGTCTGAATCTGACTAGGAGTGGTCTTGGGTTTGGGACATGGCCCAGATCTGTCCTACACTCTTGGTGTCTCCTCACCTCTTGGCACTGGTGGAGAGGAGTTTGGAGGTCTTGCTCATGTTGGCTTTGCTGTCTTTCTTTTTCCCAGGTGTGTCTTTCTCCTGCTGCTGATGGGTGGAGGAAGATGAAGAGGAGGATGAACTAGAGCTGGCTCGCGAGTCCTCATCCGACATCCCGATCTAAGAGAGAGAGAGAGACTTCAATGAGGAAAAAAATGATGTAAAACACCGTGTGAATGTAACCGCGCATCTGCGCAAATATGTAACAGCGTTTCACAGTAACGATGAAACGAGGTGTAACAATGTAACGAGGTGTAACAATGTATGAATGTAACAATGTATCAAGTGTTTCGACGCGGGTTTGACCTTTAACTCCAGATCAACCACACGGCGCGATTATGCGTGTAATTACTCCTCGTGTCGTCCTAAAATAACAGTAAAACCACCTCTAAACGGCCATACCAGACGTTAATCCGTCGCTTGTGTTTGTGTTTGATGATCCACTCAAATGTGACGCTGAATCTGGTCGAAACGAGTCCGTACACACGCGATCAATGACACGAGATTAAACTGAAGGAAGTCGAGGACAAACACGCATCGATGTCGAGTTCAGCAAACTCCAACTTTACCCCGTCCCACAAATCCGGTGAATATATATGGTAAAAACACAGTAAATGCGTCGTCATAACTATAGGATCGTAGTTGTCTGCTCTGTCTTCATTTAACATCGATGGATAATTGTTTCTGACCCTTACGATACAGACGAGAATAAAGGCATTCTACCGCACCAACGATTTAAACATAATATAAATATGAAGTATATTTTAAGGTTTAAAGGGTTGTGTACCTCTCTTTGTGTCGGTGTGTGTCCGTGGACGCGCGTGTCTCTCAGAGCGGAAGTGCTGCTGCTGCTGCAGACACACACACACACACACACACACACAGAGAGGGGGAGAGAGAGAGAAAGACGGCGTTAACAAACGACTCTCAAAACACTTAATATCAGCACAAAACGCTCCTTTGAAGAGTTGTACTGTCAACGGACAGTTAAAGGACTGAATGATGTATTCATATAATTAATACAATCTTTTCATATGATTTATGCACATCCCACTCCAACCTATTTTTGTTAGTAGCCAATTTTTTATTTATTTATTATTTTTTAAGTGTTTATGTGTGTTACCTAGAAAGTACATTGCATTTTTAATGGTGCTATATAAATTATTAGATTATTATTATTAGATTATTTATACGAGTAGGCTATTGTGTAAATTTAGTTATATAAAGTAACAACAGCGCAAATAAACGCGTAATAGCCTATTACAATAAGTAACATGCAATAATTAAGCTAATTAATAATATTTAAAGATATAACGACGAAAATTATGAAATACATGAAAAAAAAAGACATTTAAAAAAGAAATTTACTAGCATAAAGCAAAGAAGATCTCTATGGATGTCTGCACACAGACTCATAACAAATAGGCTATGTATGTATCCCATAAAACTAAAAACTTGGCTGAGAATAGACTGAACTGAACCAAACATATTAAAGTTACAGATGCCAAATAAAATACATTAATGACATCTGTCTAGTTTGGAGAGAATAAACTGCTTTTCTTGTTCAGTTTGTTGGCAGAACATATTAATCATTTCAAGTAGGGGAAATGCATATAGAAATTGTAGTATTTTATATACACACATTTTAAACTATTTGATTGACCATACAAAGGAAGACTTGCTTATATATACATGTATACTTTTTGCCTTGCCATTTTCTAGTTTTTTTTTTTTAGAAGTATTTTATTTTTAAGTTGATTTATTATGATATATTGTATTAGTGTTTCTGTCATTTACAGAAACACAAACACATATGTTGCACACAAGCATGGGAACTTAGAGACGTGGGACTTATTTGTGTAGAGTTTTGGAAAGTGACTTCAAATTAAATTAATTCATTTAATTAATTACTTTTTCCAAAAAGTAAATCAAGTAATCTGTTTACCAGTTTACTTTAGGATATCTGTATAGTGGATTGCATTTTTGATAATTTCCCCCAAAAAGGTCAAGTCAGACAGTTTTCTTAACTGTTTCTGCTTTAGGATAAATATTTGATAGCACATCAAGGGACTGCTCAACATGTACAGTATCACACATGATTAAACAAAAAATATCCTTAAATCACAGTATACACTATTTATGATATTATCAATAATGGCATAGTCCCAATATTTTGTAAATGTATTAAAATGACAGAGGATAAACAGAAAAATTGACAACTTTGGTTTCTAACCGCCTCTTGAATATGGATGGTTTCATGCTCTCAGCAGCCAACAATTCAGCATACAAAACACATTGTGGCTGAGCAAACCTGATTTATCGTGGCTGCCACTGCCAGTGAAGCCAGTTAATTTTTTTTAATTTTTCCATAGTTTGCCTGGACACGTGGCGTGTGACATCAACAAAAGATATAGGAAGTGATTTACTTCCCTTTTAAAAGATGATGGGCCTATTTATTTAGCCTAATTATATGGTTAGTTATGTTTTATTTGCTTTTGCCGTTGTTGACGACCATCAGAAGACTCATTTTTGGTCTTTTGAGAATAATTAGGACTTTGTAACTTACGTGTGAAAAACCTCTCTGGTGTTATAAGATCTGAGGGCCTTTGTGATGTAATACTTGGTAGAGTAAAATGCGGTCAAGTTCCTTCCTTCTTCCAGCCAGGGAATGATCGCTGTGACATGGTCACCCAGATCATGTGCCCGTTTTATAAGAAACCCCCTATTATTCCATCTTAGATCTTTGCATAAACACAAACCCTCCTCCTCACATTTGGAAAGGGGAAGGTGAGCCGATCTACTTCCTGTCTGTTCTTTACAGACTCTCAATGTGATGTTGCATGCTGAATGCAGTGCAGAATGAGTGCAGCACAAGGTCATGTGGCATACAGGGAAACAGCAGTGTGCAGAGAAAAATCTTTCTTGATGACTTTTATTGATGTGGGTAGATTGTCTGCTAGCAAGCAGCAGTCAGTCTATCTTTAAGAGTGACACTCAACAACCGATGCCACATACACACTTAAAGTCAACAAGAGATTCTGTTATTAAAAAGAGCTGTTTTGACTCTAAAAAGAGGGAATGAATATACGTCACTGATAGAGGTTCTAAAATCACATTCACAATGGAATATTAAGTCATATTACAAACAGTGCAGTTTTGTTGTTTAATTTAATATGTGTAGTCATAATGTTTTATTTTTAATGATGTAGTAAAGTGCACTGCAACATGTGCAACTTTCTCAAACCCAGACGCCCAGTCTCAGAGTGCCAGAGAATGACAGGGAAAATTTACATACTGTATAGGTTTGGGAATATATTTGGTGTTTAATATTATGCTTCATCTCCATTCTGAGAGTTGTGTTTTTTCCCGCTTTCTTTTTTCCCCTTCATTATCTACTTTGAGGCAGTTTGGTAGAAATTACAGATTGGAAAAAGATGGGCCTGGGGTCAGGATTTAAATGTACGTTGATCATGTAATTCAAAAATGTTACTATCAGTAATTATGTTCTCGCTTTAATTACCAGGAACCTTCAACCATCTCACAGTATTGGAATTCATACAATTTGAATAGATAATGATCAAGTCCATAACACAGTATTGACAGTTATTTGTGTACCTTGTGCAAAATAAATTGAAATACTCACTGACAAGACCAGTGTAAAAAAAACTAGCATGAACTACATTAAATAAGGTATGCAATTAGATGATTCTTAAAAAAAAGGGAAAAAAAAGAAAAATTGAGTATATTACTTAATATTCTATTATAGAGCTATTCTATTATAACCTACTGAAAATGTAAGGGGAATGAGCGATGCAAATTGTATATTATATTTAGGCTCTCTTTTAAAAATGAATAGTGCGCAATAAAAGTTCAGTATGATTTTCCTGTAATTCTGAGACTGACCTAATTATACACACACTACATACACAATTGTTGCTTTGCAACAACTGCATTTGTGGTATGATGTTGGGTCATGAACATTCATAAAGCTGCTCATAACAATGGCATTGCGGTTTTGATGCCTGTCATATTGAAAGGTAAATAGAAAATATTAACAAGCCACAGCGCACCACTGAAAAGACTATTAGTCTGGTTAAACGTGTGGTTAGCCATTCTTTTACTGAAGGAAAAAAAAATGTGTTTGCTGTGGTAATTAACAGCATGCGTGAAACGGGCTGACCAGTAACAGCAGACTAACCGTAAAAAAAAGAAAAAACAATTTAGGACAATTTTAAAATCACAATGAAGCACAAATAACATTATTCTAATGCATTCATTGGAGTTTAAAAGATTAACACTGTTAAATGATGAGTTCACATTAAAATTATTTACTCACCCTCAAGCCATAGGTGTATATGACTTCTGACGAACAGTTATATTAATACATATCCTGACGCTTCAATTGAGTTAAGCTCAAAAAAAAAATTACATACTCAACACGGCTCCAGGGGTTTATCCCATCGATTTGCTTAAGGCGTTTGTGAGAATTGATATTTAGCTTCCAGCAGACCTTCCATATTCACCTCACGCAGAAAGCGTAACGCCTCTCGCAGTTCAAAACACTTATGTTCTAGTCATAAGTCGCGTCAGTTACGTTTTTTGCCGTAAGCGGAATAAAAGGAAAGCGGTCTGACGGAAGCTAGATATTTTACTTCAAAGTTATGAACATGGATATTTTTCTTACAAAACCCTATCAATTTACTTCAGAAGGCCTTTATTAACCCCCTGGCGCCGTGAGCAGCACATTTATGAGGGATGGATGCACATTTGAGGTTCACTGCCATTATGAAGCTTGGAAGTACCTAAAATTAAAACACTGCTGGTTGTGTAATTTAACCATGCTTCCAAATAAAAAAAGGGATACAATTTTATAAACCAATAATAAAAATATTAAACTGAAGCAAGACCATCAGTCAGTGTTTTGTAACAGAATTAAACTCTGCAAATGTATATCATAACTGTTCTAAAGACACAAAAAAAGGGGGTCATGGAAGTGTTGTTAATGAGAGTTGGTGTGATGGGGTCAGTTCAGAAGGATAAGGGCACTTTAAAGGGTGGGGGTCAGCATCTGTGGCGTAGCGTTTGGTCCACTGTTTGGCTATCCTCTTGTGCTCTGGTCTGTTGGTCCAGTACCGTGTGGCAATGCACAGGATCAGCTGTAAGGAAGAGCAAGAGGAGTTAGTACAAACTCTGTGTAGAAGGTTCAAATCCAGTTGTGCGAACCTAAAAATTGCACAAAACCAGACAAATCAGATTGAGAAAGCTCTTGCCATTTTTGGTAGATCAGGTGGTCTGTGGGCATCCTTTATAAAAAATTAAAAAAAAAAAAACACACCCTTAGGATTCCAGCATGTCTGATCATTTGTTTAATGTGGTAAAGGAAAGTGTGTCAGGACTTCAGAGAGGTTAAAGGTTGTTACTCCAGAGACATGGAGGAGCTTGTGACAGGGATGAAAGCCCATAAGAGGTTAAAGAACTGTCATTGGCTCTTGCCCCACAATAATGAGCTGCATCTCATATAGATGTCAGAGACTGGAGGGGATGGGCAGACTATAGGGTGGGGGTGGGGAGGGTGGATATCCTGATTCAGACCCAAAGCCTGAGCTCAACAGCAGGGAAACAGGGGGATGGGTGCAGGAGAAAGACTGAAAGGAGTTAGCGGAGCAGCGGTATATGGTAAACTAGTGCTGCGTGCCATTCTCCCAATAACACAACAAACCTTTAAAGACGCACTGACCTGCAATTCACAACACATGCGTGTTGTCTCAAGACCGGAAGTTGTTCCGTGATTGCACTTGTTTGGATATTTTTGTAAATAGAGGTAAACTAGGGTTTGGCAAAGCACTTCATAAAATTGAGATTAAACCACCGGAGTCACATGGGTTACTTTAATGAGGTTTTCTATCATTCTGGACCTTGAATGTGTAAATTACATCACTCACAATGGAGGGATAAAAAGCGCTCAGATTATCAAAAAGATCTTTGTATTACGAAGATAAACGGAGGTCTTACGGGTGTGGAACAGTTAGTTACAATTTTCAGTTTTGGGTGAACTAACCCTTTAAAATTCACCTCATCATGACAAAGCGAAACAAGTCAGTACTTCTGATACATTACTTAATTTAATCTAGGAGATAGACCTAATTAAATTTTAATTGATAAAAAGGAACAATTGATTTGTGTCACCAGTGTGTGAGAAGCAGGATCCCACATTTCCCCAAAATGACATTTGTGTCCGACAGATAGCAGGCAGACAAAAAGGACAGCCTTGTCTAATCTACATTTACCAGCAGTGAGTGTATAGCAATAAATGGAGAATGTCATGCAATTACACCACAATATGCAAAATAATGCATGATTGCTTGTTTCTCCTGCAGCTCAATGACCTTGCTCATTTTAGAGTGAATGATCACAGAGCTTATGTTCAGAGATGTCTGATGTAACATGCAATGCCACAATGAGATAATCACCTGCGTCACTATCAACACATTGTACATGGTCTGATTATCCATTTCAGCCACGGTGCATGATGGGAACTAACCTACCCTCTAGGTCAGTTGTTCTCAAATCTGTCCTGGGGACCGATTCTGGAATCAGCAGAGTCATGAGTGAGATTTAGAAAAATCTAATGGCCGATTTCACAGATTAGGCTTAAGCCTAGTCTCAAACTAAAAATGCATGAAACTCAGTTTCATTGAATCAGTTTAAAACACTGATTCAATCATTTGTTCATTGAATTTCCTAAAATTAGCTGATATTGTAATTATAAAAACTGACTGAAAATCTTTTTGAAGTAATATGTATATTGAATATTATCAAATGCAGAAAACTAACGATAATTTTGCAATACAGCTTTTGCAACAAGGACCACCTATGCTGCCTTAATGCAATTTAGGAAGGCATTGGAGTTTTAGAACAGATCTATCACATTGTTTAAAAGCCAGGTCTTTATTTGCGAAGACTACAGAAATGCAATGTTTATTCAGAACCCCACTGCAGCTCAGCTATGTGTCATAAAAAATAAAATAAGAGTGTACGCAGTTTTATACATGAGCATTAAGCAACTGCATATATGCTCACACCTGTAACTGCCTCTGCTGTAGTCTAGGTCAAACAGGTGGAGCTCCAACATACTGACAAACACTGGAGCTTCAGCCCATGACCAGCAAATGAGCTCATTCAAAGTTAGAAGTGTGTCACATGGTTGTGTATCTTACCAGGGTTACAGTCTGTGAGTAGAGAGCAGATGGATAGCAGCACTTTGGAGACGGTGAACGCTGGGCTCCAGTTGTCCTTCAGGATGTCCAGACAGATCACACCCTGACTGTTGATGTTGCAGTGGTAGATTCTCATACGAAACGTCACCTGAGAGATCAGAACAGGTCAACAGTTGATGTGAACATAACACCATGTCCATTAATTAGTGGTGAGAGTCCAGAAACCCTCAAGTCAAAGTTATAAAAACAATTCATTTCGAGACAAGTGAAATACAGATCGTAGTCGCTGTGATGGTGAGACATGGTTTTCAGGAAAGAAGCTCACCATAACAAACTAACTTTGTGAACTTTAGTATTCTCTTTTTGTGTGCCAGCATTCTGGAGCACACAGACCTGAGAGCAAGAAGAGGCAAACACAATAAAAGTTTCAATTACTATACTCACAAAACCAAACAAAGCACACAAGTGCACAAAACACATCACAGGTGAACAAAACCTGACAAATAAATACACAGACACTAACAAGGGTAACGAGACACAAGTGAAAACAATCAAGGACCAATGACCTAATCAAAGGAAGCTGGAACTGAACTAGATTACAAACTAAAAGTCCAACAAGGAACACAAACACAGAATATGACAGTATCCTTCTTTTGTTCACTCGTTAGGCTACATCCTTGGGTTGAGGCCATTTGAAATATTAATTTAAAGTCTATTTCTGATTAAATAGATAGTTTTGGTATTGGATTAGACAACCCATCAGAGAATAAATATGAAATGTATAGTTTAAAAAACACCATGACAAATATAAAATAATATTAATATTACATAATCTAAAGAAAAACTTTAGCAAAATATTAAACAAAAAAGTGATGAAATAATAAAACTAGGAGGCAGCTTGAGGCACTTGAGGAGTATTGACTTTATACATTGATAAAGTCAATAATAAATACATAAATACATAAAAAACTGTTGATCCTGCAGAAAATCCTGTGAAGTGAAGTTCTGAGTTTCCCTAATAATATACAAATGCTGGAGATATTTAAGGACAGCCTTGAACATTTGGTCAGTATACCTGATCAACGATACACTGTGGCTGAATCCGAAATCGCCCCCTAAACCCTCATTCACTATTCCCTACGTTAGTCCACTATTACGGTTCACTTGAAGGAGTGAATGAAAATGAGTGTACATCGGCTGCACACTCGTTATTGCGGTGCATTGTGGGATTGAATGAGTGTGATTGAACATATCCACTATGGTTTCGGACAGCACTTCAAATGGATGTCCCCTCAAATATTGCCCTATTTGAGAGTATGGGGCGATTTTGGATTCAACCTGTTTGTTAACATTCTGACGGCGCACACGCTGATTGGAGCAGTGTTGAGATGTATATGCAAATATGAGGTTGCATGCTACCTCACACTTTTTTCTTAAACACGCAACAAAAAATTATGAGAAAAGTGCAGAACTGTTTCGAAACTCTGAAACAAATTCAAAATGAACTGTTTTGGCCAGTTTAGTTTGCAGCTTATGTTACGCCCATATTTTACGTATATCAGGGCCTTAACCATCCAAACTGTCATTTTGACTGTGATCAAATCTGAGTTACATTTTTGGACTGTTGAGTGAACTATTCAAAGACTTATTTATAATACAACAAAAAGAGACTTACTGTTCACCATATTTAAGATTACTTCTTTATTGTTTCTAAAGGTTTTGATAAAGGCCTTTTTTGGGAGGAATGGACGCCGTATGCTCCGAACCAAAGAAGAAAAGGATCATCCAGACTGTTACCAGCAACAAGTCCAAAAGCCAGGGTCTGTCATGGTATGGGGTTGTGTCAGTGCCCTTGGCAAAGGTAACTTGCACTTCTGTAAAGGCACCATTAATGCTGAAAAGTACATAGAGATTTTGGAGCGTAATATGCTGCCTTCAAGAAGACATCTTTTCCAGGGACGTCCATGCATATTTCAACAAGACAAAGTAAAACCACATTCTGCACACATTACAAAGTCCTGGCTGCGGAGGAAGAGGGTACGGGTACTTGACTGGCCTGCCTGCAGTCCCGACCTGTCTCCAATAGAGAATGTGTGGCACATTTTGAAGCGCAAAATGCGACAACGAAGACCCCGTACTGTTGCCCACCTTAAGACTTGTTTGCAGGAAGAATGGGACAAAATTACACCTGAAACACTTCATCACTTGGTTTCTTCAGTCCCTAAATGTATTTTAAGTGTTGTGAAAAGGAATGGCAACATTACAAAGTGGTAAATGCTATACTGTCCCAACTTTTTTTTAAATGTGTTGCAGGTCTGAATGACTGGAAAGGATGCATATTTACAAATGACATGAAGTTGACCAGACAAAACATGAAATATGTTTTGTTCATATTGTCTGCAATGAAATACAAGTCAAAGTAAATTTAGAAATCACTTCTTTTTTTATTTATTTGCGTTTTCTGATTGTAAAATACGTACGAATTGGTCGTGTTGGTATGTCACATAATGAATTTGCATGCTGTTCTAGTGGCTTAACCTGTGGAGCATGGCGCTAAAACCCCCAAAGTTAAGGGTTTCATTCTCACACAGACTGTCAAAATGTATTGCTTGAATGCATTCTAATTAGATTGAAAACAAGTGTCAATAGCATTACTGTAAATGTAAATTGCACATGCTAGATTGGAAACATGGTGAGTGATAAATTCATAGCAATTTTCTGCCCATTTACTAAGCAAGCATATAGATTCAAAACATTTTAGCATTTTTGATGAAGCAAATCTTTTAAAAATGTTTTTGAATCAGTCCTGAGGGTCACTCACAACACAATCTGTATCATGTCGTCCTTTCTCCATTATCTTATCATTATCTCTCATTAAATCACACATCTTCACCCCCACACTCTTCTCATATTCTCACTTTAATGTGTTCTTTAGGGCCCACAAGCTAACTAGCTGTGAGTAGAGTGAAAATGAAAGCTGTGCTGATGGGGGCGATGGGCCCATCTTTCTACAGAAGGCTGACTGCGATAATTAAGTCTGGGAAGTTAACTGATCTAAGATCAAGCTCTCTTTTGGACCATTATCAGTCTCGACAAGGCTGTAATGACTAAATTAACTTTTTTTTAGACACTAAAACCTGGTTTCTTGAGAAACAGTTTTTTTGAGTAGTTTAACTGTCTTTCATGTCAAAAAAATATTTTTTAGCCTATAAGATGACATTTATTTGTGTCTATTTTTGTCATTCAGCAGGGAGAATACAGCACGTTATAGAACAGTAAAAGCCGCAGGACTGCTGTCACGTCAGCAGATGAAATACGGCAGTGAGAGCAGATGAAACCTCAGGACACCAGAGATTCCCTCTCATCAACAAAAAACGAGAGAGAGAGAGAGAGAGAGAGAGAGAGAGAGAGAGAGAGAGAGAGAGAGAGAGAGAGAGAGAGAGAGAGAGAGAGAGAGAGAGAGAGAGAGAGAGAGATACCAAATCCTGACCTCAGGAAACTGGGTTTTTTTCCAGTCTACATATCTAATAATGCATTTCTCATGTGTTTACCAAATATCTGTGATACTGACATTGTGTCAAGAAGATTGATCCTTGCATAAAAATATTGATACCAAATGCTTTAAACAGTCATTTGTTTTTAAATTACAGTGAAAATAAATGCACAAAAAAACTTAGTGGGGAACAAAATGAACTCACAGCTCTAGTTCAAACTGAATGACAAAACCATCACTATATCACACTATATTAAAGGGCACAGCTTAATGTGACATTTATTATGGGTTTGTGTGAAGTTTGTTTTAAAGGGGGTCTAGTGCTATTTCATGCAACTGACTTATTTACACTGTTAAAGAGTTGAATTCTCATGCTAAACATGGCCAAAATGTAAAAAAAATCTCAAACAAAAAATGAGTTGGACGTATGAGTATCTCTGTGGCACTACACTACAAATACACTACTTCAGGATTCGAACAAGTTTCGGAAAGTGTTTTTTTTCTCTTCTTTTTCTCGAGTATGGCGCTGCTTGACGTGTTCACACTTGTCATGTTTGGTTCGAAACGAACCCTGGTGTGATTGCTCGGTTAGTGCGGTTCATTTGAACATATGTGAACTCTGCCATCCGAACCCTGGTGCGCATCAAACAAGCGGACCGAGACCGCTAAGGGTGCTTTCACACCTGCCTCATTTAGTTCGGTTGAATCGTATAGAGTTTGTTTCCCTCTTTGGTGCGGTTCGTTGAATAAGCCCTATTTCTAAAAATGGTGGAGTGTTCCTTTAAATGCTAGTCTGTCCCTCACAAAAAAATAAACTATAGTATGGCTTTATACAGCACCATATTACTTCTACACTATAAACCTGAATAAGTTGGCAAAACTCTGAGGTAATCAGTTACATCAAATTTTTTTAGTTAAAGGCAAAATATGTTTTTTTTCTCTGCTTGAGGTCGCCTATTCAAAACTAAGGCGTAATTTGATGACGCCGAGATTGAGCGCGGAATCTTGGAAGTTGTAGTCTTCACCTCATGGCCGGTGGAAAAGAAACGGGATGGGATGCGGGCAGAAATCATGTTCATGGATTAGATTATTAACGTTAGTGTAGTGTGAAGCAGAGTAGGGCCGAGTGCTGTGGGAGCTGAATGAGGTTGCTGAAGCGATTGCTAATGAGCAGCGGAAATTTTATTAGTCGCTGCTTCCACTTCTTCTGGTCAAGTATGTTGAAAAATATATGTAACGTTACTCAGCAGCAGCAATGAGACACTTGCATGATGTCATTGATAGGCGACGCATGATGCGGTCTGTGTCCTGGTTATAATGCTTATTTCTCTGGATTTAAACATTCTTGGAAACATCTGGGATAAGTACACAAGTCAACAAAATATATAACACTGTTCTAGTTTTTGGATTTTGGATTGGATTTAATCCAAAAATCTTACAAATTTAAGAAATTTAAAGTTTAAGTAAGCAAAACTTGCAGATTTTAATTCTGTCGGCCAGCCATGATGAATAAGCCAGGGCCGAGGATAAGGTCGGATGGTACCATCGCCCAGGAGTCTGACCAGGCGTTCGAGCCAGTAACATCATGGGTTGAGGGAGTGCTTGTGGATCTCGAGGGCTGGGAGGAAATCCCCGCCCACAACTCCGCCGCAGTGGATAAAATCCCTTTGTTCTCTGATAATTTGTATGAGGAACTTTTTTGTAGAGGACCTTATTGACTCTTGTGGAGAGGGTTTTCCTAGTTCCCCTGTATCTCCAGCGTTTTCTGATTCTCCAGCATCCCTAGAATCTCTAGAATTCCCTCCCAACCTCACTCTCCCACCTCCTCAGTCACCAATCTCCACTGATGTCCTTCAGCCCTTCTACATCTCCTACATGTCAGATAGAGCTGTCTAGTGTCTTCAGGCCATCTCCTCTGTCTCCTGGATCATCGGATATGCGTGGGCTCATCGGATATGCGTGGGCTCATCCGCTCCATCTGAGTCTCCATCTTTGGCTACATCTTTGTTGGTCATCCTCAGGGTGTTCTCTTCCGTCAAGTTAACTCCCCCAAGGCTCCCCCCTCAACTTGAACTACACTCTGTAGCCTTGTCCTGGCTGGAATTATTAACCAAGAAAGGAATTATTAACAAGAGAGGAACAACATGGATATAACTTTTTTCTTAGCAAGGATTGTAATGCATCACAATCAGGTAGAAGGAAGGAGACGGCGGCTATAACGTTAGGTAGGCTGAGACAAAAAGTTATATTTTTTCACAACTTGTTTATTGACTTTTTAAGAGCAGTTTATTGTGGAACATGAGATGGTCGGGTCCAGTCAGGTCTGTGTCTTCCTAACGGGTTCTGTTCCAGCTATAAAATAATAGTCGGGTCCAGGTCGGTTCCGGGTACTACAATTTTTGGCATTTCTCGGATCTGCACGAGTCTGGGTCCAGCTTTTGAAATAATAGATGGTCCGAGTCAGTTCCGTGTAGCACATCACGGGTCTCTTCGGGTTTGGGTGTGAATTTTTTGACCCGTGTAGACCTCTACTTTGGACCAACACCTGGCCTCTCCTTCTACTGGCTCCTCCCACCTTCCACGCCTCCATGGACTGTTTCAGGTTTCCTGGACTTTGTTTTTCTGTTGTTTGCTCCATGGCCACCTCCAGAACCCCTCCCTCCCTCCCTCCTTCATTGGACTTTGTTATGGTGCGAAGTCGCGCCTTTCTGGGAGGGGTCGAACATGTCTGCTGTTTTTGTGTTTTTCATTGCGAACTAGTTTTTCCATCAGTCCTGATTAGTCATGTTTTTCACCTGTTAATTAGCTCCCTCATGTGTTCTAGCATTTATACTCCTTGTTTCTATCAGTCAGTGTCTGATCTTGTCAATGTTAAGGTGCGTTTTGTTATGTTCCCTGATTTCTGACCTGTCTGTTTCTACGTGTTTGCATTAAAGTACTTTTCCTGGATTCCTTCGTCATCGTGAGGTTCTGTGACAGTATGATACATTCATTGCACCTTTTAGTAATTTTCTTGTTATCACTGTATGCTTTCATTGAGAGATTTCAACAAACAACCTGCACTCAAAAGAAAAATACAAATTATAAGAGCTCTAACTGACATGAAAAAGAGTGAACGATGACAGAATTTACTGTATGCTCTGATCTTGGGTGGTTTGAAGGGGTAGTCTGGTGTGAAAGCGATGTCCAGGAAGAACACTCCTCCCTCATACACTGAACCTGGAGGGCCCAGGATAGCGGACCTCCACTCATAGACATTGTTTCCTTTAGGGCTTGCACTGAAAATAAAGCACAACCAGGTCAATGCAAAAAAAGAGGAGCTGCACTGAAACATTAGACTGATGCAAAACGATGTAGATTATGCAATCCTCTTTAGTGTGACATAATCTTTGAATATGAACTAAAAATGTGTGTTTGTGATGCAAACTGCCAAGCGCTACCATGTGTGCTGGGAAATTAGGGGATCACATTACTGTGCCAGAATATTTGGCTACCAAGAGCTTGCTGGAAATGAGGACAGCTATTCTATTAGGCTCATATCTGGATTGCCAAAAAAGCCTGAAAGAAAAAAAATAATAGAATTTATATCATAAGAAAACAGAATCAATCCCAATGTGACCAAACATGGTCCTATACTCATTCATTCATTCAAGATTTTTAACTGCAGGGCACAGATGTCCATGAATCTGTGCATGTGTGATCATTGTTTCTTGCTCATAGCTGATATGAAGATACAATGTGGTCTCATTACAGCAAACATTTACACATACAAATGCACTGATCATATTACGTGTATATGCGTTAACATATACATTTATTTAGAGCTAGCATCCGACAATTAAATCCAATTTTTTTTTTTTTTTCAAAAGTGTGTGCCTCAGCAACCACACCAAACGCACAAAACAAGGTATTTCCTGGAGATATGTATAAATGCCAAGGATACAACACACAACAACAAAAGAGACAGACTGGCTGACTGAGAGTCTGTTCACAAGCAATCTCATCTCCAGAGATATTTCTGTCCACACACACACGGAGAGAAAAAAGAATAAAAATAGAGAGAAAGAAACAGGAACCATTAGCAGCAGCCTTCAAAGACGGTCTTTGGCTTCCTCTGCTTCAATGTGTGTGCAGACAGGAAGTGTGAGAGAGGATTTCCTTGTCATCATCGGTTATTCTATTTGAGTGTTAAACGCTCACTTTTCCCTTTATTCTCAAAAAATGTATTTGTCCTTTTCCAGATGTTAGTTTTTGTTTAAAATGTCATTTTCACAATTTTTCTTGAAGAAAACACTGACACTGACAACCCTGCTTTGGATTTCCTACATTATTTGACTTTGCAGCTCAAGATACACTTCAAAGAACTTAACAGATTTGTACAAGACAGCATAAGTCTGGAAATTCATATTCAATGATTTGTGGCTTTGTCAAAAGACATGTGTTAGGTTTTTTTTTTCTCTTTTAAGAAATTTTATGTGTGAGCAGAAATGAGGCTAGGAGCACCATGACCCTGGTGTACATCACATAATGACCTTTCCATAAGCTCAAACTAATTGTAACAAGTCCCCATTGGTTCAGGAAATGTTGCCTAGCAACCTCTCCCAAGGGGATGGAAAATATCTGTTTTACTGCAGGGGAGGATTTCCATGGTAACAACACCAATCCCGCCACGACAGGATGGGAATTCTGGTGTCGTTTGGAATGACAGAGGGAGAATGGACCTGCGGTACTATATTTGACATTGAGAAAGCCACTGGCAGATGTAGACTAGACCAGCTTAACAACACTGTCAATATTAAAGTTAATTCATAAAGAAATCATTAACTATGATTACATGACTCTTGGAGCAATGATCAATTATATGAAAATATTTGAAATCAGAAAGCACCCATTGACCAATTACAAACAAACTTAATTAAGGCAAACTTAATTTTCTGCATAGCTATGAGTTTCCTTATTCTCATATTGCTCTGTACAACTCTTCTTCGAGCATATTCAAATTAATTAATTAAACTCAAATTAATATTTCATGTATTTATTTAATTTACTTATTTAAGGAGCTGTGCAATCTCTGCAAGCACTGTGCGAAAGCAACAAAATTAAGATATTTAAAATGAAGTATTGTAATTTTACTGTTGTTCTGTAAAACATAACAGTAATAATAATAGTAATAACTAAATATTTAATAAAAATGCAGCAAAAAAGGATGTTAGCGGCAAAAATATAATAGTATGTCAGCAAGAATTTTACCACTGATTAAAAAGCTGTCCATAGAAAATTACAAAAGTGAATTTTAATGACAGAGAATGTGAACATAAGTTCAGGTAAAAACAAAAATTTGTAGTAGAAAAAGAAAAAGGAAAACATCTTAAAGGGGTCTTTGTTTTAATTTCACTATGCTCTCTGAAGTGTAATTATAATATTCCATAAGTGTATGTGCCGAAAGACATTCACATTTGAGTAATTTATGACCTTTTTTCACCCTGTTTCTCATTAGTGTGTTTTCCCTTTAAAACTTCAGTGTAACCACCACTTCTACTGGCTAACATCATTGCCTATATGAATTAATTATCAGCGCCCCTTTAAGTAAACTTTATTTCTATAGCACCTATCACAGATAAAAACCACAAAGTGCTTTACAAAGTATATACAAATAAACAAATTAAAACAACACCAGAACAAAACAAACAAACAAAAAAAAAAAAAACATAAAAAGCCCAAAGTTAACTAAAAGCATGTCTGAATAAAATGTCTTCAGCTGCTTTTTAAAATAATCAACAGATTCTGCCACACTGGGGGTGGGGGTGTTCTATAATTTAGGGGCAATTGGCTGAAAGGACCGGTCTCCCCATGTTTTAAGATGGGTTTTGGGGACACAATTTTGGCCTGAGGAACAAAGAGTACGAGAGGAAGAGTACAGTGACAGCAGGTCTGTGATATATTGGGGGTCTGACCATGTAGTGCTCTGAAGGTTAGAACTAACATTTTATAATCAATTCTGTTTTTAACAGGGAGCCAATGTAGTGTAAATAAAATTGGAGTGATGTGTGCCCTTCTGTTGGTTCCTGTTAAAAGCCTGGCTTTTTGCACCATTTGGAGACGACTCAGAGAAGATTTGTTAAAGCAAGTAATAA
Source organism: Gobiocypris rarus (assembly GCA_023029165.1). NCBI lineage: Eukaryota > Metazoa > Chordata > Actinopteri > Cypriniformes > Gobionidae > Gobiocypris > Gobiocypris rarus. The sequence goes on along the minus strand of CM040919.1, from coordinate 21,682,918 downwards.
GATAATTACAATAATCTAAACGCGAAGAAATGAAAGCATGAATAATCAACTCCATGTTAGCTTTGGGCAAAAAAGTCCTCAGTTTAGAGATATTTCTCAAATGATAAAAACAGTTTCTGACCAACTCCCTATAATGACCATCTATAGACACAGATTGGTCCAACCGAATACCAAGGTTTCTTAGGCTCAGCTGAACGGTTGAGTCCAAAGAACAGAGATGCTGAAGTTTTTGGTCTGGAGCAATGATTAAGGTTTCAGTCTTTTTTGTGTTTAGTTGTAAGTAATTATTATTTAACCAGATCTTAATGCAAGACATGCATTCCAGCAATTCAGTGAACTTACCTAACTTTGACTCTTTGAATGAGCAGTACAACTGAATGTCGTCAGCATAAAAGTGATAAGACACATTATTAAAATGACGAATGATTTCACAAAGAGGGCTAATATACATTAAAAACAGAATAGGCCCTAAAACCGAGCCCTGAGGAACTCCACATGACAGAGGGGTCATTTCAGAAAGAAGGTTGTTAGCAAACAAACAAAATGATCTGTCACTCAGGTAGAATCAGTGTGATTTAGACTTCTTTGATTCAGACAGGCCTACTGCAGCCGTGTACAGTTCTATCACTCACTATATGTCTTATTCATATAGCTCATTAGCATCACTTTGATACTGTTTAGAAGCGTGATCTGACAGTCACCAATCCAGAGACTGATATCCACTCTTTGTTGGGAAGTGGCCAGAATCGGTTTGATTCAGCTCAGCCCGTGCCAGATCAGTAACGGAATCCCTGAACAGCCAGTACTGGCTTTGTGTAGTGACACATGCAGACCTTCAACCAGACGCCCTCTAAAATGCCTCATGGGAATCCAACAACAGCCACCCTCATGCTCATTTACACACAGCCATTAACTTCTTTTAAAACCACATTCATATTTTTGCTGTTTATATAGCGAGTGAGACATGAAAGGAGGGAATATGCCATTAACAGCCGGGTTTAAGGGCAATGGTTTAGTGAAGAGACACAAAAGGGCACATTAACAATTCAAGAGTGCTGGAAGCACATCTCACATGAGAGGCCTGGGAAAGCTCTGGATGCCCGCTGAGACAATTACAGAGAGATTTGCAGTCTGTTACAGAGAAGTGGCTTTGTTCTCTCAGCTGCTGGTTTGAAACACCTGAATTTGATGATTTTATTATGAGACACAAGAGATAGAGACACAAGACGCAAGCTGCAGGAGACAAAATAAATTGCTTCCAATTTGCAGGGTCCTTATGCAGTGTTCACTACTTCCTACACACTAAGCAGGGGATATTTGTGTCAAGTTCATGTAAGGGAAACAGGTCAAATGAGCTCAAAGCGAAATAGGGAATTTTGAAAGTGTTATTTTTTTTTACATCCTAACAAATGAATCGTCCAGCATTCACTTGAACGGGCCTAAATGATCAACTCTTTAGCAGATATAAATATAGAGACAAGATTATTCTAACACAAAACTAATATCGGATACATAAACACACACACACACACACACACACACACACACACACACACACACACACACACACACACACACACAACAGAATGCAGAAAGAAAGAATGTGAGGACAGAACGAGTTTTAAGAGAGCGAAATGATGAAATCCCAAGTTTCTAGCAATATATGCCTATGCATGTTTTAAGACCTGACCTGAACGAACCATCAATCATTAATTTAACCCTTCTATTGTTTCTTCAGCAGGGTTATTGCATTTTATATAAATGCACATGTTCAGCTAGATTCTGGAGGCTGCTTGTGTTTGTGTTGGTGTCTTTGATTGGGGTTTCCCTTCATGGTCCTTTTCTGAAGGGGGATTTCCCAGGTTCTTTGATTCATTGGCTGTTCCGTCGTCGATGACTAAAATTTGTGGCAAAACTTAACTTATGACACAAGACTCTCAACGGAAAAGAAAGAAAGAAAAGTAAGTGAGATGAGAGTAGTTAGATGGCTTGAATGAAGCTGTTAACCAAAAAGCTGTTAACACACAAGACAGGAAAGGCATGTGACAGTTTTACCATAACAATAATAACATCAATAACAATAATGACAGACACAATGATAGCAATTATAATGTCCACTACATACCAGTGCTAAGACTAAATTAATAGTGCAATTTTGTTGTAAAGTACAATATAGTGGTCATGTATATCAGAAATCTCATTATTATTATTTACTATCTATGTAGTCATATTCCACTCTGTTATAATTATATCGCAATTTATATCATCAATATAAATAATAAGTACAATTATGATCATCACTAATATCGTTTTTATACATGGCTAATATCGTTTTTTATACATGGCACATGTACATGTATACATTTTATACATGTAGCAATGTGTAACTACGTCACCATAAAATAAAGTGTTACCCCATAATCTTACAAACTTTCATTGCAAACGTTCAAGCTGTGGAGTTTGTTAGATAGCTCAGACTGGATAGCGCCCACTTTATTTATGGTCCTAGATTGTTCTGTTTGTACAAATCATCTCTGTCCGATCTGCTCTCAGTTCCTACACTCACTTCACTGGGCAAAATATGTCCATTCAAAATCCATTTAATGTCATCAGTGACATTACACACACACAAAACAGGTTGACCTTGTCAGATAAAGTGTGTGTGTGTGTGTGTGTGTGTGTGTGTGTGTGTGTGTGTGTGTGTGTGTGTGTGTGTGTGTGTGTGTGTGTGTGTGTGTGTGTGTGTGTGTGTGTGTGAGTGGGCATGTTTTTTGTGAAATATCAGGACACAAATGTTTATAATGACATGGGTATGACATAGGTATTACAAAAAGAGGGTGAAATATGAGGACGTTCCCCATGTCCTCACTTTTCAAAATGCTTATAAAATCACACAGGATGAGGTTTTTTTAACAGAAAGTAAACTGCGCAGTCTCCTGTGATGGGTAGGTTTAGGGGCAGGGGCAGTGTAGGGGGATAGAAAATACGGTTTGTACACTCAGTATAAAATGCATTACGCCTATGGAATGTCCCAACATTTCACAAAAACAAACATGTGTGTGTGTGTGTGTGTGTGTGTGTGTGTGTGTGTGTGTGTGTGTGTGTGTGATCAACAAACCTGAGATCACCTACATTGTGGGGACCAGCCAGCGGACACTGTTCATAAGGCTTATAAATTACACAGGTGATTGTTTCCAGTGATGGGTAGGTTTAGGGGCAGTGTAGGGGGACAAAATATACAGTTTGTATGGTATAAAAACCATTACGTCTATGGAGAGTCCATGCAAAGATAGTGAACCAGATGTGTGTGTGTGTGTGTGTAGGCACTACAAACAGTTTATTAGGCAGGACTGGAAAGGATTTAGCAGTGAGCCTTTGAGGGATGTTTGAGATAATAGTTTATCACAGTCAGTATCTGTAAGTAGTGATGGCATGCACTGTATAAAAGTCCTATATTCATGTACTTTTCACGACTCAACTTTCAAAACTGTTTTATAAAAAAAAATATTTTGAAAGATACTGTATTTCATCAAATGAACAATTGCTGTTAAACAGCAGTACAGCACTGAACACACGGTACTATGCCTCCCTTATCATTCCTGTTAAATAAATATACTACTCTACCCATGGTCTCTTCTGACAAAAACTGGGAAAATCTGTAAATAAATAAACAAAGCTCTCAGCTTGCCTTGTATATACCTGCCATTGTTCATTTGTGTGTGCGTGTGTGTGTCAGCTTGGGTTTTTGAGAGCTGCTGTGACTTAACAAGATAAGGTGCATACCACGGCTTGGCTGAGTTGAGCTGAGTTGTGTGTGTATGAGAGTGAAAGGCATAAATAGAAAGTTGTGGTTAGTAAACTGAAACACTTTCGTGACCCACTATCACAGCAAAAGCATCCCTGAAAAGTGTGTGTGTGTGGGTTTATGTGCGAATTTATAACACAGGGGGAAGTAAGAGAGATAGAAAAACCATGATGTGGCCACAGCTCTGAGCCTTGACTTCATGTCCTCTTTCTGTATTCAACAGAAGCCCCATTTATTCCACATGTGTCATCTACAACACCTCCAGACTCACAGGCACCAGCTCTTTGCTGACATATTTGTGCTGCTTTTAAATGGATAACTCATCCAAAAATGTATAACTATAACATGTCACTGTGTAATTGGTTATGAGAAACAAAAGCTTAAAGCAGGGGTCTCAAAAACAACTTATCTGGGGGCCATTGGAGGTAGACTCTGGGTCAGGGTCATGCTGGGCCGCATCAAGTATTCAACGAAACAAGCTTGCATATCTGAAGAGCCGACTCAATTTTTTCAAATATATTATAAGTCCAGAGATTCTTCGCATTTGTAAATAAATACATAGAGCCGCTGTTAATATTTAAATTCCTAGTGGAGAGATCTGGTGGGAGAAGTTTTGAAAACATTCCTAATCCGAATTTTGACATGGTTCCTAATCTGCCCTCATATAGTTTTTTTTCTTTTCTTCTTCATTTAAATCAAAGATGTTCATCAATTATTGTATATTAGGAGCAGGGACACGTTTGTGTGCATTTTGTTCTGTGATTTCACCGGAAAGATTAGTCTCTCTCTGCAACGGCATGAAGTGATAGATTGATGCACTCGTCTATGTGTGAAGACTGTGCACAAGCCAAAAGAGAACGTTAACCCCGCCTACTTTGATTTGATTGGCCATCTCAATCATTTTGACATTGACTAACGCGGTTCGACCACACTCGGTTCGACTATCTGATCAGCCTCACATTCTGTTCCTGTCAATAACGTGGTGTCAACCAATTATTCTGCACGAGGGAGGGCAGAGCCAACTGTCTCACACACACACACACACACAAAAAGTGAGACAGCTTGCATTTCTGAAAATAAAAGCATGGTAATGCGTGTAACGCAACGACTCAGCAAAAAGGTGCGTTTCAGAACAACGCGAAGGCCGCACTGACAATAAACTTTGATGTCGAGTTTGAGACCCCTGGCTTAAAGGGATAGTTCACCCAAAAATGAACATTCTTCTTTCAGACGAATAAAATCAGAGTTATACTAAAAAATGTCCTGACAAATAACATTTTATAATGGCAGTGAACAGCAGCCCAAAATTTGACGTGCACCCATCCATCATAAACCTACTCCACACGGCTCCAGGGGGATAATAAAAGGCCTTCTAAGTGAATCGATTGGTTTGTGTAAAAAAAATATACATATTTAAAACTTTACAAAGTAAAATATCTAGCTTCCAGCAGACCGCCTTCCGTACTCAACTTATGAAGAAAGTGTAATGCCTCTCACCGTACAAAATGCTTAATCTACGTCCGACGTTAAGCCTGTTCCGCTTTTTCCGTAAGTTGAATACAGAAGGCGGTCTGCCAGAAGCTAGATATTTTACTTTATAACATGCTAAATATGGATATTTTTCTTATAAAAACCCATCGATTCACTTCGGAAGGGCATTATTAACCCCAAGTACATTTATTATGGATGGAAACACTTTTTGGGGCTTCAAATTTTGGGCTGCCATTTTTTGCCATTATAATGCTTTGATTAGTCAGGACATTTTTTAATATAACTCAGACTGTATTTGTCTGAAAGAAGAATCTCATATACACCTAGGATGGCTTGAGGGTGAGTAAATGGGGTAATTTTTATTTTTGGGTGAACTATCCCTTTAAGGGAACACTGACTTCAAAGCTGGCATGACTTGCATGCCATATTTGAATATAGCCTACATGAGCACGAATATGATATCAGAGCTATGGCAGACAGAATGATCTTCAAAGAACAATGACTGTCCTGCAAGTTTTCATGATATAGTGCGTGATTCATACTATTCCATTGTACTTTTATTGTCCAATAGAAAGCATGACAGACTCAGTCCTCATTACCTTTCAGCATATTCTTTAAAATCCTCTCTTTGCGTGTTCCAAGGAAAGACAGAAAGTTATTCAGGTTTGGAACAGAGTTAGACTGGATAAATGACTGTCATTTTTGGGGAAAGCACAATGGCTGGATTCAGATCATAGAACAGGTAGATGGATTGATGTCTATTTTTAAGCAATCCATTTGAACTCATGTGATGAATGCTAACAGATATTCCGGATAATCTGAATGGATTTGAGGATTGGCTTTGGGATAAGAAACAGTACAAGACATTTGGTTCAACAAACAATGAAGGATTGATGTTTTGAGAATGTACAGCAGCATGCTACGTCTTAGTATGCTATGTTCATTGTATGGTTTATTGATTAATGTTTATTGATAAATGTCTGTTTATGCTTCCTGGGGCCTGGAGAGATGTGCTTCTGATTCTGTGCACTATTGGCCTGTATGGATCATGTCTGACAATGTAATCTCCCACTGGAAGTTTAAGTATAGATAAAATCACTGTTAGTTCAGTGAAAAGATTCTGCTGGAGCCAAAGAGATGATAACAAGCCACTTCAAAAAAATTGTTGTTGGAGAGCATCCCAAGTGAGCTGATTTGAACAAAACAAAAGAAACCAAGTAGGATAGGTGGCATTTGGGACCACCTACAATAGAGATTTAATCGGCCACCCTTGCCGTCCATTGTCTTCAGTAACCTCTGTTCATTGAATAACAAAGTGGATATGATAAGACACAAGGTACTGTAATGAATTTCTCAAGGCATCCTTGTTATGCTTTACAGAAAGCTGGCTACAATATACAATGCCTGATTCTCTCTTTGAGGTCCCTGGATTTACCTATGAGCAGACAGGGATAAAGATTCGCGGAAAAGTAAGGGGCTGATACTTATGTGTACATAAATAATAAAAGGTGCCAAGTGCACTCAGTAAAATACCGGATCTTGTGATCCCATGTGAAAATTCTTGGCAGGATTTTCAAGATCTTTATCTGCCAAGAGAATTTGGATGTATTTTGCTGTATGTGGTATATGTTCTGCCAGCGGCAAACCCTCGCAGGTGGCCATCGTGATAGCTAACCATGTCCATGAGCTGCAGCTCAGCTACACTGAGCTGTCATGTTACTAGAAGTAAGGACCCAAAAGCAGATAAATGCTGAACTCAGACTTTATTAGAAATAACTGGAGGTGAGCCATCTGGCACCAGCCCAACTTAAGAAGGGGCAATCCGAAGCAGGGTCAGACAGGCGAGAAGGTCATAACCAGACGAACAGCAGCATAGACAGGGCAAATCAGTAGCAAGGTCAGCAGCGGGTAGAAATCACACACAGGCAGACAGTCCAACACAGAAATTAGAGCCAAGGTGTAATCCAATAACCAGAACCAAAGACGACGGTGAGAGTAAACATCGGGATGGGAAGTCTGTTGACCGGTGTGTTCTGTGAGACAGAACACCACAGCACTAACTGGGCAGAGGAGAGTAAACAAGACAGAAACTAATCCAGCAGACAAGACCGACAAAACCTGACCAGACTGAAAAGAAGAGGCATGTGTGAACGTGAGTAGCACTAAGCAAACTGGCAAAGAAACATTGCTGAAGGAAGAGCTGTGAAATCAGGGAGAGAGGAGAAACAGCTGTGAGGCAATGAACGACCGTATATATTGTGGAGAGTGGAGCGACTGCCTAGGGCTGGGCGATATATCGAATATTAGCGATAATATCGCAATCATTTTGACGACAATGTAAAATTTGAAAATATTGTGAATATCAAATCTTTCAAATCTAGTATACTTTCTGAAAAAACGTTACCAGATAACGCAGCTAGTGCAAGGGTCTGCTTCCAGCGTTCACTAAACATTGGAAGCAGAAGAGTTAAATATGCGCAGCGCATGACAAAGAAAGAAACAGAAACATGTGCCTGAAGCCCGCGCACACGCCAGACATCATGCGATCGCAATTCAGTTCTTTCACGGAATATTGGGTTTAGTTGAATGGTCAAAAATATGTAAAAATGCAAGTTCTGCATGGCGAGCAGTATTCAGGTAAACACAGTTATAGATGTCACAGTTAGGATTTCTTTAGTGAACGTATACAGTTGAGTATACGTTCTAAAGAACTAATATTCTGTGATTAATGTTAAAATAGACAATGAAATATAGAAAACCACCCCATGCTTGGCTAAATAACTTTAATATATTTATTAAGAATCAGTGTATAGTTAATTTATAGAGTGAAGACTAAGCAGCTTTGTATATATAGTCAAGAAGTCAAGAAAGAAATTGAATAATCAAATATATATATATATATATATATATATATATATATATATATATATATATATATATATATATATATATATATATATATATATATATATATATATATATATATATATTTGATTATTTAATTTCTTTCTTGACTTCTTGACTTGCTAATGAAATATAGCAGAAAAATAAAGCACTGTTTTTGTCCTATTGTTTGTAATTTGCATGTTTTGCTTTTAAAAAACAAAGATAAAATAAAAAATCAATAGTGCAATTATAAAAGTACATTAAAAAAATATTAAATTATTCATATCATGAAAAGAAATTGGTCATCCCAACCTGTTCACTAAACGTAAATATCGAAATAGTTTTTGTTGTTTTTTAATGGGTGCAAAAGAAGAAATATATATATATATACATATATATATATTAGTATTTAAAATCAATTGCAAACGTATCAAGATATATCGAATAATGTAAAAAATGTGACAATATCGATATTTAATTTTTTTCTAAATATCGCCCAGCTCTACGACCGTCACATAGAATAAACAGAAACAAAATAAAATACTAAGGGCCCTGTCATACAACCGGTGCAATGCGGTGCCAGGCGAGACGCATGTCACATGCCTGTCCTGTCTCGTGTTGCACATGTGGTGTTTTGTCATGTTAGGCCATGTGCTCGGTCATTGTTGATCCAACAATAGTTGATCCCACCCCTTGTTATCTCGTTATTGGTTTAATTTGCCCCACCTGTGTTCCCTCATTCCCAGCTTGACTTCTCCCCTTTATATAATCCTTGTGTTTGTCAGTCCTGGTCGAATCGTTGTTATGTCTACGTCTCCCGTTTCCCCGTGACCCGTTTTGGTATGTGTTATGCTCTATTGTTGTTACGTTTTGCCCCCTCGTGGGTGTTTGTTTTGCATTTATGTTGTTTTATGTTATAATAAATCCCCTCTTCACTGCACTTGAGTCCTCGCACCTGTTTGTCCTTTGTATGTTAACGTGACAGAACGATCCGACCATACTATGAGGACTCAGCAGAGGAGGGCTTCCTCCATGACTGTGCCGGTGGTCCCAGTTCCGGTGGATCGTGAGCCGGTGGTCCCAGAGCCGGTGGACCATCCGGTGATCCCATATCCGGTGGTCCCGAGTCCGGACATGGCCTGGAGGGCTATTATGGGATATTTCATTTTGGCCGTCTGGAGGGCTTGGGAGAAGCACAGGACCTTCTCCGAGCCCCCAGAGGCAGCTCCGTGGTCCCAGTTCCGGTGGACCGTGTTCCGGAGCTCCTTGTTCCGGTGGTCCCAGTTCCAGTGGATCGTGTTCCGGTGGTCCCAGTTCCGGTGGGTCGTGTTCCGGTGGTCACAGTTCCGGTGGATCGTGTACCGGTGGTCCCTGTGCCGGTGGATCGTGTTCCGGTGGTCCCAGTTCCAGTGGATCGTATTCCGCCATGGGCTAGTGGAGCGTCTGGTAGCCGCTCCGTAGGGAAGGGGTAATGTCACATGCCTGTCCTGTCTCGTGTTGCACATGTGGTGTTTTGTCATGTTAGGCCATGTGCTCGGTCATTGTTGATCCCACCCCCTTGTTATCTCGTTATTGGTTTAATTTACCCCACCTGTGTTCCCTCATTCCCAGCTTGATTTCTCCCCTTTATATACTCCTTGTGTTTGTCAGTCCTGGTCGGATCGTTGTTATGTCTACGTCTCCCGTTTCCCTGTGACCCGTTTTGGTATGTGTTATGTTCTATTGTTGTTACGTTTTGCACGTCCTTAGCCACGTTGTTTAAATAGCAAAGGCATTTGCGCCCACTTGGAAGTGTTTAGTCTTTCTGCTTGCGAATTCCGCCATGTAAATAGCGAATCCACCATGTTGTACCAAAGTTTGATAGATCCATGTCGCACAGTGTGATTTGCAATGATCTTATAGGATTGACAAAATTGTGCAGTGTATCCCTGGCTTAAGACCATGCACTTAGGTTGTTAAAATAGGGCCCTTAGAGTGAAGAAAAGGAGAGATACAACCTGACAGATGCACATGTGAAAGTGCTTTGTGATTTAAACCAGTGCAACTTGGAGACTATGTTACCAGGATTTGGAAAGCAAAAAAAAAAAAAACGTTACACTGTGTTTTGTGAATGTTAAGGATGCTTATGTGTCTATGACTTAAGTGCCACCGATACTGAATTCTGATCATAATGTTGTATATATGATTCCAGTGTGTAAGACCAAACTTTAAGAAAAGCAAAAAGGAGATTCTGGTCAAATAAAAGTAGAGAAGAAGCTAAAGTCAGTTTTGACTGGACAGATGTGTGATTATACTATTCATTTTTGTGTGTCATATTTGACCAAAGAAGTTACAAATCTAAGTAAAAGTATAATTTAAAAAAAGACTGCAGCACTTAAACTGAAAGAAAAAGTTAATCAAATCGAAGGAAGCAAATAGGTAGTGTCTAGAAGAAGACTTTGAGGTCTGTGATACAATGAAAACAAAGGACTGTCATCTTCAAATAAGTATATTGTAATGAATAATGAATTTTGCTTTGTAAACGAATGAACACTTTTTTGTTTTACAAGATTGAATTGACCATATGCATGGAATGTTCTTAAGAAATTCTGCAATATATAAGCAAACTGGAAAACTTCCGGTCAAATGTCACTTGTTGGTGTGTCAGTATCTTCAATGTCCTGAGGTAGCTAACAGCATCAATATTGTAATACTTTATACTTTATAATCAGAATATTCACTTCAATAGTCTAGTATTCATTTAATTCAAATGTAAGACTTTTGTGTAAAAAATAAATAAATAAGTAAAATGGTCAACAATTGTACAAGTAAAAATGTAATGTGCACTTTAGTTAGATTCATTGAACAAAATGGGAGTTTTTACATATGTGCTGAAATCAGATTGCACTGACTGACAGCTATTGACAGCTGACATTTCACCTTGACAAATTTTTTTTTAAACCTATGATTTGCTTAATATTTATTCAAGACAAAACGTGTGGGAAAAATATTACAGTATATGGCTATATGAGCCAATATATGCTCCTCTGTCATCTATTGTTATAGTGGTAATTAATGTGATGTCTTTTTTGACAAGTGTTTTCTATCAAATGCTGTACATCATTTCTTACATCTTGAAACTTTCAGTTTTACAAATGGGGACAATCTAAGAAGGTGAACAAAGTTCCAAATGCCAAATGTTTGGCCATCAACTTTAGAAATATCATTTTCGTATTTGTTATCCCAATGTTCCCATTAGCTTTGTCATTATTGCAATCAATAAAACTGGTTCATCGGCAAATTAGGTGTCCCAGGTCTTTAGTGCACGATTAATCTTTAATTTATGTTGTTGACACTCATTTAAAACTGAAATGAATAACACTGATTATCTCTTCATCACAGCACCTGTTAGTGGGTGGGATATATTAGGGAGCAAGTGAACATTTTGTCCTCAAAGTTGATGTGTTAGAAGAAGGAAAAATGGGCAAGCGTAAGGATTTCAGTGAGTTTGACAAGGGCCAAATTCTGATGGCTAGACGACTGGGTCAGAGCATCTTCAAAACTGCAGCTCTTGTGGGGTGTTCCCGATCTGCATTTGTCTCAAAATTGGTCCAAGGAAGGAACAGTGGTGAACTGGCCACAGGGTCATGGACGGCCAAGGCTCATTGATGCACGCGGGGAGCGAAGGCTGGCCTGTGTGGTCTGATCAAACAGACGTGCTACTGTACCTCAAATTGCTCAAGAAGTTAATGCTGGTTCTGATAGAAAGGTGTCAGAATACACAGTGCATCGCAGTTTGTTGCGAATGGGGCTGCATAGCCGCAGACCAGTCAGGGTGCCCATGCTGACCCCTGTCCATTCGCGAAAGCGCCAACAGTGGGCACGTGAGCATCAGAACTGGACCACGGAGCAATGGAAGAAGGTGGCCTGGTCTGATGAATCACGTTTTCTTTTGGATTTTTCTTTTTGGATTTTTTGGATCACATGGATGGCCGGGTGCGTGTGCTTCACTTGCCTGGGGAACACATGGCACCAGGATGCGCTATGGGAAGAAGGCAAGCCGGCGGAGGCAGTCTGATGCTTTGGGCAATGTTTTGCTGGGAAACCTTGGGTCCTGCCATTCATGTGGTTGTAACTTTGACACATACCACCAACCTAAGCATTGTTGCAGATCATGTACACCCTTTCATGAAAACGGTTTTCCCTGGTGGCAGTGGCTTTTTAAGCAGGATTATACGCCTGCCACAAAGCAAAAATGGTTCAGGAGCACAACGAGTTTGAGACGTTGACTTGGACTTAAAATTTCCCAGATCTCAATCCAATCGAGCATCTGTGGGATGTGCTGAACAAACAAGTATGATCTATAGGAGGCGCAACCTCGCAACTTACAGGACTTAAAGGATCTGCTGCTAACATCTTGGTGCCAGATGCCACAGCACACCTTCAGGGGTCCATGCCTCGACGGGTCAGGGCTGTTTTGGCAGCAAAATGGGAACCAACACAATACAGGAAAGTGGTTATAATGTTATGCCTTATTGGTGTATATATAGTTACAATAAATATATACTGTACTACTAACATTGTTACAAGTTTCATTCAACATTAAAAAAAACTCATAAACTACTGTAAATGTAAAGCAAGATTCCCATAAAGTGACATCTCAACCGTACGGTAGAGTTTTATATATTTTAGTTAAAAACAAAAATTTTGACAAAAAACTGCCCGAGGTCATTTTTTATATGTTCAATAATAAGAATTTTAAGAAAAATAATTAGTTCATTGGCTCCTTCTAGGGGTGAGAGTTAAATTAAACTACAGACAGATGTACACAGTAAAAATTACGAACTGTGAATTACAGTGAAAGACTTCAACATTTCATGAATAACATTCATCCACTGAACTGCCTGTATTACTGATGGTCACAGCAGCATTGAACTGCATGACCAAGTCAAACAGAAATTTCACATGAGAGATGCTATGTCAGCTGGTCATGATCCCAATATATCATTCTTAAACACTTATTAAATGGCATAAATATGTGAAATATTAATCTGAGATGAGAAAATACTATCTTAAAGCTTCCAAAAAAGAAAAAAAGTGACTTTTATGTACTAGTTGGTTAACATACGTCACACATCTATTTAAAGTTTTTACTCATTCAGCTTTGTGTCTCTACTGGTTCCTTTTTCTTCTAAATGCTTTTATTTCCTTGCTTTCACTAGACATCCAAATTTCAGAGAGACCACGACATGATACGAGAGACATAGACAATGGTCAGATGAACAGATAAATATTAGACCGCTCAGTGGAGATGGATCAAGTATTCCAGACAGCCATGCAATAATGAGCAGCAAATAAAGGAGAAAGATAGACAGAGAGAAAAAGAGCTTGGCCAACCATATCCCCTTGGGAACCAAAATTGTTTTCCATTGGCAGTTGGGGTATTTGTATCAAAATGTGATCTGGATTTTTATGAAAGGATATGGTAATTAAATAAAACTAGAGTGCAAAGGAAAGCAGCCATACTGCATCTGTTGTGTGTCTCTTCCAGCACCACTGTCACATTTAATCAATTACACTTCATCAGGGTGACAAAAATCATTACAACTAGAGGAAGATCCTCACAAAAGGATGCTGTGTTTTCGACAGAGGAAAATCATTTTCAAATAATCACTTTATTTAAGCTTATGCTTAAAACATTTTCCAACAGATCTGATTGTGAGCTAGAAAATTAATCTTCTCATCTTACACAATAATTCAATTTGAGGATGACAGTGTTTGTTCACTAGGTGTCAGAGAGATTAGTGATGCTCATGGCAGGACTCCATAAAGACAGCTATAACATTACTTAGATCAGCAACATGAATTAATTACTGACATGCTAAAAAAACCAAAGGGATAATAAAAGTGAAATTTTATATAAATTAAATATATATATTATTATTATTTAAATAAAATAAAAAAATCTGTATTAAATAAATATTTTTTCTGCTCATTTTCACTATTCAATTTTTTTAATATATTCAGATCTATCATTAATGATTTAGTTCCCCTGTAAAGTGCACAATTATTTAAAAGCATGTTTGACATTGAATTTGCACTGCACTGATTACATTGATGAAATATTTTCATTCAGTATTTTCAACATTTTCATATTTGAATTAATTCATTTCATTTAAAAAATGAAAAACCATACATATACACTATATTGCTAAAAGTATTGGGACACCCCTCCAAATTATTGAATTCAATCACTTCCATATAAAATCAAGCACCTAGGCATGCAGACTGCTTCTACAAACATTTGTGGGTATAGGTCACTCTCAGGAGCTCAGTGAATTCAAGCATGTTACTGTGATACGTTGCCACCTGTGCAAAAGTCCATTTGTGAAATTTACTCACTATTAAATAGTCCACGGTCATTTGTTAGTGCTATTATAACAAAGTGAAAGTAATTGGGAACAACAGCAACCTAGCCACAAAGTGGCAGGCCACATAAAATCACAGAGTCAATACAGTAGTGTTGTCAAAAGTACCGACCTCGATACCAAATCGATTCTGAAGTTTTAAAAATGTGCCGCTTTGAGCGCTGTTGAGCTGTAATCGTCAACACCTCTGACTGGCCATTGTGCTCATGCGCTCATCGGATGTGCCTGTGATTGGCTACAATGATCAATGCACGGCAGCGCTTGAAAGCACACCAAAGTGTTTGAAAATGTTTTAAAAGCGGGAGCATTTGAAAGCACAAGCAGGCATCGACCAGCGGACCGGTAGGCTGATAGACGCCTGCATTCAAACGCTCCGTGTGTATCTGTGCAAGCGCTCTGAGAAAAGCGTCATTGATGGATATTTATAACATGTTTGTGAAGCGCTGATCACTGTAGCCAATCACAGATGTGTTTGATGAGGGCGTCACATTTGTAAAACTTCAGTATTGATTTGGTATCGAGGTCAATACTTTTGACAACACTATAATACAGACCATCAAACTTCATGTGGCCTTCAGATTAGCTCAAGAACAGTGTGTAGAGAGCTTTACGGAATGGGTTTCCATGGACAAGCAGCTGCATCCAATCCTTACATCACCAAGTACAATGCAAAGTGCCGGATGCAGTGGTGTAAAGCACGCCGCCACTGGACTCAAGAGCAGTGGAGACATGTTCTCTGGAGTGACGAATCACGCTTCTCTGTCTGGCAATCTGATGGACGAGTCTGTGTTTGGCGGCTGCCAGGAGAATGGTACTTGCCTGACTGTGTGTAAAGTTTGGTGGAGGGGGGAATATGGTGTTGGGATGTTTTTAAGGGGTTGGTCTTGGCCCCTTAGTTCCAATAAAATTATCTCTTAATGCTTGAGCATACCAAGACATGTTGGACAATTTCATGCTCCCAACTTTGTAGGAACAGTTTAATTTTCCAACATGACTGCACACCAGTGCACAAAGTAAGGTCCATAAAGACATTGATGAGCGAGTTTGGTGTGGAGGAACTTGACTGGCCTGCACAGAGTCCTGACCTCAACCTGATAGAACATCTTTGGGATGAATTAGAGCGGAGACTGCGAGCCAGGCCATCTCGTCCAACATCAGTTACTGACTTCACAAATACGCTTCTAGAAGAATGGTAAAAAATTCCTATAAACACACTCCTAAACCTTGTGGAAAGCCTTTCCAAATGTTGAAGCTGTAGCTGCTAAGGGTGGGCCAACTCCATATTAAAACCCTATGGATTATGAATGGGATTTCATTAAAGTTCATGTGCATGTAGAGGCAGACATCCCAAAACTTTTGGTAGTATAGTGTATGTCAATCCAAATCTGTATGACTTTGTTTTTTTTTTCTTGGTCTTTGCTATTCTCTGCTGCTATATTTTGGTCTGTTCCTCACAATGCTACAGTATCATTTGACCTGGAATGCATCAGTCAAGCAGCATGAACTTCTTTTATAGTACTTTTAATATATATTTTTTTGTCCTTTTTAAAACCCTATATGATTTGATTGTATGGATGAACATGGTGCTAAACATCTCCTTTTGTGCTCTATTGCACAGTATTGAGTGTTTAGAACAATATGAGGGTGAAATCAATGACTACATGATTTCATTGAGTTTGTACACTTTCTCCTAAAATCTGTTTGTCTTAGAGACAGATAACAGTTCCACAATGACACATTCTTACCATCTCACATGTCACAATACTGTCGGACAGTGTTAAGCTGAAATCTGAGTAAAAGTTTTAAACCGTAAATTTATGGGCTGTGAAATTGGCAGCACATCTAGTGTCCCTTTTCAAATCAAATGCGCCTAGTGGAAAGCTTTTCCTGCACACTGGGCTGGAAGCTGTTGGATATGAATAGAAGCAGGTGAATATCAGAACACCACACACACATATTAAGAATATCACACACACACACACACACACACACACACACACAATTAATGTGAGCAGAGAGGCGCAGATACATGTTGACACTTGCGTGACCACTCCCAAACTCAGCCAACATTAGTCAAGGAGATTTTCCATCAATTCAATGTTCCACCAGCCTCTCAAGAACCTGCAAACACCTTTTCTCTATCCCTTTGTTTAACAGACACAGATTAAAAAGAATATTCTGGGTTAAATGCAACTTAATCACTATTGCCATGAAAAATACATCTCAATAATAAATCATGTCTCTCCCTTTCCAGTATAATAGGTTGAAAGAATGTATAAATACAACAGCTTATAGCTGTCACGCTGTATAGTTCAAACACTCACTGGAAGCAGGAATCCAAATCCACAGAAGTTTTATTTAAATTCACAAACAGAAGACGGTATCGTAGAAGAGGGTATCGTAGGAGAAATAACGTAACTAGACTACACTAACACACGACTAATACCGGAACAAAGACTAACTCAAACTGAGGGCTTATATACACAGCAGACAAGGGAGGAACTAACTAGACAAACCTCAACTTATTGAACTGAAGAACCTAATCAATTAGTAACCATGAAACAAACTGGCAGAGAACAGAGGAGAACTGAACTAATTAACAGACTAGAAGATTAGCAAAGAAACTCAAACATAAACAGAACAGAGAATCAAAAAACAAACGCAAAACATGACAGTACACCCCCCTCCCGGAAGGCATGTCCTTGTGCCATAAAAAGTCCAACAGGGGTGTCTAAACCCTTTTCGACAGGACAAGTTGTCGTAACAACGTTTGAGTTACAATTCTTCGAATCACTCAACATCTGATTTCATGTACCGATTTGTATGGGACTAACATCTCCATATTTATTACAGAGGTGTGAGAGTTTGTTTTCTAGATGTGGGCGTTACGGAAGTCCATGTTCTGTGCTTGTGTGCATTACGTATGGCATATTATATGTCTTCTAATTGTTTATTGATTATAATTTTAATATATTAAAAAATTCCTTCACATTACTTTAAAGAAGTGGCTTGCACATAAACTTGCATAACTGAGCAAATAAATCTAGATCAAGTATATTGCGCATACCTGGCACTGATATTAAAATCTTAGCCGTTTCCAAGATTTGGCTCCATTTATTCAATTTGGAATTTTTAATACAACGGGTGCTTCTTAATTGGAAATATGCATATCTCAGATGCCAAGTCATCAAGCTCCTATTCTTAGCCTCAGACGTCACGCCCACAGACTGCTGGCTGAACTTCTGATGCATATGGTCATTTTTTCTGGAAACACTTCAGGAGTTTCAAAGTCGTCATCTGATTGGTTGAATACTACAGGATGTCCACGAGACGTGTATGTGTTGCGTTCATGAGGGTCATGAACTGCGTTGTTTTATTGTTTTATAATGTTTCCTGAGGTGCACTTATAATGTTAGAATATTTTTTTGATAAAAAATTGTCATCATTTAGAAATAAAAGGCATTTTAGCCCTCTGGTCTGAACGCTCTGTTTGAAGGGGCGTGTCTGCTGTGAGACTTCAGTGTAAACTCCCACTGTTGTGATTGGTCAACGTCTTTCCATTTGAAATAGTATTACTCTCTCTTTTAGCGGGTTTTTTCTATTACAGTTAACTAATCGTGAAAAGTGTTGCATTACATTTAGATCTATGCCGGACTGTGTAAACCACTGGGAGACCACAAATGGTTGTAATTACCTGTACTGCATTAATGGAAAGTCAGTTAATATAAAGATTTATAATATAAAGAAGTATAATTTAATAGTATTTCTGTGCCATGACCACGGGTGTGGAAATTTATGACGTAACCATGCACAATTATTAGACTGTCTCATACTAATGTTTAATGCTGAGGAGAACTCTAGCAAGCCTTTCAAAGGACTGGAAGAATTGCAGTTTCTCTAGAATGCAACCTTCCATTTGAGAAGTAGCCAACAAAATACATTCATTTACTTTATTTAAACAATTTTGTTATAACAACATTGTGGTTTCTCATTCAAACATGCTTGCTTCTCGTTCAAATGACTCAACTGAAATGGTTACTCTTTGGCTTAAGTTCACCTGTCAGGAAACCAGGAAATAACAGATGGCAGGCAGAGTTTGGTTTGGAACAACTTGAGGGTGAGTAAATGATGACAGAATTTTCATTTTTGGGATAACTATTCCTTTAACTCAAAGTATTCTTGCTTCAATTAAGTAGCTTGAAAAGGGCAAATTAATTTTGCAGCTTGTTGAATGTACTAAAATATTACAAATTAATCCAGCAAATTAATTGTTCATCCAGTTTAATTAATTTGTTATTTTAAATTTTTTTTGTTGCTAAAGTAACATCATAGAAACTGGAAACTAGAGAGTAAATGTTGACATAAAGTGTTATTTATGCATTTTTAGCTAGATGACAAAATGAGAGACTTTAATGTTATGCTAGTATGTCGGTATTTAAAGGAGTTTCTGTTACTTGGTTGAGGACATGCTAACAAGAATTTAAGTTGCTGTAATAAAGCTTGATAAATCGATGTCCAAATAACCTAATTGAAATATGTAAATCATCTAAACAACTTGATTCAATTAAGTTATTTGGATATGTCTATGTTTAGTTTTGTTTAGTTTATCCTACATGATGGGATTACATGTTTCCATTGTATTAAACAGCTGTCCATGATTTTCTATTTTTTTAGGCACACACACACACACACACAAACACACACAAACACACACAAACACACACACACATGTTTGTTTTTGTGAAATATGGGGACATTCCATAGGCGTAATGGTTTTTATACTGTACAAACCGTATTTTCTATCACCCTACACTGCCCCTGCCCCTAAACCTACCCATCACAGGAGATTGCGCAGTTTACTTTCTGTGAAAAAACCTCATCCTGTGTGATTTTTAAGCATTTTGAAAAGTGAGGACATGGGGAACGTCCTCATATTTCACACTCTTTTGTAATACCTATGTCCCCATGTCATTATACACATTTGTGTCCTGATATTTCACAAAAACATGCCCACACACACACACACACACATGTTTTTCATGTTTTTATGGGGACATTCCATAGGCGTAATGCATTTTATAATTGTACAAGCCGTAGTTTCTATCCCCCTACACTGCCCCTGCCCCTAAACCTACCCATCACAGGAGACATGCTGCATTTTTACTTTTTCAAAAAACATCACTTAGTGTGATTTATGAACTGTTTTCCTCATGGGGACCCAAAAATGTCCCCACAAGGACAAGGATTTTGGATATTGCCATCTTTGTGGGGACATTCTGTCCCCATACCGTAGGGACTACCAGTCCACACACACACACACACACACACACACACACACACACACACACACACACACACACACACACACACACACACACAGTTTATATACTTTATTTGATTCCACATTACAAGTCAATTTCATTAGGAGTCAAACTTTTTGAATGATCAGATATATTAAAACAGCAGCACATTGTCATGGATTATTACGGATCGCCAACCTGTGCACATGACCTAAACTACCAAACACTAGCACAATGAGCTGGAATTTGTACCCAAGGTTCTCAATGGCAGATACCAATGACTGATATTTTAGAGTCTTAGAGTACTAAGAGTCCTCCATAAACAAGTCAAATGCACATGACACTTCAAATAGTTTGACTATTTTGCCATTCTGAGAGATGTTAACAATGTCTGTTGTAGTCGCAATTCCTAAAAAAGTGTTCGCAGGTGAATTGAACCATTCAGACTGTACAGTAGTGTGCTTAAAGATCTGCTCATCAGCCATGCAGGGAATCTGAGCAGCGATGAGGTCCATGAGTCTGTCATGTCTGGCAGTATATAATCCTTTCAGTGATGAGCAGCTGTTCATGATGTGGGTGACTGACTCCAGGTGTTGAGGGGGGTCATGCAACATGCAGAGAGGCAAATGGGTGGAGGGAAACCTCAGCGATAAGTTGTATTTAGTAGGAAGAACCTGCAGATGTGCTTTTAAACAGAAAGTGAGGATCCCCTCACTGATGGTGGCATTACTGTAGATGGTGTGTGATACAGAGTGGTCTGCACAGGGCAGTTTTGCCAGCTTTCCCTGGAGTTTTAGGCTGGACCAGTACTCCATATTTTGGGCTCTTTGAATAGACAAAATTGTCTGCCTTGATGTTCTAGGCTGGAGCAGGTGAACAATGTTGTTGTGGTACAGCCTGGCTTCCACGATGACAGATGGGTCCTCTACGACTGCCTCAGAGATCTCTACAGGTAGGTTGTGGGAGGCCCACTTCAGTTCAGTACCTGTCCTCCAGCATACGTCATTCAAATCTGGCCAGTCTGATGACACACCAAATCACTGTGCCCGTTCCTCTAGCTTCCCATTGGTCTTTCTTTTAAAACCCAGGAAGCTATCTTCCCTACCACATGCGTGTAGCACCTTCATGTCTTTTAATATCCAGCAATAAGGATGCTCTGGCCATTTGCCTCACGCTGACATCATCACAGTTGAGCATGTTGGTGAGGTGAGACTATCTCATGGCTGTGTACTCCCACATGCAGTTTGGAACAACAAGCCCTCCGTCCTGTCTTTTCTGAAAGATAAAACATCTTGTGGAATGTGTGTTGAGACAAAGCCATTTCCTAACCACGTTTACGGTTTTGTTGTCCATTTCACACAACACTTTTTGCGGAATATGGACATTTGCAAAAAGATGTTGAGTTTCAGAGAAAGCTATGTCTCTTATTGCTTGCACTTTTAGCATAACAGGAAGAGGTGATGCGTCAATGAGATCCAGTCTGGCCATAAACTGATGTGCCATGTCAGCCACTTGCAGACTCCATTCTCCAGCGATGTTAAACTTGTGACCCAGATAGTTGTAGGTCTCATGTCTAGTGTATACTCTGAGTGGCTGGTCTAAGATGACAAAAAAGGGGGGTCCAATATGCCTTGGATCTATACCAACGGTTGCCGCCGCTCCTCCTCTCATGGAAGACTGCACAATGACTACCTCAAGTGGGATTGGTCTGGTGAGGTCTTTTCCACAGATCACTTGTAGGTAGGTGTCACAGTACATGTCCTTTATTATGTCCACATAGATCTTAGGGAGCTGTATCTCTTCCAATATGCACACACACACACACACACACACACACACATGTTGTGTTTCCATGTTTTGTGGGGACATTCCATAGGCATAATGCATTTTATACTGTACAAACTGTATTTTCTATCCCCTACACTGCCCCTGCCCCTAAACCTACCCATCACAGGAGACATGCTGCATTTTATATTTTCAAAAACATCACTTAGTGTGATTTATAAGATGTTTTCCTCATGGGGACCAAAAAAATGTCCCCACAAGGACAAAAATTTGGATATTGCCATCTTTGTGGGGACATTTTGTCCCCATACCGTAGGGATTACCAGTCCACACACACACACACACACACACACACACACACACACGCGCGGCTGGGGTGGGCTGTTTTGACTTGGGCTAATAAACAACCACTAAAGCACATTAAAAAACACTCAGCAACTGCATGACAACACCCTGGAAACCACACACAACACCCTAGCACCACAGAGTTTTGAACTAGCAAGAGCACTCACATTTTTCCAAAGACAATATAAAAAAATCTAATAACTTTTGTAATAACTCTGGTACTACTAGAGGGGGAGAATTTTCACACTTCCTGTAAGAAGGAAAATATGTATAAATAAAGCTCATAGTTCATACTGATTGCCTGTAGTGATGATTTCACACATTTAATGTGTCTCAGCATTCACAACTCATGAGAATAATGTCTGACCTCTGAGCACTCAGCTGAGAAGAGAAGTGCGTCGATTTTACTCAAGAAGTTCTGTGAGAAAAGGCTATACATATCCACCTCCAACATCCTAACACGCAATATAGCTTACTAGCCGGGACTACAGATGTGACGTAATGACGCAAAGATATGCCTGAATTTCCTGTGGAAATCCACCAGTACCACTGGAATTAAAAACATTATTACAAGCTTACATTATTTGTAAATCAAGCTACGGTAAGCAAATAGTTTTAGACACTGGCTGGTTATGTACTTGCTCAAAAAATTATTTTGGATAATTTTTAACCTAAAAAAAGTCACGGACTGCAGCTTTAAGTAACGTTAACACAAAAAAAAGTACCGGTAACTTTAACTTGGCCAGTAAGTTTGTTGAATAATTTCTACTTAGAATAAGTTTACATTGTTATACTCTTTACTTTATTTTATTTTTATTTATAAAACCACGCTTTAGTGTATGCTTTACTTAGAAACATCTAAATAATACAATAGATAATGTGTAGACACCATATCTACATAATAGAAGTAAAACGGTACTCACCCCAACACAGAGACCTCAATATACTTGGTACACAATAAACCATGACAGTAACATTCAATGGATTGTTTTTGAGTATGAATGTGTCATTTTGAGTAGAAAATTTACTCCATATGTCACAAAATGGCAAGTAGGCTAACTAAACCTAACAACAAAAGCAATGATGTGTAAATGTGTAAATACAGCTGGAAATCAGTGAAAAATAGTCCTAATTAATTATTCATGCCCCAGACAGGAGCACCAGGATCAAAAAAGTTGAGTAGGTTTACTTAATTTTATAACGTTGATATTTACGCTTTAATTTCTACAAGTTTGAATTGAGTACTAGTATAGAATTTGCTTATTTTTTTAAATGGTTGCCTAAACCATTTTTTTTTCATGTAAAAATCACATTTGTTTTTTTCTGTAGTATTTACTTCACCCGAAAAAAAATATTTTTATCAGTGAAGGAGGTCAGAAAGAATAAATACATTTTTTCATGAAATAAAAAATAAAATAAAAACTACATTAATAATAACACTCTTTCAGAACAGTTCTATAGAGTGGTTAAAACAAGGTTGTTAAAGAGTCGTGAAACCCTAAACCAAACTTTCTGAGATTTTGACAGAAGTATGTGTGTTGCACATCATGGAAGACAATGTTATCATCTGTTAGTTGTGAATGTGGGTGAAAATGAGTTGATTTTAAACCTTTTTGCTCTATTTTCAACTTCTGGTTTAAATTCATCTTCATGCAAACATCATAGGCCGTGACGCTTTCTTGTACTATAGTACGGCGATGACTCATCGCTTTCTCATAATTATTCATGAGACTGCGTGTCTTTATCCTATGAGAAGACGCGTTGCTTAATTCATGACAGCATGCGCTTAATTATTCATGGCGCTTCAAACAGTGAGATGCATTTATGGATCAAAAACGAGTGTTTTTTCAACATTGACATTGTTTTTTAGTTTAACCCGCACCGGTTCGTGGACGGGGAGGTTGACGCAAATGGGCGTGTCTCTACTTTTAATTTGTTGGAAATGCATTACACCTATGTATGCGTCTCCATTTATCACCTGCTGCTTAGACAATCAAATGGAGTTTTTTGAAAAATAATCTGGTCCCATTTTAGAAGGTGGCATATGTTCCAGATAATTTCCCAAAAACTCAGTTTGATTGTCTCAGCAACAACTGGAGACGCATACAAATATGCAATACATTTCCTGTCGAAACTAGCTACTGACGAACCGGAGACGTTGAAAAAAGACGTCGCCTGGCGTTACAAAACAACCCCTTCAGTGGACTGAAATTGGACATCCAAAAATTACTTAGAAAGGATGTCACTACGATGTCACATTGCGCAGTGGGAAACGGCTTATAAAACTCCACAAAATAAGCCTCAAAAGTTATCAAAGTTATGCAACAGCTAGTTCATATGTATTTTTGATGCAGAGAACAAATTGCGAATGGCTGTGCATTTAATTGTGCATTGAATCATAGCTGTCAGGATATATATGTATTTGTGAAACGGTGAGCTTACAAAACCATGTGTATATTGTGTTGAGTGTAACTTAATGGTAATTTGCAGCATGCATCAGTGGGAACCTTTGATGCTTTTAATGAGAGCGAAATACAATTGTCTGAATCAGAAGCCGTTGATGTGCTGTCAGTCTCCACTCATCCTCCTCCACTCCACTGCAAAACCATGACCCTTTAAAGGAACACTCCACTTTTTTTTTAAATAGGCTCATTTTCCAAGTCCCCTAGAGTTAAATAGTTGTTTTTACCGATCTTTGTATCTGGCGGTAGCACTTTTAGCATAGCTTAGCATACATTATTGATTCTAATCAGTCCATTAGCATCTCATTCAAAAAATGACCAAAGACACTTTCAATATTTTTCCTATTTAAAACTTGACTCTTCTACAGTTACATCGTGTGCTAAGACCAACTGAAAATAAAAAGTTGCGATTTTCTACACCTATATGGCTAGGAACTACTTTCTCATTCCTGCGTAATAGTCTCGGATCTTCGCGACCGTACCATGGCTGCAGCAGCGCAATGATATTACGCAGCGCTGAAAGTAGCCCCCAGCTAGGTAACTTTCAATGTGACTGGCACTAAGTTTGTGTAGTTGCAGAGAAAGTTTCAGGCTTGCAGCCGACAAATTGTGTTGTGGATTTACCTGTGTGAATAGCCATGGTTCTGTGTGTTGTAAAGGGCTGTGATAGTAAGTCGAAGGTGTATACTACCACCATGTTTCACAGAATACCAACGAATCATAGCGCCGCTGCAGCCATGGTAGGGTCGCGAAGATCCGAGACTATTACGCAGGAATGAGAAAGTATAGTTCCTAGCCATATAGGTGTAGAAAATCGCACCTTTTAATTTTCAGTTGGTCTTAGCACACGATGTAACTGTAGAAGAGTCAATTTTTAAATAGTAAAAATATTGAAAATGTCTTTGGTCATTTTTTGAATGAGATGCTAATGGACTGATTAGAATCAATGATGTATGCTAAGCTATGCTAAAAGTGCTACCGCCAGATAGAAAGATCGGCTGAATGGATTCAAAAACGGTAAAACTCAACTATTTAACTGTAGGGGACTTGGAAAATGAGCCCATTTTCAAAAAAAGTGGAGTGTTCCTTTAAAACAAGTACCACCTTGCCATTTTGGACTCCTGACTCTAAATGGTGGTGTCTTCACCACTCATTTTGTTTTCATTACTTTATTAAACTGCTTGTAGCAGGGATGTATCTAACAGTTACTTATTTCAGTATAACTGTGATTTGTATTTGTTGCAGTCTTTATCCTTATGCAATAATCTAAATAATACATAGATAGTCACCCAAAAATGAAAATTCTGTTATTTTCTCACCCTCAAGCACCTACAAAAAAAGAGGTTCAGGTAACACTTTACAATAAGTTTCATTAGTTAAGATCAGTTAACTACATTAGTTAACATGAACTAATTGTAAAGTGAACCTTATTGTAAAGTGTTACAGAGATTTCTATTAGCCATTCTTTTAATTTTTTTATTCATCGGAGAATCCTGAAACAAGTATCATGATTTCTATAAAAAAATATTAAGCAGGACAGACATTTTCAACCCTGATAACAATAAGAATTGAATCTTGAGCACCAAAACAGCATATTTTTGAGGGAGTGGGTAAAAAGGATGAGGCGAGGATGCAAATTTGCAGAGTTTATGTTTTTTTTTTTAAACGACTGGCAGCTGGACTGGACTGAGCAGGACTGGAAAAGGCAAGGCACACTGGCAACACACGATGGAAAACATTAAACAATGAACTGGCACATGACTGAAAACACAAGGAGAATAGAGGGTATGCATCTGCGTGACTTTCCCACCGGAACACGTTCCCTTAGCCATGTTGTGCTGCATGACCGCAGTTAATAGGGGAAAACGCGGGTAAAACAAATGGTTATCACTTTAAACTAAAGTTTATGCTAGTGATGGGGAGTAGACTCCAAAAGAGTGGATTCCTCGACTCTCAATAGCCTCAGAGTCGGGTTGCTGTGTCCAAAAATCGCTCACTTGTTTACCAATCTCAACTATGTTAGGAAAGATGCGAGGAAACATTTTAATAATAATATCTAATATTTTATAGGAACATTGATATGTAATTTCTTTCCCTTATTCACTTCCCAAAGGTATTCCCAAAATACCTGATAAACATGCTTTAAACAAGTAATTTGTTGAGGATTGTTTGAAATCCCTAACAGTCATATTTTGAATAGAAACCCCATTTTCCTAAAATGTTGATTTAGAACAAACAGTTAGAAAATGAATCAGATTTAAATGATAATTACAAAATATTATATTTCCGTAAGAGTGCTAATTCAGTTTGATAATTCAGTCCTTTTTAAAGACCAATGAGAAATTGTTGGAATGTGCTCTTTAGAGGACTTAAAACTGTGACATGTAGACCATGTATGGTGCCAGAGAAAGTCTGTGGCACCCAGGAGGTTAGAGCTGTTTTCCCAAGTCGGCCTATCAGCAGTGCCGATACTCTGTAAAACAGCACTCAATCCTGTAAATATTAAAAACAAGAACTCATGGACATTTTTTGCCCCATATTTTTTATTAATTTTGGTGCCATTTTTGCCCCAAGCCCTAGTTAATTTTGGGGGCTGAGCTCCTTTTCTAGTGCAAGGAGGCCCCTTCTGTGGCGAAGGTCGTTACTAAAAATGTAAATGACTGCTGATTAATGTGTATTAATGGCAGTAGAATTAGTATTATAATCTTTATTTTGAAAACGAATATAAGTATATTAATCTGACTGAGTAAATGAGGTGTGGAATAAATAAAAGAGTCTGGACTCTTTCGACTTGCCAGTCTTTCAGCGACCCTGAAACGCCCTTTTTCTGGTTGGTCCCGCCCTATATAATCTTTCAATATCTACGACGTCTATAAAAACGTCAAATGTATATTGCAACTATATTGTTAAGGTTGTTAAGAATCTAAAGTCTTTAAAAGTATAGCGTTACATTTATCTTACCCAAAATCTTCTTATCAGCTTTCACTGGGGGAAAAACACACGCCGAGGACATCTGCTGGACAAATGAGCAAGACGGAAAACACAATTAAGTTGCTAACTTGCTATAGTAAAGGGTTAGTTCGCCCAAAAATGAAAATTATGTCATTAATTACTTACCCTCATGTCGTTCGACACCCAAGACCTCCATTCATCTTTGCAACACAAATGACGATATTTTTGTGGAAATCCGATGGCTCAGAAAGGCCTCAATTAACAGTAATGTAATTTCCTCTCTCAAGACCAATAAAAGGTACTAAAGACATATTTACAAAGTCCATCTCACTAGTGGTTCTACAATAATTTTACGAAGCGACGAGAATAGTTTTGTGCGCTAAAAAAACCTAAATAACAATTTATATAGAGTTGGCCGATTTAAAAACACGGCTTCACATGATTCGGATCGCGTGTCAAACCCAATGATCTATATAAATTACATTTGATGATCAGTGGTCAAATGGGTCAAAAAGTCTATGGTCAAACTGCTGAAACACGTGACTTTGGCGATCCGAACCGCTGAATCGATACGCTGATTCATAATGCTCCGAAGCTTCGTGAAGCCGTGTTTTGAAGTCGTTATTTATTTTTTTGCGCCCAAAAACTATTCTCGTCGCTTCATAAAATGATTGAGCTGGTATCCTCACATTTTTATAATTTCAGTACCGACTTGGTACCGTGACATCCCTAATATATATATATATATATATATATATATATATATATATATATATATATATATATATATATATATATATATATATATATATATATATATATATATATATATATATATATATATATATATATATATAAAATCCCTATTGCAATGATGAAATGTATTGTGTCATTCGATTTTATTCAAAAACACTTCAAATCTGACTGAAAGAGACAGAGGTGTAACGCCGGAACCTTTATTCTATCGTTCATGTTTCCGGCCGAGTGTAATAAACTCGGGATCGATTTCCTTCTGGACGTAACACGCGCGTACGCAGGCTAAACTAAACAACAATTGAATAAACCAGTTACCTTTAATTAATAAATCAACATGGAAACGATTTTAGAGCAACAGCGTCGATACCATGAGGAGAAAGAGAGACTTATGGACGCAAAAACGAAGGAGATGTTGACGAAAAAAAATACGGTAATTTTACAATCTGTGAATGAGTCTAAATGATGCTAATACATGAAACTTAGCCCGTCTACTGTGTCGTTTTTGTTTCTATATTTAACTAACCTAGTATGTTATGATTGACTCATATTTTATATTAATGTGTATGTTCGTTGTGATCTGACCAAGCACTTTTTATGGTACTGAACTTGCATAGATAGTGTCTTACTTTTTGACAATACTATCATGGCATTTTCTTAAGTATCTTAGTTTAAATTTGCATTGAGACATTTAGCAGATGTTTTTATTTAGGGAAACTAAATAAATTATAGTATTATCATTGGTTACATTCTTTCACTGTACTTTCACTCTTTGTAAGCTAGAAAATATTGTTTTCATTTTTTTATTGTTTTCCTGATATGATCCTTTGAGACTCTTTGTTTCTTGTGCAAACGTTTTACACCATTGATTATTTTAGTGAATTCTGCCTGGTTTAAAAGCATTATATATTTATTGTAAGTTCTCATTTCTGGTAATATCTGATTGGCGTAATCACTGCTGTATTGTCATCTGTTTGAAAAATAACTTGTTTTAACAGCTGAGAGACCAGATCAACTCTGATCATCGCGTGAGAGCTATGCTGGATGTAAGATTCAACTGTTCTGTTCATTTGTCAATAACATTATTTGGTTTTCTACAAATAATTTTCAAATTCAGTCATAGAAATGTTTTAAAGTCATGGAGCTGGTATGTTTGTGTTATTTAAAACATGCAGAGATACATGGAAGTGAGCGCAAACCTCAGAGACTTGTATGAAGACAAAGATGGGTAAGACATTCTCAAGGAAATTTGATTTTTTTCAGAAATATATCTGCCTTATTTTGTTTGATCACATGGCTGTGTTGTGCATCTTCTTCAGAATGAGGAAGGATGAGCTAAATGCAATATCAGGGCCAAACGAGTTTGCAGAATTCTACAACCGACTCAAACTGATCAAAGAATTCCACAGAAAACACCCTCATGAGGTAGACATGTTGTTTCTGTGTTTCGCTCTCACCCTGTCCTGCATTGTATGCTTTTTTCTCAGAGTGCAAAATATACACACTGCTTGTTTGTGTCAATTCCAGATCTGTGTGCCCATGTCAGTGGAGTTTGAAGAGCTCATGAAAGCCAAAGACAACCCTAGTGAAGAGGCACAAAGTAAGTCTTGAGTAATGCAAGTGGTGTTTGCTAAGGCAAGCATCACTAATGTGATTGCTTATGTTACAAAACACATGAAACTGTGATTAGGTATTTGAACAAACCCTTAACCCTGAATATTATTATAAAGGACCTATTATGTCTTTTTACAAAGTCTTGATTTTGTTTGTGGGGTCTACTACTTCATGTTCAAAAAGCACCTTGTTTTCACACATTTTCACATTTATTTTATTGTTACAGTCCTAGTCTCTCAGTCTGGGTTTCTGCGAGTCTTAAAGTCTTAATTTGACCTTTTACAATTAAAGGCAAGTTCACCAAAAAATGAAAATTAGCCCATGATTTATTCACCCTCAAGTCATCCTAGGTGTATATGACATTCTTTTTTTAGACTAATACAATTGGAGTTATATAAAAAAAAATTCCTTGCACTTCCAAGCTTTATAATGGCTGTGAATACCTCATTTTCATTTGTGTGAACTATCCCTTTAAGGTCTTAAAAGTGTCTTAAATTGGAGTAGAAAGTCTTAAATTCAATATCAATGCATCCAGTTAGGGCCCTGTGATTTTTGTGATGCTGAACTGTAGAACCCATTAATATAAATTGAATAAAAGTAAAAGATGGAATTTGAGAAAAATAACAATTTCATAGGGCCCTAAAAATATTTTGTTGTTTGTTAAACTTTTAATAAGTTGCTGTTAAAATTAATTAGGCGTTCTTTTTGACTTAATACAGTTTCCTTTAACCATTAAAACAGAACCAAGAAAGATGAAAACAGAATAAACTATAAAACAAAAAATAAAGTTGAATCGCAAAATTAAAGTGCATGAACTGCAAAAAAAATATATCTAGGGTTTGTTTTTCAGTACAAATATCTAAAAATCCTTAAATCAAGATACATTTACTTTAGATGCAAAATGAAGAAATTAACTCTTGTTTTTTTAAATTGATATACAATAAAAATATGACAGCCAATCAGAATCCACCTGACAGGTGGATCCACCTGAGAGCTTGAGCATTTTAAGCAGAAGATGACAGCATTGCATACATATAATAATAATAATTAATAAATAAAAGAGTCTGGACTTGTCTTTATAAACCTCTTTCGACTTGCCAGTCTTTCAGCGACCCTGAAACGCCCTTTTCTTAAATTGATATACAATAAAAACATGACAGCCAATCAGAATCCACCTGACAGGTGGATCCACCTGAGAGCTTGAGCATTTTAAGCAGAAGATGACAGCATTGCATACATAATAATAATAATAATAATAATAATAATAATAATAATAATTTAAAAAAAAACTGGAAAATTATATCCTTTGGTGTGGGCACTAATATAGTTCTAGTTATCGTTCTTGGTGTAAACGGGTCTTAACAGTCTTCTTTCTGATCACAGATCTGGTTGAGTTCACTGATGAAGAGGGTTATGGACGCTACCTGGATCTCCATGACTGCTACTTAAAGTATATCAATCTTAAAGGAGTAGAGGTACTGTATGATTTACTGGTTTATTTGTATTAACTGTCTTCAAATAATTGAATAAAAGATTTTAATGCCTTTGTCTATTGATCTTTTCTAGAAACTGGAGTATGTCACTTATCTGTCAACATTCGATCAGCTCTTTGACATCTCTAAAGATAGGAAGAATGCTGAATATAAGAAGTAGGTGAAAACTGGTCATTTTAAATATGATATAACAAGACTAAACAACTGATCAAAATAAAAGCAAAATTGTGATATGGGTTTCAGGATGAAACACAGCACTGTGTTTTACACACGTACAGCTCATGATAACGGTTGTGTCTCAGAGAGACTCTGGAAATGCTGCTCCACAGTGCTCAAAGTTGGCCGTTTTGTATATAGTTCTACAATAAGTGTATCAACATATGGGGTATTATTATTATCATTTTTGTAGTCATATTCATACCTGCAAACTCTATTCTGTGACTCTATTCACTGTTCTGTGAAACATGTCTATCATGTAATAAGGGTTATAGGAATGTATTTTTGCTTTTCCATAAGTGCCACCTACTGTCAGAGAGTGAATTTGCATTTTTATTCAGTCCATTTGCCATTTTTGTGCTTGGAGTCAGTTGTTTTATTTGTGATATCGCAATGAAACATGCAAACAACACATACAAAACCCAGAGAGAACTATAAAAGTTATAGTTCTTTTATTTGTTGTAGTCAATTCATACTTTTTCCCGGGAGCTTTGTGTTTTAAAATGCATTTTTTAAAAACAAATTACCCCTTAGGAAATCAGTTTTGGCCACTACTGTATTAAAAATCAATCTGTTTCTAAAGCAGTGAGATGTCTCTGCTCTTGCAGGTATCTGGAGATGTTGTTGGAGTACCTGCAGGAATACACGGATCGTGTCAAGCCTCTCCTGGATCAGAATGACCTCTATGGAAAGATCTTGATTGAGTTTGAGAAGAAGTGGGAGAGTGGAATGTTCCCAGGCTGGCCGGTGGGTTTCTGTTTAAGCGACAACATTAGTGCTCTACAGATCTTTTTACATACTTTTCAGCAGTCTCTGCATATTTTTCAAAAAAGTTAATTTTCATCACTGCTGAAATCATTGTTGGTAGATTTTAAGTTCCATTTGAAGTTAGCAAAGAAGTATTGCTGGATAGTGAGATGCCTATCTTATACAACAATACTTTCTAAATAGACTTTATTCTTCTGCTTGGTGTTGTTGGTGTATAAAGCTATGGTTATTCCACACTGTATATTGCTTCTGTCATGTGGCATATTACAAATCTTCATACCATCTAATACCTTCTTAACCCTTGGGTAGATTACTTGTTTATGCATTGTGAATTGTAAGAAGAAATGTTGTCTATTAAATTAATGCATGGGGAACAAACTATGACTTTCTGTAAATGTGTTTTGCAGAAAGAGACGAGTAGTGCTCTGACCCACGCGGGAGCCCATCTGGATCTGTCTGCTTTCTCTTCCTGGGAGGTCAGTTTCTCTGTTCTTGTCAAGTTTTTGTAACAGACATTATTTTTTACTATGTTTCCATCCTGTTTTTCTAGTTAATGTTTTCATTTATGTTGTCTCACACAACAATTTTATTGCAAGATCATTACTGTTGTTTTATTACTGTAGGAGCTGGCGTCTCTGGGACTGGACAGATTGAAGTCTGCTCTCATGGCTTTAGGCCTCAAATGTGGAGGGTGAGTAGGAAAACACTGTTCTGGTTTAACTGGAATTTAAAAGATTCATATGACTGATAGTCTCTGATTCTTTCCTCTGTACATAATGTCTGGTAGAGGGTGTGTTATTTATGTTTTTTAAAAAAAATGTTTTCTTTGTAGTACACTAGAAGAGAGGGCACAGCGTCTGTTCAGCACTAAGGGCAAATCTCTGGAGTCATTAGACCCCTCATTGTTTGCCAAAAACCCAAAAGCCAAGGGACCAAAGAAGTAAGCCCATCCCTGGAAACTATATAAAATAATGCAGTCCACTTTTAAATTGGTAGAGAAACAAGGGACATGTTTTTACTTGGATGCAGCCCTACTTTGTATATATTATTTGCCTGTTAAATATAACTTTGATCTTTTGTCTTTGTGTTTACAGAGACTCGGAGCGCAACAAGGAAATCGGTTTTCTTGAAGCTCAGATTTATGAATATGTGGAGATCTTGGGGGTAAAGATATCTTTCATTTTAGTAGTTATTAGGGCTGGGACAATAAAACAATGCATTGCGAATCGAGAAATGTTTCTGAATCAATTCTAAGATTTTCCGAATGCAAAGCAATTTCCTCTTGCCGTTTTAACAGCAGATGGCACTGTGTGCTTTAGAAACAGCTGTATTGGCTCTAATTGCTTCCAATTCCTTACACAGAACACTTGAACCTTCTATCAAATAATCATTCATAAAGTTCAAAAAGGTTGTGCATTAATTAGAGAGGATCGGGATGCATTCGGAAAATCTCAGTATTGAATGACTAATCGCGATGCATCGATTTATTGTCCCAGCCCTAGTAGTTTGCAGTAGTGGTTCTGTTCACATTTCACATGTATTTTTAATATGCAAAACAACAAATGGATTGTTTAAAAATGGAATACTAGTGTGCTAAAAATACATATTATAATATATCTGAGATGCTGATTTCTGGGCATTGACATCGGATATTTGCACATCATTCCAAATGAAAAAAAAGGGGCATTTTTAAATCCAAATTTAAATTTAGTCCAATCAGATAATGAGCCAAGGAGAAATCTTAAACATTGACAGGTGATTTAAATATTTCTGTTTATTTTTGACATTAGAAATGGAATATTCAAGCACATTGAATTAATGCAGATTTAGTTGACTTTGTTTCTTTGGTAAATTAACTTCAGTACATGTATGTTCGTGTTCTAAACTGGTAATCTGTTATGGACGTTGCTGTAATTCTTTGTAGTGACACTTAAAGCTTATGTATTTTGTTGTCTGTTGTAGGAGCAAAGGCAGCTGACCCATGAGAACGTTCAGAGGAAGCAGGCGCGCACAGGAGAGGAGCGTGACGAGGAGGATGAAGAGCAGCCTAGTGAGAGTGAGAGTGAAGATGAAGATAATGAGATCATATACAACCCCAAAAACCTGCCACTCGGCTGGGATGGAAAGGTACGCTTGGTATTGTTGTAGTGGTATTGTTTGGCTAAAGGAAATATCAAAATAGATATTTAGATTATGTAATTGATTCCAGTCCCTTCAAAAGATAATTAGACTGTAGCAATCATTAAGACACGGCCACAGTAAATATTTCAAACAGTTTTTTTTTTGTTTTTAGCTATTTTATATAGTGTTATGACACTAATGTGGGTTGAGGGTATGAAGGAACGCATAACATAAAATAGATAAATAATTTATTTTTAACCCTGGTAGACGTTCTCAATGAGCTGGTACAAAAAACACACAGGAAGTTTCAATAGAAAAAAAAGGTATATTTATTCACAATAAATCACATAGTTCTACAATTAAAAAAACAAAACAGAAATGCCTATCAAAGGAAGTTGGAATCTGAGCAGGGCTAAAACAAAACCCACACTTCAACCACATCCCATTCCTTATAAACTAAACACAACAAGAAAAGAGAAACAAACAAGCAACAAAAAAGTATTCTGCGTTCAACACGCTCTACATACAACGATGGCACCTGCTCCTTACCTAGTGTGCTGTTAACGCGATTCACTAGATGTTGCAAGATGGAAGTCACGTGACATGCTTTCCTGTTTACTACTCCCTGGTCAGTTGTCACACATTAGACTTACAAGAAAAATTCAGTTTCAATATTCAAAATTAAGTAACAGAAGAACACAAGCAACCAACTAATTAGCTCAAATCAAAAATCATAAAAAAATTAAAACAAACAAGAAACAGCAACAGCAAAGCGTGACAGGATCAAAGACTCTGCTCCCTTTTCCCCTCTCTCCCGTTCCGGTTAATGTCAGGTTTTATCACGGGAGATGCCCATTCGGGTGTCAACGCCAAAATGATGATACACAGCATATGAGCCAATAGAACTGCCCTGAGAGGTGATAATCGCGCACAACATCCTCTGAGCACATAACATATAGCCATCACAAATATTCAATACATCACCCACCCCTAGAGATAAAGGACTTGCCCTGTGCCATTAACCTTGCCTTTTGTCTTGTCTACTTTCTTTAGCCAATTCCTTACTGGCTGTACAAGCTGCACGGTCTCAACATCAATTACAACTGTGAGATCTGTGGGAATTACACATACAGAGGACCCAAAGCTTTCCAGAGACACTTTGCAGTAAGTTTTCAAGAGATTGCTCTATGCCAGTGGATGTATTTATAGAGCAGAATCTCATCCTCAGAGTTTGTGAATGGCAGTGAAGAAGATGAATCTGTTTTCTTTATTTCAGGAGTGGCGTCACGCTCATGGAATGCGCTGTTTGGGCATTCCTAATACAGCCCACTTTGCCAACGTCACCCAGATTGAGGATGCAGTATCCCGTGAGTATAATAATTCTTAAGACCTATTCTTAATGGCTTGTATACTATGTAGTAGTGATAATAAATAATGATAAACCATCTTTTCATCTCCAGCTGTGTTGAGGTATAACTGATGTCACTGTACCAAAATTCCAGTAGTCGGTACCAATACATTTTTTAAAATTTGTAATTAAATTCAATGAGTTTATTATTTATTATGATAATCATTATAAGTTAATAATACATAAACATTTAAAGGCTGTATGCTGTTTAAAAGTAAACATGGTTTATAAAAAAAAAGATAAAGTGAAAAATAAGCAACGATCTTGGCATTATTATATATATTATATATATAATATTTATTTATTTATTTTATATTCGGCTACAGTCTGGAGCCCTGCGCTAAGATAAATACAGAAGCGACTGAAAGCAGCTGCGGGTACCACATATACTTGGGAGTGGGTACTACCGGTACTTAAGAAATACTAGTATCATCACAATTTTCTTTTTTTTTTCAGTACCGACTTGGTACCGAAGTACCGGTACTTGTGACATCTCTAACTGCTAACATAACTTTTTTTTTTTAAGCAATCCCATTTCTCAATAATTAAGTAGTTTTATTTTTAAAAACTCTTCACACCGTTTTCATAATCAACTCTCAACTTGGCACAGCAGTTAACTTCACATTGAAAATGCACTAAAAATACCAAAACACTTCCATAACATTAGCAAAGGTTTAACCCAACAAACATAGTTACTCATAAAACATCAACCTAAAAAACACTAACAATAGTTAGCATTATACAATGATTTCTTTTGTAAAAAAGTTTTCAGATTAAACGGCTCAAACATGCAGTTTGGCCTGGGCTAGCTTAAGCCTTGTCTGTGAAACCAGGGAAATATGTTAGATTTTTGGATTTAAAATATCCAAAAACCACTAGAACAATGTTATATATTTTGTTGACTTGTGGTATTTGCATTTCCCAAATGTTTCCAAGAATGTTTAAATCCAGAGAAATAAGCTATTTAACCAGGACACAGACTGGTGCCTATCAATGACATCATACCTGCGTTACCCTCGATTTCTGGTTTATTTTGTAAAAAAACATGGAAACACCAAAGACGCTATTAATATATTAGACAGGTGAGCAACTATTTGGATACATTCATCGACTGAAAACGAATCTCTGTTATATTGCTCAACACAATTAGTCTTAGTTTAAATCTCGTTTTCTTGATTTACCCCGAGAACCATGTTTTACTATGCCTAATATCGATCTTGCTTAAAATGTATGCAATTTGAAACTAGTTATAAATGGTCCATAGTTTAGCCCACAAAGATTGCTGCTGTGCTCACAAGTGACCTAAGTATTGAGAAACTGCTCCTAGCGATTTGTAAAAACAACCAAAAAATAGTTTGCAGGATGATCTCTTTCATTAAGTACACATTTTAATGGAGGAAAAATATTTAGGCAAAATACTTGAATGTTGAGAAAAATGCCTATAATAATATTGGTGTCAGTGTTTTATTCATTATTTCAATCATTATTTTTGCATGTTAATAAAAAACACAAAATTGCCTTGTTTGGGAAAATGGCTTTATCTGTCCTTGTATTTTTTTCCCCAAATAGTCTGGTCAAAGCTGAAGTCACAGAAAGCATTGGAGCGATGGCAACCGGATACAGAGGTGAGTTGTTCTGAAACACATTTAGACATTATGGTCAATGCCACATTTATGGTTGCCACCTTCAAAACAAAAACAATTGACTTCAAGGACACAAGTAAAGAGAAATGACAACTTGACAGCTCAACAATAAACCATAAGAAAACATTTTATATTATTTTACATTTGATTATTTTAGTTATTTCTAAGTAACTCTTTAGTAGCCTATTTGGTGCACTTTAAAGAGATAGTTCACCCAAAAATGAAAATTACTCACCGTGTTCCAAACCAAACAAAGTCTCTTTGTTCTGCTGAACACAAAAGAAGATACTTGGAAGAAAGTTTGTAACCGGTCTGCTTTGGGGGCACCATTGACTTCCATAGTAGGAATGTATCTTCCTATGTGTTCAACATAACAAAGAAACTTGAGGGTGAGTAAATGATGACAGAATTAAAAATTTTGGTGAACTGTCCTTTAAGCACTCATTCTGAACCAGTAATCACTTTTAGACAATTCTGAAAATCAAAAATTTTGAATTCATAATGTATGATTACAATTCTGAATTATCAGAATTCATTATGTATGATTTAATATAGCCAAGCTAAATTATAATAACAATTAATTAACCTTTGTAATGTCTAAAAAAATAAATAATGTATGGAATAATGTATTAACTCTTTCCCACCAAACACAGAATTTTCTGTTATTTGTGAGAAATCGTTTCCAAACCAAAAAAGGAATTTTCCGTGTTTTCACTGTTAGATGCTAGGGGGCGCTATTATGCATCTTCTGTATGAGTACCAGAGTATATGAGTGGAGCGGAGCGGCAGCAATTTCCCCTCTGCGCTCTAAGCATTCAATAATCAATCCGCTCCAGCTCCGCTCCGGGTTCACCATTTCCCGCTCCCCGCCCCACTCCTCGCTCACTGATATCAGAAACACCACTCCGTCTTCGCTCCGAGGAAATTTGCGGCTAAAGTATTTTAGTAAGCTCTGCAATATCACAAAAGTTCGGTTTATAACATACATTAAATTAAAACAAAAAAACATAGTTTCTACGTAGTTTATTGCAAACATTTTTTTTTCTATGACATGCCAAGCTTATTAGGCTTTATAAGCATTAAAAGTTAAACATGATTGCTGCTTTTGCAGTGCATTGTTTTTGGAAAGATGAAAATAGTATGTTTTCATCGGTTATATTGTCTTCGCGTCACATTACAGATTTCTGCGAATGTAAAATCCATCACAGATAACTGTAAGCAGATGCACTGTAAGATTACATTTGTTTGACTGCATTAGAGAGAACGTTTGCGTGTGCGAATAAGTGCTACCTGTTTAAAATGTGCTTTCAACCGATCGCATTTAGTATGTAGAAGGTACAAAAAAAACTAACATCCCGCTCATGTCCATTACCGTCATCATAAACCTGTACATTCTTCCTGATTTGAGTGATCCATCTGAATCAATCTAGTTAAATGTGTTTAATGTGTGAGTTTTGACTAAAAATACTGTTATATTGTAGGCCAATGGTATGAATTTTACTCGTGATGGAGCGGTATTGGAGTGCTCTCGGAGCGCATGAAAACCACAACGCTCCGACTTTTAAAAAATCCGCTCCTCACTCCATTCAAAATCACCTCGCTCCGCCTCCACTCCGCTCACATACTCTGAGTACTGAATCAAAACACGTGAGGAAGACGCAGTAAAACAAGCGATCGTATGTTAGCAGATGCATGTGTAAAATAACGCGATTAGGGAAGTTTTCAAATGTGCTTTTGTATGAATGACCATATGAATATGAAGTTCAGAAGAGAAAAAAATATATATAAATTTTGCCTTGCAGGAGGAATATGAAGACTCCAGTGGAAATGTGGTTAACAAGAAGACTTATGAGGATCTGAAACGACAGGGGCTGCTGTAGAGCCCTACTGCAACACAAACAAGATCTCTGAACATATGAAATACTATGTAAATATTGAAACGTAAATGTTTCTCTAAGTAATGGCGAGTTTAGTTTTATTGTCTTTTCCAGTTTGTAAGAAATGTGATTTGCCTTTTTTTTTTAAAGTAAGTTTGTACATTTATTACTATTGGATTATTCCTTATTTCATCATTTGGTGTCTCAAACATGAGACACTTTTCATTTAATCAATACATTTTAGTATGTTGTGTAAAAATGATACTCCAATAATGTAAAAAAAAAAGTCTTTAAGTCTCCAATAGTAAGGTGGCTTTACTCCCTTTTTTATTCAGTAGGCATCTCAATTTATTAAAGTATTCATACCCCTTCATTTTTTTCTACGTTTTATGTTCTAACATTTTTAATTTTTTTATCAATCTACACTCCATACCACATAATTACAAAGAAAAAATTAAATATCACACTGACAAGTATTTTAACCCTTGACAAGAAAATTGAAATCAAGATAAGGTGCAGCTCAATCTCTGAATCACCTCCATAAAATGCAGATCTACATAATGTTCGGAAGAACATTTCATCCCATCCATGGTCCTCTATGTAATGATAGCATTGCCATATAAAACGATCTCCTTAGGACAACGGTATCTTGTCAGATCCCTGCTTACAAGATTCTATAAAAGTACAAACCCATTCCGCATCTGAGGATATTTTGTTTCTTATATTTCCAAAATTGTTTTTTGTATCTTTGTCACACTGTGAATGGGACTCTTGATTATATGTTACAATCATAATTAGAGTAATTTAATTTAAGTCTTTACTCCGTTATGGTATAGATATAGAACAATACATGTTACTGTCAGTGACTGAAGTTTAGCTGTAGTTTTGTTTCAATAATTAGAAAATAGAAGACCTCATAACATACTGCTTTGGATAGAAGTGTCTGCTAAATTAGTAAATGCAAATATGTTATGATTTATCATACAGCTCTCTCGGCATATAACAATACAGTGTGTAAACTCTGTAATCTACATACACTTTAACACAGTTTTGCTGATGATTGACGACAAACCACAAACCCAGGATAGAGAGGCTGAGTGAATGTGGTCTGTACTCTGTGGATGAGGCTCATTGTTTCAGAGACGCTGTAGAAGGACAGAGTTCCTGCACTTTGATCCACATACACTCCTATTTTACAGGAACTGGAGGGTACAGGGAGTTCAGTCTGTTTGTTATTGTGCCAGAATGAGAAACTGGAGGAAGAGCAGGACAAACACAAGGAATGATCATTAAATCCAAATTTACACTCATCTTCAATTCCCTTCCTGTTGATCTTCTCATATGACACTGATATACCCACACCACGACTCCCACTCCACTCAACCTCCCAGTAACCGTGTCCACACACTCCCTCTCTACATAACACCTGAAAACATCCATCAAATCTGTCTGGATGATCAGGATACTGCTGGTGTGTGAAAGTGAAAGTCACCACTCTGTTCCCTTCAGACAGACAGAGGTTTTTATGCACTGTGCTTGGATCCAGAGTGAGTTGATGTGAATCTAAAGGAGAAAAACACTGGAATCAGCAGTAATATTTTATATATATTTAAAGATTGGTTTGATCTATCAGAGCTGTGGCATATATGATATATGTTGGAATCTAGAATGTTCCATTTCTAGATTCCTCCTCTATACTTAGTTTTGTTTCTATCTCAACTTTCTTTAAAATTAAAGGCAAGACCCAAATTATGTTTTGTGAAGCTGGACTGTAAAAGCTGAAGAAAGTGCTTTTTCGTTCTATTTGGTTGTGCGTTTTTATCCTTTTACATAAACACAGATACAAACAGATTCACATATAGGTCTATAATCCATG
The DNA here is from genome assembly GCA_023029165.1 of Gobiocypris rarus. Lineage (NCBI taxonomy): Eukaryota > Metazoa > Chordata > Actinopteri > Cypriniformes > Gobionidae > Gobiocypris > Gobiocypris rarus. Next base: position 21,641,716 of record CM040919.1, on the reverse strand, counting down.
CACGAGCACTGAAACACTATATTTCCAAATGTTTTGGGACGTCTACATGCATATGAACTATGACACCCCATTCTAAATTTGTAGTGTTTAATATGGAGTTGGCCCACCCTCTGCAGCTATAACAGCTTTAACTCTTCTGCAAAGGCTTTCCACAAGGTTTAGGAGTGTGTTTACTGGAATTTATGGCCATTCTTCTAGAAGCACATTTGTGAGGTCAAGCACTGATGTTGGACGAGAAGGCCTGGCTTGCAGTCTCCGCTCTAATTCATCATAAAGGTGTTCTCTCGGGTTGAGGTCAGGCCTCTGTGCAGGCCAGTCAAGTTTCTCCACACCAAACTCATTCATCCGCGTCTTTATGGACTTTGCTTTGTGCACTGGTGTGCAGTCATGTTGCAACAGGAAGGGGCCATCCTTAAATAAAAGTTGGGAGCATGAAATTGTCCAAAATGTCTTGGTATGCTGAAGCATTAAGAGCTCCTTTCACTGGAAATATAAGGGCAAGCCCAGCCCATGAAAAATACCACCACACCACAATCCCTCTTCTACCAAACTTTACACTTGGCACAATCCAGTCAGAAACCCAGACTCATCCTTTGGATTGCCAGACAGTGAAGCATGATTCGTCACACCAGAGAACACGTCTCCACTGCTCTAGAGTCCAGTGGTGGCGTGCTTTACTTCACTGCACACAACGCTTTGCATTGCACTTGTTGATGTAGTGCTTGGATGCAGCTGCTCATCCATGAAAACCCATTCCATAAGGCTCTCTACGCACTGTTCTTCAGTTAATCAGAAGGCCACATACAGTTTGGAGGTCTGTAGCTATTGATTCTGCAGAAAGTTGCCGACTTAATTCTGCGCACTGTGCACCTTAGCATGTGCTGACCCCGCTCTTTGATTTTACGTGGCATACCATTTTGTGGCTGTTGCTGTTGTTCTCACTTGCTTGCACTAACATTATAATACCACTAACAGCTGACTGTGGAATATTTAGGAGTACATTTCACAAATGAACTTATTAGCAACAGGTGGCAACCTTTCACAATACCACGTTTGAATTCACTGAGCTCTTGAAAGCGACCCATCCTTTCACAAATGTTTGTAGAAGCAGTCTGCATGCCTAGAGCTTGATTTTATACACCTGTGGCCATGGAAGTGATTGGAACACCTGAATTCAATGATTTGGAGGGGTGTCCCAATACTTTTGGCAATAGCGTAGATATAGACAGAATAGACACGTCAAGTTGCTTTTTCAAAAATGTACTGGATTTGTCTGGCTTTTTATGTTGTGTTAAAGTATTAATTATTGTGCACCACATTGTCTATGTGTATCTTGATTTGTAGTGGAAAATAAGAAAGTGACAGTATTAAATTAATAATATAAAAAAACGGGCCCCACTTTGTATTAGGTGGCCTTAACTACTATGTACTTGCATTATAAAATAAGTACAATGTACTTATTGTGTACATATTGTATTGTAAAACACTTTTGCTGATATTGAGGTGGGATACAGGTAAAATTAGGGATTGGTGTGGTGGTATGGGTAAGTTTAAGGGTAGGGTTAGGTGTAAGGGAAGTGTCAACAGTGTAATTATAACTAACTATAGAAATTAATTACAGATGTAATTACATGCAGGTATTTAAAAAATGTTTTAGTACAATGTAAAAACATGTATGTACACAGTAAGTGCATTGTATCAAATGATTAATTAAAATGTAAGTACATAGTAGTTAAGGCCACCGAATATAAAGTGGGTCCAAAAAACGCATTACATGTTCAATGAAGTAATCATCTGCAGTAGATTATTATTTAATAACTTCGCATACACTGACTACACATTATTAATAATGTGAACACTGGTCATATTTTCTTAAACATCTTAGCACACTCATTGTGTGTCATTGTGTTTGTTAGTGACTTACAGTACAGGAAGTCGTCTCTGGTCCCGGGAACAATGTTACTGTGTGTGACTGTGGAAATAAAAAACAGATTAAATCTTATTTAGAAAGAAAGTTATACCTGTATTTAATCCTTAGACATTTCTAACATGATATTTGATGGTGTTGGGTTAATTACAGAGAGCAGTATTTCTGCAGTATTTACCAGATATATTTTTCATCAAATCCTCCAGTTTCTGTTTCAGCTGACAGAGAGATTCTCTTACACCATCAAAAGAAAATAGGAAACTGACAGAGATGTTGTCTGTGGATTCAGGAGGAGCTGAGACAGACTGAAGACTCTACAGGAATGGATTGAATAAATCATTTTAAAAATGTCAGTCTCCGAAGTCGGAGACCATCAGCTAACTGCTGACCATAAGCTAATTCCTCCCTAAAAATAATCATAAATACTTACTTAGGGACATGGTAATAAAAAAAAAAAGAGAACTGAGGAAAAATGTTCAATGCTTTTGCGTTCTCTTGCAAATTTCGGGAAATGCAAAAGTTTTGCAAGTGAACGCAAGTGTTTCTAGGAGAACGCAAACGTTTTGAAATATATTATTTGCTCCACCATGTAGGGATCACCTCCATATTCACAAGATACAAGTGGATTTTTAATGTTCCCAAAATAATGTATTCTCATTAAAGCTACAGATGCTGAATTTATATGAGAATATAATTTTAAGGATCAACAAATAAAATAGCTCAGTCGTTCCCTAGTATTAATGTTTAAGTCACCTCACTACTGCAGAGTACCTGTGAAACCAGTTTTTCATGTAAAAAAACAAACATCTAAACTAAAATAATTGTATTCAATGGTGCTATTAGTATACTTCTTCTACACTAAAAATAAGAAAGTATAATAATCTACTTTGTACACTCTCAGAAAAAAAGGTACAGTGCTGTCACTGGGGCGGTACCCTAAGGTACAAAAGTGAAAAGGTACATATTTGTACCTTACCCCTAAATGGTACATATTAGTATTGTAAAAGGTACATATCAGTACTTTAAGAGTGCATATTAATACCTTAAAGGTACATATAAGTACCTTTTCGGTTTTGTACCTTAGGGTACTGCCCCAGTGACAGCAATGTACCTTTTTTCTGAGAGTGTATGTACTTGAAATAAATTAAAATGATTATTAACTGTAATTTTAAGTATGTTACATTTATATAGCGCTTTTCTAGGGACTCAAAGCACTTTTAAATATAGAAGGGGGAAATCTCTTCACCTACCAACTAATTATATTTGACTTACACTGACATAAAAGTCAGTATTACTCAATAATACTCAATATTTGATCCAGATATAGTTGCTTAAAAGTATAATTAAGCATGCTAAGTATACTTGGCTTCAGAAGCTTGTAGCTGTGTATGCTCTTTTGATTGAGTAGCCTATACTTTTTCACATAGTTTAACAAATGAACTTTCATTGTTTGGAAAATATTGATTTCAATGACAACAGATATGTTCCTAATTCAGAGTATGTGAATTTATGTTTTTGTCCACTGGTAGTGCACATAGGAATTTACCTCAAATCTACTTAAAGTACAGTAAAAGGTATATTTCAAGTATAAAATTAACACCTAAATAGAAACATAGTAGTATATATAAAGTCCAAAATATTTAAATAGTAAACTGTAAGTTCAATGCTAAGTTCACTTAAAGAAAACTAGTAGTTTACAGCGAGTATACTTCAAAGTGTACTTTCATAAACTTAAAAATTTTGCTACAAGTACTTAACTAGAAAACTATCAGTATACCTAAAAATTCACTTATAGTAATATAGTTGCAGTACAAAAAAACAAACAAACAAAAAAAACCTTAATTGTAAACGAGTTGTAATTGTACAAACTTTTTAAAAGTATACTATTTATATATACTTGAAAGTGGGTCAATTTAGTCCCAAGTAGTACTGAGATAGTACTCTTACAAGTATAATACTAGTGCTTTGATATTAGACTTAAATATATAGCCTACTTGAACTTTACTTTTAGTACTTAATAAAATGAACAAAGTATACTTATTTTTTTGTAAGGGCAGACAACACTCCTGACAATACTTGTTTTCATTTATCATGTGTCTCCTATCAACAAAGTTCACTAGTTTGTTGTGTTCAGGACGACGTTCAGAACGTCTATTATTGTGTGATCCTAGGTCGTTTAGTACTTTTTTTCTTTAAGCATTTAGGAAGTATGCAAGTGTCTAATACCTTACTTGCAAAATCTGATCAGATTATAAAAGTGGTGTAATGTATTCCAGTCTTTACCTGGAGGAAATGGATGTGATCGTCTGTGTGTGAAAGCTGCTCCAGCTCAGTGTTTCTTCTCTTCAGATCATCAATCTCCTGCTTCAGTTGCTTCAGTTTTCCTTCAGCTCGACTCACTGCAGCCTTTTCCTGATCTCTGATTTGCTGTGTCACCTTAGAGCGCTTTCTCACAATGGAGCGTATCAGTTCAGTAAAGATCCTCTCAGTGTCCACAACTGCTGTTTGTGCAGAGCGCTGTTATTGGACACATCACAAACACACAGCCTGTGAGCCGCAGTGGGATTCAGTGATACCGAAAGAGCTCCAGCACTGGAGTCCAAACTGATTCTCACTTATCTCCAAACTCACCTTGTGCGACTCCACAGCCTCTCTCAACTGCTGAAGGTCTTTCTGTCTCTGCTGGATTCTCTGTTGGATTGTCCTCTGTGTCTCCTTCAAGTGTTTCTGTAGAGGAAATTATTGAATTTAGGTTTGATAAAGACCTCACACATGAAGGTGGACACCCAACGTAGGAGGGGACGTTCTCGCAACCTTACGCAACATTCCCTAAAAGTTCTCTAAAGGTGACGTAAATCCTTAACATTTATAGAACATTAGGGACGTTCTTAAAGTGTCCTCTTTTGGTTATGAAAGTGCTGCAATTTAAGGTTCTATATATGACTTTGGAGGATGTTCCGTTTTGGTCATTTTATGTTCACATAGCAACATTACAAAGAGGACATTTTGGGTTCCCACATGGTCCTTGGTCATATAAAAAAGATTGTGATATGACTTTAGGGGGGCGTTCCATTTTGGTTATTCTATGGTCACATGGCAATGTTAAGAAGAGGATTTTGGGACGCTAACAGAATGTTCCCACATAGTCCTCTGTTATAATAATGTCCCTAACGACCCGTTAAATAACTCTGGGAACGTTACTAGTCGACATCCTTGACACCAGTGGGGACGTTCTGGGAACATAACATTTATAGTGGGGCATTATATAATTATTACTGTCATCATTATTCTGCAATTATGTCAATTAAATACATTAAAACTGGCTGCATTTTGCATCAAAATAAGCAACTCTAATGTATTTTTAGTTAGAGTATATATTGAACTTGAGCAATGTGACAGTTGAACAAAGTTCACCTTGTGCGCAAATGCACAGAGCCACTATGTAGTAACCCCCAATGGGAGTGTAGATCACATGATCCACCTATGATACAACTGGATACTGTAAGTTAAGAGCAACACTTGAAGCATTAATACATTAATTCAGTTCATACCTCTTTCTCAGTCCTTTCTGCTGCAGTTGATACAGTGTCATGGTTTTTATGTTTATCCATTGCACACAGCATGCAGATGGATTGCTGGTCAGTACGGCAGAAAACCAATAGAGGCATGTGATGTTGATGGCAGATCATTTGCTGCAGTCGTTTAGTGGCATCAGTAACTTTGTGTCGTTTTCCTGATCGAAACTCCTCATGACGCTCAAAATGAGTTTGACAGTAAGATTCCAGACACACCAGACAGGACTTGACGGCTTTGTGTTTTCTTCCAGTACAAATGTCACACTCCACATCTCCAGGTGCAGCAGGAACATCAGCTTTGGTTCTCTTGAGTCTCTCCACCATTTCAGCCAGCATGATGTTTTTAGCTAAACTAGGTCTTGGACTGAAGGTCTGTCTGCATTTAGGGCAGCTGTAGACTCTCTTCTGCTCCTCTTGATTCCAGCAGTCTGTAATACAGCTCATACAGTAACTGTGTCCACACGGAATGGCCACTGGATCCTTCAGTAGATCCAGACACACTGGACAGCTGAACTGCTCCACTGAAACACTGGCTTCAGCCATTTCACTGCATGTACATCAATAAAGACACACATAGGTCAACAACAGCTCCACAACAGATTAGTTTCTGTTTCTTTTTATTGAGTTTCCTGGTTCTGTGTTTGAGTTGAGAGACGTGTGCAAAATAAGTGTGTCCTCTGTAGCTACTATGTCCACCAGGTGTAAGTCTCGTCCAGAAACTAACGAGTTAAGCCAGATAAAGAACTAAAAGTACATTCAATAAATCAGCATTTAAAGGGTAACTAAACCCCTGTTCACAGCCTAACTCCACCCACTGGCAATATTTGAAAAATGCTGGAAAAGTGGGCAGAGCCCAGCGGAGACAGAGGGGCAAGTATATGTCTCTGCAGGTTAGTAATAGGAGTTACCTCATCAGTGGGTGTGGCCATAAACGGAGGGATGGTTTCAACTGTGTTACCTGATTTGCCCACGTCACAGTGTGGGTAGGGTTTAGGGGTGGGGTCGGGTGAAGGGAATAATTTTCATTGCGCGCGGGGGGCGTGCACCTGAGACCCCGCAGTGACGAATTGATTAACAGCAATCAGACTCGAAAAGATGGAGAATGACTGGAGTGACACCAGTAGTTTTGCAACAGAGCGTTTTGCACTTTGGCGGTTTTACACCATATTTTATAGAATTAAAACACTTTATACTCAAATGTCAAAACTCTTACTCGAATCAATGAACAGCACTAATAAAGCCCCAGCCTTGCATATCATCAACTAAAAAAAGTTGTTCTAGGGTTTAGTTACCCTTTAAGTCACCTCATTTATTTTTCAAAATGCATGTTATTGATTTTAACCTGTTAACTGTCCCCACTAGCAGGACATTTGGATGGAATGTTTGCCCTTTTCGTATCACATATTTTACGAATGATCATAATTAGGCTAGATATTATACGAAAACTTAAACGTTCATTCTTTCATCCTGTGAAAATCGTTTCGAAATTGGCTCCTCACCATAGTAATCGGTGTCATGTTTCATATTAAAAATGTACGGCACTATTTTATAAACAAAAAAATAATAATTCTAATATTGACACAAAAAAACATAACAAATATCATAGTTATTTTTTAATATACATTTTTTTTTTCAATATAAGTCCAATATATATTTTGTATTAAAAATAGTTTTTGCTTTCACTTCAGCAATAATCTGCCGAGTGTTTTTAAAAAGAGATCTGAAGCTTCATTAGTTTACATCTATGTTCAAAATGGGAGTTAACAGTTAAAGAATTAGTTCACTTTTAAATAAACTTTTGCTGATAATTTACTCACCCCCATGTCATCCAAGATGTCCATGTCTTTCTTTCTTCAGTTGAAAATAAATTAAGGTTTTTGATGAAAAAATTCCAGGATTTTTCTCCTTATAATAGACTCAATGGACCCCAAACGGTTCAAGGTCCAAATGACAGTTTCAGTGCAGCTTCAAAGGGCTTTAAACCATACCAGACGAGATCAGACAATGAATAAGGGTCTTATCTAACGGAACGATCGGTCATTAAAAACAAAAAAAAATCAAAAGTTTAAGTTTTATAAGCACAAATGTTCGCCTTGCTCCGTTCTGTGATATGTGTATATACGTGACGTAATGCGTAATTACGTTGAAAAGGTCACGCTTGTCATAGGCGGAAGTACCGAGTCGTTGTTGAACGTACACATACTCAGTCAAACGCAGTTTACAAAAAAGAGAGTTAAAAGATAAAACGATGATGTCGGACGATTTTGAATCCTCCTTACGCACATTTGGAAACACTGACTCGGTACTTCCGCCTATGACAAGTGTGACCTTTTCAACGTAACTGCGTATTACGTGACGTCACGTACACATATCACAGACAATAGCAAGGCGAACATTTGTGCTTATAAAACGTAAACTTTTTTTACATTTTTTAAATGACCTATAGTTTCGTTAGATAAGACCCTTATTCATCGTCTGGTATGGTTTAAAGCCCTTTGAAGCTGCACTGAAACTGTCATTTGGACCTTAAACCGTTTGGGATCCATTGAGTCTATAAGGAGAAAAATCCTGGAATGTTTTCATCAAAAACCTTAATTTATTTTCGATTGAAGAAAGAAAGACATGGACATCTTGGATGACATGGGGTGAGTAAATTATCAGCAAAAGTTTATTTTTGAACTAATTTGAACTAATCCTTTAACAGGTTAAAAAGTTTGTTCACCCAAAAATGAAAATTATATAATTAATTACTCACCCTCATGTCGTTCCCAAACCGTAAGCCCTTCGTTCATCTTTGAAAAACAAATTAAGATATTTTTTTATGAAATCCGAGAGCTCTCTGACCCCTCCACAGACAGCCATTTAATGGTTCACACAAAAATAAAGATTCTGTCATCATTTACTTGCCCTCAAGTTGTTCCAAACCTGTATAAATGTCTTTGTTCTGCAGAACACAAAGGAATATATTTGGAAGAATGTTTGTAACCAAGCAGATCTCAGCAGCCATTGACTAGCATTCCTTTCCTACAATTACATTATTGAATATTCTGGAATTCTGTAATTAACTTATTTGATTTATTTATAATAAATTTATTTAATTAGCATTTTATTTTTCTTTAAATAAAAAAGTATGAAAGTGAGCAGCTTTGTCAAAACATACAGTATTACTATTATTATTAGATCTTATTATTATTATTATTTATGTATTTATTTTCTTTCAGGAAAAAACGTGAGTGGTATTTCTCCTTGAAAACCGTGACATCAATGCTAAGATTCAGGTAAAATTTGCTCACTGGCTCAGTAGAGCTCAGTATATCATACAGCAATTATAATAAGATTTATGATCACTGAAGTGATGGAGTAAGAATGTCTGATAACTACTCGCTAAGAATGCATACTGAGAGCGTTTTTTTTTTTTATCAGGTCATTTCCAGGCAGTGGTTCCTTGCCACCGTTGCCTTTGGCTTTTGGCTTGCTCAACTGGGGACACCTACATTTCAACTATATTACCGATCTGCCCGCATTGACACTATATGATAATTTAAATTAGCTGGATAACATTACCGTTTTCACCAGAGCAGCTGTACAGCCGAATCAAATTATGTTGCATGATTTTCCTGTTAACACTGTGAAGCTTCTTTGAAACAATTGGACTTGTTAAAAGCGCCATATCCGTAAATAAAAGTGACTTGACTTGACTAAGACTTTCTTTCAGTCTGGTTCATGTCTCTTTATCTGTTTTGCCAAATTAAAGGGTTACTTCAGCGATTAGTATTAAGCTTTGTATCAGTAGAAACCCAGGAGTATATTCAAATTATCGTACTTTCCCCCTCATATGACCCTGAGACGAGAGAATTATGTATTTTATTTCTGGAAAAATTCCTCCGATGATGCAAATATCGTCATTTTGTGTCATCGGAGGAATTTTTTTCCAGAGGCTAAAGACTACAGCCAGCAGGAGGCGCTATTTCCACATGTTTAAATGGTAAATGGTAAATGGACTGCATTTATATAGCGCTTTTAACAGACCAATGGCCATCCAAAGCGCTTTACACATTGCCTCACATTCACCCATTCATACACCGACGGCGGTGTCAGCCATGCAAGGCGCCATCCAGCTCGTCGGGAGCAGCTGGGGTTAGGTGTCTTGCTCATGGACACCTCGACACTTGGTCAGGTGGAACCGGGGATCGAACCACCAACCTTCCGGTTTGTAGACAATCTACATGAACCACTGAGCCACTGCCGCCCAAGAGCCACTGCCGCCCAAGAGCCACTGCCGCCCACTGCCGTTTACAACATCGCACTCACAGCACTCGGCTCGGGAGCTGCGGAGATTCATGTAAACGGAGCGGTGGAGAGCAAAGTGAGTGTTTCAACTTTTCAAATGAATTCCTATGAAAGTTAAGCTTCCAAAGGCATGAACTGAAAATGCGCCAGACTGTTCATGTGCTGTGAATGCAGCTGCAGCCGCAGCCGCGAATCCCACGATTACCTCAGCTCAGCTCATGTGATGAATGTAATCCGACTCCTGCTGCGTTTGTGCCGTGACAACCAATCGACCTACTCATTATATATTGAACAGACACGTTCAGTTTTTAAATGTAGCGTCTCCAACTGAACTGATTTTATGAAAATGAACGCGGTGGGCAAGTAAACCATGTCGTGCCTAGCGTAGGGCAGCGAAGTGCATTCTGGGAATTGTTGTCTTTCATCCCCATGAGACAAAAATTAAATTTCTGTGTTTTCTCAGTCTAGAAGGCACCAATTCAAAAATAATTTCACATTTCTACTACAGTAATGACCAAGTTTAAATACAGATTAATATTCCCAGTGCTGAAGTACCCCTTTAAGTGTGCAGCGTCAGCGTGTCCTGACAAGACTTTTTATGTACACCAGGCAAATAGCTGAGATACACACACACACACACACACACACACACACACACACACACACACACACACACACACACACACACACACACACACACACACACACACACACACACACACACACACACACACACACACACACACACACACACACACACACACACACACACACACACACACACACACACACACACACACACACACACACACACACACACCATCTGTTTTTGCAAACAAAGCATCTGTCTGGCCCGTCTGTGACGAAAGCCTGACATGTTCTGGGCCTGTTTTGAGTGATTCACATGAACGAGGCTGATGTGACTCTCATCTGATTTAGGATAAATAAAAAGTTGTTGAGATCAGTGAAGCAGTCTTAACTTAAAAAATAAAGCTGTAAAAAATGTACATGAATTATTAGTCACTCTCATGTGTATAATGTGACCATATAAATGTGTTTGTCTGCACTCCATTCCATTTTGTCATCTTCAAACAAATGTTTGCTAGAGTGTTCTCATAACTGGTCTGAGTCAGTCTCCAATCCTTCAACTCCCTGAAAGAGAAAACATCCCATCAACAATATACTGGTAGGGTGCATGTGTTGCAACGTACCTGTATTCAATGGCTTCATCATCATTCTCATCATCATTATTAAAGACTACGTCTAGCTATAGGTCTACCTAATTTATTGCTACTCACTACTTCTATGCAGTGTTTTATATGTGATTACTTTATTCAATTTCTGATTTTCATTGTAACCTGTTACCTGGCCAGAAAAAAAGTATAATGGTTGCTATTTGGCATTTTGTGCACAGACAACGCCTTAAACCCTGACTTTTTGAAAAGTTGGAGCAAATCGACCAATATCTGATGGCCCACATGCACACCACCATGTTATAAATCATTCAATAAATGAGTCAGAAATAATTATGGTCATGGAAAAGTAATTATTTTTTGTTGTTGTAATTTATTGTGTATACTGCGCAGGGAAGGGAAGAGTTGAAATGAAAACAAAAGTGCACTTAAAGCTAAAGTCTGATTGTTTGAAAGCATATTGCTTAAGGCTATTATATTCTCACAACAGGGTTAGGGGTCAAGAAAAGGGCCACAGCTGCAGACAACAAAGACACCTGTTAGAGAACATGGACTGAGTGTAATAATGCTCCTATAGTGAAAATGGGAGGATTGCCCAGACCTTTAACATCAATAATTCTTTAGAAGTTCAGCCTCTGTTGAAGAGCTAGGACTAAATAGCATTAAATAAGTGTATGGCAGTGATTTAACCCCATAGCTCATTTCTAAATATTTTGTGATATTCTTATACTCTTCCCATGTTACACTTAATCTCCGCTACTTAAGCTTTTACTTTTGGAAACAACAGCAACTCAGCCACTAAGTGACAGGTCATGTAAAATCACAGAGCGGGTTCAGCGAATACTGAGGAGCAAAGTGCGCAGAAGTCGCCAACTTTCTGCAGAACCAATAGCTACAGACCTCCAAACTTCATGTGGCCTTCAGATTAGCTCAAGAACAGTGTGTAGAGAGCTTTATGGAATGGGTTTCCATGGCCAAGCAGCTGCATCCAAGCCTTACATCACCAAGTACAATGCAAAGCACTGGATGCAGTGGTGTAAAGCAGGCCGCCACTGGACTCTAGAGCAGTGGAGACATGTTCTCTGGTGTGACGAATCACGCTTCTCTGTCTGGCAATCAAATGCACGAGTCTGGGTTTAACGGTTGCCAGGAGAACGGTAATTGCCTGACTGCATTGTGCCAAGTGTAGAGTTTAGTGGAGGGGGGATTATGGTGTGTAGTTTTTTTTCAGGGGTTGGGCGTGGCCCCCCCTTAGCTCCAGTGAAAGGAGCTCTTCCAACTGGAAGGAACTGTTCATATATGACTGCGCACCAGTGCACAAAGCAAGGTCCATTAAGACATGAATGAGTGAGTTTGGTGTGGAGGAATTTGACGGGCCTGCACAGAGTCAGCTCAACCCGAGAGAACACCTTTAGGATGAATTAGAGACTGCGAGCCAGGCCTTCTCGTCCAACACCCATGCCTGGCCTCACAAATACGCTTCTAGAAGAATGTTAAAAAATTCCCATAAACACACTCCTAAACCTTGTGGAAAGCCTTCCCGGAAGAGTTGAAGCTGTTATAGCTGTAAAGGGTGGGCCAACTCCATATTAAACCGTACAGATTAAGCATGGGATGTCATTAAAGTTCATGTGCATGTAAAGGCAGCCGTCGCAAAACTTTTGGCAATATAGTGTATATTATATTGTTTATTATTAGTTGTTAGATGCATTGCATGAACTAACTTTAACCTAATGTCGTAGAGTGTTACCATTTATTCTGTAGTCTCCAAAATGATTATGTCATCTCTCTTTATACTGTAATGATGTACTTTCATAACTGTCATCTTGTGCTTTAGGCCTATTGGAGAGAAATCTAGATCTTCAAAGCTTACCATCAGGCAAACAATAAATGGATTGGTTTCATCCAAGTCCATTATTGAACAAGATGAATTTACTACCTTAAAGGACCTTGTTTTGTATGAGATCACGGCCTTGGATCAGTACAACTGTGTGGAATGCCTCTGCAGGGGTGTAAAGTCAAGTCAAGTCAAGTCAACTTTATTTATATAGCGCTTTTAACAATGCAGATTGTTTCAAAGCAGCTTCACAGTGTTAAACAGAAAAATAATGCAACAGAATATATTTTGATTATCATACAGTAACAATGTGGGCTTTAGATCAGTAATTAGATCAGTAATTTGGTGTATATGGTTAATTTAGTTTAATAATTAGATTTATTTTGAAATATATTTGAAAAATAGTTTTTTGAGCAAGCCAAGCCAGAGGCGACAGTGGCAAGGAAACCAAAACCCAATCAGGAGACCTAATGGAGAAAAATAAACCTTGGGAGAAACCAGGCTCAGTCGGGGTGCCAGTTCTCCTCTGGCCAATTAACAAACAGCGTATTATTATTATTCTGGCAATTTTAAAGGTCAGAGGTCATAATAGATCTGAATATTCGAAAGATCTGAGGCAACACGCCGGAGACGGGTTTATTGAGGATGATGTATCGATTAAATAATTATTAAAAATAAATAATTTGAAATATCGGAGTCATTCCGCCGGAGACAGGTTTTTATTGAGGATGCCGTATTGATTAAACAATTACTAAAGTGTAATATTCGAAAGATCGGCGGCAACACACTGGAGACGGGTTGTTTTGAGGATGACATATCGATTTAAAGAATTATTAACTAGGAATATTCAAACAATCGGAGTCATCACGCCGGAGACAGGTTTATAGAGGATGCCGTGTCGATGAGGCAGCTTAAGGGGGAGTCTAAATGACACGGTCTCTGCAGACACTTCAGGGTCATGTGTTGGTCACATCTGGGTGCAGGTCCACCGTCTGATCTGGATACAGCCTGGATCCGGCTGACTGCAGTAGACCTCAGGATAAAACAGAGACACTAACATTAGCGTAGATGCCATTCTTCTGATGATGTAACAAGTACATCAGGTGTTATGGGAAGTGTTCCCGGTTCCGGCTGACCTAGATAATACAGCCTAATAATCATTTAATTGAAAAAGTGTTTTATGTGTATGCCATAGAAAAGAGATGTGTTTTTAGTCTAGATTTAAACTGACAGAGTGTGTCTGCTTCGCGAACAATGCTAGGAAGACTGTTCCAGAGTTTAGGTGCTAAATAGGAAAAGGATTGACCACCTGCAGTTGATTTTGATATTCTAGGTATTATCAGCTGGTCAGAGTTTAGAGACCGCAGTAGACGTGATGGAGTATAATGTGTTAAGAGCTCACTCAAGTACTTGGGGAGATAAACCATTTAGTGCTTTGTAAGTAATAAGCAAGATTTTAAAATGTATGTGATGTTTAATAGGGAGCCAGTGCAGTGTTGACAGAACCGGGCTAATGTTTTCATACTTCCTGGTTCTAGTAAGAACTCGAGCTGCTGCGTTTTGGACCAGCTGTAGTTTGTTTATTAAGCGAGCAGGGCAACCACCCAGTAGAGTAAAGTATATGGCACTTCATTACGATATTTATGTATTATGCCGATACATTTTACATAAGAGTACAATTGAAACAGAATACTTTAGATTTGAATCAGTTACGCACAATAACCTCTTTCTTCCCTATTGTAACATATATCCAAGTGAAACAACTTCATGAAGATATGTAGGGCGGGACTTGATTTTGTCCATCGGGAATTGATTGAATCATTTGGTTTGCAATTCCTGTGATGTGTGACAGTTTCTCTAATGTTGGGTGAATGAGAAGATTAGGAGGGCACTGCACTGCAATATTCCATAAAAACTTGTTTAGAGTATTCTTGTTCCCCTTGATTTAATAAGCTCTAGCTGTCAGGATACTGAGAGTGAGGATCCAGATGCAGGATGAGCAGGGGTGAAATTTATTAACAATAATACACACGGCACAAGAATAGTGAGGCAGGAACAAAATGTCCAAAAAATTGGGGCAGGACACAATGGGAGAACCGGCTGGTCAGGGTTGAGACAGCAATGTGGAAATGGCCGGCACAGGGTACCAGGCTTTACAGTTGACGTGACACGCCGTAGAACCAGACTGGAAGCCAGGCCATTAGATTCAATGACCAGGGTGGAACCACCACAAGACAACACACAGGACAAGACTCAAGACATGACAACAAGAGATAAACAAACAGGAGCAAAAAATAAAAACTATTAATAGGGATAAATGCAAACTAAGTATCTGGAATTTAAAAAAGCTAAAATTATAAATCTTAAAATGCTAAGTAAACTTAAACTAGCAAATGAGAGAAAAAGCTAAATAAATAAATACCAGAAATAAATGACTGGAACTTGGAACAAAATCAAAACAAAACTGCAACCTTGCTAGAAACTAGAGAGAAATTAAATCAAAACAAGAAAAATCCAAAGCTAAAAATAGGGAAAGATGTAGCAAAAATCTATAACTAGACCAGATAAACTACTATCACCAGGACAAGGTTAGCTGGACAAGGCATACAACAAATGCACACAACAAACCAGCAAAGACAAGAGGAAAAGGAGCTCAATATGAAGGGAACAGCACATGAGGATCAGGTGAGCACAATTAGTGAAACAAGGACTAAATGAAGGGGCGTGGTAACAGGAAACAAGGAGGTGGGACAAGAGGAGCACATGGCACAAACAAAGACAGAGCCATGTGGTCAAACACAAGACAAACAAAGAAACATTGAACAGAGACAAGACAGACAAGACTGTCAGGGCAGGACCCTAACACTAGCTGTTTTACAAAACATCTCAAACCACTTTAAGCATTCTTTATTTGTGTCACATGTCGTGTTCTATTTCCTGTGCTGTTTTTCAGCCCTAGACTTACTGAGAATTGTTGATGGAAGGCTGCGAGCACAGGCTTGTCACTTGGGGAAAGAGATTCCTCACAATTATGATTAGGTTTGACATTGTTTTGTGCATTGTATAAGTTGGTTATATGAGCAGGAAAGAGATGATGTGGGATACAGTCACCTAATTGTGTCATTCCAACCAAATGGGCCAGAAACTATAGGACTGGGAACAAGTGCCTCTGGGCATTACCATCAGAATAAATGCTGCTCTCAAAGTACACTTTGTACAACCAAAGTATTGGTTGTTGTATATCATATTTTTGATCTTAAAACTTTTGAAATGTGTAGTTTTTGTAGTGTACCATTAATGGTTACACTTAGTTCTTGTGTAGTTACACTGTAACAGCGTCACCTTAAAATTGAGTAATATTAATTAACTACATTTACTAATTATAAGGTTGAGGTAAGGGTTGGTTGCTTGTAATTATAAATGTAGTATTAAAATAAAATGTACCTTGAGTTGCAAATGCAGAAAGTCAACCTACAAATGACTTAATGGTTGTCACAACTAGTTTGGTTTCAAGGACTTTTATTTGGACATTCATTTGTCAGTATTTGCCTATAAACAAAGCCACTTCAAGGCAAGCCTGCAAAGTTTGCAAATAAAAGCGCAACATCTGCTAACGCTGCAGTACACAAGAAAGGAGAAAAGAGGCCGTTTTTTCGTTTTGTTTTTGGAATGGATATCAATGGAGGAGAGGCTTCACAACGCTGAAAAATGGAAAATGGCTTGTCATTTAATGAATCGACAGCCCACTGGCTAATCTTCAACATGTTTGCTCTTAAACATTTTTTTTGGATTGATCTACATTTACAGTTTATACAGAAAACAATTCTCTTTTATAAGAGAAGTCTCTGACAATTGTGTGACAGGATGATTACGGCACTTCTCATTAATTCCCATGGTCTCAGCAAACAGTGATCGACCTGTCGCACAACTCTGAACGAAATGCAATGATGTCAAGGCAATAATATAATTGGTTATCAAGGCACACGTTATCCAAGTTAGCTGTTATCCTTTCTCCAATGGTAGAGCCACGGAACCTCATTCCTCTCAATTATAAGACCATCCCTGCATCCCAATTCGCATACTATCCATACTAAATAGTATTCGAAAAAAGAATTAGTAGGTCCCAAATCGTAGTATGCTGAAAAGAGTATTCCAAAGATACCCGGATGGTTTACTGTTTCCAGTCAGAATCGGAAGTGCAGATCGACGCGCACTCTAACGGCTGATATTGCCCACAACCCATTGCGAGTTCGACGAGGATTCGGTTAGAACTACAAACGGATAAAAAGTCTTAAAAAACTACAAACATGACGGATGTACGAGTCCCTATGGTCAAGTAGAGAGGTTTAGATTAAGGGCTTAAGTGATCAATTATCAGTATTTAACCTCACAAATATATATATTTATTCAGTGTTATCCACATTATATTTCACCTGCAGCAGCATTGTGAACTTTTGTAATGATACATTTGGCCATTAACTTTTAAATACATCATTATATTTAAACTGCAAACACATGAGGAGAGTCTCTGCATTAAAGACCCACACATGGCAAATCAATGTGCTCCTACTACATTTCTCTTCGATACGGTAGGAAATTAAACTGAATGTGGAGGATTTTAACTGTGACGAGATGATTGACAGGGCAGTATGAATTGTGAGGTGATACTGACTAAGCGACGGAGTCCGTTAAAGATGACAAAGTAGTACCTCTTCTGCTACACACTCAAAAGTATGTACTTTTTCTTCACAAAAAGAGTACATACTGTTAGAATGTAGTATAAGTAGGCGAATTGGGACGCAGCACATCTCTGCTCTACCGGTTTTTCTTGATGTCTTTGTTTGTGTCCATATTTACCAATTTGTTTCACCTGTCTCTTGTTTAGTTCTCATTTTTCATCACCTGTACGGATATTCACAGTGTTTTTGTTTTATTCAGTGAAGACTTTTGCCGTATCATCATCTCTGCTTAATTGCAGACACCTTCAGCCTGCCTGTAACAATAGTCAACTTTAAATTTTAAACTAGAATACAAAAAAGGATTTTAATATCAACTATCTGGCCACTGCCCGCAAAATACCTACACCCACACTATGTAACGGTTTCTTTGTTCTTGAGTCCCCTTTTGACATAAAAGTCTGTTTTGTGTTTTTTCTTCTGTGACTATTTTAGCACAGTGCTGATTGTGTGAGGTGCAGTGCAATTTGTCCTCTGGTTATACAACACCGTTGAAGTGTGTGTCTGTTTTAAGTGTTGTTTTGTGCAGGGCTGACATTCATAAACTGCTGTAACAGCACTGGCTAACATTAGCTCAACACAAAGCAACATGGAGCTAAAATCAGTAAAAAAAAATAAAAAAATAAAAAAAAACGACAATGACAACACTGTCCTCTAGTTGTATAATGTCAATGTTGTGCTATGTCCTACAGGTATAAAGTTAGCTTAATTTTTTTTGCTTAAAGTTTCTAATCTACACAGCACATCAATGCTAATTCAAAGGTCATTCCAGTGAGTATTCCATAAATAGTAATATTGGGTAATATTGCACCTCATGAAAAATGAGCAGAACAAGCAGAATGTATAAACTGTTCACAAAAACATCCTTATTTAAATTGAGACACTGGCTTGAATGTGACAATTTACATAAGAATTGTTTTACACACATGCGTTCTGTTCAATTTCTTAGTATCATACAGCATTATGGCAAAATAATTTTCTTTCATTGTTTAATATTAAATGTGGATTACAATATGCATAATTAATAGGATTTACAGAATTTAACCCAGCCATTATCCCAACAAACCATGACCACAACCACCAATCATTATTAAATGTCATCCAAACACACATTAAATGTAAGGTACACTGTTGCTGCTAGCAGAAGTCAAATTCACAAATTCAAGGCCTAATTTAAATAGGAATAGCTAAAACTGCAAATTCACTCAGCACCGTGTAATTTCAAACAGTATTCGTTTCTTTTCTTTTTTTGTGGAATACAGAATACAGGAATATAGCACACACTTCCATTCTCCATACAATGATAGGGAATGAGGATGGATGCTGCTGAGCTCCAAAAGTGACAAAATAAAAGCAAACCATACAAATTCTGCACTAGCTTTGTGTTTTTGCTGAAAGTCTATGTTAATTGCAGCTCTGAAATCTCATTTGCATTCATGTCCATACAAATATGCCACATAAAGACACTTCGAGCTAGGTTTGAAGGTGTGATGGCAAACAGTTTTGCTTCTCACGTGTCTAGGGCTGTTAATGATGCCCCATGTATGAATATTTGAATATTCTTCAAAACATCTCTTTTTGAGTTCCAGGAAATAAATTAAATATTTGAAATGATGAGCAAATGATCCTTCAGCTGTAAAACTGTTAAACAAGACTAGGTGACACATATTAGTCACTGTGAATTAGATCATATTCCCAATGAGACCAGCAAATTACTGTAGGGTGGACTCATTTAGGGCCTGTTTACACCTGGTCACTTCAACTTGCGTTTTCTCTGATCGGATAGCTATCTAATAATAAAAGACCAGCTGTAAATGCTTTCCGAATTGCAATTGAAACAGATTTAAATCCAATTACTCAAACCACTTAAGGAGATGAAATGAAACTGAAATCTCATCTTGAAGCTCAACACACAGTCATCTTCATTAAAAGTAGTGAGACTAAATGACCATACCAGTGCTGATGTCACTTTTCTGATGCAGCGATCTTTGATTTTAAAATTAGCTGATGATAAATAAATTGTACCTCATATGTGTTGTTTTCACTGATGTGAACTTGCATATAGAGCAGGAATTGAAGATTGGATTTATATTCACATTTATATGACCAAGTGTAAATGGAAGTTTGAACAAAACAATCAGTAAAAACACACAAAGTGACCAGGTTTGAACAGGCCCCTAGTGGCTTGGGGGCTAATCTCATGATGAAGATATGGCGGTTGATAGCTATAGCTTACACCAACTGAAGAATGACAGAATTTTCATTTTTCAGTAAACTGTTCTTGTAAATACTTGCATCGAAACATCTGCCAGGAAGAAAATTGACAGTAAATCAATCGTTTATCAATGAACCGAATGTGGGAGAGAAGGTGGCTTGTCCATGCTAATTAGCTGCCTTTAAAGTGTGTGCATAAATTGAAGGATCATAATTAACAATAGCCCCGTTTCCACTGAAATTACCCAGAACAATTTGACCCAGGAACTTTTTTACCCCCAGACCTGTTGCTGTCTGTGTTTCCATCGTGGTCTAAAGTACCGTGACGATTAGTCCGGTGGCGTAAGACTGCACGTGACTTTCCAGTTCTGCTGAATATGGTCCTCCAAATAGAAGTTTAATAAAGCCTGAAACTCGTCGTCGGTCCATTGCTCGTATTTTTAAACTTCATTGTTGATTCGAATAGCAAACAACACAAAATGCACACACCACAACACTTCTAAAAATTGTGGTTGAAATAAAATGCTGCGTGAACTCAACCAATCATCATGTTCAATGCCCAAGTCCCACCCCCGAAAGTTCCTGAACTTTGAAAAAGTACTACCTCGCAAGCAGGGACGATTTGAGGGGGGTAATATTTACCCGTAACACACGAGTACCACCCCAAAGTCAGTAGTTCCTGGGGAAAATTCCTGCAGTGGAAACACGGCTATTGTCAGTGTTAAAACAATCTAAACGCAAAACTCAACAATGGTAAGAAGTTATTAGGTCAAATCACATAAGCCACTGCTCTTTCTCTTTACTGAAATGTTCCGCCCACTTCCTGGTAAGCTCCAGGTAGTGGTCTGGCTGATGGGGTTTGTAGTCCAAATACAGACGGGCCACAGTTTTCTTAGGCACGGCCCTCTCAATCTGAGTTCCTTCATGCCACTCATTAAATGACGTTACTGTGATGATATCAGGCCTTATTGATATTGCTGCCTGCAAAGAAGTCTCGTAATATCGTCCATTAACTCTGTTGCGTGTGTTGTGGTTGTTCCACGGCCGGACGGCGGTGTCTATATAACCAGGTCCAGCACTAGGTACAAACAGCAAGTTGTTTTTGTCGCAGAAAGCTTTGATTGCTTTCCAGTTCTGGTGAGAAGATCCAAAGGAAAAGCCATTAGAAGCAAAGTAGGTATACATGCCGTCAAAACCTCCAGCCTGGATGTCTTGCTTGTGGCGCTCTTCCACAATAAGGGCAATGAAGATGCCATCATAAGGAGTTCCTCGGAGACTGTGAGACCCTCTGACGGTTAGCAGCTCAGCCCAGGCCTCAGGTGACATAAGGTAGGAGTCGTACACATAAAAGAGTGGAAGGACCTTCCCAGTGCTGGACTTAAACCTGTAGAAAGCCCCATGATTCCCATATCTGTAAAAAGATTACAGGAGCGAAGTGTTTATTTATACTGAACTCATTTTAGAGCGAAGCATGTATTACAGTTGTAATATTGTAACAGTATACATAGACACACTGTATTCATTTATAGTATTATTTTTACATTAAAAAATACTACATTTATTGGTAACACTAAAAAAGCTCAATTGTTACCATAATGGTAAATGGACTGCATTTATATAGTGCTTTTAACAGACCAATGGCCATCCAAAGCGCTTTACACATTGCCTCACATTCACCCATTCACTCACTCATTCATACACCGACGGCGGTGTCAGCCATGCAAGGCGCCATCCAGCTCGTCGGGAGCAGCTGGGGTTAGGTGTCATTGCTCATGGACACCTCGACACTTGGTCAGGTGGAACCGGGGATCGAACCACCAACCTTCCGGTTTGCAGACAATCTACATGAACCACTGAGCCACTGCCGCCCACATTAGCTAACAATGAAAAATACTTAATCTTAGTTCAATCTTAATTTCACATTTACTAATACATTATTAAAATCTGTTATATCTATTCATATTATTCAATGGACCTGAGCTAACATGAACTAGTGTCATGATCCCAGCCTGTGTTTTGTGAGGACTTTTGTTCAAACTAGAGCGCAACGTTTTGCTACGGTTTCTGGGTTGAACGTCATGTTTCCTGGAAATGGTGCGCAATGAGATTTGAGATACGTTTTCTCTTGTTTGGTAGGTTTGTCAAAAATGTCAGCTCAATCAGCAGCATTATGTATATAAACTGTGTGGTGTTAAAGAGACAGCTCGCACAATGGGTCCAAGTAAAGTCGTTTACAAATGTGTCCGCTGCAGCTGAGTTTATGCAACAATTGAAAATATTTGTAGACATGTTTGTCTGGTCATACTGAAATGCGAGGCAAATGTTGGATCACAATAATTAGGAATTACAGTTCCCTTTCGTTCAGTCACTCCGAGTAACGTCAGTGACTGACGAATGGGGGTTTCGCTTGGAAGCCAATCATCTTCGAGATCTAGAAGGCGCCCAATGGCAGTGCAATGCCATGGGCATGCGAAATTTGTATGGCGGACTCCGCCCCACTGCGTGGGTATATCAGGAAGAACGCAGGCATGAACGCATTATGTTTCTGCTTCGGAGCCAAGAGCACATACACTCTTCACTCCTCAAGCCTTCTGAGAATATCGTCAGCTTCTTCGAGACGAGCAGCCTTTCAGTCGGTGTTGGTGTTACGGCGCGTTCCAGCGATCGCATACTTCCTGCCTGCTTATCTGTGCAGTGGTCTGCATCCAGCTGGTGTGTGTTTCCCTGGGCGCTTCGGCATCGGCTGCAAGGTTTTCCTCTCACTAAAAGAGCTCTCAAGTGGCTCGTCCTTTTCAGGATGTTTCGCCTGTGTGCTTCTGGGTGCGGTCAGTCTCTGCCGCTTTCTGATGGGCACGAGCACTGTCTGACGTGCTTGGGCTTTCAGCACGCTCAGGCAGCGCTCTAGGATGAGTCATGTTCCTACTGCGGGAACATGCCCATCTCGGTGTTACGGTCGAGACTCCGTGATCTCCGTGCAGCCGCCGGGGTGAGAGTCCCCTCTGCCACACCCCAATCTGCGGTCTCCACGAGAGGCGGCACTGTGGCTGGTGGCCAGGGTGATCTGAGGGTGATGGTGTGGAATAAAGCTCCAACGCTCATGCCTCGGGCCACACCCCCCTCTCATGCACCGGACCTGCTGTCCACTCAAGCGGGTACATCGGGGCCGGCTACGGCCGTCCCGACTGTCTCGCTTGGGGATGGGGAAGACAAGGAGATGTCGGTCGCTGCATCACAAGGTGGGCTGGAGTCCTATGAGGATGATAACTCAGCTGTGCGGCCACCTCCGGGTGGTGCAGCATTGCCCGAGTCGGACCCAGGGTTGACAGCCATGCTTTCCCAGGCAGCCACGAGTCTTGGGTTGGAGTGGAACCCTCCGCCCCGACCTGAGCGCTCAAGGCTGGACGATTGGTTTTTGGGGGCGGCGTGTGCGGACACCTGTCCGTCCGTCCCCCGATACCTTTCTTCCCGGAGGTGCATGAGGACCTTGCACGGTTCGGGGAGTCCCCGTGGGCTTCCCGTGACCATTTCGCGATCTCCTCCGCCTTCACTACCCTCGATGGGCCGTGGCCAAAGGGTACACTGGGGTTCCCCCAGTCGAGCGCTCTGTTGCGATGCAACTGTGTCCGCTGTGCTGAGAGTGCTGACCCTAAGCACCCCTCCAAAGCCTGTAGATTCACATCAACCTTGGTGGCGAAATCCTACAGAGCTGCGGGGCAGGCTGCCGCCTCTTTGCATACCATGGCGGCTCTTAAGGGCTACCAGGCCAAGTTGCTGTGCGACATGTACGAGGGTGGGGCTGACCCAGGACTCAGAAATGAGTTGCGTGCCGCCGTCGACCTCGCTCTCCGGGCGACGAAGGTGACCACACGCTCCCTGGGTCAGGTGATGTCCACAGCTGTGGTCCAGGAGAGACACCTGTGGCTCAGCCTGGCTGATATGCGTGACGACGAGCGGACCCGGTTCCTCGACACTCCCATATCCCAGGCTGGGCTATTCGGCGGCACGGTTGAGAGCTTCGCCCAACAGTTCTCACCCGCCCAAGAGCAGACTGAGGCTATCAAGCACATACTGCCCCGGCGGCCAGCTGCTGCCTCCACCCAGCCGCCCCCGCAGTCTCAGTCTGCTTGCCGTCGAGGGCGCCCTCCAGCGGCTCCCACCCCTTGTGCGCCACCCCAGCAGCAGCCTTTACCGGGGCCGCACCGAGGAAGCCACAGGAAGGCGCCCCAGTCCGCCCCAGCCCGCGCAGAAATGCCAGGCTAAGCGGACTACGCGGACAGCTCAGGGATGGGCATAAGAGAGAGTAAGACACAGAAAGAAATTTCTGAACGAATAGGCTGTTCCCAGAGTGCTGTATCAAGGCACCTCAGTGGGAAGTTTGTGGGAAGGAAAAAATGTGGCAAAAAACGCTGCACAACGAGAAGAGGTGACCGGACCCTGAGGAAGATTGTGGAGAAGGACCGATTCCAGACCTTGGGGGACCTGCGGAAGCAGTGAACTGAGTCTGGAGTAGAAACATCCAGAGCCACCGTGCACAGGCGTGTGCAGGAAATGGACTACAGGTGCCGCATTCCCCAGGTCAAGCCACTTTTGAACCAGAAACAGCGGCAGAAGCGCCTGACCTGGGCTACAGAGAAGCAGCACTGGACTGTCGCTCAAATTTTGCATGTCATTCGGAAATCAAGGTGCCAGAGTCTGGAGGAAGACTGGGGAAAAGGAAATGCCAAAATGCCTGAAGTCCAGTGTCAAGTACCCACAGTCAGTGATGGTCTGGGGTGCCATGTCAGCTGCTGGTGTTGGTCCACTGTGTTTTAACAAGGGCAGGGTCAATGCAGCTAGCTATCAGGAGATTTTGGAGCACATCATGCTTCATCTCCATAAAGCTTTTCAGCAGATGGAAGATTTTGTTTTTCAGCACGACCTGGCACCTGCTCACAGTGCCAAAACCACTGGTAAATGGTTTACTGACCATGGTATTACTGTGCTCAATTGGCCTGCCAACTCTCCTGACCTGAACCCCATTGAGAATCTGTGGGATATTGTAAAGAGAAAGTTGAGAGACGCAAGACCCAACACTCTGGATGAGCTTAAGGCCGCTATCGAAGCATCCTGGGCCTCCATAACACCTCAGCAGTGCCACAGGCTGATTGCCTCCATGCCACGCCGCATTGAAGCAGTCATTTCTGCAAAAGGATTCCCGACCAAGTATTGAGTGCATAACTGAACATAATTATTTGAAGGTTGACATTTTTTGTATTAAAAACACTTTTCTTTTATTGGTCGGATGAAATATGCTAATCTTTTGAGATAGGAATTTTGGGTTTTCATAAGCTGTATGCCAAAATCATCAGTATTAAAACAATAAAAGACCTGAAATATTTCAGTTGGTGTGCAATGAATCTAAAATATATTAAAGTTAATTTTTTATCATTACATTATGGAAAATAATGAACTTTTATCACAATACACTAATTTTTTGAGAAGGACCTGTATAGAGAGAGAGAGAGAGAGAGAGAGAGAGAGAGAGAGAGAGAGAGAGAGAGAGAGAGAGAGAGAGAGAGAGAGAGAGATTTGAAAGATTTGTTGGAAAAACTATACTATTTACAGAAGTATTTTAACAATCCTTTCAATTTTCTTTTAGAAAAATGTATTCATAAAATTGATGAAAATTGAAAAAAATGTTTTCTCAAAGATGCAGTTTGGTAATGATCATTTTTGGTAATCCAAATACTTAAAACTGTACATCATGTGTTTAAATTGTATTTCTCTGTGTGTATTTTTTTATTCGGAGTGTCTACTCACACTAAGTGCAAATAGCGTGCCTTGTTGGCAAGTGCTATTCGCGCTAGCTCCGCCTACCAATGCCTGGTTGGGCCAAACAAGATTTTAAAAAGCGCTCTGATTTCAACATCCTCAGTGGTGTGGAAATAAATGTGGAAATAAAGTGCCTAATGAAATGTTTAATAATAATAAAAGCCTTTATTGGGTAAGGTTAGGGGTAGGTGTAGGGAGGGCTTTTATTGTCCCATTCAGGCAGAATCCATTTAATAATTTTAATGAATATAATAATTTACACTCAAGTTTATTATGGTGTCCTTTTAATGTACAACAACACTGAGGTGTAAATAGTATGTATCTGTCAAAAAGTATACTATTTACACATATCGCAAAGAACTGCTACTTTAATGGGGTGTTGAATATCACAACTTATATTGAATATATCAACTTACTATTTGCACTTAGTGTAAATATCATGTATCGCTAGGAAAATATGTTTTTTTCACTGAGTGTAAGTAGAATCTATTTACACTGTGTAAACAGCATCTATCGCTATTTGCACTTGGTGTACATAGCAATTATCATTAAGAAAATATGCTATTTTCACTGAGTGTAAATAGAATCTATTTTTTAGTTTCTATTTTTTTTTTTACGTGGAACACAAATTGCCTTTTAAATAAAAATATTTAAATGCAACAACCTAACTACAACCAAAATACAACAGTGTACAGTGCTCTAAAAAGGTTTTGAGCTTCCTGGGATGTTATGTGTTCTTTTTCCAAAGGTGTTCTTGTTTCCACAGCAGTACAGCTGTCTGTATTACCTGATACTGGACCATGTAAACCTACACTTTGCCTAGATCAGTTTTACATAATGTTTTTCTTTCCGGTGTATTCCTGTTGCTAGAGGAGAACAATTCATGAATAAACAACTTTAGAATGTGTTTGCTAAAAAAATAAATAAAAAGAGCATTTTACAGTAAGTAGATTGTTAGTACTATAGATTTACAGACTGCAGCCATTGTTACAGGCTCTTGAACATAAGTGGATTAGCCGCAATAGCATCAGGTAATGTTATATGTTATGTTTCATAAATGATTAATGGAAGAAAAGTCCCCCACTCTCTTTTTCTTTTTGCCAGGCTGGATTAAATTCCATCCCCATCTCCTAAGTTCAAAGCAGATATTCGGGATGGAGAGGGGCTAGACCTTCAGGTTAGCAGACAGGAACTCTCTGAACTTTAGTGTTGGAATATCGTGGAGGTGCAACCTACTTGTCAATGATGTATTTGATGTTGTCATGCACACTGAGGTCTGTCCGGCCTTTGTAGGGCTGCAGGTGAAACGCAACCTGTAACGAAATGAAGAAAAGAATCACTAGCAGTATCTATATCAGTTCTTTTAAATGTGTCATTCAAACATACAGCCTACATCTGCCTGTACTAAACTGATTCATATCTAGATAATGATACAGTGAAATGCATCAAAACATTTGGACATTAAGGCCTAGTCACAGGTATTTTTAAAAGAAGAGTTGTATACATGTTGTCTAATCAGAAGCCTGAAAAAAAAGGTTATTGTCATGGTTATTGGTTATTGAAAAAAAGGATGTATCTGTATGTTATAAGCCCTGTTAGCACAGTTATTAGCAGAAATATTTTGGCTACATCCGCCATTGTACAGACTCTCCTTGTGTAAACAAAGGAGATAGCGGCACACAATCTGACATTGAACAAAGGAGATAACAGCACTCTGGATTCTGCACTTGGACGTCACAAGCCAAAATTTCTGGTTTCACCGGCTACACAACACCATTTGCATTCATTCTTACGGCATCACAAACACGCACAGCGCATGATCGAAAACAGAACGTGGTTCAATATATTGTTTTTAATCATTAATTTGGTGTCACTATATGCTGCAGAGAGAACAACACTTGCGTCCACTGTATGTGCGTGGCATGAAGGCGGCTTTCTGCTGCTTGCATACTCTTTTAAAAATACAGCTGACTGTGAGTCTTTGATTTGCAGCTCTTATTGCACTCACTTAGCAGTATTACACTGCACCCTCACTCTCGCTCATATCCCAGGTAAATCATCACCAATGTCATCACCCAATACTATTATTAATGTATTCACACTATATTTTTTCTGTTGATTTGATTATTTAACAAAAACAGTTGAAAAAAATACTAACAAACATAGATGTGCTGTTACATTTTTTGGACACCATACAGCCTTCTTTTAGCTCAAGAGCATGGCGTTAGCAACGCTGAAGTCATGGGATCAATTCCCAGGGAAAGCATGAGCTGACAAAATTTTTAATTTTAAAGGTGCCGAATGTAAGGGTTACCTGGGTTGCCAGTTTGAGGACAAGCAACAGGAACGAGTGCAATTGACAATGGAAGGCGAGGAGACTCGTACACTCTAAGTTGATGAGTTGATTTATGATGGGTTGATATCATGTTTTAATATGCCCCCATTCATAGAGATTTTTTAGATGGGTGCTCAGGCTTTTTAGGTTGAGTAGAATCTGCAACCTCTGACGTAGTTTGTTTACTGGCTTCCAAGGCTGCATTACACTGAGTTTTCCGCCAACTGGAAACCTGTGGTGGCAAAATACTATTGGGTAAATTAGAAACGTGCGGTATCGCAAAAAACAAAAACAAAAACAGACATTCCGTAAAATAACTGTCTGTTGCATTGTTTTTCCAGGGAAACGAGTATGTGAACTTAGCATGTTTCCTTAATATCTGCAAACAAATTATGGTATTTTTTACGCTTTAGTACAGTCAAAAACTTACAAACAGCACCTTTAATGCAATAGAAGTTGTTTTAGTCGCTATTATGTGTATCAGAGATAATGAACATATTGCTCTATACTACAGCAACACCTTCCTAAGGTGGCTGACAGATGATTTCTCAAAGTCCCAGAAACATGGTAACTTAAGACACAGACGCGTCATGTCGAATACTCCAAGGAGAAAGACCCTCTCCACTTCAATGACAGCGACATGCACATGGCTGATTGAACCGCAAAACCCTAAGGGCCTTGAAAGAGAAAAGCCAAGCACAAACACTCACCATTTTTCCACGCCAAAGGTCTTCATAAGCAGTTTCCATGGCTACTTGCATTTGGCGACGCAGCTCAGACAGCCATGGACACTTTGACATCAGACACTTTGGAAGCGAACATCTACAGTATAACTGTTCCGCTACAACAGTCTTGAAAAGGAGGTTGCTGATAATTCAAATCATAGGTGCTCAACACCTGAAGTGTTGCAACGTTCTCCTGTTTCTTTAGAACTCACCATCACCGTAATCAATAACTGGTACAATTACACTGATTGTTACAGTAATGGCTTGTAATGGTTGAGTTGTCAATATAGAAAGAGAGGACGGAAAGAAAAAAAGCCACTTTCCATATACTTCATGACAACTGATGCATAAAATGCATTATTATTATTTTTTTTGATGGTTGGAAAGATAAAAGGCGTGACACAAGTGTTTTTTTGCTAGATTCAGCCCAACGCACTTATCATTTTCATGTCCTGCACCACGTTTTGATCTATTTACACGCCCCAAAAAATAATAGTACTGTTAAATCTAGTGTAATTTCAATGGCTGAATGTCTCTATACAGAATGAGGCATGGCCTTGATACATGCAAGATACAGTGGTTGTTGTTTTAGCACTACAGTAATGTCAGCCCACTCACTCAGCCTGTAAGCATTGCTGTGCCCTTGCATCTAACTGACAGCAAGCTAAACAGAAAAAGAACAGCCCCCACCCCCAAAAATAAAAAATAGTGAAAATCAATGTAACATGGTTGTTTAAGAAAGCACAATAATACACAGACAATCTTTCCATCAAAGGCAAAAACAACAACAACAACGCATTGAACAAAAAGATTAATCAACAAACTAGCTGATAGCTCACCCACAGGCCAGTGCAGACTCAGATAAGACATTTATAGTACATGCACAGATTCTTCAAGGTTTCCGAGGGTAGGGTGTTTCAGTTATGTCAGTTTACTATCGGTGCGCCCCAGGGTTCAGAGTGTGGGTCATTATTTTTCCTAACATACATACCTCATTGGACTCATAGGCACACCATAATGACAACACAAAGACAGAACAACATCCAGTTTTGTTGGAATTTCAGTTCTGGCAGGACCACTACCGTCAAAGATGATTGACAATTAGCAGTTTAGATTGGTGGTATGGTTTTGTTCTGGGCAAGAACTCCCAGCGCATCCATGCAGCCTAGCATGGATAAGAGCAGGGAAAGCAGCGATAACCACCCTTGGGGTAAACCGAACAGAACCAACATAATGTATTGCAGATAGCATTAATGTCAATATTTAATGTACAACATATTTCGGGAATTTAGCCTGATTCAAGAGGAATCAGAATACCAAATCCTGATTGGACGAGAGGAGGAGCTGGGGATGGATGAGGATAAATGAGCTCTGGAGAAACGTGATAGCTGCTGATAGTAATGAAGGAGTTTATATATGCATGCTGTGATAGACATCATACTCCTATAGGTAGACGTGATCAGCTGACAGTCAGCTGATGCGAGCTTGACTAACTTGAGGTCACCTGCCAGAACTGACGCTAAGCTTGATATTTTATGATTTGTTGCAACATAAGTAATAAAATGCTTTCAAGTTAAATGGTTTAGTTGATCAGCTAATTGGTAACATGGAAAATATCACACATCTGTGGTAAATACACAAATACACAGGTCTGATTTTTTGTTTTAATGGTCAGAATCTATAGTATTTGATTAATAATAAAAATTGGGTTTGCAATTAGAATATAATGATGCATTTAAAAGGTAATGGCCAAACGTATCATTACAAAAGTGTACAATGCTGCTGCAAGTGAAATATAATGTGGATAAGGTTAGATACTGATAAATAATCCCTCAAACCCCTTTATATAAACCTCTCTACATAACCGCCAGACTCGCACATCCTCAATATCACTTTTTACTCGTATTTGTAGTTATAATCGAATCGTCGTCCAAAGCGCAATAGACAATGGGCAATATCAGCCGTTAGAGTTTCAGATTCGGATTCTGACCATTCGCTAGACTATTCGGGTACTGAATAGTAGACCATTTGTGTATTTTTGGAATACTCATTTCAACATACTACGATTTGGGAAGTACTAATTCTACTTTTAAGAAAGGACCTCACTAAAAGGATGGCACCAGGGACTGTAGAAGAGCTCAGACATCAGTGTGGTGGTAAGGATTGTGATCAGACATAAAGCCCAGACTCCAGCATTGTCAATTCTGATGGGAAACGAAGCACATGCAGTGAAGAGATACGCTTCATTCCACCCCGCTGCTCAAACAGCCTCAATAGCCACTGGGAGCAATTATGAATGAGTACAAATGACTTGTACTGCCAGTCTAATTTTCCAAACTAATTCAAATATTTTGTTCAGAGATTTTGCAATTGCCTTGCAATACAGCCCCTTGTGTATTTCAAGACTTAAAACTGCATCTGCGCCACAGAATGATGCGCTTTGTTTACCCAAAACAGAGTTGAGCAGGTGCAGAATTCAAGGTCTTTGGGAAACAGCTTGACGTCTTGCACATTGCTGTACAGATAAAGGACACAAGCATGACGCTGTTTTAAAAATAAAATCGCCAATGTTTGTTCTCCCGATTTTACGGCTGAAATTCGACAATTCTGTGCCACATGGGAAACTCAACTCATACACTGACCTCAATGGGACAGAATTACCTTCAAAATCACCAAGCAAGAAGGACACAGACATGACTATAATCACAGGCATGCTGTTACAAGACTTGCTTCTCTTCACACCAGGGGATTACAAAACATGACTGACAAAAAGGCAAAAAGAAACAGCTCTGAACAGCTCATCAGGCATAAATGTTGAGCACAGCTGTAGGCAGTAAAGACAGAGAGATATGCAACCACTAGCAAGCTCAAGAAATTATAATAAGTGGCTCATACACAAATGATTCAGATGTTGCAACAAAATCGAAAGTGTCTTTAAATGCCTACCTACTTTTTACAGTAGCTCATTGCTCTTTAAGGAATCACATATGTAAAATCATGATACACTGATAAGTACACTGATAAGATACAACATAATATGTAATATCACCCTTATCCTGATATTTATACATGTCATATGGGTGTTGTAATGTGAAAACTGCAATACAAAAGAGTGGAAAGATCTTTGTAAGAAGTCTTCTAATAGGTGGAAGTCATGTTCACCCTTCAGTCACATACTGACTAGCAACTGATAACAATTATTTCTGTCATTCTAGATTCAAATCTATTGATATTTGCTATTATTACCTTAACTTTTAACATTACTGCTTTAACTATCGGCAAGACTTTAGAAAGCCTGCATTACAACAGTAACCTTAAAGGGATAGTTCACCCAAAAACTTAAATTAGCCCATTCTTTCAGACGAGTTCATGAGTTATATTAAAAAATGTCCTGGCTTTTCCAAGCTTTATAATGGCAGTGAATGGCTGTTTCTGTTTTGAAGTCCATAAAAGTGCATCTATCCATTATAAAAGTGAACCACGCGGCTCCGGGGGGTTCATAAAAGCCTTCTGAAAGTGAGTCGATTCATGTAAGAAAAATATCCATTTTTAAAACTTAACTGTAATCTCTAACTTCCGCTAACTGCCGTACACGTGTTCGTGAGAGACTGGCGTTCCAGCGTATGACGAATGACGCAGGCCTAGCAAAAGTTCCGGTGATGAACACGGAAGCGCAGAGGATAGAGCAAAACAAAACTTGGTTCTCGCGAGAACTAGCATATTCTCACCGGAGTGTCCTACGTCATATGTGAACGTGCGTACAAAAGTAAGTGGGAGTTAGAGATTACAGTTTGTAAAGTTTTAAATATGAATATTTTTCTTACACAAATGCATCGCTTCGCTTCAAAAGGCATTTATTAACCCCCTGAAGCCGTGTGGAGTACTTTTATAATGGGTGGATGCACTTTTATGGACTTCAAAACAGAACTACCCATTCACTGCCATTATAAAGCTTGGAAGAGGCAGGGAATTTTTTAATATAACTCCAATTGAATTCATCTGAATGAAGAATGTCATATACACCTAGGATGACTTGACGGTGAGTAAATCATGGGGTAATTTAAATTTTTGGGTGAACTATCCCTTTAAGTGGATTACAATTACGCTCTACTCCTTTAAATAATTCCTATAGCTAGCGGATAACATGATTTCTGGCATAGGCAATGCAAGTCGAAAAAGAAAGATTTTTTAGATATGGAGCAACATTTCATTTCTTTGGAATAATGCACTGACTTTAGGTATTAGGCTGCTCAATTGTCATGAACTAACATAACCAAATATTTATAAGCTCAAATACCTGATACACTCTATATATTTCTGATACACTCACAGAAAAAAATGTGCAGCTTGTTACTGGTGCAGTACCCTCAAATGGACAACTTTGATCCTAAAGGTTTAAAGTAATACTTTAAGGCAGGGTTTCATGAGGGAACTTCATAAGGGAATCTACCTGTAATCTATCTTTTCAAATCAATCGCGATTAATCAGAGGCTGCAGTTTAAAATAGCTACAGTCAAACCAAAATGTATACAAACACCTTCAACATTTTCTCACATTATCACAGTTTATTAGTTATAGTTTAGAAAATGGTAATAAAATATGACAAGAACTTAACAAGAGTTAAACTGTGTCAGAACAAATTCATATTGATAATGTTTTGATAGATAACTTTGATAGACAAAGATAACTTTGATAGAAAGGTAATGGATTACAATCAATCAATCAGCTGTCAGCTGTTAAATGTAAGTACACAATTAGATAATACCAATTTAGGTCAACCAATTACAGAGCAATGCTTAATTTTGTTCAGTCTGTGGTGTAAAAGGTCGCATTAGCAATTAAAGAAAAAAACACTTAAACAAAACATGGTGAGGTCAAAGTGTCTGAATAATTTTGGTCCCACATTTTTATAAATGTTACTGGTAGTCCACTATATGAAGAATTTCTGGGTATAATATGTCACAGTTTACTTTATTCTGCTAATCCTCACTTACATAAATTAACTATCCTGCACCCGCTTTAGCAAAACATTATATCTGGTGTCTGAATAATTTTAGTTTCGACTGTATATAGTTGATTTTTCTTTACTTTCACATTCACATACATACAATTTTGTGGACAGAATTTTACAGCATTTGACCAATATTCGACCAAATTAAAAGCTTATGGATCTGACATGGTAAAAGCTTAAGGGTTCGAACATTTGAAAGTGAAGAATTTATTATTATTATTGTTATTTGTATTGTAACTTGTAGTATTAGTTGTTTCTTGAAAATCAAGTATGAATGCCCTTTAAAGTAAGTATTTTAATTAGCAGTAGTCTTTGTTCTTTGTGTCTGGGTGTCTCAGCAGTAGCAATATAAAAAATCTTCATATAAAATGACATTTCATCACCGGATTACTTTTTTCAGTGTACTTGCATGTTATGGGACCATTAACTGACAACCGTGAACATGCAAATGTATCATTAAATTATTGAAATGACAACTTGAAATCTGAGCGGGGTACTTCAAGTAAATATTTTACATCTAAGGGGTTCCATAAAATGTTTAGGAAAACCTGCTCTAAGGTACTAATGTGAATCTTTTAGGGGTTGATAAGGTACAAAGTTGTAAAAAAATTTGACAGTGCAAATACATCAGAATAAAAATGAATAAACAAAGTGTTTGTGTAAGCAGATAAGTTTTATGGATCTCTCACCAGTTACCTTGATACTGTGTCTATGGGCAGCGTCCATTACAGCGGGCACTAGATCCTCTGAGGGTTTGCCATGTTCATCTGCCACATCAGGCGGGTACCAGGACAGGACCACCACACCTGGCATCAAAAGTGGAAATGCATTGCTCTACAAGCAACATTACGTCTCTTTTACATTTTTTAATGAGGAACGACCAACTACATTGTACTATAATAGCCAAATGAAAAACAAATATTATAAATGTTAAATATTATAATTCAGCAAATTGTATCTTGGCCGTAAAACCTGCAGCTGCAGCTTCGATTTGCGCCATGTGGGATTCAATGACATCTGGATCTCTGGAGCTGTAGGGTCCCAGCTCGGGATAATAACTGGACGCAATGTCATCTGGAGGATTGTGTTGTCCTTTCGGGTGACTGGCAGCTATTTTGGGGTCCCAGTGTGGTACCAGTACGTGGTCCCAGTGTATATAACTACCGTCCATCTGTGGCGAGCCATACCATAAATAATAGAATATGTGAATGTCATAGAATATGCTGTGGTCAGGGCCAGAGTTGGAGAACACTATCTTGGTGTCACTCCCCCCACCAACATTTTGACCTGCTGATTCAACTACATTATTGGGTCTCTGGTCCATTCGCTCTCCAACCAAAGGCATCAACTCCATCCCTGGAGCAAGATCCGAGAAACCATCAGTGGGTTTGAGGGTTCGCAGGCCCATCATAGAACCAAAAATGAACAAAGTGAACAATAAAAGAGCCACGCACGCTTTCTTTCGTAACCTGTTCATGATCGCTGTCCGTGGTGCTAGAGAAGGCAGTTCAGAAAGAGGTTAATATGGTCGAGGCCTCCAAAAGTAGGTTGTAAAATTATTGTGTTCCATCCCCAATTCGTTTGCCCTCTGTCTCAGACTTGCATTTGGCACTCCGGGTTGGTCGCTTGGTCCGCGTCAAGAAGACATCATCTTCGTTACATAAAGAAATTATAAATATTTGGGGAAAAATAGCTAGGATGCTTTGATTAATTCCTGAACATGCAACGACGATATCAGCTGACAAACCAGCCCACAATATTAATTACGGCATATTTATAACCTAAAAGCACTCGCCATATTCTTAAATCAACAATGCACAAAGCATTGTTTTTTTCTTTTTGTTAAAGTCGCACACGCCCGTTAAAACTCGACGCAAAAGCTTCCATGCAGTCATGTAGCCTATTTATCACATGCACCGTTTTGTTGCATCCAACTCGCACACTAAACGCTGTCTTTCCTGGATCTTTCTAATCCTTCTGCGCGGTATAAAACACTTTCACATCCGATGCACGGGCTTTGTGAAAGCATCGGCTGATTTCTGTGCGTCTATAGAAAACTGTGCTCATGATAAATGCTACTGGAAGGTGGAGTCTTGTGGGTTTGTCACCGTACACGCATGCTCAAGCAAGGACACAGGCTGTGTTCACAATGGGATACTGCATACTGAGCAGTAGCCCCCTAGGCTATACTGAAAACGGCAGTAAGTAGTAAGTAAAACAATCATTTTGATATGCTTTTCAAACAGTAGCTATATTGTTGTTACCTCTTTATGAATAATTCTAGCTAACATCTTTGTAATAAATATGATCATCTTGCTTTTTTAGTCAAATCTTGAGAGGAAACTTTTGTTTCATATACTAAATACTACCTACAATTTTCAAACATTATTTGAAACGGAATGCCATATTTTTTATTGATGCTCAAAACACACAAGTACCCTAATAACAAATAATAACAATACAATAACTGCGGGGAATAATATAAATTAAAAATTACATGACACAGAAAAAGGAAAAGAATTGCAAACAGAAGTTGTTATGGCTTTTTTTTGTTCTCAGATAATTTAATTTAAAAGGGTTATTTTTCAAGCTCTTTCAAAAATATAATTTATGAATGTGGAATTTAGCGAGTAAAGATTAATAACATCAAATGTAGCCTACCTCTTTTATTAAATTACATTTTTTTTTTTTGATCATAATCAACAAAGCCTACTTAAAAGCAATCCTTCCAATACAACACACAATCATTATAAATTGAATTCCTAAAAATCCTAAAACATCTTGCCAAAACATTTTAGTAAAGGGACAATGCCAAAAAAGAACTACCGTTTCGTCAGAGTCGTCACGGAAAGAGCAGCTGGAGGCAGTGTTGCCAAGTCCGCGGTTTTCCCGCGGAATTGGGCTACTTTAACACCGTTGCCGCGGGCTGTTTTTCATGTCCGCGGGTTGAAGTGACACCAATAATGTTATATTTAGTGCCGGAAATGCTCGATGTAATAGGGAACCCTGCCAAAAAACATATATTTTACCCCCGGAATGCATTTTTTTTTTGCCCAGGGAACCCCTATAAACCCGATTGGGCTTGTTTTGGGCTACTTTTGAGTTGCAATTGGGCGGGTTTTGTTGTGAAAACCTGGCAACCCTGGCTGGAGGGGAAAATAATGCCATACATTTCATACATTGCTATATAGAATATCACCTGACGTAGGCTACACTGCTGCTCAACCAGTCAGATTAGTTGAAAACATTCGTTTTAAAATGTAAGTTTAGAAATAAATCAGATGAGCACAATATTTCATTTAGGCCTTGTTTTTGCTACAAATTTAGTGCGGTTAGGCTTTTTGGACAAAGACTGAATTGTTTTTACATGATACTTGACCTCCATCCCCACTCTCCCTCACTCCTACAGTCACAGATATCTGTCAGGGAACTTCCACCAGTCTTGTGCAGTCAATGGCAGAGAAGAGCCATGAATATTTCTCTCAGTAAGTCTTCCCCACGCCCACAGCCCCGCCCCCAAATATGAGAAATCCCCGCCCCCTCAGTCACGGCCCTATGTATTTTTGTTATCATCACACTTAAAATATAGGCCCCTATACTTCCGCAACAACTGATTCGGACTGGGGGATTGTCCATCATCGCAATAATTTGTAGTTTTCAAACCATCATGCACTTCCCTCCATTTGATTGCATTTAATGTACTGCGACGACATCTAGTGGAGTATAATGCCATAAGCTGCTCTTTGTGAATGTTATAGCCCTCCAGTTTAGTAATTTAGAAGGTCTAAATTAGATGGTTTGTCCGTCTGTCAAAGATGGTTTGGTAGACGCAGCGTCTTCAGTTGTCATATTTAAGACATAAATGAGAACACAAATATCTCTATTCTGGGCAACATTTAATGTGAGAACAGACAATTATAACTGTCTTTAAAACACTAGATGGCGCAAAATTCAGTTCGTTCATTGTTTGCTCTAAAACGTATTGTACATGATTTACACGAATTACCTAAATAGGCTATGGTTATTATAACAACGTCCCTTTCCAGAATAAATCTGTTTGGCAATGTTAGGAACAAGTATATGGAGGACCAAATTACTCAAAATGAAATAATTAAATAAATAATGAATTCAATAAAACAACAATTAAATGTACCAGTTTATTATGAAATAATTAAATAATTACTTAAATAATTAATTTAATAATTGAATAATTAATTTAATTAAATATTAATTAAATAATTAAATAAATAAATGTATCTATTTATTTTGTAAAATTACATGAAATTATTTAATATATTTCACAATCACCTCTTCCACACACACTATAGTTATGTTTAAAAATCATTTTTTCATTATTAAATGTGCTTTTTCAAAAAGCCGTTTTTCATAATAATATGCTGCATTTACGAATGGGGCCTATTTGACGAATCATGCATTTCCAAAGCACGATTTTCCCAAAGATTTTTTCATAATAATAGAGGACATTTCAAATGCCAATCAACAGGCTGTTGGCGGTGCTTGGCACTGATTGGTTTGAAGTTAAAGAGTCGACAGACATGACAGATCGATCTGTGTGTGCTGTGGTGACATCACGGAACACCAAGGTCTCATTTCTTATTTGTGACTGAAAATGTATTTAGACTCTATTGAATTTTCTAAAAACCTGTAAATGATGAGAAATGTGGCTGTGTTTAAGTAAGTGTGTTTTTATCTTGATCAATTCCTACCGCCATATTAATTTACAATCAATTCCCCTATTTCCCCTTGCAACTTGCCAGACCCAGACAGGAAAAAGTAATCAATCTGAAAGGATTATCCAATCAGCGCCAAGCCCCGCCAACTGCCTGTTGATTGGCATTTGTGAAATGTCCTCCATTATTATGAAAAAAATCTTTGGAAAAATGTTGCTTTGGAAATGCATGATTCCTCAAAATAGGCATCATTCGTAAATGCAGCATATTATTATGAAAAACATCTTTTTGAAAAAGCACATTAAATAATAAAAAAATAGATTTGTATCTATTTGGAAGAGTGTGGTAATTGTGAAATATATTAAATAATTTCATGTAATTTTACAAAATAAATAGATACATTTATTTATTTAATTATTTAATTAATATTTAATCAAATAAATTATTTAATTATTAAATTAATAAATAAATTATTTAATTAATTATTTAATTATTTCAGAATAAACTGGTACATTTAATTGTTGTTTAATTGAATTCATAATTTATTTAATTATTCAATTTTGAGTAATTTGGTCCTCCATACAAGTACAGTTCAGGACTACATCTTCATTTAATTCAGCAAGCTGTCTGTAAATTATGACTAGACAAGTCTTTATGCAATAGGCTATTTTAGAACCTCATAATGCGTGAATTGGCTGTTAGGATTCATAAATATGGCTTTTAAACCAGAAGCCCAGAATCGGCACTCCTATTGCGTTTTAGAAATGTTACTGGATAGTTGTGTTGTAGCCTAACTATTTATTTATTTATTTATTTATTTATTTATTTATTTATTTATTTATTTATTTATTTATTTATTTATTTATTTATTTATTTATTTATTTATTTATTTATTTATTTATTTATTTATTTATTTATTTATTATTATTATTATTTAACAATGGTAAGTCACAAAGTGTTTTTGTTTTAAAATAGGCCTGCAGATTTAATTTCGACTTCTTTTTCATTTAAAAATTGATCACAGAACATAAACCGAACCCGCTTGATGCGCTAGAACAAACATGCTGCATAACACACGATAATAAACCTCATTGGTTGAGTTTGAGCTTCCGTTTACAACAAATGTTGTGTGAGTAATGAATGTTTATATGTAAGTAAAAGCCTACATTCAATCTTTTAATCATAAAGCAATCATTCCTTTTTGGAAAATTGTGGACTAAACAGCTCAATTCATATGGATACTCTTTATGATCTCTTAATGAACTTTTTGAAACGTCATAGTTGTGTAACTGCCAATGGAGGGACAGAAGCTTTCAGGTTTCATTAAAAAAAAAATCTTCATTTGTGTTTCGAAGATGAACGGCTTACAGGTTTAGAACGGCATGAGAGTGAGTAATTAATACAATAAATTGTATTTGTCAGTGAACTAACCCTTTAAACCAAAATGGTGTAAATGTTGCAACCTTGTAAAACTCAAAGAAAACATGGACATCATCAGTTTAAATTACATGCATTAGTCCATGCATTTTTGGTTTGTTTGTGCATATATTAAATCATAAAAATAAAAAAATAGTTAAACATCTCATGGTCATTCCTGAATAATAACACAAATTTACATAATAACAAAGCTTATGAAATGTTTCATAGCCATTATGATTAATATGTTTAAACTCGCATTAAAATACTCTGATGTTAAAAACTATGATGTACAATGATGTACTTAATCTCCCCCCTCCCCCTTATGAATTGGTTAAATAAAAAATGAATTAAAAAAAGAGTTGATCTGAATAACTATTGGTACCAAGATAAATAAAATTGAGTAGACCCAACAAGCTAAGGTAACTGAAAAGGTTGAGTAAGCCAATAAAAATGAGTAATGAGTAACTTATTTGATTCCACTAAATATAGCAGCTAACTGGCAATAGCTAGCATACATGTGCTAACATAACTAATTTCTTTTTATGAAAAAAAGAACCAACAACAACAACAACAAAAATTTAAGTATAGCTGTAAATGATAGACAAAATTAACACATTTATTTTGGTATGGCCATCTCAATATTCAAAGAATGCATTGAGGTACTATAGTTCTTTATTATTATTATCATATTTACAAAACCACTGAATTATAATGTCAAGGGTGGAACTCTCAATAAACTCAAAATATAGAACATTTTGATGTGTACTTGGATTGAAAGCCATTTTCATTTTACTCATGGAGGTGGAGCACTGAGCAAATAAACCTGAAAAAAAAAAATTCTGATTTGATCCTGTCCTCCCCCTCAGTGTGCTGAAGATGGTACAGTCTGTTTCTAAACGCTCTGTGAACGGTTCAAGAGGCTGAATGCCACACACACACTGTCTGAAGATGCCCTGATACACACCTGTTCTGTCCAAGAGGAACATGATAAACGCAGAAATGAAAACCATCTTGCTGTAGGGCTGCTCATTATTGGTAAGTCAAGCTTTTATCTAAAATATGACATTGTTAATGTTAGATGAGGATTTAACTAATCAGTTTCTCTTTCTTTGAACATTATATTAAATATATATAGTTGTTTGGTTGGTTTGCACAATGAACACTCATCTTGAATATTACAGCAGTTTTAAATCCAGTTAACATTTGCTTAGTACAGTTAAGAAATATTTATACTTTCACATGTTGCTGTTTTTGAGAGTATAAATGACTGTGAAAATTGTCTTCAAACATGGTCATTCTTTTTTTGTTTGTTTAAATGTTGTACAATAATATTGCAGAGGCTATTGATATAATATGTAAAGCTATACTTTAGTGTTTCGACTAAAGGTCAGTCAGGTCTGCTCAGAGGACATTATCAGTAACATTATATATATATATATATATATATATATATATATATATATATATATATATATATATATATATATATATATATATATATATATATATATATATATATATAAATATATATATAATTTTAGGCTCACACTTTTATTGCTACATGTTCTGAATTAATGTATCAGTTTCCAGTTATATATATAACTGGAAACTGATACATTAATTCAGAACATGTAGCAATAAAAGTGTAAGCCTAAACTGGCATTAGCCTTCTTTGTCCCATGCATTGGCTTGGCTGTATTACTGAAATATCATGACCCAAATGGCAGGTTGCTTGAGAATGTATATTTTTTATCCTTTAAACATATACATTCAGAAAAGAGTGTAGATTTGAACAGAGAGGTAATAAAATTGGAATGATAATAAGTAAATTTACCCATGATTTCACAGACAATGCTTAAGCCTGTTCATATTTGAGCTGTTTTAACAGAAAGCAACTTGGTGATATATCTTAAAATATGTCATTGCCATCGTTTTGTCTTAAGATGCACACCAGTTTTTTTCTAAAGAACCTTTATAAATGCGGTCCCACTTTATATGAGGTGGCCTTAACTGTACTTACATGAAACAATAAGTACAATGTAGTTATTGTGTTCATATTGTATTGTAAAACACTTTTGCTGATATTGAGGTGGGATACGGTAAAAGGAGTGTTGTAATGGGTAAGTTTAAGGGTAGGGTTAGGTGTAAGGAAAGTGTCAACAGTGTAATGATAAATGTAACTACAAAAAATAATTACAGATGTAATTACATGCAGGTATTTTTAAAAATGTAAGTACATTGTAAAAACCTGTATGTACACAGTAAGTGCATTGTATCACATGATTAATTAAAATTAAGTACAAAGTAGTTAAGGCCACCCTAATATAAAGTGGGTCCATAAAAGCTACTTAAAGGTGAACTATGTAACATTTTTTTCAGTAAAATATCCAAAAACCACTAGGCCAGTGTTATATATTTAGTTCAATTGAGTTCTTACAATATCCCAAATGTTTCCAACTATTTGTAAATCGTGAGAAAATTGCTATTTTAACAAAGGAACCGGGACGTGTGAGGGAGTCTGTCAATTGCGTCATATCTGCATTACTCTAAGTTTTCAGTTTTATTTTGCAGAAACTCTTTACTCTTACTGCAGTGTGCAACAAGTGTCATAACAGCTGCCGAGCGAACACACAGAGTAACGTAATAAAATAATTTTCAACACACTCAGAGGTATCTGATATGAGAAACAGAGCTGCGTTACCTCATACGCATGACCGGAAAAGCGGAAATGGCGCCAGTGACTGTGGCATAGTAAAAGTCCCACTGCATGCTCGCGAGGCGTGTTGCATTCATCTTATTAACAATCTCTCCAGCTGCCTTGCTCAGCTACCACAACACTTGGTCCTGCTCTGCTTCATACTACAGTAATGTTAATAATCGCATCCATGAACTTGATTTCTGCCCAAGTCCTATCCCGATTCTTTTCCACCAGCTGTGAGGTGAAGACCACATGTCCTAAGATTCTGCGCTCTAACTTGGCGTCATCAAACTACGCCTTTGTTTTGAATAGGGGCCCATAGCGGATGGAAAACTTACATAGTGCACCTTTAAATGTCATAATTGAACTAAGGCCTGATCCTGTGAAACCAGACCATAAAATAAAAGCTGTAACATAAGAAATAAGTGCTGATAAAAATATCAAACTTTAAAAACCATATCACTGTAAAGTGCCACAAATGAGAGTAATACATTAAGATGCAGTTATTTTTTAATGTCTATTGCAAACATTGATTCTAATTGAAGTATATACGTATCCCATAACTGGTTTATAAAAAAAAATGAATTAGTGTCAATTACTTGTTTCAACCTACCTAACAACTTACAGTGATTTGATTTCCCCATTGTAGCTCACT
This sequence comes from Gobiocypris rarus, assembly GCA_023029165.1. Classification (NCBI taxonomy): domain Eukaryota; kingdom Metazoa; phylum Chordata; class Actinopteri; order Cypriniformes; family Gobionidae; genus Gobiocypris; species Gobiocypris rarus. The sequence continues at coordinate 21,598,599 of CM040919.1, read as the reverse complement.
TCTAATTGGGTAAAGAGATGGTGTTATAACACTCTCTGGAATCTCCTTCTCAATGTGAGTTATACTACAGTACAATTTTACAGCTGTAAAACCATTTAGAAATATCTCTCCCAGTGTCCAGCAGTTTCAGAGAACCACTCAGACGAGCCTCCCTGAGCTGCTGTTCCCCCTGGGAGAAATCTCATTCTGGAATGATCTCTTTAACCAAATGAGTCACTGTAGAGCAGAATAAGTATCTCCTCATATGCATGTGTTCGGTCTTGTCTCTTTACCCCCCGCCTAGTGTTCTAGGACATGCAGCTATTATCCTGTGCAGTGGAGAAGAGCAATGGATGCATAAACATGCCTTTCGTACTTTTGATTCCCAGCAACATGTGGTTGTTGTGTAAGATGTCTCAGTGTGGTATTCTGGGTAATTCAGCACAGTCAGCCCACGCTTTTCCGTGCTTTGTAAGATGCTCACTCCGTGTTTACTGCCTCTTTGTGTTCACCTTGACAAGACGTTTAACCATCTTTCAGCCCTTCAGCCTTCCTTCAATCTGAAGACACTCACTTTAACAGAGAGAACAGCTGGTTGTATATGTTTGTTTAAATGGCTTTGTTGACCATGTGCAACAAACATAAGCAAACTAGATTTTTATATTGTCTGAAGAAATTGTGAGTTTATCTGTGGAAAAGTTGCTGCCACAATGGTTATCTGGGCAACACTATGCAGTTGCTAAGGTGTTCTGAGTGGTTGCTATGAGGTTATTTACTGGCCCAAGTCAAATGAGTCCTTTGAGACTCTATGACATTCTGTAATCTAGATTTTCCACACTTTTCATCAGCAGCCAGAAAAAAATAAGAATTTATTTCTACAAATTATTAATTTATTCCTCCCTTATACGTAATTTGTGGCCATTCTTTAATTAAAGGGTTAGTTAAACTAGAAATGAAAATTATCCCATAATTTACTCTGGCTACTCTTTACTCTGGCTTTTGATTTGAGTTCCAGCTGTCGAGTTCCTTCCTGGAGCCATATGGATTACTTTTATGTTAGATGGATGCATTTTTTTGGGGCTTCAAAATCTAAGGTACCATTCACTCCCATTATAAAGCAGGGAATAGCCAGGATATTTTATATATATATATATATATATATATATATATATATATATATATATATATATATATATATATATATATATATATATATATATAAATATATATATAAAGCCGAGTCTGTTTGGCTGAAAGAAGAAAGTCCTAGGATGTCTTGAGTGTGAGAAAATTATGGGATCATTTTGATTTTTGGGTGAACTATCCCTTTAAATTAAAACAAGGGAAAAAAATTGTAAAACATGGCCACAATTGAACTAAAATAAGGAAATTAATAAAACAGTCATGAATGTATCAATTGTGGGAATTAATTCTTAATTCATGCCTGTGACATCTTTTTCTGCATGTAATGTACAGGGCTTCATAGAAAAGTCATACAGTTTGAGCTATATATGATTCATATTCAGCAAATGCTGAGGACATTAGGATAAAACTCTATGGGCAATAGTTATAAATATCAATAATAATAATAATAATAATTTTGTGTGTGTGTGTGTGTAGTTGTTGTTTTGCCTGATAAGTTCAGTGACCGGTCTTCTAACATTTTCTAATCATGATGAAGTAGATTTGAGCACAAATACTGCACACACACATACACATGCACATTTACACACATACACATTGTGTAACTGAACACAAACATTACACGCGAACTGTTTAGGCAACTCAGAGGCTCACAGGAAGAAACATCTCACTCTCTTTAATTACACTGTCAAGATAGAAGGATGTTCCTAGAGAGAGATTTTTTTAATCCACTAAATCAGTTTTCAGAGATCAATGAGTCCCTTTTAGCATATTACACAAGCTTAGATTTACTGAGTAACAGACAGAGTTAATGCTAGTGGTGGTCCCCCCCCCCCCCCCTTCCTTCATGGCTGATGCTGATACTGACATATAGAGCCAATAATGCATATAATATATTAGAAAAATACTGAATTTTAATAAACACTAATTTTACACAATATTTACTCAAAATTCATTAAAAAAAGCAATATATTTTGGAACTTTGGAACATATGACAGAATCACTTCTATTAATTGGTTGACTATACACAATTATCAGCCAACAGCAATAATCTAAGATTGACTAATTAATCAGTCTGGTCGATATATTAACAGAAATTAAGAAGTACTATAAAAGTACATTTTAGCATGCTTTTGAAAAGAATACCTATTATGGAAATAATAAAATAATATACTTAGACGCAAACTGAATGCAATTTACTTAGAATAAGCCTTTTCTACACACACTGCAGGTCCCTTTGCAGTGAAGTCACCATTTTGAGCGGCCATGTTTCTATCTACAGTATCCCTAAATGGACAAACTGCTCTACAGAGCGCTAGCTACTCTCTGCTGTCTTAGACAATGACATCTTTGTCCTGTGTCATAGTTTAAATGTATATTATATTAAATGCAATTGAACTTTAGAGTATTTTGATGCACTTGGTTAAAGTTTAGAGCAGCTGAATGTACTGACACATATTTATAGTAAACTAAAATATACTTGGCAGAATGGTTCTGTTCTGGGCAAGAACTCCTTGCGCATCCATGCAGCCTATATGGATAAGAGTAGGGAGAGCAGCAATAACCCCCTTAGTGTAACAGAACAGAACCAGCTTAATGTATTGCAGATATCACTAATGTTGATATTTAACATACAAAATAATTCAGGAATTTAGTCTGATTCAAGGGGAATTAGAATACCAAATCCTGACTGACGAGAGGAGGAGCTGGGGATGGAGGAGAGTAAATGAGCTCCGGAGAACGCAATAGCTGCTGATAGTACTGAAGGAGCTATATTTATATATGTGTGGTGATAGACGTATTCCTATAGGTAGACGTGATCAGCTGACAGACAGCTGAAGCGAGTTAGACTAACGTGACCTGCCAGAACTGACGCTAAACGCTTAATTTTAATGTAATTTCTATTGAAACTTGTATGTCATGTGTTTAAATATTGAAATAACACATTTGCAATTCAGTACATTTAAAATTATTAAATGTAATACTGATTAACAGACTACAATTAAAATGATAATCAAGTACTTAACATGTGCTTTAGTATGTTAGTCAACACATCAAAATAAGTATACTTCATCAAAGCGTGAAAAAAGATGAATTAAAACATTATTTAAAATGTACTTTAAAGTAAAACTTTTAATTTGACATTATTACAAAGTGCAGAGGCGTACAGTAGTAAAGTATTTTTTACTTATCAGTGTTTTTCTTTGGAACACTTTTACTTCACAGCATTCCAAAGCATGATATATAACATCATACTTTTTTACTGCATTACATTTCATAAATAAAAGTTGTTGTTTTTTACCTTTAATACTTAATTACATTAAACTTATAGTACTTTCTTGTACTCAAGTCAAAATTTAATTACTTTTATTTGAGTAAAAGTATACAATATTACATTTTTAATGTAATTAAGTATTAAATGATATTCACTATAAACATAGTGCAGTACAATATTATGTTTTGGAATGTTGTGAAGTAAACAGTTTCCAAAGAAGAACATAAAGTACATATACTTGAAAAATAAAATTACTTGGAAAGTAAAAAATTACTGTCCATTTCTGCTTAAGTGAACTTTTATTAATTAATTAATGCACATTTAATACAATAAAGCACACTTCTTTTTCATAGGGGAATATTTATTTGCAAACTTAAAAAACTGACCACATGTGATACAATTTCCTCTTTTTTATTTTAGGATATTCACTCATAGACTGCAGCTGAAATATGTTGGGTACATGCAGTGCATTTCCCATCATGCTACAGAATCTGGCATTACTGTATTACTGTATGTGTTTGCGGTGTGTGCAGTGCTTCCCCATCTTCAATCCATCAATCCATCCACCCAGTCTGTGTATTTTAACCTTCTTGCTCATTGAAAAAGATGCTCAGAGGCAAACTGATTTATGCCACTGGACAAACACAAGCCCGATAACCCTAGTTGTACATATTTCTGGGGCTATGCCAGAGGCAGTGCCAATGCTTTGAGCCAGATGGCATCTCATGGCTGGTGCACATATGCTAAATGAACAAACTCTATATCAAGGTCAGAAACTCTGAAAAGCTGCAGTGTGTGTTGCATCTCAACTGACCATTATAAGACCTTTCTGCTGTTTTGTGTATATACAGAGACCATAATAAAGGGTTGGGCTCTTTTGGCTGGGACCATAAGCAACCACAATGTGATTGCAAGTGCGCAACAAGCCAGTACACGCACAAGAGAGAACTGATACATTCAGAACTGACTGGTGTGGTCTATGTCTAAGTTTATACAACACAAGTATTATGTGTACTTAATATTGGGCCCATTGAGAATTACCAGAAATGTTAAAAAAGTAACGCTTGGATGAAAGGCTTAATGTACTTAATTTAGAGATAGTCTTATCAAACATCAAATGCAAGTTGACAAAATAAAAGATTGTTATATTGGGTGTAAATATGTTTTATTGTGCCTCACCAAGAAATACATTCTCTGTGTATAACCAGACTGTAGAATTCGTGATGATTGTGTTAACATGTACGTGTGTGTGTGTCTAATTCAGATACGTTTTAGCCAGGGGCATGAAGTAGTTTCACACTAACCTGTCATAAATCCTACAGACAAAGTGTGAAAAACAGACTCTGATCCTCTGAGAAAGCTTAGAAAGAGAAACAGAGAGATTGTGAGAAGGTGAGAGGAAGAAAAAAAAAAGTTAAATAGACAGAGAGATGTCTAATCCATCCCAGAGGAGCTATTTAGTATCCTCTTCATTTCTGTTTGTATCTCTCCCTCTCCCATGCTTCCACACTACTGGTATTTTGTAATCTTTTCATTCTTTTTTTTAAATTGTGAAACAAACAATGATTCAGTATTCAAATACAATTCAAATATTCAAATGAAATCATCGCTGTGTACTGTAACGTGTATGATCTGTTTTGTTTTAGTTCTTTGTTCAATGTTTCCTTTGCTTGTTAGTCTCCTTGAGTCTTCTGCTGCGTTCCAGGCAGGTTTTTGAGCCTGTAAGTTATGAGGCAAAGTCATGCCAAACTGCCTGAGCGCAAGGAATCGGGGTAGATAGACCCATTCCAAAAAACACCATGGTTTTATTATAGTAAAAGTGTTAAATTAAAACTTATTATGGGAAAGCGGGGCACAACCTAATGCTTTTTGACTGTCTCAGTTTGTGTAAATCCACTTAGGGTTCAGAGTGTTTATTTTTTCCCCACATTAATTGCACACATGTCTAGTACAATCATGTGGTTTTCTTTCATTAATACAATGTATACTTTTTTCTTGATTTACCCCGAAAGAATGGAAGTGAAATGTGACAACATAGGTGGGGTACATTGTAACATGTGAGGAGGCACATTGTAACATGACCAAATGACAGCTTAAAATGTTATCTGATATAATAAAAAATATATACAAAACAAACTAAAATATTGTTTTTTTTTAAAAAAATACAATAATTAACTTGTTTAAATAAAATAATGGCATTTTGAATCATTAAAGATACACACATTTTTGATTTTGACAACAAACACATTGCTAAATACAGCTATACAGCAAAGTTCAAAACATAATAATAATGAATAATTTCTGAACATTGACTCTCAGTCATTATTCACCCTTTTTTCATGGTTTCTCAAAAGAATTCATAAAAGTATAGAATATAATAGCATATTTATTATAGGGGCTCATTGTAACACAGTGTTACAACACACCTCACCTGCCCAACTGATTTAAACCACGGCTCGTATCTTCAGCTGGTTAGATCCGCATTAAAGAACGATCTCAACTGTTAAATAACAGATATTAGATTCAAATAATATCAAATTGTCTATTTTTAAATAAACACAAAAAAACAGAGATGAAAAATAAACTTAAGTAAGAAATGTACTTTTGCTTTGGTAAAATAAATGTTCAGTAATATCGTCCAAAGATTTTTTAATTTTGGCGCAATTTTTACTCTAAATAATGTTAATATGGCAACAATTAAATACCGTACACAAAGTTTTGTCATCCTGACATATGTGGAAAGCTTTAACTTCTTAACCCGCACTGGTGCGCCGGCAGGGGGGTTGACGCAAGTGGCTTTATTTTACAGTGTCCTTGTTACAAGTTACATGTACTTACCATAGTATTAACAGTAAATTATGCATATTTACATGCAACTAACCCTCAACCAAACCCTAATCCTACCCTAACCCTATTGTAAGTACATGTTGTTCATTAATATTACTCAGTACTTAAATATACTTACTTTGAAACAATAACATCTTAAAAAAAAAGTATAACCCATCTGATATAGCTGGAGCACAAGGTTATGAGATGTATTATGAATGCTTGGCTAAAGAGATGCATGTTTAATCTAGATTTAAACTGGAAGAGTAGGTCTGAGCCCCAAACATTATCAGAAAAAGCTATTTCAGGGTTAGGATTAGGGTTTGGTTTAGTGATAGTTGCATGTATCCTAATTATGCGTGATTTACTGTTATTACTTTAAGTGCATGTGAAATGTTAACAAAGTCACTGTAAAATAAAGTGTTACCTTTTTTTGTGACAGGAAGTTTTTGTGTTAATAGACGATTAAGTCAGTGCTTTACATTTTCCCATCCATGGATGATAATGAGGCAGTTGCCATGGAAGCAGAACAAGAGGAGGAGACACATGCACATGCTGTAACATTCTATAAATAGAGGGTCAGTAATTAAAATCCTTTAAATTAACCTCTTTAACATTATGGGATTGTGGGGGTATTAATAATTCACACTGCATCAGGCTGTGAATGTGCAAAATGACTTTTGTTGTTAATGTATTTTTGATTAGCTTTATGTTATATTTTGTATATTATCACTGTCTTCTGTTCCTGTTTTGCCTGCCTTAATTATCAGTTGCCCTGGTTGTTAACCAGTCCCCATACCTGTCCCGTTTTATCCTTGATTACACTCCCCATGTATTTAAGTCCTGTGTTTTATTTAGTTCTTTGTCCAGTATCATCTCTATATGGTTGTGTTTATATTATCTCCTGCATTTTCCTGTATCTAGAAAATATTTATTTTTAGATTATATCCTTTGTCATGCACATCACTAAAGCCACAGTTTGTGACAGATGCAAACTTCATCAAATATTACACATTCAAATTCTGCAGTAAAACAGCTCTAAAAAGACAATAGTATCATTATGCAGATCAAGTCAGTTAAGAGATTATTCAATTCAGTTCAATAACGCAAATTGAATCAGTTATTTAATTAAGTCGATTTATTTCAATTGTGAAATTAAGTCAGCTACAGATCTACAGAATACAATAGTGTCATTATATATTATTACTATGTTCAAGTGTGTGATTTAGAATTACAGTTTGCATCACAAGTCAAATTTGTGGATTGAAGTTATTTAAAATTTTCCATTCAGCTCCTTCTCATTTAATCTCTCTGAATATTCTGTACATTGCTTGTTCTGTGTTACTATGGTTATGTACCTGTTAATCATTTAGTTTCTATAATCAGCCACTGATTATAAACAAACTGGTTGTTATCATCTGCTACTCTGAGATTAGATCAAAAACCTATATCAAAACAAACCTGAATTTGACAGTGGCGCTCAGACACATAGCGTATTAGTGTTCCCTATCAGTCAATCACGTTCAACGTTAAGTCAGAACTGAACTTATGAATTGGGATCTTGTCTGATCACCTTCAAGTGGTAACAGAACAAGCTAATGGACAATGGCGAGTGAGATTTTGCATCGTGCCACGTGTATATAAGGAAGCATGCATGCAGGGCTCACTCATTAAGCTTTCGCCTCAGAGCTTAACGTTTCTGACGAAAACTCTGCTCTGCATTCATCTCTCTTTTGGTAAAGAGAACCAGGAAGAAGTTCAGTTAGTGTTGGTGTGACGCTGCATCAGTGGTGGTCGCCTCCCTGGGAGAACTTTGCACACTGTGCAATCTTCTTAGAGATCATTTCTGCACACTGTGCTGGCAACCTTTTTCCTGTGCACTTCATCAATAAAAGAGTACTTTTTACTACTTTAGGGATAAAATATTAAAATACTTTCCATAAAGTAGTAAAAATATGTGTGATGTTGAATCATTTTCAAGATGTCATTACACCCATGTGTTTCTGGATGCGGTTGTTACCTGGCTCTAGCTGACAGTCACAATCACTGTCCCACATGTCTGGGCCATAATCACGCTGAGACAGCATTCGTGGAAGGGTCTTGTACCCACTGCTGGAAGATGAGCATTGAGATGCTAAGATTGAGACTCCAGTACCTCGAAAGAGCCCAGCTGAGGGCTTCTTTGGTTGATACACAAGGTGATCTGAGGGTTAAGGCCTGTTCACAGCGTCAAAAACTATACGACCAATGAGATTGGTGCTTTTGCTCACGTGTCTGGAGCTTCTGAAGTTACAGTAAAACACAACTTGGGGCGCTCAAACACAAAACGGTCATGCCGAGCACACATACGTAACGGCGAAGAAGATATACGGACCCTGGGGAAAATGGTGTTCACACTTGTGGTCCAGGAGCACCATCTCTGGCTGAACCTGGCTGAGATGAAGGAAGTTGACAAAGCTCGTTCTTGACTCCCCCATCTCCCGATCAGGCCTCTTCGGCGACAATGTCGAGAACTTTTCCCAGCAGTTCTCGGCAGTACAGAAGCAGACAAAGGCGATAAAACACATCCTGCTTCCAGCAATCTGCCTGTAGCAGTTCTCTTGCCTGCTCGGCATCGAGGAGGAGGGCTAGGTGGAGACTGATTGGTTGAGTTTATTTTTTCTCCTGGTACTGCCCCATGGCCAGTGGTACCAACAATAGATGCCCTAGATCAATTTCCTCAATCTCTGGGTCCCAAGAGGGCTTGGTTGACAGTGAGCAACGCTATGCCTTGCCACTCTCAATCTCCATCACTCGTAGGCAGCAATGCTATCTCATGTGTCTCCTACCATTCCCTCATGGGAACCGTGGAGCCAGGTAAGAGTTGCACTGCACACTCAGACCCCTCTCTGGGAGTATGGCATCCGCAGCCACAGACACGCTGCTCGGAATGCTTCGTGTGAGACGATTCAGCGCTGGTTATACTACCAAGTCCTGAGATGGGCATGGCACTGTGGCAAATCAAGTGCTAGTCACACTGGCCTGTCACCGAGCTTTCAGCCCATGGTCAGACCTTGATTTTCTGCAGGACATGCATGTACTTGTCCGGATGGACAACACATCAACCGCTGCATAAACCAGCCGTCAAGGGGGTCTACGCTCCCGTTGCATATCGCAAGCTGTAGTCAGAAGCGATTCAGTTTGCTTCGGGTCATTTTCACTACAGCTCACACTCGGTCCAGGCGGTCCAGCCAATTTGGTAAACCTGTTTGCCTCTCTGGACACATCCCACAGCCAGCTGTTTTACTCCCTGACCGGGATGACCCTCGACACGTATGCACTGGCATACAGCTAACCCCAGGGCCTACCTACCTGTCCAGACCTTCGGAACCTCCACGTGAAGGACTTAAGTGATTTACTCCCAGGAGTGCTAGACACGATCACTTCAGTTAGAGCCCGCTCTATGAGGCACACTTATGCTTTGAAGTGGAGTCTGTTCATTGATTGGTGTCCTTTTCATTGAGAAGACCCCAGTAAATGCCTGATCAGAGTCATCCCTTCTTTCCTGAAGAAAGGGCTGGAGCGAAGGCTGTCTCCCTCCACCCTGAAAGTGTATATGTCCATTGGAAAGCACAACCTGGTCATCAGGTTCTTGAAGGGTGCAAAGAGGTTAAATCCTTCTCGACCTCGCCTCATCCCTTTTGGGACCTCTCTCTGGTCTTAATAACCTTACATATTGCTCCCTCTGCCATCAGTAGAGATTACGGTTGGGGACCTGCAGGCCTTTTTGGTCAGCAAAACCTATTTCGAGAGCCTATTTCGCTCCCAAGGTGAATTCCACAAACTGCAAACCCTGGATGGAGTTCCTCCAACACCCTTCGGCAGTTAGATTTGGCTGTGGCGTGTGATGTCAGGCATTTACATTTATGCATTTTGCAGCTGCTTTTATCCAAAGAGACTTAAAAAATAAGTGGAAGATAAAAAAAATGCAACAAAACAAATCTACAGTTAGCTAGAAAAGTACAAGCGAGTATAGAGATGTAGAAGTGAATGAACAATGAAAGTGATGACAGTTGTTTTAAGTACTTTTAAAACAATATATCAGAAAGTGATTGAGTTTTAGGTTTTGGCCTTCCAGACCAACAATAAACTAAATGAACTCCCTTGGTGCAAGGCCAGAGTGGTAACAGATGGCTTGCTATCATTGTATGTGTGTGTCTGTGTGTAGGTTTCCGAGAGTGAATCTTACAGACATGACCTGTTATCTATTTAATGAAATTAAGAAATTTTATCTGACATAAAATCAAGTGTCAACTATTTAATAATGTAAATGTCAGTTTGGGGCAGGTATCCACTTTTTCATTCCAGCCCCAGTAGTTAGACGCAGCAGAAACGTGTGACACCAGGGTTAGCACTTTTATGTATGCCTGCTTGGTCAGTCCCTGTGCTAGACTAGGTGCCCATACCTTGTGTTACCCTCTGGGTGATCCCATGTGTGTATTCTCCACGGTAAGGCTTCACTGTCGGTGAGCCCCTGTCTTTCTGTCAGCAGAGCCATTTCTTCCATCCCTTTGTGGTATTGACTCCACCCTATCCAGGCAAAATCTACCGCAGAGACCTTCCATATGTAACACTGCCCTAATGGCCAGTCCATATGTGTAACTCAACATGCGCTGTGATTGTGGCGTTTTCTAAGAAATCCTAAATTGTCAGTTCAGTTCTGACATAATGTTGCACGTGACTGACTGATAGGCAACGTCTAAGTTAATAATTTAACCCCTGTTCCCTGAAGGAGGGAACAGAGACGTTATGTCCCATCACCACAATCCCTGTGTCCGACAGGACTCGGCTCCTCAGCGAAAAATTAATGAGTGAGTGCTATACACTTCCTTATATACCTGTGGCATGGGGAGTGGTGTGCAATGAAAATCTCACTCGCTAATGTCCATTGGCTTGTTCTATTACCACTCAAAGGTAATTGGGCTCACAAGCAAGATCCCAATTCCTCAGTTCAGTTCTGACATAACGTATCTGTTCCTTTTTTTAGGGAATGGGGGTTTTAGTTGACCTAGATGTTAAGGGTGACCAGAGTTTGATTCCTTGTTCAACATCCTTTCCTTATCTTGTTCCCTACTCCCTCATTGTCCTGTCCCATAAAATGCCCCTCAAAATATCTTAAATAAAACAAAAGCAAACAAACCTAAAAAAAAAAAAAGTCAATCTAAAAGTCACAATCTAAGGACAAATTGCTTCAAAATAATACTTTTGAAGCATTATTCCATTGTGAAAACTTACCTGTGACAGATAGATAGAAAATGATTTTGTTTTGGTAGAGGATTAATTGGAATAGCATAATTATCCATTCATCGTTAGGTCTTTTTTAATCTTCCTTCTTGTGAGAATCCGCACACACATATAATGACTGCCCCATTAGTGAAAAGACTCCATCTCTTGACTTAAGAGCTCTTTTGTTGAATTAGGCTTTATCAACCTCCGGAGGCTTAACGTTTTGCATTTACATTTATGCATTTTGTAGATGATTTTATCCAGAGATACTTAAAAAATAAGTGGAACATAAAGAAAGTGCAACAATACAAATCTACAGTTGCATGGCTAGAAAAGTACAAGCAAATATATAGAGATGTAAAAGTGAATGAACAATGAAAGAGGTGACAGTTGTTTTAAGTATTTTTAGAACACTTTATCAGAAAAGGTATTAAGTTTTAGGTTTTGGCAAGAAGGACATTCCCACAAAGGTCGAGAGGGAGAGATTATGCCTTCCAGACCCACAATAAACTAAATAAACTCCCTTGGTGCAAGGCCAGAGTGGTAACAGATGGTTTGCTATCATTGTATGTGTGTGTTTGTGTGTAAGTTTCCAAGGGTGACTCTTACAGACATGACCTGTTATCTGTTTTATAAAATTATATCTGGCATAAAATCACACTGGATACATTCCGTCAAGAGTCATCAATTTAATAATGTAAATGTCAGTTTAAGGCAGGTATCCACATTTTCAGTAAGGCAAGTTTTGTCACAATTTGCTCACTTTCATGAGGTTCCAAAGAAAATATATTTTGAAGACTATTAAACTGATCACTATTTTCCATGTAGTTACAATGAATGTATTACATTAACGTACTACATTGTTAGTCCATATGTTTTTTTTTTGCACTATGATCCAAGTCATCTGAAGTAATAAACTTACTTAAGATTACATCAAGATTTATTATTAGTAGTAGTTATTTTTACATTTATTACATTCCACCAAATCTTGTTACCATGAAGCAAAAAAAAAAAAAGATGTGAAAGCACATAAGCATCAATTTATAGAGTGCATGGGGTGTTACAGAGAATAGCCGTGGGCAGAGAGTTCACAAAGAGCCACTAAACAGGAAGAGAAGAAAATAATGGAATGGTTACATGTTTGTCTGACAGAGCTTATTCTTCATCCATTACCATAGAAACAAAAGTGCTGTAATTGTTTCTGCATTTATTCAAGTGTGTAGTACATAGCACATATAACAGTTGCAATTTATTTTACAGTGCATGCACTTACAGTGTACTTACCTAAGAAGTACTGGGTAATATAAGGTAACTACACGGGTAAAGGTTAGGTTTAAGGGTAGATTCACAGTTACCTAGTTTTTACCCAGTTACTGTAATTACTAAAAGTAAATGGGGAACAGGACTGTAAAATAAAGTGCTACTCATAAAACACCATGCATATGAAATAACATACACAAAATTACGTAGGGATAAGCAAACATATGAGGAACGGTGGCTCTGTATTGCCTCACAGCAAAAAGGTCCCCAGTTCGATTCCTGGCTAAGCTAGGTGCCCTTTCTGTGTGAAGTTTGCATGTTCTCTTCATGTTTCCCCAAAACATGCAGGTTAGGTGGACTGGATATGCCAAATTGTCCCAGTGTGCACTCTCAGTGCTGGGTTGTTTCAGGAAGGGCATTCTTTGTAAAACCTGTGCCAAATCAAATGTGTGTGTGAAGCAGAGCCTGCAAATGATTGAAAATAACAATTTAGGAAGATTGATAAGCGAAATATTTATTTCAGTGGAATAAGCATGTAAATAATGTGCTTTCTTCAAATTTGAGTTTTGAGCTTTGAGTTACTTTATTTTAAGGTGTCCTACAGTGTAACTATACATTTACTTACTATAGGGTCAGGGTTTGGTTTTAATTTAGTTTTGTCACAAACTGCATTTCCCATCATCACCCATGGCCCCTAACTACGCACACCTAGAAGACATCTAGCCCTCATCTCCAGCACTATATAGAGCATACACACTTCCTGAGTCATGGTCTGACCTTGTCTGATGCTACAAATGACTTACCTTGCTTCTTACCTCCTTTATGTTGCTGACTACCTTGTAAGCGCTGTTACTTCATCCAAGCCGATCTCCATTCATTCAAGTCATCTTTCAGTCATCACATCATCCAAAGGCCCATTTGGACGGTAATTGTTTCTTGTGGGGTCATAAGGTATTTTCATCATTAACAGGGGCTATAGTCTGTGATTTTATTGCCGTCCGAATCCATAATGTCAGTGTTTTTCTCCCACCACCCGCGTAAAAATCCCCTGCCAAATGACCTACTGTTTTTTGACAAACACCAAGGTCGTGTTGTAATTGAATTGCCGTCCAAATCCACATCTCTGAGTTTTTAAGAATATATCACTTCAAAATTCACTGTTTATATCCTTTTTAACCACTGCAGAGTACCAAATGGATGTGCTTCACTTTAATTTGCATGCATTTTATAGATCTAGACTTTTATTACTGAACTGCTGGCAAGTATTTACAAGAGCGATATAATATATCAACCCTCAAAAAATAAAAAGAAGAAAAGCATGTAAACATTTGAAATGGGCCGTTATTACGGCAGCAATTATATATGTTAAAATAACCCAGCTGCATTATGTTTACCTCATGTAAATAAGAGGCTGTATTAACTTATTTGCGCTCATTTATTTTGAGAAAAATACAAGACAGAAAACCATTTTAATAATGTGCATCTATATATCTTCCTGTTTTTAAACAGATTTAAATAATGAAATAATAATTAGGTGTTAGGGGTTAACAGTTTAGACCCGGAGTTTAGACCAGTAGTGAAGAATGAAGACCAAGAGTCAGAAGTGCAATTAATTAAAGAAATTTTTTACTGAAGAATAGTTTGCAGTTTCATCAGCAGAAGCCAGCTTCAAGTCTCACAAGGAGTTTGTAGACCGCGCTCCCTATCTCCCCGTCTTGTCGTACCGTACATACAATTGTACCAACAGTTATACTGGTTTCAAGGTCTAGCCACGTCATTATTGCAAGGTGGATGATTCTGATTGGCTCAGAGAAAATTAACAGTCATGGTAATTTTCCGCACATTGTCAGTAAATCAGATGCACATGTGCATACACATGTCACTTGTTGATGATTTCACCCAGGAGTTAGGCACGTATGACCTTCCAGGTCTGGAGCAGCTGCCAGCTTGCCCAGAACAACAAGTCTACCCCATTTTAGGATGCCCATAATCCACGTCGAATACTGATCTGTAACACAGAATCTTGCATACATACACAGATACACAGTCTCTCCAAGGTTGGAGTTGATCGAGCTCTAGTTCAGACCAGAACGTTTCCCAAAACATACTGATAGCATGTGCTTTTTCACAGTTTGAGGTACAAACAATAGTACAGGCAATGTTCATCTTGATTCCTTAGTGTTATAGTAAAAGGAAATATTAAATGAATAAAATATAATAAAAAAGAAAGACAAACCCATATTTATCTTTGGAAGCCAGACTAAGTGAGCAAACACTACTCAGAGACCAAACACAAACTTTAGAAAACTTAAAGGAAGAAGACACAATTAGTGGTTCTATTGATTAAGTAAAATCATAACTGGAAAGATTCATTAAAAATCATCATAATAATATAGGAGGATCAATATTGATTAAGGTTTTTAATTATTAAATTAATTAGGATATTTACAGGTATATTGAAGCTGCAGTGGATTTCAGAAGACACCTTTAATAGGATGTTGTTTTCCTATTATTAAATTAAATATGCATTTTTTCTTATTATACCAAGCATATGACATTTTATTTACAGCATACAATGTTATTGACCAAGTGAGCAGCGCATTCCCAGGTGCGCAGGATCACAAAATTCGCTCCATCGCCGTGAATAAATCACCATCCGAATGCAAGAGTTTTATCACTGAGGTGGTATGTAAATTAATTTTTACGGACTTCCGCATGAGAAACAATTACAGTCCGAATAGGGCTCAAGTTGTCGTCCAGTCATCCCTTGTCTCAATGTTGTTCCCTCAAGTCTATATCATCTGCTAACTATCTCAAGCATAATCTCTTACCTGTTTTTGTGTTGTGTTCCTGCCATATCTGCAATTCAACCTACCTGTTCAAGTTTTACCTCAGTTCTGGTCATTGCATCCAAGCTTGAGTGAGACAAGTTTCATGTAATTTATGCAATTTGTAATTTACTGTTATTACTACCGTAAGTACATGTAACATATTAAGAAGTATTAAGAACTCATACCACTCTAGAAAATGACGAGAACCGACAAAAGAATGAACTAAACTCAAGAATGAACTAAAAAATTCACAGAGAATTTAACTAGATACATGTGGGATTAATTAGTAACCTGACAAACAAGGAGAATTTGGTAACTACAGAAACAAGTAAAGTCACCTGCATTTAGTGCTTTTTACAATATATGCTTTCAAAGCAGCTTTGATAATAGGAAATTAATCGAAGAGAGATTTTTTGGCTGTACATCACCTCTAGAAAAAAGTTATTGTGCAGCTAGAAATCCAACAGTGATTCTAACTAACACTTTAGTTAACTTTATTTAATGTCTTAACTTAGAATCGTGTAATGTACTGTTCACATACTATTCCTTGTTTACTCAGAAAACCTAAGTTAAGATTAATTGATAAAAAAATTATAATAATAAAAAAACCTATTAGTGTTCACTTTGGTTGGGCACTTGGAACATTATTATAATTCTGTTCCTATTGATCAGCTATACAACAAGAAATCAGTGACTTGGTTTCAAAGGAAGAGAAGTAATAAATAGGTTGCTAACTTGACCTGTAGCTTCTGACTGAAAAATGAACCATAGTTAATGATTTAGTCAGAAATCAGGTCACCTTTTAAAATTAACCTATGTAATATTCCTTTTATGACGCAAAATGCTCGCTTACAATTTTATTGCTAACACTTACGTCATAAACACCTTGTGAAACATTTAATTGGATTGATATAATCTCTCTATATTTGCAACAATATCTTGCATGCTTGAGACACAGACTTCATGCAAAACACAACAATGGTAACAACAATGATAGCTATAAGTCAAGAGTAAATCTAAAGTAAAATATCAAGTACTCTCTACAATTCTTTTTTAGTTACTAGAACTCTTGTGTAAGGGCATTTGTTAGCACAAAATACTTTTCCTATTTCACTTGTTTTTTTTTTAAGGCAATCGGTTTGCATGCTTTTTTAAGTAAGTCTAACTAATTAGATTTAACAGTGTAAAGTAA
The DNA here is from genome assembly GCA_023029165.1 of Gobiocypris rarus. NCBI lineage: Eukaryota > Metazoa > Chordata > Actinopteri > Cypriniformes > Gobionidae > Gobiocypris > Gobiocypris rarus. The sequence continues at coordinate 21,581,828 of CM040919.1, read as the reverse complement.
GTTTTTGATTGATTCATTTCTGTTGTAAAAATGCATTAGTCATTTACTTTGTGGCCACTTGCGCGACACTATTTAGGTCTCCAAAATAGCAAACTCGGCAAGGCAACAGCGCCCGGTGGCTAGAGAACACAAACCTCGAAACAGTTTGTCTTGAAACGATACCGTTACATCTTCGTGTAAATTAAGACAAAACGTGAATCTATGATGGCATGTGTTTAGTCTATAGGCAAGTGCGTTTGAATACGTATGTGCGTGGTGCATAGTTTTCCTTTACAAAATGACCGCCAAATTACTTGTCTGGCATGCATAATAGAGTGTTTTTAGTAATTTCCGATAATTCTGATAACTTTTTCATCTGTACAGAGGGAAACTGAAGGGAAGGAGGCCGTCACAGGGAAGAGTCTAGTTGGCATGTTCTCTGCTGACACTTCAGGGCTGTGGTCGTATAGGCGCAGGTCCACCATCTGATCTGGATATGGCTCGGATCTGGCAGACTACTTTAAACCTCGGGATAAACAGAGAGACTAGCGTAGATGTCATTTTTCTTATGATGTAACGAGTACATCAGGTGTTATGGGAAGTGTTCCCGGTTCCGGCTGACCTAGTTAATGCAGCCTAAATATCATTTAACTGATTTGAATAATATAAATTAATAATGTTCTATGTGTATGCAATATTAAAGAGATGCGTTTTTAGTCTAGATTTAAACTGACAGAGTGTATTCCAAAGTTTAGGTGCTAAATAAGAAAAAAATCGTCCTCCTGCAGTTGATTTAGATATTCTAGGTATTATCAACTGGCCAGAGCTTTGAGATTGCAATAGACGTGATGGAGTATAATGCGTTAAGAGCTCACTCAAGTACTGGGGAGCTAAACCATTTAGTGCTTTGTAACTCATTAGCAAGATTTTAAAATGTATGCAGTGTTTAGGGAGCCAATGCAGTGTTGACAGAACTGGGCTAATGTGATCATACTTCCTGGTTCAAGTAAGAACTCGAGCTGCTGCATTTTGGACCAGCTGGAGTTTGTTTATTAAGCGTTACACAAAATCTGAAATGAATAGAAACAAAGGAACATGAACACAAACACAATTAAACATAACATAAGAAGTAATATGTTACCAAGTTTGTTTCTAGTTTTAATTCTTGTTTTGTTTGGCTTAATTTTGTGGATTTATGGAAGCCCGTTTCCGCCACAGTTCCGCCATACAAAAAATATGATTCTTTAAGTCATAATAATGAGAAACTTTCTCGAAATATTGACTTAACATCTCAAAATAATGAGAAACTTTCTCTAAATAATGACATAACATCTCGAAATAACGAGAAACTTTCTCGAAATAATGACATAACATCTCGAAATAACGAGAAACTTTCTCGAAATAACGACTTAACATCTCAAAATAACGAGAAACGCCCCCGGTTACGTATAACCTTAGTTCCCCTGAGAACAGGGAACGAGGCGCTGCGTCAGCTGACGCTACGGGGGAACGCCTCCAGCGTGACTGGTGCCTGATATCACAATCGAACAACGTCAATCCTATTGACCGGCGACAGCCTATGATGTCATCAAGGTGCGACCAGGAAGTATATAAGGGCGCCTTGCCAACATGACAGTATCTAATCGTCTGAAGGGACTGTTTGGCAGGCAGGCCCTGAGGCATGGCAACCTGACGCAGCGTCTCGTTCCCTGTTCTCAGGGAACTAAGGTTACATACGTAATCGGGACGCCCTTCGAAAGGAACTCGCGCTGCGTCAGCTGACGCTACGGGGAACGATATACCCACGCCTCCATGCCAAAGGGAGTGCATGCCCACTGGCAGTGACAACTGTCAGAACCAGCAAATTCACTGAAATTCCTGAACCACTCCCCTTCTGGTCACATTGGGCTGTCAGTGACAGCGCTCCCTACGGTCAAAGCCCAAGCTATAACCTGAGAAGGAACCTTCGCATAACATATGAAGTCCTGCCCTGGCCGCAAGGCCTGGAACCAACCCATTCCCAGAAGGGGTTCCTTTAAGGAGCGTGGCTAGGGGACCTGAGGAACCCGTGCCAGTCACTATTCGGGAGGAATTCACCGAATGCCACCAGGAGGCTCGACCTGGTGACCTCAATGTGGGACACATCAGTTCGCCAACCCTGTCTGTAAGTACAGAGCCTCTGGTACTCGCCTCCGCAGAGACATCCCGCTAGGGTACTGCAAAATGGCAGTGTCCTCCACCAGCCGGACCTCAGAGACGGGTTATCCTGGAGAGCAGCGCTCGGCGAAGTGCCTCTTAACCCTTGCTAGCGAGGGAGATTAGCCGCCGATCCTAGGATCTTCCAAGCACTTCTTTTAAAACGTGCTCAGGAGGCCAACTAGGCCTACTGGCTGATCCTACCTGGGAGGCCTCGAAGGGCCTTCGACCACTCGATCAGAGCCAAGCGGCTGTAAGCTCATAAAGACTCTCACTTGAGAGGAGCTCCTAAGCCTGCCTGGTAGGTACCCATGCTGTAGGCGATCTATGAAAGTCCCTTCCTGTAGGGACCGCATTGCAGCAGTGTCGTCTCGTCATGCTAGGGTATAACCACCGCTTTCAGGTGCTGCCGGCTAGAAACGGAGCTTGATAGCAGGTGACCACTAGCTGTCAGCTAAAAGCCAGTTATGCGCTCCCTTCTAGGGAACTCGTTCCCCAGGGAGGCCAAAAAAGGGGCCTCCACCTGGTAACCTAGGTTGACTGCTCGCGCCCAACCCATGGAGCTCGCCTCTCAGGTCGGCCTAGTGAGGCCTGCTACCCAATAGCAGTCGAGATGGCCTCGAGGCAGCCGGAAGATGGGACTCGCTCTGACAGGGAGGCCTAGTGAAGCCTACCGCCTAGTAGTGAGACCTATTAATGGTCCACTAGTTTGTCTCCATGACTGGAACTGGAACCCCCTCAGGGAGGCCTAGAGGGGCCTACACCCTGATAACACATAAGCCTGCTAACAAAGCGCCCAGGCTCGGGGTTCACCCCAAGGGAGGCCTGGCGAGGCCTACCACCTGTTCTAGCCACACGTGTGAACCATCAGAGGTGACTGAGGTCCCAATGGCGAGTCCCGCAGGGAAGCCCCGTGCAGCTTGCTACCTGTTAGCAACCCATGCTACCAACGGTTACCGAAACTGGGGACCGGGGAACGATCTCAGGGAGGCCCAGCGCCTGCCACCTGATAGCAGAATGTGCTAACCTCCAGGGAGGCCTAGTGAGGCCTACGACCTGCTAGCACTCCACGCTCACCGCCAACTCATGCTATCCCTTCCAGTGACTGGGGCCCGGGGCTGCCCCCTCACGGGAGGTCAAGTGAGCCTGCTTACCCCACAGCAGGCCCTTAGGGAGGCCTGGTAACGCCTACCACCTAATAGCAGCTCGTGCCAGCCGACGAGGGACTAATGCACCGGAATACCCCCTCGGGGGAAGACAGGGCAAAAACCTGCTACTCACGGCAGGCTCTTCAGGAGGCCTGCGGGGCCTAATACCTGAGCCAGGTGACCCAAAAACGGGAGCCTACCCCTCAGGGAGGCCTGGCAGGGCCTACCCCATAATAGGAGGTCTGCAGATACTATGACCCCTGCCATAATTAGAAGAAAGCTGGCTGCTGCACCCGGGCTGACGGTAGCTGTCTGCTGCTGACGAAGAACTGGAATATCCAGTTATCACCTGGGGACTCGTCCCCAAGGAGGACAAAGCCTACTAGTTGACGAGGTTCTGCTGAAGTCGACATCGAAGGAAAAACCTCCCCCAGGCCCACTGGGCCGCGATGTCGACTCTCTTGCAAGGAGGCCTGATGATGCCTACCACCTGTCTTGGAGTCTGCTGCCCAGACTGCCCAAGCTGGCTACTCACGACCAGCTGGCCTTCATATGCCCCCACCTGGGGCTGGCTCCCTCCCAGAAGCTAGAGGGCCTCCGTGACGGCGCAGTCTCACGGGCAGTTGCCTACAGACATGAACCTAAACACATTGCCAATAGCAGTGCACTCAGCAACAAACGCTCAAAACACCCTCTAAAGCAAGGGGAGTACAACTTACGTCACCTCTCCAGAGCGGCCGCCTTACTCTCATACAGCGGCCTGCCGCTCCCTGCAAGGGCGTCAGCCATTGGCAATGCTCGGGCCTCAGGGGAGCATCTGACCAAAAACCGCCGTGTGGAAGGTTGCGATGTTCCGCTCGACCCGAGCCCTAGGAAAGGTGGAGCAGAAGACATAGAGCAAAGGGTAAACATATCATATACATATGCAGCCCACCAGCCCTGCCATCCTCCAGGATGAGGCCAGGGCTACCAAAAGGTGGCGGCCACACAATGCTCTGAAAGGCGGGTTACCGCAAAAATAGGTCTAATCGCACACAAGTTTAAAGACGCTTAAACCCCGCCCCACGACCACTGGCAAAGTCGCTATCTCTGCTGCAACACCTAGACTGCATTACTCAATAACCCCAGAACGCAGAGAAGGGGACGGGCCTTGGCCGGCCGACTCTATCTTAAGAGGAGGCTGAATTAAGGTGTAGAAACAACGCACTGTACTTATATTTAGGACAGGCCTGGGGCGGCAATACCTAAAAGGAAAAACGCCCCCCACCCTTAGCGAAGCCTAGGCCAAGTGGTGCGGCACCAAGCCTGCACTAGATCTACTCAGGGCTCGGGAAAGAAAATATTATCACCCACATAAAGACCACGAGGCCCGAACCCATTCCAAAGCCCAGCAGAGCTGGGTGCAGATCTCACTACAGCTCATGCATTAGTGCATACCCGGTCGTGGCTACTTTATACTTAAAGCTAGGAAACCACGCTCGCCACCATGCGCTACAAGCCCGCGAGCAAGAACGGCCACTAATTACTCACATAAGTGAGAGATATAACACGGAGAGGCGGTAGGTCTCTACTAGCTAAAGTATAGAAATATGCATAAACATATCATGTTGCAAAGGAGATCGTTCTTAGCTACTCACGGGGAGCTGCAGGCCCTGCGGTGTCCAATGATGTTCCACAATCCCCCACTCCCTCTCAGGAGAGCGAGAAGAGTCCTGGAAAACATATTAAAATAATGTTTCACCCTACTCGAGGGGACTCACCGCTCGCTCCTCTGGTGCGTTTTCAGATCTTGAAAAACCAGCCTTATCAAGCTAGCGTTCGATCACCATCCTGAGGGGGCGCTCAAATGGATCAAGCCAGGCGGACCATCAGAATCTCACATCCGCTCATCACGGGCCCACCCGGCCTGATGTCAGCGCCCGGGGAAGTAACGGGAGGAAGGGCCGGCCGCGCCTATCTGCGCCCCCTCGGGGGTGGAGATCTGTCGCGCTGCCCACGCTGGTCCCGGTTTGCACCAGCCTCCTTCCTCCTCCTGTTGCGGGTGTCCCGCCTTCTCTGCGCCGCACTCCTCCACGGAGGCGCTCGGCTCACGCTGGCTCGCTGGTCCCGACGCCGGTCCTCAGACCGGGGCGGGCCCGAGACACCCGACTGCCTGGGCGCGGCCCGGACCTCAGCGGGATGCATGATTTGAATGCCGCAGCGCGCTCTCGCCTCTCTGAACCTTCCCACCACCGCCTCAACGGAGGTGCCGAAGAGCTCAGAGGGTGAAACCGGGGCATCGAGGAAAGGCCTTTTCTTTCTCCCGATGTCCGCCAGGTTCAACCACAGATGCCGCTCCGTGGCCACCATCGCCGCCATCGAGCGACCGATGGCGAGCGCCCGTCTGTTTGGTGGCGGAGGCGAAATCTGTGGTCGGCGGAAACTCAGCCACCGCATCAGGGGGCAGTCCCTCCCCCTGATCGAGGTCCCTCAGCAGGTCCGCCTGGTATGCCTGCAACACCGCCATGGTGTGCAGACCGGCCGCAACATGACCGGCTGACATGTATGCCCTGCCGTTCAACCGTGAAGTCGTTTTCAGCGGTTTGGGCGGCAGGAGGAGCCTCAGTGTCGGCGGCCGCCCAGAGGCGAGATAGTTTGCAAGCGTCTCGTCCACTGGTGGCACCGACACATACCCGCCTCAGACACGCCCTCAAGCGTCAGCGAAATTGGCCGCTGGCCGCGAAGATGCGGGCAGTAAGGCTTCTTCCATGCCTCCGAGATCTGCTGGTGGAGATCCGGGAGGAATGGAAGGCTCCCCGGGGTTGGGAGCTCATGGTCGGCGAGAAACCGATCGTCCAGGCGGTTTGGACGTGCGGTTTCTCTCCTAACGCTGCCACGGCAGCTGCAGCCTACCTGCAGCGCGTTCCATCACCTCCAGCAACTCGCCATACATGGGGCAGGATGGTTGGGAGGCTTCGGCCTCAGCCGACTCATCTTCAGCCTCCTCCTCCATCCCCTGCTCTACCGGAAGAGCCGCGGACGAGGGGGAGGAACCTAAGTCCCGCTCCTCCCCCGACGACCGCCTCTCGCGATCTGACTGATCGTCTGCGAGAACAACCCCTCTCTCCAGACGATGAGCCAGATCCATCTGGGAACCCCATGATCTAAGACGCCGCTCAGCCTCGGCCTGAGCGGGCCCGTCCCCAGATGCTGAGCCCCCTTCCCTAAGGAAGAGGCCCGGCGAGCGGAGCGTTCTCAAGGGGAACTGCTCACAGTTTGCACAAGAGGCTCCCTCGAGAACCTCTCGTGCATGCTCTTCCCCCAGGCAGTAAACGCAAAGTGTGTGTGTGTCGTCAGGCGTGAGGTACCTGGTGCACGGATCCACACACTTGCGGAAGTGGCGCTGCTTTCCTGCACACTTCATTTCTCCTCTTCAGATTGACGCTTTCCAATTCTGACACAGGCAAAACAGTCCCTGAAGACGAAAGGATACTGTCATGTTGGCAAGGCGCCCTTATATACTTCCTGGTCGCACCTTGATGACATCATAGGCTGTCGCGGTCAATAGGATTGACGTTGTTCGATTGTGATATCAGGCACCAGTCATGCTGGAGGCGTTCCCGTGGCGTCAGCTGACGCGCGCGAGTTCCCTTTTCGAAGGAACTTTCTTGCAATAATGACTTAACATCTCAAAATAATGAGAAACTTTCTCGAAATAATGACAACATCTCAAAATAATGAGAAACTCTCGAAAAATAATGACTTAACATCTCAAAATAATGAGAAACTCTTGAAAAATAACGACTTAACATCTCGAAATAACAAGAAACTTTCTCTAAAAACGACTTAACATCTCGAAATAGTGACTTAACATCTCCAAATAATGACTTAACATCTCCAAATAATGAGAAACTTTCTCGAAATATTGACTTAATATCTCTAAATAATGAGAAACTTTCTTGAAATAACGACTTAACATCTCAAAATAATGAGAAACTTTCTCGAAATAATGACTTAACATCTCAAAATAATGAGAAACTTTCTCGAAATAATGACTTAACATCTCAAAATAATGAGAAACTTTCTCGAAATAATGACTTAACATCTCAAAAGAAGTAATATGTTACCAAGTTTGTTTCTAGTTTTAATTCTTGTTTTGTTTGGCTTAATTTTGTGGATTTATGGAAGCCCGTTTCCGACACAGTTGAGTAAAAAAAATATGATTCTTTAAGTCATAATAATGAGAAACTTTCTCTAAATAATGACTTAACATCTCAAAATAATGAGAAACTTTCTCTAAATAATGACTTAACATCTCAAAATAATGAGAAACTTTCTCGAAATATTGACTTAACATCTCAAAATAATGAGAAACTTTCTTGAAATAACGACTTAACATCTCGAAATAACGAGAAACTTTCTCGAAATAACGACTTAACATCTCAAAATAATGACTTAACATCTCGAAATAATGACTTAACATCTCGAAATAATGACTTAACATCTCGAAATAATGAGAAACTTTCTCGAAATAATGACTTAACATCTCAAAATAATGAGAAACAACTTAAAATCTCAAAATAATGAGAAACTTTCTCGAAATATTAACTTAACATCTCAAAATAATGAGAAACTTTCTCAAAATAATGACTTAACATCTCAAAATAATGAGAAACTTTCTCGAAATAATGACTTAACATCTCAAAATAATGAGAAACTTTCTCGAAATAATGACTTAACATCTCAAAATAATGAGAAACTTTCTAAATAATGACTTAACATCTCAAAATAATGAGAAACTTTCTCAAAAATAATGAATTGACATCTCGAAATAATGAGAAACTTTCTCAAAATAATGAGAAACTTTCTCAAAATAATGACTTAACATCTCAAAATAATGAGAAACTTTCTCAAAATAATGACTTAACATCTCAAAATAATGAGAAACTTTCTCGAAATAATGACTTAACATCTCAAAATAATGAGAAACTTTCTCGAAATAATGACTTAACATCTCAAAATAATGAGAAACTTTCTCAAAATATTGACTTAACATCTCAAAATAATGAGAAACTTTATTGAAATAACGACTTAACATCTCGAAATAACGAGAAACTTTCTCGAAATAACGACTTAACATCTCAAAATAATGACTTAACATCTCGAAATAATGAGAAACTTTCTCGAAATATTGACTTAATATCTCAAAATAATGAGAAACTTTCTTGAAATAACGACTTAACATCTCGAAATAACGAGAAACGTTCTCGAAATAACGACTTAACATCTCAAATTAATGACTTTACATCTCGAAATAATGAGAAACTTTTTCGAAATATTGACTTAATATCTCTAAATAAGGAGAAACTTTCTCGAAATAATGACTTAATATCTCTAAATAATGAGAAACTGTCATTAAGACATATTATGCAATTAAATCACGCTATGGGCGCCGGTGTTGCTGATGCTGATTCATGCAAACGAAATTATGATTTACTATATCGAAATTATGACATGCTGCTCATTAATCTGCCGTGGCCCGACACAGGATGAATTGTGAAAGCATTAAGGAGTATTTAACTGTGGTTTTAGCTATAATGCTTAAATTATTGCCTCATCTTCTTATCTGAATTGCATTGAATAGCCATATCTCTGAGCAAACTTGAGAAGATTTTAAACTTGAACGAGCTTTGGTGCAGAAATAACAGAACAGAGGTGGCTGCATGAGGTGGCAACATTCATTAAACAACTTCAAACCTCTGTCTGAACACAGCCATAAAGAGCGTATCATATGCACGCCAAAACTAGTTTTGCGTGTGCATATGATACGCACTTTATGGCTGTGTTCAGACAGAGGTTTGAAGTTGTTTTACATTCCACGACATTGCACACTCGTACTATTTAAACAAATTTTCGTGAGAACAGGCCTGTAGGCTGTTTGCACACACGGAATTTGTTTTCAGTACACAGTAAAATAAGTCATTATTTCTCAATATTTCGAGATGTTAAGTCAATATTTCGAGAAAGTTTCTCATTATTTAGAGAAATTAAGTCAATATTTCGAAAAAGTTTCTCATTATTTTGCAATGTAAATGTAATATTTCTAGAAAGATTCTCATTATTACGAGATATTGAGTCATTATTTCGAGAAAGTTTCTCACTATTTCGAGATGTTAAGTCGTTATTTCGAGAGAGTTTCTCATTATTTTGAGATATTAAGTCGTTATTTCGAGAAAGTTTCTAATTATTTCGAGGTGTCGTTATTTCGAGAAAGTTTCTTGTTATTTCGAGGTGTTGTCGTTATTTCGAGAAAGTTTCTCGTTATTTCGAGAAAGTTTCGTTATTTCGAGATGTTAAGTCATTATTTCGAGAAAGTTTCTCATTATTTTGAGATGTTAATTCAATATTTCGAGAAAGTTTCTCGTTACTTCGAGATATTAAGTCAATATTTTGAGAAAGTTTCTCATTATTTCGAGATATTAAGTCAATATTTCGAGAAAGTTTCTCTTTATTATGACTTAAAGAATCATATTTTTTTACTCAACTGTGGCGAAACGGGCTTCCATATGGATTTAATTTTGCTTAGTTCCCTTTCGAAAGGGAACTCTCGCTGCGTCTAGCTGACGCTACGGGGAACGCCCTCAGCTTGTCTGAAGCTACTATCGAATCACGGCAAAGTCTTTGACCGACGTCAGCCCATGATGTCATCATCATGCGACCCGGAAGTATATAAGGGCACTGTGCCAACACAGATACATCTTTTTCGTCTTCAGGGACTGTCTGTTTGCAAAGCGGTATCTGCGGATCTGGTAAAGAACAAACAAAGAAAAAGAAAGATGAAATGCACAGAGAAAAAGCAGGGCTTTAGGAAGTGTGTCGACCCGTGTCCCGGAGACACACACACTCTGTGCGTTTTTTGCTTGGGCGAAGAGCATGAACAGGCAGTTCTTGAGGGAGCTGCCTGTGCAAACTGTGAGCAGTTTCCCGTGAGAACGCTCCGTTCTCGCCTGGCCCTTTTCCCGAGGGAGGAGGGCACTTCATCTGGGACTGCCAATGTGGGTCCCGTGCTCGCTGAGGCGGAGCAGCAGGCGCACGTCGTGGGGCTCCTAGATGGAGCTCGCTGATCGTCTGGAGAGGGGTGTGGTTCTCTCAGACGATCTGGCGGCTGACGAGAACGTCCTGCAGGTCAACGTGGAGAATGACAGTTCTCCGCCGAGCTCTGCAGCGGGTGCTCTTCGGGACGGGCAGGAGATGGCTGAGGAGGATGGTAACAGCGACCAGGACCAGCCTGGACACTCTCAGCCACCCTGTCCCGCGTACGCCGAGCTGCTGGACGCTATGGAGCGCGCCACGGACTGGCTGAGGCTGCCCTGGCGGCGTGCTGGGGGAGAGGTCGCTCATGGAAGGCTTGACGATCGATTTCTCCCCGGTCATAGGCCAGCACCTCAGACGAGCCTTCCATTCCTCCCGGACCTGCATACTGAGGTCCGGGCGGCATGGAAGAACCCGTTGTCTGCCCGCACTCACCGACATCTGCGGGCAAGCTTCGCTGATGTCGAGGGAATGGGTAAGCACGGGTATGAGTCGATGCCTCGCATAGACGAGACGTTTGCGAACTATCTCGTTTCAGGGCAGGCATCGACGGTGAGAGCTCCATCTCTGCCATCCAAGCCACTGAGAACTACCTCGCGGTTGAATGGCAGGGCGTACGCGGCAGCAGGTCAGGCTGGTGCGACCCTGCACACGATGGCGGTGTTGCAGGCGGACCTGCAGGAGGATCTCGACCAGGGGGCCGGGCTGTCCCCTGAGGCGGTTGCTGAGCTGCGCCGCACCACAGATCTGGCTCTCCGGGCCACCAAGCAGACTGCTGCTGCTATCGGCCGCTCAATGGCGGCTATGGTGGTTACGGAGAGGCATCTGTGGCTGAGCCTGGCCGATATCGGGGAGAAAGAGAAGGGCTTTCTCCTCGTTTCGCCGACTGAACTTTTCGGCACCTCCGTTGAGGCGGTGGTTGGGAAGTTCAGGGAGGCGCGCTCAGCGGCATTTAGGACGTGCATACCGCTGAGATCCGCGCCCCCCACCCCACCCAGGCAGGCTTTCCCCTGTTATAGTGGCTTAGCACAGCGCCAGGCTCTGGGCTGTGTAGGTTAGCGTTTGTTGGTTTTCCCTGGGCGGTCAAGGTGGCACCAGGTAGGCCACCGTGCATGGTTATCAGAGAAAGGGCCTCCTCTCATATTGAGAGTAGTGTTTAGGCCGCCGCTCTTTTCTTTGAAATGTTGGCGGATTACTAAGCGGTGGCACACCTTTCTGGGAGAATGAAGTGTTTGTCTACCGCTTAGGGTTTCTTTGTGTCTTTGGTTCCCTAAGCCACTGCAGGTTGCATTAGTTTGTCTCTGTTAGGACTGAGCGCTGTGGCGTCAGTTGGGATGTGGATGACGGAGGCGCGTTGTTGAGGCACCGTCACCTTTGGCTGTTCACTACGTGGATCTGAGCCTGTTGTTCCATCCCTGCATATGTTAGCCTCCTCTCATTGAGAGTCGTTGGTTTAAGTAGCGGCCAGCGTGTGTTTCTGGCAGTTATTTCTCGTCTATTGCAAAACTCGTACAGCTTGTAGGCTTTACAAGCCTCCCTGGAACAGGTCCCCATAGCAATGGGTAGCTATATCATGTGGTAGGCCTCAGCAGGCCTCCATGGAGACGAGTCGTAGGGTCTAATATTACTCCACACATTGTGCAAATGTTTGTTCCCAGTTAGCAGGCCTCTAAAGTTAGGCCTCGCTGGAGGATTGCTCAGAGTTTCAGTCGCTTGACGGTTAGCGCAGTTGAGTTAAGTGCTAGCAGGTGGTTGGCCTCATTAGGCCTCCCTAGTAGGCTTGCGATCAGATAGAAGGCCTCATCAGCTTCCTGGAGGAAGTCTCCCGAGCAGCTAGCATGACTTGCTATCAGGTAGGCCTCACCAGGCCGCCTGAGAGGGCAAGTTTTGATGCAGGACATCAGGGAAAAAATAGCCCGGCTGGCTATCAGGGTATAGGCCACAAACTAAGCCTCCCTAATGGTCGGCTGTCAGGTGGAAGGCCTCAGTCAGGCCTCCCTGAAGGTGAGTACCGATGTTTGGTCATCAGGAGTATTCTAGCTTGGCAGGCTATCAGGATGGAAGGCCTTATCAGGCCTCCATGAAGGCAGGTGCCGATGCAGAGGCATCAAGGTACTGCTAGCCTAGCTGGCTATCAGGTTAATAAGGACAATTACGCTCTCCTGAAGGTCGGCTGTCAATTGTAGGCCTAAATAGGCCTCTTGAACAAGGCGCATTATCAGACGGTGGTCAGACGGTCGTAGGCCTCTCATGAGCAGGCAGACTCCTCGCTAGCAAGGTTTGTAAAACGCTACGCTGAGTATTGCTCTCTAGGATAACCCGTCTCTGAGTTCCGGGCTAAGTAGGACTGCCAGTTTTTCAGTCCCTTAGTTTGGATGACCCTGGGCACCTTCCGGAGGCTCTGTTTTTGAACAGACAGGGTTGGCTAAACCAAAGTGTCCATAACACTTAGGGCACCAGGTCAGGCCTCCCTGGTGGCACTCGGGTAATTTGATTTCCCGAGCAGTGACTGGCTGGGGCTCCTTCGGTTCCCCTAGCCAAATTCCCTTAAAGGACCCCTTCTGTCGAAGTAGTGGTCCCAGGCCTTTGAGCAGTCTAGATAGAACCTCGCAGTGCGTTGGGGTTCCGTTTGCATAGCTTGGGCTATGACTGTAGGGAGTGCTGTCGCTGTCAGCCCAGTGTGACCTGAGGGGGAGTCGCTCAGGTTTTTCAGTGGAATTACTTGTGTTGACAGTTGTCACTGCCAATAGGCAGACACTCCCCTCAGCATGGCGGCGTTGGTATATCGTTCCCGTAGCGCCAGCTAGATGCAGCGAGTTCCTTTCGAAAGGGGCGTGTAAGGTTACGTATGTAACCTCTGTTCCCTGAGAACAGGGAAGCAGCGCTGCGTCCGTTGCCATGCTTCAGGGCCTATCTGCCATACAGTCCCTTCAGACGAAAGAGATGTATCTGTGATGGCACAGCGCCCTAATATACTTCCGGGTCGCATGATGATGACGTCATGGGCTGACGTCGGTCAAAGACTTTGTCGTGATTCGATAGTAGCTTCAGACACCAGTCACGCTGAGGCGTTCCCGTAAGCGTCAGCTAGACGCAGCGCTCGTTCCCTGTTCTCAGGGAACAGAGGTTACATACGTAACCTTAGACGTTTTTTGTTTTTGTTCTTCAGATTATATTGTTTCTTTTAAAGTTCTAAAAGAGAATGTTAAGTAAATGTTATCTTTTTCTTTCTGCTGAAATTGCCTATTTTTAATCATTTTGATTCTAGAATGGCAGTGGTGAGATGACGGAGGTGGAGCCGGTGTTGGATTTTGCGTCGTCAGGTCGGTCAGGCCGTCGTAATGCTCTGCCTGACATCCTAGGCTCTCCTGCCGGTGTCAACCCCTCCGACCTTCCTCTCAAACTAGCTGAGCTCTCCCTCACAGGTCAATCAAATTTATTGAAATGCATATACACAAATTTGTTGTTCTGTGCATTAATCTGTCCCTTTACTCTTTTTTTGCAGATGGTCCCGGAGAAACTCAGTCCCCGACATCACAGGAAGTTCCACTCCCTCCAGAATGCTCGGAGGAGAAACAGGGATCCTGAAAACTCCTCTTCACCTCCAGCAATAAACACCTGTCCAACATCACTGATGGAGAAAGAAAATGAAATATAAAGATGGCAATACCAGTGACAAGATATCTGTGCAGACTAACATTTGACTGCACACGCTTTGGCCAATAGACTTTCAGAGTCATGCTGGTAGATGTCTCAGATTACCTTGAGGCAATTGGTCAAGTAATGTCCTCCATCTTTGGCCAGTCGAACTACAATTCTACCTGCAGATTTGGTGGGTAGCAGTAACATTAAGTGAACAGAAACATCCGAATGTGGCTTTGAAGCCACCAGTGTTGTTGTTTTTAACTAAAACTATTTCAAATATTTTTTTGGTAACACTTTACAATACAGTTCAACAATAGTTAACAAACTAATAATGACCTGCACTTATAAAGCATTTGTTTATCTTTGTTAATGTTAATTTCAACATTCACTAATGCATTATTAAAATCTTGTTAACATTAGTTAATGCACTGTGAACTAACATGAACAAACCATGAACAGCTGGATTTTTATTAACTAACGTTAATGAACTAATGCTGAACAGATGTATTGTCCATTTTCATGTTAACTAATGAATGAACTAATGTTAACTAATACAACCTTATTCTAAAGTGTTACCTTTTTAAAAAAAAATTAAATAAAATATAAATTAAAAAGCACATAACAAAATTACGAAAAAATATAAAAATGAAAAGCTTATTCAAATTATTAATAAATACAATAATAATATATAAGTAACACTACGCTGGAAGACATGGTCATGAATGACTAAAATGCACAGGAATCACTTCACACATGACGTTTGCAAACTAAATTATTTTAGTTCAAATAGACAGGCAGACAAAAGTGGTTGGAGTAGCTGCAGTGTCAAAATGGAAAATGGGCATCTGTCAACTATAAGGCATGTCTCTGCGATGCAGACAGCTCTGGTAATTATGATGGAAGTGATCTAGTTTTGCGGTGAAGATGAAACATACGTACAGTAATCAAATTTTATTGATGGATATAAGCAAGGCTGTCTCTAATGTTTATCTGTGCATTTATATAAGCGTTTTTGTTTTTTTGCATTTTAATAAGCCATGTGGAACACACACATACACAAACAAAAATAAGATTACATATCAGATGATAATATTGGTATGTCAATATATCAAGATGTCAGTTAAATTATATTAACTCTCTGTATATCAAACAAGTGAACCCTTCAAAGTAATAATATTATGTGTTGATATTTATTAATATTAGCAAACTGTTTTTCGCCTTATCCTTTTAACTGTAACTTTAATGTAAGTCTAAGTGTACATTTTAGTTATTTAAAATCCTATAAAATGTATTGATCAGATGACAAAGTAAATTACATTAATTATTTTTATCTATATTGTCAAGATTTTTTAAATTTTTCAATTTTTTTTAATAACTATTGACTGCCCTTAACACTATAGCCAAAATGATATTTTGGTAACACTTTACAATAAGGTTTAATTTGTCAACATTAGTTAACTATATTAGTTGAACTAACAATGCACAATACTTCTACGTCAATTATTAATCTTAGTCAATGCTAATTTCAACATTTAATAATACATTTTTGAAGTCCAAAGTTGTATTTGTTAACATTTGTTAATGCACTGTGAACTAGCATGAACAAACAATGAAAAATTTGATTTTTATGAACTCGCATTAACATTAATAGCTAACACCTCTTTTTCTTACAAGTAAAGTAATCACAATCCTTTCAAGCAGAGTTATAACTTTATCTCTAACTCATCACACAGATTTGTAACTGAAGAATTTTTGTGTTAATATTGCCCCTGGCCTATACTGCATTAATTATCTCTTCACATATCAGAATATGTGTCATGGCGCCTGTGTATTATAAAAGCTTTCATTTAATGTTAAATATTGCAGTTATGGTGTGTAATAATCAGAGTGTGAAAGAGGCAGGTTACCTCTAACATGGGCTATGAAAGTCTTTGAAAGATTCTTATTGAATATGTATTTATTCAAAGAAAATGGGGATAGTTTGTGATCAGCATATGTTGGGGGAGCTGGCACTGTCACTGGTGTTGCCAACACAGTGTGCATCATGTCTGAAAACACAGCTTTCAATGTCACCTTCTGCCAGTCAGCAGCTTGAGACAGGGTGTCTGTTCATAGCTATTAGCACATTAACAGACGTGCCAATATAGAGACAACAGCATCAAACTCCAGACATGACCTCAGCTGACTCTCTTTAGAAATGAGACTGTGTGCTCGCTGGGACGAGCAGTGATTGATATCTTTATGGGAACAATGAGTTTTTGTACGTGGTGTAATATTGGATTTGGGTATTTGCATTTATTTTTACATTTGGAAGATTAAATGTCCTATATGTTTATATTCAATATTTTACACATGCAAACTATATCAGGTCCTCTGTTTTGACTCTTTATAGTGTTTTTAATCAGAATGAGTTCTTCTAAATACTGTAGTAGTAAAAGCGCAGATATTGTTTTGATATGTTTATTGCTCTGTCTGACTCTGCCGATTTAGATTTTTATTTTATTTTAGAATTTACACATTATTGCAAGTGGAGTTGGCAGAAACCATAATTAAAGGGTTAGTTCACCCAAAAAGGAAAATTCTGTCATTAATTACTCCCCTCATGTTGATCCAAACCTGGAAGACATTCGCTCATCCTCGGAACACAAATTAAAATATTTTTGATGAAATCTGAGAGCTCTCTCTCCATAGACAGCAATTTAATTAGCACTGGCCCGGAAGGCCCAGAAAGGAAGTAAAAACGCTGTTAAAATAGTCCATGTGACTACAGTGGTTCAACCAGTAGTGGCTCCTGGTTGTAAATTTAGGTAGGGCAGATTCTGGGTCTTTGCTAGACTGAGTAAACCCAGCCTGATCTGCCGGCCATTTGTTTTCGCCCTGCAGCTCAGGCTGGAAACCTGTACATTAATTTCTACTGCTTCTGTCACACTTTTGCGGGAACCAATCACAGACTGGCTTATCCACCTGGTGCACTATTGGCGGGTTTAAAACAATGACGGATAGAGAAGGATGGATCGATGCCTGTTGATCAAGCATCTTGTGGTCTGATTGGTTGAAGGACTATCCAATTGCAAGTCATTTGAATAACACCCGTTGATCACACCTCTTTGCAATAGAAAATACATAGCAGACTCCCCGGACCAATGTTCAATCTTAAAAGATTGAGCTTGGTCTGGTGATAGCCAGACAAGGTCTTAGCGCTAGTTTATGATTAACATTTTGTAAACATTATGTTCTAATCGCTGAACATAGACTCAGTTTGGGCAGAATTCTAATGTCATTGTGTTATTCAGCCTGAGGGTGGTGTGCGGTGCTCTAATGATGATTGACATGACTAACGCATAGAATACCATCTTAGAATTGCCTTAATGTAGTAGTTATTGCCTCAGATGTTGTTTTAGAATATTACAAGTTGTGAAGGAATTCCAGTGAGGAAAGTTATGTCTATTCTCAAAACAAACATTAAACAAACACAACAGAACTACTGTATATAAAGACTATTCACATGAGCATGTTTAATTTAGGTCTATATATTAACCCATTTAATCCCATATATAGGAAGAACAGACATGCCAAAGTTACTGATGCAGACTCATAGCTGAAGTGGACTGATATCATCTTGGTTTAGAGCGAGGTCTACGTGAGGTCATGTGAAAACAGCTCTCTATGAGAGCGCGCTGCAGGTCCATTTTTCACCACAGATTTACAAACCCAATCCTAAAAAAGTTCGGACACTGTACAAATTGTGAATAAAAAAAGGAATGCAATAATTTACAAATCTCATAAACTTATATTTTATTCACAATAGAATATAGATAACATATCAAATGTTGAAAGTGAGACATTTTGAAATGCCATGCCGAATATATGCTCATTTTGGATTTCTTGAGAGCTACACATTCCAAAAAAGTTGGGACAGGTAGCAATAAGAGGCCGGAAAAGTTAAATATTATAAGTTAAATACATGTAAGGAACAGCTGGAGGACCAATTTGCAACTTATTAGGTCAATTGGCAACATGATTGGGTATAAAAAGAGCCTCTCAGAGTGGCAGTGTCTCTCAGAAGTCAAGATGGGCAGAATTCCCCCAATGCTGCGGCGAAAAATAGTGGAGCAATATCAGAAAAGAGTTTCTCAGAGAAAAATTGCAAAGAGTTTGAAGTTATCATAATCTACAGTGCATAATATCATCCAAAGATTCAGAGAATCTGGAACAATCTCTGTGCGTAAGGGTCAAGTTCGGAAAACCATACTGGATGCCCATGATCTTCGGGCCTTTAGACGGCACTGCATCACATACAGGAATGCTACTGTAATGAAAATCACAACATGGGCTCAGGAATACTTACAGAAAACGCATTGTCGGTGAACACAATCAACCGTGCCATTTGCCGTTGCCGCCTAAAACTCTATAGGTCAAAAAATAAGTCATATCTAAACACGATCCAGAAACACAGGCGTTTTCTCTGGGCCAAGGCTCATTTAAAATGGACTGTGGCAACTATTCTGTGGTCAGACGAATCAAAATTTGAAGTTCATTTTGGAAAACTGGGATGCCATGTCATCCGGACTAAAGAGCACAAGGACAACCCAAGTTGTTATCAGTGCTCAGTTCAGAAGCCTGCATCTCTGATGGTATGGGGTTGCATGAGTGCGTGTGGCATGGGCAGCTTACACATCTGGAAAGGCACCATCAATGCTGAAAGGTATATCCAAGTTCTAGAACAACATATGCTCCCATCCAGTCGTTGTCTCTTTCAGGGTAGACCTTGCATTTTTCAACATGACAATGCCAGACCACATACTGCATCAATTTGGCTTATTTTCCCCTTTAAATGATACATTTTCTCAGTTTAAACATTTGAAATGTCATTTATGTTGTATTCTAAATAAAATATTGAAATTTGAAACTTCCACATCATTCAATTCTGTTTTTATTCACAATTTGTACAGTGTCCCAACTTTTTTGGAATCGGGTTTGTACATTTTAAATTTGTGGGGCGCTGTAGAGCTAGGGAGGGCTCAGAGACCGGCTGCCCCACCTACTATCATGAATACATGCCTGTGGAATCCATGCACTTCATTTTAAAAATATTTGTTGCAGAATTCTGAATACATTTACAATTTATTATTAATTGTATATAAAGGTTCTGCCTCACCTGCCCATACAGACGAACCACGACTGGGTTCAACCTTAATTTTATGAAGCATCGAGAATACTTTTTGTGTGAGAATTTTTTTTTTTTTACAATTTCTCCTAGCCTGTGTCAGACTCTTTATGTGTTGATGCAGCGTAATCAGTACAGCACTCCCAGAACGCCGGCTTACCATTGGCCGACGCTATACACGTGACCACCATGACACATGCACACGAGTCATTCTGCCAGCGCTATGTCAGTTTTTGTCCTTATTTTTCTTTGTTATCTTAAAGTATCTTAATTTGTTTCGAAGATGAATGAAAGTTTTACAGGTTTGGAAAACAACATGAGGGTGAGTAATTATTGACAGAATTTAAATTTTTGGTTGAACTAACCCTTTAACTCTTTTTCTAGTAAATCTTTTATTGAGACTATTGCAAAGGAATGTGCAGAAACCATAATAAGTATTTGGACACTTAAGTCACACATAAAAATGTCTAAATATCATTGAATTAGGTTAAATATAGCAAGTGTCATCTAATTTAAAAAAAGCTGCACAAGACTTTTAATCAACTGGTGTTTTGGTGATGTTTAATGGATGTATGAAGTCAGGTCTCATAGGTGTTATTAGAGTTACCACGGTTATAGAGTTATTCATCACAGTGAACATGATTCATGTTTGACAACCTGAAAGTGTCAAAATACTTTTGAACATGAAGCAAATTTTTTCTTATTTTGTATAAATTCTTTTCTTATTTTGTATAAATATAAATATAGTTTAGTACTGCCCTTCAGAAGCAACAGAAGATACTTACATGTTTTCCGGAAGACAACTTAAGTACAATGTACCTGGATCTTCAAATTCAATACGTTTTTAGGCTCCTAATGCTTTGTGTTTTCTTCTGGAGCATCAGTGAAAGTTTCAACCTTTTTTAATAGTTTTGCTTGAGTTCCTCAATTGTCCTCAGTGTGAAAATAAACTCATAGCTGGAGAGGGTTGAAATATGCAAAAGCTGCTGCAAAACTGAAGAATTTGCAGGACCAAGAGGATTTTTCTGAAGAACGTGGTGCAGTTTAACTGCTCAGGACAAACTAGGGACTCATGAACAACCATCACAAAAAAAAAAAAAAAAAAAATTGTGGATCATCCAGGGAGCAACAGAAAGAATCAATGTAAAATATCTTATTCAGGACAGTACTAAATAAAAAATAAAATGCATTTTGTATGATCTCTTATTTAGTTAAAATTATTCACATTTCACAGACTCTGCAAGCAGTTCACATTATTTTTCTTGTATATTTTTTAAGTGAGGTGTTAATTTTTGAAGCGACTGTATGTGAGTTAAGCCTTTCAAATGAATTCCTACATCACAAAATACATTTCTGAGAATTATGGGATGATGAATTGTTGACTCGTAATTGTTCATGATCTGTTGTGACTTGTCTGGTCTTATGCAAACTTGAAGAAAAAATGTTGTCAGGTAAGTTAAGCACACACTGAACTGACACATGAAAAAAGACATGAAATCTAACAATTGGCAATTATGTTTCAACTATAAAATAAGTGAATTTCAGCCAATAAGCCAAACTACATCTGCATTAGTCTGCAAAATACATATATTCATTCAAATATATTCATGTGAATGTTTAAAAAAATAATGTCAGTATTTCCAAACATGTTAAGAACAAATGTTAAGAACACTGTAACTAACAGGTCAGTGAAAGTCGTCCTGATGTTGATATGGCTGTTGAATCCAGGAGTGTGATTTCCGTTCAAACTGACAGCACATGCCTCTTACGTATTTTGATGTTTCATAAAATTAGGCTACTATATTTATATTGTGCAGAGCCAACACATGTGCAGAGAAGCTGCAAACTTTCTGCAGAGTCAATAGCGACAGAACAGGGTGTAGAGAGTTTCATGGAATGGGTTTCCATGCCAGAGCATCTGCATCCAAGCCTTACATCAGCAAAGGCAATGCAAATAATTGGATGCAGTGGTGTAAAGCACGCCACCACTGGACTCTAGAGCAGTGGAGACATATTATGCCAAGTGTAAAGTTTGGTGGAGGGGGGATTATGGTTTGGGGTTGTTTTTCAGGGGTTGGGCTTGGCCCCTTAGTTCCAGTGAAAGGAATTGTTAATGCTTCAGCATTTTTATCCAGGAGCAATTTTGAAATCCCAATCCATGCCTTTGTAACATTTCGGCTTGACTACTGTAACTCATTGCATTATGGTATCTCTCAGGCCAGATGGTGCAGCTTCTAGACTGCATGACAGGAAACAAAAATACATATTTTAATGTCTCTGCACTGGCTCCCTGTCAAGTATAGGATTGATTTTAAAATCTTGTTATTTGTCTATAAAGCCCTCAATGACCTAGCACCTCGTTATTTAAAGTCCCTGTAAAGGCAAATCTGAGATTTGTTTCTAAACACATTATAAGTGTTAGAAATGTATTGTTGAAACACATTACAAAGACTGTGAACTGTGTAGTACTGAATTCAGAAGTTAGACCATTAAACAGTTTTTCACCACTGCTGTGTTCTGGATTTTTTGGGCGGGGATAAAACGGTGGCTCGATGACACACTGGAGCCACTGTGCATATGGCCCCTCCCCCATAACTAGAGCGCATTCGCAATTTTGCATCAGTTCACCCACGAGTTACTGTCAGTACCGTTAGTTACTAGAGCCTACAACTTACAAAACAAAAAAGACAATATCAAGAAGAGGTGGATTAATTTTATGAACAGCTACCTTGATGGAGAGCTGAGGATCACCACCAACGCCTGCCTCTGCAGTGACTTTACACCGGATAGTTTTACAAACTTCGACCAAATCGGCTACAGCTGGGATTCACTGATAATCCACTGCAGAACGGGGCTGAACCGACTATCTCCCGCCCCGGCCTTCATCCTCCCGTCCCGCCGACATCTGGTGCCGTCGTGATTCGTGAGCTGTACATGAGTGTTGTTGTTGTCTTGTGTGTTTACTGCAGCTTTCCGCGAGTGGGTGTGGTTTCGGCACTGACAGCGGACACGCCCCCAGCGTTTGAGTGCAGAGAATGCTGCTTATTTATTCAAGATTTTGATAAGCTATTGTATGTACTTAGCGGATTTTTTTATGATTCAAATTTGGCTGGGTGGTTTATAACACATGTATCTGTGGTGTGAGAAACTCAGAACACATGTTTAATTTTGACTTTACGGGGACTTTAACTGAGCTATTACTTCCGTATAACTTGTCAAGAAATTTGAAATCACGTGACTGTGGCCTACTGACAGTTGCCAGAGTTAGACTTAAAAATCGCGGTGATCGTGCATTTGCTACTCCTGGACCCAAAAATCTTATCTCAAGACATGTTTATTTTCCTTGGCTTTACCTCTTAGTACATTATCCTGGGTTTCCTTGTTTACTGTTGTTTTTTTTTAATAAAACTGAGCCTTTATATCCCATTTGTAAAAGCTTTACAAGGCTTAAATAGTCCTCACTTTAGATGAGCTCACAGAAATAGTCAAGTCAAGTCAACTTTATTTATATAGCGCTTTTAACAATGCAGATTGTTTCAAAGCAGCTTCACAGTGTTAAACAGAAAAATAATGCAACAGAATATATTTTGATTATCATACAGTAACAATGTGGGCTTTAGATCAGTAATTAGATAAGTAATTTGGTCTATATGGTTAATTTAGTTTAATAATTAGATTTATTTTGAAATATATTTGAAAAATATTTTTTTTCCCTAACTGAGCAAGCCAAGCCAGAGGCGACAGTGGCAAGGAAACCAAAACCCCATCAGGAGACCTAATGGAGAAAAATAAACCTTGGGAGAAACCAGGCTCAGTCGGGTGCCAGTTCTCCTCTGGCCAATTAACAAACAGCGTTTTATTATTATTAAAGTTATTATTTTAAAGGTCAGAAATAGTTAACTGACAACTACTAAATGTTTTATAACTACCTGATCATATACCTTAATCATGAACTACAGTAGGAATACATGTTAATAAAGCATTTATTAACACACTGAGTAACTATTACTATATGTCTAAATAATAAGATGTAAAACATACATTTAGATAGTTTATTAATCATTTACTTACACTTTCTAAATTATCTTAAGAACGACCGACAACTCTTAAATAACTGGTTTGTAAATAATGTAATACTTAATTTAGAAATTATAAATTAACCATTAATAAAGTAAGAAAATACAATTATTAAACACATTATATATATGCGTATATATCAAGAATAACACATTTATAGCTGTATTAATAAACTGTTATTAATGTCTATTAATGCTTTATAAATGATGCATTAACTATTTAAACTAATACTCAAAAGTCTAGTTATTATAAGTGTTACAGTTTTTTTTCACATTCATGCACAAATTAAATTAAGGTTTAAAGTTTATTATTTTGTCATCATGCTCATGCTTAGGTCTGGGATTGAAACAAACTCTTGGATTACTTTAATATATATATATATATATATATATATATATATATATATATATATATAATGTATATATATATATATAATGTATATATATATATATATATATATATATATATATATATATATATATATATATATATATATTTGTAATGTAAACCGATATTTCGATATTTCCTATTGACACACTACAGTAAAATATATAAATACCTGGCATAAAATGTATGTAAAATGTATATACATTATATATATATATACATTTTATGCCAGTTATTCATATATTTTGCTGTAGTGTGTCAATAGGAAATATCGGTTTACATTACAAATATATAAGTATTTTTTACTTTGTGAAAATTCTCACTTTTGCACATTACTGTATTTACCCCATAGACTTACATTTGGTTTTAAGAAAGAGCTAGAAAAATGTCATCTGTCCCAGAATAGTTTGCTTCTTAATATTATATAATGACAAATAAGTTGTTTCAATCATACTGTTACCCCCAAATAAAAAAAAACACCTGGTTATGATGTCATAGTGTATTTCAATGTCTGTACTCTAGATGGAGACTTTCCTCTTTCTCACATACTGGGACATGTTTGCCCTTGCTTATTAATCAGCTGTGGAAGAAACCATCTTTAAACAACAGAGACAAAAAGACACTTGGGAGGATATTAAACTCTTAAGCTTTATCAGTAATATGAGAATATATTTGAATAGAATAAATTATAATGATCCATTCAGGTGTTATTTGTGCTCTATTCCTTAGTAGAACTGTGTTTGAAGAACATAAAACCAGCTTTGTGAGACAACCCCCTGTTGATGTATTTCTAGACCAGTTTTGTCTAGACTCTAGTGCTAGACCAGTGTTTCCCAATCTTTTTTTTGTCTTACGCACCGACACAGCCCCATCAGTAAAGCTTCCCTTCAGTGAAACTAACCAGAAATGTGTTCCTATTAACTAAATTATATTGCATTTTCCTAAATGTAGAAATAATTGTGTTAACTAAACATGTTAAAATTAATATATATATATATGAACAGATTGGTAAAAAAAAAAAAAATCCCTAGACAGATTGACAAAATGTAAATCTTCCCAAATATCCCCACACAGATTGAAATTACAGATGGATGGATCCAGTCTCTTTTCCACCCAAATCACATCTGAGACATTACAGTTTGACATTATACACTGTTCTTCAATTACTGTGAAATTATTCTCCCCTGAAAGTTCACAAAGCCTCCGCCATGCAAGGCAATGTCTCAGTGGGCATGGTTGCTATGTAACTTGTTACTATAGAAACAGATCTTCTTTGAATGCTGTCTTTTTTTCTTCCAGAGGAATTTACTATTGTGGGGTGTTGCTTGTTAACAGATAATTAGCTGTCAGCTTCTTCATTTAATAAACAAACATTTTTGCAAAAAAAAAAAAAAAAATGCTCTAAACATACAATTCACTGCTGTTTTTAACTGAAATGAACTGGTGCCAGTAAAACACCAACAACTTTTATTCCTTTTCACACAAATTAAGAATTATAGGCTCAATTAAAGAGTTCCAAGACTCTTAGAAGCAAGTTTTTACCTCCAATTTGCTTTTGACAACAGTGTATAGGTTGTACATTATTTTCAAAAATAATAGAGCAATAACCTTTTAGCGGTAGAAGGTCTGGACTCTATCGCAGCTTTCATTGGTCAAGGAACGCCCAAGAAGACGTTTGACTGACATGTAACATAACCAATCACAGTTTGTTTTGTTCTGCGTCACGTTTAGGGGCGTGAAAAGTTGTTGTCCCTGCAATAACAGACCGGCGAGCATCTAAAAATGATTCATTCAAGAACATTGTTCAAGTTTACTGCACCAATTGAGCCGTTTGAAAATCCTTTGAAAATCCTATTGAAAATCCAGCATTTAATTGATCCTGGAAGTGCTCATTGTCAGAGTTGTAAACACGACGACGTTCTTCTTTGGAGTTTGGAATTGCGGCATTTGTTTCCAGGCGGAACGTTAAAGAACATCACTCACGTCTCTTGCGGACATCCTGTAGAATTCAACCAATCAGATGATGACTTTGAAAGTCCTAAAGTGTTTCCAGATAAATGTGCCATATACTACAACAGACATTCTGCCAACGGTCTGTGGACGGTATGTCTGAGGCTGAGACTAGGGTGACGCTAACTTCTGGGTTTGCATCACCAACCATTAAATCTTTGACTTGAATAAAACCAGTGAGAATCAGATTATCTAGATTTTCCTCATATAGGTTACCTGGCCACTTTTTTTTCCGTTTCCATGTAAAAATAAAAAAATGTCAATATGTTCTTGCCAGACTTTTTTATATACATTTCAGAATGTGAGTTGCTGTTCTGCAGTTCTGACTCAGGGGCTGTTAATGCTTTTTAGGTGATCATTTACACGACAATAGCATGAAAACGCAAACTTTTGAAAATGATAGTGTTATTGTCTCTGTGTAAACTACAAAAACTCACATTTGTGATAACTGTGATTTCATGCGCATATCACATGTTCAGTCGAAGTGACATCACCAACTACTGGCTGTACACAAAAAAAACACAAAAGAAAAACTTACCCTCAGAAGAGAGAGAGGGTAAGAGAGACACACTACCAGATGAAGAAAGAGGAATTTTGGTAAAGAGATACTCCAATCATGGGGCTATTCAGAATTAAATTGAGAATTTACAATTCAATTGCTGAATTTAGCTGTAAATAGGATGCAAATAATATTTACGGCAGTAGAAATAAACTGGCATGAAATGGAATGCATTGTGTTGTGACCAATTCACTGTGACCAAAATTGCTCATCAAAAAAACATCAAAATGCCAGTAAATAGCTTGAGTCACACACTGCTGATCTCAAAACCTGATTCAAACTCAATAACCTGCAATATTTCCAGCAGTGACCAAACCCACAAACCCTTCAGAAGCCCCTCATGTGGTGTGTTTACATCCTTTTATTGTTTGACTCCACAGATGAAACCATTACTAATGGAGTGGGGTAGAGCAAAAATCTCACTATGATACTGATTATTAACAGAGGATGGTCTGTATCTGTTTTGGTCATGTTTTTATATGAATTTATTTTGTAAAGCTGTTTTAAACTGATTTTTAGAGGACTATTTTTGATTTCACTAGACTTTGCTCTTGTATCAGGTCTCTTTTAGCCTTCGCTACTCTGTATTTTGGGAAATTCTGGGTGGTGACTTCATCCTTTGTCCTGATTTGGAACACACCCTGCACGCACACACACACACACACACACACACACACACACACACACACACACACACACACACACACACACACACACACACACACACACACACACACACACACACACACACACACACACACACACACACACACACACACACACACAAACACACTGAGGTCCCATAGCAGTGACATCACTACTTGCACGACTGGAGCTCAGAGTCAGTTTGGCAGGAAGACTGGTACAAACCAGTATATCACTTTTAGGGTGTTTTACGAGTTCACACATACAATAGAATATAGACAGAAATTCTGCAGTTGTCTAGTTCATTTCTCCCAACCCATTAAACAAACAAATAAACACACAAAAACAGGTCAGGATGTGCAGTTAGAAACAAACAAGACAACTTGTTCTCCCTGTACGCTGACCAGGAAGAAAACAATGTGTTGAGTCGCCTGCTCTGAAAACTAATTATTAGTTATTGCTATAGCAAAGGAAAGCCACTGAATTTCAATGATTGTAAAACAGAGATTACAGCACATCAACATACTGCAATACCTCAGGATAGACAACAATACATTAATATATACACTATATTGCCAAATGTTTTGGGACACCTGCCTTTACATGCACATGAACTTTAATGACATCCTATTCTTAATCCCTAGGGTTTAAAATGGAGTTGGCCCACCATTTGCAGCTATAACAGCTCCAACTCTTCTGGGTAGGCTTTCCACAAGGTTTATGAGTGTGTTTATGGGAATTTGTGGCCATTCTTCTGGAAGCACATTTGTGAGGTCAGGCACTGATGTTGGACGAGAAGGCCTGGCTCGCAATCTCCACTCTAATTCATCCCAAAGGTGTTCTCTCGGGTTGAGGTCAGGACCATGTCTTTATGGACCTTGCTTTGCGCAGTCATGTTGGAACAAGAAGGGGCCATCCCCAAACTGTTCCCACAAAGTTGGGAGCATGAAATGGTCCAAAATGTCTTGATATTATGAAGCACATATAATAGAATAAAAGTAATGGTGCTGTCCGAGAGGAGGGCCACAAGCCCTAAAAATATGTATACACTACACTACTGGTGTTGGAATCATTTCTTTTGAACTTTTGAAAGAAGTAGGCAGCTCACTAGGACATTGATGAATGCAAAAGCGCAGAGAATAGAGCAAAACAAAACAGCGGTCACAAAATAGAATTAGCTTTCATTTACCCCACCTAGAATAGCATTAACTGCACTAGTCCTTTTGACACTTGCTGCTGGCTCTGATGTTTCTGTAGTGGTTAAACATGAGATATAAATCGTCATTCCTGTTTCCTTTGTTGTTATGGTTACTAAATTCATTGGTTGTTATGTTTGTTGATTATCTCACACCTGTTTTGTATTCAGTTCAATATGTTCTGTATATATTGCCTTCAGGGGTCCGTTCTTTGTAGCTCACTTAATACATCTAAGATGATTTGACAGATCCCAGATCTTTTAATCATCATAAGTATTCTCTGGCTAATTTGGTTCTTCAAACGAATTTGCGGATTGGATTAAAATATCTGGACTTAGTTATCTAAGATTACTTATTATTTTTTAAATGAAAATCCATAATTGGTATTGAGAAACGTAGCTTGTTTTTAGCTTGTCTTCATTATTTCCTGTTTCCTTTGTTGTTATGGTTACTAAATTCATTGGTTGTTATGTTTGTTGATTATCTCACACCTGTTTTGTATTCAGTTCATTATGTTCTGTATATATTGCCTTCAGGGGTCCGTTCTTTGTAGCTCACTTAATACATCTAAGATGATTTGACATCCCAGATCTTTTAATCATAAGTAATCTCTGGCTAATTTGGTTCTTCAAACGGATTTGCAGATTGGATTAAAATATCTTGATTTAGTTATCTAAGATTACTACGTGTTCTCGTGTTCACTGAAGAGGGCAGATGCATCGATACTCAAAACCACGATCAGTAAAGCAGTGATTGGCTGGTGTCAACACAACGTAATGACATCATATAATACATTAAAAAAAAAAATAATTTCTTGACCTTTATAAGCAAACAGCCAATCGACCAAACCAACATCAAAGTTAAAATAGATAATAAATGATACACGTTTAAAAAAATAAAAATGATTCTCAATCATTTATATTCACGATTTTATAGAAATTGTACACCCTTTAAATTTTTATTTCAATGTTGTAATTAGCAATTCATTTAATTTTCAAGTCAATTTGAAGCAGATTTGTGAAAGCATTAATTAAAGTTTCTTAAGGGTCAAGACCAAGTTATCTGCATTTTCTGCGCTGCATCAAGCCATCCCATAATATCCGTCATCACTCAAATTAATGCACGCCTCAGAGTAACGTTACAGCATGTGTGTAAGACTGCAATAACATTATAAAGTTCTTATTCCATCACAAATAAAGTGTCTTTTATACACTTTTTACATAAAATATAATATTATTTTGAAATATATTTTTATATTATTATTAATTAAAATGTTTATTGCCCCTGGTTCAGTAATGAACACTTGTAATAAAGTAGCAGTGGCTGGGGCAGATTTTAAGTGTCACCTCAAGATGCAATCTAATCCTGTTTACATGAAATAAACCTACTTGCGAGCAGGTCTAAGCTTATGGACCTGTTGCTATGACAGCAAGTCCAGGATGAGCATCGAAGAACCAAACAATCCATGATCACGCCAAATCGTCAACAATCAAATCCAGCTAATTGAGTAAGCGACGTACAAAGAACGGACCCCAGTTCTTTAACTAGTGTGTGTATTTTCATTGTAGATGTTTATGCCTAATTTAGATCTGCCATAATTCACCATAATGTTATTTATCATATACAGTATATATTTATTTATACATTTGTTTACGTGGCTTATAACATAACTCTTGGCTCATAACATAATTCAGTGTTGTTTTTTCTCAGCACTGTTCATCCTTTGATGGCTCCATCTCTCTTGGTGACATCATACTCCCAAAGTTGTGGTGTGATGGTAACATTGACTGATTCAGCATCCCACTCTTTGGCATAATTGTGTTGCTGACTCTGTTACAAATTGTATATTAATCTGACAGCAGTTTCTTATAAACAAGCCTGTAACTAATATGAAATAAAAGGCCAGTCTCAGCATACGCAGTGAGGGTTGTTTCTTGACATCTGTGAAGTGTTATTTACAGTTGTTTTTACTTGTTGCAAATATTAACACACTGATTTTGCTTGATCAAAGGATCACATAGCTCAACAAGTTAAATAACACATATTACAAATGTTATAATTAAAAATAAATACAGCAACGAATAGGTTTTTTTGCTGATTAAAAGTATGCAACGGAAAGGCTTTAATAGTGTCAGTAGGATATCTGAAATGGTAGAACACAAATCAAACTGACAGTGTATTACTTATGCTCATTCTAGCATCCTCCCTTCACAGAGTGATATGTTAGTCCAATTTTAAATGTATAGACAGAAATTCTGTAGCTGTCTAGTTCATTTATCCCAACCCACAAAAAAAAAAAAGGTCAGGATCTTTGGTCAGAAACAAACAAGGCAACTTGTTCTTCCTGTACGCTGACCACGAAGAAAATTATGCTGTGTTGAGTCGCCTGTTTTGAGAACTCCTCTGAGACTGTGATTGCTATAGCAGAGGAAAGCCACTGAATTTCACTGATTGTAAAACAGCAATGGTAACTGTAGTTAGGTTCGTGATGTGTATGTGAGGGTTGGAAGGAAGAAGATGGGGTCGGCATGACTGGGACTTGCGAGTTTTATTTCTCATATACAGGAACAAACACAAAGGACGCACGTGGGCATATAAACTCAAAGCACTCAAGACTCTTTAGCAGATCTATCACTCAGATTCAGTTTTGTTTCCTCTTGACCAGCAGTTGCACTCGCGCAGTCCCAGTCCAGGTCTCTCTCTCTCGATTATCTTCCCGCAGCAGCTTATATGCGTTCTCTCCACGCCAAATACTGCAATCAGACACAGGTGTTCGTCATCTGCTCTTGACCTATTTACTCATCGCTCTGCTCCATTCTCTCTCCCCCGCCTCAGACCACGCAAAACCACGCCTCTCCACCACATACCCTGGAATAGGACCGCGCCCAACCCCTGTCCGAGGCGACAGTCTGTAGAAGAAAAGGGAGATAAAAGTTTGGAGCTTGTAGGAGCGGTCCACGACACAGAGCAGCCTTTATCTGAGTAAAAGCCTGCTGGTCGCAACTGCCGCCGTCTTATCAATTTATCAACCTGTCCATGATCCAAGTGGAAGCCCAGATATCTTACTTCCACCCGCCCAACTGCACACTTCTTCGGGTTGGCCGTGAGCCCTTCTCAGTGACTTCAGGACAGCTCGCAAATGCTGCATATGAAGCTGCCAGTCTGCACTGTAGATAATGATATCATCTAGGTAAGCAGCGGCATATGCAGCATGCGGCCGGAGAATCCTGTCCATCAGACGCAGGAAGGTCGTGGAAGCCGAAACGAAGGGTGACAAATTGGTGTACTCTAAACGGCGGAGTGAAAGATGTTTTTTCTTTGGACATAGGAGACAGGGGGATCCCTTTGTCAAGTCCAGTGTCGAATAAAAACAAGCGGTACCTAGCCGATCAAGTAATTTGTCAACCCTCGGCATTGGATAAGCATCAAATTTAGACACCGCGTTTACTTTACAATAGTCCACACAGAACCGGGCCGAGCCGTCAGGTTTAGGTACTAAAACTATCGGGCTCGCCCAGTCACTGCTGGACTCTTCTATTACTCCCATATCTAGCATAGCCTCTAATTCAGCCTGAACCACTTTTTTCTTGTGTTCAGGCAAACGATAAGGCCGGCTGCGAACAACAACCCCCGGCTCCGTCTCAATGTGGTGCTGAATGAGGTCGGTGCGGCCAGGTAGGGGCGAGAACATGTCAGCAAACTTTGTTTGTAAAGATTTTACATCAGTGAGCTGCGAGGGTGAGAGGAGGTCCCCACTTGGGGCCAGAGCGAGAGATTGGGGCTTTTGGACCGCCTCTGGCCCGAGATCCTCCTCTCCACTCACTACCGTCGCTAGCATCACTGCCACTACTCAGACCATTTTTCACAGGTTGAGGTGGTAAACTTGATGTGCCCTGTCCCGATTCGACCGTATAACCTCAAAGTTGAGATCTCCAACTCGCCGTGTGACCTCAAAGGGGCCTTGCCACTTTGCGAGCAATTTAGAACTAGAAGTAGGGAGTAATACAAGCACTATATCTCCCGATGTAAATTGACGAAGTCTAGCGCCTCTGTTGTACAACTGTCTCTGTTTGTCCTGAGCCTGTAACAAATTCTCCATAGACAGCTGCCCCAAAGTGTGGAGTTTTGTTCTCAGGTCCAAGACATACTAAATTTCATTCTTGCTGGCAGAAGGTCCGTCCTCCCAAGCCTCTCTAAGGACATCCAGCACCCCCCGAGGCTGGCGTCCATAGAGAATCTCGAAGGGGGAAAAACCCGTGGAGGCTTGTGGGGCCTCACGGACAGCGAACATCAGAGGCTCTAGCCACTAATTTTGGTGTCCTCGTGAACAAACTTACGAATCATGGCCTTTAACGTGTGTATAAAACGTTCCACCAGACCGTCCATTTGTGGATGATAGATGCTTGTGCGAATCGATTTGATGCCCAATAATTCATAGAGTTCGCAGGTCTTCCGTGACATAAAAGCCGTGCCTTGATCGTTGAGAATCTCTTTCAGGATTCCCACCCAGGAGATTAATGAAAACAATGCACTCGCAACACTTTCGCCGAAATAGTGTGGAGCGGAACTGCTTCAGGATATCGCTTTGCATAGTCCACCAGGACTAAAGCAAAGCGATGCCCTCATGCCAACCATTCTGGCCCGATGAGTTCCATGCCAATTTGTTCGAAGGGGACCTGCATCAACGGAAGAGGGCACAATGGTGCCTTTGGAGTGGCCGGTGGATTCACCAGCTGACATTTACGACAAGACCCACACCACTTGCGTAAATTCTCGTGAATGCCCAGCCAGAAAAACGGGCCATGAGATGGTTTAGTGTAGCCATTTGTCCTAAATGCTCGGCTATTGGATTAGAATGAGCCACCTGGAAAATAATTTCCCGGCAGCTTTTAGGTACCAACAACTTTGTTGTATGTTTCGACTGGGCGTCTTGGGTCACCCAATACAACCTATCTTTTAGAACTGAAAAATACGGATAGGAGAGTGGCTGGTCAGGGTGGAGGAGGTGGCTATCGATTGAATGGACCTGATTAAACGCATGTTTAAGTGTCTCATCCTTAGGTTGCAAATCAAACTCCACCAACTGAGCTGAGCGACCTTCACCTTCCTTTTCGGACTTTCTCCCAAGAGGCATCCGCACACAAGTGCCCCAATAATTTATTGAACGCTGGCCAATTGGTCCCCAGAATTAGCGGATGCCGGAGATGCGGGTTAACCTCGTTTGTTCCCTAAATTGAATAACCACGGGCAACAACGGATAGTTCACCACTTCCATGTGCACTCACCATACCTTAACCATGCGGCTATTACCCAATGCCTTAGGCTGAATTTGGCTTTGATGGATGGAGGTCTGGTTACAACCTGTATCCACCAAGGCTTGATAAGTACCCCCCTTGATACTCACGGGTATCTGGTACAGGCCAGCTTGATCGGGGGCAACTTGTGCCGCGTCGGGGACCTGGATCAGTGTCCCCACCTCCATCACCGGACACCGATCAATAAAGTGCCCTGGGTCAGCTCCCATTGGCCATCAGCCACTTACGGCATGAGTCCTGGAGCTGTTGTGCGAAGGCGAAGGGCCGGCCGGACTCAACAAGGGCCAGGGTCCAGAACCGCTGGTGATGTTGTTCCGGGGTCCAGCAGACCCGCTGGAGGATAGCACGCTTTAGGTCGTCATAGTCCTTCCCGGGTTTCGGCACCAGTGTAGTTAGGTTTGTGATGTGTTTGTGAGGGTTGGAAGGAAGAAGACGGTGTCGGCATGACTGGGACTTGCGAATTTTATTTCCATTATAAAAACAAACACAAAGGACGCACATGGGCATATAAACTCAAAACACTCAAGACTCTTTAGCAGATCTATCACTCGGATTCAGCTTTGTTTCCTCTTGACCAACAGTCACACTTCCCAGTCCAGGTCTCTCTCTCCCGACTCTCTCCCCGCAGTGGCTTATATGCAGTCTCTCCACACTGCAATCAGACACAGGTGTTCGTCATCTGCACTTGACCAACTTACTTACCGCTCGGCTCCGTTCTCTCTCTCCCGCTACAGACCTTGCAAAACCACGCCACCTTCCCCACAGTAACCATTACCAGCAGC
This sequence comes from Gobiocypris rarus, assembly GCA_023029165.1. Taxonomy (NCBI): domain Eukaryota; kingdom Metazoa; phylum Chordata; class Actinopteri; order Cypriniformes; family Gobionidae; genus Gobiocypris; species Gobiocypris rarus. Next base: position 21,547,651 of record CM040919.1, on the reverse strand, counting down.
ACATTAACATACCTCAGGATAGACAACAGTACATTGATATATACATAACTGAGCTTCTTACCATCCTCAGTGAGTACCTGTATGTTGCTCTACAATAGACACCATACCACACCATACTTTACTAAACTGATGATATATATATAATGAAGTTTGTAGACATGAGGGAAGAAGGAGGCGGGAACCGGCGAATATTTAAAGACTTTAAAATTAAATGAATAAACAAAACGAAAGTAACGCGGGCAGCCCCTCACGGACAACACATAACAAAACATAAATAAAATACAACATAAAATCCAGGCCTGGTCCTCTCAGAGATGAAAACTTCCTTGTTAGTCAAAGAAAAGCTTTTATTGACACCAGGCCCAGCAAACGATTGATCTCAGAATATGTCGACCATTGGCCTCATCGAATGCAGAAACGCCGCCTCAACAGATAAAATGTACACCTGATTCTGTAGCCCCACCCACAGACTCATGGAGCTAAATGGATCGCGCTACAGAGCAATAAACATGCAGAAGATATTGTGCTGTGCCTGGTTGTGGAAGAACACAGTCCCTGCATAAACTTCCTTCAGAGTTTAATATTAGGAATGAGGTTGAACTTGATTTTTAATGAAGTTCTAGCTCACATGCATAAGACATTGCACGTTTGATTACTTAATTTCACCAAGGAATCATTTGTAAACAAGACACAGGTCGAGACTGGATTTGCAGACATATTGAGATTAAAAGTCAAGTCAAGTCAAGTCAAGTCAAGTCACCTTTATTTATATAGCGCTTTCCAATTGTTTCAAAGCAGCTTCACAGTGTTAACAGGAAAATAATGCAACAGAATTTGTACAGCTGCTCTGGTGAAAACGGTGATGTTATCCAGCTAATTTCAATTATCATATAGTGTCAATGCGCCCAGATCAGTAATATAGTTGAAATTTAGGTGTCCCCAATTTAGCAAGCCAAAAGCCAAAGGCAACTGTGGCAAGGGACCAAAACTCCTTCAGGGCCAGAATATAGAAAAACCTTGGGAGAAACCAGGCTCAGTCAGGGTGCCAGTTTTCCTCTGGCCGACAAACAAACAGTATATGATTAAAATTCTGGCAACATTCAAGTTCAGAAGTCATATTAGATAAATAGATATTCATAAGATTATTCGAAAGATTGGAGTCGAGACGGGTTTATTAAGGATGTCGTGTCGATGCGGCATTTACAGGGGGGTGTTTAACTGACAGGCTCTCTGCAGACATTTCAGGGATGCATTGGTCATGTCCAGGCGCAGGTCCACCATCTGATCTGGATACGGCCGGATTGGGCTGACTGCAGTAAACCTTGGGATAAAACTAACATTAGCGTAGATACCATTATTCTTATGATGTAATGGGTACATCAGGAGTTATGGGAAGTGTTCTCGGTTCCAGTTGACCTAGTTAATGCAGCCTAACAATCATTTACTGATTTAAATAATAGAAATTGATGATGTTCTATGTGTATGCCATAGTAAAGAAATGCGTTTTTAGTCTAGATTTAAACTGACTGAGTGTATTCCAGAGTTTAGATGCTAAATAGGAAAGGGTTGACCGCCTGCAGTTGATTTTGATATTCTAGGTATTATCAACTGAGTTTTGAGACCGCAATAGACGTGATGGAGTATAATGCGTTAAGAGATTGCTCAAGTATTGGGAAGCTAAACCATTTAGTGCTTTGCAAGTAATAATCAAGATTTTAAATGTTTAATGGGGAGCCAGTGCAGTGTTGACAGAACTGGGCTAATGTGATCCTACTTCCTCTAGTAAGAACTCGAGCTGCTGCATTTTAGACCAGCTGGAGTTTGTTTATTAAGCGAGCAGGGCAAGTTACCACCCAGTAACAATAATATTTTGGGGTGGACTCATTTAAAGTAATGTAGTCGTCAGGTTTTCAAACACAATGCTGTGCCTTCTATATTGGATCCGACAGGAATGGTGCAACACACTTAAGTGAGTAAAATATATATTTTTTAATATGTGATAGTATTGCATTGTTACGGATCGTATTGATTATGTGTACGTGTCTAATTAAACATACCTTACAACGCTGTCAAAGGCTGAATAATCCTTCATTTGTGGTGTTGTTGGTTCATTGCGATTCGGGATAAGCTCAGCAGAAGCTCATTACATATGCAAACCTTATCCAATCCTAGCAACTTCCAAGTCTACAGTGCGGCACGCCCATCAAAACCTAGTGTTTCTTAATTTGAGTCTAAGCACTACTCTATAACGGTCTCCCAGAAAATCCAAGCATTGTGGTGGTAAGATTTTCAATTTGCATGGGCAACCACTCTTATTTATTTTTTAAATATAAAGATATAGATTCAAATGTATTAATAGGTAAATATTAACTGGAATGATGAGTCACTCACTGCATGCAGCGTCATACATACATAAAACAAAAACAATGCTTTGGACTATAATTACAAAATCAGTGAGATGTGGCCGACTCTGAATACACACCAATGGTGATAGATCAGTGTTGTGAAAAAAAAGCAGATGTGAAATACTCAAAACTCAACTTCGCTGTGCTGTGCCTGTGAACAGGAGATGCTAAATATATCCTAAGATTAAATAGCTTCATTTTACAAAGCTCAAAATTCTACTTTAATCCTTAACTCCCAAACTGTCAGAGTATGAAGAGCTAAAGAATAACCAGAAGCTATTTTCAGGTTCCCTGCAAATTTTCTAACAGACACAGACGTCACGCTGAGAACATAGCATGGAAAATAAGAATCAATTAGTATTTTATTTTAGTAAACATATTTGAACAACATGCACACAGCATTAATGTTTTCAGCAACGATGGTCTCAACATATCTTTTATAGTCCAACTGTGCTCAGGTAAAGGTATTACTCTTAATCCCTGTGCAGGATTTTTTTAATGGTGATATGATGAGTCACTTTCCTTTTCTCTGCGACATTATGCAGTTTGAAATATGGAAAAGGGTGTAGTAGTCATGGCTAACATGCAGGGGGAAAAGATGCCAGAATTGGCCTGTAACCTGTAACAAGACATGAAATGTTGCCAGAAAACAAATCCGTTTATCCTCATAAGACCCAGGAAAACACAGACTTTTGATTTTTTACATTTTTTATTCATATATTATGCTATGTCCTTATAAGTGGACAATTGGACTCGGTTATAAAAAAGAAAGAAAAAAAAGACATGTATAGCAAAAAAAGATTTTTATTTTTATTTTTTATTTACCAATCATTTTTCAGGTTTCAGGATTTTTTTTAACCAAACTTTATTTAGAGATTACCAATATGTTATGAAAGATGTAACAATTAGTTGATATACCATTTTACTTTACACACTGAAAAAAAATACTGCTTGTTCACATTGCTTAATTAAAATGAGCTAAAACAATTGCTACACATTTTGTCCTAATTTAATTAGTGTTTAATCCACTTAAATATAAGTCAAATTGAAGTTTACTTAATCCGTTTGTGTTGAGATTACATGAATGATTTGTGTTGCATTAACTGAAGTTGGTGGGGCTTGTTAGTTCCCAGCATGCTTTGCATATGGCTTAATCAAGAACGCATAAATGCTGTTATTTTAAAAGTGTTATTTAATGTATTTTTGAGCAAGATGAGAAAGGGAGAGACTTGATTGTGTTTAATATTCAATTATGTTGGAATTATAAGAACAATTTAAATTATTCATATTTAAATTATAAGTGGAGAAGTGTGGAGCATTTGCTTAGGCAGTAATAGTTGGCAACATTTTCATAATGATATCTAATATTTTATAGAAACATTATATAATTTATTTCCCTATTCACTTGTTGTGTCTCCCAAAATGCCTGATAAACATCAATCAAATCACCTTTATGTATATAGCGCTTTTTTACAAGTCCAATTGTTTCAAAGCAGCTTCACAGTGTTAACAGGAAGATAATGCAACAGAATTTGATTCGGCTGTACAGGTGCTCTGGTGAAAACGGTTATCCAACTAATTTCAATTATCATATAGTGTCAATGCGGGTAGATCAGTAATATAGTTGAAATGTAGGTGTCCCTAACCCCATAAACATGCTGTAAGTCACGGTGTACTCTGTTGAGGACATACATGAAATCAATGCCCTGTTTTGTAACAGAAAGTCATTATTTCATTAGAAACCACAGAACATTGTCCTGGTGAAACCTCAAAACAAATGGTATCTCGGAAAAGCCCAGAATGTGCTCTTTACAGGACATCCAGACCATCACACATGTATGGTGTCAGAGAAATTCACTCAAATATAATGTCATTGTACATGGACAGTGTTCGATTAATTTTATTCATGTACGACTGACAGCCCACATAAATGTTTTACTTGAAACCAATCATACTGACTGACACTGACACTATTATATGATTATTGGAAGTTAATGCAACATGGAAATCACAGACGTGGAAATCATTGTTTGCAGCAGTGGCGGTTTTACATTGAATTGCACCCCGGGCAAGACCTCCTTCGAGCGCTATTAATCTTATGCCAAATCTGGCTTTGTTAGTATTTGTTAGTTTGTTAATATTTCTTTGTTAATTACATTATGAATGACATTGCATAGGACAATTTTCAATTAAAAATGGCAAAATTAGAAAAAAGTTTATTCATTTGATTTGCCTGAATATATTATACATTAACCCAACTGATGGGAATTAATAATAACTGACCTTGTAACCATTTGTTGAAAAAAAGGCACAATATTATGGTGAAATTAGATCTAATTTTTGTTGAGCTAAAACCGGATTATTGTTGTTTAAGCATAGCTAGCAAGATAGCAAAAAGGCTAACAAACAAGTTATACCCACCAATTAACATATAGCCCTTCATTCATAACATGGACACTGTAATAATCATACAGAGAGAACATAGTTGCATACCTTGCTTTATCTTTATTTTTTTCTCCTCTTCTTTTCGTTTTTTTTTCTAAACAAACGTCAATCCACCTGTCACTCAAGTAGCCACGCCCTTAATTATGCAGAGCCTGTCCATAGCGGCCAGTGGATGAATTACACCACAGTTCAAATCACTTCCTTATTAACTTCAGGAGAAAAGGGGGGAGGCTGCCGCTCGGGAGAGACCCAGAGGTGAACTGTCCCCCGCCCCCCCTCTCACACACAGGGCGCCTGCAGCTGCAGACTGTGCAGAGGGCGGCCGTCACTTAGTGCATTGATAGATAGAAAACCGCTTTACGGCGCGCCGATTTTTTTACTGCTGGTGCCGGTGCCGCCCCGCATGTGTCATTAAAAAATGCCGCCCCGGGCGACTGCCCGGTTCGCCCGAGCCCAAAACCGCTAACGTTACTGGTTTGCAGCTATATTAAATGGTCACTCAAGTTCAGTAAATATTTAGGCTATGATACATAAAATGCCTTGTTGTAGTTATATTCATGCACAAAGTTCTCCAATGAAAACAGAGAAAATTGTGAAAACTATATTAGAAACTCTTACACTTGACTATTCTTGATGACAATTAAAATGAGAACTAAAGAAAGTGTTTAGTTATTGAATATTATGCTAAAAAAATAATAATAATAACGTTTACAGGCTTTTACATCTCCTTAAATATTAACATCCATGCCCATGTGTTTTATTCATAGACTATAAAAATAGGTTTTATTCCCTACCTTAAGTGGAGTATGTGAGTAGACGGTTAGTTTTCTCTTCATCAGCAACCTGCTTGCTTTGACGTTGGTAACCTCAATAAAACATGAGCAGCCGTCATAACAACAATCTGCCTCAAACTATTCATCAGTATAAACTTTTTTGATTAATTTTGTCAGATATATCGTATGCCAATGTTGCCCAATGAATGTGAGTATTTGGAAAATGACAATAGATAAATATTCGCCCGCATGGTTTTGTATAAACTCCACGTTTGAAACAGAACTACATTATCCGGGAGGCAGTGAGAGCAGCCAATTGGATTCAAGAAACACAAGTGACGACATAAATTCGACCCTTTTATGCGCGAACTTGACATGCGTTGAGGCCAGAAAACGGCGCGAGGCGAGCGGTGTTATCAAACCTGGACTCTTTTTGTCTGAAGGTGGGTGTGCCTGTATTATTATGATAAAGTCGTTGATATTAACGCTAGATGTTAATGTGTCCACTTACGTAGAATTATTCAGATGTAGATTTATATTATGGCATGCATGATATTATTTTCGTCAATGCATCAAGTTTATCTAACTTAACTCGCATTGAAAGGTTTTTGTCTTGATTTAGGTCGTGTATAAGTAAACGCTTAATGTTAAATAAAAGCTAGTTTGTATTGGTATAACCTGAAGCCGATATTGGAAACTCACTGATCTATATTTTGAAAAGTTGTTTCTTGCATGTTTAAGGCTTGGTCTCCATATACTTTTTACCACCATGGTGTTGTAGTCATAATGCATTGTTCTGCTCAAATATCGTGTTTATGTGCATGCAATTAATCTGCATTAAAGCACCGTTGCAGGTTGTAGTATTGTTTTGCATGTGTTCCTGTGTGATCATAGAGCAGTAGAAGGAGCAGGGCGGAGTTGTGCAATGTGCACGCGGTGCAGCTTGACTGTCTTTGTTTGGATCTGTTCTCTCTGGGTTGCTAATAAAAACGCCTTCGTTCATCCATAAAGTGCACTTTAATATTGCGTCTTATTCTAGTGTAGGAAAACATAAAATGGCATACTTCGTACAACGAGTCATGTTTGTCCTTCGTATGTGGTTTTCACACGTGCAGGTGTGGTACAGTGTTTAGAGGAGGGGGCGGTGCGGTGTGTATGTTTTTGAAGAATACGCGCCAGTTTTTTTTCCCCCGCGAAGTTGTTAAGCTGAAAACATTTGCGCGCGAAATTCACATGTCGACAGCTAAATGTCTTAATTTGTTAGCTGTGGTTTAGGCAAAATTTGACAACCTATCGTTTGGTACGTCGTGGGGTGTCCTCAAGTGGGATAACGACTTATTTTCTAAAAATGTAAAATGATATTTGAGGATTAGTCTTTTCATGGAAATTGTATTGAGCTATTTATATAAAATCAAACTCTATGGTATTTCTACAATTAGATGTAACCAAGTAAACGTGTGTGTGTGTACAGTATGACCAGGATGATTGTACAATAATGGAACCCTTATGTTGCTGATTTTGTTTTCAGGCATACGTGGACCTCTAGTCTTCTGCAGCAATGGCCTCTTTAAGTGGTGCGTATCCTGTATTTATACACATGTCAAACATTAGGATCTGGATAAATCTGAGGCAGAGATGATCTTGAATTCTGCAGTTAACGACTAAGCTTGTTTTCAGATATTCAGGTTAAGGAGCTGGACAAGCGTGCCTCGGGACAAGCTTTTGAGGTCATTCTTGGGAGTCCTGCTCCAGATGCCACGGTTGAGTTCCCTCTCTCCCCTCCAAAGAAGAGGGATCTTTCCTTGGAGGAGATCCAGAGAAAACTAGAAGCCGCAGAAGAGAGGCGCAAGGTGCGTTTCTATACATTTTTCAGACACTTTATTCTGCATACAAGACATTTACAGTCAAACCCGAATGTATTCAGACACCTTCAACATAAGTTTTTTCACTATAGTTTAGAAAATGGTAATTAAATATTACAATAACTGTTCCAGGTGAAAGACATGCTATTAAATGCATTATGGTATATTAGTATTATGCTAAAATCATACTCCAGTACATTTTTATGCATTTAATAGTATGCATTTTGGGCAAATGTCACTTTACTTTATTTTGCTATCCTCACTTGCGTAAATTACATCTGGTGTCTGAATAATTTTTGGTTTGACTGCATGTCTACATGAAACGCGTTCACAATAATAAATTTGTGTGTGTGAGAATTTCTCCAGATGCAAAGATTACTTTTATTGTTTAGGGTCATTTACAAGTACAGGGAACAGTGACGTGTTCCATGGGTCTTTCTGTTCAATCTATTACTGGAATTTGCTTGGTACATTTGGTGTATTTCTTCTGACAATGTCATTCCTAGCTTGACATGGATGACTAAAGGCTACCCCTACCCCCCTTATCTCTAGTCTCATGAAGCAGAGGTTCTGAAGCACTTAGCAGAGAAGCGTGAGCATGAAAAGGAGGTGCTTCAGAAAGCTTTAGAAGAAAACAACAATTTCAGCAAGATAACAGAAGAGAAGCTGAACCAGAAAATGGAGGCCAGCAAAGAAAACCGTACGGCAATCATGGCAGCCATGAATGAGAAGTTCAAAGAGAAGGTACTGTAGATGTGACGTGGTGTCTTTTATAGCTGACGTTTATGCTATAATTAATAGTGTTTCCTTCAATTCTAGGACAAGAAGCTGGAAGAGGTTCGAAAGAACAAAGAAACCAAAGAGGTCAATGGTGAAGGAAACTAAAAGTTAAAATTACAGGGGATTTTCAATTTTTCTTTTTTCTTTGAGTTAACATGAGAGAAAAAGCAAGCTTTCATCATGGTCCATATTCAGAAAACAAACAAAAAAGCATCTTTGTATATAGCAGTGGTTTTACACCTTAATCAACTCTCCTTTTGCATATCTGCACTGTTTGGACTGCAGCTTTGTCATGGTCTTATATTAGCTGTCTTCGGAACCTGATGTATGATGTGCTTAAATCCTTAACATGCCTGTTACTGTCTGCATTTCTTGAGCTTTCTTTCACGAGTTAAGCATTTTGTTGCTGTAAGCACATGACTGTTCTTTGTCCTAGTCTGAGGATGGGTATTGGAGGTGTGAAATGCAAAAATAGCAATACATGTTGACATATTTGACGGTTATCTAGTCGTCTTGACTGTTGTACTAAATAAAATAAATCCTAAAACTAGTCTGTGTTTTTTTGTTTTTTTTTCTGCTAGCGTTTAAGTTGTTTAAATGCTAAACTATTAAGTTGCCTTTCAGGTATTATAGTAAAGAAAATCCAAGTCTGTATGCATATAGAATTTAATATTACTTAACTTAAAACTTAATTTTAAAGCTCACCTGAGAAGCCTGTTCCAACTGTCATCTGGATCAGGTATAACATGGATTGTGTCTCCCTCTAGCGTTGAAAGTGATGTTATTCCTCTCCCTACATGTTCTTCAACACATTTTATCTCAATGTGTACTAGTTTGTTAAGTGTCCCCCTAGCACAGGCAAGGTATGGTTTCATTAGAATAATTGACCTGATCAGTGAGGTCTAATTTGACATAAGCAAAGTTATTAACCTTTTAAGTGTGGGTTTTGTCTTTTTTTTTTAAACTCAAACCATTGTCCTCTTGTTCAGGCAATGATAATAGCTGATCTTAGTGTGGTTACCATGAATCTGAAAATTGCTGTAAGCTAAAATACATTTTTTATTTTATTATTATTCTCCAGTATTTTTTTTTTTTTTTATTTTAATTGTTGGGAGAAATTGTATACATAGACATGTCTTGCATGAGACTATATTTCCATGTATTACCACACCAAATGTTTGTCTTCAGTGGCCTGTTGCACAAAGCTGGTTTCAGTTGCTACCCAAGTAAGATTGAGATTAGTTTGAGCAAACTGTTTTTTGGGCTCAAGAAGGTGGATTGGTTTTTAGCAGTGTTAATCACCATGGTAACTCACATTACATAGCTAACCTGCTCTGGAGCAGGATTTATTCTGGGTTAGAAATCACAAACTCAAACTGGACCAATCAGCTGCAAGTAAAATCTCTCGTAACACAAAGTAGTTTATAGTGAAAAAACTTCAGAGACAAAATTGCTCATCTTTTGGTGCAAATTATATTTATTTATTAATTATAATTACTTTTAATTCACATATGTTCATATAATTATATAATATTGACAAGTAGCCAAATATTAATATAAATATAATACATGCATTCATATTTCTTTTAAACAACTTGTATTTATTTGAGCTCTTTGTGAACCTATAATTATTAGGCATATTTCTTTGATTCACATCATGCATTGATATAGTCAGATATTCTTTCAGCTGCCTTCTTAAATTTACACTGCATCAGAAGTGTTTATTCCTGCTTTAAACGCATTTAATTTCATGATAATTTTTAGAACGATCTCTCAATCTTCAGAAGAGAAGTGAATCGAACAGACACTGTGATTGGCTGTTTGCCGCACACGTGTCACACTTTCAGGTGCATGCGCTTCAGTGTTAATTGCAAACTCAGGATTAAACCTGAGTTGACAGATAAGGTTTATACCAAGCTTTGAGAAACAATTGAACTTGATCTAAACCAAGTTGGATTTATCTGGATTTGTCAACTCTAAACCTACTCTGAAACTCAGAGTTTGTTCAGCTAGCTTTGCAACAGGCCTCAGTAGATAAATAAAAAAATAAAGCCAGTCTTAAACTACCTGAAAAATGTGCTGCCACTGGCTGAAGCAGATCTAACACACACACACACACGTCTGGTTCACTATCTTTATGGGGACTCTCCATAGATGTAATGGTTTTTATACTGTACAAACTGTACATTTTGTCCCCCTACACTGCCCCTAAACCTACCCATCGCAGGAAACATTCTGCATTTTTACTTTCTCAAAAAAACAAAACAAAAAAAAAAAACATCCTGTGGGGTTTATAAGCCTTTTGAAAAGTGGGCACCGCTGGCTGATCCCCACAATGTAGGTGATCTCAGGTTTTACTATCCTTATGGGGACATTTGGGGACCCCACAATGTAATATTAACAAGGACACACACACACACACACACACACACACACACACACACACACACACACACACACACACACACACACACACACACACACACACACACACACACACACACACACACACACACACACACACACACACACACACACACACACACACACACACACACACACACACACACACACACACACACACACACACACACACTCATTAATTGCAATACTGAGGTTTTTTACAGTACACTGTTGGTATTTAACAGTATTGCCTTGTGTATTCAAGTAGTAAAAGTAATGCTGACAATAGTAGGAATAGTATCCATAAGCTGATGGATTTTGTAGGCTGGTTAACAGTGGATTTCGATTTTTAAAATGTACTATAAAGGAATACCAATGCTTTATTTTTTAATAAAAATATATGAATAATAATTGCATGAATATTTAAATGTTGCATTTTGCAACTTGTTTAAGACTAAAAATGTACTGTAAGGGAATACTTTTTGTTTTGTTTTAAAAGCTATTACAATTATGACAATATGAGTTTATAATGTAATACATTTCTCATAATGTAATAGCTCAAAACTGTCTTAAATTCTGAGAAAATTATTACATTACCAACATTTTATTGCAATAATGTAATGCTGATTACATTATGTGCAGTTTTTACATTATGACTTAATATCATGGCCACAAAATGCATGTATATTTTATTATTAAAGTTTATTGTATTGGGCTTTTTTAATCTCTGTATATATGCTAAAGTAAGCATTTTGAATGCTTTTGTGAGGAAAAATCTATCCACAGAATGACCATGTTCAGTATTTTAATAACAGCTTGATCCACTGGGGGGAGCATTGCACAAACACTTTAAGTCTAAGGGCAGATGATGTAATGTTGACATGCTGACAAAATGCACCACTGCAGTTCCTGACAGGTCTGTCAACTACATGTTCATTTGGCTGCTGACATTAGCAACTCACACTCATTATGTCAGAATTTATAGTGAGTGCTCACTAATGCTCACTAATGTGCTGTAAAAGAGAATGGAAAAAGAAATCACATTCCTTGCACAACTCTTTATGGAGTAGCCTATATCCAGTACATTTTAATGAACTTCTACTGTGGGTTCAACACAGAGGTCACAGTTCTTGCAAACAATTGCTAAGGTCAGGATAAAGTCAATGCTGCAACACCACTCTCGGATAGGAGGTACTCATGATAATGTCTGGAGCAATCCCAGCATTGAATGAACTGAAGGTTATAATCACAGCAAACTATGTCACTTCAGCCTTTTCTTAGTGATTTTTTTCCAGCCTATTTACCTTTCTGCCACTCACTCTGACAGCAAACCTTTCAAATGTCCTCTTAAAAGCTGACATTCCCTCTGATTTCATTTCATAAAGGTCAACCACCATATATTTTACAGTCAAAAGTCTTTAAAAAAAGAGGTCAGGTTGCCACCACATGACCACAATGCAGATGAAGGAAGAAATACACACTTCTAACAGTAATCATATCTAATGACAGCAACAAACCATCACTAGTACAGTTAGTGATGTTTGAGTCAGTGACATATAGTAAGAATCCATGATACAGAAAAGGAAATTATAGGAATTTTTTTTTTTTTTTCTATTTCGATCTGATTTAGCATCAATTCATATGTATATAGCCTACTGTATAAGGACAAATAAGTCACCTAGTGGGTGATGGCATGAAAACAATAAAAAAATTCTGCCAAAAAAATTATCCAAATTTGCCTCTTTGCACTGGAATGATCTATTTTAACCTTAATAACTACACTAATTGTAATATAAATAATAACAAATATTAGAGGGAAAATATTTTAAGTGGTCATTAATGGACCATAATTATTGCACAAATAGTATTTAGTTAGGCTATAGTACTAAGGTGTATGGTCAATGAGTATGAGTGTGACCAGTTAGTAAGGAATACCTGAAGGCTACAAAAAACAACAAAAAAACATAACATTAATGTTAACAATGTTGCATCTCCATCACTCTCCTCCATAGTAAAATGAAACTGTATGTGGTTGACGTAATAATCAATGCACTCTATGCTGTGCTGTTCACCAAAAATTACTGCAAATACCTACATAGTGAAGCTGTTGTCTCAAAACCCAAAACGCTTTATTGTTAGAATTTCGTATTAAAACTTAAAAAAAATTAAAAGCTTAGACTTTGTTTCATATCAAAAGCAGGTTTCTTAATTTGGCGTGACATTTACTTGCCCAGCGTGAGACAGAGCCTGAAAGTGTGAGTATCACGCCAAATGCATGAGAGTTGGCAACCCTATATAATTTATAAATCCATGTTGTAAATACCCATTTCTTATGGAAGCTTATGTGAGGCAGAATTCAATTTGCAATGCAATATGCAAAATGAAAATGCAATATGCAAAATGGCAATGTATTTCTCTATTTAAAATTACATTTTACATTACAAATGAAAATGAAAATTAAATTATATAATTTACTTTTGCCATTTCCAAAAGTAATTTTAAAATGTAAATTACATATTCATTTTGAATGCTTTATACGTTGCGAAATGAAAATGAAAATGTATTACTCAAGTTGATTTGGTATGTGTCTATGTCCAAGCCATAACAGTAGCAAAATGATCATTTAAATGTTATTTGTTCTAAATGCATTTACACTCACGGTTAGAAACTTAGGATTGCATTTTCATCATAATGCCATGTGATATTTGTAGCAAAATTCAGTGTGGATTTCAAAATGCATTCTGAGCCAAAGATATAGCAAAATGGTAGCAACATTTTAATTTAAATTATTTTTTAATACATTGACACTCACTCTTCAGAGGTTTAAAAAATGCATTTTAATGAATGCCACACGTCGATTAATTCAGTCGATGTGGATTTAAAAATGCATTCAGAGCTTATCACGCCCACCCTCCGTCAATCAATGCGTCAATGTGGGGCACGACAGGTAAGCGTGGAGCATTAGGCCGGCGACACACTGCAAGCGTGTTGTGAGCGTGGAGTTTCTGTTGCGTGTCAGCTGCATGGCGGCTGCGTGGCGTTTTCTAAGACACGGCGCTGCTGCTGCCAGGTGACGTACAGGGAAGGCTTCATGTATATGGCGTCCCGTCGGGCTCATTAAAGTGACTTTGCTGCGCTATTTACTTTCACTTCACTCACTCCTCTCAGTGAACGTGACGTCTGCGTCTGTGATTATATTTGTGTGTGTGAATTCTTGTTTAACCCACATTGTGAGGACCAAATGCCCCCACAAAGATAATATGTGGGGAAACTTTTTGATAGCCTATAGTAGCCTATTTTAGTTTAAATGTATTGTTGGGGTTGTTATTGTGTTTTTATCATTTATAATTGTAATGTAGGCCTGTTGATTCAGGTCATCCAATAACAGAAATTAGTGATTTACACCAATACTGTGATGCGGGCGATTAACCCTGCTTGTGGAGTAAATGAAGGCTGTGGTAAATTAAGATAATATAAATGGCATATACATGTAGGCTAGTGGGTTGATTCATGATACGTTTGGGCATGAGAGGTATGGGTTTGCACAATCATTTCAAAATTATATAACACCACGGTTTGATTTAGTTTGCCATTTGGGTTATATTTGTAAGATCTCACGAATCCTGATAAATGCAATTTCAACTATTTCTGAAGTGCTTCTATTATAAAAAAAAGCCCACCATTTTCTCACATAACGCAGTTAAACAGCCCCTGCATTGAGTGAATAATCGATTTTTAAGCCATTGATAATGATAAACCACTTCAGCACCTCCGCCACGGACAGCACCTGCTACTGTCGCACTTAAGAAGGAATACCTTAAGCAACCTCCTAAGGTATAGTTCGGGAAACACGCCTAAAATGGTATAACTTTAGTTAAGTTATACCTTAAGAGTCTTCGTATCGCTAAGAGACAACGTTATCGGGAAATGCAACCCTGAGCTGGCTCATGTTATATTTACACGCTGAATTGCCCTGCGTTTATGAATTGCAATTTTTATTGTGTTAGTTCTGTTACATCCTGTTGTGAAAATGCTGGTGACCACTGCTCTTATGTGCTTTATAAATAAAACATGATGGATTGACTGGTATCGTAGATTTTACATCGTCGCTTTGCTATTGTGGCAGAAATGACATATAACAACAGCTGACCAAAACCTAACAAAAATACACTAACAAAAGAATCATTAGAAAGGGATCACTATTTGGCATCCTGTTAGGAGTGGATATTGAACAAAATGTCATTAGTGAAATGAGAATGATTATTAGCCTATTATTTGTATTATTATTATTAGGCTACTTTTATTATTTAATTAATATTAGCAACAATTCGTTTGCACCGTAATTATTTCATACTTTAGGGCAGGGGTACTCAAGTTCAGAGGCCAAGGGGCACATTTAAACCACACAGCCACCACACTAGCCATTATTTTTAATGGAAGGAAATTAACATTAAAAGAGTAAAATGTTAGAATGTTTTAACCATTTCGTTATTTTGGCTTGGAATTTCGTTTGTTAGAAATATAAATATAATTTAGAAATGCTTTTGAAATTAAAAACTTTGCGTTTAATATACAAAATAAATTGCACCAGACAGAGGGTTAAAGAAAACATATAGGCTCATATAGGCTTATTTAGTTTCACATATTCTGATGGATATTTTCCTTAATGACAGCGGATATAACGCACACAACTCTGTCATTTTTATCCATACAGATAAGAGGACATATTTATAAACAATAAACTGTTACTTTTATTTGTGTACACTCACTATAACAAAGGCTGTGGAATACACTGAACTTTTTGTGCTCCACTCCAGATGCGGTCTTCATTAAAAAAAAAAAAGTGTTTATTAAATGCAACGTTTTTAATTTCTAAATTTTCTAAATTTTGTTAATATAGCCTACTTAACAAACGAAATTCAAAGTCAAAATAACGAAATGGTAAAAATAAAAAATCAAACAAAATTCAAATGCAAGCAAATTCAAACATTTCGCTCTTTTAATTTGAATCAATGCTTTTGTCACCTTGCATCCAAAATAATGGCTATTGCATGGCTTGGATACACATAAACCCATCGACATACCTAGCAGGGAATTTTTTTTTTTTTTTGTCGCATAACATCTGTTAATGGAAAACGTCATTTTAATAGTTTTATTATATATATATATATATATATATATATATATATATATATATATATATATATATATATATATATATATATATATATAATTTTTTTTTTTTTTTTTACTTATTATTATTATTTCTTTCATCGACATTTAGTAAATACTGCAAAGGTTTTGCGCAAATCTGTAATGGAGAGAGCAGTCCAGACAAATTAATTCAAGTGGATTCAGGCGGTCTTGCAAACGCGTTTGATCCAATTAAAAAAAAAAATCTTAAATATCCACACGACAAATAGCAATAGTAGACCCCCGTTAATATAACTGTGCCTCGCCCATCCCATTTGCACAGGGCCTGTTTGTTTTACTAGGAGCTAGCCTATATAAATCATTAAAGTGTGATGTTTAAATTATGCAAGTGAAAGTGAGCACTGGCTGCGTATCGCGCAAACTTTTTAATGATGCGCTTATAGCTTTAAGAAATAAATACTACCGGCGGGCCACCTGTTGAGCGGCCTACCTCTGCTTTAGGGCATCACCGAGCTGTGATGATCATAAAGATTACAGATATTATTTGCCCATAAAAACCAAAACATTAGGTCTAATAATAATAATAATAATAATAGCCTATATTAATTTTATATAGCCTAGTGCCTAAATTATTATCGGTCTAATAGCCTATGCATCTGACCACTGCAATAATCAGTTTGAAAATTAAGAACAGCTTTTTTCAAACGCCATTTAAAAAACAACTTGCCTACTTCTCTCCTCATTTCACAACATATGGGCCACAAGGGAAATATTAAGAAAATACATTTATATAATTGTATAATTTATAAAGATGTAGGCTATTACTTATATGTGTTTAAGCCTAAATTAGTCTCTCGATGTATCTGAGAGAATATAGGCCTATAGTCTTTAATGCAGTGTCAGAAGTCAGCTTACTTTCTGCAGTGAATATAGACTGGTGTTTGAGACTTTTCATGTTAATAAAATGAAGAAAATTATTAAACAGTTAAGTAAATAGCATAAAAAAGTAAATAGCCTATAGTGGGACACAACCTAACATAATAACTCTGTTTGTGAAAATTGACTTGGGGTTCAGACTGCTAATGTTTTTACCCCACATTATTGAAACCACCTTCAAGCAGAAGCAGACCTCAAGTTTAGGCATATGAACCAGTGATGTGGCGAGGCGCGGGCGTCACGTTAGGCGAGCGCAGGCGTCACGTTCTGCAGGCGCCCAGGCGTCCGCGTTCATTGAGACGAGTGCATGTAGCAAAGTCACTTTAATGAGCCCGACGGGACGCCATAGAAATAAAAACGGACACGCCATGCAGCTGAGACGCTCACACCATGCTTGTAGTGTGTAGCCAGCCTTATGGCGGCTGCAGACCTGATACGATCGTCTCATGAGTAACTTCTCTTTCCCATTTTTGTTGTGTTTAAACTGTAAATACACACAAGGGTCTTGTTCACTGTTGTTGCTTGTGAAAACAAAATAGTTGCACTGTGGGTGGAAACCAAGCAGCAACCTTCCCCAGTTTCACCGAAGCCAATACGGAAGTGACTTAAACTGCAATTCATTGACTGGCCGCTAGAGACAGACTCCAAAAGTGAGCAGAATCTCATTGAGCTCCATGTTAAAATTCCCAACTTTACAACAAAAAAAAAAGCATGTTTACAGCCTGGTGGTTTTGGTCTATATTGCTAATTTTGCCCTTTAAGGAGGGGTAATTTTTTTATAACTCATTCATTTACATTGTTTAAAACCTTAAAGTTCTGCATAATTAGGCCGTGGCCACTTTGAGTGACAGGTGGATAGCCGTTTGTCTGCTGTCTGTTAGTCATCATGTCACCTCAGCTCCAGCCACATCCCGCCTCTTTGCCCATCCGGGAGTGACAGTCAGCTCGACACTACTTTTACGCTTCAGAACTGCTCTTCAGAATCCTATGGGTGACGTCACGGAAACAACATCCATATTTTTTTCCGTCTAGCGTGGAAACGTGCAAAATTAAGGGGCGGAAATATTATAATCTTTCCTATGTCAAAAGGGGAGCGCAATCATTTTTCACATTTCTGGGTTGGTAGATGCACTGGGGACCCGATTATAGCACTTGAACAAGTACAAAGTCAGATTTTCATGATATGTCCCCTTTAAATTTAGGTATTGGTAGGATTATGGGATGTCATGCTGAATAAGGCATTAATATGTGCTTTATAATAATCAACCAATAACCTAGTAAATGCATGCTAATAAGCAACTGGTTAATAGCGAGAACTCTTCTTGAATCATGATTTCATGTGGTCCCATCAAGTAAAAAGTAAACCTATTTTCCTTACACCTTAAATACATTGGAGTGTAAACATATTGTATTCTTTTTTTTTTTACATATATTTCAAACTAAACAGTATTTTATTATTATTATTATTATTATTAATATATTTATTACAAGTATCATTCATTACGAAACATGTTTGTTTCTATGGTTACAGTTTATGTTCACCGGCACCTGAGTATTTATACCCTGAGTATGTTTCTTTTTATCATCCGGTATTATCTTTGTTTAATTTACTGTATCACCAACTGACAAAACTGAAATTTTTATTTTTATTTTAATACAGTATTAATAGAGTGCTAAACCTTAAGCAAAATTTCAAGTGTGAAACATTGCTTTACATGTTGTTAAAAGCAGGACTTTAAAAAGATGTTTCATGATTTCAAAGATGTTTGATTTGGACCAGTGAACAACCACAAACAGTAGCAATGCATTGTGCATTTTGCAAGAAAATGTACAAATCTGGTTATACTACACTTAAATGCACTGACATAAGTGGGCAGTAGCTACTGTATGTGAAAGACTCTGTGTGCATGTGTGTGTGGCTTTACTGACCTTGTAATCCCAGCTCCTTCACTCTCAGCCTACAGCAGTCTCACCGCCTCAATGTGGGACTTGGCCAGAAATTTACTGACTGTATGAATTTTGTCAGGTGCTTCAAACAGCAGCACACCGATTATGTTCTTTGCATTTTGTAGAAATACTTTGCATCCATAACCACGCTGCTAATGTGTGCTTGCTCTTTCAGCAAATAGCTGTCACAACCATAAAAGCCTCCATAAAAATGATCCACAGCCATACATTGCTTACTGGCACATATGTAAACTAAATTTCGCTGTTATATATTTGAAATGAAATTGAAAAATCTACATAAATACATATGATAACAATAAGTGCACATTGCAGTTATGGTTTGTTAGGTTGTGTCAGCTGAAAACTGAACATAAGCTTAAAAGAAAACATAAGATAAGTCATAATCTCTGAGACCACATTTGGTTAGGGTTAATAAATGTTGGGTAACGTGCTATGATTTTGGGATTCTGAAAAATGTCTAACAAATAAAGGTATGATGTAAATTTTAAATGAAATATTTTAAGGTCACTAAAAATGGAAATAACAAATATCTCTGCCAATGGACAATTTAACTTTTGAGACAAATGGTTCACCCAGTCCTGAATTAAACACAGGAGACTTGATGAGCTGTAATGAATTCTTCTGGCTATTTTTAGTTGTTCCACACAAAATCTGCCCATTTGTCTGAGTCCTGCAAGGTGCCCAGTTCCTTTAGCATTAATGTGTTCTTGATAGATTACAAAGGGTTGGCAAAGCAGTTGAATGCTGTTGGTGTTGTACCAGTTGAAAAAAGGTATGTTGGTGGTGCTTATATGTAGCTATATTGAAGACCTAGAGACTTTTGAGGGGGCGACTGACTGTAGTGTATCTGGAGTTTATTTGTTTATTTAAAAGGATCCCCATTAGCTGACGCCAAGACGACAGCTAGTCTTCCTGGGGTCCAAACAATACATACAAAACCCAATAATTACAAACACAATAACTCCAAATATATCATATGTTAATTAAAATAATGAAAAACAACATAGCACATAATACAACCTCACTCAACCAAGCCAGACAATATTATGATATTGAAAACAAATACAGTCTTAGTCTTTTTTTAAAACCAGTTTTTCCCTTGATTTCACGAACCCCAACTGGAAGATTGTTCCAAAACACAATTGACCTATAAAAAATGGTCCTCTTCATAGAGTCAGATTTAGGTAGGGGTAAAGAAATCTGTCGACTATTCACCCCTCTTGTGTAATGTGAATGCATATCTGAATAGTAAATTATATTATCATAAAAAAATGTTGGAGTCCGAGTATTAATAATTCTATGAAGGTATACTAACATATTAACAGATAGTCTATCCTTGACCATCAGCCAAGCTAGACGTTCATGCATCACTGCAACACTAGTTCTCGAAGAAAAACCAATAACCAGTCTTACAGGCTTGTTTTGAGCCACTTGTAATTTTTTTAAATGACTACTTGATGCAGCAGACCATACAACAGAACAGTAATCCAAATGACACAAAACCAATGTACAAACAACACGACTAAACAGCTGTGAATTTAGAAACTGTGAACATTTACGCATAACTGCAACAGCTCTACCCATTTTAGCAACAACTGTGTTAATGTGATCAGACCATGACAATGTGGAATCAAGCCAAAGTCCAAGAAGCTTCACCTTTTTTACCTGCTGTATATTTTGACCATTTACTTGTAAATTAATTTTAGGATTATCAGATACTCTATAATTAGAACCAAATAATATACTCTTAGTTTTTGAAATATTTAGAACAAGTTTATTTGTTTTGATTCAGTTATACAATTTGCTAATCTCATAAGTCAGAACCTGATTAAGCTCTGAACATGAAGAGGCTGCATAATAAAGAGTAGTATCATCAGCAAACATAGTCAATGTAGCCTTACTGAGTATATACGGCATATAATTTGTAAAAATTGAAAATAACAAATGTCCGAGGCAACTTCCTTGAGGAACACCACAATCCAAGGACCTACTACAAGATAATGCACCATTAAAATAAACTATTTGTGACCTCTCCGACAAATAGCTCTTAAACCACTTGATTGCTGAGGAAGTAAAACCATAACTAATAAGTTTGGAAATCAAAATTTCATGATCGATCACATCAAAGGCAGCACTGAAGTCCAGTAGTAGTGTACCCACTAGCATTGAATTATCAATTGATGTTAGCCAGCTATCTGACATTTGAGTTATTGCAGTGCAGGTGGAATGACCATACCTATAAGCATGCTGAAACATTGTAGTCAAATCATTTTTAGAAAAATAATCTTGCACTTGCTTAAATACAATCTTTTCCAATAGTTTACTTAGAATAGGCAAAATGCTTATAGGCCTACTATTTGGACCACAGAAAGTTAATTTTGTGTCTTTGGATAAAGGAATTATCTTACCCTCCTTCCAAAGTTTTGGACACTCACCACCAATCAGACATCTGTTAAAAATGTGACAGATTGGTTTAGAAATAAGTCCAGCTGATAACTTCAACAGCCGACTATCCAAGTTGTCTGTACCAGCAGACCCACCAACAGTCAAAGATCTCAACAACATTTCCACCTGCACAACATTAACCTGATGAAATTCAAAACTACAGTGTTGAGTGTTGGCCAGTGGATGGATAAAGTGATTCCATGGATTCAATTAGTTATGTTTCTAAATATCTAGATTATGTTTTCTATTCGTCTAGATTTATTTATTTATTTTTAGAAATGCTTCTTGAAATTACAACACAAGCATTTCAACACCTGTGAAAATGATCCTACACAACCTCCATTTCTTTCATACATTCTAAGAAAAGTCTGTAAAAGTTTGGCCTAATGTACTGTTTGTTACAAAGATCAAGAATATGAAGACTGAAGGCAGGATTTTAAATACAAAAACAAGAAAATAATCAGGTGTAACAGTGTGCGCTAAAAAACAAACACGAATACGAATAATAAGTAATAACTGAGAATGAACAGGGAGGAACTTAAATACATAGAGGTATTGAACACCCTCTGGGTGTGCCGATTGTCTGAAGACCTTATAAAATAACGCCAAACCACTGGCTGGGCGCCGCCCAGACACTCTTACGTCTTCATATTATACTGGCGTGCTCCACCATCTGCTCCTCAGATTTCTCTGCCGAAAAGGAAAGCCTGTCGCCAGCGCGAGGTGCTTGGCAGCGAACGCAGTGTCTCGTTCCCTATTCATAGAACATTACGGGTTACGAGAGTAATCTGAGACGTTCTCTTTCATAGGTCCACTCAACGCTGCGTGGCTTACGTAAATGGGAACGATATACCACACTCGCCAAGCTAAGTGCTGCTGTATCTGGTACAAAAACACCAGAATAACATCAATGGCCAGATTAAGCGAAAAGGACATGCGAACCCGGAGCCATGTCAAGATCCAAGCTATAGAACCTAACAAAAGTGTGCAGAGAAAATCAACCTGCCACCACACAAATGTCCTGCAGAAGAGTCCCTTCTGAAAAGTGCTTGAGAAGAAGCCACAGCTCTGATAGAGTGCGCACGAATGCCAAGAGGTGAAGGTAACCCACACACCTCATAAGCCAAAGAGATGGCCTCTGTCACCCAATGGGAAATTCTCTGTTGCGGCGTAGCAAGCCTGCGCCGGCCAACACCAAAACATACCAAAAGTTGGTTTGATTTCCTCCAACCACCAGTAACGATCCACATACAGCTTCACAGCCCAAAAAGGGCAGAACAAATTAAGCTTTTCATACTCTGATGAGGCGAAATAAGAATGGTGGAAAGGGAGGAGGGTGGTGACTTGTGTACAAAACAATGTGGACAAAACCTTGGGCACTTACCTTGGCCTGGGACTTAAGGTTACCGTAACCAGACCAGGAGCAAAATCCAACCAAGCCTCGCTAACGGAGAGAGCTTGTAAGTTGCCCACTCGCTTCAGAGAAGTTAGAGCCAACAAAGAGACACCTTGAGAGTCAGGATCCGTTCCAGAGCTGACTCCAAGGGCTCAAAGGAGCCTCCGTCAGTCTCTCCAGAACAACTGACAAGTCCCAGGAGGGGATACCAGGGGAGCATACTGGTCTCAGGCACCTAACCTCTCTCATAAAGGTTCCAACCTATGTTAACCCAAAGGAACCCTTACCAGCTCCCTGTGAGTGGCAATAGCAGCGACATACACCCTAAGCTTAGTTGCATATGCAGGAAGACCGTTACTCTAGACAGGTGGCCTCTGATGGGCCACACCCACAGCTTCCAAATATCAGGATGAGGATGTTCTTCAAATCCTGCCCTGAATCTGAGAAAGCAGGTCCTCTCTGACTGGAATCTCCCATGGAGGGGAGTCCAGCAGAAGAACCAACTCTGAGAACCTTGTCTGGGATGGCCAGAACGGTGTTACAAGCAGGAGACTGACTCTGCTCTCTCTTACTCTGTACAGACTCTGCATGCTGGCCTGCCCTCGAACACCGCACCTTAGCCGGTCAGAGAGGCGTCCGTCGTAATCATATAGCGACGGAAAACAGCCCACATGTTCACCCCCTCTTAGAAGAAAAAGAGGATCTCGCCACACTGACAGAGCTTCGGGAATGACTGCAAGACACCCTGCCGATCGGGCCCCCAAGAGCTCCAGCCACCAAAGGAGGGGTCTTATGTGAAGCAGTCCTGGAGGAAGCACTGGGGAAGCTGCGGTCATAAGACCTAGAAGGCTGCGACAGGTCCCACAGATGGACTGCATTTATATGCATTATCGCTTTTAACAGACCCATGGCCATCCAAATTATTTTGGATTTACATTTATTATGTTGCCTCACATTCACCCATTCACTCTCTCATTCATACACTGGTGTCAGCCATGCAAGGCACCATCCAGCTCGTCTGGAGCAGCTGGGGTCTCATGGGCACCTCAACACTTGGTCAGGTGGAACCGGGAATCGAACCACCAACCTTCCAGCAGAAGAACCAACTCTGAGAACCACATCTGGGATGGCCAGAATGGTGGTTCTGGCCATCTTCCAGTTTGTAGACAACCCACATGAACCACTGAGCCAAACACAGAGACATGATTGACAAGCCTGAAGCAGGCCAAACATACAACTAGACTGGAAATCCAGGCAGGAGCCATACGGGCCTACATCAAAATGGAATCCAGATAGACCTCTATGAAGACGGTCTGTCGGGACGATATGAGAACACTCTTGTCGGTGTTCACAGAGACTGAACATGGCGAAGCACAATGTATTTGTGACAAGTTGCCAGCTCCCTGGACTGGGCCAGGAAGAGCCAATCATCCAGATAGTTGAGTATACGGATGCCCTGGAGCGTGGCCAGAGCAGCATCCATACACTTTGTGAAAGTTCTTGGAGCTAGGGCAAGGCTAAAAGGAAGCACCCTGTACTGAAAAACCTTTCCTACGATGGCGAATCTGAGGAACTCCCTGTGTCGCCGAACGACCTGAATATGAACATATGCATCCTTCAGGTCTGTCCTAACGAACCAGTTCCCCGCATGCATCTGAGCAATGAGAGATCTCAGTGTTAACATCTTGAACTTCCCTTTGAAGGGGGAGAAGTTCACATGACGAAGGTCTAAAATAGGCCACAGACTGCTGTCTTTCTTCTAAACAAGGAAGTAACGGCTGTGCTGCGGAGTCCACATCCTGTCCATAGGGAGGTAACGTGGAAGATACACGTATGGGCTGGCCATCTGGGCAGTGCAACATACGGTATGTCTTTGGGGTGCCCAGGCCGATCTAGACGGGATACTACACTGGAGAGAGACGGCAGAATGGGCTCCACCGAGGTAAGGACCTGGGCTCGCCATGGGGAGCCGTACCGTGAAATAATGCACATATGGGACCACCGTAGGGTTCACAACATATGGCACCCATCCCAGTAGGGGGTGCAGCACTGGGGTGCGCTTTATCTTACTGAGCCTGGCGTCAGTTGCTCCAGGTGGGGGATGACCTGGTCTGGTCGCTCCTCTTACCAGAGATCCCTCCAAGAGAAGGATTTCCGTTCAGCCACTGAGCCAGCCCTAGAGCGCCTAAAGGCATGCTTTTTTTTTTTTTGTGGCCATTGTGTCCTAGACTGCAGGAATGGCGGAATAGCCCTGCTCCACAGAACCAATGAGATTGATGAAGTCAGTGGCTGCCGTGTTAGTTAAGCAATCGGAGAAAGGCTGTTTCCAGGATCTCGAAATTTTGTTATGCATATCACTGAAAACGGCAGCTTCCTTCTCACTAGTTGAGAACTAGGAACACTTCAAAATCTCTCATCGAGTTTAGATGACTGAAACTCGCGGGGTTCATACGACCAGTTGATCGCGTGCTTATCAACAGTGCGCAAAGCATGTCAATAAGCTCAGAGTAGGCCGCAGAAGGCCGTGCTTCCTAGCCGCTAGGCCGGAGAGCATCAACCATAGAAATCCTCGGAGTCGGGCACTGTATTGAATCAAGTTTAGATGACTGTGACTCGCGGGGTTCGTACGCCCAGTCGATCACAAGCTTCTCAATAGCGCAGAAAAGCACGTCAAATAGCGCAAACTTCTCAATAGACTTTGTCAAAAAGCCGTGCTTCCAAGCTGCTAGGCGGGAGAGCACTATTCATAGAAACAAGCCCGAAATCCCCGTAGTCGCAGAAGTGCTGAGACGAAGATGCTCAAATCCAGATAATTTTTTTGGGCCAGAAAAATCACAAACGAAGGGCGCGATGCGACCGCTTCGTGAAGGCAGAGAAATCTCAAATTGGTGTGATTCTATAAGGGCTTCAGACAATCAGCACACCCAGAGGGTGTTCCCATTTGCGTAAGCTACGCAGCGTTAAGTGAACCTATGAAAGAGAACTAAAAGTCATGAAAAAGAAAGAGGCTCCGTGTAATGGTGACCACCATGAAGAATAAGGGGTAGGGTGAGAGGCAGTACCTCTGTATACAGCTCAACCAACCAGTTCTCGATCTAAAATAAAGATTTCAGGGTCGCTGACGGCGAGTCGACAGAACTGTCCAGTGTAATAAATTGATTTTCACAGGTGTTTTACAAGAATTTTGAGTTACGTATTTAATGATAACATTTTATTAGCATAGAGCATGGAATGTACATAGGCTTGATTTTGGCGGACGAGATCTGCTACGCTGCTGCTGCTACTGAGCAAATACATAATGTTCAGCTTAGTCAAGATAATAACAAGGAAAGCTGCAACAGAATGATGTACCCCCCCAAGCAGATCTCTACAGGTGGCGCTGGGGAGGAGGTGGGATTATCGGAGTTCTCATAATTGCGCAGCATGCGGATAGCTGCTAGGATATGGTATAAGTAAAGCCACGTAGATGAGGAACTACCTCCGATTGGTTGGTGTCGTAGAACTGAAGAAACAAATAAGCGATTAATAGAGTTTCATGACTGAACTTAGTATTTCAATCATGACAACTCTCGGAGTAAAATAGATTCAACTAACAATTTTATTAGCATAGAGCATGGCATGTACATAGGCTTGATTTTGGCGGACAAGATCTGCTACGCTGCTGCTGCTGCTGAGCAAATACATAATGTTCAGCTTAGTCAAGATAACAACAAGGAAGGCTGCTACAGGATGATGTAACCCCCTCAAGGCAGTGGACCTACTGGTCCATGCTGCATAAAGAAGGAGGCCGAATTGCTATGGCCTAAACCCCCCCCATCCCGCAGATCTGTAAGCCAAAATATGTGTACTGCTGCTGCTCCTTAGAGCTATAAGTGTGTGTCTGGCTCTCTATGTGTGCCTAGGCCTGCTTTGCCGAATGGCTTAACACTAATGGACTTACCTGTAGTGTGCCTCGTACCAATTGCATTGGTGTGTGTGTTTTTTTTTTTATATAATAAAGAATTACTGAAGCCCAAACCCTGCGCCACCTGATTTTTTAAAAATTTGTATTATTCAATGCTCATATGCTTTTGACCTTCCAAGATGTATTTATAATTAGGTCTACTGTAATGTTTGTATGCTGACGATTTCCAGCGCCCCATCTCTTTAAGAGTAGCGGATGGCACTCTCGGAGCAGCTGTCGTTGCTGCCCCAATTCTGAAAGAGTGAGGGGTGTATAGTTTGCCGTTTAATCCACAAAGATGGCATAGCTGTTTCAGTTTAGCGGAGAACCAGGCGCTGGTCATAGGTTTGCATATGCTGTGAGGAACAGCGGGTCTTGGGGGGTGGCGTTTCTCCGGGATCGCAGGTATCGTGACATAGAAGAAAAAGGGCAAAACACAGAATTAATTCTGGATACTTTATCTGGACCCTTTATTGGATTTGTCGGTTTTTGAGTGCTTTAATAGTAAAGAAAATTTTTTTTTGAAGAAGGTGAGATCAGCTATAGTAAGATCTACATCAGGATTAAATGATAAGGATTTGCATGTGAATTCCCCGCAACTTAAAACCCATAAAAGCCTGTAAGAAAAACTGCCTCCAGGAGAGTGTTGATATAAAGATCAAAAACACCCTTTTTTAGACAGAGAAGCAATTTGCACAAAAGAGGTAGAGTAATGGGTAACCGTTTGTCTTTGGTTGCAGGAGAAGACTTCACGATGCCGTTCAATAGCAGACGAATAGTAGGATGTTTGAAGAGGCTTGGTGCGTTTGGGTCCATGCAATGAAGATGGAACTGAATGCCTGCCAGTGTAGCTTTGATGGAAGGGGGTTGTAATTTGCGGGAATTGACACAATAGACCATAAAAGTGGCTAGAACTTTGAAATTTATTGGTAAAGGGGACAATGCGAAGGCTGCACAAAACAGAGAAAAATGAGACCAGGTTGAGTCGTAAGATTTAAGGGTGGATTTCGCATTCCCTTTCTCATGAATTCTTTTGCTTCCGCCAGATATTAGGCGAGGATATTCAATCTAGAATCGTTAGCCAAAAAGGAGGGCATGGAGCGCTGAAAGGAAGGGCGTCTGGGCAGAGGGAGCGAAATTCCTGGAATTTAAAACGGGAAAGAGCGTCAGCTTTGTTATTGTATAAACCTGGAATGAATGTAGCTTTAAGAATTAAATTCTTTGTGATACTAATCCAAGTAAGGCGTCTGATTAAACGATTGATAAAAGGAATAGATGAACGGCTTTTGTTAATTATTTCTACAGCAGCTTGGTTATCACACAGAACGGTTATCTTTTTCCTAGACCATTCGTTTCCCCTGAGTAGGCATGATATGATAATGGGATAGATTTCGAAAAGTGCGGTAGATTTAATATCTGGTGCGAGGTTGATGATATCGGACGGCCATTTGTGCGCGAACCACTTATTCCCGAACATCCCCCCGAAACCTGTGGATGGAGCGGCGTCTGTAAAAAATTGGAGGGAGTTGGAAGTTTCGAAGGTGTCGTTATAAAAGAAAGATATTCCGTTCCATTCATTTAGTAAGTGGGTCCAGAACGTAATTCGGAAAGACATCCTTCGTCTAATTGGATTAGATTGTGTAGCTTGTCAACTGTTTTTGACAAATCTAAGAGTCTGGATATGAAAGCACGGCCGTGAGGAATAATTTGCATAGCGAAATTAAAGTGACCTAATAAAGACAGCATATCTCGTTTCGAAAGAGACTGAACAGTTTGGAATTCGGAGATAATTTGTTGAATGTGTTTGAGCTTTTCTTCTGGGAGGCATGCTTGCATTGTTTTGCTATATGCCAATATGATGCCTAAAAATTTGAGATGAGTAGATGGACCGATTGTTTTTTCTTTTGACAAGGGAATTTTTAATTTTGAAAAAATTCTCTTGAGGTGAGATAGAGCGCAAATTGGGAGAATTGGGAAAATCGACCACGAAAAAATCATCTAATAAATGTAAAACGAGAGGGAGTTTACATTTGAGGAGCTCTTTTCCAAAACGCTATAAATCCATTTTAATAGTTTTCATGAAAAGATAATTTTTTTACCTACACCCATACATTTTTTAAAATTCGATTTATCCTGTTAAAATGGTCTATTGGCTCAGTCTGAACATGTTAAACAATGATTGTTAAATGAAACAACAATATTGTCGATTATAAATTCAAAGTCATTATTTTTTTGTTTCAAAAAGCTACAAATCCATCCTTTTTTTATATGTAGTTGGTTTATGTCTGTAAAAGCAACAACAAAAACAACAACGCAACTCATGTCACATTAAGCATATAACATCAGGGGTCAAAACGATTGCGATTACAACCGTAATCGGGGGGTTGGGTGTCATATATTGCCGGTAAGAATCGCGTTCCTGTGCGGAGGGGTGTTGTAGATTGCGAATCGTGTTCCGGTGGACAGGTGTCGAGATTGCCGGTAAGAATTGCGCTCCAGGCGGGATTTTGTTCGCCGGAACGCGCTTATGGAACACCGCAGCGCGATTGAAAAGGGCACTTTCACTTTCAAAGGGGCAGTGGATTGAGATGGGACGAGAGGATATATCGCGTTTAGGCTAAAAACAGGCTTGGCGCTTATAGCGGTTTGGAAAAAAACTGCATCTTGCAGTACATTTAAACAAGGAAATATAACGATTTGGCATTTAAGATTGATGGAGCAGAGAATAGGTTCAGTACACAGCTCGATGGCATGACAAACTAATTTTCTTTTAATTTGGCGTTTATCGCGCTTTGGAAAAGAGCTCTTCATTTGTTAAGCAGAATCCAGCATAAAGCTTCAGAGAGGCAATCGAAAATCTTAGGGCCACTGCGGCAGCCGAAAGTTAAACGCACTGCGAAGAAGATTTTAGATTTCCACCTGACACCGAAAAGGTGCCATTGAGAAGGATGTAATGGCATGATTTTGAATGCGTCTGTTATGTCTGCTTTTCTTAACCATGCACCTTCACCTGCTGTTTTGATGAGTTGAATAGCGTGATCTATGGTAGCATACGAAAGAGAGAATATATCCTATGGAATTAAGCTGTTAATAACAGGTGTAGAAGAATTGTGGGGAGAAGAGAGATCGATAATTAGTCCAGGCGCTGAAAGCATTCTTTAGAAATGTTGGACCATATTGATAGGATAGCATCTTGCAGTTGATAGAGATTTGTGGGATGCACATCCAGTGCACGAATCTCCCATTCCACCACATCCCAAAGATGCTCTATTGGGTTGAGATCTGGTGACTATGGGGGCCATTTTAGTAGATTGAACTCATTGTCATGTTCAAGAAACCATTTTGAAATGATTCAAGCTTTGTAACATGGTGCATTATCCTGCTGGAAGTAGCCATCAGAGGATGGGTACATGGTTATCCCTTTCGCACGTACGTTCTAAATATTCAGACTGGCAGCCTGGCGTGAGTTTTTTAATGCGACCGTTATTATAAAATGAAATGTGTTCTAATTTCCATGGTAACAAATCAAACTTGACACGTGATGTTTTATTTTGTATAATTTTTTATACAAAATACTTACTGACTGAATTAAATACATGCAAGTGAACTCCTTGTGGTTTAAATAATAAAAATAAAACAGAATTATTTGTTTGTTGATCGATAAGTTATCACGGGCTGTGGGCGTGGCGCCACCATTATATGTTTTCAACACTGACAGGGATTCGGAGCCTGCTGGATTTACAACACAAGATCATCCACTTCTCCTGATATATGTGACATTACGTGAGGGAACAGGGAATAAAATGATTGTGTTAGTTGATCTGTAAAGTTGTCACGGGCTGTGGCTTGTTTACAACACTGACGGAGCCTGCTGGATTTACAACACAAGATCATCCACTTCTCCTGATAGGGTGAATTCAAGTTGACTGGAATACTTTTTGGCATTGCGATGACTTTGGAAAAGTGTCCCAATCACCCTGAATTCACCCTATGTGACATTACGCGAGGGAACAGTGTAGAAAATGATTGTGTTAGTAGTTAGTTGATCTGTAAAGTTATCATGGGTTGTGGGAGTCCGCACTGCTGAAGACGTTATATGTTTACAACACTGACAGGGAGTCGGAGCCTGCTGGATTTACAACACAAGATCATCCACTTCTTTCGAATATTCAGATCTATTATGACCTAAAAACATTTTTTTCAAATAAATGTATTTTTCAAATAAATTTCAAAATAAATCTAATTATTAAACTAAATTAACCATATAGACCAAATTACTGATCTAATTACTGATCTAAAGCCCACATTGTTACTGTATGATAATCAAAATATATTCTGTTGCATTATTTTTCTGTTTAATACTGTGAAGCTGCTTTGAAACAATCTGCATTGGTGAAAGCACTATATAAATAAAGTTGACTTGACTTCTCCTGAATTATGTGACACTATGTGAGGGAACAGAGTAGAAAATGGTTGTGTTAGTTGATCGGTAACGTTAATGTTATCACTGGCTATTATATGTTTAGTACACTGATATCTTGCTGTTATATAAATTAGTATGCAATTACAAACTATATTTAGTTTTTGCTGATATTTTGTGGTTGTGTAATGTAATTTGAAGTGTATGGAACCTAAAATAAACATTAAAAGACACTGAGCTCAGTCAGTCTCTCACTCACTCAGTCTTTGGCTCAGCGCCAGTCAGCACATTAAAGCAGATTTAAAATTTTGAATTTGGCAGTTTATCACTGAGCGTTCTAATCACACCAGTGTGATCGTACGCACCAGAGACCAGCCTGGAATGATCACACGGGTGTGATCGTACGTGTCAAAGGGTTAAAGGGATGGACATGGTCAGAAACAGTGCTCAGGTAGGCTGTGGCATTTAAACGATGCCCAATTGGCACTAAGGGGCCTAAAGTGTGCCAAGAAAACATCCCCCACACCATTACACCACCACCACCAGCCTGCACAGTGGTAACAAGGCATGATGGATCCATGTTCTCATTCTGTTTACGCCAAATTCTGACTCTACCATCTGAATGTCTCAACAGAAATCGATACTCATCAGACCAGGCAATATTTTTCCAGTCTTCAACTGTCCACTTTTGGTGAGCTTGTGCAAATTGTAGCCGCTTTCCCCTATTTGTTTCTTATTTGGCACTTTGAAGCTTCTTTGAAACAATCTGCATTGTTAAAAGCGCTAAATTAATAAAGTTGACTTGACTTGACTTTTCACACCATTCTTTGTAAACCCCTAGAAATAGAAATATATATATATATATATATATATATATATATATATATATATATATATATATATATATATATAGCAAAATACTATGTTCACTTAAAGAAAACTTGCAGTATAAAACTACTAAGTGTACTTTCATCAACTAAAAATAAAATGTTCGACAAGTATTAACTTCTCTAAGTATTAAATTCTCCTAGTAAACAAAAAAATTAACAAGCAGTATTGAAATAGTATGGTTACACTTACTTGTTTACTACTGCACTTTTAGTACAGACTTACTAGTTTACTACTAGTACATTGATATTAGTGTAAGAGTGGGTCGCCTGCAGTGGTTCAGGCTGCAGGGTTGCCGAAAGACTAAATGCACTTTATCAGCAAGATGGTAGAAAACTGTACATTTCTTGTCTACAACCACCCATTGCTACTTATACCAACGACGGAAATAAGCGCAGTTACAACAGCTAAATATGTGGGAGAGCGTTGCTATGTGACTATATTGTATTGCAAAAGGTAGCACTTCAAAGTCAATACAAAATCTAAACTAGTTAGCACATCATTTGTAATTTAAAGAATTTAATGACAAAATCTGGTTATGGTTACACTTAAAATAGTTACAAAATAGATGTATGAAATGATAGGAACTTTTAACCATTAATCGTACCCAGCATGAATGTTACCTGAGGGATAGGGGAGAGAGAGAGAGAGAGAGAGAGAGAGAGAGAGAGAGAGAGAGAGAGAGAGAGAGAGAGAGAGAGAGAGAGAGAGAGAGAGAGAGAGAGAGAGAGAGAGAGAGAGAGAGAGAGAGAGGGAGGGAGAGAGAGAGAGAGAGAGAGAGAGAGAGAGAGAGAGAGAGAGAGAGAGAGAGAGAGAGAGAGAGAGAGAGAGAGAAAGAGCAGGCCCTAAGGGGAGAAAGCCAGAGAATGAAAAGACAGAGCAACAGTTACAATCTTCTTTTCTTCTTTTATCCTTTTCTTGACCATGTGACTGAAACCCTAATGTGAGACATTCAAACTGACAAATCAGATCAAACCTCCCCCACTGTATACAGGTGTGACACACATTTGGCCTACAGGCCTCCAGAATCTCTTTGTCTTAAGGAATTCCAAATGCTCTTCTGATAAGAGAGGGGGTTGAAAACAGTAAAGCAAATGTCTTTGTTCAATTTCAAATAACAAATATCTTTGATTATTTTCAATCATTATTTTCAATCCTACAATATAAATATAATTATCCACACTGCCTCCATTGTGACAAAGGCCCAACAGAGGTTGTACTTTCTCCGGCAACTGAGGAAGTTTAACCTGTCACAGGAACTGCTGCAACAGTTTTACTATGCCATCACATCACACCACACCACACACACACACAAACACACATGATTATTTGGGCTTGTTTTGCAGCCATAGGACCTGGATACCTGGGTAGCAGTCATCAAGCCATGTGTCGTGGTATATGCAAATCCGTGTTGGTATTTATACTACACAAATATTTTTGGAATTGCAACTGGTTTAGGGGGAGAGGAACAAAGATTGCCAGATATCTTGAAGGGATTACCCACAACAGGAGAACAAAACAGACGTTTTCAATCTTTCCCATAATAAAAAAGACTGCTGTAAAATTCCGACCATTTTACCAATCGCACTGCGACATCTAAAATGATACCAAATATGAAAGTGAATAAATAATAGATTCACAAGACAGATCATATGTTGTAATAGGCATTATTAAACTTTCAGTGACTTGACTTAGTGTGAAATTGAAGTGAGTTGGAAGAGGGGGATGCATCGATAAGCAAGGAGAGAAGTTGGGGCAAGGCGGTGATATGAAAAAAAAAAAAACAGTTTATGGCTTAATGACCACAGGAAAATATGAGTCCCATGGCCAAGCCAGTTTAGAACCACAGAAAGAGAGAGCCTACGATGAGAAAAATTGACGCAGTGCTTCCCTCCCTCTGAGGCAAGGGCCTGCACCGCACAAGAACACGATGGCCCGCAACTACCAGGGGATGAATATGGGGTTCCTCCAGTCCACTGTTCGGATGGGAGAGCCCTCACTGCAATCCGAACGGGAGAGCCCTCAAGATAGAAAACCTGAAGGATCACACTGCGATACAGAAAGGGAGAGCCCCCACTGCACCCGAACAAAAAGAGACTGACACTGCAATTCAAACGGGAGAGCCCTCACTGCGGTTCGAATTTAGAGCCCATGGTGAAAATAAGACATGAAGGCTCCTGTTTAGGTGAACGGGAGGGCCCACACTGCAATTCAACAGGAGAGCCCACGCCATGCGTGGTAGCAAGCCCAATTGAAAGGGAGGGCCCTCGCTGCAACCAGATGTATAAAAGCCCTGCGGGGCTGGGTAAGCAGCGAGATTTATGAGGATGTGGGAGTTTGGTGGGCTTGACTTGCAATATAGATTCCGTAGAAAGGGTGTGAAGATGACTGAGGGAATATGAGCTCTGAATAGGGAGGAACTGGTGTCGGATTGTAATCTGATTCTGGAACCAAAGTTCTGAATTTCTGGAAAAGAAAGCGAGTAAGAGCGTCAGCGATTTGGTTTTCATGGCCTGGGATATGTTCAGCTTTCACAATGAATTGGTTACAGGCGGATGTCCAAATGAGGAGTCTCATTAGGGGCATGATTTTTGGGGCATTAGAACGGCCTTTGTTTATGCATTGAACTATTGTTTGGTTGTCGCAGAAAAAGGAAATGGTTTTTGATGACCAGTTCGAGCCCCATAAAGGGCTTCGACGATTATGGGATGTAGCTCGAACAGTGCGATCGATTGATCGGAATTGGGGGATAGAGTTAGCTCAGGAGGCCAGGTTGAGGCGAACCAATGGCCTTCGTAGTAACCTCCAAAACCTATGGATGGGGCAGCGTCCGTGAAAAGATTGAGGTCGCTGGCTTGGGACAAAAAATTGTCATAGAAGAAAGTGAGCCCGTTCCATTGCTTTAGGAATGTAGTCCAAAATTTGAGATCTGAACGACAGGGGGGATTTAGTTCGACTAGGTCGTCAAGACCTTGGGCTGCGGTAGCGAGAGTAAAAAGATGTGAAATGAAAGGCCTGCCTTGCGGAATTATTCGCATTGGCATAGTATAAATGCCCTAGAAGAGAAAGCAGGTCACGTTTGCTGCAATAGGGGGCTTCTAGCAAGTTTAGAGAAATGGCGATTATTCGGTCTTTCTTCTCCTTTGGTAGAGAAGCTTGGAATTTAATGGAATCGAGATTGATTCCCAGGAATTCCAAAGATGTAGAAAGGCCCACCGTTTTCTCTGGGGAGAGGGGTACTCCTAACTGTGAGAAAACTTTTTGAACAGTGGTTAGGTGTTCTGCTGGGGGAAACTGGCTGGGGGAGATTATGAGAAAATCATAGAGAAGATGAATGAGGAAGGAAATGGCGTAGTTGTTTTGTAGGATCCAGCAGAGAGCTTCAGATAGGGTATTGAATATTTTTGGGCTGCTTTTGCAGCCGAAAGTCAAATGTACTGCGAAGTTAAATTGTTCACGCCAACGAATTCCGAATAAATGCCAAAAATCAGGGTGGATGGGCATGACCTTGAAAGCTGAAGTAATATCGACCTTTGCGAGCCAGGCTGCTCAAGATTTACTTTTTGAGATTTTTATTTTGATTTGCTGATGAACAACATACAGGACATGCGGAATGAGCATGGGCTCCGCCACAAAAATTGCAAATGTGGAAAAACCGACAACGTTGTCTAACACAGCCGAAGTTATTGAAGTTGTTACAAACTTGTTTTCCTGAGTTGAAACTGATGGTGTTTTCGTTCCTGGAGCGGGGAACGTATGATGTAGACTTGGGCACTTGCGGTTCCGGAGGAGTGGGGGGATCTGTTGTTATTTGAGGACAGGATGAACTTAAATGAGAGCTTTCAAGTGTATGGTTAGGGGACCAACTTCGAAAGAATGATGGGATTCATTGGTAGGGACTGATGTAAGGAGAGAAGGAAGATCTATATCTGCACCTGCGAGAATTTGAGAGCGGAGTTGTGAAGACACAGGTGGAGGTTCCTGGGTTACTGCATGGGGAGGAGGTGGTTCTGCTGATGCAAAGGTTATTGGAAGGCCAGCGAGCTGGGGCTGTAGACATAGAGGGCTGGTCTTGAGGTATCCTTGCGAGTGTTTCTTGACTAGTGTGGGTTGCTGCTGGAAAAGGGTGGGAATTAGAAGGAAAAGAAAGAAGTGGAAATGACTGTGGAGGCATCCTCATGCTGTTCTCACCACCTGAAGAGAATGGGAAGGGTAGGGGCGGAATATTCAGCGGAGGCAAACTCACGCTGGATTCCGCCCCTTTGTGAGAATGGAGATGGAAATTAGCAGCAGAAGAAAGAGACAATAATTGAGAAGTGATTTCTGTCTCAAACCTAGAAGTTCTTAAGCCTGGAAAGGAAACCTGAGGGTTGTTTGGAGCGCGGTCCGCTGCGGAACAATGTTCGGCAGCCGCTGTTGCTGGCCGGTACGAGACGGGAGACAACGCGGGAGTATGAGCGGTCGCTATGGTGGCGGACGCGGGAGTATGAGCGGTCGCTATGGTGGCAGACGCGGGAGTATGAACGGTCGCTGTAGAGATAGCGTGCTGCGTTTGGTGGAGATTTCCCTGTTGCAGCGGAGAAAACAAATTGCTGATGTGCGTTGAGTTTTGCTCTTGGGGTTTTTTGAATGAAGATTAGGAGGACTGGGAGTGTTATTTGATTCACCAATAGCTCGAAAAGTTGGATCTTTGTTGATCTTTATGTAAAGTGGACACCTGCATTAGCGAGTGCTTGACGGAGACTGTTTACAGTCCATTTTGAAATAGAGGGAAATGACGGAACCTCTATTCGAGTAGGTAGAGATGGAGCCTGGGAAGGCAGAGAAGGAGAGATGGAGGAAGCTGTGATTCTTGATGGAGGAGAGAAAGCGGTCTTCTTGTACGTGGTTTGTACGAGCGCTTGAGCCTGGTCTCTCAAGCTGTG
This sequence comes from Gobiocypris rarus, assembly GCA_023029165.1. Taxonomy (NCBI): domain Eukaryota; kingdom Metazoa; phylum Chordata; class Actinopteri; order Cypriniformes; family Gobionidae; genus Gobiocypris; species Gobiocypris rarus. The sequence continues at coordinate 21,510,908 of CM040919.1, read as the reverse complement.
GATCGCTATCCTGGATGGAAATACCTGGTTGAGGTCGAGGAAGAGAGGTAGGCGTCTCTTGGACGCTGAGAAGTTCGTCATCTGACGGGAATAGCTGCAATTCTGGAAGATCGGACATGTCGGAAGAAACGTCCGGATGATACAAATCGACTGATGCCTGAAGGAGGTAGGAGGCTGCTTATATGCTTAGTGGTTTATTGAAAGATTAGATGGGTTCATGCCTCCCTAACTTGCGACTGTGTACGTTGCTAATTGAAAGATTAGATGGGTTCACTCCTCCCGAAATTATGTTATGAACTTCACTTAAATGAACCTGCATAAATATTTATTACTGTCAGTCATCACAATTTCAAGAGCGAATCCCACGTGTAAGCAGATGTGCCTATGTAGCCGCTTGTCAAGAATGGAAAACAGAAGTTGTATTCAAATTCTGAATATTTTATAGGCCTATTATTTTTTTATTTTTTTATTTTATATCGCCTAGACAGTGTGCAAAGAGAGCTCTCTTTATAATCACTAAAGGCTGTCACTCATTCAATGAACACAATCTCACAGAGTTCCGTTATATAAACGTTGTTAGAGAGGATTTGGGTGCATGCAGAACTCAGCACTGGACAAAAACTTGAGTGGTTAGTGGATTCCCATAGGAAAGAAAAATCCAAAGTGAGATCTCTTTAGCATCTCAAATGTTTCTCCTAGACAAAAAAGAAGTTAGTTTTAGATCAAATGGAGACATTTGCCTGGTTCTCACGGTTGTCTCCTGAGACAAAAAACTCTAACACTCTCACAATGGTCTCCTTTAAAGTTTTAGAACAGATCTCAACAACATCACACACAGTGCTCAGATTTAGGGAGACTGAATAGCTCATATTTGTCTCCCCTAAAGATTCAGAAGAGATCTCAACAACATCACACACTGTGCTCAGATTTGTCTCCTCAGCTAGAGACTCTGGATCTCTCACATTTGTTTCCTCTAAAGATTTAAAAGTGATCTCAACAACATCACACACTGTGCTCAGTATTTGTCTCCTTGGCTAGAGAGACTGGATTGCTCATATTTTTCTCCTCTAAAGATTCAGAAGAGATCTCAACAACATCACACACTGTGCTCAGATGTGTCTCCTTGGCTAGAGAGACTGGATTGCTCATATTTTTCTCCTCTAAAGATTCAGAAGAGATCTCAACAACATCACACACTGTGCTCAGATGTGTCTCCTTGGCTAGAGAGACTGGATTACTCATATTTGTTTCCTTTAAAGATTCAGAAGAGATCTCAATATTATCACACACTGTGCTCAGATTTTTCTCCTTACCTAGAGACTCTGGATCTCTCACATTTGTTTCCCCTAAAGATTCAGGATAGATCTCAACAGTATCACACGGTGTGCTCAGTATTTGTCTCCTTGGCTAGAGAGACTGGATTGCTCATATTTTTCTCCTCTAAAGATTCAGAAGAGATCTCAACAACATCACACACTGTGCTCAGATGTGTCTCCTTGGCTAGAGAGACTGGATTACTCATATTTGTTTCCTCCAAAGATTCAGAAGAGATCTCAATATTATCACACACTGTGCTCAGATTTTTCTCCTTACCTAGAGACTCTGGATCTCTCACATTTGTTCCCCCTAAAGATTCAGGAGAGATCTCAACAGTATCACACGCTGTGCTCAGATTTTTCTCCTCAGTTAGAATCTCTGGAATTTACACTTTTGTTAATATAAATGTGAGAGGTTCAGAGTCTTTAGTTTAGGAGAAAAGGCTGAGCACAGTGTGTGATGTTGTTGATATCTCTTATGAAACTTCAGAGAAGACAAGTGTGAGAGCTCCAGTGTTTCTCACTAAGGAGAAAAGTCTGAGCACAGTGTGTGATGTTGTTGAGAGCTCTTATGAATCTTAAAGAGAAGACGGTGTGAGAGCTCCAGTGTTTCTCGCTAAGGAGAAAAGTCTGAGCACAGTGTGTGATGTTATTGAGATCTCTTCTAAAACTTTAAATGAGACAAATGTGAGAATGTTAGAGTTTTTGTCTCATGCAGGAGATAAGTGTGAGAAACAGGAGACTCAAGAAAAAGTCTACATTTAATGTTAATGTAACCTCATTTATGTCTCACAGAAACATTTAAATGGCTAAAGTTTATATGTGATTCATCCACACCATTTCAATACATGCACATACAACAACACAACAAGCACAATACATGCATTGTTCTGTTGCACAATGAACAAAACAACCCATGTTACTACTGAGAATGGTCTGGTTTTAACCAGGCTGAGTTCCACCTAAAACCTTCAAGCCTTCAAAATCACCTTGAGGTCTCGCATTTTGACCTTGCACTACAATCATGCCTCCAATCATCCAATGTCAAAAAAAAAAAAATTTTTAAATTTATTTATTTTTTCTGAAAATATTTTTTATAATGGAGTTTTGAAAGAGATTACAGAAAGACAAATAAAGAGATCTCCCATGTTTCTCATTTTGCAATCCTCATGTCTCAGTCGTGTCCTAAGGAATTTGAGGAGAAACATCTGAGACACTGTTGATTCCACAGTGAGAGATAAATGAGAATCACAACTAAGTCTCATGAGCTTAGAAAGAGCCACCTCTGAGCAATAAAATATTCCTATAATGGAGTCTTGAAAGAGATCGCAGCAAGTCGATAAAGAGATGTCATATGTTTCTTCCACCACATTCTCAGTTTCAACTCATTTTTCTATCTGACTCATGTCTCAGTTGTGTCTACTCTTATTTCTCCTAAGGAATTTTAGGAGAAACATCTGAAACTCCGTTGATACTGAAATGTGAGATATATGAGAATCAAAACTAAGTCTCATGAGCTTAGGAAGAGCAAACACTGAGCAATTATTTTTTTCTTATGGGAAGGCCTGCAGTTGGGGAAAGTTTTGTAGGTTTTTGTTGGTATGCAGTACACGTTACTTCTGGGATCAATTATGCTTAAATTTGGGGTGTCGTACCACTGCTACGCAGGTGACACACAACTTTATATACCTATTAAACGTAAAGAAACTCAGCATACAAGAGACTGGAAGCTTGCCTGCATGAAATCAAATCGTGGCTTACAAATAATTTGGTAACGCTTTAGATTACGGCCCGGAAAGTACCACGTAATTAAAGTGAATTTACAGGGTAATTTTCGGTAATTATAGTGTAACTATAAAGTAAGTAGGTGTAGGTATAAGGGAACAATATGTAATATTGTGAGAATAAAGGGGTAACTAGCTCGGAAAGTACTGCGTAATGAAATCGAATTTACAGGGTAATTTTTTTGTAATTATACTGTAATGTTGTATGTGTTTAGGCAAAAAAACATGTCAAGTTTGGGGAATAAAGGGGTAACAACATGGAAAATTACAAATAAGCATACTGTAAGTATTTTATAACTAAGGGCTAACTATTCTAATATTACATGGTACTTATGGCATACTATACCTAACAACATGGAAAATTACAAATAACTATACTGTAAGTATTGCATAATTGTATAAGTATTGCCACTTCCAGATTTTGAACGAATGCTACGCACCTTATCGGATGTACCCTAACTAGCTGCTGCATATTTACTGCATCAAGGAGACAGTAAACGCACGTCTCCCTTGCTGGTTCATGCTAACAAAAATAGGGATTTTTGAACCTGGATTATATGAGGTACATGTCAAATCAGCCAGATTATTATTATTTATTTATTTTTTCGTTTTTGTTTTCCGTATATATATATATATATATATATATATATATATATATATATATATATATATATATATATATATATATATATATATATATATATATATACAGAATCTGAATTAAAATGTGTTTGATTTAAGCCTACATTTCAAAATGTTGTGTCATAAAATTATATCGCGCAAACAGCTCAAGCACGATGGACCAAAGAGCACGCATTTCGACATTTGCAGTAAGAACTTGAAATATAAATTCTCAGAAAATGCATTTAATACCAATATATTGAAACGTCTGTTTATATACTCCATTAATAAAGGAGTCCAGACATTGGAAAAATATCAGTCCACGTGCGTTTTATATTTAATATGAGGGAAATAGACATGCATGCATGACACAAAAATCTTTAACTTTTAGGTAGCAAAATATTTTTTTGTAATTCTGTCAATTACACTAAGGTTATTAATTTGTCTGCTATATATTTGCTTCTTATTTATTAAATACGGGCAATTGATTGATAAAACATTGATCAGAATTAAGATACAATTTGTACAAAACGAATTTATACAAAACAAAGAGTTTTCTATAAAACAAAACTTAATGAAGTCGTCAAAATCATGTTTTACCAAAAACAGTGCCGTTGCTAGGAGGGCAATGGCATGCGAGTGGATGATAGCCCTGAAGACGCCTAGCAAGATATACCTTTAGTTAAGTTATACCTTAAGAGTCTTCGTAGCGCGCTAAGAGACAATGTTATCGGTAACGCAGCCCAGGTATGATGAGTTTCATGCGTAATGGAGATTCCAAAGCACTCTTCTGTAGTCAGAACCATGCGATCGCGGATAACAATGCAACGAAATATTTAAAGAGCATCAAGCTATTAAAATCTATATTATGTATACGCACAGATAATATAACAGTAGGCAATATTAGTCAATATTTTTTTTATTAGGTTAAACAGTGATTGAATAACGTTTTTTTTTTTAATAACACTTTTAATTTAAGGCTCATCCAAAACTGGAACCAGAATGTATTTACTGCTCTACCTTTCTTCAGCAACAAGGATTGTGTGTGATTTTTCTGGTTTTAATGACATTTTGGCCCATCCCATCAGCCTCTTTAACCCTTTCAAGACCCATCTACAGCTGTTATGTTATCCATATAGGCGTGAATCGGTGGCTGACGAATCCCAGACTTTGATTTGGGGCCTCGCCACTCTGGTTTTGCAGACTTCACCAGCATGTTCATTGCCAGAGCAAAAAGGATCAGTGAGATGGTACAGCCTGTGATGATTCCCATTTCCAATTTGTGCCATTCTGATGTTGTCGACCCTGTAGAGTCTCTCAGGCTGAAGTCACTGTAATAATCCAGGATGAGGTCTTTTACTGTGGCTGGAACATGGTGCCTCTCCAGCGTTTCCAGCACTAATTTATGAGGCGTTGAGCCATAGGCATTGGCCAGGTCTAACCACAGTACCACCAAACCCCCCTTATTCTCCTTAGCTTCTCTGAGTAGCTGTGTGACCATGCCTGCATGCTCCAAGCTGCCTGTTACCCCCTGGAATGCCACCTTTCTGCACTGAAGTATCAATGTATCCATTCTTGTATCCACCAGTCGCTTAGCTAAGATGCTGAAGAAAATCTTCCCTTCAACACTCAGCAATGAGATGATTCTAAAATGTCTGATATTCTTTGAGTCTTTAGGAATCCACACACCTCCTGATCAGAATCTCCATAGGAGAGCCATCGAGGAGAGACACTAGGCCCGAAAACCATACTCAGGCTGGCCAGTACGGGGCTACTAGCAGAAGCTTGACCCCATCCCTCCGAACTCTCTTCCAGAACTCCTGGTAGCAGAGCAATCAGGGGTAAATGCATACAGATGTTACCTCGGCCATGCCTGTACCATAGTATCCAGTCCCAAAGGAACAGGATGCGTTAGGGAGAACCAAGTTTGACAGTGTGTCGTCTCTTGAGATGCAAACAGATCCACTTCTGCTCAGCCAAAATTCTCCCTGTGTTGAGGTTGGCAAGCGAGAGATGTGACGGTCCTGCCACAGACCTCGAGCTGAGCGACCACTCATGATCAGCCCCCAACCTGTGAAGGATACATCTGTTGTTAGCATGACACAATGACAAGAAGCTCATAACACCGGTTCCTGGGAAAGGAACCAAGGATCTTTCCACGTCCAAGGCACGCCGCGTAAACCTTGAATGTGCAGAGAAGATTTCCCCTTTGGGGAATCTCTTGGTTTTGACCAACCACTGCACCGGTGTCATGTACAACAGGCCAAAAGGTATCACGTTGGAAGCTGCTGCCATCAGACCTAACAGTCTCAGGAACTGCTTGGTTGACTGCTTGGTTGATAACTGAATGGTTGATAGGATTGATGCAATGCGTGCTGGCAAGAGCCGTTCTAGCATTGTCATCGAATCCCAATTTACACAGAGAAAAGTGTTCTTCTGTATAGCTGTAAGGACACTTTTCTTTGTGTTTAACCTCAACCCCAACATATGCGAGAGAACGTCTTCTCGTTCGGCCAAACTGTTAACTGCTCCGATTGAGCTAAAATCAACCAATTGTCAATGTAATTGAGTATGCCAATGCCCTGTCTCAGTGGAGTCAGAGAAGCATCCACATACTTCGTGAAAGTTTGTGGAGACAAAGCTAGGCCAAAAGGAAGAACTCAATATTTGTCCACTGAAAGCGAACCTCAGAAAGTTTCTGTGTTGTGGAAGGATGGATATGTGAAAGTATGCGATTTATCATGACAAAACAGTCCTCGGATCTGTGACACAATCTGCCTGAGAGTAAGCATTTTGAATTTTAGCTTCCTTACAGTGAAATTCAGAACGTGCAGATCTAAAACTTGATGCAACCCCCCAATGTTCTGTAGCAGCTGTAAAAGCCTAACCCTCTGATAGGAGGATGAACCTGCTCTATAGCCTCCTTTTGTAGTGGAGCTTTTACTTCCTGTTCCATTACCAAAGCTTGCTCAGGGCCGACCACTGTAGGAAGGACCCGTTGAAACAAGGTGGATGACACCTTAACTGAAGTTTCCACTTTGCCAGATAATCTACTAAGGGTACCAGTCTTTCTTTGTGAGGAGCTAGTCGACGGCTGGGGTCCTGCTCCCCCAGAGACGTGAGTCTTGCGGGGCATGGATTTCTGGAACGCTGCCTCCTGCTTTTTCTCCTCCTCAAACCTCTCTTCATGCCCACAAGATTGAGCCACAAGTGTCTCTCTTTGGTGGCCCAGAGAGAGAGGTCAGCAGCCTGATGCAGTTCACAAATTACGTCAGGGCTGAAAGGCTTAGTGGGTAAAGCTGGTGTTTTTAGGAACAATGCTTCAGGAGAGAGATAGCTTGCAAGTGTCTCTTCAACCTTAGCCATCGCCACATTGCCATTCTATTTCATACCACATATATTTGAATATGAGCTTATTTGTGGGCTGTACACGCAGTATGAACTGTGTTTTTACAGGATCTAGACACCTCAGTGTGAAGATCAGGAAAGAGTGGCATACACCTTCATGAAGGGTGCTCACGAGAATTCATCTAGCTTGCTTCTCTGCCTATTCTCTTGTCTTTCAGAGGGCCAATCAATGTGTAACTTAGCAACTCGAGCCGCGAGGAACCTCGAGAGCTGACTGAGCATGCTGCTCTCCCAAACAAAACACACACAGCAGATGTGTATTCCCACCCGTGAGAAAACGAGGGCAGGGATGAACACACTATATGAACTGCGGTTCACTCGCTATATATATATACAGGTCCTTCTAAAAAAAATAGCATATTGTAATAAAAGTTCATTATTTTCCATAATGTATGATACAAATTAAACGGACCCACTTTATATTAGGTGTCCTTAACTACTATGTACTAACATTTTAATTAATAATTTGATACATTGTGTACATACATGTTTTTACATTGTACTTACATTTAAAAAATACCTGCATGTAATTACATCTGTAATTAATTTCTGTAGTTACATTTGTAATTACACAGTTGACACTTCCCTTACACCTAACCCTACCCTTAAACTGACCCATCCCATCACACCTGCCCCTAACCCTACCCGTATCCCACCTCAATATCAGCAAAGGTGTTTTGCAACACAATATGAACACAGTAAGTACATTGTACTTATTTTTTATGTAAGTACATAGTAGTTAAGGCCACCTAATATAAAGTGGGGCCAATTAAACTTTCATATATTTTAGATTCATTGCACACCAACTGAAATATTTCAGGTCTCTTATTGTTTTAATACTGATGATTTTGGCATACAGTTCATGAAAACGGCTCGGGTTATGTATATAACCCTTGTTCCCTGAGAAAGGGAACGAGCACTGTGTCGGAACGACGAATTTGGGGATGCTCCCTAAGCATCAGCGAATCTGAAGTCTGAATAAACACTAGTCCAATCCGATTGGCGTGCGTGATGACGTCACTGTGACGGCATACCCGGAAGTATAAAAGGGGAGCCGGCGCAAAATGGCGGCAGCTATTGCTCTGAAGCATGCGCTCCAGGCGTGCCGAGGTGTGGCGACGCGACGCAGTGCTCGTTCCCTTTCTCAGGGAACAAGGGTTATATACATAACCTGAGCCGTTCCCTTACGAGGGAACTCACACTGCATCGGAACAACAAATTTGGGGAACGAGTACCCACTAGGCCACACCGAGGGTAGCGCTTGCCCTAGTGTGAAGCTGGAGACTGGGCACAGCTAGGACTGGAGCACCCTAACGCCAGGCGTTGTAGGGAGATGTAGGCTATAAAACCTAATAAAGGTGTGTGGGGTAGCCCACCCCGCCGCCTCGCAGATATCCTGCAAGGGGACCCCAGAAAGGAGGGCCACCGAAGAGGCCATGCCTCTGGTGGAATGAGCCCTCACGGCCATAGGTGAAGGCAAACTGCGCACCTGATAAGCCATGGTTATCGCCTGGACAATCCAATTACTGATTGTCTGAGTAGACGCAGGCAACCCTTTCTTGGGTGAGCCGAAACACACCAAAAGTTGTTGAGATCTCCTCCACTGTGCCGACTTCGCCAAATACACTCTGAGTGCCCTAACCGGGCAGAGCAGGTGAAGCCTCCCTTCTTCCGCCGTCACGTGAGGCGGAGGATGAAATGCCTGCAGAACCAAAGACCTGACCACCCTTGATGGGACCTTAGGCACGTAGCCTGGCCTAGGGTGTAAGATGGCTTTTACTCCACCCGGGGCAAACTCCAGGCAAGTTGGCGTTACCGCCAAGGCCTGGAGATCTCCCACTCTCCTCAGAGAGGTAATGGCGAGGAGAAAAGCCACCTTAAGGGTCAGGTTCTTTGGTTCAGCCGACTCCAATGGCTCGAAGGGGGCCTCAGCCAGCCCTCCGAGAACCACCGCCAGATCCCAGGTTGGAAATCTGGACTGAGCCACAGGCCTCATCCTCTGAACCCCATGGAGGAACTGTACAACCAGCTGGTGCCTACCCAAAGGCCCATCACCCGTAGGAGTGTGGAAAGCCGCAATGGCAGCCACGTACACCTTGAGTGTGGACGGGGTTAGACCCACAGAGAAGCGATCTTGGAGGAACTCCAGCACTGAAGCCACCGGGCAGTTAACTGGGTCCACCTCACGCTCCCTGCACCAAGTGGAAAATACATACCACTTGAGGCTGTACAGTCTCCTTGTAGACGGAGCCCTGGAACTGAGTAACGTCTCTACCACGTCTGCCGACAGGCCCGCCTCTAGGTACCTGGCCCCCTCAGGGGCCGGACCCAAAGGTCCCAAATCTCCGGCCGGGGGTGAAATATTGTGCCCGCCGCCTGAGACAGGAGATCCCTCCTCAGAGGAATCTGCCACGGATGACCTGCCAGCAGAGCTATGATATCCGAGAACCATACTCGAGTCAGCCAGACAAGAAGTAGGCTGACCCCTTGTCGACGGACCCTCTCAAGGACTCCCGGGAGCAGAGCAATCGGGGGAAATGCGTACAGACGCAGCCTCGGCCATGCCTGAACCATGGCATCCAACCCCAGCGGGGCTGGATGCGTGAGGGAAAACCACAGTGGACAGTGGGACGTCTCTCGAGACGCAAATAGGTCCACTTCCACTGGGCCGAACTTCTTGCACATGGCCTCCACCACCTCTGGGTGGAGCCGCCACTCCCCGGGCCTCAGCCCCTGCCTCGACAGGATGTCTGCTCCCTGATTTTGGACTCCCGGGACATACATTGCCCTGATGGACAACAGTTTCCCTTGGGACCACTGGAGGATTAGATGCGCCAGTCTGCACAGAGGCGCGACCTCAACCCTCCCTGATGATTGAGGTACGCTACGACAGCCGTATTGTCTGTCCGTACCAGGACATGTTGGCTGCGGAGGTCCGGGAAAAAACTCCTGAGACCTTTGTAGACCGCCAGCATCTCCAGGCAATTTATGTGCCAGGAGGAATGCCAGGTCTCCCACAGACCTCTCGCAAAGCGGCCGTCCATGACCGCGCCCCAACCAGTGAGGGAGGCGTCTGTTGAAACGGATTTCCGGCAACAGGACGCTCCCAACACTGGCCCCTGGGACAGAAACCAAGGTTTCTTTCATATGACTAGGGAACGAAGGCATCTGCGCGTTACCCTGATCATACGAAAAGGATTCCCTCTGGGGGAAAACCCCTTGGTTTTCAGCCACCACTGGAGGGGTCTCATGTATAGCAGGCCAAAAGGTATCACGTTGGACGCTGCTGCCATGTGCCCCAGCACTCTCTGAAAGTGCCTCACAGTGATGCTGTGGCCTAGCCTTATTCCTGAGACCATCGCCAGTATGGTCTCGACTCGCGCGGGAGACAATTGTGCCCGCATCGTTGTCGAGTCCCATACAATTCCCAGGAACGTAGTCCTCTGGGACGGCGTCAACACACTCTTTTTTGTGTTGAGTCTCAGCCCCAAGCACTTTATGTGGGCCAGAACGACATCTCGATGCCGAACTGCCATCTCGTACGACTGGGCCAATATGAGCCAGTCGTCGATGTAATTCAGCACACGGATGCCCTGAAGCCTCATTTGAGCCAGAGCTGCATCCATGCACTTCGTGAATGTGCGTGGGGAGAGGGCTAGGCCGAAAGGAAGCACTCGATATTGGTACGCCTCGCCCCCGAAAGCGAACCTCAAGAACTTCCTGTGACATGGAAGGATAGAGAAATGGAAGTATGCGTCCTTTAGATCTATCGTGACGAACCAGTCCTCGGACTGGATCTGACTCACGATCATGGGAATAGTGAGCATTTTGAATCTGAACCTCCTCAGAGACCGATTCAAATACCTCAGATCTATAATCGGACGCAACCCTCCATCCTTTTTGCGAACTATAAAGTACCGGCTGTAGAACCCGGACTTCCATGCGCCGCGATAATCTACTAAGGGAACCAGCCTCTCGAGGTCGCTTAGCTTCTCCCCAACCCCCTGAAGCGGCTGACCGGCAGGCAGTAGTTGGGAACGAGCCTCTGTGTGCGGACGCGCGAGCTGCCCAGCCGCAGGTCTTTCCAGAGGCGGCTGGAGCAGCATGCATTCACGGGAAATCGATGTGGCCCGGCGTCGCATAGGCGGCGGGATTACCACATCGATTTCCCCAGAGCGCCGCGGAGGAAGCAACCTCAGTTGCCCCTTCGCGGGAGGGACCGCTCTTAGAAGCCCTGCCGTGGCTAGGACTTCTTCCCGGCAGCCTTCTGTGCCTGTAGGACGTTCCTAAGATCGCCCCTAGGCGCTGAAGGCTGCTGGTGAGCGCGCCGCCTCTGTTGCCAAGCTCCCGGAGGAGGGGCTCTAGAGGCGACGCTCTCTTTTTGCACCTGCCGGTGCGAGGAGCTTGTGGACGGCTGAGGCTGCCCACCAGGGCCAGCCTTCCCGGGCTTTGAGCGGCGAGGGAGGTACTGGTGGAAGGCCGCGGACTGATTCTTCGCCTCCTGGTGCCTGGAGACGACGGTATTAACCGCGTCTCCAAACAACCAAGAAGGCGAGATCGGGGAGTCCAGGAGGAAAGCTCTATCCCTCTCCTTTATCCCCGACAAATTCAGCCAGAGATGTCTCTCCACAGTCACCATAGCAGCCTCCAGCACATCCTCCGGAGAGGGACCCTCGCCCTCATCAAGCTCTTTCAGGAGGTCGGCCTGGTAGGCCTGCAAGATAGAAAGCGTGTGCAGGGAACTACCAGCCCGCCCAGCCGCCATATAAGCCTTGCCCACCAATTATGAGGTATCCCGACAGGGTTTGGTGGGCAGCACCGGGGCTTTTAGGGACGATGCCGACTTGGGCGAAAGATAGCTCGCGAGAGCTCCCTCTACCCGAGGCATGGCCCATAGCCCGCTTCGCGTGCACCCAGAACATTGGAATAATCCAATACCGGGGGATTGGAAACACGCGAAGAGTAGGGCTTCCTCCATGATCTGCACACCGAGGTGTGCAGATCCGGGAAGAATGGTAAGCCCCGGCGCGGTGTTTGGACCCGGTGCGAGAGAAACCGGTCGTCCAGCCTACTGGGTGGCTGGACTTCCTGCGTCTCTTGTGGCCAATCGATTTTTTATTTGGCCACCGCCCGGGTCAACACCTCGACCAGCTCCTCATGGGCGGGTGGATGAAGCGTTATGTGCACCTCATCCCCCGCCTCGATGCCCGCCTCCTCCGGCTCCTCGGAACCGGAGAGCATGAGCATCAGACCCTCCAACCCAGGGGAAGATGCCGCCAAGCGGGCTTCCACACGGGGAGGAAGATCCTCGGAACTGCCAGAGGAGGATTGGGAAAGTGCCGCAGCAGTCCCAAAACCCTCTGACAAGTCCGGCTGTGAACCCCATGATCTGCGACGCCACGCCGCCTCAGCGACCACGGGTCCAGAACCATGGGGCTCACGAGGCTGGCCGGCCTCATCGAACACGGCCAGCCGAGAGCGGAGCAGCCTGAGTGTCAGCTTCGCAAGGCTCCCTCAAGAGCCGCCCGAGCATGCTGAACACCCAGGCATTGCACACAAAGCAGGTGTGCATCCGAGCCTGAAATGTAGCGGGGACACGGATGCACACACTGCTTAAACTCTCTCACTTTTTCCATTCTCACACACTTTCACAACTGGACAATACAACAGTAAATAGACAGACAATCACAGAGAGCGCTATGCTGAAGATCAATAACTGCCGCCATTTTGCGCCGGCTCCCCTTTTATACTTCCGGGTACGCCGTCACAATGACGTCATCACGCACGCCAATCCGATTGGACTAGTGTTTATTCAGACTTCAGATTCGCTGATGCTTAGGGAGCATCCCCAAATTCGTCGTTCCGACGCAGTGTGAGTTCCCTCGAAAGGGAACCAACCACTCAAATGCTAAAAACGTGTGCACACTGAGACTGAGAGAAATAAGCCGCGTTTCCACCGCAGGAACTTTCCCCAGGAACTAGGAACTTTGGGGTGGTACTCGGTGTGTTTCGACCGCAGGAACCAGGGTCTAAATGAAGTACCGGGTAAATATTTCCCCCTCCGATAGTCCCTGCTCACGAGGTAGTACTCTTTCAAAGTTTAGGAACTTTCAGGAAGTGGAACGTGGGCGCTGAACATGCTGATTGGTTGAGTTCACGCAGCATTTTATTTCAACCGGCATTTTTAAAGGTATTGCTCTTTCTGTCCGGTGGCGCTCGTTCGTCTCACCATCTCACGGTCAATGTCCATGATAGCTTATAATATCATATGTTGTCTTATTTTAAATCTAGCTCTACACACTTAAAGCAGAATACGCTTTAGTATCAGTGCTCTCTTTTACGCAGTTTTTTTAACTAGGCTACCTTTTTAGTAAAACAGTACATAACCAGCAAAAGCAGCGCTGCTTGAATCTCCTCCATACTTGTTATTGTTGCATACAGTGTCACGCAAAAATTATTACTGTCCGTCGGTGACTGGGAGGAGCAGTCGTGCGCAGTCCTACATCACCGGACTAATAATTTGCCTAATCTTCACGGTACTTTAGACCGCGGTGGAAACGCAGACAGTAGCAGGTCTGGGGGGAAAAAAGTTCCTGTAAAAAAAGTTCCTGGTACAAATTCTTCCGGGTAATTTCGGTGGTAACGGATGCTGCTATTTTCACACAGTTTGCATCAGCCAGTAACGTTAATCCACAGCTTAAGCAAACACTTTTAATACACATTTATTCATAACAAAACAAAATCATGCCCATTTTAATGCTAGTAAAAGTGTGAATACAAGGAAACGCTCCACCCGCATGAGCTCAGCCATGGTGCCTTCATCTGTGCTAATCTGCATCTCGAGGAGATGATGTCACACGGAGGGAGGCGTGACCATGTCAGCTGAACACGCCCCAGTTTCTTGACTCCACCCCCCATGTCAAAACAGTGCGACAAAGACACGCACAGAAAAATGAAGCACACAGGGGAAACGTTATCGCAAGCACAATGAAACGCTGCGCAGAATAAAAGTTGAGTTGCAAATGAAACAACTTTATTTTCCTTTTTTTCTCTCTCAATACTTTTTTTATTTTGCAATACTTTATTTTTCTTTGCAAAACAGTTTTTTTTCTCTCAATACTTAATTTTTCTTGTGCAATATTTTATTTTTGTTTGCAAAACTTTTTTTTTCTCTCAATACTTTTTTTTTTTGTGCAATTCTTCATTTTTGTTCGCAAAACTTTTTTTTCTTTTGCAATACTTTATTATTTTGCAAAACTAAGTGGCATTATATTGACTCCATAGAAATCCATGTAGCATGCTTTTTGCTCGTCGTCTGATTCCTTGAAGCCAAACTGTTCCCAGACAACGGAGTTGGTTTTTCCTTTTTTGCTCACCAAACTCTGCTGTAACTGCCCTCCTTCTGCCATCTTTCCTCGCACGAGTTTTTAAATTCCAGCGGATGATACGCACACGAGTCACGACCATAGACTGCATAAAAATAGGTCACGACCTGAGAGAGTGTGGCGTGGGGCGGATGTGCGCGTGCACGTTTCATACAGAACGCAAGACAAAATAGTGTACAAAAGAGTGTACTTGCAAAACAGAACATGGCAAAATAATCGTTTTTTCTCTATTGTACTATTTTGGTGATCATTGGGAGCCAAAATTGAAATCGAAATTCAATTAATTGCACAGCCCTAATATATATATGTGTGTGTGTGTGTGTGTGTGTGTGTGTGTGTGTGTGTGTGTGTGTGTGTGTGTGTGTGTGTGTGTGTGTGTGTGCAGGCATTTTATCTTTAATCTTGTGTTGAGTACTATTTATGGATTTAAACTAAATGCATAATAAAGACTCTATTGAAAACTAAACAACAGAGACTTTAATTACTCTTAAATGTTTCATTGTGCAAGATAATATAGAGATACATGCACAATTTCCTCTTAATTTTCTCACAGAGATTATTCACCAAGTCACGGAAATAAGATACCGATCTTTCTTTTAGGTTTAGCAGTTGTCATGGTGGGGGTTAAAATGAAGAATGGAAGGTTGTTGCACACAAGCACACAGAGACTAATCATAATAACACACTAGTAATACATTAATCAGATCCTGCCCTTCTTGTTGCAGAAATAGTGGATGTTATCATTAACAAAGCTGTAGATGACGACAGGAGCTGTGATCAGTTTCAACAAAAGAAATGTATTATAACATGATAGTAATCACTGTTTATTGCTACTTCTTACTGTCATTATGGTCTATTTAAAACCACAACAGAAGCTAAAGTTGATGAAATAAATATTCTAATCAACTAAGGTCAAAAATATATTTGACATGGCAATAAAACTTCTAGCATTGCAAATGTAATTTCATGTGTTGTAGCTTTTCCCTAAAATGTTTTCACAGAATTCATAATTGTGGGACCACATAATTGCAATATGTTGACTAAGGGCTCTGTGTCAAGCATATTTCTGGCTTATAATCTAAAAACTTTAGGGGTCCCTGAATTTGCCTTTTTTTGGTTAAATTACATGGATTTAAAACTAAAGTTTACACTGAAAGGCTTTAAAAAGTAATGCCATATTGTCTGGTTGAAAACAAAGGACACTTTTTGCAGATGACGTCACACTGAGTGAATCAACTTAGAATGGCTCTAATTTACATGTGTTTCTTTCAGTTGCTCCTCCCCCCCCATCATACTTGGCCCCCTCAGGCTGTGACTATCGGAAACGTATTCAAAATTTATATGATCTAAAAGTGAACAAATACTAAACAGTATATATGTGTTTGATATCATTGGAAATGTCTCAGTGCGACTGGTACAAATATCTCATCCCCACAGAAATATTCAAGAAGATAACAATGGTTTTTAGAGTTTAGAAATATCTTGCATATTATAATGAGTGTGGTTTCTGGAGCCATTTGGTCTCTTCTTTCAATCCAGACAAATGGTAGAGTGATTGAATTTAAATTCCCTTTGTTGATATTTGTTTCCATTTGAAAGAAGTTACTGTCAGGTCTGAATACTTAAGGCAACGTAGCAGAAAGTTTGGGGCGCAATATTGTATTCAGATTCGCCCGTAACGTTGTGTGTCCAGCCAACGTTACGTATGGAAAGTCAGGAACGCATCTCTCACTCTTTACTTAAGAGTATTCGATGTTTTGAGGATCTTTGAATTGATTATGTTATTGGAATTATACATTTACCTGACTGTTTAATAAATTGTTACATTTTGATTTATTCTGACTTACTCTGGAATTATTAACAATCTCTATGAGATCATGAATGGGTACTTTCCACAAAGGGTTAAACGGAATAATTAAATGTGTGTCTAACTATTAAACATAAATGACCAAATAACCAAATTAGCATTCTAATCTAAATTCTAAATTATGATAAAATGGAGTCAGATAAAGAGGAATTGGAATTAGATCCATTTTGCCCAACTGAGAACACCGAACGCGCAAATCCCTTCACCCGCTCTTCCCTGCCGCCATTGGAGCGAACTCAGCGGCCTTACAACACTATTTGTTTTACCAGAATGAAGTCAGTGTAACTCTCAGTCTGTCCTGTCACGACCATTGAGGTTACCTGACCTCAGCTCCGCCGAGGTGTTCATTGGGGAATCCATTGTCTGTTCTCAGGAATTTATGATTTGGTTCAGCTGTATTCATTCCCAGTCTACGTAGTCTTGTTTTGTGTTACACCACTAGTCTGAGTGGCTGTATCTTTGGTTTCCCTTATCTTGGTCTTGTTCTTTTGCCTGTCCTGGATATCTGCGTTTGCCTGTGTTTTTGGACTCGACCGTGCATGTGGATTGTTTGCTCTATGGTTTTGAGCCTATGTCTGTTATATGGATTACGATTCTGGATTGTATGGATTACGATTCCCAATAAAGCTGCATTTGGATCTTCAACCCAAGTCTTAGAGAAGACATGTGAAGCGATATAGTAATAGCAAATAACTGCTTTGTTTATATTGTCGCAAAATGTAAACTATATTATTGCCCAGCTCTAATCTGCAAAATGCAACTTTTAGGCATGAAGATGTTATGTAACTTCAGCACTAACATCATGATTTTCTGAAAAGCTGTTTCAAAACAATGCATTTTGCATGAATTGACAAGTTTTGAGTTAATGTGACAAAATACAATTAACCAACAGTGATTTGAATTTATAATTGAGTGTAGAGCAAAAAATCCAACACACAAATAACAAGAGTCTATGCACTGCAGAGTGGCTCTCCCTGGATCTGCAAGATGTGGTGGATGGACACGTTGTCTAGTGCAGTTTTGATCAGACAGCACATATTTACTAAACTCACAAAAAAATTAATTGTGAGTCCTGGAAGATTGCCTGAATGCAGATATAAGTTAAATCTTACTAGTTGAATGAGCTGTGGGTAAAGAAATGGGTACTGGTGGTTTAGGTTCAGCTTGTAAATGCCCTGTAGAGGACAGTGAATGACAGCAGAGATGCACTTTTCCTAACGTTTTCAATGTTCCGTTGCTATAATTCTGTAATGGCAAATGAGATATCTGGAGACAATGTGAATACCTGATCGGCCTTAAACTAACTTAACTGTCACAGCAAAGACAAAAACTCCCAGCTAAAGTCAGAGAAGTGTGACTGCTGGGTGACTTTTACCAGCCACACTGGAATGTTCAGGGCCTGCAGGCATTCAGCTCACCACACACCTGATTCAGTGCTGCGGTTTGACCTTTGAGTATATCATTTCAATGTGCAATTCTAAAATAATAGTACCACAGATTTTAAGTGTTTGTCTTTTTATTTAGTTCATTATTCTATATTAGTTTCTTGTGTTGCTCACAGACCAATATGATCTCATTAGTATTTGTAGGTATTCATATATAAAATCTAGTTCAAGCACACACATTTGCAACTTTAAACAATGCAGGAAAAGCAGTTTGAATTGACCAGAATTAAACAGGTAATTATCTCCAAGCAGAAATTACGTATTTGTGCCACACACAATTTATAAATGTTGTTCATTGACCTCTCATGTGGTGTCTTGTATGAGGATGGTAAAAGAGGAGGAATCAGTTGTGGGAATAACAGTGTTTTATTGAATGCCAAGAGTAGCCTAAACAAAATCAGAAACACAGGGAGGAATAATGAGTCCACAGTCAGAAGGGGGAACAGGGATGATGCCGGCCAGGTACGAGGGAGTTCTATGTCAGCACAACAGGGGGTGTTGGAGAAAGGATATCCAAGGAGGAGAGAGTGCAAACAATGCGTAAACAACATGATCACGACCCGTAATTTCAGGCGTCAATTCACAAACATTTGATCCATCTGGCAACTTGTTCAGTTTGAATGGGTGAGTGTGATGAGTTCCTATTGGCTGCTGAGCACAAGGATTTAGGATTTTGTGAGCCTATAGGGGTTGCCTGCCACTCATAGACTCTATGGCAAAATTTGTGTAGAACCTATCACCAGTGATCAGTGAACTGCATTCCGACTTGCTCTGATGTCATCCTGGCGTGTGCAAAAAACTCTTGCGACGGCGAGGCGGCCATGTCATATTCTGTAGTCAGTTGCAGTTGCTCTCCGCCGATCAAAAGCATGATGGGAAATGACTTGCTGATTACACAGCTTAAAGTTTATTGACATGGATGCCACCACAGAAACTTTGTGCATGAACCGGCAGCGCTGTCTGGCACATTTACCAGAATTAAAATGTTTGCAGGGCTGCCTGCTTTCTTCGAAAGAAGGAGACTCTCTTTTCGAAATCATGGTTTGCGATGGCGCTTGCTGAGCGTGACACGTAGCTGGTGGATGTAGCTGTGATTGTTTCCGGGCAGGGTAGAGAGGAAGGGTTTACCTGCGGGCACAATGTAGTTGAGTGCGCCACTGACCTGCAGACTGTGCAAGAAATGTTTTTACAGCCTAAAATCACCCTGCTGTAGAGATCTGGATCGAGTGCACATCCAGTATGTGGACTGGTTCCACTGTTCCACTTTTTTTTAATTTTAGAGGTAACGGAACAATCCCCACAGTCTATTTGGTGGTCTGGTTTGGCTGCGGGGAGCAGAGAGAGAAGAGAAGAAAGGTCTACATCCGCACCTGAGAGGATCTGTGCACGGATGTTTTGAGACACTGGAGGCGGTTCCATGGTGACGGCGTTGGATGGAACGGGCCTCGGCGTTGCTGTGAAGAGAGAATGTTGTAATTTAGGTTGCATGAGAGAGAGGGCAAGGGTAGGGCTATAAGCCAGGGCTGCGAATGTCGGCGGCAGTCAAGTCAAGTCAACTTCATTTATATAACGCTTTTACAATGATGATTGTTTCAAAGCAGATTTACAGTGTTAAACGGGAAAATATTGCAACAAAATATTACTCGGCTATACATTTGCTTTGGAGAAAACGGTGATGTCATCATTTCAGTTAATTATATATTGATAATGTGGGCAGATCAGAGATATAGTTGATATAGTTAATTAGTTTAGTAATTCATTTTATCTGGATATTTAGTAGAAAACTTAGACCTACATTTTAGTGTCCCCAACTGAGCAAGCCAAGCCAGAGGCGACAAGAACCAAAACTCATAGCCTCACATTTAGATTACCCTCTGTGACTGGTTGATAGAAGGTTGATGAAGTGTGCAAGCATGTGCTGCAAGTGGAGACGGGCTCACGCTTGTTTGAGCTACTGGAGCTGCAGGCCACTGGAAATGGGCGGAGTTAGAACCTGTTGGGCCAAACTATTGAAATGATTAGGCCTGTGCTGCTAGCGGAGGAAGCCTCGTGTCTGCAACAGGAGCTGGAGGCCACTGGAAAGGATAAGGGTTATAAACAGTGGGAGTATAGAACTGAAAGGCTGGGGGGAGGCCGCTTTTTTATTTTATTTGTATCATTAGATATTTGAATAAATAACCCAATAAAATAACTCAGCATTTGGGTTAGAAAAATAACCCAGCATTTTTAGAATGTAAAAATACAGCTAAAAATGCTTGTATCTGATCACAATATTCACAGCCTGTGAGATGGATGAAGGGGGCAGAGGAAATTCTAGGATTTTGATATTAGGGAGGCTCAGCCTCCAATGAGGGTGTGATACAAAATAAATAAATTTAAATATATATACAGGTCCTTCTCAAAAAATTAGCATATTGTGATAAAAGTTCATTATTTTCCGTAATGTAATGATAAAAAAATAACTTTCATATATTTTAGATTCACCAACTGAAATATGTCAGGTCTTTTATTGTTTTAATACAGATGACTTTGGCATACAGCTCATGAAAACCCCAAAATCTAAAAAAAAATTGCATATTTCATCCGACCAATAAAAGAAAAGTGTTTTTAATACAAAAAAAGTCAACCTTCAAATAATTATGTTCAGTTATGCACTCAATACTTGGTCGGGAATCCTTTTGCAGAAATGACTGCTTCAATGCGGCGTGGCATGGAGGCAATCAGCCTGTGGCACTGCTGAGGTGTTATGGAGGCCCAGGATGCTTCGATAGCGGCCTTAAGCTCATCCAGAGTGTTGGGTCTTGCGTCTCTCAACTTTCTCTTCACAATATCCCACAGATTCTCTGTGGGGTTGTCTATGGGGTCAGGAGAGTTGGCAGGCCAATAAAGGTCAGTAAACCATTTACCAGTGGTTTTGGCACTGTGAGCAGGTGCCAGGTTGTGCTGAAAAACGAAATCTTCATCTCCATAAAGCTTTTCAGCAGATGGAAGCATGAAGTGCTCCAAAATCTCCTGATAGCTAGCTGCATTGACCCTGCCCTTGACAAAACACAGTGGACCAACACCAGCAGCTGACATGGCACCCCAGACCATCACTGACTGTGGGTACTTGACACTGGACTTCAGGCATTTTGGCATTTCCTTCTCCCCAGTCTTCCTCCAGACTTTGGCACCTTGATTTCCAAATGACATGCAAAATTTGAGCGACAGTCCAGTGCTGCTTCTCTGTAGCCCAGGTCAGGCGCTTCTGCCGCTGTTTCTGGTTCAAAAGTGGCTTGACCTGGGGAATGCGGCACCTGTAGCCCATTTCCTGCACACGCCTGTGCACGGTGGCTCTGGATGTTTCTCCTCCAGACTCAGTCCACTGCTTCCGCAGGTCCCCCAAGGTCTGGAATCGGTCCTTCTCCACAATCTTCCTCAGAGTCCGGTCACCTCTTCTCGTTGTGCAGCGTTTTTTGCCACACTTTTTCCTTCCCACAGACTTCCCACTAAGGTGCCTTGATACAGCACTCTGGGAACAGCCTATTCGTTCAGAATTTTCTTTCTGTATCTTATCCTCTCGCTTGAGGGTGTCAATGATGGCCTTCTGGACAGCAGTCAGGTCGGCAGTCTTACCCATGATTGCGGTTTTGAGTAATGAACCAGGCTGGGAGTTTTTAAAAGCCTCAGGAATCTTTTGCAGGTGTTTAGAGTTAATTAGTTGATTCAGATGATTAGGTTAATAGCTCGTTTAACCTTTTCATGATATGCTAATTTTTCGAGATAGGAATTTGGGGTTTTCATGAGCTGTATGCCAAAATCATCAGTATTAAAACAATATAAGACCTGAAATATTTCAGTTGGTGTGCAATGGATCTAAATTAAATAAAATTTTAATTTTTATCATTACATTATGGAAAATAATGACATTGTATCACAATATGCTAATTTTTTGAGAAGGACCTGTATATATATATATATATTTTTTTTTTTACTACATTTGTGCAGTAAAATAAACTTAAAATAAGATCTACATCTATCATTTTCATTCATGAAGATAACATGACAAATGTGTCATGATTTATTGGTGGATTTCACTTTTAACATGAGTGACAAGAAATTACCAATTTAACTAGTAGATGGCTGCAAAGGACTACTCATTAGCTCATTTTCCATTTCCACTTCCTTTTATGGTTATTTTTGTAGGTTTTGCTTTTGGGTTTATTATAAAATGAGCAATTTTATTGCACTGAAGATTGAAGTATAGCAAGAGTAGGAAAAGTCACAAAATCTTGTGCCAAGCCCAAATTTTAACAAAACAAAGCCACCATTGCACATCTCTGAGTAATCTCTGAGTAAGTTTTGATACTGAATGAATCAGTGGTTTGGAACAAATTCATTTGAATTAATTATTGAAGACTCACTCATTAAGACAGTAGCAGCATCCGTAATTGCATACTTACAGAGTAGCTGCTTAATTTCAATAAGTACTTACTTAGCGAGCGCTAAAAGAGTATGTTCTTTATAGCCTGAATGCATGTCGTATAAATCAACCATGTAGACGTTATGATGTGACAAATTGTGTAATAACAAGGATAATTAAAAGGTATAAGCTACAGGTGCATTAACACCTGATTGCATTAGTATCTTGACAACCCTACCTAGTAGGATTTTCTTCAGTGTTTGCAATGTTTGGAATGTCTGCACAAAGGAGACATGGGCAGCTGCTCGAAGATCTCGCATTTGGAGAAGAATGTTGATTTTATTCTCGAAAAATGTACACTTATGCACAATAATAAAGATAAATGCTGATCAATACTTAATGATATTATATATTTTCTTACTGAAAATTAGACCGGGTATAGTTGTAACACAGGGAGAGTTGTAACTACCAATTCCACAAATCATATGAGATAGGAGTCATATGACAGTTTTAGCTTCCTCTGACTTCCTTTACGATCCCACATGGAGGTTTTCCAGTCTGTATTGCTATATCTCCTGAAGCTACAACAGAAAATCTAATTCTGAGGTAAGAAAGTTAAAAAAAAAACATAGATACTTTTTTGTTTAGTACTTCTACCATTGTAGATAATGTTGGATGAGTTTTATCAAGTCAAAGTGTAGTTTATTTAGTTAAGAATGGTGTATCAACATCCTGCTAATTTCAAAGCACCATGCTAATACAGCTAGCTAAACAATGAGTGACAGTGGCGGGGTAGGTTGTAACACGTGTTTTGAAACATCCATCCACTTACATACAACTAAGAATATTTTAGTGATTTTAATAATTCTACAGAATGCCTACCGCAATAGTGAGGTAGGTTGTAACAAAGGACCAATATGAATTTGTCAAAGTCTGTGATATAGTTGAAGAAATTAAAATTGTTGCCATTTGTAGTAGACAAATTTGGGTACTCTGCCTAAAGGTTTCAGACATGTAGCTAAAAAAAGGGTAGTTTTAGGTGCTGAAGAAAATAGTTAAAATAGTTACAACAATACCTGGTCTCCTACAGCAGAACAAAGAAATGTATACAAGTTTGGAACAACTTTAGGGTGAGAAAATGATGACAGAATTTTCCTTTTTTTTTTTTTTTGTGAACTATCCCTTTAATCAGGCAATCATTCACATTCCTGAATCACTAAGCAATTTGATGAATGTAACTGCTTTCCATTCAGTTTAGCCTGTTTCCACTGACACATTCACTGACTCACCCTGTGAGTTTCTTTATTTTGTTGAACACAAAAGAACATAGAAAAAAGGAATTTGACTAGCTATTTCATAATATAAAATCAGGGCACACCCTGAAGAAGCTGCCTGCGCCTCTATGCGTGGGTTGCTTTTTCAGATGTCTTTTAAATTTTCCATTATGAAATAGCCAGAAAAATAAAGGCTTTTTAATAACTCAGATTTCTGCTTTTTCTACATTCATTTGAATTCCCAATTCCAGGGCACCTTCAAACATCTCACTGAACTCCCTGAGCACCCCAGACTTAAAAAAAAGTTTTTATGAAAGAATATATTTTAAAGAATGTTGGTGACAGTTGTTGATAGCCATTGACATCCATTGTATTTGTTTCCTGCTATGGAAATCAATGGACACTGTCAACTGTCTTTGTTTAAAAAAAAAGAAAAATAATGCTCTTTTATATATTTGTCATTGATTGTGTTAAATTGTTAAATAAAATATATTGACTCAACTGCTGGAGAGGTGTCATTTATATTTTAAAAGGTTTTCCCCAAACTTTTTGAAGTGCAGTTGAAATATTAATGTTTCTTCAACATTAACTTGGTACATCAGATGTCAACATTGTTTTATGCCATTACCTTTCAGTTGTATTTTCAGTGTTTCAACAAATGTGATTTAGCATCAACATCACATTCTTCAAAAGAATGTGTGGCTTGGGTGCTTTGGCCATCATTTGAACCTGGCCATCTCAAAGGTTTTGGAAATTCAAGAGTTGAAACAGCAGTCAAGGCCTGCTATCATCTTGTCCAGGGCTTCTCGTGGAGCTGGAAGAGAAGGCAAGGACTGAGGAAAAATCAAGCTGCCCTCAACATGCCAGAGAAGCCTCTGATACATGATTGGTGACCCAATGGGGTCTACATACAAGATGGTTGAGCGTTTTCCTTAGTCGACAGCAACCAGTCTGTGCGACACTGGCTGGAGAAAGAGGAACATGGCATCTGATACCAAGGAATGCCCGAAATAACTATGCCAGCTCCTCGAACCACTGAGTAAGTTGACAGATGCACTTGCCTCAGAAACATGAGTAACACTGTCGACCATCAAGCCTGTCCTGGAACACATCAGTTGTGATGTTCTGGTGGAAAATGATACAGATACATCCCTGACCAAAGAGATGAGTAGTTTATGAGAGAAGACCTCAACAATAGATACACAGAGAAGTCAATGAGAGTCATGAATATTGCTTTTGTCTCTGACCCCTGCTTCAATTGCTTCAATAGGAGCTTTTTAAATGAGTCTGAGCCTTCAACAATTGAAACTGACAACCATAGGCTGTAAAGCTGGCAACTGCACAAATCAGGGAAGAACCACAAAGCACCTCCAACAGCAGCAGCACCTTTTAGTTTCCTCTAAAACAAGACGTTTTCACTCTCCTCTAAAAACAACATACTGTACCCCATATAACCTCCTCAGAAGGAGAAGGGATGAGCTTTTTATTCTCTTCTAAAAACAGAACTATTGTACCCTGACACTGCTCATAGGGGGAGGGGGGAGCACCACCAGCAATCCCACAGCAGCATCGGAGGGGAAAGGCCTAGAAAGATTACTTCAAAAACAAGGCAGCAAAGATGTGAAGAGGGTCAGATTCCGACCACTCTAGAAGACAGTGTAAAAGGAGAAACCAAGGTCTACCTCTCTCTGCCACCAATTCCAGCAGAAGAGGATCCACTGGTGTGGTAAAGGGGCCATGCAACAGAGCTGCTTTACCTTGCCGGGATTGCCAGGAAGCTTCTGTGCATCCCAGCAACTAGCATGCCATCAGAGAGAATGTTCAGTGCCAGTGGGCATACTGTCTCCCCTTACAGAGCACTACTTAAACCAGACAAAGTAAATATGCTGACATTTTTTGCATTTCAATCTTAAAGGGGACCTATTATACCCCTTTGTTAGCCTGGATGCCAGCCGAATTTAGCCCCGCCTACAAATTTTTTTTCCCGGGCAATTCGGTCTGGAATCGCTCCATAGAGGAGTTATTATACCCGAACAGAAACTGTTCGGACCAATGAAATTGTCAGGGCGGGCTTTAGACGATGATGGACAGATGATCAACAGTAACGTAATCATCCACGTCATCAAATGCGCTTTAGGTTGAATTTGCTCTTATTCTAAACGGAGAACTTGTTCGTATATGCATTCATCTTCACTATTTCTCTCAGAAACGATGATCGTGTTGGTAAGTACTCTGTGTATCCTTAAATTCTTTTATTACAATACTGGCAAAGATCGTTTACAGTCTTACACTCAATCTTTTTCTTGTAACGTTACTTAATCCAGAGCGCGTGCAGACAGGGTTGCCACGTTTTTTTTGCAATGTTGCGCACAATTGCTTCTCAAAACTATAGCCCAAAACAATAACTTTCCGGGGGGTTCTCTGGAAAAAAATGGCATTTGGTTGGCAAAATATGTTATTTTGGCAAGGTTGCCAGCTAAAATTCGCATTCCTGGGTTTATATAATCACATAATTGGGGACGCTTCAACCCGCGGACATGGAGAAAAACACGGACTTGACAACACAGTGCAGTTGAGTTCTGTTTACATTTGACAATTAACGCGTTGCTCCGTTGCTCTGATTGGTTGTGGGTCTATCCAATTGAGGTCTTTCCTGGCTCGGTTGAAACACGCCCCATAATCAAAGCTCAATGGAGCGGTACCAGACTCTTATCAATATCATTACATTTATCTTGCTGTGTTTATCTTATTTCAATAAAATAAATATTTTTATGGACTCGTATGGCCACGCCAGGCTACCCCTTTGTACAAGATGTAAAATAAGTCTCTGATGTCCCCAGAGTGTGTATGTGAAGGTTCATCTTAAAATAACCTACATATAATTTTTCATAGCATGTTAAAATGTTTTTTTTGGCACCGTTTTTGTGTCTGTCCTTTAAATGCAAATGAGCTGGTGCTCTCGGCCCCCTTCAAGAGCCCATGCTCAGATGTTCTCCCACGCACCTAAAATATCAGAATCTGTCAGTAAGATGTATTCAGCCTTATTTGTTCGAACTGGAGTCAGACAATGATGGAGAGACCCAAGAAGAAGTGACAACATGCAACATGACGTTTCTGAATGGTTAATTTATGAATTTATGTAGTTGATGTGGAGTTAACAATCTTCAAGTCATCGATTTAGTATGTTTCTTAATGATCATATGTAAATCGTTCTAAAGGTGCTCGTATGGGAACTGTTTTAAAATGTCTGTTACAACGTTTTCACTCTCCTCTAAAAACAACATATTGTACCCCATACCCTCCTCAGAAGGAGAAGGGATGAACTTTTTATTCTCTTCTAAAAACAGAACTATTGTACCCTGACACTTCTCATAGGGGGAGGGAGGAGCACATCAGGGTGGCAGGAAGTACAAGAAGAAAATAATGAAAAGGGGGCAAAGGGGCTCCCCCTTCAGGAACTTGTTACCGGCGAGGAATACATTTAGGGAACGGGCTGCCTGCCTGGTAGCACAAGGAGATACATCTATTATATGCAGTTCAGAGACTGCCTCAGGAGATAATATTGGTGGAGTATACAAAGTACTGATTGTCTATCAACTCTTCAGAAAGGTTATTTTCTGTGGCTACATCGCAGAAGAAAGTCTTGATAGTTCGCTCCTATGGTGTTGCAGTTGAGAGAAGCAACGGTGAACTTGCAGAGACTCTGCCACACCTTTGAGTTTTGGCTTGACCATTGAGGAAGGTGCAATTATCAGCTGGAGATTTCCTTTGTTTGAAAGGCGGACTCACTTGTATGATTGGAGTGAGTTGAAAATTGTGTGTCCATTTATATTGTGATAAATTAACACACTCTGCATTCTATGAGAAAGTGATGTTCAAAGTGTTTGTCATCAGAGGAGGAATATTTTGATAGGAGACACCAGCTAGATGGGCTAACATTAACAAGTAATTTTATTATCAAGCATGCATAACACTATACAATATAAAAATACGATATACAAAGTGTAATGATACAAAAAATTTACTGGGGAAACGCATGTTCATTCATTAAACAGATGTCAATGAATTAGCGGATAGAATTCCATTTCTATGGGGGTTTGAATGTCTAATGGTTGTTGGAGTGTCTGTTCTCTCATTTGAACAAACAACCCCAGTGTCTTTGAAGTGTATTAGTGGGCACCAGGGAGCTAATTCACAGTGGGGAAACTAGACATCACCGTGCCTGTCTGGGTCCTTAAGGAGATTAAATTGTAAAAATCGTGTGTTTGATGGGTCCAGTCACTACAGTTGTCACATTAGTGTACTAGACTGGAAGACATGGAAGGCTTAGCGGAGCTGTACACTTATGACTTTGCAGATACCGCTTGTTCAAGCCAGATCATTCCAAACTCCACTAGCTCATAAACTCCACTAGCTCTTTGTATTCAGTATTTTGCTGCATGGAGCATGAAACAGATGTTTTATAAATATCTGTCTGTACTGACACCACACTTTCTATATTGTTAAAAATCATAAGAAAGCAACAAGTCCGCATTTACCACGGAAGAAGCTGCAGAATGGGCTTCCGCTTCAGGCATATAGACAACAGAGCTAGTGTCTAAGTCAAGGGATTTCCTCACGCTCTTCAAACAGCTCGGTCTGAGATCCCCATGGCTGCAGCCTGCGTGCTGTCTCAGCAAGTGTGGGGCTCGAGCCACAAGTTTCAGCGGGTTCACTCATGAAGAGAGCCAGCCAACCCCTTCGAGGGCTGAACGTACATGCTCCACTTCTAGACATAACAACCTTTTCCTTGCCATTAAAGTGAAATTACTGAACCTAAACATAGGAGCCTGATATATAAAAAAATGCTAATTTAAAAGAAAACGTCAGATGGACTTAGAGGTTTTTGTGTCTGAACTCTTCATTTATATACATTTTAATGGATGGATGGATTGTTTGATAGATGGATAAGCAGAGGGATAAGAACAAATGCATTCACTTAGTGGAGGAGATTGTTAGAGAAATGATGGATACAAAATCACCAAGCAGGACAGCGGCTTGCAATTGTTTAGCATAAGAAAAAGCTTATTGGTCAATGCCAAGACAATAGACCTTAAGTTGCAGTTACATTTACCATGCTCTGCAAAAATGTACTGGTAAAATCCATTCAATTCAATAGGAATCCATGTGAACACGAGTTTTGCTCAAATGCTAATGTTCCATGTAGATTTTGCTTGTATTTAAATTGGTCATACAAATTATCTATGCTATTGACAATGGACAGTGGACCACAATATTTGCAAATGTGACCACACCTTTAGTCAAGTTACCACCTTATTTTTTTTTTGACAGGAATGATAATGAGGCTTTGAGGGATAAAAGTACAGTGTGTTTAGTGATTTTGTGATGTACGTTTAAGGACATGCCAATTGTTCAGTTTTTTTTGTTTGTTTGTTTTTTTGGTCCTGACTTTATGGGTGAATCCCACAAACACTGTCCAGAAATGAACGTATTTTGCGAACAGGTTAAACAGGTTGAATCCTCCTTGGCCACGCCTCCTCCCCTCCCTTTCTGTTCTGCAGATAGTTCTCATTTGAGTCAGTTGAGCTTAAGATCCTGTCTCTAAATACAGCCTTCCTGACCGTTCTCACTTCCATCAAGAGAGTGAGGGACCTGGAGGCATTTTCGGTCAGCAAATTCTCACTTCATCCTGAGATCCTGGCCTGGATACGTGCACAAAGTTCCCATCACTCCCTTCTGGGACCAGGTGGTGAACTTGCCAGCACTGCCCCCAGAGGAGCTTGATGTACCCAACACAGATGAAGAAACCGGCTCCATTCGGAGATTGTAGAATTTTGCAAAGGTGCCGCAGACCTCTGCTTGGAAACAGCCTTCCCTTTCTGCTGACCTCCAAAGCAGACAAATAGCTGCTCAGAACTGTACCACCTGGCCTGGATCTACACAGAATGGAAGTTATGCAATGAGAATAGTTCGGCTCGATAGTAGAACATCAGCTAAAGACTACAAGGGCATGCATGTCGGTGTCCTGTTTAGAGCGTGTGCACATAGAATCCTGTCAGCAGTGGTCGAATTGTAAAAAAAAAAAAAAAAATTAATGGTTAAAAGGTTAATAAATAGTAACACTGTAATATAAAGCATCGGAAAAGGCCCGCGAGTTGGACTTGGGTCTCGAACTCGGGTCTCCCGAAGATGAACCACGATGCATGTCTTGGCACTGGCAAGGAGGCGATTGGCTCAGAGCCTAGTAATTTTTATCAATATCATTACATTTTTCTAGCTGTGTTTATCTTATTTCAATAAAATAAATATTTTTATGGAATAACGTTAAAGCAATAAGCCCTGTGAAGGCGTGGTTTACAGTTAGATCAACAGGGGTTTTCCGCTCCACATCCAGCCTAGGTTACCTGTAAATACACTGTAAATCATGGCATCTCGAGGCTTATAACTTTAAAATATATATTTAAAATGACAGTTTTTTTTAAACATGAAAATAAATTAAAACATCCTTACTCACTAACTCTCTCTCTCTCTCTCTCTCTCTCTCTCTCACACACACACACACACACACACACACACACACACACACACACACACACACATGTTGTGTTTCCATGTTTTATGGGGACATTCCATATAATGCATTTTATACTTTACAAACCGTATTTTCTATCCCCCTACACTGCCCCTGCCCCTAAACCTACCCATCACAGGAGACATGCTGCATTTTTACATTTTCAAAAAACATCACTTAGTGTGATTTATAAGATGTTTCCTCATGGGGACCAACAAATGTCCCCACAAGGACAAGGATTTTGGATATTGCCATCTTTGTGGGGACATTTTGTCCCCATACCGTAGGGATTACCAGTCCACACACACACACACACACACACACACACACACACACACACACACACACACACACACACACACACACACACACACACACACACACACACACACACAGATAATGTTATGTCTGGGGAATGTCTTTAAACACTGATCAAAGAAATATCATACCTTTGGTTTCTTTCTATTTTTAAAGAAATTCAAAAATTGTGCTTGAACTGTTCTCTTGGCCATTTTGAACAGTGTGAAAAACGAAATTGCATGATTTGAGCTTGTGCGCAACTAATTACAATATTGAGCTCTGATTGGCTAATCGCTGTTATTTATATTTCATAAACTATCATACATACGAGAATTTTAATATTTAACATGCATAATCATTTTTATAAACGTTACTAGTCTAAAGTGGATGGTAAGGGGCGGTGGTGGTTTTACATGGTAAACATGGATACATGGATGATTTTTGTCATTTTTTTGTACAGTAGTGAATTCCATTATCTTTTGTTAATTTAATATTTCTTTTCAACATAAAACACATCCCACTCTTTCTCTTTCATTCATGTTTTGTTATTAATAACTTCAAACAGTATCATCAACTGAAATCTGCGCTGATTATCATAAATATGACATAAAAGGTCTCTGTGCAAAAGCGTGTTAGAGCGCTAAACAAGGGGCTAAGGTTTAGAAATGTTTATGTTTAGGTTGAAATATAAATGTAAAAAATAATTTAACGAATTGGAATGTAAATTAATCAATGTCATCTTTTTAAGGCATTTTGATGCAAGTCATTCTATTGACGCCAGAAGAAAAGCCACTAGAGGGCGCTTTTAGCATAATTGAATTTAGCTTATTTACATTATTTACTTATTTACCCCCCCCCAAAAAAACACACAAAAAAACTAGTTGTATATCATGTATATTATTTTTAATAAAATAATAATCTTGTATAAGGAAAGTTAGCTTGTATCTACTAATTCTATTAATGAGTGGTAAAATAAAAAAGAAGAAACCACATCCTCCATATTTTATTTCTGGTTTAAAAAAGGAAAAAGGAACGAGTGCAAAAGTACACTGACACAACACATTCTGATTGAGGTGTCTAATGGCACCTAAAAAACCTTTAGAATTCTGACTTTAGTGTTTGAAATTCATTGATATTGTTCGTGGGCTCATATATGGCAAAATAATTGTACTTTAAGTGATCAAGTGAAAGGGGCGGCAGACAGTGATATATGACCTTATGACAATCAGCAAGCTACTGGCAAACATAATGCCTTACATAAATGCTTATTTTCTATTTTTTACTCTTGAAAGGCCAATACCAAAGAAGTGGCTCTAACCTTATGGAATGACTAGACAGATCACGAAATGTCAAGTTTTCAGCATTTGCCATCATGGCATTTCTGTTCGGTCAAACAGAATGTCTTTCTTCTTATTTTAAATCTTAAAGAGCTTGTTCTCGAAATATGGTCAGGTAAATTTGTGCTTTACAGATGCACTCTTTGATTTTAATCCCTTCTGAACCAAATATTTTTGTTTTCCTTGCATAGCTTGATCAAATTTATGGAGCAAATTGCCTACTTTTGTTCAGTTAAGTTATATATCCTCAGAGAAATTGAATCCTGGCCAGATAGGAATATCTGTAATTGTGGTATATTATCACAACTCTTGTCATTTATTTTGACCTTTTCCAAATACCCTAACGGAAGATAAATGTCTTGTTGCATTGCTTTTTTTTATTTAAATCTATGCTAATTTTGATTACTTTGATGGTAGTATATTTTTGTAGTTATTTCAGTGGCATTTATGATATATGTTCAGAGCACATGACTTCAATAACACTCATAATAAGATCAGAATCAGAACATGAAACCACAGACATCTTACTATTACTATACTGTATTACAGCAGTTTGAAGTTTGCTTATGAAGACTGCATTTAGCCAGTAGTTGAAACGTTCTTTTTATTTTCTTCCAGGCATGAGATGACATAAATACTTCAGGCTGACACAAAAGCAATGCTGTGTTTGGAGCATCCTTTGGTTTTGGAGGTTGACTGGCATTATATAGCCTACTTCTCTTTTCTCGGTTATCTTTTCTGTCTTTTGGAAGTGATGTTTTGGCCAGATACAAGGGGTTTTGAATGACTGTATTTGGTGTGTCAGAATCCAATGCTATAATTCTCTCCTTCAATAACTCCAATAAAAAGCCTTACAAAATGTTTTCAAATCATGTAAGATTTTGGCTCAGATTCTTGTAATTGGACGTGAATCTTTTATATGCATTCTTTTCAGTCTGTAATCAAAAAATGATAATTATTCTCTTCAATTCTGCCTTTGCGAGTACCAACTTTTAGAATGCTAAGAAATACTGGACTGCTGTGAGAGACGTTTAAATTGTAAACAACAGGGGGAGCTAACAGGCCAGAAGTCATTAAATGATACCTCAGTGAGAAACCTAAATGAATGTTTGAAACCTGAGAGCTGAGACAGTACTAATGTGAATTAGCTGTTACACTTATTGTGTGTGTGTGTGTGTGTGTGTGTGTGTGTGTGTGTGTGTGTGTATATACATATATATATATTGCAAAAGATTCATTAGCACCAATAAGAAGTTTGGTAAAAATTTTGGTAAAATGCTGGTGTTCCTTTAAATCCCTAGGAAGATAACAGAGTATTTGCAGGGAACTCTCTCCTCCATCAGAGATGCCAAGATTTAACTGTCAGACTCCAAATCACTGCAGATCAACCTGCGTTTCAAATGCATCATTGACTACAGGAGGTAGGAAAGCTTTTATGATCCATTAAACGTATCTATTTTCTCTCTAATCTTTCTATCATTCCTTCTTTCTCTATCCCTCATATAAATAAGAGTTGCGTTGAACATGGGGTTACAATCCCTTCAAATAAACGCCATCAGATGATTTACTGCAGTACTCTGGTCTGGGCTCATTGTGTTTGAGACTTAATTGCTGTTTCAGAACATAATGAATTAGAGTCTCTGTTTATAGATAACTTTTTATCTCTATGTTAATTGCCAATTGCACTGATTGGCTCCTCTCCACAAAGTAAAGAGGAAGAATATGGCCTTAATTAGCTGCTCACACAAAGCAACCTGCTTATGACTGGAATGTGAAGACGCAGTGCCGCCTTGAAGAGTGTTACTTGTGTACTCTTGTGAGAAATGGAAAGGAACGTTTTGTTAGAGGTGAGGATTATTTTATGAAATTAGATAGACCAACTACTTGTATAAAATGTTATGTGAACATATTTAGACAATGAGACGCAGCATGAACAGTGATTTCTGAACAGTGAACACACTGCATCATTTGCATAGAGTATTGATTGTTCCACAGGGTATAAAAGCATTGAGTGTGTGTGCAAACGAGAAGAAGTGGTGCAACACAAAGTCAGATTGATTTGTAACTATGGAAATGAGCTCTGCATGTCTTATTTTCAACCTCAAGATCCAGCTGTCAGTCACTTAGGCCAAAAGTAGAGATAGGTGGGAAAAAATAAGGACCATCAGGGTGCACTTAGTATTTTTGAAGATGCACCCTTGAACTTTACTTTAGCTTTCACCTTAATAATTACTGCAATGTCATCATATCCGATTATACTTTTGAATGATCTGACTATATCAGATTATCAGTCTTCCATGTATTTTGTAGCTTATAGAAACAAACAAATTTAAAGCATATAAGCACTGACACCGCAAGGCAAACTGCACCTTATCTCGGTGTTGTACAGTGCATTTTGTGAATCAGAAGTCCTGCGAACGTAATGTCTTCCATTATTACCAATTATACACTGAATTTGATCGTAAGAGTCATTTTACATTTATATTTTGTACAATTCTGGACAAATTTCCCAGCCACCCGACAACTCGATGGTTCCTCACAAATCGCCTAGCTGTGTGACATATTTTAGCTTTAAAACTAAATGTCAGAAACATAAAACAAACATTATAAAGTTGAAAACAATTGAACAGTTATACAGGTCCTTCTAAAAAAATTAGCATATTGTGATAAAAGTTCATTATTTTCCATAATGTAATGATACAAATTAAACTTTCATATATTTTAGAATCATTGCACACTAACTGAAATATTTCAGGTCTTTTATTGTTTTAATACTGATGATTTTGGCATAAAGCTCATGAAAACCCAAAATTCCTATCTAAAATAATTTGCAAATCATGAAAAGGTTCTCTAAACGAGCTATTAACCTAATCATCTGAATCAACTAATTTACCCTAAACACCTGCAAAAGATTCCTGAGGCTTTTCATGGGTAAGACTGCCGACCTGACTGCTGTCCAGAAGGCCATCATTGACACCCTCAAGCGAGAGGGTAAGACACAGAAAGAAATGTTTGAACGAATAGGCTGTTCCCAGAGTGCTGTATCAAGGCACCTCAGTGGGAAGTCTGTGGGAAGGAAAAAGTGAGGCAAAAACACTGCACAACGAGAAGAGGTGACCGGACCCTGAGGAAGATTGTGGAGAAGGACCGATTCCAGACCTTGGGGGACCTGCAGAAGCAGTGAACTGAGTCTGGAGTAGAAACATCCAGAGCCACCGTGCACAGGCGTGTGCAGGAAATGGCCTACAGGTGCCGCATTCCCCAGGTCAAGCCACTTTTGAACCAGAAACAGCGGCAGAAGCGCCTGACCTGGGCTACAGAGAAGCAGCACTGGACTGACGCTCAAATTTTGCATGTCATTCGGAAATCAAGGTGCCAGAGTCTGGAGGAAGACTGGGGAGAAGGAAATGCCAAAATGCCTGAAGTCCAGTGTCAAGTACCCACAGTCAGTGATGGTCTGGGGTGCCATGTCAGCTGCTGGTGTTGGTCCACTGTGTTTTATCAAGGGCAGGGTCAATGCAGCTAGCTATCAGGAGATTTTGGAGCACTTCATGCTTCCATCTGCTGAAAAGCTTTATGGAGATGAAGATTTCGTTTTTCAGCACAACCTGGAACCTGCTCACAGTGCCAAAACCACTGGTAAATGGTTTACTGACCATGGTATTACTGTGCTCAATTGGCCTGCAAATCTCCTGACCTGAACCCCATAGAGAATCTGTGGGATATTGTGAAGAGAAAGTTGAGAGACGCAAGACCCGACACTGGATGAGCTTAAGGCCGCTATCGAAGCATCCTGGGCCTCCATAACACGCCGCATTGAAGCAGTCATTTCTGCAAAAGGATTCCCGACCAAGTATTGAGTGCATAACTGAACATAATTATTTGAAGGTTGACTTTTTGAAAACACTTTTCTTTTATTGGTCGGATGAAATATGCTAATTATTTGAGATATGAATTTTGGGTTTTCATGAGCTGTATGCCAAAATCATCAGTATTAAAACAATAAAAGACCTGAAATATTTCAGTTAGTGTGCAATGATTCTAAAATATATGAAAGTTTAATTTGTATCATTACATTATGGAAAATAATGAACTTTTATCACAATATGCTAATTTTTTTAGAAGGACCTGTATATGATGAGCGCTGAGTGCATCCATCTTTGGCTCAGCGCCAGCCAACGCATAAATGCATGAATTACATTCTAATCACACACTGGTGTGATACACTTCAAAGGGTAATAATCAAATGTTAAATATATATATATTATTATTATTATTATTTTTGTAAGCTACTTTCAAAACCATTTGGATCAAAAATCTGAGGGGGCACATGTTTGAGCTTTTTCATTACTAGTACTTCATCTAAACGTTGATGTGTTTTTTCACTGAGCAATACTTAAAGAAAAAAAATATTCCATCACAAATTTCCTCACATACAAATATAGCTTGCCTTAGGGTTTCTACATAGCTTAAATTGCCCTAAATTAACATCTGTCTCTTGTGATAGACAATAGCAACTCAAACACAATGTTTAATAAACCACATAATGGAACTGGATGAGATGAATGCCCAATCCTGTTCCTGGAGATCTACATTTCTGCGAAGTTCATCTCCAACCCTGATCAAGCACAACTCTGCAAGTAGGTAGATATCCAGGAACAGGATTGGGCATCCTTGTTGATATCGTTGCAAAATGGATATTAATATATCCATTATATATTACATAATATATCTAATATATCCAGAAATGTAAGTGTGTCCAACTTTATCTGCATTGATTGCTTGTATTTTCGCAAAATGTAAACTTTATTGTCACCCAGCACTAATCTAAATGCGAGAAGATATTAAGGTATTTTTTTGTTGATCACGTGTTTCTCTGAAAACAATATGCACTCTGTCACAGAGCTTAAAGCTTCAGTGTCTCATGTAACATTACTAGTTTCAACCTAGAACCCAGATTAAGCTAGACACTGACAGATAAATAAAACATGGATCATAGTTCGGATGGCATTGTATATGAAGAAGAGGTAGGGTATATCAAGAGGTAAGATATAATACAATGAGGAAAGGTTTAAACAGGCAGTCACCAAAAATGAACAGTAGTGTCATAAGATTACAGAAAAGGCCTAAGGCTGAAGTAGACATTTAAATTGAGCAAAAGAAAGATGAAAAGTAATTTAAAGTGTTATTAGAGTTCGAGGGAAAAGTAGGGTGACATCTACATTCATTAAAACTGTCGGAGGCTATACAGAAGAGTTTTGGTATAGTAAAAAAACAAAAACACTAAATTTTTGAGAGGAGGTAGAGTGATTGTGATAGGCCTAGCTAACAGCCAAAAACAACTATGAATCATGAAATGTAACAATAAATAGAGGGAAATTAATGTCAAATGAGATGGGAAAAAGCGATCGAATGTAATTTCAGGGGTTCCAATTTCAATCACAAATGAAGAAATCAAAGCAAGCTTGAAAGAGGAAAAGTGCAAGATGTTAAATGACTAATATCAAATGGAGACAATAAAACAGGACAATCTCAGTGTAATGATACAATTCTGTGATGCAATTCCTAATCAGGTTTTACTGAGTATGATGAGATATCAAGTAAGATAAAATATACCTTCTCCTTTAGGGTGTTACAAATGTCAAATAATAAGACATGTAGCAGAAGTCTGCAGAGGAAAACAAAAATGTGTAAAATGGGGAGATGAGCACGAACAATGTAAAGCAATGACTAGGAAATGCTGCAGTTGCGGGGGAGAGCACAGAGCAACATACAAAGGCTGTGAAGTGTAAAAACGGGCACAAGAAATTCAAAGATACAAGATACATAAAACTACATATGCAGAAGCTATAAAAGAGTGCAACAAAAGAAAATGAGCAAAATAATATGGCAGAAGAATCATCAAGGAAAGGATATAGTAGATATAGTAAAAGAACAACATAAAAAAAATGTAATAAAAGAAAAGAAAAAATTTCACATACATGTGCAGTGTCTGACAATACAATGGTAGTTTCATGGTTATCAACAAGAGATGATCAGATAGACTGAAGACTATAGTATAGACACAGCAGGATAATTTCTAAACAAAATGAATGTGTCAGAAGAAAGTATTCATAACCTACTGATACAGTCCATAAATGAAGAATCATCACTGATAGGATATAATATAATATATCACTAAGCATTTTATTTGAAGCCTTTTTGATAATGGACAACAAGTAAAGAAGTACATTAATGATGGAATGAATAAGCCAGATATAATATGTACTGTATATGAAGCCGGGTGAGGTACAGCCCCGGTACGATTGGCTGGTGTCACTCAAGCCTGTGAACCAATCAGTGTTTCTACTACTGTCTATGTACATAAAGTGACATGACTGCACTGCTGTTCTGTTTTTTGTTCCCCTTTAAGTGAACTCGCACTGTGTCGTCGAGTGACGACACTCTGGGAACGCCCTTATGCATCGCGCGTCTGAAGCATGAATGAAATCTATCCAACTCTGATTGATGCTGTTTCATGACGTAGTAGATGACGGCATACCCGGAAGATACAAAGTGACGCTGACACACACACATTAGCATTTTGCTATTCAGCTGAAGTGCTCTGTGTCATATTGTCAGTCTATTTGGTGTTGTCTGTCCCATATATACAGAAAAAAGTCACAAATATATATATAAAAGATGGCTAGCGAGCAGCAATTTAAAAGGTGTGTGCATCCGTGTCCGCGCTTCCTTTTGGGCTCGTACACACCAGCTGTGTGTACAATGCCTTGGCGTGCAGCACGCTAGGTCGGCTCTCAAGGGAGCCGCCTTTAACGAGTGTGAGAAGCTGCAGCCCAGGGTATTGCATTTGCGGATGGCCGTCTTTGATGAGGTCGGCCAAGCTTGCGTACCCCGTAAATCTGGGCAGACGATAGGGCTCACAAATGGCCTCTCAGCGGGACGCGGCACTGCTGCGGCATCATCCCCGTCCTCATCTGAGGGTTCAGATGTTCTCCTGCCCCATGTGGAAGCACCGGGGCGGAGGGCCCGATTCTTCAGCTGTCTGGCTCTGAGGAGTCAGATGCTTCAAGCATCGAGGCGGGTGATGTGGAGCCTGAACCATCGCTTCACTCACCCGCTCAAGAGGTGGAGGTTTTGACACGCACTGTGGCCAAATTAAGAATTGACTGGCCACAAGAAGAGCCTGAAATTCAGCTGCCCAGTGGGCTGGATGAAAGGTTTTTTAAGCGCCGGTCTCAACCTCCACAGCGGGGCCTTCCGTTTTTTCCCTGACTTTACAATGAGTTGTGCAATATTTCGAGTTAAACCACACAGCCAGGCTCTCCAACCCCCCGGTTCTTGATTTTGCTAATGTGCCGAGGGCGGCTGAGAATGGTTATGGAACTATGCCTCGGGTGGAGGAAGCACTCGCGAGCTATCTTTCTCCCGAGGCTGCCTCGTTCCTTAAGGCCCCGGTGCTGCCCACCAAGCCATGCCGTGACACAACCTCGCTGGTGGGCAGAGCCTATATGGCGGGCGGGCGGGCGGGCGGGCGGGCAGGCTGGTAGTTGTCTGTACACTATGGCGGTTTTGCAGGCCTACCAGGCCAACCTCCTCAAGGAGCTTCCTCTCCAGAGGATATCACGGAGCTCAGGAAAGCCACCAACTTTCCTTTTCTCCCTGCAGGGAAAACCTCTTGGCTCTCAGCCACCGCTGTAGGGGTCTCATGTGTAGCAGGCCAAAATGTATCATGTTGGACGCTGCTGCCAAGAGCCCCAGCAGTCTCTGAAACTGCTTCACAGTGAGGATGTAGCCTAGCTTCGCTCTGGAGACCATCACCCTTTATGCAGACTGTCACACCAGATCCTTCTGTGGTCCCAGGGGAAACTGTCGTCTCAGAGCGATGTACATCCCCGGGGACCAAAATCAGGGAGCAGACATCCTGTCGAGGCAGGGGCTGAGGCCTGGGGAGTGGCGACTTCACCCAGAGGTGGTGGAGGCCATGTGCAAGAGATTTGGCCCAGTGGAAGTGGATCTATTTGCGTCTCGAGAGACGTCCCACTGTCCACTGATGCAGACGTGGCCGAGGCTGCGTCTGTATGCATTTCCCCCGATCGCTCTGCTCCTGGGAGTCCTGCCGCAGGTCCGGCAGGAAGAGATCAAACTACTTCTAGTGGGACCCCGCTAGCCGACCTGGGTATGGTTCTCAGACATTGTAGCACTGCTAGACGGCCCTCCGTGGCAGGTCCCTCTGAGGAGGGATCTGCTCTCGCAGGCAGGGGGCACAATATTCCACCCCCTCTGGGTCTGGCCCCTGAGGGGGCCCGGTACCTAGTCAGCAGGTGTGGTCGAGACCCTACTCAGCTCCTTCCACAAGGAAACTGTACAGCCTTCAGTGGAATGTGTTTTCCACTTGGTGTAGAGAGAGTGAGGTGGACCCAGTTAACTGCCCAGTGGCTTCAGTGCTGGAGTTCCCCAAGATCGTTTCTCCACCGGTCTTACCCCGTCTATGCTTAAGGTGTATGTGGCTGCCATTGGGGCTTTCCTCTCGCCTGTAGGCAATGGGCCTTTGGGGAAGCACCATCTGGTTGTACGGTTCCACCATGGGGCTCGGAGGATGAGGCCTGCGGCTCGCTCCAGAGTCCCAACCTGTAACATTACGTGAGGGAACAGCCTAGACTGATCATACACGTCAAAGGGTAGAAAATTATTGTGTTATTTGATCGGCAATGTTATCACGGGCCATTAAATGTTTACAACACTGATATCTTGCTATATTAGTATGCAATTACAAACTATATTTAGTTTTTGCTTATATCTTTGTGGTTTTGTAATGTAATTTGAAGTGTATGAAACCTAAAATAAACATTAAAAGACTCTGAGCTCAGTCAATCTCTCACTCACTCAGTCGTTGGCTCAGCGCCAGTCAGCGCGCTAAAGCAGGTCTGAAATTTTGAATTTGGCAGTTGATCACTGAGCATTCTAATCACACCCATGTGATCGTACGCACCAGGGACCAGCCTAGAATGATCACACGGGTGTGATCGTACGTGTCAAAGGGTTAAGAGGCAAGCACCCGAGACCCCAGAGTAGCATTCACATCTAGTTTGTTTGTAGTACATGTAATAATATATAAATAGGGGACTCTGTATAAGGGAACAGGTCTATTTAGCTCAAATGAATGAATTAACTAATTCATAGGGAATTTTGCAAGAGCCTATTTTACGACCAAGCAAATGACTCGTCCAGCGTTCATTTGAACGGGCCATAACTATCAACTCTGCAGCGGATATTAATATCCACAGAATAGTGAAACACTATTTAACAGCCAGGTAACTTAGATCAGCAGTTCAAGACATTAAAATTCGTAAGCACAAAACACAAGAACACTCATCTTTAATTTTAAAGCTTTATAGATTACTCTAACACGTAAAACTGGTATCTAACAAAAACAAACAAACACACACATTCAAATGCATTGCAGAAAGGAGGAAAGTGAGGGAAGACTGAGTTTAAAGAGAGAAAAGGATGAAGTCCCAAGTTTCTAGCAGTATCTGCATTTATAACACATGACCTGAATGAACCATCGATCTTGACTTAACCCT
Source organism: Gobiocypris rarus (assembly GCA_023029165.1). Classification (NCBI taxonomy): domain Eukaryota; kingdom Metazoa; phylum Chordata; class Actinopteri; order Cypriniformes; family Gobionidae; genus Gobiocypris; species Gobiocypris rarus. The sequence continues at coordinate 21,469,611 of CM040919.1, read as the reverse complement.
CCTATCGTTGCATAGGCGGGGTTATTCAATTTGATATCAATGCACCAGTTCAGTTTAGAATCTGGAGGTTACTTGCATTTGTCGCGCGTTGTCATTGAACGGGGAATTCCCTTTCGGTCCTGGCTGGAGAGGGGTTTCCCGGTTCTTTGTGATTCGCGGAAGGGCGTCTTGGGAAGCCAATCACGTGGCGTGTTGGCTGCTGAATGAGAAGGTCTCGTGGCTGTTTGAAGTTGAAGTGCATTCGCTGGAGAGTCGTCGAGAGAAACTTTGCAGCAAAACTTAATTTAGAACACGAGACTCACGGAAAGAAAATAAACTTAAGTAAATGAAAGGAAAGTGAGAGGAGAGGTCTAGATGGCTTGAATGAATTTAACCCATTTTCTCTGGTCTGCCACGCTCGTCCTTGAAGTTCTTCAACTCCTTCTTCAACAGAACGACTGAAGTTGAACTTAACTGGAACTGGAACTGAACGGAACTCTTCGTATTATGAGATTTTAAACTCAGATATCTGGCCATCCTCCTGTAGGAGTTCTGACCAATTAAATTTCATGTTTGGTTCGGAGGTGTCTTTTACTCCACCCCCTACCAAAACTCAATCGTTATCTCTGTGGTCTCTTATGTTCCTGCTCTAAGCAGAGAGTAAGTAACATGATTTCCTATTATAAGACCACAAACATTCTAGACCAAATTCAATCATCTTCTGAGTTATGAGAGTACCAGCATAAAGGTACCACACACGATACAATTTTGATCAGTCATTCAACATTTATACAATTGCATGAATTGTGAGTTATACGTATGCATAATGGTCACGTCTATTGGTTATATGACATGATATAGAAGTAGGAGGTTATTTGAATGAAAGTTCGACAATCACTGTTTTAGTGATTTGATGCAGTTTATGCGTAACTTTGTTTCTGTGAGTTCTCTTTGTTTTCCCCTTAGTGCTGGAGTCTTGAGGAATTTTTATTGTGGTCACAGAGCAGGAGGTTAGAGATTAGTTGCTCGATGGGTGAAGGGAAGAAACTGCCCGTGGACCAATGAGAAGACTTGTCCTTCCTGGACTTGGTACCCCAGGTTGTCTTCTTGGCCCAACAGAGGTTGCTGTCCCCCGCTATCTTTATCATAAACTGCCCGGTTTTTGTGTGGACTTATGTTTAAATGAATCATCTGTAAGATTAATTTGTGTCTGCGCGGCCTCAATTGCTACACGTAGAACCTGATGAAAGTGTGCAGTGAGGACCAGCCTGCTGCATCACAAACATCTTGCAGCCATTGCAGAGGCGGCCATACTCCTGGTGGAGTGGGACCGTACAGCCTAGGAAGAAGGCTGTCTGGCCATCACATAAGCAAGTGAGATGGCCTCTACCACCCACTTACTCATCCTCTGCTTTGAAACTGGACCCCTTCTTGAGGGTAGTCCGTAACAGAAAAACAGCTGATCAGTTCTTTTCCACAGGGCAGCTCTGTGGACATAAGTATCTAGTGGACGGACAGGGCAAAGCAGATTACATTTTTCCTGGTCTGACGTAAAAGGAGGCAGGACAGAAGGCCTGGAGTACAATAGGTCTCACAGGATTAGTGAGGACCTTGGGAATATACCCGGGCCTCAGAGAGAGAAAGGCCATAGCCATACCCGGGGCAAATTCCAAGGTGACCTGGAGCTTACGGTGTAGGAACTTCTTTAGCGCAGTCGCCTGTTTCTTTGCCTCCAGGAACCTGTCGGTAACTGTGGTGACAGCGTCACCGAACAGGCCTACCGGAGACAGTGGCGTATCAAGCAAAATGCACTTGTCTTGTTCCTTAATTTCCATAAGGTTGAGCCACGAATGCCTCTCCATGGCCACCAGGGCTGACATAGAATGGCCAACACATCCGGCCGTCTCCTTGGTGGCCCGAAGAGCAAGATCTACTGTAGATCGGAGCTCATTGATGACTTCAGCTCTGATCTCATGGCTTTCCCCCAGGTCTTTCAGCATGTCAGCATGGTATGCCTGCACGATGGACATAGTGTGCAGACATGCAGCGGCCTGACCTGCTGCCGAGTACACTTTGCCCACTAGCAAAGATGTGACCTTGAATGGCTTAGTGGGCAAAGATGGAGCCTGTATGGCAGGTGCAGACTCAGGCGAGAGATGGCTGGCAAGCATCTCTTCGACCTGAAGCATCTGACCATAACCGTGTCTTTTCAAACCGGTGAAAAATAATAAAAGTCTGAACTCAGACACAAACACAGAATGACAGACAAATGACACAGAGCTCTTGTTGAAGGCAACAGAAGCTAACGGCATGTGTTTGCCAGTGTGCTTTATAGTTTCCGGGTCTATGACGTCCCCCGCCTATGACGTTCTCTCTCTCTATTGGACTGATGAAATAAGTGCTTCACGATGCAATCACACAGAGGCGGCGTTCCCAAAGCGGTGACGCAGCGCGAGTTCCCATGAAAGGGAACTCTGAGTATGTTGACCCTGAAATGAGGGGAACTCTGGGTTTTCTGTTTCAGAATGGGTGGTATGTTAAACCCGTTTCTGAAAGACAGCCAAGTAACTTACAACTGGGTACAAACCCATGAGGGCATCAAAGGTAGAAATTGGTTTAAATGTTGTTCACTTGATATCTTGTTGCAACCTCTGGAAGAAACCTAATAAATATAATTTCCTTTAGGATTTCCAATGTGGTTAGATGCATTGGTATGCATATTCCCATCATCACACCTTCCGAAGATTAAATGAAATGGAAGAATTCCAAAAGGAAGGGTAGTCTGAAATATATGCCATACTCCACAGGTGTTAAATAAACACAAATTATTCATAATTTATTTGGTTATCTTTATTTGCTAAATACAAAAGCAACAGTTCTTTCTTTCCCCCCGTTATTCTTCCTCATCTCCTCTTCATCTGTCAGTGCTGGTGTTTTGGGAGCCTCTTCCTTCTTGCTGTTGGCCGAGTAAAAGTCAAATATTAATTTAATTACCCTAATTCATAAATGTAAAAGGTTGGATTAGAGAACATTGTGATAAAAGCATTATTAGACTATGTGGAAAAAAAACTGGTGCACATTGAAATAGACAGTGAATGATAATTAATTAATATGTCAAATGTAAAGTCATGAAACCTACACCTATGAACCTTAAAGCTTTACCTGATTAAATTATATTTTTATACTTAATTTTTAGCTGCTACCACCCACATGAAAAAATACTATAGTATATTATAGTAAAATTACTATAGTAAACACTATAGTGTTTTTGAACCGTACTATAGTAAATATACTACAGTAAATTGTGTATAGAGTAAAAAAGTGTAGTAAATACTATAATATACTACAATATACTACAATTTTCTGTAGTATATTTACTATAGTATGGTTCAAACACACTATAGTATTTACTGGAGTAATTATATGTAATTTTACTATAATATACTATAGTATACTATAGTATTTTTTCATGTGGGCACATTCTTTTGTCTTCTTTTTTGCTCGTGGGATACCATGAAAATGAATATTAGTTCAATAACTTGCCATTCTACCAGTTTTCACATCTGATATTATAAAAATGGTTAAGTATTAAACTTACGTTTTACCAGGAAATGTGTGAATGTCTTTTTGTTGGGTGCTGTTGCCATGGTAAATCCTACATTCAAAGCTCCATTGATCATGGGTTTTCATAGTCATGGTGTACGCACTTAACTCAGAGTTTCCCATCTCAGGGTAAGCCAACTCAGAGTTCAAGTTTAAACTCGGAGTTGGTTGAACCTCCTTATTGAAACAGGCCCAAGGGGTCTATCTCAATAAGAAGATTCAACTTACTTTGAGTTCAAACTTGAGCTTAGTTGACTTACCCTGAGATGGGCAAATGTAACCCATTTGTCGGATTTAACATGGAAAGGAAAAGGAGGAAAATATCTACTAGGTCTGGGCTCACCAAATACAGCAAAATTCTATTTTAAACTAATATTTGGAGTCCCGGGTTCGGGGTCTCACACCGTGCACTTAAAAGCAATTGTGACGAATGTCTGCACTTGTATGCGCTCAGTTTACAGTACTAACAAAAAAAAATAAAAATAATAATAATTCAAATTTAAAAGTATATCATTACAACACAGGAAAATGAATTGAATTCAAATAATTAAAAAGAATGAATGAAAACACAAATCAAGTCACTGAACAATTATTGTATTCACTGATTGTTTTGTTTGTTTGTTTTCTTTTCTTATTTCACTGTGTCTCATGTTCAATTTGCACCAATCATGAGAATATAATTTGCCCCTTTTCAAACCACCCACTGAACATCAAGTATTTTGTTCAACATTTAACAATAAAAAAAAACAACAAAAAAAAACAACAACAAAAAAATAATAAGAAAATAAATTGTGTACAGCAGTCTAGAATGTAAAATGAATGGATTTGTCTCAGTTCAGTTTGTGTGGATGTGTCTCAGTTCAGTTTGTGTGGATGTGTCTCAGTTCAGTTTGTGTGGATGTGTGAATGCCTACAGCACTTGCAGGAATGGACGAGAAAGCAACGCTGCCTCCTTAAAACGAAGTCCTCCTTAAAACGAAGTCTTGAGATGATGAAATCACTCCGTAGCAAAATCCAGTGCGGCTCTCTCTCTCTGTACGTCTTTGCAAGTCCAACACTATGCCCGAGCGCTGAGACAGTCTGAACTCCAACTAATGCAATAAAACAGTTCAGACAACGATTTATGAGAATATTGACGAAGATGGATAAGATTAACGATAACCACACATGTGGCTCACATCTCTCTCTTCAATGAGCTGGCGCGCATGTGACGTCAGCATCCATCACCAAAAATGCATATAACATTAATAACTTTTAAACATACAACCTTATTTCATAACGTAAAATGTGCTAACAAGTTTAACAAGTATACAAATACAGCGGGAAACACTTTACATGAATTGTATTGCACACTTTATACCCGATTAACGAACAGCATTAACCATCCACATTTCATTATATGAACAAATACATACTTAAACAATATTTATGAAAATATGAAAATAGTGACTTACCTAATGCAATAAAACAGTTCAGACAACGATTTATGAGAATATTGACGAAGATGGATAAGATTAACGATAACCACACATGTGGCTCACATCTCTCTCTTCAATGAGCTGGCGCGCATGTGACGTCAGTACCCATCGACTCACTTTACTCATTACTGATTTTCACCCCTCACGAAAACTAAATATTGAATAAAATAAAATAATTAAACCACATGTCTGAACATTTTATGCATTAGGCAACAAAGAAAAAAAAAGGAAAAAAAAATACATGAAAATGCATAGTAATACAGCCTCAATTTAATGGGTGGGTTACATCCTCCCCTGCTGAAACTCTGATGTCCTCATCAGATACTTAATTTGGAACATGACCCACAAGGCTAAACAATAATTAACTTTGAGTCTGTTGCACCCTCATTTGTTGTTGCATCATTTCAAGGACCTGACTGAAATAATTAGGTTTGGGTTCTACATTTGCATTTTGCATTCCACATTGTGCTTTCCAAACGAAATCTTTCAGTTTACTTGGGGGTCTCCTATCTCTTTGGGACCTCCTTAACTCAAGAGGAGAATCAGGTCTCTCTTCAGCACTCAACTCGTCAGGATGTACTGAGGTCTCATTAACCTCATTCTCTAAGGACAAGGCATCCTGTTGAATTACAGCTTCACAGACCTCTTCCACCCTTTTTTCAACATCTTGCTCATTCAACAAACTGTGAGACATGGAAGAATCAGAGACTTCTTGAAAAGTTGTCACCAGCTGAAACTCTGGGGCATAAGGGTTCAGAGACACCTTGAGAACTTCAGTTTCCACATCATCATCACAACAATCAGCTTCCATGTCCCTTTCCAACTCAGGTTTACGCATCCTGCGTGTAACTGCTCTTTCCACCTCTGGAGCCTCCTCAATCTCATCAGTACTGGTTGGAAGAAACCCACACAGGAGTAAAGGTTCTCGGTGCAGGATGCGCTCAGGGCCTTCACCATTCTCAGGCTGAACAACATACACAGGGATCTCTGCATTAGGCTGCTTTACCACCACATAGACAGTGGATTCCCAACGATCAGCAATCTTGTGTTTTCTGCGGATGTTGACATTCTTTACAAGAACCCTATCGCCAACTTCAACCACAGCAGCCGTCACTTTCTTATCCCATCTAACCTTGTTCATCAATTGCCTCTTTTCAGCATTTTGAACAGCCAATTGATAAGCATATCTCAGCCTTCGTTTTAACTCGCTGACATGATGAGTATGAGTTTTGGAATTATGCCCTTTTGGGTTAATCCCAAAACAAAGATCAATTGGCAGACGAGGTTGGCGCCCGGACATCAGAAAGAAAGGAGACTCACCAGTCGCATCATTCCTAGTGCAATTATATGCATGCACTAAAGGACGGACGTATTTTCTCCAATGCTCCTTCTTTTTATCACTCAAGGTACCCAGTAAATCTAAAAGGGTTCGATTAAATCTTTCTACTGGGTTTCCCCGAGGGTGATAAGGTGTAGTGCGGGATTTAACACCAGCCAGCGTGCACAACTCCTTCACAAGCTCAGATTCAAAATTGGCCCCCTGATCACTATGTATTCTCTTAGGAAACCCAAAATTACAAATTAGATTTTCCCACAACACTGAAGCTACAGTTTTGGCTGTTTGATCCTTAGTAGGAAATGCCCAAGAAAACTTAGTGAAATAGTCAGTGATGACTAAGATGTTACGAGTGTCATTTGAATCTGGTTCTAATGAAAGATAGTCAATACAGACCAACTCTAAGGGTGAATAAGCTTTGATGTTCACTAATTCTGCAGCCCTTTGTGCACGAGCCTTTCTCTTGACGCACCTCTCACAAGTCCTGCACTTTCTCTCCACACATTCTGCCATTTTAGGCCAATAAAACCTGCCTCTTGCGAGCTCCAGAGTCCTTTCATAGCCCATGTGCCCTGTTTCGTCAACTCCTTCAAGAGCTCGGTTTCTGAAACTAAGAGGTAGCACTAGTTGCTTATATTTTTGCCCATACTGATCAGATACCAGACGATACAGTACACCATCTACCAAGCTTAATCTGGGCCTTTCCCTCAGCATTAGATTCACTTCCTTTGATTCTTTGAATCTATCTGCATGAGTTAAAGTTTCCCCAGACGCCACAAGGTCAATTACCCTTCTAATGGATACATCTTCCCGTTGTAACTTGAACCAATCTGTGGGAGTCATACTGGGTAAAGTAGTTTGTCCAGGCCAGTGCTCAGGCTCGATCAAATCATCAGGCACCACAGTGTCATTGCAAAGAAGCATCTCGACAGCGGGAGTTGGAATAACTCTGCCTTCTAGTAGGTCACCCTCCTCACACGACTCTGCAATATGCATCTCACAAAACACTGAATGTCGCAAACACACCGTTTTGACCGCTTCATGCTCAATGTTTTCAAACTCAGCTGCTGCACATTCTGCCCTGCTTATCAAGTTTGCTACTCGTTCATCAATCTGTATGGCCTCCACATCATCCATAAGTGGTTCTTGAGGACGCCGGGACAGCCCATCTGCATCTACATTAGTTTTGCCAGCTCTATACTTAATATCAAAATCATACATAGACAGAGCTGCAAGCCATCTATGGCCAGCCGCATCCAATTTAGCTGTAGTTAACACATACACTAATGGGTTGTTGTCTGTTAACACTGTAAATTTAGTGCCATACAGGAAATCGTGAAATTTTTCACATACAGCCCACTTGAGTGCTAAGTACTCTAGCTTATGCACTGGGTAGTTTTTCTCACTTTTAGACAGACCACGGCTAGCATAGGCGATCACTCTAGTCTTGCCATCTTGAACCTGGTATAAAGCAGCACCTATGCCAGTGACGCTGGCGTCAGTATGTAGAATGTATGGTAACTTCCAGTTCGCAAAACCTAGAACAGGCGCAGTTGTAAGCTTCTGAATAATAGTGTCAAAAGCGACTTGACACTCATCATCCCATTTCCCAGCTAGAGATTGTGCTTTACTCTTAACAAGGTAAGATGATGTTGACCGTCCTCTAGTAGAAAATTCACCCTGTAATAGTACATTCAGAGGCTTAACTATCTGGGAGTAGCCTTCAACGAATCGCCGGTAATACCCAGCAAAGCCTAGGAATGACCTTAGATCTCTAACAGTCTTTGGGAGGGGCCATTCTGTTAGAGCAGAAATCTTGTCAGGTGAATACCTTGAGCGGAAATAACATGTCCTAGGTATTTAACAGAAGTTTGAAAGAACTTGCACTTGGAAGGTGCTAATTTCAGCCCAAAAGCGGAGATACGCTGGAGTACCTTCATGAGCCTTTCCTCATGTTGTTCAAGCGAGTCAGAGAAAATGATCAAGTCATCAAGAAAAGCTATAACTTCCTGCAAATTCAAACCAGCCATGACTTTCTCCATTGTTCTCTGAAAAGTAGCAGGAGAATTTGTCAGTCCTTGTGGTAAACGCCGAAATTGCCAGTTTCCAAACGGCGTAGTGAACGCAGTTTTGGGACGATCACTCTCGACCACCTCCAACTGGTAATATCCACTCTTTAAATCTAAGACCGTGAACCACTTTGAACCTGACAGCAAAGTAAAGGTCTCCTCGTTCCTGGGAAGGGGGTACGCATCTCTCTTGGTCAACTTATTGAGTTTGCGATAATCAACCACCATTCGCAAGTCACCATTTTTCTTTCTCACCAGTACTACTGGTGAAGCGTAAGGACTGTTAGATTCTTCTATAATCTTACTCGCAAGCAAATCTAGCAGGTGCTTCCTCAAGTCCTCAAAATCAGCTGGAGAGACACGACGAGTACGCTCTTTAAAAGGAACATGCTCAATTAACTCTATTCGGTGTGCCACGCCTGACACTCGTCCCACATCAAGATCATGCTTAGCAAATGCACTTGAAGCTTCACGATTTATTCTTTCAATGATGTGAGCTTTGAGCTCCTCAGAAATGGGAGAACCATCAAAATCCAGAATCACGGATTCCTCTGTCTTTACCAAAAGACTTGCCATCAGGGAAGTGGTAGCTTGTGAAGTGCTAGTGTTATCAAAAATAGGCACAGACCTAATCCAATCCACCACTGAACATTCAGCGAGCACTTCTTTTGGCTGCAAGGTTACACTGTGGTCTGAAATATTTTGAATGACTACTTTGACTTTATTTCGTGCTCTAGCCTCAGCTTGTATCAATTTACATTCCACAACTAAGCCACCTGGAATGTAATGCATCAGTGGTTCATCAATTATCATTGTCTTGCTCTGGCCACAATCTTTAGCTCGATACACCCCAGTGACTTCACACTTTTCCCCTTTACTGATTGTTACAGATTTATTGCCTGACAGACTAACTGGGGTGATGTGCTGTGCCCCTTTACAAGGTGTAAAAATAGCATCACAATTACGATAAGCAGCTATCCAGTTAGTGCTGATGGGCATTTGCTGTAGGTATTCTTTTCCCTGCAGTATCTTACAATCTTGTACTAGCTGACGGAGGACATTTGTACCCACCAACAATGGCAAACGAGCATTGTAGGTCTGATCTGGGCAGACCAGTGCTAATACGGCAACAACCGCATCTGTCCCACAAGCAGACTTTGGAAACTGCACATCTATTTCAATGTATCCAAGGTAAGGGACTAATTGCCCTGCAGCCCCCTCAACCCGAAGTAGGTCTACCATGGGTGTAATACCCCTATGCTGTAATTTCTGCTTGTAGAAAGATTCAGCTACACAAGTCACTTGGGACCCAGTGTCTATTAGACAACAGCACTCAATTCCATCCAACCAAGCTTTACTTTCCCATGGTTCTCCAATTAAGCCTTTAGGAACCTGGTCTGTCTTTTCTATGGAACTTTTTACAACTCCAGCCTCTGTTCGTTCCACAACAGAGGCTACTCCCTGTTTAAATGAGCAGTGGGTGTTGTCACTGTGGTTGAGGAACTCCTTTGCTCATGTCTCTGGACTAACTTTTTCTGCACCAAAGCTGCATTCACTTCATTAGTGCATTGTTGCAAATAATGGGAGTCCTCACCACAGCGATAACAAAACCCACTAATAGGCAGTGACTTAGCTGGAGTTTGAGGCACAGAATGTGATGACTTCCCTTCTTTGCCCTTTTTCTTTGGCACACTTGCCTGGTGCTGCTCATAAACCATTTTCTTTACTGGTGCTGGCTTCTGCGCCTTTGCTTTAGCCACCTCAGCTTCAAGCTCTTTTATGCGTTCTGTTAATGCCAGACTGGCTTGCACTTCCTCAGGGTTTGCTGCAAATCCCTGATCAGCAGTAATGTGCACTTGACTCTGCGCTCTAACAGGAGGCGTGCATAGATGGAGATTCATACGTTTCTCCTTAAGCTGCTTCTCATGCTCATAAGACCTCAGTTTGAAAAGCAAGCTGGAATAGCTCAAGTCAGGCTGTGACGAATCTGTCAGCAAATCTTTAAGACGTAACTGAGTTATCAGGACTTCATCCCAGCACCCTCTGAGGAACTGCTTGAGGAGCAGAGTGTCAGAATGTTTATCAGCAACTCCCTTCTTTTCAACCACTTCCTGCATCAGAGAATGGAGTCGCCTCAAATAATCAGAGGACTTCTCACCACGGTTTTGGTGTGTCTCTATAAACTGGATGTACAGTTCGTCTCCACCAGTAACGCTTCCATAAGCCTTTTCCAGCTCCAGAGCGTACACTTCTGTGCATTTGTTCCTACCCCAAGAGCGACATTAAGAGCAGGGGGAAGGAGGCTATCCAAAATGTGCCTTCTCTTATGCCTCTCAATCAAAGAAGTGTCTGAGAGCAACTGCCAAGCATACAACTGCCATGTGGTGAAATCAACTTCCCCATTAGGCTTGGGGCAATGTCCAGAAAACATTCGCAACTTAGGGGGAGATGGGACATGTCCCTGGAAATTGGGGTCATGTTTCACCACATGTTCCACCACTACACGCTGTACCTCCTGTGGGATAGTGAAAGTAATAAGAGTTTCATGCGTTACGTTGTTTGCCACAGGAGGTGAATCTGCTCGAATCGCAAAAGACACTGTCGATGCTGAATTTGCGGATGCAGTCGGCATTGCATTACAAGATTTTCTTGGAGCAGGGGTTGAAGTGGAAGGGCCCCTGTCAACACCATCGGCTTTGTGTGAAAGCTTAGTTGCAACCTGCTGGCTTAGATCATCTACATTTACACAGTGAAGTTGTGCCAAACTCTCTATTTGTGCCAACAACTGATCAGCCATATCATTTAAGGTTTGACCTGAATATTCACTCTGTAGAGGTGTTGGTGAGCTAGAGTGATGCCTCACATCTTCGAACTGTCTACCCTCTAGTGGCACAACGCCCCATACATTTCGGCCATCTGCCCTTAAATATTTGTCTTCGGCTATCAATGGAGTAGTAATCTCCTGAAATTCACAAAGGAGCTCTCCTGAGAATCGGTCACCTAACCACTCAATTTTCTTCACTTCGTCAAGATGATCAAAGAATCTCCTCACATCCAGGAGAGTAGTATTTGGATCTACTTTTGTAAGCAGTACAGATCTTTCAGGATCAAAATTATGCTGTTTGCACAAATCCATTTTGAAAAGAAAGAAAAAAAATAATAAAAATAAAAATTAAGGCATATATTCAGAACATTTTGGACTGAAACAAGATTGTCACACAAGCGCAGCCCCACGTTGGGCGCCAAATTTTTCTCTCTCTTCTTAGATGTAACCCATTTGTCGGATTTAACATGGAAAGGAAAAGGAGGAAAATATCTACTAGGTCTGGGCTCACCAAATACAGCAAAATTCTATTTAAACTAATATTTGGAGTCCCGGGTTCGGGGTCTCACACCGTGCACTTAAAAGCAATTGTGACAAATGTCTGCACTTGTATGCGCTCAGTTTACAGTACTAACAAAAAAAAAAAATAAATAATAATAATTCAAATTTAAAAGTATATCATTACAACACAGGAAAATGAATTGAATTCAAATAATTAAAAAGAATGAATGAAAACACAAATCAAGTCACTGAACAATTATTGTATTCACTGATTGTTTTGTTTGTTTGTTTTCTTTTCTTATTTCACTGTGTCTCATGTTCAATTTGCACCAATCATGAGAATATAATTTGCACCTTTTCAAACCACCCACTGAACATCAAGTATTTTGTTCAACATTTAACAATAAAAAAAAACAACAAAAAAACAACAACAAAAAAAATAATAAGAAAATAAATTGTGTACAGCAGTCTAGAATGTAAAATGAATGGATTTGTCTCAGTTCAGTTTGTGTGGATGTGTCTCAGTTCAATTTGTGTGGATGTGTCTCAGTTCAGTTTGTGTGGATGTGTCTCAGTTCAGTTTGTGTGGATGTGTGAATGCCTACAGCACTTGCAGGAATGGACGAGAAAGAAATGCTGCCTCCTTAAAACGAAGTCCTCCTTAAAACGAAGTCTTGAGATGATGAAATCACTCCGTAGCGAAATCCAGCGCGGCTCTCTCTCTCTGTACGTCTTTGCAAGTCCAACACTATGCCCGAGCGCTGAGACAGTCTGAACTCCAACTAATGCAATAAAACAGTTCAGACAACGATTTATGAGAATATTGACGAAGATGGATAAGATTAACGATAACCACACATGTGGCTCACATCTCTCTCTTCAATGAGCTGGCGCATGTGACGTCAGCATCCATCACCAAAAAATGCATATAACATTAATAACTTTTAAACATACAACCTTATTTCATAACGTAAAATGTGCTAACAAGTTTAACAAGTATACAAATACAGCGGGAAACACTTTACATGAATTGTATTGCACACTTTATACCCGATTAACGAACAGCATTAACCATCCACATTTCATTATATGAACAAATACATACTTAAACAATATTTATGAAAATATGAAAATAGTGACTTACCTAATGCAATAAAACAGTTCAGACAACGATTTATGAGAATATTGACGAAGATGGATAAGATTAACGATAACCACACATGTGGCTCACATCTCTCTCTTCAATGAGCTGGCGCGCATGTGACGTCAGTACCCATCGACTCACTTTACTCATTACTGATTTTCACCCCTCACGAAAACTAAATAATGAATAAAATAAAATAATTAAACCACATGTCTGAACATTTTATGCATTAGGCAACAAAGAAAAAAAAGGAAAAAAAATACATGAAAATGCATAGTAATACAGCCTCAACTTAATGGGTGGGTTACACAAACACTGAGTTTTGGTTTCAGAACAGCTGAATTGAGTTAGTTCAATCAGCTCTGAGTAGACTGACTCTGAGTTAAAGTCCCCGTAAAGTCTGCGCCGAAACCACACCCACTCGCGGGAAAGCTGCCATAAGCACACAAGACAACACTCACTACAGCTCACGACAGCACCAGATTTCGGTGGGACGGGAGGATGAAGGCCGGGGTGGGAGATAGTCGGTTCGGCCCCATTCTGCAGCAAATTATATGCGAAATTGCAAATGTGCTCTAATTATGGTGGAGGGCCATATGACTCAGTGACTCCAGTGCATCATCGAGCCACCGTTTTAACCCCTACCAAAAATCCGGAACACAGCAATGGTGAAAAACGTTTTAACGGTCTAACTTTTGAATTCAGTACTACATAGTTCACAGTCTTTGTAATGTGTATTTCTAACATTTATAATGTGTTTAGAAGCAAATCTCAGAATTGCCTTTTCAGGGACTTTGAGCGCATGCACCACGACTTTGAAAAGCCATAATCAATGGAGCTCCAAATTTATGATTCACCATGGCAACAGCACCTGACAAAAAGAAGTCTGCATACTTCCAGGTCAAATTTAAGTTTAATTCTTAATCAGTGTTATCATTTCAGAGGTGAAAACTGGCAGAAAGGTAACTTATTGAACTATTTTTTATTTTCATTGTATCCCACAGGTAGAAAAAATTCATAAAAAAATTGTGTGGCAGCAGGTTAAAAATAAATATGCTCTGCATCCCTGATATTATATAGAAAACTATAATTAAAAAATGATAGTTTTTTAATGATACTCTTGACATGATTGTAACTCCCTACAAATGAATGCAGCCTCCTCATCTACATGATGGTATTGTCATTTTGACTGTGTCCTCTTAATGAAAATATTCGCAGTAAATGAATGTACCTGTACTGCAAAAAAAAATTAAAAATGCGGTAACACTTTATAATAACTACACGCTATGAAGCATTAGTTAGGCATTAGTAAATAGTCAATTCCTCATTTATAAAGCATTAGTAGACATTAGTAAGCGGTTTATAACTACAGTTGTAAATGCTTTGTTCTTGATTTATAAGCATATCTATGAAGCATTAGTAAATAATCAATTCATCATTTATAAAGCATTAGTAAGCAGTTTATAAATACAGTTGTAAATGCTTTGTTCTTGATTTATAAGCATATCTATAATGTGTTTAATAATTGTATTTTAATACTTTATTAATGATTAATTTATAATTTCTAAATTAAGTATTTGATTACAAACCAGTTATTTAGGAGTTTTCAGCGGTTCATAAGATCATTTAGAAAGTGTAAGTAAATGATTAATAAACTATCTAAATGTACATTTGAAGAGCTCTTTTCCAAAACGCGATAAACGCCAAATTAAAAGAAAATGAGTTTGTCATGCCATCGAGCTGTGTACTGAACCTATTCTCTGCTCCATCAATCTTAAATGCCAAATCGTTATATTTCCTTGTTTAAATGTACTGCAAGATGCAGTTTTTTTCCAAACCGCTATAAGCGCCAAGCCAGTTTTTAGCCTAAACGCGATATATCCTCTCGTCCCGTCTCAATCCACTGCTCCTTTGAAAGTGAAAGTGCCCTTTTCGATCGCGCTGCGGTGTTCCCGCAACGCTTTCCGGCCGGAACAAAATCCCGCCTGGAACGCAATTCTTACCGGCAATCTACGACACCCTGTCCACCGGAACACGATTCGCACCCACGACACTCCCCACCGAACGCGATTCTTACCGGCAATATATGACACCCAACCCCTCGATTACGGTTGTAATCGCAATCGTTTTGACCCCTGATGTTATATGCTTAATGTGACATGAGTTGCGTTGTTGTTTTTGTTGTTGCTTTTACAGACATAAACCAACTACATATAAAAAAGGATGGATTTGTAGCGTTTTGAAACAAAAAAATAATGACTTTGAATTTATAATCAACAATATTGTTGTTTCATTTAACAATCATTGTTTAACATGTTCAGACTGAGCCAATAGACCATTTTAACAGGATAAATCGAATATTAAAAAAATGTATGGGTGTAGGTAAAAAAATCTTTTCATGAAAACTATTAAAATGGATTTATAGCGTTTTGGAAAAGAGCTCCTCATTTGTACATCTTATTATTTAGACATATAGTAATAGTTACTCAGTGTGTTAATAAATGCTTTATTAAAATGTATTCCTATTGTAGTTTATGATCAATTCAGGTATTTATAAAACATGTAGTAGTTGTCAGTTAACTATTTTTGTGAGCTCATCTAAAGTGAGGACTATGTATGCCTTGTAAAGCATTTACAAAGGAGATTTAAAGGCTCAGTTCTCTTCTAAACAGAAAAAGGAAATGAACAATGCAGAGGGTTAGAACATAGATATATTTATTTCAGGAGGTGCAACTGTACACTTGACATAAAATGAAAAAAAACACCAACAACAACAAAAATCTGCAGTATCAAAAATAAAATAACAAGGAACTAAATAAGCTACAAGATTAACAAAAAATAACAACATAAGCAATAAAGTAAATACAATTAATAAAATAAGCAACAACAATAATATACGTAAATAAATTAAGCAGCAACACAAAACAAAAAAAAGCATTAAAATGAAGAAAATAAGCAATATTTTGGTGTGGTAAGGCTTTCTTGTTTCTGTTAATGTCGCAAAATCCATTTCAAACTAAAGACTTACAATTAGCTGAGATAGAAAAACAAAGAATATTACAGAGAAAATTTGTTGTATTTTATTTATTTGTTTTATCCTGTAATCAGCTATGTTTACATTTGACAAAAGTGTACAGTTGCACAGTTTTTTTTAATAGTCATATTGTAACCAGTGTTGAAAGATGACAAGAATTGATATAACGTACATTTCATAAATTGTTTGATTATTTGTTTTTCTATCTCAGCTAATTGCAAGTCTTTAGTGGATTTTGCGACACTAGCAGAAACAAGAAAGCCTTACCACACCAAAATATTGGTTATTTTCTTCATTCTATTGCTTTTTTTAAAAGTTTTGCTGCTTAATTTATTTACGTATATTATTGTTGTTGCTTATTTTATTAATTATATTTACTTTATTGCTTATGTTGTTATTTTTTGTTAATCTTGTAGCTTATTTAGTTCCTTGTTATTTTATTTTTGATACTGCAGATGTTTGTTGTTGTTGTTTTTTTTCCATTTTATATCAAGTGTACAGTTGCACAGTTTTTTTAACCTCCTGAAATAAATATATCTATGTTCTAACCCTCTGCATTGTTCATTTCCTTTTTCTGTTTAGAAGAGAACTGAGCCTTTAAATCTCCTTTGTAAATGCTTTACAAGGCATGCATAGTCCTCACTTTAGATGAGCTCACAAAAATAGTTAACTGACAACTACTAAATGTTTTATAACTACCTGAATTAATCATAAACTACAATAGGAATACATAAAGCATTTATTAACACACTGAGTAACTATTACTATATGTCTAAATAATAAGATGTACAAATGTACATTTAGATAGTTTATTAATCATTTACTTACACTTTCTAAATTATCTTATGAACCGCTGACAACTCCTAAATAACTGGTTTGTAAGTAATCAAATACATAATTTAGAAATGATAAATTGATCATTAATACAGTATGAAAATACAAATATTAAACGCATTATAGATATGCTTATAAATCAAGAACAAAGCATTTACAACTGTATTTTTAAACTGCTTACTAATGCTTTATAAATGATGAATTGATTATTTACTAATGCTTCATAGATATGCTTATAAATCAAGAACAAAGCATTTACAACTGTAAGTATAAACCGCTTACTAATGCTTTATAAATGATGAATTGATTATTTACTAATGCTTAACTAATGCTTCTTAGCGTGTAGTTATTATAAAGTGTTACCAAAAATGCTTTCCTTACATAGTACTATTTTTGTCTTCTGGTTTCCAGTCAAAATATCTAAAGATTATTTTTACGTAAAAAAGAAAAGAAAATATTACTTAAGTATTTAGTCTTGTTTCCTGGGGGGGGCAAAATCTGCCAATAGGGTAAGGAAAATAAGAAAAGCATTTCAGTAAGAAAATCATTATCACCAAATAAATCATATGTTAGTGAAATGTCCGAAAGGAGACCGAAAGAAACCAAAGAATATTTTGGGGTTTACCAAAGAAAACCTGCTCCTTACCAGGGGGGTATTCCAGAAAGCAGGTTATGTGACATACCCAGGTATGTTTGAGAGTAAAGTAAACGGATAACCTCAACTTTCGGCTCCAAAAATAGAGGTAACTTTCAGGGTATGTAAGTAAGGTATCTTTATTTCATACCCGCAGGTAAAATTGTTAGTAGCCATAGCAACTCTCTCTCTCTCTCTCTCTCTCTCTCTCTCTCTCTGGATATAATCCAGAGCAGGTTATGTTCCAGGGTTAGTTTGCTTAAGAGGTATTCAGATGTGTGTTATATAATTAATATAGTTATATATAACCAAATGTATTGTATAGTTCCAGTTATAAAATAAACAGTATTACAAATTAATTCTAAAGCACTATTATAACAATCAATACTATTTAAAGAATACTATACAAAATTATTGATAGAATATAAACAAAAAAGACAATATAAGGGTAAGTGTCCAAATCATTTTATTAAAGCTACACTGTGTAACTTTTTTGTTTATTCTTGTGTTATATAATTCTTGTGTTATATAATGTGTTATATAATTAATATAGTTATATATAACCAAATGTATTGTATAGTTCCAGTTATAAAATAAACAGTATTACAAATTAATTCTAAAGCACTATTATAACAATCAATACTATTTAAAGAATACTATACAAAATTATTGATAGAATATAAACAAAAAAGACAATATAAGGGTAAGTGTCCAAATCATTTTATTAAAGCTACACTGTGTAACTTTTTTTTGTTTATTCTTAGCTAAAAACACTTAGTTCTTTCAAAAATATATGTGCTCATTAATGTATATTTACTTCTTTCAAGTAATAAAGTATTCTCGTAAGTTTATAATATGCCATTGAAAATACATACGGGTGAGGGGTTCGAATGAGCATCGCCATGTTGCCCCTCCATCTTGAAAGTACATTAGCCAAAGAGGGACATACTCGTAAATTCAAGCTTCACCTTTGGCGTTTTAACACTCGATGGCACGTGGCGAATGTGGAGAGGGGGATTGCTTGAGACTGATATAGCCTACAATGTAAACTTTGCCTTACGCTAGTGATGTCGTACAATATACAGAATAACGATAGCACCGATAAAAGTTACTTTACTAAGATTAGCTTTCATTCGTCTGGGAACCTGATCGCTGAAGTTAGCAATGAAATGGTAAAAAATAACGAAACGGTAAAACTATTATTCGTTTTACATAGATGTCATAACCTACATGTTAACTGACAAATTAAATAACTGAAAATTATAATAGTTTTCTAAAGTAACCTCATCACTTGATCGAACTGGAAGCCATATTAATCTTGGACTAAATCAGCCACCATAGGAGTTAAAACGAAATCGGAATTGAGAGGAACAGGAACTAATATTCACTGGATGGTCATATACCTTTTCACCGTTAGATGGGGGAAAATATCACACTGTGTAGCTTTAAAGATAATAGAATTATAAATAATATTAATGAACTTGTAAAATTAGCTTAATGATTATTGTGTTTTTAACTATGCTGTATAGCTGTATTTAGCGATGTGTTTGTTGTCAAACTCAAAAAATTATTTATTTTTAATGATAAAAAATGTCATTATTTTATTGACAATTTGATTGATAATTGACAAAATATTTTAGTATTTTTTTGGGGGAGATATATATTTTTTATCATTTAAAAACATTTTAAGCTGTCATTTGGTCATGTTACAATGTACCCCACCTATGGGGAATGTTGTCACATGTCACTTCCATTCTTTCGGGGTAAATCAAGAAAAAGTATACGCTGTATTATTGAAACAAAATCACATAATTGTACTTGACATGTGTAATTAATGTGGGGAAAAAATGTATTCTCTGAACCCCAAGTGAATTTACACAATCTGAGAAAGTCAAAAAGCGTTAGGTTGTGCCTTTTTGGTATGACCTGAAACATTTGAGGGCCTTCCCAGAAAGCCTTACCCAATTTTCCAGACTGTCAAGAAGTAACCTATGTTGTGATCAACAGTGTCAGATGCAGCACTGAGATCAAGTAAGAACCAGCACTGATTATTTTCCTTTATTTGTATTTCAGCAAAAAGGGCAGCATGGTGGCTCAGTGGGTGGTACTGTTGCCTCACAACAAGAAGGCCCCTGGTTCATGACTACTTTCTGTGTGGAGTTTGCATGTTCTCCCTGTGTCAGTGTGGGTTTTCTCTGGGTGCTATGGTTTCTCCTACAGTCCAAATACATTAGGTGAATTGGATATGGCAAATTGTAGGATTGTGTGAATGTGTCTGTCAGGAAAGGCATCAGGGGGCGTATTACTGAAACGTCTTAACTTTAGAATCCTATATTATCTGTTTGGTAACCCTGACAATTTCAGTTAGGACCTCATTTAGGACAAAAGCTATTAAAGAATGAAATATAGTGGACAATCTTATCTTAACTATAGGCAGGAAACGGGTATTACAGAAGCATCCTAACTCGACAAAAAGTCCTAAAAGCTGTCTTAACTTCAGGACAACCCCACTGATGTCCTAACTTCAAAACTTTGTGAAATCCAATGGTAAAAATCACAGTACAAAAGCCTTCAGAGATTACTTAATCCTTACAGAATGGCAATTATTGATGTGGTAATTGTGCTCAGTTTATTTTTTATTTTTGGCATTCAAGAACTGGTAAAAATATATAGGATTAATTCTGTTATGACTTGTGTTTTCACTCATGTTGTCTCATTTGTTGTCCTTGTGTTATGTTGGAAAAATGTCACGCAAACTGAAACAAAGAATTACTGAACATAAGAGTTTGATTAGAAGAAAATATGTTAACTTTCCTGATGTAGTCCATTTTCTTTTTTTGAATCATGATGTTTCCTCCTTAAACTTTTGTGGTATTGAAAAAAGTGAGTGTGCCGCTGAAAGAGGATGACATTGAAATGCTTTTACAGAGACTCAAGTTATTTTGGATTTTTACACTTCAGACTTTATCATCTTTTGGCATGATTGAACATGTTTACATGCACACCAGTGATAACTCACAAAAATCAGCGTATTGAAATAACCAGTTTTCTCCGATTACATGCAAACCAGTAACCTGACAACACAAGTAAACGTCTTGGTTACGTATGTAACCCTCGTTCCCTGAGGAGGGAACGGAGACCTAACGTCAGTGACTGACGAATGGGGGTTTCGCTTAGAAGCCAATCATCTTCGAGATCTTAGAAAACGCCCAATGGCAGTGCCAATGCCATGGGCATGCGGAATTTGCATGCGTAACTCCGCCCCACCATGTGGGTTCAAAAGGCAGTACGCTGGCAACATCGCATTATGTTAACCTGCTGAGGAGCCAAGACTGAACTCCCGGCCGTTTCAGCGGTACAGCGGATGTGGCAGAGGGACGATACGTCTCCGTTCCCTCCTCAGGGAACAAGGGTTATATACGTAACCGAGACGTTCCCTTTCGTTCAGTCACTCCAAGTAACGTCAGTGACTGACGAATGGGGGTCCCAATATAATCACGCCACTCGGCTGTCTTCCAGTGCCCTGCGTAAGTGCGAGTTCCCTGTCGTAAGACTAGTATGGACAAAGGACTCCATTTAACAGAGGAATACCAAGGTACACTGGGAAGCATATTCCAGGTGGAAGTATGCATCAAGCTGCCTACCCGTAGGGAGGACTTAAGAATACACATATGACCTAATGGGGTACATAAGAAAGAACTCTAGGGTCATAAGAAAGAACTCGAGGGTCTGGACTTAAGGGCAGACTTACTGGAGTTGGCATCGACATTGCTGGAGGAGCTCAGGGCTTCCGGGAAGCTCACCTGAGAATATATCGCGCGTATCCAGTTCGTGGAGTGGAATGGCGAGCAAGCGAAGACACCTGAGCCTAGTCCTTTACCTGCCACTTGTAGAGGCGAGTACATAGTCGGACACAGGCTCCACTCGGAGATTGTAGAATCTGGCAATTGTGTTTGGTTTCTGGCAACCTTGAAACCCGGCAGATGTCTGTCAGCGGAGCGCCATGCGCTAGAGCCCAAGAGGAGGCCACGCTCCGTGGAGTGAGCCCTGACCCCAAGGGGGCATGGGCGCCCTGCTGCTGGTACGCCAAAACAATGGTGTCCACCATCCAGTGAGACAGCCTTTGTTTTGAGAGAGCCTTTCCCTTCAGCTTCCCACCATAACAGACAAAGAGCTGGTCTGAGGTCCTGAAACACTGCGTTATGTCTACGTAAGCACGGAGGGCGTGTACTGGACAGAGCAGTGCCAAGGCTGGGTCTGCCTCCTCCAAAGGCGGTGCTTGCAGGTTCACCACCTGGTCTCTGAATGGAGTGGTGGGAACCTTGGGCACATATCCAGGCCGGGGTCTCAGGATAACGTGAGAGTTAGCCGGTCTTAATAGACAGGAACTTAAGCTCCATTGACCACAATGGCTCAAAGGGAGGCCTCTGCAGAGCATCTAACACTACTGAGAGGTCCCAAGAGGGCACGAGGGGAGCGCAAGGAGGATTTAGTCCCTTGCTCCCCTCAGGAACCTGATGACCAGGTCGTGCTGACTTACCTTTTTGTTGTCCAGGAAGTCATGGTGGGCAGATATGGCGCAACGTATACTTTAAGGGTGGAACGAGACAGCTTTCGATCCAACCCTTCTTGGAGAAATGAGAGCACGGACCCGATCGGGCATTCCCACGGGTCTTCTTGGCGAGCACCAGGTGACGAAGAGGTTCCACTTCAACGCATAGGCATGTCTGGTAGACTCTGCCCTAGCGGAAGTGATGGTAGCCACCACCACAGGTGGCAGCGTACTCAACCTGTGGAGGTTCCACAGATCAGGACGTGGGTGCCAAAGGGTGCCCAGTCTCTGCGATAGAAATCGGCCAGGGAAAGGCTGACGCTAGGAGTAAGAGTTCCGGGAACCAGTTCCGGCCGCCAATAGGGGGCGCCCGAGAAGGACCTGCTCCTTGTCTTCCCTGATCTTGCACAGTAGCTGTGCGAGAAGGCTCACTGGAGGAAACGCATATTTGCGTAGGCCCCGCGGCCAGCTGTGTGCCAGAGCATCCGTGCCGAGCGTACCCTCGGTCAGGGAGTAAAACAGGCGGCAGTGGGAACAGTCGTGGGAGGCAAACAGATCTACCTTCTCGTCGCCGAACTGTTCCCAAATCAGCTGGACCGTCTGGGGATGGAGTCGCCATTCCCCAGGGAGTGGCTGACGGCTGCACGGTTCAGTTCTCCCGGGATATGGATAGCATGAGGGGACCTCAGATGCTTCTGACTCCATAGGACGAGATGGCGGGCGAGTTGATACATACGGTGGGAGTGTAGACCCCTTTGGTGGTTGATGTACGCTACTGTGGCCGTGTTGTCTGTCCTGACTATCACATGTTGACCCTTGAGCAATGCTCGGAAGCAGTGCAGGGCGAACCGTACTGTCAGCATCTCGAGGCAATTGACATGCAGGGCGTGCTGCGGTCCTGTCCAGGAGCCCGCGGCCGCATGTCCATTGCACATGGCCCCCCAGCCCGTGGCGGATGCATCTGTTGACACAACCACATGTCTGGAAACTCGTTCTAAGGGCACTCCGGCCCGTAGAAAACTGAGTTTCGACCACGGGGTGAAGGTTGAAGGCCGGCTCGAGTCACTTGGACCCGGAGCGTGCCTGACTGCCATGCCCATCTCGGGACTCGATCTCGAAGCCAATGCTGAAGCTCTTTTTCAAAAAACATCTTAAGTTGCATCTTTTCCAGCAGCACCTGGCCAAAAAAACTAGCACTTACCTATTCTATTCATCTTTCTGTTTGTTTGTTTATTTTTTTAAAAGTGTATATGTGTACTTGGCTAGATTAACTGAGACTTGTTACAGCACTGCCTCTTGTTTGTTTAGTTGCTTCAATTGCTCTCCTCATTTGTAAGTCGCTTTGGATAAAAGCATCTGCTAAATGACTAAATGGAAATGGTTATAACTTCCAATTGAATGTAAATAAAGCATTGTCAATATATTGAAGTTGTTGGTTATTTATTTGCATGGCAATAATAACAGTAATACTAATTATAATACTAGGTTGGTTAAAGCAACATTTTGGCCAAATGACCCAACAAATTAGTTATTTTGTAACCCAATTTATTGGGTTAAAAACGTACTACCCAATGAATTGGGTTAAAATAAACCAACAATAGGTCGGTGCTATATACACCCACCATTGGGTTATCTGTTGGGTAATATTTAACCCAACTTTTTTAAGTGAGTAGGCAGATATTAACTTGGGACTATATTATGGGGAAGCACAGGCGAAGCACTGCTACTTGAGCGCAGAGATATCACGCAAAATTGCAAAATTGTCCAAGTATCCATTCAAGCTTAAGAATTTGTTCAGCTTACTGAAAACAACTTTTTTGATGATCTTGCCTATGACAGGAAGATTTGTAGTTGTTCAATATGGTGTTATCCAGATGGTGTTATGCTCTTTTACAGGAGGATTTAACAACTGCTGTTTTAGTGGACTTAGTCCTAGAAAAAAGTGAGGCATTTACCACTTCTAAGAGTTCTGCTTCTAAACAGTTAAACTCTGTTTTAATGTGGGGTGTTCCTCTTCCTTAAAGTGATCCACTGATGAACGACTGCCTTTTCAGTCTTTCAAGTGTTTCAAAGCGTTAATTGAAATCATTTTTAAGGAGTTCTGACTGCTCTTTCCCACATCATTCTTCCTCACATGAATAATAATCCACTTTGTAGTCTTGTGTTTCTTCAGAATGTTCTGAAGTTCCCTGTTTACATCAGAAACTGTTGCTTGAGGCAAGCAGCATGTAGTTGTATCCCTGCTGCTAATGTTTCTGATTATCGAGTCACCCACATAAGAGTGCTGAATTTGTCTGTGCCAAGAGCAGAATGACACTGTCTACTCGACCTTGAGCGCCTGTTAGCTGCAATATTAGCTGACTGATACACAATCTATGTCTGATCATGTTTGGGGATTCTTCACCTACATTCATTAATGCTTCAAATCTGTTCTCAATATGAAAAGGGGGTTGTAGGCCTGTGTTGGCAAGTTGGGTCAAAGTTGTATCTTGGGTAGAGGACGCTAGCACAGCAATGTGTGATACTTGTGACAATCTGATGTCTTGAGTGCCTTTGGGTCTTGCTCCATGTTTATGCAATCGGTTAGTGTGCTCAGTTGAATAAGTTACTTCTTGTTTCTCTATGCTCGGTATAACTTGTCAAAGAGCATTAGATTCACAGGACTCACCTGCTGTATGCTGGGGAGTCCACAACAAATATTTCCTGTGTTTTCTGGCAGTGCGGCAAGTAGCAAGAAATAACATCTTTTGTAGAAGTCTGTGGCAGTTTGTACAGCAAGTAGATTCTGTACGATGAAGGTTGAGCGTTTTCAGTTCATTCATACTGCTCAACTTTCATAGGAATGAACTGAAAACGCTCGCCAGTGTGCATGCACCGTCACTTATTTAAATCGGAGGTGTGAAGGCATTTTGGCTTTTCAAACACAAAAACAACTAAAGAGGAGAGGTGGTAACAGACAAAAGAAAAACTGTGCAGATACGGCAGAAAGGCAGTTCTCATGGCAAAAGATATGAGGCTGATTATTAGGGACACCATACTAATACTGTGTTTGACCCCCTTTCACCTTCAGCACTGCCTTAATTCTATGTGGCATTGATTCAACAAGGTGCTGAAAGCATTCTTTAGAAATGTTGGCCCATATTGATAGGATAGCATCTTGCAGTTAATGGATATTTGTGGGATGCACATTCAGGGCACTACACTCCCGTTCCACCACATCCCAAAGATGCTCTATTGGGTTGAGATCTGGTGACTGTGGGGGCCATTTTATTACAGTGAACTCATTGTTATGTTCAAGAAACCAGTTTGAAATGATTCGAGCTTTGTGACATGGTACATTATCCTGCTGGAAGTAGCCATCAGAGGATGGGTACATTTTTTCAGCTTACCCCCAGCCCATCCAAGACGTAGGTGTGTTAGTTTTTTTCAGTAGAACACAAATGAAGATTTTTAACTCCAGTTGTATAATGCATGTCAATGGTGTCAGTAGAGTATAAGAGCTATGAGAGTTAAAAACACAGACAGATATGAATCCATATTAAGACACATATCTTAAGACACGAAACGATCTGTTTCTGTGAGAAACCGAATTGTATTTGTTATTATTTTACCTCTGACCAGACGAATGTCATCGGGTCTCCAGACCGTCATTAATTGCAGCGAATAAGGTCAAAATACTGCCGTGATCATTCATATATATATATATATATATATATATATATATATATATATATATATATATATATATATATATATATAAATATATATCCATTCCTCAGTAGTGCCTGCTTGGAGCGGTCGAATTAAGAAACTGTAAATTTCTAAGACAACGCAGTATTTTGACCTTATTCGCTGAAAGTAATGGCGCTAATGGAGACATTCATCTCATCAGAGGTAAAATAATAGCATAAATACTGCTCGGTTTCTAACAGAAACCGATGGTTTTGTGTCTTAAGACGTGTCATCACGAGTCGCAGGGTTTCATATGGATTCGTATGTCTATGTGTTTTACTCTCATAGCTGTCATAATCTAAACAGGCCCCAGTGACGTGTATTATAAAACTGGATACTGTAACGGTTGGTGATAAAAATCTTCATTTGTGTTCTACTGAAGAAACAAACAAACCTACATCTTGGATAGCCTGAGGGTAAGCAGATAAACATCACATTTTCATTTTTGGGTGAACTATCCCTTTAAAAGAGATGTAGTTAATTTGAAATGTTCTGATAACTGTAAGCAGCTGGAAATTGACATCACATAACATGTACATGAACATTTATCTTAAATATGCAATATGCGAACTAGTTATAGTAGACAAAAGAATTGTAAATCTAGAAATATAAAATTTCAGAAGATTTTAGAAATATAGAAATATAAATATAGAACAGCTTACTGCCTTGAGTGCTGTAGTTAAATGGCAGATTAACAAAACAGTGTCATTCTAACATTTTTATAACATCTGCATTAAACTTTTTTTGCTGTAACTTGCCCTACACTTTGCTTTGAAGCAGCTTGTTGCGCAGACCAGACGCGGTGCCATAGGGTGCCCCGTCCCTGAGAAAGAAGGTCCCTCCTCAGGGGAATCGGCCAATGTGTGCCAGCGCATCCGTGCCGAGGGTGCCCCCGGTCAGGGAATAATACAACTGGCAATGGGTCGACTCTGGAGAGGCAAACAGGTCTGCCTGCGCGGCTCCGAAGAGGCCCCATATCAGCTGGACCGTCTGGGGATGGAGTCGCCACTCTCCCTGAGGTGTCAGCTGTCGAGAGAGCTTGTCGGCTGTCTGGTTCAGCACACCTGTGATATGGATGGCGCGAAGTGACCTCAGATGCTTCTGACTCTAAAGGAGGAGATGGCGAGCGAGTTGGAGCATGCAACAGGAACGTAGATCCTGATGGCTGATGTACGCAACGGCCGCAGTGCTGTCCGTGCGGACCAGTACGTGCTTGCCCTGGAGCGGCTTTCTGAGGCGGCCCAGAGCGAGACGTACTGCCAGTAACTCCAGGCAGTTAATATGCCAACGCAGTTGCGCCCCGTCCACAGACCCGAAACTGTGTGCCCGTTGTATGTGCCCCCCCCAACCCGTGGACGAGGCATCCGTGAAGACCACAGCATGCCTGGACACCTGTTCTAAGGGTACTCCTGCCCGTAGAAATGAAGGGTCCAACCACGGGCTGAAGGTTTGGCGGCAGTACGGGGTGACTGGGACCCGGTACCTGCCGCTCTGCCATGCCCATCTCGGGACTCGGCCGTGAAGCCAGTGCTGAAGCGGTCTCATATGTAGCAATCCGAGTGGCGTTACCGCGGCTGCAGATGCCATATGCCCCAGGAGCCTCTGAAAAGATTTCAGTGGGACCGCCGTCCTGCCCTTGAAAGTATTCAAGCAGTTCAGCACCGCCTGGACTCGCTCCTCTGTGAGGCGCGCAGTCCGGTTGACCGAATCCACCTCCATACTGAGATAAGAGATCCTCTGTGTGGGACAGAGTTTGCACTTGTGGGTGAGAAGGCCTGTTGGCGTCCTCGGTGCCCACGATGCTGCCCCCTGGCGAAAAGAGGGGAGGAAAGGAGTGGCAAGGCCCGGGGGCATAGCACACTGCCAACCTGGCCCTCTTGGAGCCCAGGGAGGGTGGAAACTGCTCTTTTATTGAGAATGTGGGTACCGCTAGACTCCGGAGAGCCACCATCTCCCCCAGAGCAGCTTCTCTTCTCCCTGGGCTGCCCGTCTCAGGGTCGCTTGCCCTTGCGCTTGCCAGCGGACTCAGGGGGACCCTGAGCAGGTTGGGCGCTGCTCCTGCGCCCGGCCGCCTGCTGCCCGGGTGGAGGCTGCTGCTTGGGCTTCGCAGGGGCAGAGGCGGACGCAGGAGGGCACCCTCGGTGACGAGCTGGCGGAGGCGCTGCTACCGACGGCTGGGTGGGGGCAGCAGCGGGCCGTCGGAGCAGGATGCTTCAGATTGCCTCCGTCTGCTTCTGGGCCACCGAGAACTGCTGGGCGAAGCTCTCGATGGCGTCGCCGAAAAGGCCGGCCTGGCAGACAGGGGCGTTGAGGAACCGCACCTTGTCGGTCTCACGCATATCTGCCAGGTTCAGCAAAAGTTCCTGGACCACCATAGTGGACATCGCCCAACCCAGGGAGCATGCGGTGACTTTCGTCGCTCGGAGAGCGAGGTCCGTCGCCTTGAGCAGTTCTTGTAGAACTGCCGGGTCAGGCCCACCCTCGTGCATGTCCTTGAACACTTTGGCCTGGTGGACCTGAAGAAGCGCCATGGCATGCAAGACAGACGCGGCTTCTCCACAGGCGGCGTAAGACTTGCTCGTCAGAGTGGACGAGAACTTACACGCCCGGGAGGGGAGACGCGGATTTCCACGCAGCCGGCGCAGCGGAGGGGGGAGGATCTCGAGGGGCTTGGGGTCCCGTCGAGTTTGTCCTCAGTGTAACCCTCAGGTCTCCACCGAAGGCATCAGCCAAAGTAGCAGCCCTTTGCTTTGCAGCGGGAGGACCGCTAGATCTGGGATGCGCAATGGGGCCGCTCCCCGCTTGAGGAAGTCGAGCCTAGACCGTAAAACTGCGATGTTCATGTTCCCGCAGTGGGAACATGAGTCATTCACGATTGCCGCCTCAGCGTGCTGAACGCCCAAACACGTGAGACAGCGATCGTGCCCGTCAGCTGGGGACAGAAACCGGCTGCATCCAGAAACACACAGTTTGAATAACATCTTGATAAAGACGCAAGTTCAAACCATGTAGCTCTTTAAGAGAAAGGAAATGCTCTTTTCATGCCAAGGCACACAGGGGAGATGGCCGCTGCCCACAGTGGTTTAAAGGGTGCAAGCCCACTGCGAGCACACAGCGCCCAGCGAGCTGTCAGAACAGCTGTCTCGTCTTCTTCCACAGAGTCGCGACCGCCACTGTGATGTGCTGTAACTCCAGCCGGAAAGAGCTCCTTCTTTTAGACTCGTAGTCTATAACACTCTTCGCAGGAACACTGGAAAAAACGCAATGTTTGGCTCCGAAGTAGAAAGCGAGTATGCGGTGTTTCACTTCCGTATTTATACCCGCATTGCGGGCGGAGCGTGGACCGCATGCCAATGCCAATTGGCTCGTTTAGAAACACTCGAAGCAGATTGGTCTCTGAAAGCAAACTGAAAGGGAACTTTCTGGACCATCTCAAATGTGTACCTTAGTCCCTTGGGATAGTCTACATTAAGGCAGTACAAAAGACCAACGAGTGTAGAAAAGCCATCTGACACATCTCCTTGATCACGTATGAAGATGCTCCCTTCCAGCACAACTGCAATGTCGACTGTCTCCTTTGCCAGTAGTGCTTGGCTGCTTCTGCCTTCCTCAGTCGAGAAGATGAGAAGACCAACATCAACTTAATTTATAGCCTGTTGTTCTGAACCTGTAGTCTAAATAACATAATGAAAAATTTAGTAATTAAATTATGACATGGGGGAAAGTAAATTATCAGCAAAGGTTTATTTAAAAGTCAACTAATCCTTTAATGTTATGAAGTGACGAGAATACTTTGTGGGCAAAACATTTTTTTTTTTTTTTTAATTTTATCAAAATATCTTAATTTGTGTTCTGAGGAGTCTTACAGGTTTACAAACTGTAAATATTTTTATTTGAAATCATGGTCCTTGGTGATTCAAATCATTAAAAACAATGGCTACCATCATCACAGGTATTAGTTTTGTATGGGTTTTTTTCACTCTGAAGTGACGGTAGCTGGTATCACCAAGGACCACTTTTAAAAAAATACCTACTTCTTGGATGACCTGTAGCTGAGTATGTTAATAGCAAATTTTCCGAAACCGCTCACCCCAAAATTTAAATTCTGTCATTAATAACTTAACTTCATGACGTTCGACACTCGTAAGACCTCTGTTCATCTGCAGAACAGAAATGAAGATATTTTAGTTGAAATTTGAAGGCTCAGAAAGGCCTCCATTGGCACTATGTACATTACACGCACAAGACCCATAAAAGCTACTAAAGACATTACAAAGTACATCACACTACAGTGGTTCTACAATAACATGAATTTACAATGAATTGGTTCTACAATTTATGAAGCGACGAGCTTCAATGCGTTATGAATCCTTCTAAGCTTCATGATGTTTTGAAAGTTATTGTAGAACCACTGTAGTGAGATGGACTTTGTAACAACGTCTTTGGCTTTTATGGGTCTTGCTATTGACATAGATTGCTAATGACATTGCGTTAATGGAGGCCTCACTGAGCCTTCATATTTAAACTAAAATATCTTTGTGTTCTGAAGATGAACGGAGGTCTTTCGGGTGTGGAATGACATGAGGGTAAGTAATTAATAACATAATTAAAATTTTTGGGTGAACAAACCATTTGATAAATGTTTTTTATTTTTTTTTTTTTTTTTTACTGTGACAACAGCTAACAATGTCATCAACTCAATCAATTCACGCACCCCACAGACACGGATGAAACTGTTGGGATCCTCCTTTAGGTAATATGGAAGTCCAAGCAATGCAGCTGCTCTTCTCTTCTGGTTTGAAGTCTCAACACAACAACAAAAACAGTAAATACACTGTGACAACTGTAGGACCAAGCATGCTTATAATACTTATTTCTGATAACACTGAGGCTGCTGATGTGTCACAGGGATTTGTGTTGTGTCTACAGCAACTTATTTACTGTATAATCTACTATTAAATGACCAACCCACAATATTGTTATTTGATTTTTTTTTTTCAAACTGAACTGCAGATAATCTAATGACAGTAACAGCTTTTGATTACATTAGATTTGACAATTTCTACAAGTAACAATGTTATTTTTTGTTAAAGCTACACTGTGAGATATTTTCCCCCATCTAGCGGTGAAAAGGTATATGACCATCCAGTGAATATTAGTTTCTGTTCCTCTTAATTCCGATTTCGTTTTAACTCCTACGGTGGCTGATTAATATGGCTCAAGTGATGAGGTTACTTTAGAAAAGTATTATAATTTGCAGTTATTTAATTTGTCAGTTAACATGTAGGTTATGACATCTATGTAAAATGAATAATAGTTGTACCTTTTTGTTATTTTTTACCATTTCATTGCTAACATCAGCGATCAGGTTCCCAGACGAATGCAAGCTAATCTTAGTAAAGTAACTTTTATCGGTGCTATCGTTATTCTGTATATTGTACGACATCTCTAGCGTAAGGCAAAGTTTACATTGTAGGCTATATCAGTCTCAAGCAATCCCCCTCTTCACATTCGACCATCGACCACATCGTGCCATCAAGTGTTAAAACCCAAAAGGCGAAGCTTGAATTTACGGGTATGTCCCTCTTTGGCTAATGTACTTTCAAGATGGAGGGGCAACATGGCGACGCGCATTGAACCCCTCACCCGTATGTATTTTCAATTGCATATACACTTACGAGAATACTTTATTGCTTGAAAGAAGTAAATATACATGAATGAGCACATATATTTTTGAAAGAACTAAGTGTTTTTAGCTAATAATAAACTAAAAAAATTAAACACAGTGTAGCTTTAAGCGATTGATCAAATATCTGTCAAATCAGATTATCCTTACTTGAACATCAAGGGGCTCAAGGAGACTGCGCAGGTCAGAACTGCTACTAGTTCGCACTCTGTACATCTGTAACAGTCTTGGGACATACTTGTCGAGTCCATCAAAGAAAGACTGATGGAGATCAGTAGAAACCAGGCGCATAAACTCAGCACTGATCTATTAAGAGAAAATCCAAAGATACATAAATACACAAGTATACAGTAGTAAGTTGAGCAAAGATGTTTGCATTTGTTCGGCTTTGGCTCTTACAGGCCATTAAAATGTATAGTTTTGCATCAGGAAAAACTAAACTAAAAAAGATTAACAAATACCTAAATCAACAAATGCACAAAACACTGATGCACAAAAAACTCAAATTCAAATCTAAATTTTTTATTAATTCAGAAGCTTCATATTTGTAAAAATACAAAATTACCTGTTTTTTTTTTAAAACAGTGCTGGCCATCTGTCTTTGATTTCAGACACAGGAGGCTCACCATGAACGATCTCCTTCCTTCGCAAGGCAAAAGTGCTCTCCATCAGAGAATCTATCATTTTCCTGTCTTTCTTCCTTTTCTTCGTCTCCTCCATCAGAGCTATTCTCTCTCTTTCCAGGCAGTCTGGAGACTTCCCTTCAGGAAAATCTGGCAAAAAGTTGAGCTCAGACCGTTTTGGTTTCTTCATTGTCCTGTTCCCAGTTGATGCGTCTGTTGACCTCTTTTGATTGACTGTAAGCTCTGGGCATCCAGCAATACGGTACTTCTGACGGAGGTTACCGATCTTAAAAGTGAGGCTAAACTTCCAGCAGTACCACCCATGAGAAGAGCTTGGCTCTCTCAAACAGGCTGCTTTTCGACAAGGGCTTTGGCAACATCCTCAATTTGTTTTGCTGTTGGATATGCATTGTGCTCATACATAGCACTTCCTACTTTGTCAAGGATGTCTCTTTTCATAGCAGCATTAACAGTAAGTAGGGACCCGTCTTTTTCATAAGTCTCATTTCCTTTTCTGAGCTTAAGTTCAATGTCATAAGAGAAAGGTGGTATGACAAAAGGGTCAGGCCAGTGCATAGTGCAAGGGTTTTGAATTTTAAATTTTATTACAATAAAAACTTACCTCAGTGAAGTAAAAACACCTTGGGTCACACCATGTAAGGAGCCACTGGGAAGGAATTCAGTTCTTCTGGGTCTGCAACTTGAAGGTCTGTGGAAAGTTTCCTTGTCAATTCATAACATCTGAAGTGTTCCAAGTACCAGGCTGAAAAGCATTCAATTATGAATGAGGCCTTGTTGTCCACAATCAGTACTTTGAGACAAGGCAAGAGATTATTCAGCTAGAACTTTGTCTAGAATCTCATTTCTATTAAGTAACTCTGTTAGAACACTTAATACAGTATAGGGACATTTACAAATGTCTTCCTGCTAGTATTATCTAAAATATATTCCACAGGCTCAATGACAGGAAAATTATTTCTGAAAAAAAGTGACCTCCTATGGTCAGTGCCAAATGGTCCAGTCTTTGAAAGTAAACAAAGAGGATTAGTTTCCTGCAGTGTTTTCTTTACCACAGTTAAAACAGTGCTGTCAGTGTTGCAATTATGTTCCCTTAGCACTTTCTCAATTGACCTGTTAGTAAACTCGGTAACGCTTTAGATTATGGCCCGGAAAGTACCACGTAATTAAAGTGAATTTACATGGTAATTTTCGGTAATTATAGTGTAACTATAAAGTAAGTAGGTGTAGGTATAAGGGAACAATATGTAATATTGGGAGAATAAAGGGGTAACTAGCCCGGAAAGTACTGCGTAATGAAATCGTATTTACAGGGTAATTATTTTGTAATTATAGTGTAACTATAAAGTAAGTAGGTGTAGGTATAAGGGAACAATATGTAATATTGTGAGAATAAAGGGGTAACTAGCTCGAAAAGTACTGCGTAATGAAATGTCAAGTTTGGGGAATAAAGGGGTAACAACATGGAAAATTACAAATAAGTATACTGTAAGTATTTTATAACTAAGGGCTAACTATTCTAATATTACATGGTACTTATGGCATACTATACATAACAACATGGAAAATTACAAATAACTAAATATTAATAAAGTTTTGCTTCATATTCTCTCGAAAAGGAGTTTTCCCATACGCAATACGATGAACTTCTCGAAAAGGAACTGGGTTTTCAGTTAATCACTTCTGTATGTTCACACCATTTGGGTGGTGGGTGGTGGGTATTGTAACAGTGTGGTGTATGGGACGCCATTTGTAAAGCGTTTTGTCACATTTAGCTTCAATCTATGTTTAAAAAACTGGTCTGAATGTTTGACGGTCACTCTTTAGCACATTTACAACAATATTTGTCAACTAAAATAGTTCAATTTAAATATTAAATTGTTACAACTAAATCTTAAATCTAAATGCTAAATCTAAATGTTAAATCTAAATGTTTCGGGTGAAACTAAATATTTAACTAATATGCAAATTCTAAATGCCGATAACCAGAAGTGCCAAAATAAAAGCTTGAGGAGGTCAGTGTGTGTTTATAGCATCGTGTCAAATAAGTAACAAATAAAAACCATCTCATCAGAGGAAACTGACTCTTGGTCATGGATTATCGTGATATAATAATAAAATATTAAACACGTTTGGAGAAACTTTATCTGAGAGTGATGACAGAGTGATGATGACATGATGAGTGAGGACATAACATTCAGTCAAAGTGAGACCCCTCATGGCTGGCTATTATGGTTACAGGTCTAGCACTTTTCATAAAAGTGACACTAGCCTACTCTTCAAATACAGTTTCTCCAAATGTGTTT
Organism: Gobiocypris rarus; assembly: GCA_023029165.1. Classification (NCBI taxonomy): domain Eukaryota; kingdom Metazoa; phylum Chordata; class Actinopteri; order Cypriniformes; family Gobionidae; genus Gobiocypris; species Gobiocypris rarus. Next base: position 21,435,258 of record CM040919.1, on the reverse strand, counting down.
ATTATTTTAGGTAGTTAATTTCACTAGTGATGCACCGAAATCAAAATTCTTGGCCGAAACCGAAACCGAAACCCGAAAAAGAGGTAATCAAGCTGAAAACCGAAATAAATTATGCCAATGATTAGTACCATAGCATTTATGGCTATACCTGTGTAACTTTACTAAAAATCAAGGCATTGCAATTGCATAAATTAATATTAAAGTTTCAAATAATAAATCAATTACAAATTATGCAAATATTTATTTAGCACTTTGCAACAATGCAATGCAGTATAAAATAAAATTCAAACTAAAAATGTTTAACTTGACCTCACTCATTTGTACATTAAATAATAATGTATAGGCCTACTGGCCTGCAGAAAGGTACAGAAATGTAATAAAGTAATCAAACGTAAAATAATTGCATATTTAACTGTTTAAATTAAAGATTAATCCTAATTAAACTTACAAACGCTATTCAATCAAGAGCAGTGAGTGATGTGCTTACAGAGCCGGCAGCAGAAACAAATCAATGGACGGGCATTTAATATTCTTGGGGGGGCCTAATTATGACATCCAATAAATTTTTCTTTTTCTATTGCTACAACAGTTTCACGGCGATTTCAATATCCTAACTACAATTAGCCTAGGTCATCTTTAGTAACCGAAATATATCATGTTACAGTTATAGCCTTGGTCTGCATTGTTCCGTGAACACAGCATGCTATAAGCCAACTTCCTAATAACAGCCTAATAGTCACAAATCTCAAGTTAAGTATTAAATCAACCATGCATAATCAACTACGACACACTCACACACATATAGCATATCAGTAGCTGCGTTTCCATTACAGATTTGCGCAGCTGTTTTGCGCTATTATCTAAATATCGATAAAAAACTATTTCGAAATATTTTCAACTCACAATTTCAATTTGCGCAATTTGAAGGGTAATGTAAACACGGCTAGTGTCAAAAGCATAATTTACACCACAGCTGGTGCAACTTAAGAAGAGTAATAAAACCAACTGCCCTACTGGTAAGGTCCTTCTCGAAGACAAGTTGGATGAGACAGGCTTTCCGTTTGTGAAGCATGCTCCGCCGGTGTTCAGAATTTTTTTGAGTGTCGAAAATGAATTTTCACACATAGCTGTTGATGCACCCAGTGTCACAGCATTTGTCATGGCAGTAAGCACACTGGGCATTGCTTGCAGGGCACCGCTGAATTTGGTTAACATGTTGCTCAGTGTCCATTTTCCATCATCCGGAAGGAAGTTCACTTTCACGGAGTTTGTTGTAAAGGAACTGGCAGCCCACAATATACTCTGATTCAACAAGTTCAGTGCCTGTTAGCTCCAGTAGAGGTTTTACCCTAACTGTATCCATAAAGTTCTCTCTGTCGGCCTCCGGGTCCAAGGCAGCCAGCACACCAATGAGATGGCTATTACGCTCACCAAAACGGGCACATAGCTCTCCATGCACTGCATCCACAACACTATAAAACAACCTCTCCAGTTCAGATTTTTCATTTGTTTTGTTTTGTCCAACACTTTCCTCCACTACAAAATCCTGTAGATTCTGGTTCAAGACATGCTTTCTCTTACTTGGTCCAGTTGTTGTTGTTGTCGCGTCGTCATTGGCGGCTGGTACAGATGTGTTCCATAACGCACAAAATGCTGTCTCATTGCAAAGTTGTCCAATGCATTCCGACGCACTGTTAACGAGTGTTATCACAGTATACAAGTCTATGTTCTCGGCTTGTAGCATGTGGTTTGGGGGCTCTAACAGGGCTAAAACTCTCCGGATCAGGTTAGCTATGAACTTGAAGCTCAGCTGTGTAACTGCGCAAAGGAGACCCACAGCCTCGATGCGCACATCTGCTCCAAAGGCCCTCGCCGAACTCTCCACTTCAGTGAGTACTGTTAAAATATCATCAAAATTGTCAATGATGATAGATACTGTCGCCAAATGACCTGTCCACCGCTGATCCAACAGGCGTTTTAAAGATTGGCCTTTGTAGGGAATTGATATTGTGGGTTTTCTAAAGAATTTGTAGAGCAGATTGCAGATATGGAAAACTTCCTCAACTGCATTCTCGACTGACATGGCATGAACAATAACCAAATGAAGCTGGTGATTAAAGCAGTGCATGTATGGGATATCACGGCCAAGTTTATCCTTGAGTAGTTTCTGCACACCTCCATAGCGCCAGGAGTGTGTGCTTATGTTTTGTTGAGATTAAACAGACCTCAGTAAAGGCTACTGCCACTTTAATACCTAATGCAGGGATATGCGTCGACTTTCTCGACTGTATAAAGTTCACTTAAGGCATATACATGTCTGCTAGGATGCTCATGAAGATGGACATGTTGACATACTTTTTGTTTGAGTTTGTCCTTTTAAGCGCAAGTTTATTTATTTATTTATTATTATTAACATTTTTAAGATGTTACCCCTTTTTTACATTTGAGCCCCTGCCTCTGAAGAACTCTCAGCACGTCCTTGTTTGAAGCTAAATGTGACAAAATGTTGTTGTTATTTTCAGCGTGAGCCGCTTTACAAACAGCGCCCCATAGTGTACCCAAAGAAAAATCACAAATTAGATTGGTTTGAGATTAAATAGTGAGAAAAAGAAGACTTTATAACGTAAATTAACTAAATATTCCTCATCCATTCCTCATGAAGCATTTCTGATTCTAAAGAACTAATTTTCCAGTCCATCCATTCAGTGTGTGTGTATGGTCCAGGTGCAAAAACAATAAGACCAAGCACCCCTTGTGCTGACAAATGCTCTACCTCTAAATTTTGTTTAAATCTGAAGCATTTTTTTCCACAAATTACCCCCAAACAGATCTGATTATGATTATGAGCCATTTCTTTTCATTGAACTGCTTCCACACCTCTTTCTCACCATGATGGAGATTGACTTCGGCATGTCAATCCGAACAACATCTCCCCTTCCATTCCATCAAAAGGCGTTTTAAGGTAAGTCACTTTTCGAAGTTGACAATCTATGTATGCAAAGACACCCTTTTACATAAAGATGCTTATGATGAAGAAAAAAAAAATCCAATGTAAAGAAGATAGTGGGTACTGTAACCTAATATTGGAATTAACTTGCATAATTCATATTCCTATTTGAAATGTTATCAACATTAAGTAGATTTATGTAAGTAGATTTTTTTCTGGGAATTTGGCTATTTTAATCGCCCACCACACACCAAACCAATCAGGATATGGGGATGATTAGGAGGCCATGATGGACAGAGGCCAATTGGCAAATTTGGCCAGGATGCCGTGGTTATACCCTATACTCAGGACATCCTGGGATTTTTAATGACCACAGAGAGTCAGGACCTCGGTTTAACGTCTCATTCGAAGGACGGTGCTTATTGACAGTATAGTGTCCCCATCACTATACTGGGGTGTTAGGACCCACACAGACCCAGTAAGTTTTTCCAAGGAGGTCTCCCATCCAGGTACTGACCAGGCTCAACCCTGCTTAGCTTCAGTGGGGTCTTGGGCTACAGGGTAAATATTGCATACATTTTAAAATCTTGCTTATTACTTACAAAGCACTAAATGGTTTAGCTCCTCAGTACTTGAGCAAGCTCTTAACTCATAGGCCTTCACGCCTATATGTGATCTGAAAATTGTGGCAAGTTGATAATAAATAGAATATCAAAATCAACTGCAGGTGGTAGGTCATTTTCCTATTTAACACCCAAACTCCAGAATAGTCTTCCTAGACTTGTTTGGGAACCAGAACCACTTTGTTTAAATCTCAACTAAAAGCACACCTTTTTAACTTGGCATACACATAACACATTATCAATTTATATTATTTCCATTCACATGGATCCACGGAAACAACTAAAACGCTGTATTATGCATGAAAGACAAATAATTTGGCGGTCATTTTGGAAAGAAAAACTATGTGCCTGCTTACCAGGGGTGGTCAATTCATCGTCTCGTTCTCTCTGTGTTTGTGTGGTTGTGTTGGGGGCGTGGTTACTGATTGCTGATATGATCGCCACCACCTAATCATTATCCTGCCTATTTATACGTGTCTCTCACATGCCTCGTTGCCAGATTGTTGTAGGGTTCCTGGTGTAACTCTCCGTGTCTCCTGGGTGATCGCTTCTGTTCTGGTGTCTGGATTCCCGCTGGTTTTGGTATGCCCTGTGCTTTCCTGCGTCGTGAATCTGACGGATCTTCACCTGCCTGTGCTTCTCCTGTGTCAGTGCCTGCCTGAGAGACTGTCTGTATGCTCTTCTTTTTTCTGCCCAGAACTGAGTGTGTCTTCAGCGGTCTTCAGACTTTACGTGAACTCTGTGCAGATTTTGTGAGAAATAAATGAGTATTTGAAATCGCTATTGGATCTTTCAGTTTTCCTTTCAGAGACATAATAATAACGGTATTGTTTCAAAACTATTTGAAAACATATTTCAAAGTTTGCATTCTCCCACCAATGCTTTTGCCATGAAAATGAACAGCCAGAACGCATTAAAAGTTTTGTATTTTAGTTGAGAATAGTGTTGTGTGGCCCAAAAGTAAATAACTAATGATTTCTTACAACCGAAATTAATCCATCAAAAACTTACTTTAGCTGGACAATAACTTTTTTCTAGAGTTGTTGTACAGCCAAAATATTACTTCTTCCATTAATATCCTATTATCAGTGTAAAGATGCTTTGAAACAATCTGTATTGTAAAAAGCGCGATATATGAAGGTGACTTGATTATTCAAATCAGTTTACCGATGGGGTAACACTTAATAATAACTCACGCTATGAAGCATTAGTTAAGCATTAGTAAATAGTTAATTAATCATTTATAAAGAATTAATAGACATTAATAGGTAGTTTATAAATACAACTATAAATGCTTTTTTCTTGATTTATAAGCATATCTATAATGTGTTTAATAATTGTATTTTAATACTTTATAAATGAAGAATTAACTATTTACTAATGCTTAACTAATGCTTCAAAGTGTGTAGTTATTATAAAGCGTTAACAATGATGGTAAGTCTGCATAAATTAGGTCAACCGGAACCAGGAACACTTCCTTTAACATCTAATGACCTTGTTACATTTTAAGAAGGATGGTATCTACGCTAATATTAGCCTGTCAGTCTCATCCTTATTCTGGGTTACCATAGTCAGCAAAAACTGTACCAATCAGCTGTGAGTAAAGTGACATGCATCTACTGCAATAAAGCCACTGCCCATGTATCTCTCACTCCAAATTAAAGCAGTTTAGAGTGAAATAAATTTTGAGACAAAAGTACCTATCTTTTGCTTCTAATTATTTAGATTATATGATTTGTAACTATATATAAAAATCATATAATATATTAATTTATAATTATTATATTCATTTACAATTAATATTAAACACTGTATATAAATGTATATTCATGCAAGCTTTAAAATATAAGTTTATGTGTATTATTTTGAGCTCTTTGTGAAACTATATAAACACAAAATTTGCTGCAGCAGCAGTGTTTATTCCTGCATTGTTAAATGCATTTAACAAGGCAGGAAGGTTTATTTTTCTCCATCATGCCCTGATGGAGTTTTGGTTCCTTGCCACTGTCGCCTTTGGCTTGGCTTGCTCAGTTGGGGACACTCAAATTATTATCCAAGTTACTCAACTAAATATACAAATAGAATTATTTATTAATTTGGTCATATATAATTCTATAAACTATCCAAATTAAACTAGCCAAATCAAATTTTGTTGCAATGTTGTCCTGTTTAACACTGTGAAGCTGCTTTGAAACAATCGTCATTGTAAAAGCGCTATATAAATAAAGTTGATTGATTGATTGATTGATTAATTTCATGATATTTTCATAATGATCTCTTAATCTTCAGCAGATAATGGATTAATGTAGCTGTTCACTGTACAATAACAACCTTTCAGGTGCACACGCTTCGAGTTAATATAAAACTGGATTAAACCTGAGCTGACAGAGAACGTGGATTTGTCAACTCTAAACCTACTCTGAAACTCTGAGTCTGAGTTCAACTAGCTTCATGCAACAGGAATCAGACCAGAACAGGTGGCGGACCTGCACCTAGACATGACCAAAACACAGCCCTGAATTTCAGCTGAGACCGTGTCCATTAGACCCCATATGAATGCCTCGTTGACATGATATCCACTGGTACATATCCTCAACAAATACCACACAAATCAGACAGGTCCTCCGCACAGACCCTATAGCCAGCTCTGGCTCCATACCGACATGTTGAATCACTCTTCAAGCAAAAGGAATTGGATGAATATTTCAATGCTATACCGATCCCAGTCTGAATTCTGACTTGTGATGCAGCCTGAATCATAATGACACTGTGTTCATTCGTTGGCCAGAGGAGCACTGGTCCCTCCAAACGAGCCTGTTTTTTCCCAAGGTTTTTTTCCCCTTCTGTCACCTGATGGTGGTCCTTGCGCTAAGTTGGGGACACTTAATATTCAACAATATTATTGATCTGACTGCACTGACGCTGTTGTATGTGAACTGAACTCATTTTTGCAGAACTGCTTTATAGATTAAATGAACTAATTTAATAATTGATGATCTGTACAACATAACTGAAACAATACTGGACTGACATCAACTGAACAACAGCCGAAATGCATAATTTACTGTTATCACTGTGAAGCTGCTTTGAAACAATCTGTATTGTATAAAGCACTATATAAAGTTGACTTGACATAATTTCAGGGTATCAGTATTATTAACATATATTCTATACAGGCATTGCACTGTCAAAGTGTAGTTACTGCTTTTAGTTTAGTGGAAAGTCAGATACCCGTAGGTCTGAAAATTGTGTCAGCATCAATGTAGCAAAAGTAGACATTATATCAAGTTTTTTTATTTTGTTATTTCATTTATAAGAAGCATGTACCTGGCAGGAAGTGCTTTACAAAGGAAAGCAAAGCACCACTTATATATAACCTACTTTGAAGGAGCACTTTTTCACAAAAAGTGGTAAAAAGCTTTATTTTCAGCTTTATATAAAAGTGAATATTCAGGAATTGTTTTAAGAAAAGGCCTCATTATAGATTGAACAACTTCATTATGTGTGATCTGACAGGCCCAGTCTTAAAATCAAATCACTGAGGGTGTTTCTGAAATTAGTGGAGGTGCTCTAGTAAAGTGCAGTTGTAATGTGTAAGAAATGGCTTGTATAAGCACCACCATAACAATAATAGCAATGTACAGTGAGAGACAATGTCAGTAATTGCAATTTTGAGAGTAAATCCCTTATTTATATCGATGTCTTAGTTCAACACGATCTCACAAAGTTCCATTATAGGCCTACTCATTGAACCTTTGGCGCTAGAGCGCACAAGTCTAGTCAAGTCAAGTCAACTTTATTTATATAGCGCTTTTAACAATGCAGATTGTTTCAAAGCAGCTTCACAGTGTAAAACAGAAAAATAATGCAACAGAAGATATTTTGATTATCATACAGTAACAATGTGGGCTTTTGATCAGTAATGAGCTCAGTATTGTGGTCTACATGGTTAATTTAGTTTAATAATTCGATTTATTTTGAAATTTATTTGAAAAATAGTTTTTCCCCAACTGAGCAAGCCAAGCCAGAGGCGACAGATATTGTACTCACTAGAACATTTGCAAAGCCTATTTCACCAATATACTATTATTAAAGTTTCAACTAAGGGTGTTCTTGCTTTTGTTTTAGCATAAACCTGGACCTGCTACAAGGCCTTGAGATCTATAAAATATAAAAAGGTTTTGGTGATTGTGAAAATTGGGTTCAATGCATCTCCGGGCTGCAGGTCAGAGAGCTTTGTACCATCTCTGGCCGCAGCCACCCGGGACCTGCACTGCACTGGTGAAGCCACTGTGCATTGCGCCTCATCACTGATAGCATTGTTTGTTATGATGCTCTTCCTTTCCCATTGTTAACCTGATCAAAGGAATAGGGTTGCAGTGATCTAAGGTGGGGCGGTCACTTCATGACACCTTCTAGTGTAAACTGCTTATATGAAGCCCTCTCTCTAGGCACTAATAGCCTGACACTTCCCCTATTAAACCATTGGACTGCAGCAGTGCATTTGTACTGCTAATTAGAATGCAAGCACTCAAACTCCCCTTAAACTCTTCTGCATGTTCTGAGTTTAAGAATAGCATCAGCTCTGTGAGAGCAGACTAATGCTATGAACAATCGCCAATACTATTAATCTCTATCCCCTACAGGGCGAGGTTCATTAAGAAGCTATTGCCATAATAGCTAGAGGGCACACACTAGTTTAACCAATCAAAGGCAGGGCAGCAGGAGCTAGATCGATTCATCAGGTACCATTGGGAGGGAATAGAATCCCACAACAGTAGTTTTGGAGGACCAAAGTGCCACAGGGACCCACAGGGGCAAAAATAACTGAAGCCTTATTTCCTCTAGAGGAAAACAAAAAAAAATACAATGCGCCACTGAGCCATTGAGAGGGCTATATCAGGTAATGGAAAAATATATGTCAGGCAAATTGTGAGGAATTAATCCGGTGATAAGAATGCTTCTGTGATAAATGCCCGCAGCAGACCTGACCCAAAGTAAGTAACTATACCCAAATGAACATGTCAGGGTATTTGGGAATTCTATTGCTTGAGCTGCTATCAGTTCAACATGACTAAAGTGAAAATAATCTAAGGAAACAATTCTTGTTTACTTAGATTAGTGGTCATTATAATTGTAGTGTGTTGCTTTAATGGCAAGTATGATGACCTTACTTGAATTGCATTCAGAATATTTAACTTAAAAAAGCCTTGTAACCCACATTTGGATTTTCAGGCACTAAATATAACTGAATTTCAATTTCTTAGACAAACCCTTACAAACATCAGTATACTTAAAGTTAAATTAAGTGAGCTTTATTTATTTTTAAATCTACCTGTTGCTCTATCTCCTCCCACCGCAACATTTGTTGCCCTTCCAGCACCAGAACCTATGCAGGTCGAATCTTTCCACCTTTCCCGTGCGGAGCATCAGCGGCACATTCAGAACCAACTGTGTCTCTACTGTGGATCCGATGGACATTTGATTCCTAAATGTCCCATTTGTTTGCCACACCCAGTGGTGAGTACCATACAACTACCTCCCATGATGGCATCTTTAACTGTATCATTAACTACCTCTAAACTCTCTGTTTCAGCGCAAGCGCTCCTAGATACTAGATCAGCTGGAAATGTTATCTCACACAACCTCCTCCACAGACTACAACTCCGAAAAAAGACCTATTCACCTAGAATGAATCTACACTCCTCCTTAGGAACACAGCTGGGCCGTGGCTGTATTAACCCTTTAGGCGCCAGAGGTTTTCCTTAAACGTTCGATTTTGTCATCTTAATTTCAAAAGTCTATATCTTAAAAGTAATAAAAGATAGAGACTTTCTGTAAATTAGAGAAATAATAAGGATTAGCCAAAGTCTATGCAGGGATTACATTTCCCCATCTAATTTGCATATTATGATGTCATATGGTGGTGTCCATCATGGAGTATAGAATGTTCATGAAAAGTCACATGTTTAAATGATAAACTGTGTAAATCATTACTAATAAATGGTAGAAACAAACAAAATGCATGTAGCGGTTGGCCTTTTGCTGTAGAGATTTTCCATTTACTACATACAGTAGGCACTCTGATTGCCTAATGCATAAAATGTATATTATGCATAATGGCCCCACTGCCCGTGTCACACCGCGTCTGCTCCTGCTACGAGCAGCGCTGGCAGATCTGCGTCGCGCACGCCGCTGCCGAGTGTGCACATCTCTGATGGATTACTGTCATTGTCATTGTGACTCTCACCCTGCCTCCACGTTGCCCCCTAACTGTCCTATGAATACTTCGACCTCGTCTAACATACCCAGTGGCATTAAACAACATCTCCACCACAACACTGTCACCGTGATTGTGGAAAGGCACACGGTCAGAATACCCCACAACACTAACACGCCTGCTAACTTCACGATGAACACTTCGACCCCGGGAAACATTGTTCCCACCACTGACATTGGGCAAATGACCATCTACTTTGGGCAAAGGATTCACCATTTGTGCTTGGTGTAGGGCTATACTTTCACTTTCAGAATCACCATCATTTTCTGAAGGCAAATATAAACAGGGTCCGCGAATAGAAGATCCAGCACTTCATTGCGGGTAAGATTTATTGATGCCATTAGATAATAATAATAATAATAATAATAATAATAATAATAATCTAATGCAAATACTCGCTGACGTTGACAATATTGCTCTGATAAAATGGCTCACTCGAACACTAGCTCCACTTTTTTTCGCACTGATTCAATGCGCTCTTGCTCTTGCTTAAGCACTGCACATCCACTGTGATGCTCTTCATCAGGAAATGATCTTGTTCCTGGTGCTGGAAGGATACACTGCGGACATAATATTGGGACGCCCCATGGATGACTCAACTCTCCTCACAAGTGAACTGGAACACTGGAGAAATAAAACAATGGAGTGAGTATTGTCATGAGAACTGCCTTCTATCCGAGAGGAAATCTTCTTCGAAATCCATCCTCGTCTACCACGAACGTCATCCTCAGTTCCACTACTATCGAGAGTCCAGAGTCTCATCGGCCATGGAACTGCGCCATTGACCTTCTGCCTGGGGCTACATTACCTAAAGGTAAGATCTATCCTGGAGCAGAAGGCCAATAGAGGAGTAGATCAAGGAGACACTCAAGCAGATGTTCATTCATCCATCAACTTCCCCTGCCACTTCCAGCTAATTTTTCATTGGTAAGAAGGATATATACCGCACTCTGAATGCCCAGACAGTCAATTTTCGCTATCCTGTTCCTCTAGTCCCATCCTCCCTGGAACAGTTGCTGGGAGCTTGCATTTTCACGAAGCTGGACCTGCGGAGCGCCTACAACCTTGTTCGGATAAGTGAGGGAGATGAGTGGAAGATGCCATCGTAACACCTGCAAGACACTACGAATACCTTTTTAGGCCATATGGCCTGTCCAACTCAACCTCCATGTTCCAAGCCTTCATGAAAGAGGTGTTCGGGGAGTTTCCCCATCACTTTGTCATCATCTACATCGAAGACATACTCATTTACTTCTGGGACTTGGCCGAACATCACCGCCACATGGCGCAGGTCCTCCAGAAACTGAGAAAATACCACCTCTATCTCAAACTGGAGAAATGCGAGTTCCACTGCGACACCATCCACTTCCTTGGATAACGCGGAAGGGAGTGCAAATGAACCAGAGGAAGGTAGACGTCATCCACAGTTGGCCTCAACCCACCACCATTAAAGAACTGCAGTGTTTCCTGGGTTTTGCCAACTTTTATTGTCGATTCATCTAAAACTACAGCTCCATCAGTTCACCACTCACCTCTCTTCTGAATGACCAGCCCAAGTCTCTGTCCTGGAATCCTATTGCCACGAAAGCCTTCCAACTTCTTAAAGAAGCTCTCTGTTCGGCTCCAACCCTGGTCCATCCCGATCCTGATTGGGGTTGTATTATCCCAGTGCCAGGGAGATCCACCAGTCCATCACCCATGTGCCTTCTTCTCCAAGTAACTGTCCCCAGCAGGATGGAATTACGACATCGGAAATTGTGAGCTGTTGGCAATCAAACTTGCCCTGGATGAGTGAAGACACTGGCTGGAGGGATCCAATCATCAGTTTGAGGTCATCACAGTTCATTGCAACCTCGAATACCTTTGGGATGCCAAAAGGCTGAACCCTAAACAAACTCGGTGGGCCTTATTCTTCACCCAATTCAAATTCATCGTCACTTACTGTCCAGGAGAGAATAAACTAAATGCAGATACCCTCTCACACCTGTACCATCCTGAACTAGACCTTTATGCACCAGAACCCATCCTCCCTCCAGCCATCGTCGTGAGTCCCATTCAATGGTCTCTGGATGACCAGATTGCCAAAGCCATACGCTATAAACCTGCTTCATTGGGAGGTCCTGAGGAATGGGCCACCTACTCTGTGCCCGTCTCTCATTGACTTAGTTCATACCTCTCCGGGTTCTGGACACCCAATAAATCTGCGCAATCTCACAAACTCCTAGATATCTTCCTGCTGGTAAACCGTTTCCACTTCCCATTCCTAATCGTCACTGGTCTCATCTTGGTATTGACTTCACCACTGATCTTCCGCCATCAGAATCTCACACTTACATCCTGGTTTTTCTTGACATATTCTCTAAAGGATGCAAGCTTATTCCTCTAAAAGGGTTACCCACAACCTTAGAAACTGCCAAATCACTTTTCCATCATGTCTTCCACCATTTTGGACTACCCAAAGATATAGTTTCTGGCCACAGATCAAATCCCAAGTCTGATCTTGGAGATCGGGAGATACCTGTGGTATTACTGCCATCAGCACCAACATGATTGGAGTAGTTTCCTTCCCTGGGCCAAGTACGCACAGAACTCGCTCCGTCAGTTAACCTCCTTTCAGTGCGTCACTCCTCAAACCCTTTACTAATTCTCTGGTTCCTTCTCCCACAGGATCTGGTGTAGAGGACATGCCTCCTCCTCCACCTGAGATCATCCATGAGGGCAACATCTACTGTGTAGAAACCATCCTGGACTCCTGGTGATTTGGCTGCCTTTTCGAGTAATTGGTGGAAAGGGAAGGATATGGCACTGAGGAGAGATCATGGGTGAGCAGCAACACACACCTACACACACTAGGCCCTAGTAAGACACTGATTAGCTGGTAGACACTTCAGGTGTGTTTAATTGGAGTTTTAGCTAAACTCTGCAGGACAGTGGCCCTCCAGGACAGAGTTTGGAGACCCCTGTCTTAGACCTGTCCTTACTGGTTAATTTCCATGGCAAACATCCAAATCCTCCTGCTCCCAGATGTCGAGGCCATCATCCTGTGCGGTCTTCACGATTGTCAACACCAAACCCATCAGCTCCACCCACTCGTTCATCCTCACCAGAATACCGATTGCAGGCACCTGCACTCACTCATCAGCACACTGGATATAAGCCATCACACTTCACCATCATCTGGTCTTGTTGATCTACCACTCAACTTACCTCATTCCCTACCTGTTTGTATCCTCATCGTCATCCATCTGCTACCTTTGTCATCTTCAGTCCTGAATATCCATCTACCAGTATCCAGATTATTTGTGTACCTATTGTCTGCATCTGCAAGAAAACAAAGACTATTATCATCAAGCTAAGTTCATTCAAACTGTTTTCACTCTATCTACCCACTTGTTCATGCACCCGCTCTTTGTCATCTGCAAAATAAACCTTTGTGAATAATACTACCTGTGTTGTCTCCTTCTGTATGCTAACAATAACATAACTGTTAGTGCCAACATTTTTTATAATTTTCACAAAACTTTCATGGCCCCCAGAATATTTTGTTGTATGAATACATGAATATACAGTGGGTACGGAAAGTATTAAGACCCCCTTGTTTCACTCTTTTATATTGCAGCCATTTGCTAAATTAATTTAAGTTTTCTCATTAATGTACACACAGCACCCCATATTGACAGAAAAACACAGAATTTTTTACATTTTTGCAGATTTATTAAAAAAGAAAAACTGAAATATCACATGGTCCTACGTGTTCAGACTGTTTGCTCAGTATTTAGTAGAAGCACCCTTTTTGATCTAATTCAGCTCTGAGTCTTTTTGGGAAAGATGCAACAAGTTTTTCACACCTGGATTTGGGGATCCTTTCCCACACAAAAAGATCCGCTGCGGAGGTATCGCGGCTTCCGGAACATACCTGCGAAACGGACCCGTATCGGCGTCCACTTGCGCGCAGTGACGGATCTGTAACGAAGGCAGATTGCGCAGATCCGCGACCGTGGCTCCACGCTGCATTCGCTCCGAGGCTGCGATTAAAACCTTATCTCCGCGGCGGATCCGTTTGGGACGCACTGATTGACTGTAGGATTTACGGCGCCGCCCATAGACGCGGTTGATCCTCCAGGCGGTGCGAATGCAGCACGGAGCCACGGCGCGGGTCTGCGCGATCCACCTTTGTTACGGATCTGTCACTGTGCGCAAGTGGACGTCGATACGCCGACCTTTTTGCTGTGTGGGATGCCATTCCTCCTAGCAGATCCTCTCCAGTTCTGTCAGGTTGGATGGTAAACGTTGGTGGACAGCCATTATCAGGTCTCTCCAGAGACGCTCAATTGGGTTTAAGTCAGGGCTCTGACTCGGCTATTCAAGAACTCAAGCAACTCCTACGTTATTTTAGCTGTGTGCTTAGGGTCATTGTCTTGTTGAAAGGTGAACCTTCTGCCCAGTCTGAGGTCTTGAGCACTATGTAGAAGGTTTTCGTCCAGGATATCCCTGTACTTGGCCGCATTCATCTTACCTACGATTACAACCAGTCGTCCTGTCCCTGCAACTGAAAAACACCCCCACAGCATGATGCTGCAACCACCATGCTTCACTGTTGGGACACTGTATTGGACAGGTGATGAGCAGTGCCTGGTTTTCTCCACACATACCGCTTAGAATTAAGGCCAAAAAGTTATATATTGGTCTCATCAGACCAGAGAATATTATTTCTCACCATCTTGGAGTCCTTCAGGTGTTTTTTAGCACTGAGGAGAGGCTTCCGTCGGGCCTCTCTGCCATAAAGAACAGACTGGTTGAGGGCTGCAGTGATGGTTGATGTAACGAAGTTCGTTGTTGAGGGAAGAAAGGAGGCGGGAACCGGCGAACGTTCAAAAGATTTTAATTTCAAAATAAATAAACAAAACAAAAGTAAATCGCGGGCAGCCCCTCATGGACGACTGCCCGCACACAAATAACAAAACATAAACAAAACTCAACATAAAATCCAGGCCTGGTCCTCTCTCGTCCTTTCCTGACCTCGCCCGTCCTTTTATGTCTCCGAGCTCCCTCATGAGAGGACTTCGAGACCGGTGTGCCTCGCTACAGGTGACGTTCATTAACACTCACGCACCGGTCTCCACTCGCTCCTCCCATGTCGCTCGTTCGTCCACCTCGCCACAGTTGACTTTCTACAACTTTCGCCAATCTCACGACTGCATCTCTCCAGCTCAGCCATAGTGATCTTTGGGTTCTTCTTTACCTCTCTCACCAAGGCTCTTCTCCCCCGATAGCTCAGTTTGGCCGGACGGCCAGCTCTAGGAAGGGTTCTGGTCGTCCCAAACGTCTTCCATTTAAGGATTATGGAGGCCACTGTGCTCTTAGGAACCTTAAATGCAGCGGACATTTTTTCTTGCCACAATCCTGTCTTTGAGCTCTTCAGGCAGTTCCTTTGACCTAATGATTCTCATTTGCTCTGACATGCACTGTGAGCTGTAAGGTATTATCTTGACAGGTGTGTGGCTTTCCAAATCAAGTCCAATCAGTATAATCAATCACAGCTGGACTCAAATGAAGGTGATCATCTCAAGGATGATCAGAAGAAATGGACAGCAAAGGGTCTGAATACTTAGGACCATGTGATATTTTAACAATTCTGTGTTTTTCTGACAATATGGGATGCTGTGTGTACATTCATGAGAATAAGAAAAAACTTAAATGATTTTAGCAAATGGCTGCAATATAACAAATAGTGAAAAATGTAAGGGGGTCTGAAAAATTTCCATACCCAATGTAGATTGGGTAGATTGAGTCCATCAACAACAAAGCTTCACAGTCCTATATTTCTTAATAAGTTCGAAATTGCATTCAATAACATTAGGCAGTCTTGATTTATATGCTGTTTAATGTTTAATGATGCATAAGCAATGCTTCTATTGCTTGTTTCATCTTTGCCTGTGTTTTGATCTGGCGATTCTGTACTCTTTCAGAAGATACGTAATAGCACCCCCTACCGTATAACAGTGAAAACAAGGATTGCCGAAAAATTTCTTTAAAGATGTCGGAAGCGCTGTGTCATAAATGACAGAAATTATGGTAAAAGATTTAAGCAGATTTGAAGTAAATTTCTATATAAGAGAGTAAATAAAAGAGTAACAACTACAAGCCAAGTACAGCCAACTTAGAATACTTAATTATACTTTTAACTATATCTTAATCAAAATATCAGGGAACATGTATAGGCCAAATATATTAAGACTTTTCTGTCAGTATAAATCTATGATTCATAAGAGTAATTTAAAGTATATTTCTAAGTACATAAAAAGTAGTTTAATACATTTTATTGAATTGTATTTGAATGCTGAGTATTTTAATTTAAATAAAATGATGTAATTGAATTATGTAAATAAGCACAATAACAACAACATCTTCAGTGAAACTTGTAAAGGGAAATTATGTTTTGAACTAAAATTACCAGAAAAAAATGGGCCAAAGTATAGAAAGCACCAGAATGCTGCCTGAGTGTAATTGCTGTCACTTCTCATTATTCTACTACAGCTATGATATCATACTTCCCTGTTGGAGACAGGTAACATAGGTTTACTGTTGATAAAGAATAATAAAATGTATCATTACCAAATGTACATCCTTTGCCTTTGTTGTTGTATTAGCGCTAAAAAGCTAGGAACTGAAAAAGTATTAGCATGTAAATAAAATTAGCATGTCCTTTGGTATTTATTCCAAAATCGGCCTAGGAATTGTGTTAAAGTATAATCATATGTAAAAAATAAATGTGTGGTCTTATGTTATGCCAAAGCTCTGACCTCAATGGGAAATTAGGTATCATTCACTGTGATTTAATCAAGCGCCTTGTGCTTTTGCTCACTGTTATGCTGCAGGATGTTAAAATAAAAAGTGAATTTTTCTAATGTTTGCCATGGTAAGATAAGTGGCGTCTCTTTCATCTGTGAAAATTATATTCTGAGAGCTGTTTTCAAGCAAGGAGTTCAAAATGCCTTGGCTTTGAAGCAATCACTTTGAGAGAGAATTCCGTCTGCATCATCAAGGTCTGGGATATGTCTCTGGCATTGCTGTTTAAAAGCATAAAATACTGAATGCTGAGAAAACCTTCACCTCACATGAAGGAAGATCTGAGAATGAGTATGTTTGCATAAGTTGTGCATAAGACAGCAAAATGTTTAATTTCATTTACTGTCACTTTATTGATATAGTAATATGCAGTTCTGTGTTTGTGATCTTTTCTAATGCAAGAATTGCTGAAAATCAAAAAAAAGAGGCATAAAAGAGGCTACGGTGCAGGTCCGACGCAGAAGTATAAATCAGCCTTTAAGCCTGGTTTATACTTGTGGCATCCGCATGAGCATGAAGGTAAGTGTGGCAAAAAATATGTCATCGCAGAGTGGGCAGCACTGTGCTTTGAGTGTGCGAGACCCCATTTTGCGTGGCAGTGTGCAGCGTGCAGTGCATTTTTTTAAACTTTCCGCGCAACTCCACATCCGAAGATGCATGAGTTTGAGGCGAATCTACCCGAGCATGATGTCTCGTCACTTCGGCACCCAGTTTGCATGTACAAATTAGTTGCTTATATTTACAAAATGAGCCTGCAAAAGCAGAAATAAGTAGAGATGTTCCGATACCATTTTTCCCTTCCCGATACCGAGTACTGATCCAATACCTGGGTGTGTGTCTTTATTCAGCTGTGTATACTACTATCCCTGTATGTATTGATAGAATTATTTTATGGTGTGCTTCAGACTTATCCCTTAATAAAACATGAACAAATACATACAGTGAACTACTGTATTTATTACAGAATTTTTATTATCTGGCATGCTTTTGATAGTAATATTATTTATTTTTCTTAAGAGAAAAAGAACTTCAAATGCAGCCACAAATCTAACACCGCAAACTGAAAAGGGTATTTTAGTTTTACAGTATAACGATATAAAAACAGAGGTGGGTAGAGTAGCCAAAATCTGTACTAAAGTTAAAGTGCAAGTACTTACGGAAATGTGTGTGATTAATGGTTAAACAATGTAAATTAATGGTGTGCTAACCACAGCTCTTTTTAAAACATACTTTGTTCTTACATTTTTATAAGTATATGCATTCTTTAGGTAGGAATAAAATACAAATCCGTTTTTATTTGTATGTATTTTCTACACTTCAGACAGGTGTCTGTCCGAATTTGTGTATAAATGCAAAACGTCACATTAGGCTATTCAATTTGTTTCGTGTAAATGTGCAGATGTGAATGTTTGTCCGTGGCGTGTGTTGTTTGGAGGAAACTATTTGTCATTGCTTGCACAAGAGCGCATATGAGGAAAACACTTGGACTGTGTGTGAAATAGTATTACAATAAGGGAAAAGCACACATAGTTACCAAAATACCATCATTAGTGTTCAAATATTGGCATCATTGTGACTCTTACAAACATGTTTTTTAGGTTTGGAGCTGAAATTCTTGTACGCTGGGAGTTCGTTTTGGTGCACACAGCATGCATCGCATTATGAAACTATTATTTTTGACATCTTGGAGTGACTAAACTTGAGGCCACGGGGGATCTGCCTCCCATAGCTCACAAGCATCTTCCTCTGCTTCGGCCATCATCTTCCGACTAAACGCGCACTAATTATAAGCGGATGATGCGTATAGCCACCTCTCGCAAAGCAGCCTCTCCAACGTTTCACGAGACTTGTGAACAAGTCATCATTTGACAGTAGCGGAGGAACGCCACCAAATGTAATGAAGTAAAAGTAAAAAAATCACAAGAAATGTACTTGAGTAAGAATAAAATTACCCATCTTTAAATATACTCTAAAAGTACAAGTTACCCCAAAAATTTACTCAAGTAAATGTAACCAAGTAAATGTAATTCATTAATACCCACCTCTGTAAAAACTGCAACAAATAAATCTAGGAATATAAAAAATTATATCTTAATCAGAAAATAATCTCTTTACAACAAAACAAGTGAAAAATAAGCAACCATAATTATTATTATTAGTAGAGACGTATTATTATTACATAGAGACCTAGCTAAATCTATTGTGCAACAGTAGCCTAATATATTCTGTCAATTTCTTCGAGTTAAACCAAACTTTTAATTTGACGGGATGCCGTGAAGACCTTTGAGTGTCTGTGTTCATGATATGACAGTTTTCTCAAATAAACTGGTAAATACTTATGAAGTGATGGTTTATATACACTCACCTAAAGGATTATTAGGAACACCATAATAATACTGTGTTTGACCTTTCGCCTTCAGAACTACCTTAATTCTACATAGCATTGATTTAAGCTGCTGAAAGCATTCTTGTTAGAAATGTTGGCCCATATTGATAGGATAGCATCTTGCAGTTGATGGAGATTTGTGGGATGCACATCCAGGGCACGAAACTCCCGTTCCACCACATCCCAAAGATGCTCTATTGGGTTGAGATCTGGTGACTGTGAGGGCCATTTTAGTACAGTGAACTCATTGTCATGTTCAAGAAAACAATTTGAAAGGATTTGAGCTTTGTGACATGGTGCATTATCCTGCTGGAAGTAGCCATCAGAGGATGGGTACATGGTGGTCATAAAGGGATGGACATAGCCAGAAACAATGCTTAGGTAGGCCGTGGCATTTAAACGATGCCTAATTGGCACTAAGGGGCCTAAAGTGTGCCAAGAAAACATCCCCCACACCATTACACCACCACTACCAGCCTGCGGAGTGGGAACAAGGCATGATAGATCCATGTTCTCATTCTGTTTATGCCAAATTCTGACTCTACCATCTGAATGTCTCAAAAGAAATCAAGACTAATCAGACCAGGCAACATTTTTCCAGTCTTCAACTGTCCAATTTTGGTGAGCTTGTGCAAATTGTAGCCTCTTTTTTTCTATTTGTAGTGGAGATGAGTGGTACCCGGTGGGGTCTTCTGCTGTTGTAGCCCATCCGCCTCAAGGTTGTGCGTGTTGTGGCTTCACAAATGCTTTGCTGCATACCTCGGTTGTAATGAGTGGTTATTTCAGTCAAAGTTGCTTTTCTATCAACTTGAATCAGTTGGCCCATTCTCCTCTGACCTCTAGCATTAACAAGGCATTTTCGCCCACAGGACTCCCGCAAACTGGATGTTTTTCCCTTTTCACACCAATCTTTGTAAACCCTAGAAATTGTTGTGCTTGAAAATCCCAGTAACTGAGCAGATTGTGAATTACTCAGACCGGCCCGTGTGGCACCAACAACCATGCCACGATCAAAATTGCTTAAATCACCTTTCTTTCCCATTCTGACGTTCAGTTTGGAGTTCAGGAGATTGTCTTGACCAGGACCACACCCCTAAATGCATTGAAGCAACTGCCATGTGATTGGTTGATTAGATAATGGCATTAATGAGAAATTTAACAGGTGTTCCTAATAATCCTTTAGGTGAGTGTATATCATACAGTGACACAGGGCAGACAGCGAACAAGTGTGTTTGTGTGTGCGCGCCCGCGCATCTGTGCCCACCATCCACATAGAAATGCTGAATTTGTAGGAGTAATATTTAAATAGTATTTTGCAGTTTAATATTCACAGACACAAGTAATATATTCGGCTACAGTCTGGAGACCTGTGCTTAGATTAACACGGAAGTGACTGAATGCAGCTGCGGACTCAAACAGCGGACATACTGCTAACACACTGCTCTAAACAGTGGTTGCTTGTGGCAACACAGCACAACTTCCTGTGTTTGCATTGCAATAAATTCTGAGCATTGAAGAAGAACTGTACAGCGGTTAGGCAAAGCTTGCAGTCATAATAACGATGTGTATTGTTTAAAAAAATGGTATCGGATCGGTACATGGCCTCGCTGATACCGATGCCAGAATTTGTTGTGGTATCATTGGCATTTCCGACACTAGTATAGGAATTGGAACAACTCTAGAAATAAGGGTAACGCTTTAGATTACGGCCCGGAAAGTACTGCATAATTAAAAGCAAATGTACATAACTTTCGGTAATTATAGTGTAACTATAAAGTAAGTATGTGTAGGTATATGGGAACAATATGTAATATTGAGGGAATAAAGGGGTAACTATCAGGAAAATTAGCTAATTATTTATACAGTAAGTATTTATTTTAATTAAGGGGTAATCCGTGTTGTTTCATGTAGTATTGTATTGTTCCCATCTTGTTTCATGTAGTTACAGGGTAAGTATGAATCTGTGGGCTGTAAATTAAAGTGGTTCTTGTTCCCCTCTTGTTTTATGTAGTTACAGGGTAAGTATGAATCTGCAAGGCTGTAAATTAAAGAGGCTCTTGTTCCCCTCTTGTTTCATGTAGTTACAGGGTAAGTACAATAAAAACACATATACAATCTGATATCACTCGGAAACCTTTATTTAAAAAAAAACAAATAATAATAATAATATTTTAAAACAGATTTACAGCACATTCATTTCTCTTGCTTGGCTTTATCCTCCTCTTGTTCCTCTTCTTTTTCGTCCATCCCACAGATCTTAAAAAGGAATCCTATGTCTCGAGCTAGTGTTCTGTATTCTGTAACTGTTACACTGAAAATACAGTGCGCACAGAAATTTCCTCACCGTTTACTTGTCTTTTACCCTCATGCCATCCGAGATGTATACGACGTTATTCTAAATAAAGAATAAAGTCATATACATGAATAAATAATGTCTGCTAATGAAAACTCATTTGGGTTTCTAAGAGTTAAAGCATCAAACAGCACATACAAAAATTACTACAGTTCAATCATGACAACTCTCGGAATGAAATAGATTCAACCAGCATTTTATTAGCACAGAACATGGAATGTACATAGGCTTGATTTTGGCGGACGAAATCTGCTACGCTGCTGCTGCTGCTGCTGAGCAAATATATAATGTTCAGCTTAGTCAAGATAATAAGAAGGAAGGCTGCTACAGAATGATGTAACCCCCAAGCAAATCTCTACAAGTGGCGCTGGGGAGGAGGTGGGATAATTGGATTTCTCATAATTGCGCAGCATGCGGATAGCTGCTAGGATACGGTATAAGTAAAGCGACATAGATGAGGAAGTACCTCCGATTGGTTGGTGTCGTAGAACTGAAAGAACCAATCGACGATTAATTGAGTTTCATGACTGAATTTAGTATTAGGCTAATCCATACGATCCCAATGTATGAATCAATGTCTTCTGAAGTTAAACGATAAGTGTTTGTAAGACATATAACAATATTTTAAATTGTTTTAAACTGTAGACTATCGCTTCCGACCAGCAGTCATCTGCGTGTGCATGCGAGGGTTGATTTCACGCTTGACTTAACTTGAAGCGTGACGTGAGCGCGCACCAAAAACTCTGGTCATGCGGATGTCGAATTTTTTTATGCTCACAACAGTATACAAACAATAACATAATATATGATAATAGCAATTAGAAACAAACAAGACTAGAAGGCAAGACAGAGACGCCAGTTCTGTATAAAAATACAAAATAAATCCATGTTTAATAAAAAAAAAAACCTAATTGAAAATATTTAGTGAAATTTGGAAATATTTAAGAGATTATTAATTTAGTTTATAGAACAACGACTCTGAGACGCCCTCTGTCATTTAAAAAAATAGTAAAATGCCAAGCGCGTCAAGTATAAATGATTTAAACTCTGAATTGTATGTTCAGTGTTTTTTTCCTTCATTTTCATTCATCCACAACATTTTAAACACATTGTCATATTTGAAATTAGACACCATTTTATTGTATTAAAATGCAAGCAAAATGGAGTTTCCAGCTAAATACACTTTTGGATGTCAAGCAAACAAAGGATAAAGCCTATATATTATTGGTCAATTTGTTAAACAAGAAATTACTGCTCTTTTATTGAACCATACATTAATGTAATCTCATTTTAGTTTTTTAAAGTGTGCTGCATAAATTAATGCTGCATTGAAGATACATTTAAGTAACCTATATGATCTTCTGGTATGCTCAAAGGATAGTTTCAGTTTTTACAATATTTCTCAGAATTATTGAAATTTTAGATAGGTAGATAGACTTTATTGTCATTACATGTTCAAGTACAATGCAACGAGATTACGTTTGGAGCAAGCCTCTGAGCCGCTGCTATTTAAAGCGCCGCCACACGCTCTCCAGAAAAAAAATGCAGATTTGCAAAGCATACATATACACATGCAAACAAAACATACATAGTACACAGTACACGTGGTCACGTGATGGGATTTTTTGTTGGGACTGAGTAAGGGAGATAGGAAGGAGGAAAGGGAGGGGCAGACGGTTGGACGGGGGCAGGGATGGGGTGAGGTGTGTATGATGCAAGTAAGAGTTTTGAAGAGTCCTGTGTTGTGTGAGCTTGTGTTGTGTGAATGTGAATGTTAGCCATAACTTAAGATGTTTTCGAGTTCAGTTCTGTGGCTTGTCCACAGGAACGATAGCAAGATAGCAGGACCCAGCTGTCAAGCTGACCTCCCAACCGAGAGAGCTAGGGGAGGTGAGGGAAGGAAGGGGTCAATATCTTAATCTGACCCGTGATTTTAAAAAATGGCACAGCTGTACCTCAGAAAACATGAGACTGAGTTCTGAGTCTCATTTTCTCTTAAAATGTTCTCCTGTCTTATTTATAGGGATGTAACGATTCAGTTGGAGTCGGTTGAAAATCGATTCAAATTTGTGACGATTCAAATCAGCTGAGATGTCAAACGAATCACGATTCACCTTTTAAACAGCAGGGGCGCTGAAACCATATACTGTGACCTCACTTTACAGGCACGATAGCAACAAGCAAGTTGTAGCTAGCATTACGAACTGTGTGTGCACACTAGCGCGAAGAGTGAAATACGCAAATGTTTTCAGTTCATTCATATGGAAGTTGGTCACAAGTGCAGTCAGCACACCCATGTGCACGTGCCGTCAAACAGATCGAATGGCGATGGCAAGCGCTTAGTTTTGACTTATTCAAATCGGAAGTGTGGCATTTTAACTATCTGACGACTAATAATCACCACAGTGAGAGGCTCCAGTCACCTCTGTCTGCATGTAAAAAGATTATAGGCCAAACCACACTAACTGGCGGATTTGCAGCCCTATTTGCGGTGTCGATGGTGATTGCCATGGAGATCACAAGCATCAGTGTTTTCACAGTGAAAGATACAAGGCTCTTCCTCATCCAGAAAAAGACACAGACCAAAGGAGAAATCTGTGCTGTTGCAGGACAAAGTGTTGTATTTATTTTACTATCTCTTTCTCTAAATGTGTAAATCTCTAAATGTGTTTACCTCCTCCCAAGAAAACACCATTGGAAAATCACCTTGAAGGGACTTTTTTGAGGAAATGTTTTAAATTTGAAATTGACTTATTATTTAACGTCAAATATATATAATTTTTTTTACAAAGAAATATGCAGATTTTTTTTTCTTCTGAGAAATAAAAGGAAACCTTTATTTTATAATTTGTCTTAAATCTAATTTTGTCTACAAATTCGTGAGAAAATCCTATCGTGAAATTAGTATCGTGAATCAGACTGATCTCATGAAATGGCGTATGTATGACATGCCAATTCGTATGCTATTTTGGCACGCTATCAAGACGCATAATCGCTTTTTAGTGTGTTTATCGACGCCTTTTCATTCTATCCCCCTACACTGCCCCTACCCATCTCACACACACACACACACACACACTGCCCCTAAATGTCATATTGGTGACATTTAAACGTAGCATTACTAAGTTTTTGCAGCTAAAAAAAACTAAAAATATTTACGAATCTTTAATTTCATAAAGATATCTGTATAATTTCCCTTTTACCATCAGTAATTTATTTATTTATTTTTTGCAAAAATGTCAAAAGCTCTACTTTGTTGACGATGTGTTGCAGTCCAATTCCTATGTATGAGGGTACAGAGCAGAATTTACATTATTAATCCATGAAAATGTGACGAAGCAGAAGCAGGCGAGAGCCAAAAAAGCATTCAGTAACATTGTACCAAATATTCAGTGGCTGCGTTCGGAACTGCATATTCATTGAGTAGATACTCAATTTCAGTTAGTACTTACTTAACGAGCGCTAAAAGAGTAGGCACTATATATCCTGATCTCATTAAGTATGAATGCGATCCGCACTTTATGTGCCATGTTTACGTTATAATGTGACCTAAGACGTTATCATAATCGCAACAACTTGAAAGATATGAGTGACAGGTTTAATTAATTGAATTATTTTAATATTGATTAATCTTGCTATTTTTGTGGTCTTATTGAAGAAACAGCTGCCCGTTTATTTTGTGATTGTAGTACAAGCAATACATTTTAACCCTACTAATCTGACAGTTTTATCCTTTTTTATCCTTGTTAAATTTAACTTCCGTTTCATCCCTCAGGCTTATGAAATAACAAAAAACAAATTTTATATCTACCTACCTAGGATTGCTCCAGTCTACCTACTGCTGCTACTGCATGCGTAGTGTTTGTAGCTCTGTATAGCTGCGTTTGAATCTCTATTTGATATATTTTCTTTGTTATCTATACTGCTAAAAATAATTTACTCATCACCATATATTGTTTAATATAGCCTATCAAGTTAAATTTGACATCACTAGCTTTTAATCTAAATCACTACCACGTGTTAGCTTTTCGCTAGCCTGGTAGCTTTCCATCCAGGCACCCGGGTCTCCTGTTTTCTGAGTTCATTAGACAACTGTGGTGAGTTGGATTATTAAATAGACTCCATCAAACAAAGTAAGTGGAGGTTGTGTGGTAAGTTTTGGATTCATCAACAAATACGGTAAGCCATGTCTTCTTCTCCTGTCATTGTCACTTGCACTGCATGCTACATGTTTAGCATATCTATCTCCGTTGGCTAACAGGGCTTCACATGTGTTAAATGTAAGGAATTAATCAGGCTGACGGAGAAGATTTCAGATTTAGAGACACGCATCCAGACTTTATGTGAGAGTAGTGAGAATGGTACAGCTTTAGATACTCTTTGGATGCGACTAGCTTAGTGAACACTCATTGTTTGGTTCCGGCTGAGCCCCGCAGCAGGGCAATTGGGTGACTGTGAGACAGCATAGTCGCGGATCTAAAAACCACTCTTCCGTTCGATTAGAACATCAAACAGGTTCTCCCCACTCAGTGATGCACCCACTGAGGATCCTGTTGAAAGTGCCCTAGTTATTGGCGATTCTATTACACGGAACGTGAAAATAGAGACACCAGCCACCATAGTCACATGTTTACCGGAGCCAGAGCGCCTGACATCAAAGCAAATTTAAAAGTGCTGGCTAAAGCTAATCGTAAATTCTCTAAGATATTATTCACGCCGGCACTAATGATGTTCGACTTCGGCCAGTCGGAGATCACCAAAATTAACATTAAAGAGGTGTGTAAACTCGCAAGTACGATGTCACCGGCAGTCTGTTTATCTGGCCCTCCTGTTAAAAGGAGTGATGAAATAGTTAGCAGATTATCATCACTCAATGGCTGGTTGTCTAAGTGGTGTCCGCAAAATAACATAGGTTCATAGACAATTGGAAAAGTTTTTGGGGCAGACCCGACCTGTTGAAGATAGACGGCATTCATCCTACCCGGGCTGGTGCTGCTCTTCTCTCTAGTAATTTGGCACATAGTCTTAGAGCTAAACCTTGACTCACTGGGGCCCAGGTCAGGAAGCAAACTGGCTAAACCAACCGTCCTGCTAGCTGTCTCACGTCACCAGAGTCAGCTAAATCCCAGCACATAGAGACGCTTTCACCTAGATATTATCACATAGAGACTGTGTCTGTTCCCGAATCAGTAAATACAAAAACCATCAAAACCATTCAACAGTAAAAATTTAATTGATGTCCAACAAATAAACAACAGATATAATACGGATGAACAATTGATAAATCTCGGGTTGCTGAATATTCGATCCCTTTCGCCAAAAACGCTTATTGTTAATGATATGATTATAGATCATAACCTAGATGTGCTGTGTTTGACAGAAACCTGGCTAAAACCTGACACATTACTTTAAATGAGTCCACTCCCAAGATTATTGTTATAAACACGAGCCGCCTGAAAGGAAAAGGGGAGGTGTTGCTGTAATTTATAATGATAACTTCAGTATTACTCAGAAGTCTAGTTTCAAATATAATTCCTTTGAAGTTTTGGTGCTTTATGTAACATTGTGTAGTGTAAATGATAAATCCCGTTTGACATTTGTGTTGGCTACTGTATACAGGCCACCAGGGCACAATACAGACTTTATCAAAGAATTTGCTGGTTTTCTATCAGAGTTAGTACTGGCTGCAGATAAAGTACTAATTGTTGGTGATTTTAATATCCATGTTGACAATGAAAAGACGCATTGGGATTGGCATTTAAAGACATTATAAACTCTATTGGAGTTAGACAACACGTATCTGGACCCACTCATCGCCTTAATCATACTTTAGATCTAATACTGTCACATGGACTAAATGTTGATACCATTAAAATCCTGCAGCAGAGCGATGACATCTCAGATCATTACCTAATATCATGTATACTTAATATAGCTAAGGCTGCAAAGCCATCCTCGCTTCAAATATGGCAGGACTATAACCGCTGACTAAAGATTGCTTTATACATAATCTTCCTCATCAGTTCCATCTCCTCAGAATTATAGATAGCCAAGAGGAACTTGATGTTGCAACAGAAACTACTGACTCTCTCTTTACTAGCACTTTAGACATAGTTGCTCCTCGGCGCTTAAAGAAGATTAAAGCAAATAATCCAACGCCGTGGTACAACGAGCACACTGGCCCTTAAAACAGCAGCCAGAAAAATGGAGCGCAGCTGGAAGAAAACAAAACTGGAGGTTTTTCGCAATTTGTGGAAAGAGAGCATGATTGCATACAGAAAGGCCATAAAACTGCTAGATCTGCTTATTTCTCAACTCTTTAGAAGAAAACAAACACAACCCTAGGTATTTATTCGATACAGTGGCTAAATTAACAAAGGATAAAGCTTCAACTTCTGACGTTTGTAAACAACACAGCAGTAATGACTTTATGAAATTCTTTACTAGTAAGATTGATAACATTAGGAATAAAATTATAACCATGCAGCCGCCTACTACAGTATCACTTCAGACAGAACATTGTAGTCTCACTGAGGAAAAATTACACTCATTCACTGCTATAGGAGGAGAAGAATTGGCTAAACTTGTCAAATCATCAAAATCAACAACATGTATGCTTGACCCTATACCGACTAGGCTATTAAAGAGATGCTTCCAGAGGTCATAGATCCTCTGCTTAATATTATTAATTCATCCTTGACATTAGGATATGTTCCAAAAACTTTTAAGTTGGCTGTAATTAAACCACTTATTAAAAACCGCAACTTGATCCTAAAGAATTAGTCAATTACAGACCAATCTCGAATCTACCGTTTCTATCAAAAATATTAGAAAAGGCAGTGTCTTCACAATTATGTTCCTTTTTTAGAAAGAAATTGTATATGTGAGGATTTCCAGTCAGGATTTAGACCGTATCATAGTACTGAGACTGCTCTAATTAGAGTTACAAATGATTTACTCTTATCATCTGATCGTGGTTGTATCTCTCATTAGTGTTACTCGATCTTAGCGCTGCATTCGATACTATCGATCACAATATTCTTTTGAATAGACTCGAAAATTATGTTGGCATTAGTGGAACTGCATTGGCATGGTTTAAATCTTACTTATCTGACCGTTATCAGTTTGTAGCAGTAAATGAAGAGATGTCACACCGATCACAAGTTCAGTATGGAGTACCGCAAGGCTCAGTGTTAGGACCATTGCTTTTCACCCTGTATATGCTACCACTGGGAGATATCATTAGGAAGCATGGCGTTAGTTTTCATTGTTATGCTGATGATACTCAGCTCTATATTTCTTCACACCCTGACGAAACTTACCAATTCACAAGATTAACGGAATGCATAGCTGATATTAAAAATTGGATGAATAGTAATTTCCTGCAACTTAATTCAGATAAAACTGAATTTTTAATTATTGGACAGAAAAGCTCCACAAAGAGTGCCCTAGAATACTGTCTAACCCTCGATGGCTGCTCTGTCAAGTCCTCGTCAGTAAGGAACCTGGGTGTGCTCTTTGATACCAATCTTTCATTTGAAAGCCACGTTTCTAGCATCTGTAAAACTGCATTCTACCATCTTAAAAATATATCTAAATTACGTCACATGCTTTCAATGCAAAATGCTGAACAACTAGTACATGCGTTCATGAGCTCAAGGCTAGATTATTGTAATGCTCTACTGGGTGGTTGCCCTGCTCGCCTAATAAATAAACTCCAGCTGGTCCAAAACGCAGCAGCTCGAGTTCTTACTAGAACCAGGAAGTACGATCATATTAGTCCAGTTCTGTCAACACTGCACTGGCTCCTATTAAACATCGCATAAATTTTAAAATCTTGCTTATTACTTATAAAGCAATAAATGGTTTAGCTCCCCAGTACTTAAGCGAGCTCTTAACGCAATATACTCCATCACGTCAATTGCGGTCTCTAAACTCTGGCCAGTTGAAAATACCTAGAATATCTAAATCAACTGCAGGCGGTCGATCCTTTTCCTATTTAGCACCTAAACTCTGGAACAGTCTTCCTAGCATTGTTCGGGAAGCAGACACACTCTGTCAGTTTAAATCTAGACTAAAAACACATCTCTTTACTATGGCATACACATAGAACATTTTTAACTTTCTTTATTCAAATCAAATGACTGATTATTAGGCTGCATTAACTAGGTCAGCCGGAACCGGGAACACTTCCCATAACACCTGATGTACTCGTTACATCATAAAAAGAGTGGCATCCACACTAATGTTAGTCTCTCTGTTTATCCCGAGGTTTACTGCAGTCGGCCGGATCCAGGCCGTGTCCGGATCGGATGGTGGACCTGCATCTGGACATGACCAGCTCATCCTGGAGTGTCTGCTGAGACCGTGTCCATTAGTGTCTCCTCTGAATTCGCCTCACCGAACGTGATCCTCAATTAACCCGTCTCGGCGCAATAACTCCGATCTTTCAAGTATTCATATTCTTGTGTAATCGACGCCATCCTAAATGAGCCCGCCTCGCAAGGCCATACCCAAAATTTCGAATATTCCTATCTAATATGATTTAAGACCTGCAAGGTTGCCAGAGTAATAATTATACACTGTTAATAATAGGCCAGAGGAGAACTGGCACCCGACTGAGTCTGGTTTCTCCCAAGGTTTATTTTTCTCCATCATGCCCTGATGGAGTTTTGGTTCCTTGCCACTGTCGCCTTTGGCTTGGCTTGCTCAGTTGGGGACACTCAAATTATGATCCAAGTTACTCAACTAAATATACAAATAGAATTTATTAATTTGGTCATATATAATTCTATAAACTATCCAAATTAAACTAGCCAAATCAAATTTTGTTGCAATGTTGTCCTGTTTAACACTGTGAAGCTGCTTTGAAACAATCGTCATTGTAAAAGCGCTATATAAATAAAGTTGATTGATTGATTGATTGATTGATTGATTGCATTATGCTGATTTATTCAAAGATATCTAACCTTGTTTTTGTGTTTTTTTCTTCTTCCTGTGTATATAATGTACACGAACCCATTATATTTGTTTTATCATTATGATTGTTCATTCTTAAAGATACAACCATGTAATTATAAAACCATGAAATAACAGATATGAGTGACAGGTGCAGTAACAGCTCAGTAACTCCACAGCCCGACCCGTGCAGTTTCCCTTAGTGTTTGTTATGTCTGCACAGAGACTTCTTTCAGCTGCTCGAAGATCTCGCCTTTGGAGTATACTGTTGATTTTATACTCCAAAAATATAAAGTATCACTATTAAAAATTAAGATTACCCCAGAATGAATTGCACTGCTAGCCCACCTGTTACGATTACTGACGATGACAGAAGGTTGAAGATCCAAATGCAGCTTTATTAGAGGGTAATCCACAGTCAGAAAACAGGCAGAAGGTCATACACAAGTAGTGATGGGACATCTGAAGCGAGGCTCCGGAGCTTGTGTCGAGCAAAAAGGGGCGTTCCAGATGAAGCACCGATTCGAGGCTTGTATCGTTTCCGTGAAAATCACGTGACGATGACAAACGAGACCTCGGTTTCTGTTGAATACGTCATTGCTTCATTCTGAGTATCGCTTCCTGATAAAAGTGGTTCGAAACCTCGCACCTCTTGTGGTGTGTAGGTGTTGGTTGTATGTAGTAGCGAGAAGTAGTGAGTAGTAGCGTATTTGTAGTAGCATAGTTATCATTATATATCATAGCTTGTATTATATTTTATATTACATTATACTTAGTTTAGTAGATTATTAGAGTAAATTATACATAGTTCAGTAAATTAGCCTATATCTAGTTGTAATACCTATAATACGTAATTGTGTGTGTGTGTGTATATATATATATATATATATATATATATATATATATAATATTTATAGCCTATAATAGTAGTACTGTTATTATATATATATTATTATTATTATTATTATAAGACAAGACTGTATTATGGAAAGCTTAGAAAGTTGGTCTAGTGCAAACGTTATAGGCAAACCTAGAGGCCTTTTTGTCCTCCTTACAATGGAGCCAGCAAGAAAGAGGAGAACTAAATAAAAACCAGTACACACTTTTCCCATCCCTGTTGCAGTTTGCTGTTCCACAATCCCAGTTCCATAAGCACTGCACTATTGCACTCCCAATCAGCACTGCACTCACAATAATTTCTTTACAATCATTTGGGGCATTCACTGTCATCACTAACCCAAAGAAATAGTTGAACACAAAGTTGTATGCTTGTGTGAGTTCTGTGTGCATAGGTTAATACAAGCAGAGTATAAAATACTTTATTTAATACACTGGCAATAGAAAAAGGGTGTGCCCACACTATGTCAATTTGGTTGCTCAGGATGAATAGATTTGTGTGCGATTGCTTTGCACAGTAGTGATGGGAAGTTCGGTTCTTTTCCGCGAACCGGTTCTTTTGGACAGATCGCTTCAAAGAACCGGATCAAAAACGGTTCACCAGTTCTTTTACGCTCAAACGTAATGACGCCATTTCGCTATGACGTAATGACGCCAAGTCTTTCGTGGGTTGGATAAACAAACACTTTACACATTAAAATATATAAAGTCAGTAATCATAATATCAATCAGATAAAATATCATCATAATCTGTTAAGTTTATTACAATCAAGTTTTACTTCTAAAGCATCTAAACACTTACAGGCAGTGATGTGCAAACGAGGATGTTCTACAGTTATAAAAATTAGTCTTCATCAGTGCAGAAACCATGATCCATTTACTATGTTTTGTAATTAAATAAATACGCCAGATTTTCCCTCGCTCATGTCGTCAGAGTCGCTTTCACAGACACGCTCATATCAGTTGTTATTCGTCCGTTCAGAGAGACGCGCGTGCAGTCAGTCGGTCGTTTGACGATGCTTAGCAGTATCAGCAAATCGGTTCTCCAATCGGACATGTCCGAAATAAACAGTTCTCGGTTCAGTGTACTGGTGATCCGAAAACCGCTGCAACCGGTTGCAACCGATTCTTGACTCGAGAACGAGAACGAAATTGAGATTCGAGAGAGCGATTCAAAAGGAGTCGAATTGCTTCGCTTAACTGTTTGAGGCTACATCATTTTTATATTTATATCACCTTGTTTAGAAGTCACATCACACTGATCCTGAAAATAACATGGCTTTATGAAACAAATGTTTAGTTTGGTAGTTGTACAAACTAATGCTTGTTTCCAATGTTTAAAAATAATTAAGTAACAAGCACAACTGCACATTTTTACTGTAATGCTTTTTAGACAACATTAATATAGAAAAATATATTTGTATAACAATTTCTGAACATTAGATAGTTTGATCTATGTACACATACAGTGTGTGTAAGTGCACTTTTTTATGTGTATTGTGAACACTTTAATATATTTTTATTAAAACATTGTTTATTTAATACAAACCCAATTTGTGAATGTGTCATCATTAACTATAATTACTGTAGGCCTACAGGTATTTCATAAATTATTATGATCCCTATAACACATCCCGATGCGCAACAAAACTTAACATGCTTTTCGTTCTCTCTTGAAAAATTACACGCATGCTCAGTCAGTATCAGCTCATCGGTTCTCCAATCGGACATGTCCGAAATAAACAGTTCTCGGTTCAGTGTACTGGTGATCCGATAACCGTTGCAACCGGTTGCAACCGATTCTTGACTCGAGAACGAGAACTGTGACAGGCCGTGTGCGTTCGTTCGTGTGCGCTGCACGCATGCTCAGTATCATCAGCTTCTGCTCGCTGACGTGCTCATCATCAGTTCTCTCTCTTACAATAGGTTAAGTCAGTGTATTGTTGGAGTAACTGAATAACTCTGGGATGTTGGCATATTTCAAGTCAGAGGACAGTCAGACAGGTCAAAAAGTGAATAACTTTATAAATTTGTGGATTAATGCTGCGAACTGTTTCAATGATTCAGTCCGATTTGGTGAACTGGTTGGACCGGTTCACTAAAAAGAACCGGTTCAAAAGAACGATTCGCTCGCGAACCGGACATCACTACTAGGAGCACACTGTTTCATGAGGCTTCGGGGAAATTAACCTTTTGGTGAACAAATGGGCTGGAAAGCCTCAGTGGTTCAGGAAGCCTCATTTGGCCATCACTATACACAAGCA
Organism: Gobiocypris rarus; assembly: GCA_023029165.1. NCBI lineage: Eukaryota > Metazoa > Chordata > Actinopteri > Cypriniformes > Gobionidae > Gobiocypris > Gobiocypris rarus. The sequence goes on along the minus strand of CM040919.1, from coordinate 21,401,701 downwards.
ATCAGTCCAATCAAGCAAACAAAACAGAGGAGACAGGCAAAAGGGTAATCCATGGAGAAGGCAAGAAATCCAAGATCAAGAGACATGAAACCAGGGTAACTGCTCAGAGATGCAGTGTAACACTAAACAAGACTTCACATTGAATGACAGCTTGAACATGGTTTATATAGTGTGAGCTAACTAGGTGATGGGGTGGATGTAATCAATGAGTGCTAATGAGTCCGGGCAAAGGATTATGGGAGATGTAGTCTATGATAGAATGCTAGTCTGGGTTGGAGTGCCCTCTGGAGGTGTACGCGGGCACTCACACTGGTCAATTGTGACACCACCCAAACACTTATATATATATTTAGTTTTAGTAAAACGAGTCATATGACATAGCGATGCATGCATGCACAGACAAATGCAGCCGGTGTGAATACATATAAATTTTCAGTTAAGCAATGAATTAATGCATATGAATAATTATATAAGATAATATTTTATTTACTAACAATAATAGGAAACAAGAATAAATGAGTAAAATAAATAATAAAAGTCAACAACACATGAAACAAAGCTTTATTCTGACGATCACACATTTACAGTTGGTGAACGCCACATCCTGCTGCCATCCCAACACAGCGGTGCCAATTCTGCCGCTTTATAATGATGAAGATGTTCCAGGTTTTCCTATTTTTCCCCACACGTCACCATTACTCTGCCTTGTAGGCCCTGCTCCACCACAGAAGCTCTGCAGCTAATGCACAGACATCAAGAATCAGAAAAGTGCTGAAATAACTCACTAAAATGGAAATAAAATACAACTTAAGATTTAAATAGATGTTTTATTAATTTATGTAGTTTACTCTCTCAATGCCTCTGATGACAGCATTCCTTCATCAGTCTCTCTCCACCAGGTAAACACACACATATGCTCATCTGTTTCACATTACATCTGATATTTATGTGCTCAATACTACACACAGTTGCTGATGTGTTAATGTTCTTCAATTTATCAACAGTACTAATGGAAAAATTAAATTGACAACTTATGTTTAGTTACTTTATGTAGATTTGTTTATTTACATTACTGACGTAACATTGATGACATTCAAAGTAAGCAGTGTTGACAACAGTGAACTCTACATTATAGCACACACACATCACTATGATGTCTATTTCATGCTGTGATGTGCTCATCTTCCATACTTATCGAAAATGTTCCTGTCAGATGTTAAATAAACATTTATTAAGCAACTTTTATCTTTAAGATGTATATGGTTTGAGTAATTCCACTTTGGAGACGTACGTGTTACACTGTAAAAAATGTCAGGCCTCTCTAATTTAAAATTTTCTAGTGACCGGTCACATCGAAATTTTTAAATTGGCCAAATTGAATTTCTGTGAATTTAATTTTATCAATTGTGGCAACAGTCTGTAAGGATGGGCTTAATTAGAAATAATATGTTGACCCAATGGAAAAATATATTTTAACAACACTGTAAAAAATTTCAGCTCCTCCAATTTAACATTTTCAAGTGACTGGTCATATCTAAATTTTTCAGTTGGCCAAATTTCTGATTGATACAATTTAATTCACAGAAATTCAATTTGGCCAATTAAACATTTTTAAATTGTAGTAACAATTGGTTATTTCTCACTGTCCCAAAAGACAAAAATGACTAAAAACATAAATATAGTTAGCAAAATGAACACAGACAACAGGGTTGACATTTTATCACATTACTTTATTAACAAGTCAATTCGAGCACAGGATATTTGGTGAAAATACATTATTTTCAATAAGGAAATACTCTGAATACATACAAGAAGCCTGCATAACAGGCTGTCTTGGTGTGATGAAGAAAATGCAGCACTGCATATGATAAAGACCTGCAAATAAAAATAACATTAATGACAAAGTTCTCTGTACGCTGACAGGAGTGGTAGGAGTAGATGTACTTCCAGCTGTAATGGTGGAAATGGGTTTATTTGGGGGTGTTTGAGAATTCTTCATAGTTGTAGAAGACATTGAATTGTTGGAAGGTTGGCCAGGTGGTTTGTGTGAGTGGAAATTCCGTTTGTTACTAGGTGGCTGATAACCTGGAGACAGAGGTGATTTAGCGGAAGAATTAAAGTGAGGATATGTACCTGGTGCGTGAAATCCTCTACATCGTCAACATTGTACAACAGTTTGGGTAGGAGTATTTCCTCTGGGTGTTTTGGAACCAGCTTTGTCATCACATTGCTTCTGTTGTTCATGGTCTTTCTCCAGTTGGTGACCCAGCTGAACCAACTCTTCGATGGTGGTTACATGGCTGCGAAGATGACTAACAAGGTTAGGTTTTATGTTTTTAAGGATCATCTTAACTGTCTGCTTCAGTTAAATTTGGTTTCCACCTCTTACAGAGAGCTGTGTAGGTAAAAGCAAAATCCCTAATGGACTCCTTTTCTCTTTGCATCCGATGGCGGACACGCTCAGCCGTCTCATCTTCGTAGTCCTCAGCTAGAAAAGCAGTTAGAAAAACAGACTGAAACTCACCCCATGTTGTGACAGATGATCTTGCTACTTCCCACCAGTCACGTGCAGTGCCATATAAAACTGTCCTGAAGGTGGCTAAGATGTCAGCATCCATTAGAGGATGTACAGCAAGAAAGTCTTGACATCGTGTTACGTACAACAAAGGACCAGAGTCATCAGCTTGCCTTCCAAACATGGGAAATGTCAGCTTGATGTGGTCACTTTTAGCAGGGGCTGCTAGAGGAGTTACTGATAATGGTGATGGTGATGGAGATGGAGATGAGAGGTGATGAAGAGAAATAATTTTCCCACTCAGGTCAGTCATTTAGGTCAGTCACTCTCAAACTTTGCTTCCATTTTAGTTTGCAGTTTGTAGTAAATGTTCTTGGAAGCAAGGAGGAAGAAGGCAGGGTCGGCGTGTCTGGAACTCGTGGCTTTATTTGATCACTCTTTTAACACAACATAAACATGCGCCCACCGCGCTACTATAACTCAGTCTCAAATAACTTGTACACCACAACCTTGTCTCTCTCTTGTTCCAGTCCGCCACGAGTGTCCAGTGCATCTCTCTCTCCCCGTGCCTGTTCTCTGCTGGCTTAAATGCTCCCCAGGTCTCTCCACGCCAATCACTGCAATCAGACACAGGTGTTCATCGTTATGCACTTGACCTACTTACTCACAGGCACCCTCCTGGCTCACTCTCTCCGTGCAGACCTCGCTAAACCACGCCCCTCTGCCACATACCCCACCGCCCGACTCAGGCCGGGAGCCATCCGGCCTGCAGCCCCCATTCCTGGAGAGGAAGTCAGCTACAACCATCTGCGTAAAGCTAGATACCAACGGGTGATCTTGGGTTACTGTCTTGGGTCACTCGATACAACTTATCTTTTAAGATCGCAAAATATGGATAGGTGAGCGGCCGTGCAGGGTGGACAGGCTGACCGTCGATGGATTGGACCTGATCAAATGCGTTTTTCAGCGATTCATCCTGGGATTGCTCCAGGGGAAAATCATCACGCTCTGTAAGGTTTAGCCTTTCAACAGCGCTCCTTTCCCCTGCCGCCACTCCCAGAGGTCCCGGCTCAGCCTCCCCCACCTGCACCACCGCGCCCCCTCCGTGCTTTCGGTTCTCCCAAGACCCATCCGCACATAACATTCCCAATAATAACCTAAACCCCGGCCAATTTGTCCCTAAAATAAGCGGATGGCGGAGGTGCGAACTAAACGCCACCTCCACTGTATGCTTTTGACCCCGAAACTGAATAGTGACTGGCATTAGTGGATATTTCAACACCTCCCCGTGCACACACCGCACCGTAACCATGCGGCCACTATCCAATGCCCCCGGTTGCATCAAGCTTTGGTGAATGGAGGTCTGGTTACAACCGGACTGAGTTGTCTACTGAGACTGAGTTATAGTAGAACCTCTACTTCCTCGGAACCTGTTGCCCGCGGTCTTGCACGACCTCCTCTGCTTCGCCCCCTGGACCCCGGCCTTGTCTTCGAGCCAACGATGCGGTAGGCTACTTGTCTCCAGAGTGTAGTCCTCATCAGAGTCAACAATGCTTTCATCATGGAAACTCTTAAATGCAAAGCACCGTATACCTATGTTATGAATCTTAACGTTACATGTAATTCATCTTCATCACAGTATAACTGATGTTATTGGAAAAACATGTATCAATGCTACCCGTTTTTAGCTTTGCTTTATAAATATAAATAGCTCATTACGAATCAAACAAAAATATATTTTAAACTTTACCAGTATCAGTATTCTAGCTTGATAGTGAGTACTAAAAGACATCTTGTTTGTTTATATTCATACTGATAAAGTTAGATTTTTTTTATTACATGTGATTCTGACATGGTGCCACTACATGCACTCCGCTCCTTCTCCGCTTCTCTCAGGTAAATAATGCGTCTTGAGCTGAGCGGTCAGCGGAGCACGTTCATGTGTTTTGGGGGCGTGGCTTTGGAAGAGCCCAGAAGGGAGAAGGTGGAGTGAATAGAAATAATGAGCTGTCTTTAAAACAGTCGTGAGAGGTCTACACACACTCAATTTTTATAATTTCTTTTTCAGAGTACTTACATTTTAATTATGTATTGATATATAAAGAAAGTTTAAAGAAATTTGGAAAAAAGTTTTTTAACCAATTCTTACCTACCCTACCTTTAAGTGATCTGACTCTCGTGGCTGGATGAATTGGACTTTGATTCCTTAGTGAGTAAGGTGAGTTCAGTTACAGCTTTCTCTTGTTTGGTCATGAAATTATGCAACTGTTCCCAGTTACTTTGTGCTTGTGCAGTGAGTTTACCCATCTCTAGGCTCAAGGCTATGAGATGTGCTCACATCCCCTGCACAGGCTGGAACGTAACATTTATATCCATGATCTTTCGTTTTAGCTAAACAGGTCCTTCTAAAAAAATTAGCATATTGTGATAAAAGTTCATTATTTTCATAAAAATTTAACTTTCATATATTTTAGATTCATTGCACACCAACTGAAATATTTCAGGTCTTGTATTGTTTTAATACTGATGATTTGGGCATACAGCAAAACCCTCTCAAAAAATTAGCATATCATGAAAAGGTTCTCTAAACGAGCTATTAACCTAATCATCTGAATCAACTAATTAACTCTAAACACCTGCAAAAGATTCATGAGGCTTTTAAAAACTCCCAGCCTGATTCATTACTCAAAACCGCAATCATGGGTAAGACTGCCGACCTGACTGCTGTCCAGAAGGCCATCATGACCCCTCAAGCAAGAGGGTAAGACACAGAAAGAAATTTCTGAACGAAAAGGCTGTTCCCAGAGTGCTGTATCAAGGCACCTCATTGGGAAGTCTGTGGGAAGGACAAAGTGTGGCAAAAAACGCTGCACAACGAGAAGAGGTGACCGGACCCTGAGGAAGATTGTGGAGAAGGACCGATTCCAGACCTTGGGGGACCTGCGGAAGCAGTGGACTGAGTCTGGAGTAGAAACATCCAGAGCCAACGTGCACAGGCGTGTGCAGGAAATGGGCTACAGGTGCCGCATTCCCCAGGTCAAGCCACTTTTGAACCAGAAACAGCGGCAGAAGCGCCTGACCTGGGCTACAGAGAAGCAGCACTGGATTGTCGCTCAAATTTTGCATGTCATTCGGAAATCAAGGTGCCAGAGTCTGGAGGAAGACTGGGGAGAAGGAAATGCCAAAATGCCTGAAGTCCAGTGTCAAGTACCCATAGTCAGTGATGGTCTGGGGTGCCATGTCAGCTGCTGGTTTTGGTGCACTGTGTTTTATCAAGGGCAGGGTCAATGCAGCTAGCTATCAGGAGATTTTGGAGCACTTCATGCTTCCATCTGCTGAAAAGCTTTATGGAGATGAAGATTTCGCAGCGACTCACACCTGCTCACAGTGCCAAAACCACTGGTAAATGGTTTACTGACCATGGTATTACTGTGCTCAATTGGCCTGCCAATTCTCTGACCTGAACCCCATAGAGAATCTGTGGATATTGTGAAGAGAAAGTTGAGAGACGCAAGACCCAACACTCTGGATGAGCTTAAGGCTGCTATCGAAGCATCCTGGGCCTACATAACACCTCAGCAGTGCCACAGGCTGATTGCCTCCATGCCACGCCGCATTGAAGCAGTCATTTCTGCAAAAGGATTCCCGACCAAGTATTGAGTGCGTAACTGAACATAATTATTTGAAGGTTGACTTTTTTTGTTTTAAAAACACTTTTCTTTTATTGGTTGGATGAAATATGCAAATTTTTTTAGAATTTTGGGTTTTCATGAGCTGTATGCCAAAATCATCAGTATTAAAACAATAAAAGACCTGAAATATTTCAGTTGGTGTGCAATGAATCTAAAATATATGAAAGTTTAATTTTTTTCATTACATTATGGAAAATGTCATGAAACTCAGTAATGTTACTTTGATCCGAGGAAAAATACTCATGTAAGCTCCTCCCAGTGTCACAGAGAATCTCAGACACAAGTATTTCAGAACACCGTAAAACATGTTGCAGCGTTTCTTGAGTGTTTGAATTCTGAACATTTTGAATTCATAACAAGTCAAGCATGGGATTTGACGTTTACAGTTGCTGCTTAGAATGGAGATAAATTTGGATCTGTTCCCCACAAACATATAGATTCTAAAGATTTGGATTACACCAAACAAATAAAATGTATGTCTTTTGTGAATTTATATTGTGTTGGGGTATTTTATGAAAAATGCTTAACGTAGCTTAGGCTAATACAGTGATATAAAAATCAAACTCGCACCTTATTGGCAGTGTTGGGCAGGTTACTGAAAATAAGTAATTAGTTACAGTTACTAGTTTCTTCTTTTAAAAAGTAATTGAATTAATTTACCAATTACTGTATATCAAAATTAATTAGTTACTAAGGAAAATAACTTTTAAGTTACTTTTATGTTTGCTTTTTAAATGTAAATAGGAACAGAACTGAACATTATAATCCCACCGGTCACAATAGTGACCGTAAAACAATGTTTCATTTCAAAGGCTATAAAAATGTTACTGAATGATCTATCAATGCATTTCCAGCAGATATTGAAATAATAAAGGATCTCAATGAAATATGTGCAGTGTTGCATGTTTACTGTAAATTGTCACATGATTAGAGCTGTTTACTTCCTGTTTGCGTCAAGAGAAGAGGATGGCAGCAAGAAAGCTCCCAAAGAAAAGATTAGTAAAGTATGTTAACATAAGGATGGAACCTAGATTTTTGGTACACATCATGTTTAAGGTGTCTAGTATTGATATATGCATTTGCAATTATTCAAATTTGTTTAATGTGGTCATAGAACTCACAAACATGTCACCGGCAACAATAGTGACCGGTGGGATAACCCACTGTATCTACATGCTAATACACATAGGCTAACTGTTCTACCTTACTTTCTGCTGCTATCTAACGTTCTACCTAATTTTACGCAGACACACACACAGACCCAATGAAGACTAGCTAACTAGCTAATTCTGCTGCTACCTAACCTCCTACTGCAACTGTCCACACACACACGCACACACACATACACACAAAGACTAGCTAGCTAACTAATTCTACTTAACTTTCCACATACATACACACACGCAATTACAGGTAGGCACACACATGCACACCGCACACACACACACACACACACACACACACGGACCCCAGGAAGACTAGCTAGCTAATTACCAAACGTTCTGTTACTTTGAGTCAAGTTATGGATTTGTTGGATCAAGATGAGTTCCCAGACAAGGCATGCAGCATTGCAATCATCCCTAAAAATGAAAAAGATGCTGTAATCAGTGATTGTGACAGTGATGGGTCTGACATGGACTATGAGGGGGAAACAGGCCATTTGCCAGCAAGGCTGTTGAATGCATATGCAGAAGTTATGCAAACAGAGCATGATTGGAATGATGGCCTCCCCTTCACCACACTCCCTTCCCACACCCAAGGGCCTCTAAGCACCCAAGTGTCCAGCCAGAAGACCCAAGGGCCTCTAAGCACCCGAGGGTCCAGCCAGAAGACCCAAGGGCCTCTAAGCACCCGAGGGTCCAGCCAGAAGACCCAAGGGCCTCTAAGTGCACACGCACGCGCGCACACACACACACACACACGTTGTGTTTCCATGTTTTATGGGGACATTCCATAGGCGTAATGCATTTTATAGTTGTACAAACCTGTATATTCTATCCCCCTACACTGCCCCTGCCCCTAAACCTACCCATCACAGGAGACAAGCTGCATTTTTACATTTTCAAAAAACATCACTTAGTGTAATTTATAAGATATTTTCCTCATGGGGACCAAAAAATGTCCCCACAAGGACAAGGATTTTGGATATTGCCATCTTTGTGGGGACATTTTGTCCCCATACCGTAGGATTACCAGTCCACACACACACACACACACACACACACACACACACACACACACACACACACACACACACACACACACACACACACACACACACACACACACACACACACACACACACACACAGAGACAGAAACACACTCACAAACACACTGCACAGGTCAAATAGACCTATATTCAGTCTGTCCAATGGTTGATACAACACAGTATCCCACCGGTCACAATTGTGACCGATCATAAAACACACTTTTTCACACACTTTTCCATGAAAATTTCTAAAAATTATGATTGATTGTTTTAAAGGGATACTAATGACACATGATTTGGATATTTTTGTGTCTGGGAAAAAAATTGGGATTAAATGGGTTAAAACACAATAAACATAATTTTTAGACCTATTTATTGTCATCAACAGGGCAACAGGCCTTCAAAATCAAATCAAGCAATAGCCTAGTATACGGTGTGTAGTGTCCACCAACAGCAGCAGCGCAGCTGGGAGAGTAATGGCCTTTATACCTGCTCACTTCATTCATTTTCTCTGACCAGATATCTATCCGCTTGTGAAAAGACCAGAAATATCTGGTTGTTTAAACCACCTATGGAGCTACATTTTACTTTGTTCAGATATGACGCGCTACTGCAACACATGTCGCCGCAAATGAGTAAAGCAAGAACACACGCAAACGACCGCAAGGAAAACTGAAAGTCTTAGATGCTCAAAAACACAATCATCTTTATTAAAAATAATGAGACTAAATGATCTTACCGGTGCTTAGGTCGCGCTCTCTCATATCAAGGTCTTGAAATGAGCTGATGATAAGATGCAGCTTGAATCTTTTGCTTTATTTCGTTGACGTTAACTCAGTTAAATGTGCATATGCTGCGGGAATTGAAGATCGGATTTATTTTGCGGAGAGGTGTAAGGTAAGACAACCTGCATGCTTTTTTAAAATTAGTTTAGCTAGTGTAGACCTGCGAGCGCCTATAGCCTACGATCAGCCTAATAGCCTAACCTAAACTTATCAAAAATTCTAAACTTATCATCGATTGCTCCTGATCGATTGCTCCAGTCTACCTACTGCTGCTACTGCATGCGCCAGTGTTTGTAGCTCTGTATAGCTGCGTTTGAATCTCTATTTGATATATTTTCTTTGTTATCTATACTGCTAAAAATAACTTACTCATCACCATATATTGTTTAATATAGCCTATCAAGTTAAATTTGACATCACTAGCTTTTAATCTAAATCACTACCACGTGTTAGCTTTTCGCTAGCCTGGTAGCTTTCCATCGCGGCACCCGGTCTCCTGTTTTCTGAGTTCATTAGACAACTGTGGTGAGTTGGATTATTAAATAGACTCCATCAAACAAAGTAAGTGGAGTAAGTTGTGTGGTAAGTTTTGGATTCATCAACAAATACGGTAAGCCATGTCTTCTTCTCCTGTCATTGTCACTTGCACTGCATGCTACATGTTTAGCATATCTATCTCCGTTGGCGAACAGGGCTTCACATGTGTTAAATGTAAGGAATTAATCAGGCTGACGGAGAAGATTTCAGATTTAGAGACACGCATCCAGACTTTATGTGAGAGTAGTGAGAATGGTACAGCTTTAGATACTCTTTTGGATGCGACTAGCTTAGTGAACACTCATTGTTTGGTTCCGGCTGAGCCCCGCAGCAGGGCAATTGGGTGACTGTGAGACAGCATAGTCGGATCTAAAAACCACTCTTCCGTCCGATTAGAACATCAAACAGGTTCTCCCCACTCAGTGATGCACCCACTGAGGATCCTGTTGAAAGTGCCCTAGTTATTGGCGATTCTATTACACGGAACGTGAAAATAGAGACACCAGCCACCATAGTCACATGTTTACCGAGCCAGAGCGCCTGACATCAAAGCAAATTTAAAAGTGCTGGCTAAAGCTAATCGTAAATTCTCTAAGATTATTATTCACGCCGGCACTAATGATGTTCGACTTCAGTCGGAGATCACCAAAATTAACATTAAAGAGGTGTGTAAACTCGCAAGTACGATGTCACCGGCAGTCTGTTTATCTGGCCCTCTCCTGTTAAAAGGAGTGATGAAATAGTTAGCAGATTATCATCACTCAATGGCTGGTTGTCTAAGTGGTGTCCAAAAATAACATAGGGTTCATAGACAATTGGAAAAGTTTTTGGGGCAGACCCGACCTGTTGAAGATAGACGGCATTCATCCTACCCGGCTGGTGCTGCTCTTCTCTCTAGTAATTTGGCACATAGTCTTAGAGCTAAACCTTGACTCACTGGGGCCCAGGTCAGGAAGCAGACAAACTGGCTAAACCAACCGTCCTGCTAGCTGTCTCACGTCACCAGAGTCAGCTAAATCCCAGCACATAGAGACGCTTTCACCTAGATATTATCACATAGAGACTGTGTCTGTTCCCGAATCAGTAAATACAAAAACCATCAAAACCATTCAACAGTAAACATTTAATTGATGTCCAACAAATAAACAACAGATATAATACGGATGAACAATTGATAAATCTCGGGTTGCTGAATATTCGATCCTTTCGCAAAAACGCTTATTGTTAATGATATGATTATAGATCATAACCTAGATGTGCTGTGTTTGACAGAAACCTGGCTAAAACCTGACGACTACATTACTTTAAATGAGTCCACTCCCAAGATTATTGTTATAAACACGAGCCGCGTCTGAAAGGAAAAGGGGGAGGTGTTGCTGTAATTTATAATGATAACTTCAGTATTACTCAGAAGTCTAGTTTCAAATATAATTCCTTTGAAGTTTTGGTGCTTTATGTAACATTGTGTAGTGTAAATGATAAATCCGTTTGACATTTGTGTTGGCTACTGTATACAGGCCACCAGGGCACAATACAGACTTTATCAAAGAATTTGCTGGTTTTCTATCAGAGTTAGTACTGGCTGCAGATAAAGTACTAATTGTTGGTGATTTTAATATCCATGTTGACAATGAAAAAGACGCATTGGGATTGGCATTTAAAGACATTATAAACTCTATTGGAGTTAGACAACACGTATCTGGACCCACTCATCGCCTTAATCATACTTTAGATCTAATACTGTCACATGGACTAAATGTTGATACCATTAAAATCCTGCAGCAGAGCGATGACATCTCAGATCATTACCTAATATCATGTATACTTAATATAGCTAAGGCTGCAAAGCCATCCTCGCTTCAAATATGGCAGGACTATAACCGCTGACTAAAGATTGCTTTATACATAATCTTCCTCATCAGTTCCATCTCCTCAGAATTACAGATAGCCAAGAGGAACTTGATGTTGCAACAGAAACTACTGACTCTCTCTTTACTAGCACTTTAGACATAGTTGCTCCTCGGCGCTTAAAGAAGATTAAAGCAAATAATCCAACGCCGTGGTACAACGAAAGCACACTGGGCCCTTAAAACAGCAGCCAGAAAAATGGAGCGCAGCTGGAAGAAAACAAAACTGGAGGTTTTTCGCAATTTGTGGAAAGAGAGCATGATTGCATACAGAAAGGCCAAAAAACTGCTAGATCTGCTTATTTCTCAACTCTTTAGAAGAAAACAAACACAACCCTAGGTATTTATTCGATACAGTGGCTAAATTAACAAAGGATAAAGCTTCAACTTCTGACGTTTGTAAACAACACAGCAGTAATGACTTTATGAACTTCTTTACTAGTAAGATTGATAACATTAGGAATAAAATTATAACCATGCAGCCGCCTACTACAGTATCACTTCAGACAGAACATTGTAGTCTCACTGAGGAAAAATTACACTCATTCACTGCTATAGGAGGAGAAGAATTGGCTAAACTTGTCAAATCATCAAAATCAACAACATGTATGCTTGACCCTATACCGACTAGGCTATTAAAAGAGATGCTTCCAGAGGTCATAGATCCTCTGCTTAATATTATTAATTCATCCTTGACATTAGGATATGTTCCAAAAACTTTTAAGTTGGCTGTAATTAAACCACTTATTAAAAACGCAACTTGATCCTAAAGAATTAGTCAATTACAGACCAATCTCGAATCTACCGTTTCTATCAAAAATATTAGAAAAGGCAGTGTCTTCACAATTATGTTCCTTTTTAGAAAGAAATTGTATATGTGAGGATTTCCAGTCAGGATTTAGACCGTATCATAGTACTGAGACTGCTCTAATTAGAGTTACAAATGATTTACTCTTATCATCTGATCGTGGTTGTATCTCTATTAGTGTTACTCGATCTTAGCGCTGCATTCGATACTATCGATCACAATATTCTTTTGAATAGACTCGAAAATTATGTTGGCATTAGTGGAACTGCATTGGCATGGTTTAAATCTTACTTATCTGACCGTTATCAGTTTGTAGCAGTAAATGAAGAGATGTCACACTGATCACAAGTTCAGTATGGAGTACCGCAAGGCTCAGTGTTAGGACCGCTTTTCACCCTGTATATGCTACCACTGGGAGATATCATTAGGAAGCATGGCGTTAGTTTTCATTGTTATGCTGATGATACTCAGCTCTATATTTCTTCACACCCTGACTAAACTTACCAATTCACAAGATTAACGGAATGCATAGCTGATATTAAAAATTGGATGAATAGTAATTTCCTGCAACTTAATTCAGATAAAACTGAATTTTTAATTATTGGACAGAAAAGCTCCACAAAGAGTGCCCTAGAATACTGTCTAACCCTCGATGGCTGCTCTGTCAAGTCCTCGTCGTCAGTGAGGAACCTGGGTGTGCTCTTTGATACCAATCTTTCATTTGAAAGCCACGTTTCTAGCATCTGTAAAACTGCATTCTACCATCTTAAAAATATATCTAAATTACGTCACATGCTTTCAATGCAAAATGCTGAACAACTAGTACATGCGTTCATGAGCTCAAGGCTAGATTATTGTAATGCTCTACTGGGTGGTTGCCCTGCTCGCGTAATAAATAAACTCCAGCTTGTCCAAAACGCAGCAGCTCGAGTTCTTACTAGAACCAGGAAGTACGATCATATTAGTCCAGTTCTGTCAACACTGCACTGGCTCCCTATTAAACATCGCATAAATTTTAAAATCTTGCTTATTACTTATAAAGCAATAAATGGTTTAGCTCCCCAGTACTTAAGCGAGCTCTTAACGCAATATACTCCACCACGTCAATTGCGGTCTCTAAACTCTGGCCAGTTGAAAATACCTAGAATATCTAAATCAACTGCAGGTGGTCGATCCTTTCCTATTTAGCACCTAAACTCTGGAACAGTCTTCCTAGCATTGTTCGGGAAGCAGACACACTCTGTCAGTTTAAATCTAGACTAAAAACACATCTCTTTACTATGGCATACACATAGAACATTTTTAACTTTCTTTATTCAAATCAAATGACTGATTGTTAGGCTGCATTAACTAGGTCAGCCGGAACCGGGAACACTTCCCATAACACCTGATGTACTCGTTACATCATAAAAAGAGTGGCATCCACACTAATGTTAGTCTCTCTGTTTATCCCGAGGTTTACTGCAGTCGGCCGGATCCAGGCCGTGTCCGGATCGGATGGTGGACCTGCATCTGGACATGACCAGCTCATCCTGGAGTGTCTGCTGAGACCGTGTCCATTAGTGTCTCCTCTGAATTCGCCTCACCGAACGTGATCCTCAATTAACCCGTCTCCGCGCAATAACTCCGATCTTTCAAGTATTCATATTCTTGTGTAATCGACGCCATCCTAAATGAGCCCGCCTCGCAAGGCCATACCCAAAATTTCGAATATTCCTATCTAATATGATTTAAGACCTGCAAGGTTGCCAGAGTAATAATTATACACTGTTAATAATAGGCCAGAGGAGAACTGGCATCCCGACTGAGTCTGGTTTCTCCCAAGGTTTATTTTTCTCCATCATGCCCTGATGGAGTTTTGGTTCCTTGCCACTGTCGCCTTTGGCTTGGCTTGCTCAGTTGGGGACACTCAAATTATGATCCAAGTTACTCAACTAAATATACAAATAGAATTTATTAATTTGGTCATATATAATTCTATAAACTATCCAAATTAAACTAGCCAAATCAAATTTTGTTGCAATGTTGTCCTGTTTAACACTGTGAAGCTGCTTTGAAACAATCGTCATTGTAAAAGCGCTATATAAATAAAGTTGATTGATTGATTGATTGAAAAATGCCTTCTTGCTGTGGTGGTGATAATAGGCTAATCGTTTAAACTTGTTATGCTCTAAGTATGTTTCACTTTTTTATATATGTTTTATTATAGGCATGACAAGTCCAGTGTTGATTTGAGAGGCTAAAGCATTGGGTTAACTCACTGTCAGCTGCTGGCCGCTTAGTCGTCACTTTAAAAAAATAAAACCTTTAATTTAACAAACAAAAAAATGCTCCAAACATTTTTCTAATTTAACTTAATAAAGAAACGAAATTAAATATAACTACTTTGACATTAAAAACAAAACTGAACTATTTTAATGGCTGCAACAATGTAACGTGTGAAAACACAGGCTGGGCTAGGGCCTATAGATTTGAGCTTCTTGTTTGCAAGCGTTCATTTTTCACAATAGAGAGTAATGCGAGTAACAAACTCATTCAAATTTCAGTAATTGTAATTGCGTTACTTAATTAAAAAAATATTTAGTTACATGCGCATTACTGCTAAAAGTAGTGGAATTACAGTAACGCGGTACTTTGTAATGCGTTACTCCCAAACACTGCTTATTGGTAATGTAGGCTATATAAGCTACAGACAAGCAGATGGACTCAGAATATGAACCTAATGCACAATGTTCCACGCTGAGCGTGTCCCAGTTGGCTTGACATGGGAAATTCATTATAGACTCTAAACTTACAAACAGTATAACATAGGTATACACGTTTCTAACTTCAATAGAATTTGAAGAGAATGACTTACAGTCATAGAACCAACTGTAAAGTGTTCATGTAGGTGTCAGGCATGATTCTTTTCAGTTAGTAAAAAAGCTTTTTCAGAAAATAATTTACACTAATAGGTAAAAGTCAGTTATAAATGACAAACAAAACCCTAAAAAAAGGTGGTAAAATTGTGTAAAATATTGCCAAAAGTATTCCCTCCAAATCATTGAATTCAGGTGTTCCAACCACTTCCATGGCCACGGGTGTATAAAATAAAGCAACTAGGCATGCAGACTGCTTCTACAAACATTTGTGAAAGAATGGGTCGCTCTCAGGAGCTCAGTGAATTCAAGTGTGTTACCATGATAGGTTGCCACCTGTGCAGTCCATTCATGAAATTTCCTCACTACTAAATATTCCACGGTCAACTGTTTATGGTATTATAACAAATTGGGAACAACAGCAACTCAGCCACAAAGTGGTAGGCCACGTAAAATCATAGAGCAGGGTCAGCGCATGCTGAGGTGCACAGTGCGCAGAAGTCACCAACTTTCTGCAGAGTCAATAGCTACAGACCTTCAAACTTTGTGTGGCCTTCAGATTAGCTCAATAACAGTGGGTAGAGAGCTTCATGGAATAAGTTTCCTTGGCCGAGCAGCTGCATCCAAGCCTTACATTACCAAGTGCCTGACTGCATTGTTATGATTATGTGAATTGATTGCATATTCTGTTACTGCTTGTAAAGCGTCCTTGAGCCTGGGAAAGGCAATTTATAAATTAAACATATTATAATCAAACATATTATGGAGGGGGAATTATAGTATGGGGTTGTTATTCAGGGGTTGGGCTTAGCCCCTTAGTTCAAGTGAAATGAAAGCATAGCAAGACATTTTTGATAATTTCATGCTCATGAAACTTTGTTGGTACAGTTTGAGGATGGCTCCTTCCTGTTCCAACATGACTGCAAACCAGTGCACAAAGCAAGGTCCATAAAGACATGGATGAGTGAGTTTGGTGTGGAGGAACTTGACTGGCCTGCACAGTCCTGACCTCAACCCGATAGAACACCTTTGGGATGAATTAGAGTGGAGACTGTGCACCAGGCCTTCTTGTCCAACATCAGTGCCTGACCTCACAAATGTGTTTCTAGAAGAATGGTAAACAATTCCCATAAACACACTTCTAAACCTTGTGGAAAGACTTCCCAGAAGAGTTGGAGCTGTTATAGCTTCAAAGGGTGGGCCAACTCCATATTAAGCCCTACGGATTAAGAATGGGATGTTAATGTACATGTAAAGGCAGGCGTCCCAAAACATTTAGCAATAGTGTATGTAAAACATAATGTCATGTAATTTTTCAAGTTGTGATTTCATAATTACTCCCAGAGAGGGTTATCTAAATATATTTCAGCATTTAACATACATTGTTAGCTATTCATACATAATCTATCTAACATTTTTAATGTACAGCTGAAATGTTGCAGGTATATGCCAAAGTCATTAAAAGTTTTTTCATTATGTACTTTAAAGGAACTGTATGTAGGATTGTGGCCAAAACTGGTACTGCAATCACTTTCAAATTACCGTAGAGTGGTGTATCCCCTCTCCCCCTCCCCCACTGACTCGAGGTTGCCAGATAGGCTGCAGGATCCAGCAGGAACGTAGGCTGCTACAAGGAGCTTCCAATGGCAAGTGACGAGTCCTACACAGTAAGTTGGGTTTTTCTTTCTGTTAATTATGTTTATGCTTCATTTCTTTAAGGGTTTCGTCTTTTGGGTTTCGTAAAGTTAGTAATTTTTTATCCAAAAAGTTTGTAACTGCTGTAACAATATCGACTATGAGTCTGATATCTCGGGGAATAATTAACTCAAAGGGATTTAATATTCATGAGTTTATGAATATAATTTGCTAGTCGTTCATTACGTTTATTAAAATTTTCCGATAAGGAAACTGTTTAATTAAATACAAGTAACCTTTAAGGAATTTCTTGAAGTTATCTTACTAAGTTTGTCCTGCAAATTAGTTATAGACTTTCAAATCAATTCTCAATAAGGGATTACTGCTTTACGAGAGCATAAGAAGCATTAACTTTACTGATCACGACAAATTAATATTTCGTATGTTCGTACAGTTATGTTACTAAAATCGTAGCGCTAAGCAGCATTAGGTAACGTTCAAGATTCGTAAGTTTCATTGACTTCGTGTATGTGGAAAAATAACAGCTTCAATTCAGAAATATCTTTTGGAAGTTTACTAACACAGACTAAAGATAACACTACAATAAACACAGAAAGTACATACTAAATATGCATCAAGAGAGTAGAATATAGATAGGACATGAAACTAAAATTGTATCTAAACGAAAAGGATAAAAGAAGACAAAATAGAGAGAGAGAGAGAGAGAAAGAGAGAGAGAGGATAACAGCGTTCACTTCAGTTCGTTACCAGAGCCCTCAAAGAGTTAATCGTCCCCAAACGGAGGTAACACGACTTTTCAACAGCAGCTTGGATTGTAGAAATAAGAATACTTGCTTTGGTTTCTCGCGTGTAGTGTATTCTGAGTTCAAATGTCCCGCGCGCTCCGTGGTTCCTTTGAAGTCGGCTGGTATTGGCTCTCGGTTTGCGAAGAAGTTTAGCTGGGTGCGGCCGGCTCTTGTTGGATGTTTCTGGAAGTTGCTGTTTCCTCCTCTCTGAAGAACGTGTGTGGCGGATTGCAATGCGATGCACTGGCGAAGGCAAAGCAAGGCAAAGGCGGATCGCAAAGCAAAGGCACTTATCGATAAGAGAGCGACGCCCATTTCCTGGACGGTCCAATCGATCTAAGCGTTTTCGGCGCGAAAAAGTTCTTTGTTCGGTTCAGTTACGCCTCCTGGCTGGCACGCCCAGGGTGGCATACAAATGCATTTATCCTTACAAAGTTGGCACTTTTGTAATAATGCATGTCCTTTAAATTCTTTTACAAGATTCGGTATGATTGCATTTTTCTGTTTCTAAAAATACCAAAAAACACAGGTCTGAGATGTGGGAATCCACAAATACAAGCTTTCCACTGTCTGGTGGCCTAAATAGTTTGAGTTAACATTCATATAATCCTCCTAATTATTACAGACACCTATACAAACATTCAGACAGCAAAGTATACATTTAGTACGTTTTTAGGGGGCTTTTAACCATCTCTTTTCCATGAGCTGGGTGAACATTTCATTTGTGCCTCTCTATGTGTGTGTGTGAGGTGTGAGAGTTCGCGGCAGGGTCGTTTGGGCAATAAAAGTTCTCTCCCCGGGGAGATCAAAGAATGCTTCTCCAGACATTGTGGCGTCGTTCATACCATCAATCGCCTTATCGTGATCTGATAACGCGCTTCACGAGAGGTGCAAGCCATCTGGCCGCCTGCCAGAGGAACAGACGTCATTGTGGCTACAGTCCCCCTTTTTGTTCGGCTGATGTCCTGTGGTCATTATCGGACAACTCCTCATCACAATGGACGGATGGTAGGTGAGTCGGCGGTCGGGCAGCAGGTGTCTGTTACGGCTGGGGAGCCAGCTCGATGAGATCCGTCTCTGCTTCGGGCGTTGTAACCTCCCTCCGTGGTTCCATCGGAGACCTCCAGACACGGCTGTCGTGAGCTTGGCTGTGGAGGTTTTCATCTCGCTGAATTTTCTGTACAGGAAGAAGGCGACGCCCAGAGGTATTGCCGAAGATCATAGAGACACATCGTGCAGTGTCAGCTGCGGTCCAGGTTTGGACAACAGGCGAGGCATTCAGGATAGGCATTCGGGACAATGCTTGAAGGGTTGCATCAAGGGGAGTGATGTCAATGAGCTGGGGCCCCCCTTTCTCAATCCACAATTCTAACTCAGGGGCGAGGGTGAAGTTGTGGTCCTTGAAGAAGGCGGGGATTTCCAGTTCTGACTGGTATTCTTCGCTTGGGAGGTGGTACCGGTCGGCGAGGTTTGTCCCAGGTGGATGGGACAGTCTTCTCGTTTCAGAAACGATGGTTGAGTTTAACTTGCCTTGGCCCCTAACTGTCTTTCTCTGTTAGTGGCCACATGTCTCTTGATCTGGTTCCGTGAACCCATTTGAGAACCGGTTCTCTCTGTCCCCGGTTTAGTTGAATCTGGTACGCGACGGGAGAGAGTTTGTTCGTAATCTCATGAGGTCCCGTCCAGTGGGGCAGAAATTTCTTTGACAGCCGTCGGGGGCCTGTCAAAGGTGGCGGGTTGAAGTTGTAATACCAGATCTTGTCGCCCACCTCCAGTTCTTGGTGTGAGGCTTTGCGGTCGTAATAGGCTTTCTGACCTGCAGCGCTCTTTTGCAAGTGTTGCTGGGCAAAGCGAAAGTTGTTTTTAAATGTCTATGGAGCTCATCGAGGTACTGAACGTGGTGTACGCGGTGACAAGGTTGGAGTCGCCGGGTTGGTATAGCAGGTGTAGTGGCAGAGTCATCTGCCGCCCAGTCATGAGTTCAAAAGGATACCCGTGTTGATTCCTGCGGGTGGCTCTGAGGGCCATCAGAACGAGGGGAGTTTCATATCCCAGTCTTTCTGGTTAGCAGACGATACTTTCTCAGCATGGCGACCACCGTTCTGTTCGATCTCTCAACTTGCCCTGATGCGATGGGGTGGTGGCTGACGTGCAGTCTAGCCCGTATCCCCAGGCATTTCCAGATCTGTTGCATGATCTCGGCAGTGAAATGGGTGCCTCTGTCTGAGTTGACTCTCAGTGGCAATCCGAACCGGGAGAAAATGTGGTTTAACAGTAGGTATGCCGTGGTCTGGGCAGTGTCGTTGGGTGCTGGTAGACACTCCACCCACTTGGTGAACTGGCACACAACTGTGAGAAAGTACCTGTTGCCTCTTGTGGACCTGGGCAGGGGTCCTACCCCATCGATTTGTAGGTCTGACCCCGGGAACGTGGTCCCTCTGCGTTGCAGTGGGGCTCTGTGTTTCGGGTTTGCTGTCTGGAACTGACAGCAAACCAGACATTCTCTGATGTACTCCGCAACATCTTGTTGCATGCCGGGCCAATATGTCACCTGTTTCAGTGTGTCATACGTGGCTCTGGTGCCGTGGTGTCTCGCACATGGTGTGTCGTGGGCGTACATTAGCATAACCCCCCTTTGCGACCGTGGCATCACAAGCCGTGGCTTTGTGCTGTCATCGGGTGCAAACCACAGAATGTCATCCTGTATACGCACCATGTTTTTGGAGATGTTTGAGGCTTGAGTCATCAGAGAGCTCAGAGTCAGTGATAGGGTGGTTGGAGGGGTCAGAGAGGTGGTCGAAAATTGTCTTTATTGCCTGGTCAGAAGCTTGTATTTCCGCAATGTCGTTGTGGGAAATCTGCGTTGTTAGCGATAGCGACTGTGAGGCGGGCATTGTAGCTGGTGTCGATTGCTTGCTGCGGGTTAGCACTGCACCCCTGGGGCTGGATGTGGGATTTGGAGGTTCCCACATCTCGCCGTGTAGTGCGTTAGCGTCTTGTAGCATTTGCTGCACTTGAGACTTGAAACCTGCGTACGGTTCCTCCGTCTGGGTGTCATCAGTCAGGTTGGTATGGAGAGGTGAAGCAGGTTCATCCGTTTCCATGACAGGCTGATGGGAGACTGTGTATACTACAAGGTGGCTGTCCTCTATCAGCTCCGTTCGGCAGGCCTGGTCTTTGGCCACCGGCATGACAGATGTTTTGGCGATGAACTTGAAGGGGACAGTGAACAGTGTGTTGTCTGTACTCCCTTCGGGTATCAGTGCGTGTGGAATGGGTCCAATGATGGGTAACACAAGTTCAAAGTCATGAAAAACATTGCTGATTAGCCATCCCAGCCGAAAGGCTTTGGGAATGTTGATGTCAATTGCTGTGCAGTTGTTGAACAGGATGTAAACAATACGAGATGACACTTCAGTGAGGGGTGTGAGTCCGAGTTCCACACATTCGGGTGAAGGTTGGAAGAAACCCAGCGTGTGGTTTAAGGTTTGACCACATCGCATGTTGAGCCGTACAGCGACCCCTTTGGTGTATGCTGGTATTACAGTTTCTTGTTCACTGACAAGCATGCAGACTTCTGGGATGGTCTGTCCTGACATGAGATTGTCATGACTGATGGAAACGTGTGGCTGTGAGGTTAATGGAGCCCATACCACTTCGTTACACACGTCTACATGAGCCCGGAGGCGAATCAGAATGTCTGCTCCGATGTAAACATCGTGGGGCGGGTCCGGCAGGACCAGGAAATAATGGGTAAGGCACCGGTGGTTCCATGTCAAGCGCAGCGCACAGATTCCTCTGGCAGACACCATAGAGGAGGGGTGTGAGTTCAAAGGGAAACGGGTGCGCTTGCTGGCGTAAGGCATGTGTGGTGCCTTTTCACTGATTGACTTGAACAGTGAGAGACTAATGGCTGAGTTATCGGCCCATAGTGCGAGAACACTGTTTGTTGTGGTGATATCATTCAGCTGTAGGTCATTCATGACCTGGGGGCAGAAGGTATCGGAGTCTTTGGTGAGCTGAAATGTGCAGAGTCGCGAACTTGAACTTGGCTTCGTGGCTGAGGCTGTGTTTTCACAGTGTGCTGCAGGAGGTCCCGTGACCTTTGTGACCTGGCAGTCTGGCTCTGTGGGAGTTTCCTTGACCTCTGTGACTTGACAGTCTTGCTCAGACGATGTGTGTGTCTGAAGGGGCAGAGGGTCGCGCTTGAGCCCAAAATTTCAGCTGTTTGAAGTCCAGTAAGGGTTCGAAGCGGTCCAGCAGGTCTTTTCCGATGAGAAACGGATACGTGTTCATCGGGGAGACATAGACGGGGTGTACAAGGCTCATAGGTCCAATCGTCAGGTGAATGGGAGCTATGTGCTTGAGCTGGATGTCGTTTTGGCTATACGACTGCACATTTAGCTTGCAAGTTTGAAGGTTAAGAGTGCGATTTTGTCTCTGTGCTTCAAATCTGAGTTTTTCAAATAGTTGGGCGGAAATCAGCGTGATATCGGAGCCAGTGTCAACGAGGGCTTCGAGCTTAACTTCCCTTTCCATGGTGATGGTTAGATAGAGTTTTCGAGCCATTCCCTTCTCGATCAGGTTTCCCAGGAGTCTTGGTGTGGGGACCTGTGTGTTGCTTGTTAAGCCGTCGGGATATGTGTCTGGTATCTCATTGTGAGTGCAAATAGTCAAAACAGCGCTTTCTGGTATCTTGGGGTGACACATGATGCTGTTTTGGTCAGGGGCTGTTGCTGTCAGCTGTAGTGAGTGTGCTGCTGACGTGTGGGGTGCAACAGTCAGTTCAATAGTCTGTGGTTGAGGAACAGTGTTCAGGGTGCTTAATGCAGTTGCAGGAGGGTCGGGAAGGTTGATTTCAGGTTTCAGATTTAGTCATGCTTTATCTGGCCCATCCTTCTTGTCTTCCTTGTGAGGTTTCTTTTGGAGAAACTCTCTCAGTGTTTTTAAGAGCTCTGCAACTTCAGAAGCGGCTGCACTTTCTTTGTTCGATGTGGGCTCAGGTCTGAGCTTACCATTATCACGTCGAGAGTGGCCCCATTGCTGGCTTTCTGGGCTGGGTGGTCTCGGAGGTTCGTTTCGGCTCCGTCTGGGTTGCCGGCCGGCTTCCCAGGTGCTCACCCCTTTGGTTGTGGAAGGCGGCGGGTCCCAGGATCCTTCAGAGCGATCGCTCTGGTGCCGTGGACGGCCGCCACCATGACCACGCTGCCCTCTGCTGGCTTGGAGTGGTTAAGACTCTCTGTTGACGGGTCTGTATGTGTGGTTCTGTTCGGCGCCCTCTAGGGTTAGCTCTGGGTGGTGCTCAGAGACAGGGCAAATGGTGGGCTGTCTTACAGTCTTTTCAGAAATGGTTTTCTGTTTGACGTAAGCTTTGTGAGCTAAGTCTCTCAACTGCTGCGTATCCATACTGCGCGGGCACGCCAGCACCCCCAGGTGGTGACTGATGGTCGGGTGCAGGTTTCGGAGGAACAGAGTTTTGAAGTTGATGTCTTCCTCCATGCCTGGGTCGTTACGTGCCCCAAAGTAAGCACGTCGCAGTCGGTTATAATAGTTCTGTGGGGTCTCAAGTCGGGCTTGCTTGAGGTCCATGGCAGTGATGAGCCCCTGGTCTGACTCAGGGTCAGAGTACTCACGAATTAGAGCTCGTCGTAGATGCCAGTAGTCCGCTTTGACGGTCTCTGGTTGTCGATCCAGAAAGCTCTGTACGTCACGGTTAGACGTGGCCCTGAGTAGGTACAGTCTGTCCCAGTTGTTCGCGTGAGCGACAGTTTGCAGATAAAAGTCTATGTCTTTTAAGTATGCGTGGGCGCCGTGTCCTCCTGCAGGGTCTGGGCTGAAGGTAGGAATATTTCTGGCCAGCTTGTCAAGGTTCTTTGAAGCTCCGTGGCTGTTGACCTTGACTTCCTGGAAGGGCTTCCTTTCCTCTGCTGCAGACGGGGATTCGTGGAGACTGGCGGTTGACATTTTGAATGGTGGGCTGTCACCCCCCTTCGTAGCTCTTGCTTCTTGGCTGAACGGTGCGGAGTAACTGGTCAGGGGAAACTCGGTGTTGTGTGTTTCCCCCTTCCGGTCACGTTGCACTGTGTATGATTGTCTTAGTTCTCTTTGCACCATGTCAAGTTCATCTTTGAGCTCGTGTCTTTGCTGGATGAGCTCATCAATCTCGGCTTGTGCCGACTGCAAATGTTTTGCATAGGCTTTGGTCCTAACGTCTCTGTCTTTAAGTTCATCATTGGCTCTCTCCAGGAGGGATTCGCCACGCCGAAGCTGTTCGTCGAGTTCTTTCCTGGCGTCTTTCTCTGACTGTACTCGTCGGTCGGCGTCAAGACGGAGCTCCTCCAGGGCCTTTTGAAGTCTTTCTACTTCCTTTCTCTGTTCTTTGTCCGTTTCATCAGCTTTCTCTGTTTGTAGAAGCTGATCTAGACGAAGCTGGGTGAGGGCTCGGTCTCTCCGGGCCTCCTCGGCTTGAAGCTTTAGCGTTGCTGCATCCTGTTCCAGATTGGCGTAGCTCCTTCGCTTAAACGCGTGCCTGCGCCGATGAGGACGTGGGCGAGGCTTCCGAGGATCTTGGCCACCTCTTTGTTAGAGTAGCTCTGCGTTGGATCGTGTGTCATCAGCTGGTCTAGCTCGGTGTCCAGTTGCTCCTGGCTCAGCTGCCCCAGATTCCCTTGACTGGTGGCCATTAGCGCTCCCAGCCATGTCGCTAGGCAGTCCCACGGGACGGCAGGACTGGATGAACGGGACATGCTGGCTCACTGTGGAGAGAAACACACACACACACACACAGAGAGAGGCCAATGCAAGCTTGTTTTAAAGCTAACGAGCTATCGTACGGGCTATGCCGTAGATAGGAATTTTGGGCTAACTGATGTAGACAGTTAGGCAGTTTAAACAATTAGACAATTTGGACATTCAGGTGGGCGGTAGCCCTGGGGTCACTTGGTGACCCGCTGCTCGTCACTTAATTACTAAGTTCTCCTTGGGGTCTCTTGGTGAACTGAAAGAAACACAATTATGACAGTCCAACAGTGAGGATAGGAAAGAGGACAGTGGGGACAAACACAAAATGAATTGGTCTGTAATGCACGGAAAGTAAGCGTGAGCGCTAGAGGTGTTAGAGAAACCTAAAGGGCTAAGCCTGTTACTTTGTAAGAGTTTATGATAGGGCCTACGACGGTGGATACCAGGGTAGGAGACTTAGGAAAAAGGTGCGGCTTAGAGAACAAGAGAAAAAAAATAAATGGGCCAAATGCTCAGGATATATTAAAATTCGGCTTATACTATGGGTTTTATCCCATTTAGCTCATCCGGGGTGAATTGAGGTCGCTCAGGTGGAAAACCCAGCGGTGTGGTCGGCCTTCCAGACGCGTTTCCAAACGTGTCCTCGGTCCTTTGTTACTCTGTCGCGTTACGCCCACTCAAACAGCTTATGACTTTAAACACAACCTGACAACACCAATCCATCAACCGCCAGTAAACAGGTGGAATCAAAATGAATTAAAACTCTCCTGTTCACCGGATCAAAGGATTTATGCTTGTAGGCGAAAAGGAAGTGGAAAATCACAATATCAAGAGCAATTTAGAAAAAGGCAAAGGTTTCTGTCAAATAATGATAAAACAAAAGCACTTTTGATACGGTTTGTAATTACCAGAATTAGCTTAACCCCAATGGGAGGGGAAAAGAAAAACTTTTGCAGGAAAAATAAAAAAAAAATAAAAATAAATAAATGATAAAAAATGTTTTTACCTTTGAAGCGAGTTTAAATGAAATTTAACTAAGCCTGTAAGGAAAATCAAATAAAAGAAAGCAATAAAAATACTATCCTATAACGATTAATCGCTAAGTGAGAGTATCGAAATAAAATAATTAATCAGAAAGGAAATAGGGAGTTAGTGGTGCGCTGACTTAGCAGGGTACAGCCACAAGGTCGTCCTTGTGTCCTTCCTTCCAAGTGGACTGTCTGTGACTTAAACCTAATTTCACTTTGAGTTAGAGAAAAGTGTTTTTCTTTTTAAACTTCAAGTTCGAATAAGGGTGTTTAATCAGCGAGAAAGGAGACTTGGTTGTTGCTAGGAAACAACAATGACACTAAAATTGTATAAATGAAACTGTGCACAACAGTAATCAATAAACAATTTATAGGCTCAAACTTACTTTGTTAAGGCGGAATCAAATAGCGGAGAGTGACACTATCCAAATTTATCCACGCGATGGCGCTGTTGTGTCTGCCCTAGACTAGGGTTAGTTAGGCAGAAATTATCCACCAGATGGCGCTATCTGGTTTTAGAGTCACCCTCTGGCGTTCACATGCGGCTTTGCAAACAGGACAGTAATCAGTTTATTTGAGTGTCGCCCTCTGGCGTTCACAAGCGGCTTTGCAAAACTCACAATAACTTGGGGGTTTCTCTCGGTGCTGTACGGGCACGGGAAACAAAAACGGTGAATACAGGAATTTTCCGTCTGTCTATCACACATTTATAAGAAGAACTCCAATAGACATTTATCAAACTGGCTGACGGTTTTCAGCAATTTTTGATTCAAATGTTTTAGGTTTGAAGATTTTTGGTTAGCTACACCAAACTTAAACCAGGAGTTATTGTTTATCTTAACGATATAATATTATTATTAGGCCAATTATTGACTCAAGGAGTCTCGCTCGAGTCAATACCTCGCGTCAATTCTTCAATACATTTGTTTGGAAATCACGCGGACGAAACAATCTTGCGCCTACGGCTGCAGAGATTTCGTGGTTTTCTGTTTCAATATTGGATTTGCGTGTCGTCTATACTGTCGTTAATATAGTCCGACTATTCCAATCATGTGTTCAGCATCTGTTTATGCTTGGGTCGCTTTTAGCGGTACCTCTCAATTCAAAAATGCGCGTGCGTGTTATTAATACTCCCAAAAATACACAATGGACAGAATATGGATATTGTTCACACATACACAAACGTTTGAAACTTGCCTTATAATTCTCCACCAAATAAACTGTAACAATATCGACTATGAGTCTGATATCTCGGGGAATAATTAACTCAAAGGGATTTAATATTCATGAGTTTATGAATATAATTTGCTAGTCGTTCATTACGTTTATTAAAATTTTCCGATAAGGAAACTGTTTAATTAAATACAAGTAACCTTTAAGGAATTGCTTGAAGTTATCTTACTAAGTTTGTCCTGCAAATTAGTTATAGACTTTCAAATCAATTCTCAATAAGGGATTACTGCTTTACGAGAGCATAAGAAGCATTAACTTTACTGATCAGGACAAATTAATATTTCAGTATGTTCGTACAGTTATGTTACTAAAATCGTAGCGCTAAGCAGCATTAGGTAACGTTCAAGATTCGTAAGTTTCATTGACTTCGTGTATGTGGAAAAATAACAGCTTCAATTCAGAAATATCTTTTGGAAGTTTAATAACACAGACTAAAGATAACACTACAATAAACACAGAAAGTACATACTAAATATGCATATAGTCTAAGAGAGTAGACTATAGATAGGACATGAAACTAAAATTTTATCTAAACGAAAAGGATAAAAGAAGACAAAATAGAGAGAGAGAGAGAGAGAGAGAGAGAGAGAGTGAGAGAGAGAAAGAGAGAGAGATAACAGCGTTCACTTCAGTTCGTTACCAGAGCCCTCAAAGAGTTAATCTCGTCCCCAAAACGGAGGTAACACGACTTTTCAACAGCAGCTTGGATTGTAGAAATAAGAATACTTGCTTTGGTTTCTCGCGTGTAGTGTATTCTGAGTTCAAATGTCCCGCGCGCTCCGTGGTTCCTTTGAAGTCGGCTGGTATTGGCTCTCGGTTTGCGAAGAAGTTTAGCTGGGTGCGGCCGGCTCTTGTTGGATGTTTCTGGAAGTTGCTGTTTCCTCCTCTCTGAAGAACGTGGGTGGCGGATTGCAATGCGATGCACTGGCGAAGGCAAAGCAAGGCAAAGGCAGATCGCAAAGCAAAGGCACTTATCGATAAGAGAGCGACGCCCATTTCCTGGACGGTCCAATCGATCTAAGCGTTTTCGGCGCGATAAAAGTTCTTTATTCGGTTCAGTTACACCTCCTGGCTGGCACGCCCAGGGTGGCATACAAATGCATTTATCCTTACAAAGTTGGCACTTTTGTAATAATGCATGTCCTTTAAATTATTTTACAAGATTCGGTATGATTGCATTTTTCTGTTTCCAAAAATACCAAAAAACACAGGTCTGAGATGTGGGAATCCACAAATACAAGCTTTCCACTGTCTGGTGGCCTAAATAGTTTGAGTTAACATTCATATAATCCTCCTAATTATTACAGACACCTATACAAACATTCAGACAGCAAAGTATACATTTAGTACGTTTTTAGGGGGCTTTTAACCATCTCTTTTCCATGAGCTGGGTGAACATTTCATTTGTGCCTCTCTATGTGTGTGTGAGGTGTGAGAGTTCGCGGCAGGGTCGTTTGGGCAATAAAAGTTCTCTCCCCGGGGAGATCAAAGAATGCTTCTCCAGACATTGTGGGTCGTTCATACCATCAATCGCCTTATCGTGATCTGATAACGCGCTTCACGAGAGGTGCGAGCCATCTGGCCGCCTGCCAGAGGAACAGACGTCATTGTGGCTACACTGCAGCTGTGGTAACTAGAGCAGAGCTGGCAACCCGGATGCCAAAACACTACTGACTTCGTGATTGGTAGATAGGTGATACAACTCGGAGTCTCCACTTTAGCGTACCGTTT
Source organism: Gobiocypris rarus (assembly GCA_023029165.1). Taxonomy (NCBI): domain Eukaryota; kingdom Metazoa; phylum Chordata; class Actinopteri; order Cypriniformes; family Gobionidae; genus Gobiocypris; species Gobiocypris rarus. The sequence goes on along the minus strand of CM040919.1, from coordinate 21,373,214 downwards.
CCTCGTGGAGGGAGCTCTAGAGTGTAGGATGGCCTCACAACCTCGGTTGAGAGACCATAACTTATGAGCTGAGCCCCCTCAGAGGCCAAGCCCACAGTTTCCACAGCTCTGGGTGAGAGTGTAGGATGGCACCGCCCGCCTGAGAGAGAAAGTCCCTCCCAAACGGAATCTCAAGGGGAGAGCCGTCAAGTAGCGACACAATGTCCGAGAACCAGACTCAGGTTGGCCACAACGGAGCTACTAACAGAAGGAGGGCCCCGTCCTGATGCACTCTCTCTAGAACTCGCAGAAGCAGAGCAATCAGGGGAAATGCATACAGGGGCAGCCTTGGCCACTCCTGTACCGTAATGTCCAGTCCAGGAGGAGCTGGAGGCGCTAGGGAGGACCACAGCTGATGAAGAGTGTTCTCATGTGTGGCAAACGGGTCCACTTGGGCCCTGCCAAATTCTCCCAAAAGGAGCTCCACACCTCAGTGTGGAGTCTCCACTCCCCAAATGTCTGCTTCCACAAATGGGCCCTGGGTCGAGCGACCACTCATGGTCGCCCCCCCAGCCCGTCAGGGAGGATCAGAGACGCATACTGACATGGTGCCCCCAGGGACGGGCCTTGGGCTGAAACCAAGGACCTTTCCACATAACCAAGGTGCGGGACCACGGCCGCATTGCCTTGACTATGCGAGAAAGGGTTCCCCTCGGGGAAATCCCTTGGTCTTAGGCCACCAGTGTCTCCATTATAAAAGACGGTGAGTGACCAGTCTGGCAGGAAGTGCTTCAACCTGAAGCACCGCCAACATTCCCAGGCGATTATGTGCCACGAATGCCGACAGCCCTGCCGACAGCCCTGGGCTGAGCTTAGGGACAGTTGTGAAAAAACAAAAACTATTTTTTTATTTTTCTCCATAACAACCTGTGATCAGGACAAATTAATATTTCGTATGTTCGTACAGTTATGTTACTAAAATCGTAGCGCTAAGCAGCATTAGGTAACGTTCAAGATTCGTAAGTTTCATTGACTTCGTGTATGTGGAAAAATAACAGCTTCAATTCAGAAATATCTTTTGGAAGTTTAATAACACAGACTAAAGATAACACTACAATAAACACAGAAAGTACATACTAAATATGCATCAAGAGAGTAGAATATAGATAGGACATGAAACTAAAATTTTATCTAAACGAAAAGGATAAAAGAAGACAAAATAGAGAGAGAGAGTGAGAGAGAGAAGAGAGAGAGGATAACAGCGCTCACTTCAGTTCTACCAGAGCCCTCAAAGAGTTAATCTCGTCCCCAAAACGGAGGTAACACGACTTTTCAACAGCAGCTTGGATTGTAGAAATAAGAATACTTGCTTTGGTTTCTCGCGTGTAGTGTATTCTGAGTTCAAATGTCCCGCGCGCTCCGTGGTTCCTTTGAAGTCGGCTGGTATTGGCTCTCGGTTTGCGAAGAAGTTTAGCTGGGTGCGGCCGGCTCTTGTTGGATGTTTCTGGAAGTTGCTGTTTCCTCCTCTCTGAAGAACGTGGGTGGCGGATTGCAATGCGATGCACTGGCGAAGGCAAAGCAAGGCAAAGGCGGATCGCAAAGCAAAGGCACTTATCGATAAGAGAGCGACGCCCATTTCCTGGACGGTCCAATCGATCTAAGCGCAAAAAGTTCTTTGTTCGGTTCAGTTACGCCTCCTGGCTGGCACGCCCAGGGTGGCATACAAATGCATTTATCCTTACAAAGTTGGCACTTTTGTAATAATGCATGTCCTTTAAATTATTTTACAAGATTCGGTATGATTGCATTTTTCTGTTTCCAAAAATACCAAAAAACACAGGTCTGAGATGTGGGAATCCACAAATACAAGCTTTCCACTGTCTGGTGGCCTAAATAGTTTGAGTTAACATTCATATAATCCTCCTAATTATTACAGACACCTATACAAACATTCAGACAGCAAAGTATACATTTAGTACGTTTTTAGGGGGCTTTTAACCATCTCTTTTCCATGAGCTGGGTGAACATTTCATTTGTGCCTCTCTATGTGTGTGTGTGAGGTGTGAGAGTTCGCGGCAGGGTCGTTTGGGCAATAAAAGTTCTCTCCCCGGGGAGATCAAAGAATGCTTCTCCAGACATTGTGGGTCGTTCATACCATCAATCGCCTTATCGTGATCTGATAACGCGCTTCACGAGAGGTGCGAGCCATCTGGCCGCCTGCCAGAGGAACAGACGTCATTGTGGCTACACTGCAGCTGTGGTAACTAGAGCAGAGCTGGCAACCCGGATGCCGAAACACTACTGACTTCGTGATTGGTAGATAGGTGATACAACTCGGAGTCTCCACTTTAGCGTACCGTTTCCTCGTGGAGGGAGCTCTAGAGTGTAGGATGGCCTCACAACCTCGGTTGAGAGACCATAACTTATGAGCTGAGCCCCCTCAGAGGCCAAGCCCACAGTTTCCACAGCTCTGGGTGAGAGTGTAGGATGGCACCGCCGCCTGAGAGAGAAAGTCCTCCCAAACGGAATCTCAAGGGAGAGCCGTAGCGACACAATGTCCGAGAACCAGACTCAGGTTGGCCACAACGGAGCTACTAACAGAAGGAGGGCCCCGCCCTGATGCACTCTCTCTAGAACTCATGGAAGCAGAGCAATCAGGGGAAATGCATACAGGGGCAGCCTTGGCCACTCCTGTACTGTAATGTCCAGTCCAGGAGGAGCTGGAGGCGCTAGGAGGACCACAGCTGATGAAGAGTGTTCTCATGTGTGGCAAACGGGTCCACTTGGGCCCTGCCAAATTCTCCCAAAAGGAGCTCCACACCTCAGTGTGGAGTCTCCACTCCCCAAATGTCTGCTTCCACAAATGGGCCTGGGTCGAGCGACCACTCATGGTCGCCCCAGCCCGTCAGGGAGGATCAGAGACGCATACTGACATGGTGCCCCCAGGGACGGGCCTTGGGCTGAAACCAAGGACCTTTCCACATAACCAAGGTGCGGGACCACGGCCGCATTGCCTTGACTATGCGAGAAAGGGTTCCCCTCGGGGAAATCCCTTGGTCTTAGGCCACCAGTGTCTCCATTATAAAAGACGGTGAGTGACCAGTCTGGCAGGAAGTGCTTCAACCTGAAGCACCGCCAACATTCCCAGGCGATTATGTGCCACGAATGCCGACAGCCCTGCCGACAGCCCTGGGCTGAGCTTAGTGACAGTTGTGAAAAAACAAAAACTATTTTTTTATTTTTCTCCATAACAACCTGTGATCCAGTTATGATCCCTTATAATAAATCAACAACAACAAGAATTAACGTGAGGTTTTATGCTATAATAAATTAATAAATAAATAAATCTTCAGATAGGCTACTCAGCTACATGTAAGAAATGATTTAAAAAATAAACTTACCAAGGACACTTAGAAATGTAGCCTTGCAGACAGGTATCTTGTGATGGAAAGGAGCGCAGGACAAAAGGCAATATTTCACTGTAACCTCCCTGGCTTTCTTCTTGACGTCAGCGGAGACTCGTTCCCTGCTGCATTTGTTTATTGTTGACAGACGCAGGAGTATTTTATCCTGGTCCACTTTTGTAGCATTTTTATACATTTTTGTGAAGTTGAAGGCTACATCTTCATCTGACAGTTTGTCGGCATGACACAGACCAACATTACTCGCAGTTGCACGATGACCACAATTAATCTTTGGATGTTTTCCCTCCCCTGAATGCCTTGCCCGTTTGGTCTTCTCCATTTGATGATTTTCTTTAGATGCCTTCCTCTTTCTCCCAACAGCAGCTGGAAGGACCGGCTCCAATCCGTCATCGAAATCCATAACATTAGCTTTTGATTCTAACTGACAGACAGCTGTTGATCAGTGACATAGCCTACGTGACTGACAGCTCGCCTACAGTATAAAGAATTAAATGGTAAACGTTTTTTAGTTAGCCTATTGAATCCTCTTTTTAAAAATATGTTTTTTTTGTTTGTTTTGATATTATCGTTAAATCACTAAGCAAACTCGGAGCACTTCACCGGCGGTGACTCTCTCCTCGTGTGACATCCTGAGCTCGCGCAGCATCCTGAACGTTCTATAGTCTATCCGTTATATCGCACTTTGTAAAGAAACTGGACTGGCGGATATGAAAAAATACATTTTGTAGTAGGCTTAAAATGTACATTTTTAAATCTTATTAATGGCAGCAATTCACACATAGATTAAGGTACATCTAAACAGTGATTTCCAATAATAAAATACAAATGTCAAAAAATGGCGTTTATCGCGTTTTGCAACCGAACTCTTCATATGTACATGTAACATCTAAAATATATGAATACTTAATAAATATGCAACCTGCAATATAAGCGTAAACCTTTATACCACATTAACACAGATTAATGGGTAATTTATCAAAAGCCACCTTTATTTTCATTTAATCCGGCACAGATACTAAACCCAATTTGAGGAAGAGAGCTACACAGGCCTATTAAAGGCGTTGCTGGTGTCTCTTTCCCTGTTTAACCTCTCCTTGCGCCTGATTCACACCTTCCCGCTCAAGCACTGTGCATGTGGGAGCCCGTGCTCCGTCACCTTTCTGCAATTTAAAGGCAAAGTACATTTTGTACAATTACAATTGTCAAGACAAAATCTATGGATATCTTTATAATGTTTCTAATTTACAGTAAAGGGTGAATGTGGTCTCTGCAACTCTTTTTCAATGAATTTGTGTCATGCAGATTTTTGTCTTCACTATTTTATTTAGGCTATATAGCTATGCCATGCAGTATAGGCCTATATATGTCTGACACTATATCTGCAGATATATTGTCAATACATTTTCCCATATAAATTGGAATTCAACATGGCGGATATTTATAAATATAAAATTGCATATATTTTGAGATTTATAAACACATATATTATATATTTGTGTTCAACACATATATTATATATTTGTGTATTACAATATATTTTTGTTTCGTAAGGGGAAAGACATGCTGAGGTCAAGTAAAGTGAGAACAGCATTATCACCATTTTCCAGTTCCAAAAAGATGTCGTTCAAAACTTTCACCAGATGTCTCAGTACTATGAAAAGACTTGAAGCCTGATTAAAAGATCTCAGATACAGAAATAGTAACTGTCAAATGGGCCTGAAGTTGTTTAAAAATCATTGTGGCAAAAACTGAAACAAAAATAATTAAGGAGTAACAAATCAACCAAAAGCTCTGTTAAAAAGGTGGGTTGTAAGACCACGTTTAAAAGTATCTAATGTCTGTGGGATCCGCAAGTGGTCAGGGAGAGCATTCCACAGACTATGGGATGCTGAGCAGAAAGCCCAATCTCCCACAGTACGAAGTTTGGGACTGGGGGTCCTGAGAAGACAAGTCGAAACAGAACAGAGGTTACGTGTGGATGTTTGTGTGGTAAGGAGTTCCTTGAGATAGGTGGGTGCATCACCATGGATGCACTGTTGAGTAAGGAGGGAGATCTTGCACTCACTCCTAAATGAGACAGGAAGCCATTGGAGTGATTTGAGAATGGGTGTGATATGGTCATATTTGCGCACCCTCATCAGGATCCTAGCAGCGCTGTTCTGAATATACTGCAGCTTCTGGAGTTTTTTGCCAGGGATCCAATAAGAAGCACATTGAAGTAGTCCAGCCTGGAGGAGACAAAGGCGTGGATAAGCTTTTCCGCATCTGCCAATGTTAGTATGGGATGGAGTTTGGCAATATTTCTGAGGTGGAAGAAGGAGGTCTTACACAGATGTTTGATGTGAGCTTCAAAAGTAAGTTGCGATCCCATTCTGATCCCCAGGTTTGTGACTGATGTGGAAAGTGGAATTTCCTGATCAGAGAAAGCAATGCTGGTGATAACGGATTTCCGGACCTGAAGTAGAGTGCAGATTAGGATTTCAGTCTTGGAGTTGTTTAGTCTTGGAGCTGTTTAGCTGCAGAAAGTTTTGCTTCATCCACGTTTATCTAATCCAGGCAAGTGGTCAAAGTGGATGGTGTGAGGTCAGCAGAGGGTGAAGAATTTGTCCTCAGGTAAAGTTGAGTGTCATCAGCATAGCAGTGAAAAGAAATCCCATGCCGGCTGATGACACGGCCAAGGGGGAGCATGTAGAGGATGAACAGGGTGGGGCCAAGCACTGAGCCTTGAGGGACACCGCAGGTGACCTTGTGTGACAGGGATGTAGCTTCTCCCAATGCAACATATTCAGTAATCCCGGTAAGATAAGATAAGAACCAATTTAGGACCGAGTCAGAGAGACTGATGGTGGAATGTAAACGGTGAAGGAGAATGTTATGATCAACAGTGTCGAAAGCTGCAGTTAAGTACAGGATGATGAAAAGGGACGGAGAACCTGCATCTGCCTCCATCAAAAGGTAATTTGTGACCTTGACCAAAGCTGTTTCTCTGCTGTGTCCGGTGTGGAAACCAGACTGAAATTTCTTGAATATTTTGTTTTGTTTTAAATGGACCTGAAGCTGTGCAGCAACAACTTTTTCCAGCACCTTAGAGAGTTATGGAAGGTTGGAGATGGGTCTGTAGTTGTCAATAACATCTGGGTCTAAAGTATGTTTTTTAAGAAGTGGTCTGATGATAGCAGTTTTTAGTGATGAAGGAACATGGCCAATCTGGAGGGAATGATTAATGATTAATAATCTTGGTTATAAGAGGACTTAAAACACAGAGGTTAGATTTTACCAAAGCTGTGGGAAAGTGATCCAGTGTACAGGTGAATGGTTTCATCTTTCTGATGATGACCTCAACCTCGCACTGTGTGATGTTGGAGAATCAGCAGAGATATTGGAAAGTCCCAGGCTGTGGATCAACAGTCGGGACAGGCAGACCAGAGGTGCTAATAGGTGAAAGTGGATGGTGTCAACTATTTCCCTAAAAAAGGTCATGAACTTGTTGCACCTCTCAACTGTGGCTTCTGAAAGAGAGTGAGTTTGCGGTTTGAGGATGTGATTTATAGTGGAGATAAGCTTCTTGGAATTTCCAGGGTTATTGTTAATGATGCAAGAGTAGAACTGTGACTGAGCATCTCTCAAGGACCTTGCGTAGACCTTCTTATGCTCTCTATAGGCTTGCTTATGAACAGTAAGTCCTTAGAGCTTGAGACTCCTCTCAAGTACACGCCCAACCGTCTTCATCTTCCGGAGTTCGCTGGTGTACCAGGGGGCTAAGCGCGAGAAGGTGACCATTCTAGTTTTGACAGGGGTGTGGAGATCTAGAATGTTGTTCAGAGATTGGTTGTAGAAGCCAACCGACTCTGTGATCTTCAGGTTCCTGAAGTAAATTTGACGGGAATCTTTGGTATTGGAAAAGGGGCATATATATTGTACATTGTATATATATATATATATATATATATATATATATATATATATATATATATATATATATATATATATATATATATATATATATATATATATATATATATATATCTTGTCTGAACCAGATATTAATATGTTTAATATTAAATGTAAATGAAAAGAGGTAGGGTTGTGTTTTATGACATATTTCGTTTTATTGTTGACTAAAATAAACATACAGAGATAACTGGCTCCTTCGCCACCTTCAGGTCTTGTTACTCACTTGTCATTGCTACGCTGTCAAGAAGGTGCCAACTAGGGCATTTTTATCATAAGAGTACAACTTTTTTCAACTTGAAAAGACGCGCTGAGCTACATATAGATGTCAGCGTTGGCTTTTAAAAAGCGCTCATGACTTTTTTGAAAACACGGTTTACTCCGTAGTATTATTATGTAAAACAGACGATGGCAGCTTCAAAAAAAGACGTCAAGCGTGAACACTGCTCTTCATCATCAGGTTCGCTCGTTCCTGCTGGTGTCTGGCAACCTGCGTGTTCTTCAAGTCTGAGAAGGAGGGGGCTACCCGCTCCAATATTTTGAATTTGGATTGAAATACTTAGATCAACCACTGGGTGTCCATCCTACATAAAGCCCCTTTAAAGTCTTTTAAATATTCACCGTTAATCTATTCTCAAAGTTGGGAGCTGGGTCTATACTACGCAAGCTATGATGACTTTCACCTTGATATTTTAGCGCGGATGTATAGCTACCTAGCCGAATTGCACTGTAGGGAGCTAGAACGACTCTTCGAACCTGCGTGTATGCTGTGAAATTACCACATCAAGTGTGAACGTTGGCTTCCGAACTCGGGTGCGCACCCGCGAACCATACTTGAGTCCTGACGAGCGTGACTGACATTCTGTAAGCAGAGAGCTGTATATCTCCTTTCTGCTCGTCGTCAGCGTTCTTTAGAGCATTTGCAGTACATTCGCATTAGATAGACTCAAGTGGCATTACATACTGAAGCTTTGGTAACAAAATCAACAGTTCAAAAACCAAAATATAAAAGTTAGGTAAACAACGCTATTCATTCTGCACCTTCTTGCTCGACATCGTTACCAAGTAACAGGGTAAACAGCTGCTGCTTTGATGACGCAAACGCACCACGGTTTCGGACCCAAATAATATAATATGAACACGGTCCAGCAGGGGGAGGGGTGAGCAATCGAACTCGGGTTTGGTCCAGGCAATCTAACCAAGTGTGAAAGCACCAGTCATTATTTGGGTAGCACACATATTCTGAATGCCTTCGGCAGAATTCAAATGAGCCATTTTAATCTAAATTAATTTCAAGATCACAGTGAGATTAATCTAGATTAAAAAAATTATCTATGCCCAGCACTAGTTTTTATTGTACTTACCCTGCAACTATACACGAAAAAAGAGGGGAACAATACAATACTACATGAAACAACACAGATAATTACCCCTTAATTAAAAAATACTTACAGTTTAAATAATTTGTTAATTTTCCTGATAGTTACCCCTTTATTTCCCAAATATTACACATTGTTCCCATATACCTACAAGTACTTACTTAATAGTTACACTATAATTACTGAAAGTTATGCTGTAAATTTGCTTTAATTATGCAGTACTTTCTGGGCCGTAATCTAAACCGTTACTAAAAATATTTGTATCCAGCCAGTTTTTCCAATGCGAATCCAAGGATTTTTAGTCCGTTCTGCTCTTTGGGTGACCCGCCATCTGTTTTTCCTCTCCGCAAATAAGCAGTCCTGTGCCAGTGATTCGATAACTTGAACACAGTCCTAAATAGCACAAAAAATCCGGCCAATTCCCTGGTGAACACTGTTATTATGTTGTTTCCTCCGTGTGACACAGCTGTTATTAAGTTAATTGATCCGATCTTGAAGGTTCTTAACTCGGCCTTAAGAGTGTAACTCTCATCTCATTCATCATGTTTTTCTAACAACTCAGGTCTTGTTTTAACTAATATTTTCTCTTACATTCTTAATTTTTCTAGGTTTCTCTGCAGATACTTATCTTCTCTCTCAAGTTCAACCAAATCGCCTCCCTGTCTAACTTGTGGGTGGAGTTACCATCATTGGATCAAGCTAATTGGTTGATCTACATCTGCAGTAAAATTCCATTATTTCATTGGGTAATGTTCTCCGCAGTATTTCTTAATTATATTCCAATTAATATAATTGTAATATTATTGTATTATATAGAAATTAAAAAAATTATTTGATTAACTGATATAATCAAATCTGTGTTTTCTTATTTCCTTGGATCTGTAGTTGTTAATTTTTCCCTAATTTGGCCCTGGGGTACACTAGACTTTAGACTGCATGAACTTATGTGTGTAGGGATCACATGTCAGAGACAAGGAGAGGAGTTAGAGAGTTAGACACTATGAATGTGTGCAGTGTAAGTTTAAGTGCATATGCTGACTTAACAATTAGCTATACATTCAATTTTAATGGAAACCATATGTTCTTCTAAGTGCATAAACCACAATCCCTTTTTCACGAGAATCAGAGAACGATGGAGAAGCTGGAAGTGTAACATCTCTCCAGCAATCGTCTTTCTCTCCTATGTCTGACAAAAATATGAAAAAATATAAGAGATCTATTGACAAAGTAGCTGGTTTCTGCTCCGGTGAATTAAGAGTTTAATTCCAAACCTACACTGTGTAAAGCATGTTATCAAAAGCAAAAACTAAACGAAGACAGGCACAGCCACAGGTAGATGGCATGCCACGTACACTGGCGCCATTATCCTAATGTCCAAATAAAAATGTCACTCACTCACTCTGCACTGCACACACGCTTAACTCGTGTGTGTTGTGAGTTTTCATGCGTGGTCAGAGACAGATACTGTATACTGTATGAGCTGTGTATCTTCCTAAGGTCAAGTCACTGTTTTGTGGTCTGGGCTGCAAGCTATACATTTAAAATAAAGCCAAGGACTGTTAATTAAGATTGTACTAATGAACCTGTGACTTGATTTGACTTTTATTAAATAACATGTCAAAAAGAAGTTGCCTTCTTTAATATTTACTTTAGTTACTATGTAAAGTGTGTGAGTGTATCTGTAGCAAGGTTTAACAGCTCAGGGAAGGAGGTGGGAACCATTTGAACAATCAATGTAAAGTTTAATAAAATAAACAAACAACTAAACAAAAGTAAAGCAGCAGCCCCTCATGGATGAATGCTGCATATAAACATAATAAAACACAAGATAAATAGTCCTGGCCTGGTCCTTTCTCATCTTGTGCTGTCGTCACTCCTCTATCCTTTCCAGAGCTCCTCCATGATACTCGAGACCGGTGTGGCGCACAGGTGATGCTTATTAGCACTCGCATCATAGGGCTCGCTGCGTTCCCATGGCTTTCTTCCCCACCCTGCTTGCCACAGTATCCTATTATGGTTGCTCATAATTAGGTTTAGGGTTAAATCCCAAACCCTAACTTTGGTTTAAGAAGGCAAATTCACACTGCCAGTACAGGCTTCAACACACATGGTTGTTGCTGGGTTCTTGCTACTTCTCTTTTACAAAAGGGCAACACCTGTTCCCTTACAAAAAGCATGTGTGGGTGTTAAAGTTGCCTGGCCCTGCAACAATTTGATTTTATTATTGTTGAGTTGACTATGACCCTTGACAGAGAGTATTTGACCTTTTAGATGGTTGTCATAGCAACAGGTTAACATTCAAACCTCCTTGCTGCCCTTGATGCACTTTGCCTTCCAATGAAACACTTTAAATCAATAGAGGGAAACACTGCTGTAACTATGTCCGCAGTTACTTGTGAATTTTATTTGGTGTCTATAAGCTTTTAAAAACACATTGTTTCATTGGAATTTAGCCAATGTCAGTCCACTGTGCTTTGTTTTGTGAAAAGAACAGATGGGATGGCAAAAGTGAGATAAATAAACCAAGATGTTCAAACATTTCAGTTACGGCAGAATACACATTTTCAGATGTAACTATTCAAGCATCACACATAAGAACAAATATAATTGATAAACGTGTATTCTAAGCCTTTTTCTTGTCTGCTAAACCACAGTTCTCGTACACCTTTTAAAAACTTGAATACAATTCATGCAGGTTGTTGGTTGTTTTTCTTGCACCAAGTTTGCACCAACCTAATCCCAAATTTTAGCAAAACAAAAGAGATGATTGTTGGCATGAGCAAAAACACTGCAAATGTACTATATGTGTTCCTTACTTGACACATCCAGTTAACTGGTTGAGCACTCTACTCATTAGCTGATAAGTTAAATCAAGTAAGATAGAGAGGCAGTACAAATGTGTTGGGGCTGTCTGATTTCACTCCTTAATCGTTTACAGGTAATTTAAAAGTCTGCATGTCCTGATAAAACAGCTTGAATGAAGTGAACTAATTCTTAGTTTAAGCACCCTTCTGAATTTATACAGCATTTTCCCACTCCACTGTCCAAAAATGTTTCAGATGTATTAAATTACAAGGGAATTACTAATGGTTTGTTCCTACTATAGCACATTCTGGTTCAAACATATTGACCATGTAGTTTTCAAAACAGTTCTTTGTAGTCATGGTGATTGAGCATTGATACTTTCATTTGCAAAGATGTTAGCCAATCATAAATGGTTGCATTTAAATTGAATTATTACATCTCTCTCCATCTCTCTTTCTTTCCTTCTCTCTCTCTCGCGCACACACACACACACACACACACACACACGCACACACACACACACACACACACACACACACACACACACACACACACACACACACACACACACTCTCTCTCTCTCTCTCTCTCTCTCTCTCTGCACCCAACTTCCATGAATGAACTGAAAACATTGTTTATTTCACTATGCTAGCTACAACTTGTTTGTTGCTATGGTGCCTGTAAAGTGAGGTCACAGTATATGGTTTCAGCATCCCTGCTGTTTAAAACATGTATGGCGACTCTTAACCGACTTTAATCATCACACATTTGTATACATTTTCAACGTGATCTCATGGAAATACGTGACTATTTTTACGTTAAGTGTGATTCTACTACACGTACATTTACTTACGTTTTCACACACAATAAAACGTACTATACTGACTTATTAACAGCACTAAAATGTACAATATTGACGTATTGACAGCACTAAAATGTAAATGATCTACGTATCCAAGTGTGAACGTGTTACCAGCCACCGGCTCCCATGCATTAATATCAAAATCGTGGCATTAATATTGTTTATTTTATATCCAATAGTCACATCAATACATGTTTTCAATCGCATTTATTAAATGCATTTACTAAGTTAATCTACCTAATATAAAATAACAGAAATATAAAATACCATTTTGCTCTGTTCGTGAATTCTGCTACAAACTAATTTCGGATGACTAGATAATGTTAAAAGAAGACTGCATTTTAAAACCTTAAGATGAATAACATTCTTGCCAACCATTTTGTAGTATTTAGCTTGTTGTTTGCCGTGAGACATAAAGAGGCGTTTTCTCCTATTCAGCAACTGGCGATCACAAGATACACCAAAACACAACATCAATTCACAAAACACAACACTTTATTTGTTCGCTGTAAGTTAATCCAAATCGTTAGAATCCATATGTTTGCGAGAAACAAATCCAAATTGAGCCCTTTATCCAGTGATCTTCATCTCCATTAGCCTTCCATTAGTCTTCATCTCCTCTCAGTAGCGAGACAGTAAACATCAAATCTCACACTCGTTATGAATTCAAATTCAAAAAACGCGCCCTCATGAAGCGTTACGACATGATTTACGGCAGTGGCATCGAACGCTCATTGGCTCTCGCCTGCTTCGTCACAGATTTTGACATGCCGTGTTTCAGTCGATTTGTATTTGAAATGGGAAACGCGCAACTTCACGGAGAGAAGCCGGATTAATATTTTCATTGCTCTGTACCTCATACAAAACTATTATATACCACCAGAGAGGACTGCGCCTGCAACACATCTTCATTTGAACTACTTTTGGTACCGCTTTTGACATTTTTGCAATAAATAAATGATTGTGATTACACTGGTCTTTCTGTTATGCTTTTATTTATAACAGTACATTGTTTTAATAAATGTTAATGGGTAGGTTTAGGGGTAGGTGTAGGATTAGCCGTTCAAAATATTTGTTTAATGCTATATTGTTACCAAAATCGTCATTTTCCAACGTTTTACCTTTTATTTTCTTTATATTCTGTATTAAATTGGTATGTTTAGGTTTGGGGTAGTGTCTTACATTAATCAATAAAATGGTCAAAGGGAAACTATATAGATATCTTTATGATATAACAAAAAAAAAAAGTTTTTAGCAGTATAAAGTTTTGTATTCATAAAAAAAAAAAAAAGATTTCATGATGGATTCGTAATTATTTTACATTTTTAGCTGTAAAATGTAATAATACTACGTTTAAATTTTGCAAATACGTCTATATTCTACATTTTAGCACTTCTCCAAACGTACTAAGGCGTGCGTTTTGTCTCTTTGAAAGTAACGTATTAATACCTACGTATTAACGATGAGACCAGGCTGACATTTTCAACCAACTCCGACTAGTAGTGATTGTATATCTGTTGGTTTGCAAGGCCTATAACAGGCCTATAACAAGTAAAATACTTAAACTTGACCTAGTCTTTGTGTTTCTACTCTTCTACGTTCTGATTTGCTAGCTAAGATGGACCATACAGTTATAAAAGTGTAGAGGATGGATTTAATCCTCTGGACCCTAAGGGTGTTTTGTAGGGGTTCCTTTCAAGCATATTAATGGATAAAGTCTGGTTACACTGTATTCAGCACAAACAGGGCTACAGTAATATGTGAACAACATGCACATAAAAGTTTTGAGAAAATAATGCTTATACATAGTTTTTGAAAAAACTAAAAACTAAAATTGAAGTCACTGAAATCAGGCCATATAACACATAGTAAACATTTGTTCTCAAGGCTTTTCAGAACTGGATGTTGTTGCCTAGAGTTTTTCTTCAATGTTAAAACCATTGATCACCGTTTTGGTGACTCATTCATACAAAACAATGTAGTCATTTAACTTTTGTAAGACACTTATTGTCAGAATGGCTGTGTGCGGGAGGGTGTGGATCATCATGGATAATACATTCATTCACACCTGAGGTTTCAACGACTCCTCTTCAGTGAATATCAATGAGGATTGTGACAATGTGAACTATAGATAATTAATGTGAGGAGACTTAATGATTGAATAATGTATTGTTTGCTTATTCACAAAATCATGTTTAATTTAAGACATAATCTGACTATACATTTTTATATACATCTTTACATAAAAACTTTAGACCAAATTGTAGTGGTCATATAATTAGAATACCATCAAAAGTTGATTTATTTAGTCGATCCAGACTCAGCTCTTCTGCATTGTCGGGTCTGGCATATTTTATCTTCCTCTTTACAATACCCCGTAGATTTTCTATGGAGTTAAGTTCAGGCGAGTTTGCTGGCCAGTTAAGAACAGGGATACCAGGGTCCTTAAACCAGGTACTGGTTGCTTTGGCACCATGTCCTGTTGGAAAATGAAATCTGCATCTTCAAAAAGTTGGTCAGCAGCAGGAAGCATGCAGTGCTCTAAAACTTCCTGGAATACAGCTGCTTGACCTTGGACCTCAGAAAACACAGTGGACCAACACCAGCAGATGACATGGCATCCCAAACCATCACTGACTGTGGAAACTTTACACTGGACCTCAAGCAACGTGGATTGCGTACCTCTCATCTCTTCCTCCAGACTCTGGGACACTGATTTCCAAAGAAAATGCAAAATTTACTTTCATCAGAGAACATAACTTTGGACCACTTTTTGTCCTTTTTGTTTTTATCCCAGGCGCTTCTGACGCTGTCGGTTGTTCAAGAGTGGCTTGACACAAGGAGTCGACAGCTGAAACCCATGTCTTGCATATGTCTGTGCGTAGTGGTTCTTGAAGCACAGAATCCAGCTGCAGTCCACTCTTTGTGAATCTCCACCACATTTTGAAATGGGTTTTGTTTCACAATCCTCTCCTGGGTGTGGTTATCCCTATTGCTTGTTCACTTTTTCTACCACATATTTTCCTTCCCTTCGCCTCTCTATTAATGTGCTTGGACACAGAGCTCTGTGAACAGCCAGCCTCTTTGCAATGACCTTTTGTCAGAGGTGGGAGTAAGTCACACATGTGCAAGTCACAAGCAAGTCTCAAGTCTTAACCTTCAAGTCTCAAGCAAGTCCAAGTCAATTTTTGTGAGAATCAAGTCAAGTCAAGTCAAGTCACTGCTTTATGTCAAGCAAGTCAAGTCATAGCTTGGGTCAAGCAAGTCACTGGCAAGTCATACAAATGTTTGATGATTTAACAGAATTTTTATATTAAAATAGGTAAAACTACAGTAGTTATGGACTATGGGAATTTATTTGCAACAAAAATTGCAATATGCATTTCTACTCAAAAGGTGTCCACATACAGCGGAGTTGTTAATACAATACAAATCTAAAAATTAAAAAAAAAAAAGATTTAAAATTACATAGCCAATATATTAGGTGAGATATGTTTGTATTATTTGAATGTTCTCTCTCCTGCTTGTCCTGACCAATGTGGTGTTATATGACTAATAAACTTAAGAGAACTAAGATTTTAAAGAAGCCTGAAGAAGGCTCATTAGCATAATGCTTATGTGTCCAGTAGGCTACTTGTCACCTGTATACTAAATATTAAAGCCATGATGAAATAAAGGCTTTTTATATTTCTTCAATAATATTCGAGTGCTTTGGATTAGTAACATGTCCAAACAGGGGCATAGCCATCATTACAAACATGAGGAGGACAGAATGTCAATTGTTATACCAGTTTTTTTCTGACCTTTGTCTAATTGATGGTTTTATTTTAAATTTTATCTTGTTTTGCTTAATTGGCTTAAAATGCTATTATTGTATAGCTATCTGGGTCTTTTTGACTCCAAATAAAGTTTGCTGAAAAAAAAGAAAGAAAATTGACTAAATGTAATATATACTCACTTTAGTAGTCATGTTTTACTAAAATGTTTTACATTTGTGCAGTGTTGGCAGGATTTCAGCATTTTTTATTGATATAATTCCAATCATTAGGAGACAAAAATCAACTCCAATGCAGAACACACAGAAATGACTTTAACCCAGATGTCCAATCACAAATACAACACTGACCAACTGCCACATTTTGCTTGTACAATGTCAACAGTTGCCAACAACAAACATAAAAACGGAGCAAAATGACAAGAGCCAGAGCAAATACACTTTGTCGACATTTTTATATAGAAACAATACAGAAACCATCTGTGAACTGAGATACTAGTAACACTTCCGCAGATATTCCGTATAACACACAAATGCTACAGTGTCGAAGCGCTCACAGCAGCGTCTTCAGCAAATTTGGTAAATTATTTAACAAGAGAAATATGCAGTTATCCATCATTGTGCAACACAAGACAAGTCGGTTACCACATTTCAATTTACAGTGCTTGATGGTTTCGTAGTCTAGAGTTTTTTTGTTGTTGTTGTTTGAACTTATAATCGCAAACTCTTTGTATGAAAATTGTGGATACAGCTCGGCCGGAACCCACCCAATCTGGCAACACTGTACTGAGCGCGGGTTTGAGCATGGGCGTGCCATGATCTGTGAGTGACTGATTACCATGGAAACCTGGCAGCGCCTTTATTCATGACTGTCTCTTACGTTAGCTCTCTCTGCTTGCCTGCTGCGTCATGTGGTTTGGTTGCGGTGCGTTCAAAAACAGATATTTATTAAAACAAAAACAAGTTATTTCGAGTCATTTAACTCAAGTCCGAGTCAAGTCTCAAGTCATGAATATCAAGTCAAAGTCAAGTCGAGTCTTTTAGTAATATTTGTCAAGCAACCCACATGAAAAAATACTATAGTATATTATAGAATATCATAGTAAAATTATAGTAAAATTACTCTAGTAAATACTATAGTGTTTTTGAAACATACTATAGTAAATATACTACAGTAAATTATAGTATATTGTAGTATATTATAGTATATACTACACTTTTTTAATTTACTGTAGTATATTTACTATAGAATGGTTCAAAAACACTATAGTATTTACTAGAGTAATTTTACTATAATACACTATAGTATTGTTTCATGTGGGAAGTCTCAAGTCCTAAAATGTGCGACTCGAGTTTGACTCGAGTCAAGTCATGTGACAGCGAAGACACCTGAGCCTAATCCATTACTGGCCACTAGTAGAGGCAAGTACATAGTCGGATACTGGCTCCACTTGGAGATCAGCGAATGTGTTTGGTGTCGCCCAGCCTGCAGCTCTGCAGATGTCTGTCAGCAAGGTGCCATGCGAAACCCCCATTCGTCAGTCACTGACATTACTCGGAGTGAAGCTTGGTACATACTCTGCAAGTTTTCTCGAGGTGGCCGAACATCTCAGTTTCTCCGCTAAACCCCGTCCACTTTAAATCTCTGACCAATCACACAATAGTTCTCGGACACCCACAAGAAAAAAGTTCTGCTCAGACGATGTGTCGAGAACAAGCTGCGAAGAACTCCCAAACCAGGGCTGCGAGAAAAAAATGACATAATTTTGTTCTCGCAGCCTTGCGAACGAGAACTTTTTTCTCTGTTCTTGCAGAGTATGTTTAGGCCTTTACTGAATGAAAGAGAGATAAGGAAATTTAATCTATTATTTTATTTTAGCTAGTTTGGCGAAACACACATTACAGTTTTTGTTAGTTATATTTTTTTTGTAATGCCTCATTTTTTTTTTTTTAACGACAATGTTTTTTCCCCACCTAGTTTTCGTTTTTTCGTTCGTTTTCATTTACGATTATAACCTCGTATCGCAAAACACAAAACCTTCAGATCTATGTTTTTTGTCAAGATTAGAAAAGGTTTTGATTATAAAGTTAGTTAAAATAAATTTTGCAATATGAAACCTGACACCACCCACTAAGGAATGAGTCTGCTAAAATAAATTAGAGTACTGTTTCCATGGTAAAGCAACGTCCAATTTCAAAATGGTTTTCACAGGATTAATTTTAATTTTAAGTTTGTAAGCTTTCGAATGATACTGAATTTATGATTATTACTAAAATATGTGATGGACGGTGACAGTTAAGGTGATAGAGCTGAAATATATATAGTCCTATAGTTTTTAATCTGCAGTGTGGCTGATGAAGGAGAAGAGAATCAGCAGAGAGGACGAGAAGGCATGCAAGGAGTAACTAAATCAAACACATAAAAAGGGGCAATTCCATGAACAGCTTGATAAGTTAAAGTACACATTTTAAACTCTATACGTGATTGGACTGAAAGCCAGTGCAGATCAAAAAGGACACTCCTGAAATGCTGATGTGAGGCTGTGGAGTGAAAACGTGCTGCTGAGTTCTGAATCTATTGCAATTGTTTAATAGATTTAGGCGGTAGACAGATGTGAAATGCAGTAATCAATTGTTGATGTGATAAATGCATGGATGAGCCTTTCTGCATCAGATATAGAAAGGAAAGGTCTGGTAATATGTCAGTAATAAGATGATGAAATGCCGATTTTGTAACACTTTTTGAGCCTCCAGTGTTGAGTGAACATCAAATATCATGCCAAGGTTACAAGCTTGCAAAGACGGCAATACAGAGCTGTCAAATTAAAGTTCCTACATTTATGGATGGCTGCTGGTATGCCAATAAAAAGAACCTCAGTCTTAGAACTATTCAGTTTTAAGAAGTTATAATGCATCGGTAACACTTTTAAATAAGGGTGCACTAATATGCATTAATTAATGCTTAACTAATGCACAGATAATAATGAGTTAATGTGTTGCTAATGGTGAACTAACCCATTTATTAATGATTACTGCATCAGCAACTAATGAAGATTCGACATGATTAATAGATAAAGTAATAATTAAATTGTTATTAGTTAAATGTGTCAATGTATTAATTCCTTAATAACATATTATATGAACTAATAATGTAAATTAACGTGTTAATTACCACGGTCAAAGCCATGCATTTCAACTTCCAGTTGTCTGCTTTAACAACTTTACTTGTTGGGGCACATGACTATTAACTAATTGATTAAGTAATATAAAATTGTGGTTATGGGGTTTGAATTAATTTTTAATTAGTTAATAGTCATGTGCCCCAACAAATAAAGTCATAACATAATGACACATTTGTAAATCATTAGCTAATGATTAATTAAAGCAGACAACTGGAAGTTGAAATGCATGGCTTTGACCCATTGTGGTAATAACACATTCATTTACATTATTAGTTCATATATGTTATTAAGGAATTAATACATTAACGCATTTTACTAGTAACCAATTTAATTATTACTTAATCTATTAATCATGTAGAATCTTCATTAGTTGCTGATGCAGTAATCATTAATAAATGGGTTAGTTAACCATTAGTAACATATTAACTCATTATTATCTGTGCATTAGTTAAGCATTAATTAATGCATATTAGTGCACCCTTATTGTAAAGTGTTACCAATGCATCCATAATTGTTATGTCCTGCAAACATTCGGAAAGGATTGCAGAACTAACTGTAACATCAGATTTTGAGCTGGTGTAGATCGTCGGTATAGAAATTATACCCAAGACCATGTTTCTTAATGATTTGCCCCAGAGGAAGCATATTAATACAAAAAGTATAGGACCCAAAACAGATCCCTGAGGTACACTATATTTGACCTGGCTAGTATCAGATTTGTTGTTTTCCAGAACAACATACTGGGATCTATTTGTAAGGTAGGATCTGAATCATTCAAATACAGTGGCAGAATAACCGAGTCAACTCTGTAATCTATCAAGGAAAATAGAGTAACACCAGTGTTGGGCAAGCTACTTGGAAAATGTGAGGTAAGCTAGCATTTACTCTACACTCTCTGGAGTCGGCAGAGGTGCCCACGCCTCCACCTCATTTTATTCTTATCTGTGCAAAAGAGACTCAAAATACTCAGTCAATTTTGGTCATACAGGCAAGTGTTACACATTATAATCCATTATGTTTTTACTTTTATTTGTGTACACTCACAATAAAAACAAAATGTTGTGCTTTTGCCTTCATGTCTGAATGAATGAACATATTACTATTCAATTTAATCTTTTTGAAAACTCTCGTGCTCTTGTATGTATTAAAAACATAAAATAAATGGTTTTCTATTTTAATATACTGTAATATCGTTTTTTTAATCTTGATCAGACATTGCTTAATTTATTCATCCAAGAATCCTGAAAAAGTATCACAAGTTATAAACAATATTAAGAAGTACAGCAGTTTTCAATATTGATAATAAATCAGCATATAAGAATGATTTCCAAAGGATCATGTGACACTGAAGACTGGAGTAATGGATGATGAAAATTCAGTTTTACATCACCAAATTAATTCTATTTTAAAATATATTAAAATAGAAAACGTTTCGGTTACGACTGTAACCTTAGTTCCCTGAATAGGGAACAAGACACTGTGTCACCGCTTTGGGAACGCCTCTGCGTGATTACATCATGATAGAAGCATGTGTGTAATCAGTCCAATGGAGAGACGGAACGTCATAGGCGGGTAACGTCATAGACCCGGAAGGTACAAAGCATACCGGCAAACAAACGCTGCTAGCTTCTGAGAAAGGCTGAAGCAAGATGCTTGTGGGCATGCGGGGAGTATGGCTTGGTGACGCAGTGTCTCGTTCCCTATTCAGGGAACTAAGGTAACAGTCGTAACCGAGACATTCCCTTTCAAGGGAACTTGCGCTGCGTCACACTGCCATACTCCCCACAACGCAGCAAGCGTCTTTAGCCACCACCGTCTCTTAATGTTAGACGGTGAGTGACCGGTCTAGTATCGACCCTATGTGAGGCTCTAACAAGCGGGCCTGCATAGGGACCGTGAGGTACGGCAGGAGGTGCTTCAACCTTAAGCACGGCAGCATTCCCAGGCAATTATGTGCCACAAATGACGAGAGTCCTGCCATAAGCCTTGGGCTGAGCGACCACTGATGGTCGCCCCCCAGCCTATCAGGGAGGCATCCATGGTCAGAGATGCACACTGACACGTTGCCCCCAGTGATGGGCCTTGGGCCAGAAACCAAGGACCTTTCCACATAACCAAGGTGCTGAGATGCCGCATAGCCTTGACTACGCGAGAAAGGGTTCAGCTCTGGGAAATCCCTTTGTCTTAAGCCACCACTGTCTCTTACTGTTAGACAGTCAGTGACTGATCTAGCTTCAACCCTTCACTGCTGAGAGGATCAACACTATGCGAGGCTCTAATGAGCGGGCCTACAGAAATCCAACTCACACCTAAATACGTTATTCTCTGACTGGAGAAACAATGCTCTTCTTGGAGTTGAGCCTCAGCCCTAACTCCCTCATGTGCGCGAGAACAACACCTCGATGTTGAACCGCCAGACAAACTGACTGTGCTGTCGTTGAAATAGAGAATGCGGATCCCCTGCATATGCAGGGGGACTAGCGCCGCGTCCACACACTTCATGAACATGCAGGGTGAATGAGCTAGACCAAAGGGAAGCACACAATATTGGTATACTTATTTCCTGTGCTACGGAAGGATGGATGACACAAGAGTATGCATCAATGAGATCTGTCATGACAAACCAGACCTTGGACCTGATTTGAGTGTAAGCATCCTGAACCTGAGCTTTGCTACTGAGCAGTCAAGGATGCGCAGATCTAAAATAGGTCGCAGCCCCCCATCCTTCTTCAGCATGATGAAGTACTAGTTGTAAAAGCCTGACTCCCTGTCTGGTAGAGGGAATCTCTATAGCCTCTTTTTTGCAGCAGAGTCTGTACTTCTTAAGTCATAACCAGAGCCTGCTCGGGGCCCACCAAAGTGGGTAGGACCGCATTGAAACTGGGTGGATGACACCTGAACTGGATGGCGTACCCTTCTTTTATAATACCCAGGACCCATCAAGATATATTTGGCAGATTCTCCCACTCTGCCAGAAAATCTGCTAAGGGTACAAGCCTGGCTTCTGATGTACTCTGCACCATGAGCGCAGAGCCTTGAAGCGGCAAACCGGCAGGGAACAACTGGCGCGACAGCGCAACAACCCTCACGACCAGCATCAGGGCTTCTTAGATGCAGCGTTCCTCAAGATAATGATGGTCCTCAGATCCGTCTTACCCTAGGAAGATGGCGCCCGAGTGCGCTGCCTACCGCCCCACCCTTACTGAGTGGAAGTGCGAGTGGCGACACTCTGATTTTGCTTGAACTTTGCTTTTACTGCCCAGAGCTAAATCTGCAGAAGATCAGAGCTCACCATGATCCCCTGGTTTTCTCCCAGATCTTACATCGGGCAGCCTAATATGCCTGCACAAAAGCAGGCATGCGATGGCTAAGCCCGTTGCCGAGTACATTCTCTAGCATTATTATATATGTATGTATATATATAATATATATATATTTAATGCAGCTCTAAATGACTAAGAGCAAAGGTGTGGCTTAACAGTCGATGCCAAAGGGAGAGAGATATCAGAGGTAGAGGTGAAGCAACACCTCTGCCCTCGGGAGCGCACCATAACCATGTCTCCTCAGACCCTAGTTTTCTCCTTAATTTTTTATATACAGCATATATATGCAGCACTGGAGCTGCCAGGTGAAGACATAGAAAAGGCTGGCCCGTCTCTAACCCCTCTGACAAGTCCATTTGCGAACCCTGCGACACAAACTGCTGCCGCGCCTCAGCAACAGCGGACCCTAATCCACAGAGAATGCAAGGACCACGTTAAAACTGGATGGATGACACCTGAACTGGATGGCGCATCCATCTTTTATAATACGCAGGACCCATCGAGATATATTTGGCAGATTCTCCCACTCTGCCAGAAAATCTACTAAGGGTACAAGCCTGGCTTCTGATGTATGCCCTACTCAAGAGCGTCTGCGGGATCGCAGCACTCAGAGGCAAATCCGACTGAGCGTGCTGTTTTCCTGAATGAACACCACACATCAAATGTATCCCCACTCAAGAAGTAACGAGAGCAGGGAGAAACACGCTTTCAGTAATGCTGTTTGCTCGCCATAGTGTCTCTTTTTTAGTGTCAGTTGCAAACTTGTTATATGAAAACAAAAAAGTCTGAAATCACAAACACAGAGCTGACAAAGGACAATTTTACACAGAGCGCTTGCTGAAGACAAAAGAGAAGCTAGCGACATTTGTTTGCCAGTATGCTTTGTACCTTCCTGGTCTATGACGTCACCCGCCTATGACGTTCTGTCTCTCCATTCTCCGTTGATTACACACGTGCTTCACGACAAAATCACGCAGAGGCGTTCCCAAAGCGGTGACGCAGCGTGAGTTCCTTTGAATGCAAAACATTCATTTAAATTGTAAAAATATTGTTAAAGTCGGCTCAGGCAGGAATGCACAGACAGGAACAGATGTTACTCAAATGAAATTTACTGATGAAGTTTTCAGAAATACAAGCAGAACTTCTTGAAAACACAAAACTATACATAACTGTGACCAGAACACGAGTGAAGGAACAAGGGAGAACTAAATACAAACACAGATGACTTAATGAATAAGGGGTGCAGGTGATACAGATGATAAATAAACACAGCTGAACAGAACTAAACTAACAAGGGTAACCATGGAAACAGATCCGTGGCGGGAAACTAGGAACGTGACAAATGAAAACATGAAGTATAGGGAGCAAAACACAACAAAAACAGACCATACATGTGACAAATATTTCACAATATTAATGTATTTTCTGTATTTTTGATCAAATAAATGCAGGCTTGATGAGCATGAGACTTCTTTCAGAAACATTGAAAATAATGTGTCCAATCTTTTGACAAGTACTGTACATAATTTAAAATATATTAGGCCTATACAAAATTTTGTTCAAATGCTGTGCAACATCAGCAATAATGTTTTCTGTTAAGAATGGACATTATATTAAGGTTAATACAATAATTGATCCTGTTATCAGTATCCTCACAGATGTTTTTTTTTCTTCTTTCTTTTATCTTACACTCAATGAATCACAGTGATCTGATACTCGCCCACATACATTGTGCCTTTGGATCTCACTTTATTTTGTTAGAGAATCTGTGGGATATTGTGAACTATATTCTAAATAAACTTCAAAAAATATAAATATTTCCTTTGTCCTGTTTCTTAGCTTCCTCTCATATAGCCTACCCAACTCAAAGGCCCATTCATTATGCAGCTCATTATGCAGGTCTTTTGTTCTCTCAGGTGTAAATCACTGCATTATTCGTGATCATTCACGCCTCTTCGCATATGGCCTTAGTAAAGAAAAAGTGTCTTACAAAATTAAAATCAATATTTTTTTTTATGTGAATGAGCAGGCACATTCACATAAATTTGAAACAAAAACTCTATGCAACAATATACATCGGACAAAAGTCTTGTGGAAACATATGTACTGTGTGTTTTGTGGCCTTAATTCAGACTTACATTTTTATTTTTTATTTAAAAAACATGTATAAAAATTATTCTTTCAAAGATTGCTTGCATATTATGCAGTCCCTCCAGAAAAACGTGATTATGCGATCACCTACTTTAATGCATAATCAGCCAAAGTCTGCATGTTTATGTGGAGGATGCATTTTTTTTCAAATAGGCACACTATCACTGCATACATTTCTGATTTCCGCGCGCAAAATATGCGGGCTTGCATGATTTCATAATCCCCGCATTTTCATTGCAAAAAAGGTCACATATATTTTAGCAGAAAGTTGAAAAATGTTGCGTTTACTTCACACAAGAGCAGCTCATTCTGGAGTTGATTGTTACCATAAACATTATTCTCTCAAAAATATAAGCATTTACATGTTACTTGCATATGGTAGCCCAGTTTGTGATGAATAGAGTGTAATGACACTTTTGCCATTAATATGTTTATAAGCAAAAGAAATAAAGCACAAATGTCAGGGCATGTCAAAACTTCTAAAGAGCCCCAAACTAGCTCAGACCTGTAAGAGTTAAATAAAACTTCACTACACTGAAGCTACTGAAAGATGGATTCTGAAATCCACTACCGCTTTAATATTATATATATATATATATATATATATATATATATATATATATATATATATATATATATATATATATATATATATATATATATATATATATATATATATATATATAGGTCCTTCTAAAAAAAATAGCATATTGTGATAAGTTCATTATTTTCAATAATGTAATGATAAAAATTTTACTTTCATATATTTTAGATTCATTGCACACCAACTGAAATATTTCAGGTCTTTTATTGTTTTAATACTGATGATTTTGGCATACAGCTCAAACAATTTGCATATTTCATCCGACCAATAAAATAAAAGTGTTTTTAATACAAAAAAATTCAACCTTCAAATAATTATGTTCAGTTATGCACTCAATTGGTCGTGAATCCTTTTGCAGAAATGACTGCTTCAATGCGGCGTGGCATGGAGGCAATCAGCCTGTGGCACTGCTGAGGTGTTATGGAGGCCCAGGATGCTTCGATAGTGGCCTTAAGCTCATCCAGAGTGTTGGGTCTTGCGTCTCTCAACTTTCTCTTCACAATATCCCACAGGTTCTCTAGGGGGTTCAGGTCAGGAGAGTTGGCAGGCCAATTGAGCACAGTAATGGTTCACTGACCTACAAGGTGGGATTTCTCCCAGAAGCTTAAAGAGAGATGCAAAGATCCGCCTCTCTCTCTTCTCCCTGACGCCTACGACTGACACGCTGTGTCTTCAGGCTTTTGCCTGGCAGACCCTCCAGGCATGGTGTCAAGCTATGTGTGTATGGGACAGGAAACCCGATGCCAGCACATGGCTGATGGGCCAGCAGGTCCAACGCCTCAAGCCATGTGCAACTTCCTCAACCTTGACAGAGTCGAAATAACCATGCAAGCTCATTATTTATTCTTCAGCCGACACATAAGAAATCGATTGCCACTTAAATGCCATCAGAAAAAAAAAATCAAAACTTTCTCTTGCCATTTCACCTCTTCTTCTTTAGCTCAGGCTAAATGCAAATAACGTACGATTACAAATCGCTGGGTAGTTAGTAAAACTGTAAACCCCTTTGTTCAGACAAAGGAGCTTATCAGTGATGGTTTCTCCCAGGTGTTTCCATAAGTTTCATCCATCTGTTCTAACCCACCACTTTAATTTAGCCTCTTACCATGCATGCATGACGTGTATGTATGTTTTATGTTAGTTTAGTCTTGTCTGTGATTTTGTTAATAAAATTTGTGCAAAATATATGTTTGGTTCTGACTCCCTGCAAACAAATTGTCACTTAAATGATCGATCTTGTTATGCACTCTAAGCGCTTATGTAAATACAAAGGAAGAATAATTTTTCTGTGGTCATGAAAAATATACTTTTCTTAGAATTAATTAATAATCAATACTCAGCGTTCACAGGATGAACTGATTGATTGATTGATGTAATTTTAATGTAGCTACATCAAGTTAATCTAATTTACTGATTCAAATATTCATAATTGATCATAATGAATAATCATAATGTGTTATGATTTATTAATATTTCCCCTCTGAGCTTATTCACTACAATAGCACAAACACCAGTTAACTTAAGTACATATCAAAATAAAGGTAATATTTACCTGAACATACTCCTGTATGAAGGTAAATTCTGTTGCTTTGAAGCGAGTCACCAGAAGCTTCTCACAGGTCTCCACCAGAACTGGGTCCACCGGAACTGGAACCACCGGAACAGGGATCATCGGAACTGGGTCCACCAGAACTGGGACCACCGGAACAGGGACCACCGGAACCAATGCACGGGCTAACCATGACTAGTGATGTTACATCTGACACCGACGGTCCGAATCATTTCCGAGCTCCGAGCTTGTATCATTACATCACTAGTCACGTGAAAATGACTTCTGAAGCAAACACACTGGGTCACTTCCTGTTGTGAACCACCTGACTGCTTTGACAGCCCAATTTAGTGTTGACAGGTTTGAAACCTGACAGCTATTTCTTATAAAAGTGAAGCTAAACCATGTTACACAAGCATATCCTTTTCAACATACAAAAATATCAGTCCCACCAGTTAACAAGTTATAGAGTTCTGCTTCCCACAGCTAAAAAAAAATAAAGCTTTCACACATGATACTGCCCTGCTAAAAAAAAAAAAATAGAAATCATTACAGAAATTATATTGGATTTAATGGATTTATGGGAATTGTATTGGTTGTAAAGGGAATTATAGTGGTCTCTGTGGGTCACAGACAAAACAAGGCAGGTAACGAGGATGACAGGTGGGGAAAATGAATCACTAAGTAGATAACAAGGGGGGTGGGATCTAGACAAAGACAGGAGCACATGGCACAAAATAACAAAACACCACATGTGCTACATGAGACAGGACAGGCATTTGAAGGATTATGTCTGAAGCTTGTGTGCTTCTATGCAGCTTGTTCCATAGTCCCTGGCATTTGCCAATCATTGATCTTGAATTTTTTTTTTTTTAAATTTGACTGAGTCAAGGCACACTCAATGTATCTCATTGCAAGCAGGTTGAGGGTGTGGCAGGCACATTGCTGATGAGGTGGGTGACTGTAGTTGTCTTTTGTTTCATTAAAAACGTCTGTGACATTTATTAAGACAGTGTGTCCCTCCTCTTCTTCCCCATCCTCCTCTTCTCTGTCTTGAATGGTTCTTTAAACTTCTGCAAAAACACTGAAAGCCATCACAAAATTTGAACCATTATCTGTGGTTGTAACGGTCATCTTGTTTTTTATGTTGAAATCTCTGTGCATGTCTTCCAACATCTCAGCCAAAACATATGTGTGGCGCCCTATGATCCTGCGACAGGCTAATGCCAGAGCAGATGCTTAATGTTTCTTGGTTTATCACCCCAATGAAGCTTCTGTTGTTTTATGACCACGCACCTGTTGTGGTACACACATAGTTCTGTTTGGAGACAATCTTAGAGAGTGTGTTTTTCATTGATATATACTCATCCTCAATCATTCTTCTCAATGTTCTCCTGGACATCAAGTGCCTAGAGGGTAAAATCTCTCTTAACAAATCTGTGCACTCTGGTCTCTCAATGATTAAGTTAAGGATCAACTTATCAAATCACTCTTGGGTTAGGGTGGGTCTACCTCCTCTGAAATACTGTTCTACACTTCCTTGTATGAGAGGAACATGCTGTTCCTCCTCCTCATTCCTGTGTGCGCTCCTCTTCTTGGCATGCTCGTGTTCCATTTCCATGGAAGTCATTTTAGTTGGTTGAACCCTCTACAAAATGTAAAAAACATCATTTCAGAATTTGTATTTTCAAGTCAAAGTTTTATTTTATAAGTCAATTAAAAGTTATTAGTTAATGATGAACTAATCCTTTACAAAACATGACTATACATTCATAAATTATCTACAAATTATGTGTAACACATTACAGTGATTAATTGTTTACACTTTAGATACAGGGATGCAGAAAGCTTTGTAAATTATGTATTTATGATTTTCATTTATTCATATATAACAGGTGTTTAACACTTTGTAGTGTGTACTGCAGTGTAAGTGCGGACTGGTAAGGGGATAGACAGCTGTCTTCTCTGACAAACATGGAGTCTTTAAACGCATGTGCACCTAATATGAGTTTAAGTGGAAGGTAAAAATGGTTCACATTATCACTAGATCCCACACACAGAACACAAATCTGTGCTGGTGAGTGAAATAATTTAACATAACCCACTGGAAGAACCTGACTGTAAGTAATTTATAAAAGATTATCTGATTATCGATTTATAAAGCTAGCTGTGGTTAGCTGTTGACAAGTTAATAGCTGGTGTTTGTACTGAATTGCGATGGTTATGTTAGTTAGCTTATTCTACCGCACTACTTGATCAACAAAATAGCTTTGCTACTGAAAAGCTATTTGATTCAGAAAACAGTGATGCTACCACCATGCTATTAAAAAACGTAGTTACGCTAGTAACGTCACTACTTGTAACGATGCTACTGCCCAACACTGAGTGACACACTGTGTCAAATTCTACTCTCAGGTCTAACAAAACAAAACGGTTGAAGCACCAGAGTCAGCTGAGCAAAGGAGGTCATTCATAACTCGAATTAGTCTCAGTACTATATTCTGATCTAAACCCAGATTGGAAAGGTTCTAAAATGTTGTAGAGTGACAAATAAGAATGTATTTGTGCTACAAAACCACGTCTGAGGACCGTAGCCAAAAAAATGGGCATGTAGTTTTTTAAGATCAGCCGTAGCGGGGCACAACCTAACGCTTTTTCACTTTTTGTGTAAATCCACTTGACTTGACTTGACTCGACTTGACTCGGACTCCAGTGATAAAAACTTCAGACTTGACTCGGACTCCAGATGAGAGACTTAATTGTGAACATCTATGTTATAAGTATTAGTTCGCTACACGTGCATATTTTATAGTCACATTATAATTACTGAAAGTTACGCTGTAAATTTGTTTTACTTACGCAGTACATTCCGGACTGTAAGCATTACCAAAAGATCTTCATTTGTGTTCCGAAGACGAACGTACATTACAGGTTTGGAACAACATGAGGGTGAGTAATTAATTATAATTTTTTCATGAACTAACCCTTTATGGTGTAATTGTTGTTTATTGTATGCTTGCTATTGAAAACTTTTAGCCAGTAAAATACATTTAGCCAGTTTATTAGTAGGGTTGGGTATCGTTTGGGCTTTTTTCAATACAGGTGCCAAACCAGTACTTTTAAAATGATACCGGTGCCTAAACGGTGCCTAAATAAATAAATTAAATAAAAAGAGACACAAAATGATGGTGGATGACATTAAAGAATGGCTTTTTATTGAAATTAAAAAATCTTTAAATTTAACAATTTATTTAAAGTTTAAAGTATACTTAAGCATATAAATAAATAAACAACAAATTCACAATAAAACCTAAGCCACCTTAATTTAAAATGAAATAAGTTACAGTGCTAATAACAGCAAAGTAGTCTGTATTCTTGGTATGCTACAAACCAGCTTCAAGTTTCAGCAGCTCTTTTGCAGAAATATGACCATATTCTCTGGATAAATATTTTAAAACACAACATTTCTTTATTGTATCCATGGCGATGCGTCATGCTTCTCACAACTAGAGCTGTCTGACAGATGTATCAGTTTTATTATTATTTTTCTTTAAAATATCCACAAAGTTGTTAATGTCATGAACTGTCTGATATTCTGATGTTCAAATATGTGTAAGTGAATGCGTTTTGTCATTTAAAATTACATAATGTTGATCTATAATGCCCGATGGGCGCCGGCATGTTAGTTTGCGGATCTGTCGGATTTACATCACATAAATTATCCCACGTCTCACGAAATATGTGAAATTAAGTGAGCAGTAAACTTGGAGATGAATAGAGTAAACTACTTAGTTAATGATATAATGTGTTTATGATATAAATAAGACATGTAGTCATATTATAACTGAACGGATTGTTATTGCAGATTCCATAGACGCAGTGTGTATTTTCTTCTGGTACTTATATGTATTTAAATGTCTGAAACCTAAAAGTTGATCTGACAAGCGCTAAACGTGTCTGTCTCTGGCTCGGCACCAGCCAAAGTGCGAAAGCACGTTTGAATTTAAGTAGCACCGAAATGAGGCACCGAAATCTGTTCCGGTGAATACCGGTGACATAGGTATATTGGCACCGGGTTTCGGTACCCAACCCTATTTATTAGGCGACAGGATTGTGTCACAAAACTATTGCATTTCCCATCCTTCTCTGCATCGCTGTGATTTCAGCTCTGCATGAACCAGTGGCTATACTTACTGTGAATGCTTAACTCTTTCCCGCCAAACACAGAATTTTCCGTTATTTGTGAGAAAATGCTTCCACGCCCCGTGCTTCCGTGTTTTCACTGTTAGACGCTAGGGGGCGCTATTACGCATCTTCCAGTAAAGCAAACAATCGCATGTAAGCAGATGCATATGAAAAATAACGTGATTGTCAACATTAAACATCATATGAATCAAAACAATTGAATGTTACTGAATGTTGATGGACTTGATCTCCTCCATCTGTATGTGATCATCACTCTGAATCTGATCTGAATGCAGTTTTTGACTAAAACATGATTTTCTGATTTTCAAAATGTTGCTTTTTATGAAACTTACCTATAATCTTTTTTGAAAGATTGGTCAGCTCTTTATTTTGATGTATTGCATGCTCAGATATTCATAAAACAAAATATTCTATGGGCTATTACATTTTGGTGAAAATAGTCAAAAACCCTGATGGTAGCTGGCAACTTTTTTTTTAAACGCTGGCGGGAAAGAGTTAACAGTGAAAAAGCTCTGCCCCTGCCTGGCTCTTTTTAAAGGGGATAGGTGCCAGGTGTCTCTGCTCCATGGATCTCACGGACTCAGATCGCGGGGGTTGCAGGTTGAGCAAGCTGGGGAGCTTGAGAAGGGCTTATCAGCAAAAGTCTTCTGCAATACAACATGAACACAATAAAATATTGCATAAAAGTTAATTTTTTTATATGTACATAGAAATTAAAGACACCTAAATTAAAGGACCTATATGAAGGATTGTGGCCAAAACTGGTACTGCAATTACTTTCAGATGACTGTAGAGCGGTGTATCCCCTCTCCCCCTCCCCCCTGACTCGAGGTGGCCAGATAGGCTGCAGGATCCAGCAGGAACGTAGGCTGCTACATGGAGCTTCCAATGGCAAGTGGCGAGTCCTACACAGTATGTTTTTTTTCTTCTGTTAATTATGTTTATGCTTCATGAGAGGTCTTTTAGGTTTCGTAAAGTTAGACATTTTTATCCAAAAAGTATGTAGCTGCAGCTGTGGTAACTAGAGAAGAGCTGGCAACCCGCATGCCGAAACACTACTGACTTCGTGATTGGTAGATCGGTGGAGGTGGCCCTTCAGGCCAAAACACAACATGTCAACATCAACATCAGTTGAGGCTGCAACTTCACTTTTAAAATGACAATATCCTGGCCGGACTTCTGTTGTCAGTGATATAAGTATTTGAAATTAACATTATTTCTTAATTTCTAGTGACATATCAGGGCCATTTTATGATTAATTGAAATACATTTCTTACATACAGTTCCTTTAACTATAAAAACCCTGTGTAACTAAGTGTAATTAATTATTTAAAAAAAAAACAAGTATAATAACCAAAAACCCTGCCTGTCAGTAATTAAACAATAAAGAAAGAGGGATTTTCCCAACATGTCCATTTAGAGCAAATGAACATACAAATAATGAACATACATCATATTTACAACTTCTGAGCTCATAAGTAGAAAATTCTCAAGAGTACTTGAAAGCAGCAGAGGAGGAAGGAAAAAATTTAAGATGTTAGATCTCTGCCGACTGACATCTGTGTAACATTCAGCATCGATCTGAGGCAGCTTCACTTCCCACATCACACTGTAAATGCACTGGCTGTGATTAATTCTGATGATGTCATAGCTTCATAAGAGTTTGTTGACCTTGCTGCTGACCAGAGAAATGTAACACAGTAATCTGACTTTTGTGTCATAGCCTACTGCTGAAAAAAAAGCACCTTGGACATTTTACCTGACAGTTTTATTTATATATAGGCATAACACATACGTTTTGAATTAACGCGCTTTGCTCTGCTTTAGGGAAGTCGTCGGCTGAGCTGCAGTCACAGGACTTCACAAAATCAACAATGTCTCCAAAAAAGTGTGTTTTTGGTTGTGTTTTAGCAGAGGTGGACAGTAACTAAGTAATCTGTACTTTACTTGAGTATTATTTTTTCTGGAAACATATTACTTTAACTTCACTACATTTGAAAGACAAATATCTTAATTTTTACTCTACTACATTTCTTTCAAGGTCCACAAAGTTGAAAGTCATTTATGTAGCAGCTTTGAAAGTCAGTGGATTACTTTTTCCATCTGTAAAAGTTTTTGTGTGTTTGTGTTTTTTTTTTGTTTTTTTTTTGCAGATAGCCTATCAGTAATCACTCTTGTAGGGTCATGTAAAATTTCCCAACATTTGTTGAACACTGATCAGTTTATAGCAAAATGGAAGAAGACGGTTCCTCAGTACAGTGAGTGCACACATGGCTATACTTAGAACGTTTTGTTGGAATACACTTGATTCAGGTCTCATAAAATGCAAAAAAAATGTAAATGTCTGGGAGAAAGAGAAGAGTAAACAGTTAGGAGAATATCAGATGTGTATCAGTGTACAGTCCCTGACAAAAGTCGTGTCGCTTATCTATTTTGTAGAAACACCTGCTATTAACAACTGCTGTATAGGGTCCATGCATTCGGACCTACAAAGTGACAGCAGCTTTGTAAAGAGCTTTGTAACTTTATACCCTATACACTGATACACATCTGATATTCTCCCAACTGTTTACAAGTATTGAAATGAGTTTAAGGTAGTCGTATGCTAGCATGTCGGATGACTGGCATAAACCACCATGATGGCATAATGTGGGAATCTGAATCAGCTTGTTTGAAGAGACTGCTTTTGATTTATGGGAATCAATATTTCATGAAAAATCAATATTTCATGTCATGTCTCATTTCAGAGTTATTTGGTTAGTAGCTGAGCAATATTATATAGTCAGTTGGCATTAACATTTAGCAAATTTTTAAATAACCTTAAAATAATTACTTACATTTGTGTTTTTACTGAAATGGCGCTTCACTTTTCTTGATACTTTTCTTCAACTGACACAGATAAATGGCAGGCATAGAGATAAACAAACAACAAGAACAGTGCCATCTTACAACATACAGTATCATTCGTAATTGGTTCGGTTTTTGGCGTCAGTCGCAGAACAAACAATACCCAGCAGAAGAAAGGAGCCGCGGTTTAAATCCCAGTTGGGCAGGTGGGGTGTGTTGAAACACTACGTTACAACGAGTCCTTATTAGAACTATGCTATTATATTCTATACTTTTATGAATTCTTTTGAGAAACCATGAGAAAAGGGTGAATAATGATTGAGAGTCAATGTTCAGAAATGATTATTCATTATTATTATGTTTTTAACTATGCTGCATAGCTGTATTTAGCGATGTGTTTGTTGTCAAAATCAAAAATAATTGTATTTTTAATAAAAAGATAAAAAAATGCCATTATTTTATTTCAAAAGTTAATAATTGTATTCTATTGACAAAAGTTTTTAGCTTGTTTTGGATATTTTTTGATTATATCAGATTACATTTTAAGCTGTCATTTGTTCATGTTACAATGTGCCCTCTCACCCTGCCTATGGGGCATGAAGTCACATTTCACTTCCATTCTTTCGGGTAAATCAAGAACAAAGCTGTATTAATGAAACAAAACCACATAATTGTACTAGACGTGTACAAGTAATGCGGGAAAAAAGAAATACTTTGAACCACAAGTGGATTTACACAAACTGAGAAAGTCAAAAAGCATTAGGTTGTGCCCCACTCTCCCCTATAGAAGAACAATGGCAACCTATATTAATAAGAGCAGCATATTAAAACGTTCCTTTTTTTTTGTTTTTGCACATTGCTGTTGTTAATAAAAGTTAATTTTATCTGCATTACAATTCATAAACCTTTGACTAGTTTATTCGCATGCTGAAAGTTTTGGACCTCAGGTATGTGCTACCAAGCCAAAAATATTTTACGAAAACAAAAAGTTAAATCTTGTTTTGAACAATTTCTTTGTCATCTGCAGATTTATTTTAAGTCGGAGGAGAAAAGAAAATCAATTTAAATCGTAAATCTGATTTTTGGTGAAAAAATCTGGGATTTTTATTTTTTAGGCCATATCGCCCAGCCCAGCCCAGCCCTAAGCTAAACATAAGTTATCTATTTTATTTGTATATTAGTACTATTGAAAAACTGCAGAACATTTGTGTTGGATAAAAGTTATCGCAGCAACACCAACAACTATCTTAACATTTAAATGTAGCATTGAGCACATACAGTAAATCACTGTGGTAACGTGAATCATGTCTGACGTTACAGGGACAGATGAGCACACGTGTTTATTGAGCACATAAATTCTAAGGGTAATGTGAATCTTGTCCGGATGTTACAGGGCCAGATGAGCACACATGTGGTTATTGAGCACATAAATCCTAGTGAAAAAAGTATGCTAAGTATACTTGTAGCCAGACTAATTATTAGTATACTTCAAGCGTGTTAAAGATTAGTTAACTTGAAGTGTGCTATTTTGAAACAACTAATTTTGTACTAAGTATATTTAAGTTGTATTAAAGTATGACTTAAAGTATATTTAGTGTATTTTTTGTACTAAATTGGAACAACTTCAAGTATGCTTAGTATACTTTAAGTACATGCTTGTGTAGGGACTAATTTCATGCTTGATTAGTGATATTAAAGTGTACTTAATTTGTGTTATAAATATACTTTATTTGTGCTTTAAGTATATTTATCTTGTTATAAATATTTTTTTCTGTTATAAGTGTACTTTATTTGTGTTATAGTATACTTTATTTGTATTATAAGTATACTTTATTTGTGTTATATTATACTTCATTTGTGTTGTAAGTACATTACAAATTAATTACCAGTATCTTCCGAACACACAAGCTATATATATATATATATATATATATATATATATTCTAACACACATTCTAATTAACATTTCATTAACAAGGCCAACGGTTTTTATTAATGGTTTCACATTTCAGCAAAGCTAAACAAAATTAACTTACTATGTTTTTCATTAAATGAACACTGGAAGATGTTGGAAAATATATTATTGAACTAATTCCACCTACCATCTCTATACATAAATATAAATTACACATTATATGCCATTTTATGACGAGCAGCTGATCATCACACTTGCGTCTGGCGCTTACACATCATCAGAGACAGCTGAGCTGACAGCAAACACTCGCGAAGAACAGCATCTGTTAACAGAATATACACGAGATAAGGTCGGGTGCATGTTGATACAACTTTTTATTCACGTTTAGATACATTAGTATTACTTACTACTTATCTCCAAACAGCAGGACTTTTCTCCGGTTCTCGTTAGGCAATTTTATTCCAAAACAGTTTATCATCACCATCAAGGTCAGGCTGCGATGTGACGTAATTGAACTGGTCGAAGAATGAGCCATGTACTTTCCGCTGTCAATATTAAATAAATAATGTAAAGCAATATTGTAGCCTACTTCACCTGCAAGGCTGCAAACCTCCGCGACTCCGCGAGTGAGCCAGCGTCAGCTAAGACGAGTATCGTCAGCAGCTCTGCCTCTGATTGGCTGCAGGCAGTGAGCAACACAACCTGATTGGTCACAGACCAATTGAAGAGACATTTGAATTCCGATAAGACTCAACTACTCAACTCATATTTTCTTGCGTTGTATTTTAAGTGTGCTGTTGGATTGAAATATGTGTGTGTACGATTGTAAGACGATTCTTCTCTGCCACTGTAAACCTATTAAACATAATTACACTTAAATCACAACTAAAGTAGGGCTTATAGCATACATTGCATATAAATGGGCTTTTAGTGCATTAGTCATAATTTAACACTTATTTATTCATGCTTAATTTGAACACTAAAGCATGAATAAATAACCTAAACAT
This sequence comes from Gobiocypris rarus, assembly GCA_023029165.1. Lineage (NCBI taxonomy): Eukaryota > Metazoa > Chordata > Actinopteri > Cypriniformes > Gobionidae > Gobiocypris > Gobiocypris rarus. Next base: position 21,336,254 of record CM040919.1, on the reverse strand, counting down.
GATTTAACTTTAAATATACTACAGGTTAATGATATTAATTATGTGTTTTTAAAATATGCTTTTAGTGCACTAATTTGTTACAATGACAATTTTGAGCATAAAGTTTAAAATATACAAAAATGTATTTTAAAGTAATGTTCAAATAAGTATACTTTACAAAAGTACACAGAACTTTCATTTAAAGTATATTTTTAAAAATATATATTTTTAATTATATTAATTATGTATTTTTAAATATGCTTTTTGTGCATTGTTAATTTGTTACAATGACAATTTTGAGCATACAGTTTAAAATATACAAAAATATATTTGAAAGTAATGTTCAAATAAGTACACTTTACAAAAGTACACAGAACTTTCATTTTAAGTATATTTTAAGAAAATATATTTTTAGAAAATATACTAAAGACAATTATTTTAAAGTGTGTTAAAAGTTGTATCGTGAAAATATGATGCTAATATACTCTGTATATATTTAGAGATGGTACACTTTTTGTTAGTATGTTTCAATATGCTATTGGAAAAGAGAATATATTTGAAATACAATAAAGTATACTTTTTTCACGAGGATCACAGAGGTAACGTGAATCTTGTTTAATATTACAGGGACAGATGATCTGCTGGAGAGTGGCTCATGAAACTGAATGCTGCCATCAAGCTTTTAGTGAGTATACTACAGAAATAAATAAAACATCTATTTAAATCTTAAGTTGTAAACTAAAAAAAAAATAATTATTGTAATTTCAAACAGAGTTATTATAGCTCTTTTCTGGTTCTTGATTTCTGTGCATTGGCTTCAGAGATTTTGTGGTGGAGCAAGGCTTGCAAGGAAAGGGGATGGCAGCATTTGTGGGGGAAAAAAGGAAAACCTGTCACACAAATATAAAGTAAGATAATTTTGTTACTTCTAATACAGAAATAAAATGAAATTGATTGTGCTGTTAAAAAGGCTGCTTTAGTATTATGTGTGTGCATTTTTGTAGGATCTGAAATGTCTGGAAACTGGTGTGAGCACTGAGGATGGGGAGCCACAGCAGCATTCTGGAAGTGGTTTAGTGACATGGATGAGACCCTCCATCACTCCACCTGACCTTATTGCCTCATCTGGCCCAGATGTGGTCTCCTTATCCTCATTGAGCCCAGAGCCAGTGAGAGCAACTAGAAAAAGACCAAAAGACATTGAGGATGTGATTTTGGTCACGTTTGTTCTGCTGGTTTCTGTCTATACAATTGAGCCAGACTTTCAGAAGCTTCAAAAGCATCATCAAATAATACCATGAAACTTCTGGAAGTTGGTCTCCATTGACTGATATTGTATGAGGAAACCAGTAGGACTTGGCCAAAAAAACAGTAGGACTTCAAAATAAAGCCGCAGAATTGGCACAGCTTTGTTGAGAATGCAGCAGGACATGGGGTTCACTGCCTGTGTGATAGTTTGTTAGAGTAAAACGTTTGAATAAAGCTTTGTTTCATGTATTGTTGACTTGTATATGCATTTATTTATTGTGATGGTTACTTTTATTTATTCTTTTACGCAGTTATTCTTGTTTCCTATTGTTGTCAGTAAATACAATATCATTATTTTATTAATTCAATGCTTTGAAGTATTTACTTTGGCTGCATTTGTCTAGTGTGTATTCATGCATAGCTATGCCATTTGACAAAACAAATAGAATTTAGCTTGTTTTACTAAAACAATATAATTTTCAGTAAAAAAAAATAAATAAAAATAATATAATTAAGTTTTGGTTAGCATTTGTGATTATTTTGCTGGGGTGGATAAGTGCTGGGGTGGGCTAGCAATGCAATTCATTCTGCGGTAAACTTGATTTTAAGTAGTGATACTTACATTTTCATGATACTTACGTCTTCTCCAAAGATTTCTGTTCAAAGTCTCCTTTGTACAGACATCACAAACATTGCAAATGCTGAGGAAAACCGTACTAGGTAGGGTTGTCGAGTTATTGATGCAATCATGTGTTAAAGGTGTCATGAACTGGCTTTTTAAAATTTTTTATACTGTTGTCTGAGGTCAACTCATAACGTTTGTGTGGTTTTTACATTTAAAAACATCATAATGAATAAGTAGGCTATTTTCAAGACTTTCTCCTGAACGATGGGTTTTGATGGGCGTGCCGCACTGGAGACTAGGAAGTAAACGCCCTCGGCTAGGATTAGATACGATTTTCATATTTAATGAGCTTCAGCTCGTTTTGGTAGCCCTCTGGAAAACACATAGCCCGGGACTACTATTACATATAAAAAAGACGTTTACTCACATAAGTTTGTTCCACCATTCCTGTTGAATCCAATATAGAAGGCACAACACTTTGTCTGCAAATCCAGCACCTGAGACTTGTTTACAAACGATTCCGCAGTGAAATGAAGCAAACACACGTACATGTCTTCCCCACGTGAGCTGGAACTTCATTAAAGGGTTACTTCAGCGATTAGCATTAAGCTTTGTATCAGTAACCGGGAGTATATTAAAATTATCATAGTTTCCCCCCTCATATCACCCTGAGATGAGAGAATTATGTGTTTTATTTCTGGAAAAATTCCTCCGATGACGCAAATATCGTCATTTTGCATCATCAGAGAAGTTTTTGGCCAGAGGCTAAAGACTACAGCCAGCAGAGGGCGCTATTTCCACATGTTTTCAACATCACACTCACAGCACTTGGCTCAGGCAGCTGCGGAGATTCATGGGGAGCGAAGTGAGTGTTTCAACTTTTCAAATGAACTTCCTATGAAAGTTAAGCTTCCAAAGACATGAACTGAAAATGGGCCAGACTGATCACACGCTGCGAATGTATGCGGCTGCGAATCCTGCGATTACCTCAGCTTAGCTCATGTGATGAATGCATCTGACTCCTGCTGTGTTTGTGCCGTGACGGTCGTGACACTCAGGCTCACTCACATTATGTTGAACAGACAAGTTCAGTTTTTAATTGTAGTGTCTCTAACTGAACTGATTTTATGAAAACAAACATGTGGGCAAGTGATCCAGCCAGTAGCCATGCCTAGCAGCGAAGTGTATTCTGGGAATTGTTGTCTTTCATCCCCATGAGACAAAAATACATTTTCTGTGTTTTCTCAATCTAAAAAGCACCAAATTCAAAAATAATTTCACATTTCTACTACATTAATGACCCAGTTTAAGTACAGATTAATCTTCCCAGCGCTGAAGTACCGCTTTAAAAAAATAAATGAAGTATCACACATTCCTAATATAAGTATCCAAAGGAAGCTTATGCAGCGACTGATTTCTTCCACAATATCTTGCTGTCTTCTTCGATGAGTCTGTGTGCGGGGCTACTGAATTACACGTGCTTATTATTCTGTAGAGGTGGGGTTTCGTCGCACAATGACGTCAGTATGAAGCACACAATCGTTTTCTGGGCCTAGTGTCTATAAAATCTTTTCTTTGACTAACAAGGAAGTTTTCAGCTCTGAAACTTACAGGATATTCTTATATTACCATGACCTTTCATATATCAAAAGCTCAATGGAAAGTTGATTTCTCAATTCATCACCCCTTTAATGCATCTGTTGCTTATATCTTTTTTTGAATTATTATTATTGCAGAACTAATCATTACATACAAGATCATATGGTTGTATATTTAATAAAGTGGGATCCTCCATCCCCCCAGAATCGAGTTAGAAAAACCGAACACATTTAGATAAATATGCCATAATAATCAATTAATTATTGAAAAAATCATTTTGCTGTTAAAACTCTGAGGCACCTCCGTCCTCCGTGGCAATCACCCTTGATGCCGTGAGTGGGGCTGCAAATCCGCCGTGTGGTTTGGCATATTATCTTTATACATGCAGACGGAGGTGACTGGAGCCTCTCATTGTGGTGATAATTCGTTTTCGGAAAGTCAAAATGCTGCCACACCTTCAATTGGAATGAGTCAATGTAAACTACGTGCTTGCCGTCATCATGCTTCTGTTTGCGGTGCGCGCAACTTGCATATAATGAACTGAAAACATTCACTGATTTCACTCTTCTTCGCGCTAGTGTGCATGCACAGTCCGTAACGCTAACTACAACTTGCTCGTTGTTATCGTGCCTGTAAAGCAAGGTTACGGTATATGGTTTCAGCTTCCCTGCTGTTTAAAACGTGTATCGTGATTCGTTGAACATCTCAACTGAATCATCACACATTTGTATCGATTTTCAACCAGCTCCGAGTGAATCGTTACATCCCTAGTTTTCACTTATCACATGTGTTTCTTTGTTCTATTTTTCCTCCACAATCTGTCACCATGGACAAGAAACCTCAATCATCACAGCTGTTCATCGTTTTAGTTAATCATCTGTGTATTTAAGTTCCTGCTTGTTTTCAGTTCAGTGTCCAGTATTGTTCGTGTCTGCAGGGTTTCACATATTACCTATCGATTTTAATTGTTCTAATAAACATTTTGTTATCATCATCTTCTTCCTTGAACCTGAGCGTTATAACCCTATTTTGAGCAAAAAAAAACAAAAAAAAAACTTGAAGTAAATGAAACCCCTCCTCTTCGAACCGCCCACTCCAAGCGGAACTCGAACCCAGGTCCACCGGCATGAGAGTCGGACACTCTAACAAGGAGACTAAGGGCTGCAACCTCTAATGTCAGTCGCTAGAGCCTCTCTTGAGGACAGTGAGGTTTACTTGCACAGTGACTACTGTTACATAAACATATGAAAATCCATATATTTGTCTCTACACAAAAAAATTCTGGGTAAAAAACAACCCAATGTTGGATCAAATATGGACTAACCCAGCAATTGGGTTATTTTAACCCAGCAATTGGGTTATTTTAACCCAGCGATTGAGTTGTTTTAACCCAGCGAATGGGTTGTCTTAAGCAAATATTTAACCCAACCGCAGGGATAAAACAACCCAGTCACTGGGTTAAAACAACCCAATTGCTGGGTTAGTCCATATTTGACCCAACATTGGGTTAAAAAATACAGCATTTTTTAGAGTGTATTGAAGTGTTCCCTTTTTAATTATTTATAGTTATAGGCTGCCTTTCCATAAAATTAACTTTTTTTGTACAGTAAAATTATTATTTTAATTACTATATTATTATATTTATAAATGCTGTATTTTTATAATTAAATAGTGTTATTACTATGGTAATAAATCTTATTTTTTATATTTTTATTTAGTACTACAAATAATGATCTATAAGCACCACATTTTTGAGCCAAATTGTGCAGGTCTACAAAAAGGCACAACAAACCTGGTGTTCTTTAAGTTTTAAGTTACAAATCACAAGAATTGCAATTAGATTTCCCCTAAACTCTAGGCTAAATTACATGTTTAGGAATTAAAAAGTTTAGGAATGGCACGATGGTGTGTGACTGTTCAAGTCTTTTTGTTTAGATTAGTGTGCTCAGTGTGCATTTGACCTTCATTGTGTATAGTTGGATTATGTTGTAAATAAAATAAAAACAATAAAAAAAGCCAATCTTTTATTCTCCTCACTTTTTTTGTTGTTGTTGTTGTTCAAGTTCCCTCACTGTCCCTTTCACTTGATAGGGCCATCAGGGGAGGGGTCATTGTCTTCACAGGTGTGAAACACATCATTATTCATGATCATTTATGCCTTCCTGCATACAGCCTTCCTGACACAAAACATATCTTAGAGATTTTAAATCAATATATTGTTTTATGTGAATGGCAAAAAAAAATTGGCTACAAGACATCGTGTGCACAGATTTTCAGTATTGGTTTTAAGGCCTTATTTCAGTTTTTTTTACTTCAAAAATACAAACTTTTACATACTGCTATCATATATTATTGAGCTGAATACAGTGTAATCAGACTTTAGCCATGATAATGCTATATGTAACAAATAAGCACACATGTCAGGCCATGTCAAAACACTTCCAAGGCCCAGAAAACTCCTCAGACTCCAGAAGGTTAACTGAAGGGCTAGATCCAGACACTGGAGGAGCTTCCCTCAAGGACCATTGGCAGGCAGAAGTGATCTGAAGGGTTCATTAACCCCTAGAGGACTGCACAGTTTTGGGACCTTTTAGACATGTGCTTTTTTTCAGTACACTCAAATAAAACCACAAAACACACAATAGGTATGTGTCCACAAGACTTTAAACTAACGGGTGTTGTTGCCTAGCAATTTTGTGAGAATAATTGTGTCTACTCATTCACATAAAACAAAATATTGATTACAATTGTGTTTCTTTACAAAGCCCGTATGAGAGGAGGCATGAGTGATCATGAATAATGCTGTGATTTACACCCTTATTTAGAATATAGTTAACAATATAAAGCGAGAGCTAAATGAACATTACAAAGGCCTACAATATTTTAAATTATCAAAAGATTTGACTACTATCTTAATGTTTTTAAAAGAAGTTTCATGCAAAAAAAAAACAGTAATAACTGAATAATTGTCACAAACGCCAGTGAAGTTTCCATCAGCGGCCACCGGAGGTCGCACTCTCCAGAGTACTGAGCTCAATCGGACTTCATTTCCCATCCACCCACATTCTGGGACTGATTACCACACACCTGTTCCTCATAACACAGACTATTTAAGCCCTGAGCATGCAGTCATTCATAGCGAAGTCTTGTTTGCACAGGCTGTATTACTGAGCGTAATTTCCCCTTTGCCTTTGTTCTTACTCTGCTTTGCCCCTCGTTTACCACCCTGTACTGCTGCCTCTTGTTCATTGTTTGTCTGGATACTGGACTATGGACTTATGACCATTCTCTCTGCCCTGCCTCTGACACTGTTGTTCTGCCTGCTGATTTGACTTCAGCCTGTTTTTACTTTGAGACTGTTGTACTTCAATAAACTACAAATGGATCCCAACCTGCTTGACACTCCGTTACAATAATAATAACAAAAAACTGAATAATTGGTACACTGTAAAACCTCGCTTAAGTACTGGGAGCTAAACCATTTATTGCTTTATAAGTAATAAGCAAGATTTTAAAATGTATGCGATGTTTAATAGGGAGCCAGTGCAGTGTTGACAGAACTGGACTAATATGATCGTACTTCCTGGTTCTAGTAAGAACTCGAGCTGCTGCGTTTTGGACCAGCTGGAGTTTATTTATTAAGCGAGCAGGGCAACCACCCAGTAGAGCATTACAATAATCTAGCCTTGAGCTCATGAACGCATGTACTAATTGTTCAGCATTTTGCATTGAAAGCATGTGACGTAATTTAGATATATTTTTAAGATGGTAGAATGCAGTTTTACAGATGCTAGAAACGTGGCTTTCAAACGAAAGATTGGTATCAAAGAGCACACCCAGGTTCCTCACTGACGACGAGACAGAGCAGTCATCGAGGGTTAGACAGTATTCTAGGGCACTACTTGTGGAGCTTTTCTGTCCAATAATTAAAAATTCAGTTTTATCTGAATTAAGTTGCAGGAAATTACTATTCATCCAATTTTTAATATCAGCTATGCATTCCATTAATCTTGTGAATTGGTAAGTTTCAGGGCGTGAAGAAATATAGAGCTGAGTATCATCAGCATAACAATGAAAACTAACGCCATGCTTCCTAATGATATCTCCCAGTGGTAGCATATACAGGGTGAAAAGCAACGGTCCTAACACTGAGCCTTGTGGTACTCCATACTGAACTTGTGATCGGTGTGACATCTCTTCATTTACTGCTACAAACTGATAACGGTCAGATAAGTAAGATTTAAACCATGCCAATGCAGTTCCACTAATGCCAACATAATTTTCGAGTCTATTCAAAAGAATATTGTGATCGATAGTATCGAATGCAGCGCTAAGATCGAGTAACACTAATAGAGAGATACAACCACGATCAGATGATAAGAGTAAATCATTTGTAACTCTAATTAGAGCAGTCTTAGTACTATGATACGGTCTAAATCCTGACTGGAAATCCTCACATATACCATTTCTTTCTAAAAAGGAACATATTTGTGAAGACACAGCCTTTTCTAATATTTTTGTCAACCCTATTCGATATTGGTCTGTAATTGACTAATTCTTTAGGATCAAGTTGCGTGTTTTTAATAAGTGGTTTAATTACAGCCAACTTAAAAGTTTTTGGTACATATCCTAATGTCAAGGATGAATTAATAATATTAAGCAGAGGATCTATGACCTCTGGAAGCATCTCTTTTAATAGCCTAGTCGGTATAGGGTCAAGCATACATGTTGTTGATTTTGATGATTTAACAAGTTTAGCCAATTCTTCTCCTCCTATAGCAGTGAATGAGTGTAATTTTTCCTCAGTGACACTACAATGTTCTGTCTGAAGTGATACTGTAGTAGACGGCTGCATGGTTATAATTTTATTCCTAATGTTATCAATCTTACTAGTAAAGAAGTTCATAAAGTCATTACTGCTGTGTTGTTTACAAACGTCAGAAGTTGAAGCTTTATCCTTTGTTAATTTAGCCACTGTATCGAATAAATACCTAGGGTTGTGTTTGTTTTCTTCTAAAAGAGTTGAGAAATAAGCAAATCTAGCAGTTTTTATGGCCTTTCTGTATGCAATCATGCTCTCTTTCCACAAATTGCGAAAAACCTCCAGTTTTGTTTTCTTCCAGCTGGGCTCCATTTTTCTGGCTGCTGTTTTAAGGGCCAGTGTGCTCGTTGTACCACGGCGTTGGATTATTTGCTTTAATCTTCTTTAGCGCCGAGGAGCAACTATGTCTAAAGTGCTAGTAAAGAGAGAGTCAGTAGTTTCTGTTGCAACATCAAGTTCCTCTTGGCTATCTGTAATGCTGAGGAGATGGAACTGATGAGGAAGATTATGTATAAAGCAATCTTTAGTCGCAGCGTTATAGTCCTGCCATATTTGAAGCGAGGATGGCTTTGCAGCTTTAGCTAAATTAAGTATACATGATATTAGGTAATAGATAATACAAGCTGGCATATATTCTAACATTTATGCTGTGAGTAAAATACAGTTTTGTCAGTGGAAAATGAATAAAAATGTGCTCCTCTTTTTCCACAGTTCAGCAAAGACAAACCTGTGCAGTTTTTATAATTGACAGCGAGAGACTGACTGACTGTCTTTCACAACAACGACCGTCAGTGAGGAGACTGATATCCTCCAAATTGTCTGTCATTCACATGGCAAAAAGTAAAGAAAAGGTAATACAACTGGCATATATTTTAGCATTTATGCTGTGAGTAGGGCTGTAGCTATCGATTATTTTAGTAATCGAGTATTCTACTGTTTTTTCCATCGATTAATCAAGTAATCGGATAAGACATTTTTCTTTATTAAAGAGCAATACTCAATATACAAGAGAAAATAAGACAGATATCTTAAAATGAACAACTATTTTCATTTTAATTTGTTTCCTTTTTAGAAAGATTAAGTTTTATTATTGAAATTGGAATATCTGTGAAAACTAAATCAATTTAGTGCATTCAATTATTATATTTAAAATGCAACTAAAAATATAAAGTTAAATTTCAAATTACTTTAAAAATGTAAATATAGCATAGCACAACCTAAAACTAAGCCTACAACCTATAAATCAAAATAATAGTAATAGGCTTGTAAATAATAATAATGCCTAAACATTGCATTTATGTTGTAAACTTAACTTTCTAGTTTCAGCTTCAGTTCAGGCATGACATAAGCCTTTACTGTCTTTTGGAAGACTTTGTGGCTTTGTAAGAAGCAAAAGTATTGGACAGGAAGGAAACTTGGCATAAGAACAAGAGTAGAGATGGGCATACTAGAGATGCGCGGATAAGCTCTAACGTCACCGCTGTTAAACACAAACCATCGTGATTCTCTCTGATACAGATTTCCGCCTGATTGTCACATTACAATTATTCAAAATCTCAGTGTTAAGCGCGAAGCTATCTTCACATATTAGCTACACTGAATTGCTTTAAAAAAAAGCTTATTTGGCAAAATTACGTTTCTGAAATAAACTAAACTAAACAATACAGCACACAGTGAGCCTAACTGCTGGAACGTGAGCAAAAATGAGATGTTTGCATTTAATTCAGATAAAGTACATCGCACTTACAGATCTGCATTTTGAGCTAATCATTCATCCTAGTAACACAGCTTGTTTTATGAAGTTAGGAGCTATAAATATGTTTGCTTCATCGAGTTGCTCGCATCTTTTCAGCTGACACGCAAACTGCCGCAAATGAAACTTATGTGCATTGTCGAATCCTGAAGCTCCACACACAGTTGTGTTCATTTAAAAATAGCAAGACTAAATTATATTAACAGTTCTGATGCCGCTCTCTCTCGCATTGCGGTCTTTGATCTTGAAATGAGCTGAAAACGAAAGTAATGATAACACGCATCCATTGCGTTTCACCGTGAACTGAGAGTTCCGCGTCTTTATTAAAATAAAGTATCAACACATTAATGATTTATCTCTCATTCACCGGAATGTTACTTTTTATTACTTTTCCCACCTGACCCAAGGATATAACCGCAATCTGCGCATAATCCGAGTCCTTACACAAAAATCATCTTCCTGCAACATGACCATGTGTAGGTAAATGGACTAAAAGCTTTGAGGCAGATGACTTTGCCTCTTTCTTTTTTTTTATTTCGAGTTACTCAAGAAATCGTTTCAGCCTTAGCTGTAAGTAAACCCTACTTTTGTCAGTGGAAGAATAATTAAAACAATTTTTTTTCTTGTTTTTTTTCTTCACAGTTCAGCAAAGACAAACCTGTGCAGTTTTTTTATATTTGACAGTGAGAAGACTGACTGACCGACCAACTTTCACAACAACCATCATTAATGTGACGACAGCTAAAGAAAAAGGTATACATATTCCTCGACTTCCTTTAATTCAAAATGGGTGACAAAAAGTCAGGATGTCAGGAAATCACATAATTGCAGTTAATGAGGTTCAAATTACTATGAGCTGTGTGCGTTTCACATTTTCAAATGTGAATTTGCCAATAAGATCACTGCAATGCTCTTGAAATGCAAGCTGTGCCCATTTGTCTGCTCTGTCAGACAAAGTCTGTTAAAACATTACAGACTTTACCATTTTTGTACATTCAACAATATGTCCGATACCATGTCTTTATGAAGGTACATTCAAATCATACAATTCCCTGAAGATACACTTGACCAGGTTTCACCCTGAGAAGCAAGAGGCACATGGCTGTGAAAAGTTTTGGGAATTCCACTGCCCTTTGTGCACATTGAAGCAGCCGTTTGTAGAACAGGACATGTTCTGTCACCTGCGAAGTCATTTGAAAAAATTTGAAATGGTGACTTGTCCGTATAGAAATTGTAATTTCCAAACAAATAATTACTCAACCTTCAATTCACACAAATGGAGGGAGCACCACAATGCTTCAGAATACAGTGACATGATGGTAAAAAGTGAAGTTTCTGAGCAGCAGAACAGTGGATCTGAAGATGAGGTATCTGAAAGTCATTCTGTCTTGGAGCCAACTGCGTTAGACACTGGTCAATTATTTGACAAGCTTCAACACAATTTGGCAGCTTTTTTCCTCAAATTGCAAACAATATTGCATGTCTCTGAAAGAGCTGTTCAGGAAATTGTTGAACAATTAGATCAACTTTTTCATTTATCACAGCCCTTGATTAAAGCTGCTGTCAGTAAAATACTTACTGAAAACCAGTGCTGTGTACCCGAATCAGTTGTTGATGAAATTGTTGAGGCAGTGTCAGAGAATAATGTACTTCACAGATCCACAACTAAGCATGCAATACTGTCAACTTCTAAAAGGAGGAAGACATATATTGAATGCAAATTTCCATTTGTGAAGCCGGTTGAGTACTTCATTGAATCAAATCGCACCTGCATGTATGTGCCAATTCTCTCCAGTTTGCAGGAGTTGCTGAAAAAAACAGATGTACTTGAAAAAGTACAGGAGACTTCACCTTCAAAAGATGGACGTTATGCATCTTTTTGGGATGGCTCTTATTGTGAAGAAAATCCCCTCTTCTCAGATGACAAACTAAAGTTTGCTCTCTTACTTTACATTGATGATTTTGAGGTTTCAAATCCTCTGGGTATCTCGTAAAATTCACAAAGTGTGCGCAGTGTATTGGACATTAGCTAACATTCCATCCAAGTTTCGCTCTGCACTCCACACCATACAACTTGCCATTTTATGCAATTCCAATGACCTGAGACATTTTGGCTATTCTAGGATTCTTGAACTCTTATTAAATGACCTCAAGACCCTTGAAGTGGAAGGTGTTTACATTGAGTCTCTTGGTGACTCTGTAAGGGGTTCAGTTTTTGCTGTGGTGGCAGACAATCTTGCTGCGCATGGCTTGGCTGGCTTTAAAGAGAGTTTCAATTCCTCGTGCGTATTTTGCCTCAGTTCCAAGACAGACATGCAAACTTCAGAAGTGACCACTGGTAACTCTGAGTTAAGACACACATAAACATTGATCAGTGCACATAATTAATTAAACTAAAGTTCAAACACACTTGTTTGACACAAACCTTCTTGAGTTTCCAAAACCTTTGATGCACTTTACACTTGCGTTGATCAAGGTTTATGTTTGATTAACAAACAGACTAGTTTTCTGCTTTACAACCTCATCAGAAGACTGATTAAACTACTTGATTCATAATTATTACTTGTACTATTTTTATATGCTTACATACTTTTTCAAGCCTGAAAATATGGATTGCCTAGACTTTCGATGGATGAACAAAAATTAAAAGAGGATGTTAAAAAAAATTATATTTACTTTGAAGGTGAATGAAACTTATGATTTTGGAGTGATATTATGGTGTGTAATGACAGCTTTCATTTTTGGCTGACGTATCCATTTTAACACCACTTTTTTAGTAACAAAAATCTTTGGGCTGTTATGTTAATTTAAAGGGATAGTTCACCCGAAAATGTGATGTTTATCTGCTGACCCCCAGGGCATCCCAGATTTAGGTGACTGTTTCTTCAGTAGAACACAAATGAAGATTTTAACTCCAACCGTTGCTCTGTTTCAGTCGGATAATGATGTGGTGAACAGGTAACAATTCTATGACAGCAAAAAACACACAGACATACCAATCCATATATCTGCGTAGTGACACATTGATGCCATAAGACACAAAATGAACGGTTTATATATATATAAGGGCTGTCAAAAATAGCGCGTTAACGACGTTAATTAGTTGTTTGTTGTTAATTACGTTAATTTTTTTAACGCATTTCACGCAGTGTGACATTATTCAGGTCAGGAAAGTCCAGTGGCACCTCACTGCAGGAAAGTCAGGAAAGTGGTTGGGAGCTAGAAGCGAGATGAAGCAGGGTGAGCAAAGTGGGCCTTATTGACGGATGTTTCAGCTTGATTTAACTCACCATTATTTGGCTGTGTTAATAAACAGACATACTATGAAAATTATGTATCTATGTTAGGGCTGGGCACGAACTTTGATACTTTTATGGTATCGAACGAAAAACTTTGATACTCTGAGTATCGAAAAATTATTTATCTTTCCGTGCCAAAAGCCAAGCGGTTTAAAGGGGTACTTCAGCGCTGGGAAGATGAATCTGTATTTAAACTCAGTCATTAATGTAGTAGAAATGTGAAATTATTTTTGAATTTGGTGCCTTCTAGACTGAGAAAACACAGAAAATGTATTTTTGTCTCATGGGGATGAAAGACAACAATTCCCAGAATGCACTGCTTCACTGCCCTACTCTAGGCATGGCTAGTCGGCTACTAGATTACTTGCCTACGACGTTCATTTTCATAAAATCAGTTCAGTTAGAGACACTACAATTAAAAACTGAACGTGTCTGTTCGATATAATGCGAGTGAGCGATTGAGCATCACGGCACAAACGCAGCAGGATTGGATTACATTCATCACATGAGCTGAGGTAATCGCAGGATTCGTGGCTGTGGCTGCATTCACAGCGTGATCAGTCTAGCACATTTTCAGTTCATGTCTTTGGAAGCTTAACTTTCATAGGAAGTTCATTTTAAAAGTTAAAACACTCACTTTGCTCTCCACCGCTCCGTTTACATGAATCTCCACAGCTCCGCGAGCAGTGCTATGAGTGTGATGTTGAAAACATGTGGGAATAGCGCCTCCTGCTGGCTCTAGTCTTTAGCTTCTGGCCAAAAACTCCTCCAATGGCGCAAAATGACGATATTTGCGTCATCGGAGGAATTTTTCCTGAAATAAAATACATAATTTTCTCGTCTCAGGGTCATATGAGGGGGGAAAGTACGATAATTTGAATATACTCCCGGGTTTCTACTGATACAAAGCTTAATGCTAATCGCTGAAGTAACCCTTTAATGAGTGACGGTGGGCTGTGATATTAATTTTATTTTATTTTCGCTTCCAAGGATTATACAAAGAAGATATGAGGTAAAACTGTTATAAACTATATTCGCGTTCGTATAGCGCAAATTCCTTCCCTTCTCAGCGTGCTGTTACTCCTCCCTAAACATAAACTTAACGTCAGAGTCAGCACAATGTGTGATTTGTTGTGAAATGCAGTCTCTACTTTGGCTAAAATGCAGGGCGTGTTTGACAAAATGAAAAGCACCATATAATCCGCGCGCAATAGACGCTGTTTCCAAGTTCAGTGCGGGCGTGTGTGTTTGCTGTACATGCTGCGACACAGACTGACTTGCACATTATGCGACTAAACCATCAAATACACAACAAATATTCTATATGTCAAAATGGCCGGCTTGAAGATTATTCACTTAAACACAGTTTGGGCCCTATCTTGCACCCAGCGCAATTGACTTTGTACACCAACGCATGTGTCATTCCTATTTTGCACCCGCGCAAAGCGCGCTTTTCCCTCCACAGAAGCACGTCGCTAAACCAGTGAATGAACTTGCGCTCCCTGGGCGGTTAAGCGCAAAAAAGGAGGCGTGTTCCGGCGCAAACAATCCCTGGTGCTATTTTGCTGTTCCATTAAACAATTGCGCCACTGACCAGAAAAAACCTAGTCTAAAGTCAGTGGCGCGTTGCGCGTTGTTCATTATGCTATTTTAAGGGCGCATGCTTGACCATAATGTATAGCATGCACAACGCGCATACACTTTGCTCATGTAATCTACACAGATGCAACAGTTATTTTTGCAAATCATAAATTGTTACACTAAAAAAATATTAACACATGAGATGACGGAAATCATTGTGGTGTGCCACGAAGATGTGAAAAAATAGGCATAAATCTAGCTTACAAATTATTCAGGCTTACAAGAACATCAGTCTCCTCGGCTGTGAACCGCTCCTGGCGTGCGCCTGGTAAATACGCCATAATAATAGCAATCCATAATGGAACTTGCGCACCTGCTTTTAAAGGGAATGTTGGATGACGCTCTGATTGGTTTATTCACGTTACGCCCAAACCACACCTATGAATAATGAAGCTACTTCAGACCAACCCATGTAAGATTTGCGCCGGGCGCAAGAGCCATTTATCCCGCCGGGAAAATAGCAACAGCGCCGAGACCCGCCCACAAAGTTACTTGCGCTTCGCGCTTTGACACTTGCGTTTCAGATCGTTAAAATAGGGCCCTGAATCTTAAATGGGCTTAAACAGTTTGGAGAAATCAATGAGAGAATGATATCATTAGATCTGCATTCGGTCTTAAAGGGGCAGCGTCTAATAAATCTGCTGACTAATGAGCCAGTAATGTCAATCAAACAACAACAGGCAAGGAGAAAATTACTCGCAGCTCTTTTATGAATAACTTTAGTTTTAATCAATTTATGCAGTGAAAACCATGCAGTGTTGTTTTACATTTCATTACTTTATTATACTTAAAATTACCTCTCTCTTTTTTGACCATACATGTGTTTGCATCCCTGAGATAGATAGTGGTTGCCCGTTATCGACGTTAACGTGAGACTCTTATCGGGCAATTAAAAAAAAATATCGCCATTAATCTATTCTCAAAGTTGGGTTGGGAGGTGGGTCTATACTACGCAAGCTATGATGACTTTCACCTTGATATTTTAGCACACACTGTAGGAGCGAGAACGAGCCTTTGAACCTGCGTGTATGCCTGCTGTGAAATTACCAAATCAAGCGTGAATGCTGTCTTCAGCAGTGCGCGCCCGCGAACCGTACTCGAGTCCTTCGGTAGGGTTCGCCGCAGATGTGAACACAATTGTACTAAATCGCGGAAGTAAACCGCTATTAATGACGTATGATTTGATAAAAAAATGTATGTTTTCCATATGGTCCCAACTTTTTTGATTTGGGGTTGTCTGTATAGATAGATAGATAGATAGATAGATAGATAGATAGATAGATAGATAGATAGATAGATAGATATGAATTCCTCATTAGTGTATGCAGAGATTTGTCTGATATGGGGAAAACATTAACAAATACTGTTCAGTTTCTCGCAGAAACCGTTCATTTCGTGTCTTATGGCATCAATGTGTCGCCACGAACCACAGGGTTCACTATGGATTGGTATGTCTGTGTGTTTTTTGCTGTCATAGAATTGTTACCTGTTCACCACATCATTATCCGACTGAAACAGAGCAACGGTTGGAGCTAAAATCTTCATTTGTGTTCTACTGAAGAAACAAAGTCACCATCTTGGATGCCCTGGGGGTCAGCAGATAAACATCACATTTTCATTTTTGGGTGAATTATTCCTTTAATAGCCTGTTCTATAGGTTGTATATATTTTTGCTTTTCTTTTGTTCTAGAAAGTTTAGCTAAGATTACTAGTATTATTCCAAATGAAATCTTGCTAATTATTTTTGTAAAATATGTTGCTAAAATTAGAAGTATTTTCTTAAATATTCCAATCAATTGAACAGACTGCATGAAAATGTAATTATGGTGTCTACCCTGACTAGGGCCTGTTTGTTTTTTTTAGATATGAAGACACGCATTAACAAAAACTATTTCATTCCATTTAGAGAGAGGATCTTGACCAGGTACAAAAGGCAGCAGTTGCCATCATTGCTATCGAGGAAGATGACAAACCACAGGATATACTGATTGTCCTTGAAGACGAGGTGGTAATGTCTACCAAGTCCTGGGTTAGTGCACTGGTGCTGCTTTTTGGGCTTCTGTATGCCCTTCACATTAGTTACCCGAAGAAGCTGACTGTTTTTTTCGAGTTCATACAGAAAGTTCTGCTAAATCTTGAAGACGGGAAGGTCAGGCCAAAGTTGCTTGCACTTAAAAATGAACTTATGATTGTGTAGTATGAATGTTGTTTCTGGTGCCAAAACAGCAATTTAAAGAAATCGTTCTTGACATAAAGTAATGCCATTGTTTTAATGTTAAAGTCTTAAAGGAATGGTTGATTTCTTGGGTATAGTGGATGTTATTTGGACTGCACAGCACAATGATTTTGTTTTAAAATGTCTGTGTTTGGGAAGTCTTAATATTCTGTTAAAGTCTAAAGAATTTACATTTAATGGGAAGTGTACGTCTTAATGTTTTAATGTTATTTGGACGGCACTTAAGAAATGACAAATAGATTACATATTTCATGGGAAAAGTGCAAGTCTGTATTGAAATGTGATCCATTTGGACTGAACAGCACTTCTGTTTTATGACAGACCCTTTTGTGATGAGATTTTCAATAAATATTGTTAATATTTGCATCATTTCTTTCATCATTGCTTTAAACAGTTTTCCCTTGTCTTGTGTAAGTTTATTAATTTGAGTTTAATCAACTTAATTCATTTACCGCAATCGGTTTCCTCAAACCATTTGAGTAGCTATATTGTTGTGTAGACTTGGTTCGATTTATTAAATTAACTTAAATCAGTTAGTTTGAATTAATGGAATTAACTTAGAATGTTCAAGTTACATTTACTCTAATGATTGACTAACTCAACACTAATTTATGAGTGAAGATGACTCTTTATGTAGAAGTTCACAATACTTGTATGTATTAGTTTTTAAACTTAAATGGTTTGATGGAATTAATTTAAACATTTTAAGTCAGCTACACTCTAAATGATTGACTAAATTAATGATTGACTAAATTATTTAACACTAAATTATGAGTGAAGATGACTCTTTATGTATAAGTTCACAATACTCATATGTATTAGTTTTTAAACTTAAATGGTTTGAAGCAATTCGTTTCCTCAAATGGTTTGAGTTGATTTAACTTGTTGGGTTTTACAGTGTAAGGATGAATGTTATAAGTAAAATATTTGGGATTTAAAATGCAATGCAATACAATTATGATTTCAAAGAGATTACAATTAAGAGACAATTTGAAATTCACTTTAAAGAAAGGCTTTCTACAAAACAAAACTCATGTCTGACCCACTCCATGTCTCCCAACATATTGTGCATCTTTTGATGTGGCCTATCTTACTACTGATGTGCACTTTTCATAATCAACATAGATAAAATAAAAAAAACATTAGGCTATAATATGTAAACCTAAATATGAAACAAATTACTGTCACATGCCTGTCCTGTCTTGTGTGCACATGTGGGTTTTGTTATTGTGGCCATGTGCTCCTGTCATTGTTTGATCCCTCCCCCCTTGTTATCTCATTATTGGTTTCATTTGCCCCACCTGTGTTCCCTCATTCCCAGTTTGATTTCTCCCCTTTATATACTCCTTGTGTTTGTCAGTCCTGGTCGGATCGTTGTATTGTCTATGTCTCCCGTCTCCTGTTTTCCCTGGTTTGGTATGTTTAAGTTTAGTATTCTGATTATGTGTTTTTTCCCCCTCGTGGGTTTTATTTTGAGTTTATGTTTTATTTTGTTGTAAATAAATACACCCTTTTCTGCACTTGAGTCCTCCACCAGTTTTCCTTTGTCTTATACGTGACAGAACGATCCGACCATGTCGAGGACTCAGCGAAGGAGAATTTCATCTCACCCACCAGCACCCACTGTCTCGTGCCCACACTATGACCGTATTCTCCGGTTTCAGTCTCTAGCGTCCCTCCGCCAACAAGGGGCGGATTTGAGGAGCTTCGCAGCTGAATTCCTGAGAGTGGCAGAGGGATTGAGACTGAATGAAGGGTCTCTTAAAGACTTGTTCTTCTATTCACTCGATGAGTCTCTGGACTGGCTGCTCAGGAGGGCGTATGAGAGTGTTACCTTCGAGACGATGGGGGAGGGTCTTGCTCGCCTGCAGGAAAGAGAGGCCAGGGAGAGGAAACCTGTTCCGGTGGTCCCTGTTCCGGTGGACTCCATTGACTGCGTTCCGGTGGACTCTGTTCCGGGGGTCCCAGTTCCGGTGGTCCCTGTTCCGGTGGATTGTATTCCGGTGGTCCCAGTTCGGGTGGACTACGTTCCGGGAGTCTCTCTTCCGTTACTCCCAGTTCCGAGTGTTTTGGTTTCGGAAACGGAGAAGAGGACGGAGAAATCCCTCCACGACAGTTCCGGTGGACACAGTTCTGGGGGACACAGTTCCGGTGGAGACAAGTCCAATGGATTATGTTCGGTGGACTCTTTTCCGGTGGTTCCCGATCTGGTGGATTATGTTCCTGAGGAGTATGTTCCAATGGACCCAGTTCCGATGGATTATGTTCCAATGGACCCAGTTCTGGTGGATTATGTTCCAATGGACCCAGTTCCAATGGATTATGTTCCAATGGACCCAGTTCCGGTGGTTCCAGAGCCGGGGATTGTGTTCGGTGGTCCCAGTGCTGGTGGATCGTGTTCCGGTGGTCCCAGTTCCGGTGGATCGTGTTCCGGTGGTCCCGGTTCCGGTAGATTGTGTTCCGGTGGTCCCAGTTCCGGTGGATCGTGTACCGGTGGTCCCAGTTCCGGTGTATAGTGTTCTGGTTGTCCCAGTTCCGGTGGATCGTGTTCCGGTGATTCCTGATCTGGTGGTCCCGAGTCCGGACACGGCATGGATGGCTGTGATATGATATTTTATGGTTGCCGTCTGGAGGGGTTGGGAGAAGCACAGGACTTTCTCCGAGTCCCCAGAGGCAGTTCCAGTGGTCCCAATTCCGGTGGTCCCCGTTCCGGTGGTGCCCGTGCCAGTGGTCCCAGTTCCGGTGGTCCCTATTCCGGTGGATTGTGTTCCGGTGGTCCCAGTTCCAGTGGATCGTGTTCCGGTGGTCCCTGTTGCGGTGGATCGAGTTCCGGTGGTCCCTGTGCAAGTGGATCGTGTTCCGGTGGTCCAAGTTCCGGTGGATTGTGTTCCGGTGGTCCCAGTTCCGGTGGATCGTAGTCCGGTGATCCCTGTTCCGGTGGTCCCAGTTCCGGTGGATCATATTCTGGTGATCCCTGTTCCGGTGGTCCCTGTGCTGGTGGTCCCAGTTCCGGTGGTCCCTGTTCCAGTGGATCGTGTTCTGGTGGTCCCAGTTACGGTGGTCCCTGTGCAGGTAGATCGTGTTCCGGTGGTCCCAGTGCAGGTGGACTCTGTGCCGGTGGTCCCGTTTCCGGTGGACTCTGTGCTGGCTGAACTTTTTTGTTTTCCCTGTCCCTCCTCCCTCCCCTGTCCCTCCCTCCCTTGTCTGTCCCTCACTGGTCTGTCTCTCCTGTCCCGCCCCACCTGTCCGCCCGTCCCGCCCCGCCCCGCCCTGTCCCTCCCGTCCCGCCCCGCCCTGTCCCTCCCGTCCCGCCCCGCCCTGTCCCTCCCGTCCCGCCCCGCCCCTGTCCCTCCCGTCCCGCCCCGCCCGCCCTGTCCCTCCCGTCCCGCCCGCCCTGTCCCTCCCGTCCCGCCCGCCCTGTCCCTCCCGTCCCCGCCCGCCCTGTCCCTCCCGTCCCGCCCTGTCCCTCCCGTCCCGCCCCTGTCCCTCCCGTCCCGCCCCTGTCCCTCCCGTCCCGCCCCTGTCCCTCCCGTCCCGCCCTGTCCCTCCCGTCCCGCCCTGTCCCTCCCGTCCCGCCCCTGTCCCTCCCGTCCCGCCCGTCCCGCCCCGCCCTGTCCCTCCCGTCCCGCCCTGTCCCTCCCGTCCCGCCCCGTCCCTCCGTCCTGCCCGCCCTGTCCCTCCGTCCTGCCCGCCCTGTCCCTCCCGTCCTGCCCCGCCCTGTCCCTCCCGTCCTGCCCGTCCCGCCCCCGTCCCGCCCTGGTCTGTCCCCCGTCCCGCCCTGGTCTGTTACTCTTAGAAATACACATCTTTTTTTTCTGTGGTAAATTATTCCAGGATTATTCCTTACCATGTCTCAAAACGATGCATACACTAAATGTGACGTGTTTATTCGAGTTGATGTGGGCGTTGACTCGCATGGTTGGCATCAGTATTTAACTTTCAAAAGAACGTGCGTGCATTGACACTAATGAAGAAGTGTCACGTTACAATAAAGGAAAGTAGTGCGAGGACTCAAATGCAGTGAAACAGGGATTTATTACAAAACAAAACATAAACTCAAAACAAACACCCACGAGGGGGAAAAACACATAATAAGAACAATCACAAACAACTTACATAAACCAACAGCAATCACGGGGAAACGGGAGACGTAGACAAGACAACGATCCGACAAAGACTGACAAACACAAGGAGTATATAAAGGGGAGAAATCAAGCAGGGAATGAGGGAACACAGGTGGGGCAAATTAAACCAATAACGAGATAACAAGGGGGTGGGATCTGACAATGACAGAGGCACATGGCCACACTAACAAAACCCACATGTGCAAACAAGACAGGACACGCATGTGACAAGAAGCTGGCGACCAACTGAGATCTCTCTCTCTTTTAAAAAGATAACATAAAGAGAAAATATTTGTTTTTAATTTACATTATTTAAACCCCGACATGTCAACGTTTCTTTAGACATAAGTCTCATGTTTGTGTGGCAAGTATTCACTAAGTTACAGTTCATTTTCTGAAGAGTATCATATTGGACTTGGATCGCAGATCATGTTTGTTTTCTTTATTTTGCAAAAAGCACCACATTTTGTTTTCATTGTGAGTGTACACAAATGAAAATAGAAATTTACCAGATTATAATGATGTATAACACTTGCACAAAAGACCAAAATCGACAAGTATTTTGTGTATCTTTCACACTGATAAGAAAAAAAAAACGAGGTGGAGTCGTCGGAGACTTTCCCGACCTCACAAGGTTAACGCTGGCTTTGAAGCAACTAATGAGATTCTGGTCCTCATAATTCACTGCTTTAGTCAGATATAAGTACTCACAAATTATTTCCTCCAGGGAACAATCCTGGGTATCCCATTGCTGCTGAGTTCATTGTGCTGATCTGGGGTGCGTTTCCCAAAAGCATTGTTAGCCAACTATGGTCGCAAGTTCCGTCATTATCAATGATTTTGCTAATGAGACATTCAGTCATTGAGTGTGATTTACTAATTAATGGTTCTCTGCAATGATTGGTCATGTTACATTTTTAAATGTCATGGATTTTGAGTATTATATTCATGCCTGATGAAGGTCATGAGACCAAAACTTTGCTAGTATAAAGTTTTTCATTTTTGCAAGTATTGATAGTGTGCAGGATTTCCTTTTGTTTGTTTGTTTAGATATTTAGATTAGAAACAAGACAAAAATACTAAGTAAGAAGAGCATTTCATTTTTTTGCAGTGTAGATCGGTGATGGAAGAAACAATGGAAACACTTAACGGGACAATAACAGTTCTTTGTTTGGCAGAAGTACACAAGGAGACCAGACGGAATGGAGCAAACACAATGGTGAAGACTACAGAGCAGACAATGGCGAACAAACAATGGAGCATACCGTTGTGGGAGAGATTGGTGTAGCAATAACAAAAGGTCTTGTATTTCGACACATCATTTTTTTCAGAGGGAAGAAATGCATGTTTCTTAATAATTTTGTTGAACATCAGAAAGTTTAACAAAATAAAACATGCTGGAAACTTGTTTATCACATAATAACTGTCTCATCACTGTATTATTTTAAAGATTGGAAGCACAATGAATGGAGTACAAGTAAATGTTTATAATGTATAAATGAAAACAGTAGACACATATTAAACATACTGGAAACATACTTTGACTTTTTAGTTTTGTTGACTATATATTCAGAATTGGACTAGTTTCACACATGCTTCAGATTCTGTCGCAGATGGAGTTCCCCAAAGTGTCGTCATTCGATGCAGCGCAAGTTCTCTCGAAAAGGAACAAAACTTTTTGAAATTTGCTTCAAAAATGTGTTTGAAAACCCACACACTGATGCCTGGGGATCAAAATGGTAGATTGTGTTCCGGTGGTCCAAACCTATTGCAAATTATTTGTTGATAGGATCATATAATAATAAATAATCAAATACCATTAAATATGAAGTGTCTGTATAATATATTTAAAAAAATTTCCCCAAGCTACGAAACCATTGAAATTTCAAAATGTTTCATAACAAAGCCTTGTTTCCTGAAATCATGCCATTTGATATGCACTCCGAAAACACAAAGGTTCACACATTTTTTTATTCATATCAAAATCAATACATGAAACCACAGAGATCCTATCTGAATAATTTTAACTCAAACAATGTGTGGAAAACAAATCCCATGCATTCATAAAACAGTTGCACATATGTAATAGATTTGTACACTTTTTTTTCTTTTCTCCATGCTGGAAACTGATTTTTGTCATTTGTCAACTACCCAAATACAATGCATCTTCCCCTCTTCCTCTGATTTATTTTCTCGCAGTCATTTTCCTCTCAACCGAAGACTCTCTCAGTTCTATTACTACTGTCTATTTCTCTCTTTCTCCGCATCTGAGATTAGGCTTGCTCTTCTCTGCCACATCATTTTCACTCCATTTTTAGCACTTTTGTGATAGAGTACCAGAGCTCTTTTAGGGCCACCAGCACGCACTTGATGGAAACAGCCTCCCGGAGATGGGGTCTGAGAGGAACTGCATTACCAGCTTAGGGTCTGTTGCCCACCCCCATTCCACCTCACCTCATCTCATTTTAAGCAAGCCGAGACAAATATATCTGGGTCAGTGTCTGGTGATGGGGTGAAAAACCAGATCAGCGTGCCATTCCAACCTGAATGAACACTAACACTGAGGGAGTAGCATGTTAAGAGTGGGCAAGGCAAAGTGTGGCTAAACATATTTTTTTTTCCTTTTAGAAAAGGGCAGAGAGCAAGAAAAATACAGTATGGGTCAATATAAACTTGCAAAAAAGAAGAAGACAATAATATAATTGAAGGGAGTTATGACCAATGGTATGTGTCAGTCATGTAGTTTGTGAATATTTCTGTGGATCAGAAAAGAAAACATTGCAGTAAATACTAAATAATTTGTTCAAATACCTTTGTCACTCACCAAGCATTCATCACTATTGGACAAGTATGGTTTGGCCAATCGCCTTCCTTATTCAATTTATGGAAAAAGTCAAACATTTAATAACGTACTTGGTTACTTTCGTAACCTCGGTTCCCTGAGAGAGGGAACGAGTATTGTTTGGCCAATCGCCTTCCTTATTCAATTTATGGAAAAAGTATTGAAAGTTCCTCTATGGTTCAAAAGACTTACACAACCAGGTGCGCTCGTCAGACGCTCATTCGCCATGGGCAGGGAGTCTACGTTTAGTGCCCTATAAAGAGTATGGGGCAAGTTACTGAAAATTAGTAATTAGTAACAGTTAAAAGTAATTGAATTACTTTACCAACTACTATACATCAAAAGTAATTAGTTACTAGGAAAAGTAACTTTTAAGTTACTTTTATGTCTGCTTTTAAATGTAAATATGAACAGTACTGAACAGTCAAACATTTAATAACGTACTTGGTTACTTTCGTAACCTCGGTTCCCTGAGAGAGGGAACGAGTATTGTTTGGCCAATCGCCTTCCTTATTCAATTTATGGAAAAAGTATTGAAAGTTCCTCTATGGTTCAAAAGACTTACACAACCAGGTGCGCTCGTCAGACGCTCATTCGCCATGGGCAGGGAGTCTACGTTTCAAGTACACACTGCCTCCTCAGGCATTCCTACCCAGTCCCTCAGGGGACCCATGGAGCTATAGGTAGGTGCACCACACTCACTGCCTCTACTTCGAGATACATTGCTTCCCAGGTTGGGCCTCAGCACTTCTTGCTGCCCCCCCACGGGTACATCTGTTGTCCCTTTGGTCGCACTCGTACGGAGCTTGGGAGCCGAGGTTGTGGAAGCTGCCCTTGCCCCACTCAGGTGGGCATTTGCATCCTCAACTGTCTCAATGACTTGCTCATTCTGGCCCAGTCCCGAGATCAGTTATGCAAACACAGGGACCTGGTTCTCAGGCACCTCAGCCTTCTGGAGCTTTGGGTCAACTGGAAATAGAGAAAATCACAAGTATGCGTTTTCCCCAGTGAGTCCTCTCACACAAACACTGTGCAAGGTCAGGGAGGACGAGAAGCAGGTTTTGTTAGTTGTGCCGTACTGGCCCAACCAGACATGACCAGAACTGATGCTCCTCACGACCTGCTTTCTCAAGGACGGTGCACCATATGGCACCCAAGTTCAGACAAAATGGGGGCTGACAGGCAAGGGGTTAACTGAAGCTTTTCTTACAGTTTTCTGTCTAGAATCCCAATCACGAGTCTGTCGTGAATATATTCAACTTTGGCAGCACCGAAGTCACATGTGTTTTCTAGCTCCTGGAGGCTACGGATATATTCCTCGGCCATTTCACCTGGCTTTTGAACCCTCATGTGGAATCATGCACGCTCGTTAATTACGTTAACTTTCGGTACAAAGTAGTCATCAAGTTTCCTGATTACAGTATCATAGTTCTCTCTTTCTTCCTCCCCGGAGGTAAATGTCTGATACACATGTTCAGCTTCTTTTTCCATCGAATAAAGCAGTGTTTCAATAAATCGACACCATTCTTTAACGTGTGCGCTTTATTAACTTTAGAGCTTTGATGGAATACACCAGCAGCAATGACTACTCACCATGAACACACTCACGGACTGCGTTGCCAGAGACATATTTTGAAAAAATGTAATTTTAAAATTATATTCATATCTGTATTTGATTATAAAGGTTGCCTTTTAAACTTTTTTTTTAAGTAATTCTCTTTTGTCTGTATGGTGCATAAAATAATAAAACAAAGGATTAGGAGGCATAATAAATACATTTAAAATCATAATAAAAACTCCACAATAATAGTCACTCTGGCCCATGTCATTTTCTGTTACCGACCCGGCCCCCATTAAAGAAAATAACAATAATGTGGCCCTCACAGAAAAAAGTTTGGGGACCCCTGGTTTAAAGTCTGTTGTCCATAACATGATACGTTAAATGTAATGGGCCACTAATGAAATTCCCTCAAGCATTTCAATATCATATCATAAATACATTTTCCCAAAAAATATAATACTCAATACTTGGTCGGGAATCCTTTTGCAGAAAAGACTGCTTCAATGTGGCGTGGCATGGAGGCAATCAGCCTGTGGCACTGCTGAGGTGTTATGGAGGCCCAGGATGCTTCGATAGCGGCCTTAAGCTCATCCAGAGTGTTGGGTCTTGCGTCTCTCAACTTTCTCTTCACAATATCCCACAGATTCTCAATGGGGTTCAGGTCAGGAGAGTTGGCAGGCCAATTGAGCACAGTAATATTATGGTCAGTAAACCATTTATCAGTGGTTTAGTGCCCTATAAACAGTATGGGGCAAGTTACTGAAAATTAGTAATTAGTTACAGTTAAAAGTAATTGAATTACTTTACCAACTACTATACATCAAAAGTAATTAGTTACTAGGGAAAGTAACTTTTAAATTACTTTTATGTCTGCTTTTTAAATGTAAATATGAACAGTACTGAACAGTCAAACACAATAACATAATTTTTCATTCAACATTTCAGGTGAAACTGGACAAGTGTAAACGCATCTTTAAATCTGTAAATCACCACAAATGAGTAGCAAGCCAACACGCAAACTGCGGCAAGTGAAGTAGCCTCAGTCTCAGATGCTCAAAAACATCATCTTGATTAAAACTAATGAGACTAAATTATCTTACCAGTGCTTAGGTCACTCTTTCTTATATTGAAGAGATGTGCTGATGAATAAAATGCAACTCATATCTTGCTTTCGTTGACGTGAACTCTGTTAAATGTGCATATAGCGCTGGGATTGAAGATTTATATTCATTTTGCGGAGATATTTTTATTTTTTTATTTGTTTAGATTGTGTAGCCTGTTTAGTTTGCGAGCGCCTACAATCAGCCTAAAGGTTTTTTATGACTCCATTGAACTGTGCACACTTCCTTTCAGAGAAACAGAGAGAGGAATTTTTTATTTTATTTATTTATTTATTTATTTTCCTGGGATGAGGTCATTTTTATTGAACTTGTGTTCCCCTAATTCACACATGCCTTACTCAGCGGCCTACCCTATTCTATTACTTGAAAGTCTCTCTCCCTGCCTCACTGAGTGCTTGCCTAAAAACATCCATCACAGCCTTCTCCCCTGAAGCAGAATTGCGTTAGCAATCTTGTTGTGATTGACAAGATTAACTATGAGTCTCTTCTCCAGACACCCTGCTGAAGTACCTGAGAGAGAAAGACAACTGGTCTCTAGCATCTTTGTCTGTCTTGGCCTCTCTCCTCTTGTGTACAGCTCGCATAGCGCAAGACTCTCTCTCCACAACTCATTGCAATTTAATAGCTGCTCTTGTGACATACACTAGAAATTTAATGCTAGATCTATGGTGAGTACACAACAGACAGCATGCACACCTCTGAGGCACCACGCACAGCAATATTTGTTCTGCTTAGACCACAAATAATTTATAATAAATTAATATAATTGTAAAAATGTTTTTCTGCTTGAAGAAAATAGCTTCTGAAGCAGCATTCTGTAAATGGTGCATTTCCTCATGAATTTACGCTGGAATTATCATAATAGGAAACAATTAATTAGTTCTATGTATCTGACACTGTTCATTCTTGTGCACACCAAACCTAGACTGGGTAAACCCAGCCTGATCTACCGGCGATTTGATTTCGCCCTAAAACTCAGTCTGGAAACCCGTACATTCATTTCTACTGCTTCTGGTACACTTTTGTGGAAACCAATCACAGACTGGCTTATCCACCTGGTGCGCTATTGGCGGGTCAAACACAATGACAGATAGAGAAGCGATGGGTCGTTGCCTGTTGATCACGCCTCTTGTGGTCTGATTGGTTGAAGGACTTTACAATTGCATACAGAGTCATTCAAATAATTCTCATTTATCAAACCTCTTGTGCAGTAGAAAATACATAGCAGACTCCCCAGACCAATGTTCAATTTTAAATTGAGCTTGGTCTGGTGATAGCCAGACGACACTAAATCCTGAATGTCATGAAAATGGCCTGTTTATCCATTCAAATAGAGGTGATTAATAACCATGTAAAAGGATAAAATTGTTATGAGTTGATATAATTTATTCTGCTCCCTTTCTGTCAACGAACGGCCAACTTCAAAAATGGAAACTACACTACTGGCCATTAGGGACATTTCTCAGTCGGTAAGAGCAAACTCAAATCAACTTATTGTCATTGTTATACTGTCTTTGACACTGTGAACCACAAGATCGCCCTGTTTATGCTTTTTGACTTGGATATCAAAAAAATACGCAGGCAGATATTTCAACGCTTCATGGAGAACAGGGTGGCTGAGTTATCACTGGCTAATCACTAGTGCCTTAAGGTTCAGTGTTTGGCTTCTCTGACAACTGCTGATGATGTGCAGTTCTATCTGTTGTTAAAACCTCTTTCTCTCCCTGCCTTTCATACATATCAGTTTGGATGAAGGAGTGTGATCTCCAGATCAACCTTGTGGATATGGAATTCTTTGTAATCCCTGGCTGCAAACCCATCAGTTGACCACAATATTGTGGTTCACCTGGGGTCTACCACAGCCAATTGGCCAAGTATTGTTCAGCTAGTCTTTCAAGCTCTTATAAATTCGAGACTGGACTATTGAAATGATCTATTGGCCAGCCTCCCAGCCAGCAGATACCCCTCTGCAGATAAATGAGAATGTGACCCCTAAACCTACCCTTCATAGAAAACTTTCTGCATTTATATATTAAAATAATTGAGTATGATTTATAAGCTGTGTTCCCCATGGGCAATGTTGGGAAGGTTACTTTGGAAATGTAAGTTGTAAGGCAAATGTAATTTGAATATTTGAAATGTAATAAGTAGTGTAACTATTTCAATTACTTTTCTAATGAAACTGATTACATTTGATTACTTTTTATTACTTTTCTACATTTCTAACAAATGTTTTTAACTGTTAATCATTTTCAATCATTTAAACCAGGCAGGTTTAAACTCTAAAAAACGTTCTCGGTTACTTTCGTAACCTCGGTTCCCTGAGAGAGGGAGCGAGTATTGCGTATGGGAAAAACTCCTTTTCTCGAGAATATGAAGCAAAACTTTATTAATAAAGGTATCTATGTAAAGCGCAGTGCAGCTGCACGGCAATAGCCCAGCACGAGGAGCGCTCTGATTGGCCAGGCCGCGGCAACTGCAGGAACCTATGGGGAGGCGGCTGAGAGGAACGAACCAATGGGGGCGCTCCAGAGAGACCGCCGAAAAAGGGGCTTATATTAGCATACAGGAGGCTATATAAGACACTGATTCACCATAGGTGTCAGGTTTTAAAAATCGACTGAAGCGACACCTGAGAAGCACGAACACAGCGCGGAACGCAATACTCGTTCCCTCTCTCAAGGAACCGAGGTTACGAAAGTAACCGAGTACGTTCCCTTTCGAGAGGTTCCTCGTATTGCGTATGGGAACACAATGTAAAACGCCGTGCATGCTGACTGCCCCAAAATCCCCAACTGAATGAGGGAAACTCAAAAAACCTCTAGGGAGACCGACACAGGTGGGCTTCATAAGGAGAATGAAAGAACCGGAAGAGTCAGTTCGTTTGAACACCTGACCGGACATAGTCGGATCTATGGTAGAGTGTAGTGGTGCTTATGAACGATTGTGTATAAGCGGAACGCAGTATAAGCAATCGTGTTGCCAGGGCTGCAGATAGAGCCCTTAGACGGAGAAAAGCACTGCTTGTAAAGCTGGGACCTCCAAATTGTAGAATCTGATAAAAGTGGGCGGAGAGGCCCAGCCTGCCGCCACAGATATCTTTCATGGAAGAGCCACATGACCAAGCCCAAGACGAGGCCATGCCTCTAGTGGAGTGGGCTTAAATGCCTATAGGACAGGTTAGGTTCTAGACCTATAAGCTAGTGAGATCGCATCCACTATCCAGTGTGAGAGTCTTTGTTTCATGACAGCACAACCTTTAGTGCGATCACCGAAGCAATGAAGAGCTGATCCGACTGCTCTGGATACAATCTCAATGCTCTGACTGGGCAGAATAGGCTCGCTCTGAGACGCGGGTAAAGGAAGCAGTGTAATGACCTGCATACTGAAAGGGGTTGATAGCACTTTGGGTATAAAACCATGTCTCGGTTTGTGCACAACCTTGAAGTTGCTGGACCCGAACTCAAGACAGGAAGGGCTCACGGAGAGTGCGTGTAAGCCACCCACTCGCTTAATCGAGGCCAAAGCCAGCAGAAAAGCAGTTTTGAGTGATAAGTGCTTCAAGCTCGTGGTCTGCAGTGGTTAGGAGGGGGACCCTTCACGGCTTCAAGGAAGGGCGAGGCGGGTTTAATCTCCTGGCCCCTTTAAGAAAACGTACAATGAGATCACTTTTCCCTAGTGAATGACCCGCGATCTGAGCGTTGTTAACTGCTATGGCGGCGACATAAACTTTGAGCGTGGAGGCGGAACGACCCAGAAAAGCGAGCAGTTCTGCCACGTCGCATGAGTGTGCGTCGATGTTTCCACTTCAAAGCAGAGCCGCCTGATAGCGGGGGCTCTAGCTTCCGAAATAGTGTTCATAACTTGTCAGAGAGGTTTCTGGATACCCGTTGATGGGCCATACATGGAGGGCCCACAGCTCGGGACTGGGATGCCAGATCTTCGCTTTCGCCGGCGTGAGGAGGTATTTCCTCAGCAGAATGGGCCATGGGGCTGTTTCTGACAGCTGAATCAGTTTGGAGAACCATGTGTGTTTTTTCCAAAGTAGGGCTATTAAAAACACTGTGGATACTGTCTCCCCGATCTTTTTGATGGTTTGCAGCAGCATCACGATCAGAGGGAGCATATAGAGAGAGTCTGGGCCAAACATGGACCAGGGCGTTTGCAGAAAAATATTGGTCAGCGAGTGTTGTGCGAGCTGAATCGTTTGTGGGTGAAGAGACCATTCCCTTGGGGGAATGGGTCCTCTGGATAACATGTCCGGACCCTGATTCAGAATACCTGGCACGTGAGCCGCCCTTAGGGAGCTCAGATTGTGCTCTGCCCATAAAAGATGCTTAGCCATGCGGTGAAGAAAGCCTGATTTCGGCCGCCCTGGCGATTTTATGTACGTTACCAAGACGTGGTGGTTCTTATGACGTAAGCCGCTCATTCATGAGGCTTGAGTCTATGACAGTGCCCAGAAAAGATACTGTACTGATAAGCCTGCCCCTCGAAGGCGAATCTCAAGAATGGCCTGTAGTGGGGGGCTATCTGAACGTGAAAGTATGCGTTTTTCAGATCTGTTGTGAAAAACCAATCCTCGGGGCGAATGTGCGCGAGGATCTGTTTCACCGTCAGCATCTTGAACGAGCATGTCATAAGTGCTTTGATCAGATGTCTGAAAAATGGGCCTGAGACCGCCATCCATTTTCAGGGCGAGGAATTAGCGACAGTAAAAACCTGACTCGCTAGCGTCAGGTGCATTGTTTCCACCGCTCTCTCCTTTAACAGTTTTAACACCTCAGCGAGAAGCACGTGACTGACCCTGCTTCTTACTGAGGGCTCGACCACGGCTTAAATCGCGGGGGTCTGCGAGCAAAACTGTAGCGATTAACCTCGTTTTATATGTTCAACACCCAATTTGATATACCAGGAATGGCCTGCCAGGCCTGGGCTCATGAAGCAAGGGGGTGAATTAGTTTCAGGGGTGGGCCGCTTAGTAATAGGGGCCTGTTAATCCGGTTGCTTGTGCTGTAACACTGAGCTTGTAACACTGTGGGGATAGTGTTTAGGTTTTGGCGGCGCCGGCTTTGCAGTGGGCGCGCGCCTCACATTTATATTGCTCGTGGCGCGAGTGCGCTTTGTGAAAAGTGCTTGGGTGCAGGAGTGCAGACTGTAAAGTGGGCACATTTCCTACATAGAAAAAGCTCTTTTGTG
This sequence comes from Gobiocypris rarus, assembly GCA_023029165.1. Classification (NCBI taxonomy): domain Eukaryota; kingdom Metazoa; phylum Chordata; class Actinopteri; order Cypriniformes; family Gobionidae; genus Gobiocypris; species Gobiocypris rarus. The sequence goes on along the minus strand of CM040919.1, from coordinate 21,304,205 downwards.
TGTCATTGTAAATAATGTGCAGTGGCGCGCCCTGTGTAGTGGGCGCAGACTACGTAGAATACCCACGACGCAAGCCAGTGAGCGAGTCCACAGGGGAAAACGCACAGCATTATTGTGCAGACGAGCGTGTGACACAGGCTAGTTGACTGCTATATTTTATCTTCAGTCACTTAACTAAGGGAACTGAGAGAATGTAAGGAAGTGCGGGTGGTATGGAACCCATTCTACAATTCCGTTCTGCTTTAGTCTAGACTGAAAGCGCGTGTGCGTGTGCGTGTTTGACCACAGGCTAGTTGACTGCAGTATTTACATCTTCAGTCACCTGAACCAAGGGAACTGGGAGAATGTATTTAAGTCCATGGTGTAATCTGGCCGCGGTGGGATTTATTTGTGATTTTGTGGGGCTGAATAAACAGTGCTTATGTAGGGGTGCACACTGTGTAGTGGACACATTGTCTACAGTGTAAAAACATCTCCAGCCGCCTGAATAGAGGGGACTGGAAGTGAGAGTGAAAAAAGGCTTAGCTTGGCAGCCATATTCCAACGCCGTTATGCTCTGACAGTGAGCGCGTGCTATGACGTAAGTCGCGCTCTAGTCAGCGAACGCGTGCTGTGGAAAGGGCGCGCGCTATCATAATGTAGTACCATTTAACTGATGGTAGGTTAGCCATCTGTTTCAGTGACCAAAAAGGACTGAACTCACGCATCCGGTGAGGCCTAATCAGATTAACGTAAACAAAGGTCCCTTTTGTTTGTCACGACCATAGAACTAATTAACAGCTTGACACGCCTGAATGTCTACAAGAGGAGCGTTGTCAGCATGACCATTGCACCCCTGGGGCGTTTACATCAGCAACCCCGCTACCCCCTTTCGTGACTTTTTGCCCCCCCGCACACGCGGACTGTCCCGTGACACGCGCACACACACACACACACACACACACACACACACACACACACACACACACACACACACACACACACACACACACACACACACACACACACACACACACACACACACACACACACACACACACACACACACACACACACACACACACACACACACACACACACACACACACACACACTCAGCATATAGTGACCAATTGGAAAAAGTGTCACATACACTATTAAATATATATATATTTGCTTGATTCAACGTCTTTATATGATGTATTAATATGACTCGATTTTTACTGTGTTACTGGATGTAGAATCAAACTCTGTATGCTGGTAACTATGAAAGTTTATGGATCTTTGTACGTTGAACTCTCAGAATTATAATTCATGGTACCCCCAGAATCGCGGAAACCTGGCGATACCAAATCTCGATTCAAATTACAACAAGATACATTATTATAAAATTGCCAACTTTCTGAGAATACATTTTCAACTTCTCAATCCTCGTGATGAGTCAAGAAGGCGGAGATTTCAACACAAAGGAAACTTCACGCCTATGACCCCTCGGACATGATTGGATCATCTCAAAGGAACTCAGCCCCTTTCTTCGGCTATAAAAACCGAGAATGACCGTTAACTTTACGCTTCCTTCCAAAGAGAGACTCCGCCGACACGGGCACCCTGCCCACGAGAGACCCCCAGCATCTGGAGAGAGAGAGAGAAAAAAACTGGCCTCCATCATCCAAGAAAGGCCCACAGCTTCATCAGCGCCAGAGAACTCCTCCAAGGACCAGATCCTTGCCTTGCTGCCCCGAAAGATTCAGCGGACAATTGAACTCAGACACACACATGCGAGAAGCCAGATCAAAGCAAGTATTTTATTTCCCAATCAAACTGCGCTAAAGGTTGTCCACCTATTCCTATTTGGGAATAATTTACTTGAGGTGTCTTCTGAAAGTACTGCTTGATAAAGCTGTATCTCTCTCTCTCTCTCTCTCTTCCATTCCCTCTCCTTCATCACTTTTATATCATTCGTTAAGTTTGATTTTTCCCTGTTTGTACCATATTGTTTGTTTTACTACCTATATATATATATATATATATATATATATATATATATATATATATATATATATATATATATATATATATATATATATATATATATATATATGCATATTTCCCTTGTGTAAATCGTAGTTCTGTATACTTAGTTGTTTTATTAAAACCCAATATTTACATGAAATTGAATCTGTATCATCTTGCTCACACATATCGAAGTCAATGAGATGTAAGATCGTAGCTACCTATAAAGCTTGATTTTCTTATTACTATTTAAGTAATACAAATTGTACAAACAAAATAAATATTGTTTGGCCTGATCAGCAAATTAATATTTCTTATAGTTTGTAAGATTGATATTTGATGAAGTAATCTGAATTTCAACTCGCAGGACGAGAATAAAATTGTAGATCACTGCAATCAACTTTTATAAAGGTTACTTTTACATGATTAAAGGTTCCGTTATAAGTTAATATTGTTGTGTAGGACAAACGAATCATATTCATAGACTCATGAATATTTACCCCATTTTAATTAATTATTCCCTGAGACTCATTGTCGCTACAATGACAAGGCAGCCATTACAACTTCCTTGGCAGTAAGCGTGCGCTGCAGTGAGAACGGCTGTGACGAGAGCTTCGGTTCGAGTTTGTTTATACAGGGAGTGCAGAATTATTAGGCAAATTAGTATTTTGACCACATCATCCTCGTTATGCATGTTGTCTTACTCCAAGCTGTATAGGCTGGAAAGCCTACTACCAATTAAGCAAATTAGGTGATGTGCATCTCTGTAATGAGAAGGGGTGTGGTCTAATGACATCAACACCCTATATCAGGTGTGCATAATTATTAGGCAACTTCCTTTCCTTTGGCAAAATGGGTCAAAAAAAGGACTTGACACGCTCAGAAAAGTCAAAAATAGTAAGATATATTGCAGAGGGATGCAGCAGTCTAAAAATAGCCAAGCTTCTGAAGCGTGATCATCGAACAATCAAGCGTTTCATTCAAAATAGTCAACAGGGTCGCAAGAAGCGTGTGGAAAAACCAAGGCGCAAAATAACTGCCCGTGAACTGAGAAAAGTCAAGCGTGCAGCTGCCAAGATGCCACTTGCCACCAGTTTGGCCATATTTCAGAGCTGCAACATCACTGGAGTGCCCAAAAGCACAAGGTGTGCAATACTCAGAGACATGGCCAAGGTAAGAAAGGCAGAAAGTCGACCACCACTGAACAAGACATACAAGCTGAAACGTCAAGACTGGGCCAAGAAATATCTCAAGACTGATTTTTCTAAGGTTTTATGGACTGATGAAATTAGAGTGAGTCTTGATGGGCCAGATGGATGGGCCCGTGGCTGGATTGGTAAAGGGCAGAGAGCTCCAGTCCGACTCAGACGCCAGCAAGGTGGAGGTGGAGTACTGGTTTGGGCTGGTATCATCAAAGATGAGCTTGTGGGGTCTTTTCGGGTTGAGGATGGAGTCAAGCTCAACTCCCAGTCCTACTGCCAGTTTCTGGAAGACACCTTCTTCAAGCAGTGGTACAGGAAGAAGTCTGCATCCTTCAAGAAAAACATGATTTTCATGCAGGACAATGCTCCATCACATGCGTCCAAGTACTCCACAGCGTGGCTGGCAAGAAAGTGTATAAAAGAAGAAAATCTAATGATATGGCCTCCTTGTTCACCTGATCTGAACCCCATTGAGAACCTGTGGTCCATCATCAAATGTGCGATTTACAAGGAGGGAAAACAGTAAACCTCTCTGAACAGTGTCTGGGAGGCTGTGGTTGCTGCTGCATGCAAATTTGATGGTGAACAGATCAAAACACTGACAAAATCCATGGATGGCAGGCTTTTGAGTGTCCTTGCAAAGAAAGGTGGCTATATTGGTCACTGATTTGTTTTTGTTTGGTTTTTGAATGTCAGAAATGTATATTTGTGAATGTTGAGATGTTATATTGGTTTCACTGTTAAAATAAATAATTGAAATGGGTATAAATTTGTTTTTTGTTAAGTTGCCTAATAATTATGCACAGTAATAGTCACCTGCACACACAGATATCCCCTTAAATTAGCTAAAACTAAAAACTACTTCCTAATAAACTACAAAAATATTCAGCTTTGATATTAATGAGTTTTTTGTGTTCATTGAGAACATGGTTGTTGTTCAATAATAAAATTAATCCTCAAAAATACAACTTCCCTAATAATTCTGCACTCCCTGTATACTGTAGTATTCTCTGTCCGCGGCGGTTCTTAGCGCGACTGAACGAGAGAAGAGGAAGAGTGAGGAAAAACTCTGTTTGTCTGCGGCGCTTCTTCAGCACGGCGGCATAGTGACGAGAGCTTTGGTTTGAGTTTGTTTATTTAGTCTAGTATTCTCTGTCCGCGGCAGTAGCGCGACTGAACGAGAGAAGATGAAGAGTGAGGAAAACTCTGTCCGCGGTGCTTCTTCAGCACGGCGGCATAGTGACGAGAGCTTCGGCTCGAGTTTGTTTATTTACTCTAATATTCTCTGTCCACAGCGGTAGCGTGACTGAACGAGAGAAGAGGAAGAGTGAGGAAAACTCTGTCTGTCTGCAGCGCTTCTTCGGCACTGCGGCATAGTGACGAGAGCTTCGGCTCGAGTTTGTTTATTTACTCTAGTATTCTCTGTCCGCAGCGGTAGCGCGACTGACTGAGAGAAGAGGAAGATATTGGTATTAAAAATATTGGGTCTGTTATATGAAGATATCAAAAATATTGGGTCATTCTGTTGGGTTATTCTAAACTTTTATTAGGTTGTTTCTATAACAGCTCACCCAGTTGGGTTAAAATTCAAAATTCAATGGCTGCCCGCTGCAACTGTGACAGAAGATACACGGGTAAGTTAGCCTAATATTGGACTATGTTTAATGTGTTTTCCGTTATAAAGGGACTTTAAGCTCCTTACATAGTACTATTGTCGCTTTTCCCCGAAAATATGTTTATATCTCCTCCTGGCGAGTTCTTTTTGTACATTGTCACACTGTATCTTTGACTAACGATGCTTTAATTTTATAGCCAGGACAAGCCCATTTCTTTATTCAAAAAAATAATAATACTCGCTTGTGATCCCCCTCCTCACTTTTTCTGATCTTTCCAATCATTTTGGGAAGTTATTCATTTTTTCAGATATTAAAACTACGAGTTCGGCTTCAGGAACCAGCGGAAGCCTCGTCCGGTGTCCTGTCATTGTGGATGAAGGTATGCAGCGTTATACATGTATAGCTCAAATGTCTACAAATCTCTACTACAGTGTAACATTAAATAGCCTACAACAAAAATGCTCATCAAACATGTCTGTGATTGGCTACAACGGTCAGCGCTTCACAAATACGTTATAAATATACATCAATGATGCTTTTCACAGAGTGCTTACACAGATACACACAGAGCTTTTTTAATGCAGGCTTCTGTCAGCCTACCGGTCCGCTGGTTGACGCCTGCTTGTGCTTTCAAACGCTCCCGCTTTCAAAACATTTTCAAACACTTCCATGTGCTTTCAAGCGCTGCTGTGCGTTGATCATTGTAGCCAATCACAGGCACATCCGATGAGAGAGTGAGCACAATGGCCAGTCAGAGGTGTTTACGATTACAGCTCAACAGCGCTCAAAGCTTCACATTTTTTAAATTTCAGTACCGATTTGGTATCGCGATCAGTACTTTTGACAACATTACTTATTGGAATAAAAGGCCAATTATTGGTGTGGTGCATTAATCAAGTCAAGTCAACTTTATTTATATAGCGCTTTTAACAATGCAGATTGTTTCAAAGCAGCTTCACAGTGTTAAACAGAAAAATAATGCAACAGAATATATTTTGATTATCATACAGTAACAATGTGGGCTTTAGATCAGTAATTAGATCAGTAATTTGGTCTATATGGTTAATTTAGTTTAATAATTAGATTTATTTTGAAATATATTTGAAAAATAGTTTTTCCCCAACTGAGCAAGCCAGAGGCGACAGTGGCAAGGAAACCAAAACCCCATCAGGAGACCTAATGGAGAAAAATAAACCTTGGGAGAAACCAGGCTCAGTCGGGGTGCCAGTTCTCCTCTGGCCAATTAACAAACAGCGTATTATTATTATTATTAAAATTATTATTTTAAAGGTCAGAGGTCATAATCGATCTGAATATTCGAAAGATCTGAGGCAACACTCCGGAGACGGGTTTATTGAGGATGATGTATTGATTAAATAATTATTAAAAATAAATAATTTGAAATATCGGAGTCATTACGCCGGAGACAGGTTTTTATTGGGGACGCCGTATTGATTAAACAATTACTAAAGTGTAATATTCGAAAGATCGGCGGCAACACGCTGGAGACGGGTTGTTTTGAGGATGACATATCGATTTAAAGAATTATTAACTAGGATTATTCAAACAATCGGAGTCATCACGCCGGAGACAGGTTTATTGAGGATGCTGTGTCGATGAGGCAGCTTAAGGGGGAGTCTAAATGACACGGTCTCTGCAGACACTTCAGGGTCATGTGTTGGTCACATCTGGGTGCAGGTCTACCGTCTGATCTGGATACAGCCTGGATCCGGCTGACTGCAATAGACCTCGGGATAAAACAGAGACACTTACACTTAGCGTAGATGCCATTCTTCTGATGATGTAAAGAGTACATAAGGTGTTATGGGAAGTGTTCCCGGTTCCGGCTGACTTAGATAATGCAGCCTAACAATCATTTAATTGAAAAAAGTGTTTTATGCGTATGCCATAGAAAAGAGATGTGTTTTTAGTCTAGATTTAAACTGACAGAGTGTGTCTGCTTCCCGAACAATGCTAGGAAGACTGTTCCAGAGTTTAGGTGCTAAATAGGAAAAGGATCGACAACCTGCAGTTTATTTTGATATTCTAGGTATTATCAGCTGGTCAGAGTTTAGAGACCGCAGTAGACGTGATGGAGTATAATGTGTTAAGAGCTCACTCAAGTACTGGGGAGCTAAACCATTTAGTGCTTTGTAAGTAATAAGCAAGATTTTTAAATGTATGCGATGTTTCATAAGGAGCCAGTGCAGTGTTGACAGAACCGGGCTAATGTGTTCATACTTCCTGGTTCTAGTAAGAACTCGAGCTGCTGCGTTTTGGACCAGATATATATTTAGATATAATTTAGATATATTTTTAAGATGGTAGAATGCAGTTTTACAGGTGCTAGAAACATGGCTTTCAAACGAAAGATTGGTATCAAAGAGCACACCCAGGTTCCTAACTGACGACGAGGACTTGACAGAGCAGCCATCGAGGGTTAGACAGTATTCTAGGTTACTACTTGTGGAGCCTTTTTGTTCAATGATTAAAAATTCTGTTTTTTCTGAATTAAGTTGCAGGAAATTACTGATCATCCAATTTTTTTATTTTTTTTTAATCAATGGCAAGGCATTTGTTAGTTTGGTAATCTACAGGAGCTGTGTTGTTATTATTTAAAAAAATATTCAGATGGTTATGTATACTGAATCTGTAATTAAATATAAAAATGTCTTCTCTTCATATATAGACAGAAGAACCCTCTGAAAACAATGCTGTAGTGAAACCTTGTGGTGCCATCCCAAAAGGGCATGAACTCACTCACAGACCTTTTCCTGGACCGTTCCCACCAGCCGAGTCTGTAGCCATTTTCAAAAAACATCTTAAGACAAATCTTTTCCAGCAGCACCTGACCAATAAAGACTAGCACTTATCTATTCTATTCATGTTTCTGTTTTTTTTTTTTTTAAAGTGAATATGTGTACTTGGCTAGATTAACTGACTTGTTACAGCACTGCCCCTTGTTTGTTTAGTTGCTTCTATTGTTCGATTTCTCCTCATTTGTAAGTCGCTTTGGATAAAAGCATCTGCTAAATGACTAAATATAAATGTAAAATGGTTATAACTTCCAATTGAATGTAAATGAAGCATTGTCAATATATTAAAGTTGTTGGTTATTTATTTTCATGGCAATAATAATAATAATAGTAATAATAAATATAATACTAGGTTGGTTAAAGCAACATTTTGGCTAAATGACCCAACAAATTATTTATTTTGTAACCCAATTTATTGGGTTAAGAACTTACTACCCAATGAATTGGGTTAAATAACCCAACAATAAGTCGGTGCTATATCAACCCACCAATGGGTTATCTTTTGGGTCATTTTTAACCCAACTTTTTTTAGTGAGTGGAAACGTGTTGAAAAATACTTACGCTACATCTGAAGTTCGTGACTTTGAACTGCAGAGGCATTTTCAACATTTTTCTTACACAAACACATTGATGTACTTCAGAAGGGCTTTATTAACCACCCAGCGCCGTGTGGAGCACGTTATTTGACGGACAGATGCATTTTTATGGACTTCAAAAACAGAGCTACAACTAACTTACTGCTATTATAAAGCTTGGATTAGCCAGGGCATTTATTATTATAACTTAGATTTTATTCGTCTGAAAGAAGAATGTCATATTCACCTAGGATGACTTGAGGGTGAGTAAATTATGGGCTAATTTTCATTTTTGGGTGAACTATCCCTGCAGTCTTCCATTGTAATCCATGCTTTTTCTTCGCGGAAGCTTTGTGTAAGAGCTAATAAAATATTTAAACCCAAGACAATATTTTGTGTCTAATTTACTTGAGTCAAGCTGATAAGCGTAATGTACATCCAGCCAGTTGTTATCGCAGAATAAACCCCTTCAGAGTGATACAGATCTGATCACTCTGTTGGGGTTTATTCTGCGATAACAACAGGCTGGATGTACATTAACCCTTACATATTTAAGAGAAAACACAATTGTAGATAATTATACTGTAGTAAAAACATGTTCCTTTCAAAAGCTACACTAAATGCTGCACTGAGCTCTATGGGGAACACCTTTTGGTGTGACCAGCTATGAATATGTGTGCAACATGTCAATGAAATGGACTTTGAACTTTATAGCCTTGACAGTGATGTCATCAGAAGGCTATAATTAGATGTGCCACAGGTGCATCGACAGGTCTTTTTGTCTTAAGACCATACTCGGTGTGGCTCAGACCCCGGTTACTCACTTTGGGGTAGCTTCCTCTAAAGCTTTGGCTGGGGACGCCACTCCTGGCTCTCATGTCTTGAGTCAACATCACAAACTCATGCCTGAGACATTTTGCATTTTTGTGAGCACACACTACATGAGGGGTTCAGACACTTCCAGTGCGGCAGCGTGGGTATTCTCATTCCCCATAGTGCTCAGCACAGCATTAAGTGTAGCTTTTGAAGATGTTTTGACACTGAAGATGTCCCAGGACTGCTTTTCAGACAAAATTTACCTGTCAATTGACTTTTTACCACTATGTGTGTGTGTGAAGGGAAAACATTATACTAAATAAGGCCTGAAATTGATTTCTCACTAACAGAAGCAAGAATAGATTGTAGTTTCATACTCATAGATTTTTAAATTTCCAGCACTGGAAAGCATTTTTATCACTCGCCATGGTGGCATCTCTCAGACAGGTTGTAGCCTAAAGGCTAAAGCCTTTAGTGGTGCTCAACAAATTCAAACAAGAGAACCGATCAAAAGCATCAGAAAAGCGATGCTTAAATGGCAGGAGACATTGTGCACATAAAAAAAGGGCAAATAAATTGTATTTAACATATCATAGCTTTTTACAGAAAATATTTAGATGTAACCCCTCTTGTAATCATTAACATTTTCATAAGTAACTGTTTAAACTTTTTTTTTTCTCAGTAACTATAACGGAATACAGTTACATTTATTTTGTAACTAAATGACGTAACTCCATTAAATGTAACTACTCCCTCACGCCTTATTGCTTGTAGCCATTTTGTCCTCCTTTCCGATTCAGTGTGATTATTAGGAAGGATGTAGAACTTCAATTCATAATTAGTTTGTTTATTGGCGGTACAGAAAACGACACAGCAACTCTTCAGCATGATTGTCCCGTGCATTTCATTTAGCGCCAAGGCAATGTTTTCCCCCACGGCCTAAATTTACATCATGTGACGGGGCGCCAGACCAACCCAGAATGTATGTATACATTAAATTTGAATTTGGGTACAGCAACAGGCTTGTTTCAAATATGTAATTGCTTGCTGCAGCTTGGGGTGATGCTTCCCGCATAAAAAAGACATTCAGATTTTCACATCAGTTCGAGTTTGGGGTTATCGGCATTGGTTTTGTTTTGGGGGTTATGGCTGCTCTCCCTGATCTTATCCATGCTAGGCGGCATGGATGAGCAGGAAGTTCTTGCCCTGAAAATAACCATATCGCCAATCCAAACTGAATGCTATTTGTCAATCATCTTTGACTTTGACGATTGTGGTCCTGACAGAAATCAATCATAGCGTCGGTTCTGGCAGGTCACATTAGTCAAGCTCGCAACAGCTGACTGTCAGCTGATCACATCTACCTATAGGGATAGTATTCAGGAAAGTATTCAGACCCCCTTACATTTTTCACTGTTTGTTATATTGCAGCCATCTGCTAAAAGCATTTTTTTTCTCATTAATGTACACACAGTATTGTTGATATTTTTGCTGATTTATTAAAAAAGAAAAACTGAAATATCACATGGTCCTTAGTATTCAGACCCTTTGCTGTGACACTCATATATTTAACTTAGGTGCTGTCCATTTGTTCTGATCAGCCTTGAGATGGTTCTACACCTTCATTTGAGTCCAGCCGTGTGTTTGATTATACTGATTGAAACACACCTTTCTATATAAGACTTTACAGCTTACAGTGCATGTCAGAGCAAATGAGAATCATGAGGTCAAAGGTACTGCCTGAATAGCTTAGAGACAGAATTGTGGCATAGCACAGATCTGGCCATGGTTACAAAAAAAAAAACGGTGCACTTAAGGTTCCTAAGAGCACAGTGGCCTCCATAATCCTTAAATGGAAGACGTTTGGGACGACCCGACTCTTGGTGAGAGAGGAAAAGAAGAACCCAAAGATCACTGTAGCTGAGCTCCAGAGATGCAGTCGGGAGATGGGAGAAAGTTGTAGAAAGTCAACCATCACTGCAGCCCTCCACCAGTTGGGGCTTTATGGCTGAGTGGCCCGACGGAAGCCTCTCCTCAGTGCAAGAGACATAAAAGCCTGCATGGAGTTTGCTAAGATGGTGAGAAATAAGATTATCTGGTCTGATGAGACCAAGTTATAACTTTTTGGCCTTAATTCTAAGCGGTATGTGTGGAAAAAACCAGGCACTGCTCATCACCTGTCCAATACAGTACCAACAGTGAAGCATGGTGGTGGCGGCATCATGCTGTGTTTTTTTTTATTTATTTCAGCTGCAGGGACAGGACGACTGTTTGCAATTAGATGAATGCGGCCAAGTACAGGGATATCCTGGACGAAAACCTTCTCCAGAGACAATGGAGAGTTCACCTTAAGACAATGACCCTAAGCAGACAGCTAAAATAACGAAGGAGTGGCTTCATAACAACTCTGTGACTGTTCTTGAATGTCCCAGCCAGAGCCCTGACTTAAACCCAATTGAGCATCTCTGGAGAGACCTGAAAATGGCTTGTTGCATCTTTCCCAAAAAGACTCATGGCTGTTTTAGATCAAAATGGTGCTTCTACTAAGTACTGAGCAAAGGGTCTGAAAACTTAGGACCATGTGATATTTCCAACCCGATCTCACGGCAATTCGTACATATTTAGGTGGCTAATTCGTACAAATTTGTACGAATGACCTACCTCAACCCCACCCCTAACCTACCCATCACTGGGGTTTAGGCAAACGCATTTAAATGCAGTGAGTGAGGTCGTACAAATTTGTACGAAATAGCCACCTCGTAAAATATGTACGAATTGGTCATGAGATAGCGTTGGATATTTCAGGTTTTCTTTTTTAATAAATCTGCAAAAATGTCAACAATTCTGTGTTTTTCTGTCAGTATGGGGAGTACATTCATGAGAAAAAAAAAGGAACTTAAATAATTTTAGCAAATGGCTGCAATATAACGAAGAGTGAAAAATGTAATGAGGTCTGAATACTTTCCGTACCCACTGTTTAAGCTGTAAATATAGCATACATATATAAACCATATCACCAATCCAAACTGTATGCTAGTTGATCATCTTTGGCGATAGTGGTCCTGACAGAATTATATTTTGTCCCCATAACATATAGGGTTTACCTGATCCACACACACTTGGATTTCCATATTTTATCGGGAATTTCCAAAGAAATAATAGTTTTTATACTGTACAAACTGTATATTCTATCCCCTAACCATAAACCTAAACCTACGTATCACAGAAAAAGACCCTGAATTTTTATATCTTCAAAAAACATCACTTAGTATAATTTAGAAGCTGTTTTCCTCATGGAGACCAAATGTCCCACACAAGGACAAGTACTTCAGAAATTGCCATTTTTGTGGGGGCAGTTTGTCCCCATAACGTATGAATTACCAGGACCCCCTCTACACACACACACACACACACAAACGCACACACACTATCTTTTTTTCATTTTTTTTTTTCATATACTATTAATATTTTTTAGCTCTGTGCTGAATTGTACATGTTATCAATATCAAATACACACAGACTGATATATTTCAAATGTTTTGTTATTTTGGGCCATGTGCTCGTGTCTCTGTCAGATCCCTCCCCCTCGTTATCTGATTATTGTTTCATTTGCCCCACCTGTGTTCCCTCATTTCCCTGCTTGATTTGTCCCCTTTATAAGCTCCTTGTGTTTGTTAGTCTTTGTTGGGTTGTTGTCTTGTCTGTGTTTCCCAATTTCCTGTTATTTCCCAGTTGGTTTGAGTTTTGAGATGTTTTGTTCTTTGATTATGTTTTTGCCCTGTTGTTTTTTTTTTGTTTTTGTTTTTGTTTATGGTTATCTTTTAAATAAATTCATTATTTTCTCTGCACATGAGTCCTCACCTTAGTTTTCTTTAAGTGTAACGTGACAATATTAATAAAATGTTGTTGTTTTTCTTGCAAGGGCTTTGTAAGACAGACAAATTTCATATATTTATTTTATGATTTGTCTTACATTTTACATGAAAGATGAAGCTTGATAATGTAAATTGATAATACCTGAAGAATTTTTTTTTCAGGACTGGTAACTTGTAAATTGGCTGACTGCTGACTGGTAAATTTAGTAATTTGACTCCCTGGAACTTTAATTGGATCCCTACCTCTGCTTTATCCTTTATCATATTATACTTTGAAACGAGAGGCAGAATTGAGAAAAATATTAAATAAATGAAGAGGCAGTAGTTGCTAACAAAATTGAGATGTGCAGCGGAGCTTTGAGGAGCTAATACACACTGCCATGCACCCTTGCACCTGTGAAGACGCATCGTCATACCAGGCTTAAAAGTGCGGTAAGCTTTTTTATTATTTCTCCTGATGCTGAAATAGCTGTCCTGAGAAATCACACCTGTCTCTGTGACAGCCCTAGAATAGAAAGCAGCTTGGGTTGGAATTTTTTTTCTTTTTTTTAAATGAAAGACCAGTTTAACTGAATTTGAATTCAGCAAGCAAATCACTGTAACCCCTAATGCTCAAATCACACATATATATATATATATATATATATATATATATATATATATATATATATATATATATATATATATATATATATATATATATATATATATTGTTTGAGTAGTCATTTTTATAATGCATAAAGAAACGGAACAGTGAACGAAATTGTAGGTCTAATTCTATTTGGGGAAAAAATATATATTTATATATTTTATAATATATATATATATATATATATATATATATATATATATATATATATATATATATATATATATTTTTTTTTATTTTTTTAAGTAGGGTCGACCTAAATTAAACAAATTAGTTAAACAACATTAACTTTTATGAGTATGTAGGACTTTAAGGGTGGTTCTTCAACTAAAGACACTTTTGGCCTTGTGAACTTGAGGGAAAAAAAACAAGTGTTCAAATCAAAATTGTCACAGTCTAACAGTTAAATATAACTAGTCTAGTTTAATGATTCATAAGAGAATGCACTTACATAAGACAAATTGGTGTTTTTTGACATTTTCCGATCCACACTGAACAAATGTAATTTCCATCACATTTAAATATTTGATTATTATTTAAAATTATGATATACATAATTTCTCAACAGTGTAAGACCACTTTCACACAGTTTTACCAATTTATACCTATATTGTAAGTACCATAGATTTGTGGAATAAGTAAATTAATTGTCATGAGGCCCAAACACAAAGCTTACATCCACCACAACCTGAAATATAATTGTAATGAATCACCACTCAGGTTGGGATCCATTTGCATGCTTTTATTAGAAAACTCATAGTCAACAGGCAGGGTCAGACAGGGGCAAACAGGAATGACAAAGGCAGGCAGAAGGTCGGGACAGACAGAAATAAAACACAGGTCAGTATAACAGGCAAAGGTTAATAGGTAGCAAAGAGTCGAAAAATGGGAAAACAGGCAGGATAGGTAACAGACAGTCAGATAAGTAAATAACGCTCAGAAATGTTCACCACGGCAAAACAAGACTTTGCACAGTGCTGAGGGAGAAGTGAGTTCTTATAACTGCTCCCTCAGAAGGCGAACAGCGTGCTGCGGGTAAGTATGAGTTCTGTTCCAGGTCTCCTCACTCCTATGAATCCAAGCGTTGATGGCCGGTACGTTGGTGGGTTTGCCGGACCAGGGGAACAGTGGTGGTTGAAACCCCAAGACGCATTGGAATGGCGGGAGTCCAGTAGCAGGTTTCACCTTCGAACTGGCAGGACAGAGCATCAGCTTTGACATTCTTCGACCCTGGATGGTAGGTAATGGTGAAGTGAAATTGTGAGAAGAATAGTGACCAACGAGCCTGACGGGGATTAAGTCTCTTGGCGGTGCAGAGATATTTGAGGTTCTTGTGATCGGTTAGGACCGTGGAAGGGTGAGTTGCTCCCTCCAGTCAGTGGTGCCACCTCGAACGCCACCTTCATGGCCAGCAGTTCTCTGTCCCCAACATCATAATTTCGCTCTGCTGTGGTGAGTTTTCTGGGGTGGTAAGTACATGGGTAAAGTTTAGGTGGGTTACCTTGCCGTTGGGACAGAACTGCCCCGAGACCCGTGCTGGTGGTGTCAACCTCGACGGTGAATGGAAGTGATGGATCGGGATGATGCAGAATGGGAGCTGTCGTAAAGCGCTTCTTTAACTGTTGAAAGGCGTCGATGGCAGCATGGAACCACTTGAGTTGGAGCTGGCCCTTCTGAAACTGTGACGAGGTGAAAAGTTGTCTTGTGTCATATTGTCATGACCTGGTCATTACTGAGTGTGAGGGTGAAATTAGGATAGAATATGCTAACGCTACTTTTACATTACGCCTCCACTCTAGTTTTTCTTATTATAGAAATAAAATCAATGTAGTTCAGGTGGCTAACAGCTGCTTAAATTCCATCAGAAGCGCTCACGTTGAGTGTGTTACAAGTGAGTGTACATGTTAGTGGACTGGACCATGGTGGAGGATTCATTGCGCAACAGAAGCATCAGACAAATTTCTTATATTGCGTGTTCAGCACCACTGCTCCCTATTCACAGAGTAGCCTACGCACGATCGCAAAATTGAAAATTAAAGTAAATGGCACACATTCAAACGCAAGTACATTTCAGTACATTACTGCTGTTTGAAAGCGACTCCTGAGGCATGCAAATTTCTCCCAATATGAAAGCTATTTAGTTGTAACCATCTCTTAGATCTGAATCATGCTTGAAGAAAAAAAATGTCTCTATTTTCACTTTGAATATTGAGAAAATCATCAATTTGTGAGAAGGAGTTTAGTTAGGAGGTCAAAAGAAGCTCATGTGCAGTTCTAAGCTCTGAAGAGACAATCATACAGGAAAGAAGTCAGTCAGTTGAGTTTTTCGACAAAAACCTTTACAGTGCTTGAGTAGTGTTGTTTTAGTGTTGTTTAAAGTAGAACTGAAATTACATTAATTACAAGATGATGAGTTAAATCATTTCAAATGCATCTGCAAACAATTTTTCTAATCATGTATTTCATCATTGAGGATTTCTTAAAAATACTATTTAAAAATCTTGTCTCGTTCTCGTGAACCCAATTAACATTCAATTATTGATCTCGTTTAGACCCCGGTTGTCAATGCAGGGACAAAGGCCCCCGTCCTTCTTGCCTGCGAAAAAGCAGCCTGCGGATGCTGGTGAGGTGGAAGGACGACTGAAACGTTTAGCCAGTTCTTCCTCTATGTACTTCCTCATAGACTCCACACCCTTGGGAGGTGTGGATCCTGCAATAAGGTCAATGGCACAGTCATAAGAGCGGTGAGGTGGTAACTGAGAAGCACGTACCTTACTAAATGCTAGAGACAGATCTTGATATTCTTTGGGTAGTGCGAATTCTGGAGTGGATTCAGAGGATTCGGTGGCCTTGGCAGCTTGAATGGTCCTGACGCACAGTGGAGGCGAGTGAGGCAGACATTTTGACCAGCAGTTAGAGTCCCAGTGAACGATCTGTCTCTCTCGCCAGAAGATGTGAGGATTGTGAGTTCGTAGCCATGGCAACCCTAAGATGACGGATAAGGTAGATGTGGATAAAACATGGAATTGTATGCTCACTGTGTGAAATATACCAGTTTGCATAGTGATGGGTTGGGTTATGGCGTTCACGCGTTTGGTGCCCAGGGTCAGCCATCTATTGCTTCCACTGTGAGAGAAGTAGAACATGCGGTTACTGGAAGTTATTCTGGGCCATAAAGTTCCCCGTAGCCCCGGAAACCAGAAGGGCGGTGGTTTCTAGATGTATATAGTTGAACCAGTGTTATGGGCACAGAAACACATGTCTGAACTGTAGGAATGAGCATCACTCACCGACCGTGGGTTTTCTGGACGGGTACGGATAGAACAGTTATTTCTCACATGACCGCGACTGCCACAGTACAGACACAGACGATGAGTCAATTGACGGCTTCTTTCCTCTTAAGACAAACAATAGTCGTTTATTTGCATGGGTTCTGAACTGTCCCAGTCCACCGCTGGGCGAGAGTGTGCAGCACACCTCTGTCCAGTCTTGCGTGCGCGAATGAGGTTGTTGACTTGTATGGCGAGCTCAATGAATTGATCCAAACTCTTGCCATCATCCCGACAGGCCAACTCAGTGTAACTCATGATTTAGTCCCCTCCTGAAGCAGGTCTTTAAAGTATCACTCACCCAGTTGGTTTGAGCAGTCAGTGTGCGAAAGGCTAGCGTGTACTCAACCGCCGTCTTCTGCCCCAGTGAAAGTTCCATTAAGCGATCGCCAGCCCCTTTACCATCTCTGGGGTGATCGAAAACCTCTTTGAACTACTGTAGGAACCCATCTTAAGTGGGAAACACCGCTCCATCATTATTCCACACCAACCTAATCCATTTGAATGCCTTTCCCCTAAACAGTGAACAGACAAGAGTGATCTTACCCACGTCTGTAGGGTACATGGCTGGTTGTTGGTTAATGAAGTGGGAACACTGAAGAATGAAACCGCTACACTTGGTTGGATCACTGTCAAACTTCTCAGGCAGGGACTCATTGATGGCGTCGTGCCAGCCGTTTGGGTAATGGCGGCCGTGGCAGGCGGAGGAGTCGAGGGCGCTGATACCTGCATACCTTGCTGTTACCAGTTCCTCACTCGTGAGGCGGTTGAGCTGGAGCTGGTGGGCAGTAAGTTGGCTGGCTTGGGCGGACATCGAAGCAAACAGGTGAGAAACAGCAGCTGCATCTTGGGGTGGCAAAGTCTTCTGTAAGGATTCATCACTCAGGCTGGGATCCTTTACCATGCATTATTAGAAAACTCATAGTCAACATGCAGGGTCAGACAGGGGCAAACAGGAATGACAAAGGCAGGCAGAAACGTAGAAAACAAGGCAGGCTAAATGTGGGGACAGGCAGATATCAATCACAGGTCAGTAATAGGCAGGCAGGAAAAAGTTGAAAACGGGAAAACAGGCCGGATCGGTAACAGACAGTCAGATAAGTAAATAACACTCTGAAATGTTCACCACGGCAAAACAAGACTTTGCACAGTGCTGAGGGAGAAGTGAGCTCTTATAGAGCCAGGTGAGGTAACAGCTGGCAAGGTAATCAGTCCAAGGCACGGGGTTGTGGGACATGTAGTGTGTCAGTGTAAGTGTGAGTCAGTACTCGGGAGAAGGCTCCCTCCGATGGCCATCGGAGGGAATCACAGAGTTTGTCTCTGTGACAATAATATTGCATTGGTTAGATACATTTCAGACACCTTAAACTATAACATATCAATTATCAGTGTCAAGTACCCACAGTCAGTGATGGTCTGGGGTGCCATGTCAGCTGCTGGTGTTGGTCCACTGTGTTTTATCAAGGGCAGGGTCAATGCAGCTAGCTATCAGGAGATTTTGGAGCACTTCATGCTTCCATCTGCTGAAAAGCTTTATGGAGATGCAGATTTCGTTTTTTAGCATGACCTAGCACCTGCTCACAGTGCCAAAACTAATGGTAAATGGTTTACTTACCATGGTATTACTGTGCTTAATAGGCCTGCCAACTCTCCTGACCTGAACCCCATTGAGAATCTGTGGGATATTGTGAAGAGAAAGTTGAGAGATGCAAGACCCAACACTCTGGATGAGCTTAAGGCCACTATCGAAGCATCCTGGGCCTCCATAACACCTCAGCAGTGCCACAGGCTGATTGCCTCCATGCCACGCCACATTGAAGCAGTCATTTCTGCAAAAGGATTCCCGACCAAGTATTGAGTGCATAACGGAACATAATTATTTGAAGGTTGACTTTTTTTGTATTAAAAACACTTTTCTTTTATTGGTCGGATGAAATATGCTAATTTTTGAGAATTTTGGGTTTTCATGAGCTGTATGGCAAAATCATCAGTATTAAAACAAAAAAAGACCTGAAATATTTCAGTTGGTGTGCAATGAATCTAAAATTTATGAAATTTTAATTTTATCATTACATTATGGAAAATAATGAACTTTTATCACAATATGCTATTTTTTTGAGAAGGACCTGTATAGAGTGCTGTATAATGAAGTGCAGTAGAGCAGTGCAAGAATTTCAATATTATGGGGACAAATTGGCCATTTGGGGTCATGGGGGTCATGTTTTAATTTAGAATAACTAAAATTTAACTGAAATTGGACAGAAATTTCTATTTCCCATAATGTGTTGCCATGATACTTGATAGGAGAGTAAATGCTAGAATTAAAGGAACAAACAAGATTTTATTTAAACTTCACTCAAGCTCAAATCAGACCATATCACATCTCAATTCAGTACATCATATTCAAAAAAAAAGAAAATAAAAAAAGTTCAGGTCCATAAATACCTTACAACAATAATAAATGAGTGGCAAATAAATCAGCAATTAACTGAATTCAAACAATTAAAACAGTTTGATTAAATGCAAAAAAAATTGTCAACCACACAAGATCAATTAGTAATACAAGCAATATTAATCAAAAAAAAAAAAAAAAACCTTACCGGGGCACTTGAATTACTGGGTCTGTAAAAATAATTCAAAACTTCACACAATATTTACTAAATAAATTGAAAACTCGAGCACCAAAATAAATGACCTCACTAGAGAATAGGAAAAAGTTCCCTCACAAGCACTCCATTTACACTTGAATCACTCTCTAACACAAATGCTCTATGACATTCAGAAGAAAACATACTTAAAAAAACACCGTTATTGTCCTTCTGCTCCCGCAGGAGCTCAGTTTCTCTGGCTAATTTTCTGCACTGCCACAGCAGTGATGTTCCTTCAGCTCCTGCAGCAGCTGACTTTCTCTGGCTAATTTTCTCCACTGCAAATCAGTGCTGTTCCTTCTGATCGTGCAGGAGTTCAGTTTCTCTGGCTAATTTTCCCCACTCCCAAAGCAGTGCTTTTCCTTCTGCTCTCGCAGAAGCTCAGTTTCTCTTGCTAACCTTTTCTCCACTGCCGCAGCAGTGATGTTCCCTCCCAGTAACCTCCTATGTGATTATAGGTTCCCCTATTTTTTTCTCTCTCTCCTTTCAATCACCTCATTTCCTACCTTAATACCGCTAAGGGCCTCCAAGTCAGGTCCATCAAAGGTTACATGAGTGGCACTCAGTTTTTCCACAAATTTATGTATGGTGCTCCCTCCCCCGAGATAAACAATTCACAAACCTCCCTCCTAATTAAAAGGATTCAAAGATCCCAGCCCATCCGTCCCGACACCAGACAACCTATAACGCTAGACATCCTCACCAAATCTATTCACCAGCCCCTCAATACCGCCCGAACACTCCACACCATGTTTATCCTAGCCTGTTTAAGTTTTCTTAGATGTTCGGAACTCAGTATCACGTCCAAATGTGACCGAAACATCCACCCCATCATCTCAGACTTATCAGTACTAGATGGGGAAACAATCTCATATTTGAATAAGCAAAGCAAGACTGACCAAAAAAAAAAGGTAACTTTATCAAAACACAAAAACAAAAAAAACAATTGCCAATTTAACCATACCAGCCAGTTCTGACATATCTTCAATGGAGAAGTTCTCAGGCCAAATCTCCCCTGGAACCCCTGTTCACAGATGAACCAACAAACCTGTGACACACTTTTGGTTCCAGAAACACCTCAAATCCGTTCTCCAACAGTCAGGCCTCCCAGCAAATAATTTCTCAAGCCACTCTTTTCGTATCGGGGCGGCAACCTCAGCAGCTCAAAAAGGCCTCTCCCAACAGTAGATCCAAGCTCTCGGGAGATGGTCTTCAGATGCTTTTCAAAGCTATATCTGGACCAACCGGTTCCACATCAAAAAAGCCCACAAAACCCTCGTCGATTAACCCTTGTCTACCGGGGTTTTTTTTCTTTACATCCAGCGAGCATTAGTCTCCCAGAAGACGTGGTGAGAAATCTTCCGCTCAGGCACTCATGCTTTCTTTTTCATGTTCTCAGGTTCCAGTGAGAAGTGGAAAGTTTCCAAGTAGCGAGGAAGTGGAACATTTTCACGCAACGAAAAAGTGGAAAGTTTCCACGCAGGGAAAAATGGGAAAGTTTCCACCCAGCGAGAAAGGGGAAAGTTTCCATGCAGCAAGAAAGTGGAAAGTTTCCACGCAGTGAGGAAGTGTTTTTATATTGTTTCTCCCATGTTTCTCTTTTTCTATTTTCTCTTTTAGGCGGTCTGCCCTGTATGAGGCTGCTCCCATCAAGAAATGGTGCGATCCCTCTCAAATGGCCGTTCCAAATTACAGCTGCTCCCCATTGTTGACTAACAGGGCCTGTCCGCCAGGTCAAGCAACCAGGTCCCTTCTCGAAATGCCAGCCCATCAAGCTCGGCACTCCTTTGGGGGGGTATTTAGCCAGGCATAGTCTTATGCTCTTTAGCCTTTAGGGGGGGTACTCTGGGTTCAGGCCAAATTCCGAGCTCAAAGCCATCCTCCCGGACAGCGTGCCAAATGTAAATATGTGTAAGTATATGTAAGTGTGAACTCGTGAAATTATGTTTAATTAATAAGGTTCGGGAGGTATATATACACAGCAGTCTTACCTTTGGTTATTGACAGTTTATCAGCATCCCTCCACAACCTTCTCCACATTTTTGTTCTAACCACTCTAACATAAACAATGACTTGACTTGACTAGACTTGAGAACATACTTGACTTGAGCAATAAACAAACACTCACCAACAATGGGTTACTCGGACACTACTCAACAAGGACTAATGAGTGTCCAACTTTTACAGCTCCTCCGTGCCTGCACACGTCTACTCTCGCCGATCGGTTGCATCCAGCCGCAGCCAATTTCGAACACACCTAACATGACACAAGGACTAGGGAATACATGAAAATGGAGCACATGGCAGGATCACATGACAAACAGGAACATATGAAAAAAAACAAGAGCATGACAGTGAACATGACAAAATAAGAACATGAAACACTGTGAGATAATATTCTATAAATATCTATGAAGAACTTTCAATATGCATTTCAAATTTCTAATAGATTTCTAATAAATGTATTTGTACACTTTTACTGTTAATGTTCACCCCATTTAACTGAAGTTACAGATTCAATTCTACAAACAGGACAAAATATGGCTTCTCATTAACATCAATAGACCTGTGGAAATGGCTTTTATCACAAAAAGATATTCTATATATTAAACAGGAAATTACCATTTATTCATAATATTCCTTTATCCAGCCAACTCTGTAAATAAAAAGATTTCCAGTTAACCCTTTAAGACCAGAGGCCGTACCATGATGGTAGTTGAACAAACTCAGGGTTACAGGATTAGTTTTGAGTTGACAAAACCAAACCAATCCAATCAGGCTTTGTTGGAACCATGACACTGAGCATAAACCTTCTCTGTCAACTCATGGTGCGTTCACATCAGACACAAATGGCACGAATTGTGCGAGTGATTTACATGTAAAGTCAATGCAAAGACGCAAATAGAATTTCAGCGGCGCAAATGACGCGAATGGAGCTTTTGACACGCGGAACACACGATTCACGCGAATCACGCAAGTTGAAAAATCTAAATTTTGGCAGATATTCACACTGCTTTAACCAATCAGGAGCTTGCTCTAGTAGTGACAACAATGAGGACTAAACCATATGTGGATACCCAGAGCTGTATGATACATATTCATACCTTATAGAAACAGGAATAAAAAGGATCTTGCTTGGAAGAAAGTGAGTGAGGAGGTTGGACAGTCTGGTAAGTTGTAAAAAACACTCTTTACTCAATTTGAGCTTTGAATAGGGTGATTGGGACACTTTTTGCCATTGAGATGACTTGGAAAAAGTGTCCCAATCACCCTAAATTCACCCTATTGAGACTAAAAGCTAGTTTAAGCCAGCAAATGTGAGCTTATTCTGCGTATTTTATAACAATTCATGTCAGCCATTTTGCAACAAGACAAGCCTTTTGACAGAAACCCCTCCCATGACGCAAATTAGTGTCTGTTGTAGTGAAGGTCACAAGCGAATGAAGAACATTTTTTTGTGCAAATAAACTAAAAATGTTCAAGCGTACATTTATTTGCTTAATTCGCGTCTGATGTGAACACCCCATAAGGCTTTGATCCTGTGTTTAGGTGTGCCATCAGTGAAAAGAATTTAAACAAATGTACACAGCAAGAAGAAATGAGCTGTCTATGGAATAGGACAACTAAAAGAAAACTCTTGCTATATCAGTGTAAGTAAAAGTTGTGAAGTCAGTGTATGTAGTTGATGTAGAAGAGAGATTTAAACAATAAAAGCTACATGTAGTCATTTTTGATTCTTAAGCTGATTTATATTAACTTTATAGGCTATATTTATATTAATTTAACCTAAGTGCTTAATAATAATTGATCAACTAAAACTGTAAGTGTAATGGATTAAGGGTATGATAATTACATAATATCTAAAACATACAAAATTAGTATTATTATAAATACGCTTTGCTAAAAGCCAGACGATATGTCTTTAAAAATCATTTGCTATGTAGTAACCTTTAATTTGGAGAAACTCAGGAAGTGACTTTATGTAGTCAGAGATGTCACCGCTGATTGGTCCAATTTTAGTTTGATATCTTAGATCTCAGAGCAGGTTAGCCGTGGAGCACAAGTTACTATGGCGATGAACACTGCTAAAATCCAAACCACTTTCATGGTCCCTAAAACCCAGGGTTGGTGCAAACTAAACTGAAAAATACCTAGCTAGCCACCTAAACCGGCTTCATGGTACAGGCCCCGGAGGAATTTTAGAGTTGTTTTTTCTGAGTAACACAAGACTCATGACTCCAAAACTATAGCAATTAGAGTCAAGAGGTAACACTTTTTAAACTTTTAGAAAATAGTGACACTAATTATCTCTTCATCACGGCACCTGTTAGTGGGTGGGTTATTAGCAAGTTAACATTTTGTCCTTAAAATTGATGTATTAGAAGCAGGAAAATTGTGCAAGCGTAAAGCTTTGAGCGAGTTTGACAAGGGTCAAATTGTGATAGCTAGCATCTCCAAAACTGCAACTCTTGTGGGGTGTTCCCAGTCTGCAGTGGTCAGTATCTATCAAAAGTGGTCCAAGGAAGGAACAAGTGGTGAACCGGCGTCAGGGTCATGGGCGGCCATGCCTCATTGATTCAGCAAGTGAAGGCTAGCCCATGTTGCCTGATCCAACAGATAAACTACTATAGCTCAAATTGCTCACAAAGTAAATGCTGGTTCTTATAGAAAGGTGTCAGAATATACATTGTGGGTCTGGGTCTGCGTATGGGTCACCGTAACAAAGTGCCAACAGTGGGCACATGAGCAATGATGAGTGAGCACATGGTAAGCTCACATTTTGAGTGCACTGTGAGGTTACACTTTTAGCTCACTATGACCTCATATTGTGACCACATCATGAGTCTCCTGGGAGCTCATGGTGAGATCACTGTAAGATCAAATTATTTGATCTTCATTCACCTTTAAACTATATTACCTCCATGAATTAATAAGTGAACATTACCTCAGCTCCTCTGCACAACCCATGTGAAACTGTAATTTCCCCTACCTCTCTTTAAAATGCATATCATCTGTTAAGTCTTCCATACACACTTCACACTAGCTCTCTGATGTTTTTCAAAATAGAGGCTTTCCTGCCCCTAAAACTAGTTGTTTTAGACCTCTCTGCCCCCTCTCACAAAAGCACTTTCGGTTAGCGGCGCCTAGCTAATTAAACTCTGTGGTTAATCACACACGCCTGCACTGCTGGCCAAAATCAAAATGAAAGTAAAAGTTTTAAAATAAAGTGAAGAATGCGTAAACATGATACTAATTGGCAACATTTATTTAAGTGCACTTCTTAAAAAGTAATTATGAGGCAGAGAAATGCACTGTTTATGTGCATAAATAATCCTGCCAGCTGGTTACATAGATTGCCCGCCAGTCCTCTTGTGTTTGCGCTCTTCTTTCTTCTTTTCTTCAAGCCTTACTAACTGTGAATGTCGTGTGGCATGTGTGAATGCATTTGAAGTTATATCAGTGTTGTATTCTCTAGACGGTCTTATTGGCCGTGGCACATTCTCTATGGGCAATCTCCACATTCTGCAGTGTGTCAATCATATGTGCATGCAAAATTGGCAGGTTTGACAGCTGAAAATTGTCTAGTTTGCATGGAGTGGATGATCAAGACCATCAGTTATTACCCACAGGAAAGTCAAGTTTTCAGAGGTTTTTTTTTTTTTAATTTGCTAACTTCATAAATGTTTTAATTATCAACTTGAGTCTCATATGTTGTGTAATATATAATAATATGTAAATAGGGGACTCTGTATAAGGGAACAGGTCTATTTAGCTCAAATTAATGAATTAATTCATTCATAGGGAATTTTGCAAGCATCTATTTTACAACCGAGCGAATGACTCGTCCAGCATTCATTTGAATGGGCCGTATCTATCAACTCTGCAGCGGTTATTACTATCCACAGAATAGTGAAACACTATTTAAAAGCCAGGTAACTTAGATCAGCAGTTCAAGACATTAAAATTCGTAAGCACATAAGTTTAATTACAAACGAAGCTTTATTGATTACTCTAACACGTAAAACTAGTATCTAACAAAAACAAACACACACACACATTCACACGCGTTGCAGAAACGAGGAAAGTGAGGAAAGGGTGAGTTTAAAGAGAGATAAGGATGAAGTCCAAAGTTTCTAGCAGTATCTGCATTTATAACACATGACCTGAATGAACCACCGATCATTGACTTAACCCTCCTATCGTTGCTTGGGTATTCAATTTGATATCAATGCACCAGTTCAGTTTAGAATCTGGAGGTTACTTGTGTTTGTCGCACGTGTCGTCATTGACTGGGGGTTCCCTTTTCGGCTGGAGAGGGGTTTCCCGGTTCTTTGTGATTCGCGGAAGCTCTTGTCGTGTCTTTAATGGACGTCTTGGGAAGCCAATCACGTGGCGTGTTGGCTGCTGGATGAGAAGGTCTCGTGGCTGTTTGAAGTTTAAGCGTGCTCGCTGGAGATTGGTCGAGAGAAACTTTGCGGCGAAACTTAACTTAGAACACGAGACTCACGGAAAGAAAATAAACTTAAATAAAAAAAGGAAAAAGTGAGAGGAGAGGTCTAGATGGCTTGAATGAATTTAACCCATTTTCTCTGGCCTGTCACGATTATCCTTGGAGTTCTCCAACTCCTTCTTCAACAGAACAACTGAACTCGAACTAACTACAACTAGAACCAACTGGAACTAGAACCGAACTGAACGGAACTGAAAACTTCCTTCGTATTCTGAGATTTTAAACTCAGATATCTGGCCATCCTCCTGGAGGAGTTCTGACCAATTAAATTTCATGTTTGGTTCGGAGGTGTCTTTTCTCCACCCGACCATAAATCAATCATTATCTCTGTGGTTTCTTACGTTCCTGCTCTAAGCAGAGAGTAAATTACATGATTTCTTATTATAAGACCACAAACTTTCTGAGTTATAAGAGTACCATTATAAAGGTACCACACACAATACAATTTCGATCAGTCATTCAACATTTATACAATTGCATGAATCGTGAGTGATACGTATGCATAATGGCCAAGTGTATTGGTTATAGGAGAATATATAGAATTATGCAGTAGAAGGTTGTTTGAATGAAAGTTCGACAACCACTGTTTTAGTGATTTGATGAAGTTTATGCATAACTTGTTTTCTGTGAGTTTTCTTTTTTTTCCCCTTAGTGCTGGGGTCTTGAGGAATTTTTATGGTGGTCACAGACCAGGACATTAGAGATTAGTTGCTAGATGGGTGAAGGGAAGAAACTGCCTGTGGACCAATGAGAAGTCCTGTCCTTCCTGGGCTTGGTACCACAGGTGGTCTTCTTGACCCAAAATGGTATCTGGTTGTTGTCCCCCCTATCTTTATCTGATGGCGGTGAACAGTTTGTTTGTGTTAGTTGTGTTAGTTGAACGAATCATCTGAAAGATTAATCTGTGTCAGTGCGGCCTCGATTCCTTCAGTTGCTCTAAAATTCTTTAGGGGAAAAATAATAGGCACACTTGAGACAATCATTGACAGTAAAATAATAAAATGTATACCAGATTATTTTGGTTTTGTGAGAAATGTTATAGAGATGACTGTGACTTTGCAGACATTAGTATGTTGGAAAATCTGATTACAGGCTAATTACCGGGAGCCTTATTCTCTGGAGAGAAGCTTGAAGCAAAAAGACAGTCTCAATTTGTTTCCCATATAATCTCACTTTAGTATAAAAAAAAAGTTATAAGATTTTATTTGTGATTCTTTTTTTCTCTCCTATGGAAAGTATCCATAATCCATAGTCAAAGTGTAACGGAGGCCATGCAGCTAGTAGTCGTTGTGCGAGTAAACTTCACTCCTCTGATCTCAAGAGAAGCTTTAGCGACTGATGCAACCTTTAGCCTTTATACTTCAACTCATATAATGTGGGAAATACACTCAAAATTTTCTTTATTTTTTAACTCATATAATGTGGGAAATACACTCAAAATTTGCAATAATTTTCACCTCATAATGTGGGACATGCACTCAAAATTAATTCTAAACTGAAAAACTGTCGGCCCACTACACAATTCTAATCAGCTAATAATGTTAGAAAACACGAAAGTGACACCACAGTGATACTGTACCTTGAATGCTGCAAATTACTTTTTTTAAATAAAACATTCAAATAAAGTATTGATTTCTACTGCGCCATACTTCAACTGGCACCATCAAGGTAGGCATTAACAACAGAACATTAAACATGTTTAGTGCATGAATTGAACAGTAGTTTCACACAAGTTGTTCAGTACAAAAACTTGGGTTGGGCAATACGTCAATGTTGTGATATTTAACAATAAATGTATTATATCTGCGGTAGAAGAGGCAAACAGTGTCACATCTTAAATCTGAGGTACAAGAGGCAAATTATTACATTTGTAAAGAGGAAAAAAAAAACTTCCTCAATACTCAATTCAACAAATAATCCATTCTGAGTGATTCACTCATTGAACAAATAATTCTTCAGCGTCAGTAGTAAGTGGTTTATTGTCCTCAAGACACATCACATCTTTTTGGATAAATGTGAATGTAAGCTCAAATCTTTGGGTATTGTACTGCCCTACAAAGCAAAAAGGCAGTAACTACGCAGAGTGCAGAACTGAGAAAAATGACTTTAAAGTTATCCTGTCATCCAGCCTAAGTAGTTGTAGGTAGATAATTGGACATGTGGCTGTTTTGTTACATTATATTAGCTTATTCTTTGTACATATCAATCCTCATATTTAATTTGATATTTTACCCCTATTTTGCAGTTACTGTATTCTTGCTTTGTATTACTTACCAAAAACGTGGCACCATACCAAGGAAAAAGGCAGTAACTACAGATTCTCCAAAAACTATTTTGCCACAACTTGGGCTCTGGGTGTGTTAGCTACACTGTATTTGAAATAATTGGAACTATTTGCTTTCCTGAATATGGATATACCAAACCCAAACTAATTTGACCATTTTAGGTCAATATTTTTCCGCCGGAAGCTGTTCTGGTGCTGAAACGGCTGCTTAAAGTCTCTCATTGCTAAGCTGTATCAAGAAAGGGAAAATATCTAATTGTGATTATTCTGGTTAAAATTGCGATTTAAAATGCAATGTTTAAAAAAAAAAAAAAAAATTATACAAATGAAAAGTGTGTGTAAATAACATTTTGTGTTTATATATTAACATGACTAATAATAATTAGGATTATTATTATTGCTAAAAATATTTAACAAAATAAGAAATTACTATTACAATTACATTTTCATTATTACAAATTTAAAATGAAGTATTTCAGATATATAACAATATAATTAATAATAATAATAATAATAATAATAATTATTATTATTATTATTATTATTATTATTATTATTATTATTATTATTATTATTATTTATATGTTACAACAAAAAAACTGCTGGGTTACCTGTTATTATGCAGACAGTTATGACTAAAAATCATTAGAAAGGTGTAAGGAGTTATTGTAAAAAAATATATATGTATATTATAAAAATCAGTGGTTTTTTTATCCGTGATATCAATTTCTTAAAGTCTATGTCTTTAATTTGTAATACTGAGCCTCTTGTGCATCCACTGTGTGGAAAAAAAACAACCCTCCTGTAAACTGAAGAAAAACAAAGATTGTCCTATAAATTTATTTAGAGAGAAGTATTATTTTTCTTATTTGTTACCCAAAAGTTTCATTCATACTGGAATTCAGAGGGCGCCCTCGAGCAGAAACGGCACATATGCCTCAGAGAAGTAATCGTTTTGAGGAAATCCCTAATGTGAAGGCTGTAGGCTGCTAAAGATAGAAACGCTTTGATTAAACATGACGACAGTAAACACGACCGCGCCAAGATATGATGTATATGAGTTCTTCAAGCCGCCTCGGGTATTTTCATAATAATAAAGTATATTATAATGCAGAGCTGATTGACAGAATTTATCACTGTATAGAATACTTTAAAATTAAGAAGGGTAAAATCGCAAATGTTAAAATCGTCCCTTGAGGATGCCGCGAAATCAGCTGTGTGTGTTCACCATGGAAACAGTTTTTGTTAGGTAAAACATAACAAGAAAACAGTAATGGATGTTACTGTATTCATGCTTTGTTTCACTAGGGCTTTTTGCAGTTACTGTACAAACGACTACCATTTTTCTCCAAAACGACACACATTTGAGATAACATATTTTGTCACATAACAAAGGATGCCTTGAATGTCATGAAAATGATAACTCATTTTTGACCAAAAATGCAGTTACTGCCTTTTTGTTTTGTAGGGCAGTGTAGGTCTAGTGCATATATGTACCCAAAGAGCAGGATAAATTAGTCAGCCAAATTTTGGGGATCACTCACAAGTATTTCATCCTCCATGACAATACAGATGCTCTCAGGGCTGATGTGGGCCGCATCAGTAGGGTCATCTGTGACGACTGTCAGGAGGGCCTCCCGAGTGTTAGTGAGGTCTGACCTATCAGCTGACTATAAAACACAAATAATACAAGAATAAGTTCAGCCCCTCAAGGATACAAATCATGCTAAAGATGTCTAGACATTACTGGCACTTAGACTGCAACTAAGCTACATGTTTAAACTATTTTCTTTGCATATGCTTATATCGTATGTTAGTTTCACACCCATCTGTTAGCATACTTTTTGTTTAGTGGAATGTTTTATACTTACCTTTTCATTTATGCAATTTCTACATGTCAGTTTGTAGAATAACAACTCAAGTAAACTTCATAAATAGGTCCTGGAGGTATTCCAGAAAAGAGGTTCAACAAACTCTGAGCCTAACCCGGAACTCTAAGTTGACTTACCCTGTGAAGTGAAACTGAGTTTTCCAGAACAGCTGATCTGAGTTAGGTAAGTCAACACAATGCCCTCAAAAAGATCACAGAGGGCATAAGGTGGAAAGCCTGTGACAGTATGAAAATGCTCTAGATGCTGGCTCAGGACATAATATGCCTGAACACCATTCTGACTCTGACTATCCCCATGCAATACAGCATGCACATCACTAAAATGGCTGTCTTTTGTCCTAAGACTGAACTCACCACTTGCAACTTCATGAGTCTGAAGTTTAGCTTGTGTTGCTGTGCAGAATCTGCAAAAATATTCTGCTCTAAAAGACTTTGAAAAGCCTGCCAAATCATGGGGTGCAAGATTGTCAGATGACTGTTCAAGGAACATGACTGTTCCTTGAACTTCTTTATCAATAGACTCAATAAATACCCAATCTTGTTCAAGGGTACGGAGGTCTCACAACAAAGGAATGAGTGCTTTTTCATAGACACATGTCTGTATGTCAGCCACTTTACATAAAGCTGCAAGCTGAATCACATGCAGGGCTGATCGGTATTTACTGGAAGATCAGCAAGCATCCAGTATACTAAACATATTTTGTGTATGTTGCGTGATGTGCCAAGTGTATTGGCTATTTCCAAATCATCAATGTACAAAATGTGTTATCTTTAACTCATCTGAAGACAATAATGTGTTCTCTTTGAAGTACATCCATCTTGGTGGCTTACATAATAGACTGTTTTGTGCCACTTTTTTCAGCATATCTGTATGGTAGAAGATTTTTTTTGTATAATTTCAATAATGGGTGTAGCAGATTGTCAGGTTTTGTAGTAGAGAAAGAGGTGAGTACTCAATTTGCAGGAAGAATGGGCTTTATTAAATAAAATAAAACAAAACAAGATAAACAAAAACTACCCCAAGGGGGAAAAACTTGACTTGAGCAGGGAAACACGAGGTACATACGACGACGATCCAGCACAGGACTGCAAACACAAAGAGAATAAATAGGGAGCAAACAAGAGGGTAACGAGGGAAGACAGGTGGGGTTCAAATAACCAATAATCAGGAAACAAGGTGGGTGGGGTTAGACAATAGACATAAGCACATGGCACAAAGAAACACATGACAGCCATGTGCTCACACCAAACGTGACATGAACATGCAGCTAATGAAAACTCACCAGCTGCATGTTCACACAAAACATGACAACATGAAAGCATGCAGCCAGTGAAAAACACCAGCCACCAGCACACGCTCCAAAAACAAGACAGAGCGCACAAGAACGAGCGAATGCTCATTCCGTGCGCTCACAACAGAAAACAAACACACGGAGCATGAATGTCCGAATCCCCACACAAAACCGAGAACTAAACTAGACCGAAGTGCTGGGATTCGAACACCATGCTCCGCACCTAAACTCACAAGGACAGAGCACGCAGCTCGAGCATGCTCAAAGCTGCGCACTCACACAAGACAAGAATACAGGAGTGCCAGGGCTCTGTCACAAACAAAGAGTAAACAAGACCGAAGTGACAGAACCCTGACACTACCCCCCACCAAAAGGGATGCCACCTGGCGTCCCTTTTGGCAGAGGGCCAGGGCGGTGCTGGAGGGACAGACCAGGTGGGCTCCAGTGGTTCAGGAGTCCTGGCAGAGGGCCAGGGCAGTGCTGGAGGGACAGACCCGGTGGGCTCCAGCGGTTCCGGAGTCCTGGCAGAGGGCGGCGCTGGAGGGTATGGGTGCTTGACTAGTGCCAGCTGAGCAGGAGGCTTGAATGGGACCGGCAGCACAGGAAACCTTAGCGAGATCAGCAGAGCAGGAGATTTATGTGGGGTTGGCAGCACAGGCAGATCCAACTCTGACAGGACTGGAATCAAGGTGAAATATGGGAACAAAATGGTGATAGTCCCAATGGGAGTTCGGCTGCCAGTTAAGTGGGCATGGTTCTGACCAGTCTTCAGGTAGGGAACAATGGTCATGCCGGAACAGTTCCAGGGCTTAAGAGCGGGCTCAGGAATGGCCTCCGGGCAGGCAGCGGGCTCTGGGACAGGCTCCGGGTAGGCAGCGGGCTCTGGGACAATATCCGGGCAGGCAGCGGGCTCTGGGACAAGCTTTGGGACAGGCTCCGGGCAGGCAGCGGGCTCTGGGACAGGCTCCAGGCCAGGCTCAGGGCAGGCAGCGGGCTCTGGGACAATATCCGGGCAGGCAGCGGGCTCTGGGACAGGCTCCCGAGTGCAGACAGGACAAGAGACAGCCGGGTGAGAGGTGTGTGCTTCCCAGACCCACAGAAAAACCAGAACATAAAAGGTGAGGATCACCCTCTGGGCCAAGACAGGACTTAAAGGGGAAACAGGTGGCTCAGGAATAGTCTCTGGGCAGGTAGCGGGCTCCAAGGCAGCCACTGGGCTGGGAGCTGATGCTGTGTGAGTGGCCCAGACACACACAAGGGCAGTGACATAGAGAGAAAGGGTAACCTCTTCAGACATGACAGGGACTTCAGGTACCAACAGCCTTGATACAGAGGAAGCCTTCCTTCTTTTTCTCCGCCTACGTTGGCTGGGTGATGGCATGGAGTTAGCTGCTTCTAGGTATACAGTGGCATTCACAGCAATCTCAGGGAAAGCTGCAGCATAAACGGCCACCTCTGGGAGCACTGCAGCTTCTCTGACCACCTCTGGGGCTGCAGCAGTCTCTTCAACCACCACTAGGGGCGCCGCAGCATCCACGATTACCTCTGGAAAAACGGCAGAGGTCATTGATGATATGGGCAGAGCTGCAGGGTGCGCTGCCACCTCCGGGTAGGTGGCAGATGAGGCAGTCTGGTTCCTCCTCCTCCTTTGTTTACTGGTCAGAGGACTGGGCCTTCTACTGACTGCAGGTGGAGAGAGGGAACAGTCAGTGTGGTGGGAACTTGTGCTGGAAAGGGAGTTCACCTTTCCTCGCTGGTGTAAACGGTATACAAATTCCCAAAATGGCAGGTGCCCCAGCCTTCCCATTTCCCATATGCTGAGTGGCTTTGTGAGGCAGATGTTAAAAACCTCTTTCAAATCAGCATTGTCTTGATAGTCCAGATCATTTACCACAGCAAGGAAATCATGTGCAAAGTCTCTGACATCAGTCCTCCCCTGACGAAGGGAGAGTTGCTGGACAATATGAAGCATCTGTTTCTTAACAGAGCTCAAATGGGCAGGAGACGGGAAGAGGAAGGTGCCCATTCTCCGCTGAGTCCTCTTGTGGCTGGATCTTTCTGTCAGGTTTTGTAGTGGAGAAAGAGGTGATACTCAATACACTATCATACTCAATTTGCAGGAAGAATGGGCTTTATTAAATAAAATAAAACAAGATAAACAAAAACTACCCCCAAGGGGGAAAAACTTGACTTGACTTGAGCAGGGAAACACAAGGTACATACGACAACGATCCAGCACAGGACTGCAAACACAAAGAGAATAAATAGGGAGCAAACAAGAGGGTAACGAGGGAAGACAGGTGGGGCAAATAACCAATAATCAGGAAACAAGGTGGGTGGGGTTAGACAATAGACATAAGCACATGGCACAAAGAAACACATGACAGCCATGTGCTCACACCAAACGTGACATGAACATGCAGCTAATGAAAACTCACCAGCTGCATGTTCACACAAAACATGACAACATGAAAGCATGCAGCCAGTGAAAAACACCAGCCACATGCTACACCGAACACAACACATGGACAGAAGAGCACACGCTCCAAAAACAAGACAGAGCGCACAAGAACGATCGAATGCTCATTCCGTGCGCTCACAACAGAAAACAAACACACGGAGCATGAATGTCCGAATCCCCACACAAAACCGAGAACTAAACTAGACCGAAGTGCTGAGATTCGAACACCATGCTCCGCACACGAAACTCACAAGGACAGAGCACGCAGCTCGAGCATCCTCAAAGCTGCGCACTCACACAAGACAAGAATACAGGAGTGCCAGGGCTCTGTCACAAACAAAGAGTAAACAAGACCGAAGTGACAGAACCCTGACAGCAGATACTGTAAAAGGCTTTACCACAGGGCAATTAATTTCAATTAAGGTTTTCCTTCTCTTGGTTGAGGATAACTGCTTTCCATTAGCTGTGGCACTGTCAATAACATAACTCTCCATAACAGTACTGACAACCTCATTTAGAAAGGTTTCACTGACAGTGATGCCATGACTGTAAGACCTCTCTAATGTCATGTTTGAGCATCGGTTGGGATAAGGAAATTATCTCAAATGTTCCACAATTTCCTGAGATGCCATGTCAGATACATAAAGAATGGATTGCATCTTTAGGAATAATGATGCTAAGTTATGGTTCAACTGGGCTCTTAAAGTGTCTGTGTCACACGGACTGTTTACATAGAGACATGGCAGGGGGATGTAGACAGTGGTACTGTTGGACTGTTTTGACCCTAAAGTGTTACCGTACCAGGAGTAAATATCACGAGAAGGCGGGGTTGAAAAACGTAGGTGAAGATATGTGCAGACTGGTGCAGAACTGTATGACTCTGCTATGTTGGAGGTTAATTAAGATGAATCACACTTTCATTCTTCTACGTTATTGAAACAAACAACATGGTATCAGAAGAGGGATATCATTCCTGGAAACATTCATCGGACAACTTTGTCTCTAGGAAGTAACCTACGCTAACCTTTGAAGTCTCGTCCGTGGTAAGTGACAACACCAAAATGGCAGATGGATTCAGACGTCTGGACCCTCTCGTCTTTGACGAAAATGTGGCAGAGCATTGGCGCAAGTTTGAACGAGAATACGATATCTTCATTGCCGCCGTACACAGCGAGAAACCTGCCCGAACCAGAGCTTATATACTCCTTAACCTCGCAGGACCCGAGGCTATAGAGAGGGAGCGGTCATTCACCTATGCGCCCGCGGTATTAGGAGCAGATGACAACATCGTTACTCCAGCGGAATCCAGAGAGGACCCCGAGTGTCTTAAAAGGAAGTTCAAAGAAATATGCAACCCTGAAACAAACGTGATAATGGAGAGGCACAATTTCAATACCAGACATCAAAAACCTGGCGAAACGATTGAGGCATATGTGAGTACACTGAGAAATCAGGCTAAAAACTGCAATTTTGGTGTACTGGAAAATGAACTAATAAGAGACAGACTGGTCGGTGGAATAAGAAGCGACAGTGTCAGATGCACACTGCTAAAAGAGACTGACCTAACACTGTCCAAAGTAGTACGCATTTGCCAAATCAGCGAACTCACAGAAAAACATAGCAAAACGCTCTCAACACCAAAAACTGCGTCAACCACCAGTGTGGATGCTGTACAAATGAAAAGAAGCGCACTATGAAAGAAAGTTCACCATCAATCTCCAGCTGCCGGAATTGCGGGGAACTCATCCAGCAAAACGTGACCAGTGTCCAGCTTTTGGCCAACAGTGCCACAACTGCGGGAAGCAGAACCACTTCAAAGGCCAGTGCAGGTCCGCCAAGTCAAGCAGACCGAACAGACAGGTAAACCAGCTATATGTCGAAACAGATCTGGCAGAGACAGTGAAGACACATTCACCACTGAAGGCTTGTCTTTGCATGATGATGGAGAAACTGACAAGGAAGGACATTGTTTTGTGATTGTTAATGACAAACAACTAAATCTGAAAGTGGACACAGGGGCGAAATGTAACATTATGTCCTTACACATATACAAACTTTTCAGGCACGCTGAAGAACCGCACATGCCAACTAAAAAAATCAATCTTGTTGCATTTGCCGGATCTATAATTAGACCAATTGGCACAGTGACACTATCATGCAGGCTAAATGGACAGCAGTACAACCTGCAGTTTCAGGTGGTGAAAGAAAATGTTCACTCCATTCTTGGCCTAAAGGACAGCCTAGAGATGAAACTGGGCACCTTCAGCAGTGAAGTGTTCCACTTAGACTGTGTAAAAGATCACACCCTGTCACAGAAAATTTTTCAGGAATATGCAGACCTGTTCAAAGATGAAGTCTGTGACTTACCTGTAACATACTCAATGAAAGTAGACCCATAAATAACACCGGTCGTCAGCCCTCCACGTCGCAACCCAGCGGCCATGCAAAAAAAAGTGGAACAAGAACTCCAAAGCATGCAAAGTCTGGGAGTAATTGAACCTACCTGTGGATGAGCCCACATAATGGGTTTCATATATGGTGGCCACACATAAGAAAGAGACAGGTGATGTGCGCATCTGTATAGACCCCAGAAACCTAAACAAGGCCCTCATGCGCCCCCACCATCCCATGCGAATGGTGGAGGAAGTTGCCACTCAGATGTCAGGTGCCACTATCTTTTCCGTCCTTGATGCCAAGAGCTCCTTCTGGCAAATCAGACTGGATGATGCGTCATCTCTCCGTACATCGTTCACAACTCCGTATGGCCAATTTAAGTTCCTAAAGATGCCATTCGGAATTAGCACAGCCTCAGAGGTGTTCCAAAGAGCCATGGAACAAATCTTTTCAGGATATCCATGTGCTATAATCGTGGACATAATCATCGGTGGCAAAGATCCTGATGAGCATGAAAGAAATCTGAAAATGGTACTGGATTGTGCCAGACAGATAAAACTGAGACTGAATCCAAGCAAAGGCAAGTTTGGACTCAACGAGGTGAGCTATGTTGGGCACATATTCACCGATAAAGGACTAAAAGCAGACCCTAAAAAAAATTAAGCAATCAGTGAAATACCACTCCCTGAGGACAAGCCAGCTCTTCAGCGCTTTTTAGGAATGGAAAACTACTTGGGCAAATTCATACCAAACTTAAATGAACTTACCACACCACTATGTCAGTTGCTTCACAACGGAGTTGTGTGGAATTGGACGGAGCACCAACAGAATACTTTTGACAAGCTCAAAACCTGCATCAGCAGCCAACCTGTACTCCATTACTATGATGTAAGGCAACCGGTGACGCTCACCTGCGATGCTTCACAATATGGTTTAGGGGCTGCTTGCCTTCAAGAGGGGAATCCAGTGGCATACGCGTCTCGCACACTGACCCAAATGGAAACGAGATACGCGCAGATAGAAAAGGAACTTCTAGCAGTGGTCTTCACCTGCTTCAAGTTCTATGACTATATATATGGCAAGCCAGTCACAATTGAGACCGACCACCAGCCCTTGGTTACCATTCACAACAAACCATTTCACACCATCCCAGCACCCCTGCAACGCATGATGCTACAGTTGCAAAAATTTCGACCTGACTCTCACCTATAAAAAAGGAAAGCACCTCTACTTAGCCGACACCCTTTCCCGTGCACCAAGATGCAACGTTAGCCCCCAGAGGTCAGAACGGCCAGAGTTTGAGGTGATGACAGTCTAACTGATATCTTCACGGCGCCTTGAAGAGCTCCGTCAATACTCTGCTGCAGACACAGTGTTGCAGAAACTCACCTATTTCATTCAACGGGGATGGCCAAGACATCCGTGCAGCGTACCCTCAGAGGTGAGACCATTCTTCAGTTTCCGTGATGAACTTACCGTCGAAGACAGAGTCATCATGAAAGGAAACAGGGCAGTCGTGCCCATTGCCCTGCACTCTGAATATCTGAAGGTGCTACACCTGGGACACCCAGGAGCTGAATACTCTAAGAGTAGGGCAAGGGAAAGTGTTTTCTGACCATCAATAAATGAGGACATCCAGGCTGTCATAATGGAATGCAGCGTCTGTAACAGCCTGAGGCTCAACCAGCAAAAAGAGCCGCTAAAACTGCACACAGTCCCAGACCTGCCCTGGTCACTCGTCACCCCAGACATATTTGAATGAAAGAATCACCATTACTTGGTGGTTGTTGATTCATACTCTGCGTGGTTTGAAATTGACCGACTCAGCAACCTGTCTTCACTGACAGTCATCAATAAGTTAATGCGTCACTTCTCAGTCCACGGCATACCACAGCAGTTGTACTTAGATAATGGTACCCAATATACTAGCCAGGCTTTCCATGACTTTGCCCGATCTTGGGATTTCCAGCATGTAACAAGCAGTCCTGAGTATCCTCAGTCCAATGGCCTCAGTGAGAGGGCTGTAAGGAGTGCAAATAAACTGTTAGAGACCACAGAGAGAGACGGGAGAGATTTTTACCTGAATCTGCTTGGCCTACGAAACACACCCTGAGACAACACCCCGGGTTCACCTGCACAGAGGATGTTGTCCCATCGCACTCGAAACATTTTGCCCATCTGCAAGCAATTGCTGAAACCAGCTGCAAAAAAACATCCAGCATCAAGGCACAATTAACAAAGAAGCGGCAGGCACAAAAACACTACTATGACAAGACCAGTAAACCACTATGCCCTCTGGCACCAAATCAGGTGGTAAGACTGTAGCAATTGTGGGCGCGCAGACACAAATTAATCTTACAGATGATTCATTCAAACATAAGTCCACACAAAACTAACTCAACATTCCAGGGCCATTTATGGCCTGGGCTCCTCTCTGCCCATAACAGCTGACAAAGATTTGCTACACCTGTGGTACCAAGCCCAGGAAGGACGGGACTTCTCATTTGTCCACAGGCAGTTTCTTCCCTTCACCATCAACCAACTAATCTCTAATGTCTTGCTCTGTGACCACTATGAATTCCTCAAGACCCCAGCACTAAGAGGAAAACAAAGGAAGCTCACAGAAACCATGTTACACATAAACGGCATCAAATCACTAAACCAGTAATTGTTGAACTGATGGCGATTCAGCCATCTGTCGAATGTCCAAAGCCTGAACCCCTCACGCATCCTGCGATACTCTAATCAGATCATACGTAAACAAAGTAGCCCTTGTGGTTATGACCATACAACCAAATTAACAGCCTAAGAGCGCCCCAAGGCACTTTACACCCAAACCCACACGACCCCTGTGGTGACCTCTGAATCACGCACACAGTCCCAAGACATGTCTTGTGACACACACATATATGGACACATATATGGATCGATTGGACAACTGCCTTTTCAACGTATTAAAAAAATATATTTTGTTGATTTCATGTCTTTATACGATGTATTAAAATAGCTAGGGTGTTTACTTTATGTAAATCAAACTCTGTATGCTAGTAACTGTGGAATTCTTGTATCTCTGTACTCTCAACTCTCAGGATTATAGTTTTTGGTAGCTCCCCAGTCGCAGAAACCCAACTGTACCGAATCTCGTTTGCAAATTACAACAAAATGCATTATTACAAAGTACCAGCTTTCTGAGAATAGATGCTTAAACATATAACCCCTCTTGATTAGTCAAAAGGGGAGGGAGTTCAACAGACACAGGAAGGTTCACGCCTTTGGTCTCCCGTACGTGATTGGTTCCACTCAAGATCGGGAGTCAGCCCATCTCGTCTATAAGAGCTTGCATTCCGCTATGAGAAAGTATGCTTAAAAGAGATGCTTCACAGAGACGGCTAGAGAGATGCTGATTCCACCGGCATTCCGCCACACCCGAAAGGCCGGCAGCTGCCTGTTCCAGGCTAGTTCGTTCGAGTTTCAGTCGTTCTGTCGAAGAAGGAGTTGGAGAACTCCAAAGGTGGCAGACCAGAGAAAATGGGTTAAATTCATTCAAGCCATCTAGAACTCTCACTTTCCTTTCTTTTACTTAAGTTTATTTTCTTTTCGTGAGTCTCGTGTTCTAAGTTAAGTTTCGCCGCAAAGTTTCTCTTCGAATCTCCAGCGTGCTTCAACTTCAAACAACCCGAGACCCTCTCATCCAGCAGCCAACACGCCACGTGATTGGCTTCCCAAGACGCCCATCAAAGACACTACAAGACCTTCCGCGAATCACAAAGAACCGGGAAACCCCTCTCCAGCCAGGCCCGGAAGGAAATCCCCGTTCAATGACGACACGTGCGACAAACGCAAGTAACCTCCAGATTCTAAACTGAACTGGTGCATTGATATCAAATTGAATAACCCCGCCTAAGCAACAATAGGAGGGTTAAGTCAATGATCGGTGGTTCATTCAGGTCATGTGTTATAAATGTAGATACTGCTATAAACTTGGGACTTCATCCTTCTCTCTCTTTAAACTCACTCTTCCCTCACTTTCCTCCTTTCTGCAACGTGTGTGAACGTGTGTATGTTTGTTTTTGTTAGATACTAGTTTTACGTGTTAGAGTAATCAATAAAGCTTTGTTTGTAAATTAAAGATAAGTGTTCATGTGTTATGTGCTTACGGATTTTAATATCTTGAACTGCTGATCTAAGTTACCTGGCTATTAAATAGTGTTTCACTATTCTGTGGATATTAATATCCGCTGCAGAGTTGATAGGTACGGCCAGTTCAAATGAACGCTGAACGAGTCATTTGCTCGGTCGTAAAATAGACTCTTGCAAAATTCCCTATTAATGAATTAATTAATTAATTTGAGCTAAATAGACCTGTTCCCTTATACAGAGTCCCCTATTTGCATAGTATATGTACTACAAGACTCCAAACACAAAAAGGACATGACAAAGTGGGAATCGTGAAGCGAAGGTGTGATGAGCCACGCTCATATGTGGTGGAGTCTGAAGGGAAGGAATACAGGCGTAACGACGCCACATCCTGCCTCTGATGTAGCCACAACCTCCAAAGAGCACCACATACACTGACGAATTGAACACAACAGGATACACAATTGATGCAGACATGGACAAAATACAAGGGATTGGTAAAGCTGAACAAACACCCCCAGAACAGTGTCACAGACAATCAAGTCCAGAAAAGTCTCCCACCAGTGTACCCCAGCAAAACGTGGTACCACAGGCAAAGAAACCCGTTCAAGCCGCCACTTCCATGTATATCACTAGATCCGGCAGAGTCTCTAGGCCAAATACAAAATACATGAACTGAACTTGCAGCTCAAGTCTAATGAATTCAAAAGGTAAAAAAATAATAATACGGTGTTCTTTAGGATCTGCATAATGTTTCAGTTCCTTGACAATCCATTTAGTTGTGGGACGCCCACAGAGTTCAGTTTGATGTAAACTAGGTCATAATTGCAAATTTATTATAAAACTGTTGTTAGTGCAGAATATGTGATTTTAAAAGGGTCACGAACTGGCTTTGTAATTTTTTTATACTGTTGTCTGAGGTCAACTAATGACGTTCGTGTGGTTTTTACATTCAAAAACATCACAATGATTAAGTAATAGGCTATTTTCTAGACTGGTTTTGAGGCTTTCTCCTGAACGCTGGGTTTCGATGGGTGTGCCGCACTGGAGACTTGGAAGTAAACGCCCACGGCTAGGATTGGATAAGATTAGCATACAGGTCCTTCTAAAAAAAATAGCATATTGTGATAAAAGTTCATTATTTTC
This sequence comes from Gobiocypris rarus, assembly GCA_023029165.1. Lineage (NCBI taxonomy): Eukaryota > Metazoa > Chordata > Actinopteri > Cypriniformes > Gobionidae > Gobiocypris > Gobiocypris rarus. Next base: position 21,262,571 of record CM040919.1, on the reverse strand, counting down.
CATAATGTAATAATAAAATTAAAATTTAATATATTTTAGATTCATTGCACACCAACTGAAATATTTCAGGTCTTTTATTGTTTTAATACTGATGATTTTGGCATACAGACCAAAATTCCTATCTCAAAAAATTAGCATATTGCATCCGACCAATAAAAGAAAAGTGTTTTTAATACAAAAAAAGTCAACCTTCAAATAATTATGTTCAGTTATGCACTCAATACTTGGTCGGGAATCCTTTTGCAGAAATGACTGCTTCAATGAGGCGTGGCATGGAGGCAATCAGCCTGTGGCACTGCTGAGGTGTTATGGAGGCCCAGGATGCTTCGATAGCAGCCTTAAGCTCATCCAGAGTGTTGGGTCTTGCGTCTCTCAACTTTCTCTTCACAATATCCCACAGATTCTCTATGGGGTTCAGGTCAGGAGAGTTGGCAGGCCAATTGAGCACAGTAATACCATGGTCAGTAAACCATTTACCAGTGGTTTTGGCACTGTGAACAGGTGCCAGGTCGTGCTGAAAAACAAAATCTTCATCTCCATAAAGCTTTTCAGCAGATGGAAGCATAAAGTGCTTCAAAATCTCCTGATAGCTAGCTGCATTGACCCTGCCCTTGATAAAACACAGTGGACCAACAACAGCAGCTGACATGGCACCCCAGACCATTACTGACTGTGGGTACTTGACACTGGACTTCAGGCATTTGGGCATTTCCTTCTCCCCAGTCTTCCTCCAGACTCTGGCACCTTGATTTCCGAATGACATGCAAAATTTGAGCGACAGTCCAGTGCTGCTTCTCTGTAGCCCAGGTCAGGCGCTTCTGCCGCTGTTTCTGGTTCAAAAGTGGCTTGACCTGGGGAATGGGGCACCTGTAGCCCATTTCCTGCACACGCCTGTGCACGGTGGCTCTGGATGTTTCTACTCCAGTCTCAGTTCACTGCTTCCGCAGGTCCTAAGGTCTGGAATCGGTCCTTCTCCACAATCTTCCTCAGGGTCCGGTCACCTCTTCTCGTTGTGCAGCGTTTTTGCCACACTTTTCCTTCCCACAGACTTCCCACTGAGGTGCCTTGATACAGCACTCTGGGTACAGCCTATTCGTTCAGAAATTTCTTTCTGTGTCTTACCCTCTCGCTTGAGGGTGTCAATGATGGCCTTCTGGACAGCAGTCAGGTCGGCAGTCTTACCCATGATTGCGGTTTTGAGTAATTAACCAGGCTGGGAGTTTTTAAAAGCCTCAGGAATCTTTTGCAGGTGTTTAGAGTTAATTAGTTGATTCAGATGATTAGGTTAATAGCTCGTTTAGAGAACCTTTTCATAATATGCTAATTTTTTTAGATAGGAATTTTGGGTTTTCATGAGCTGTATGCCAAAATCATCAGTATTAAAACAATAAAAGACCTGAAATATTTCAGTTGGTGTGCAATGAATCTAAAATATATGAAAATTTAATTTTATCATTACATTATGGAAAATAATGAACATTTATCCCAATATGCTAATTTTTTGAGAAGGACCTGTATTTAATGAGCTTCAGCTCCCCTGTCAGTTCAGTTCACATTAGGGAGGGTTCGTTTTGAAAGCGGCAACCGGAATGATTATCTCGATCACAGGGCTCGTAAACATCTTTATCAAACAAACACAAAGATTTATTTCTCTTCCACCCGAGATGATTGGGATATTATTTCTCTATTACATGGCCCGCCTGATCGGTCGATAAGCAAGAACCACACACACACACAGACACACACGTGCGCACACTCAGATCAAGAAAGGAATATTATTTCTCTATTTGAGATTCATAGGCCTGCCGACCATTACATATAAAAATAAGTTTTACTCACATAAGTTTGTTGCACCAGTCCTGTCGAATCTAAAATAGAAGGCACAACATTGTGTCTGCAAATCCAGCATCTGAGACTTGTTTACAAACGATTCCGCAGTGAAATGAAGAACACACGTTCATGTCTTCCCACGTGAGCTGTAACTTCATTAAAAATAAAGTTCAACCACTCATTCCTAATAGTAGCATCCGAAGGAAGCTTATGCAGCGACTGTGTTCTTCCGCAGCCTGGCACAGAGCAATATATTACTTTGCTCGCCATGATCACTGCTCTGTAAACCTGTAGCTCCTCGACTCTGTGGGCGGGCTTCAGAAGCATGCATACATATTCATCAGTTGAGTTGCATTTCTTCTTCCCATGACGTCATTGGATTCCAGCTCTCGTTTTCTGGGCCTGGTGTCTATAAAAGCTTTTCTTTGACTAACAAGGACATTTTCAGCTCTGAAACTTACAGAATATTCTTATATCATGATGAACTTCGATATGTCAAAGGCTCAAGTTCTCATGTTCAGGAGCCATAGCTAAAGAAAGGGGATGTAGACAGTGGTACTGTTGGACTGTTTTGATCCTAAAGTGTTACTGTACCAGGAGTAAATATCACAAGAAGGCGGGGGTGGAAAAACATAGTTGAAGATATGTGCAGACTGGTGCAGGACTATATATTTTTATATATTTTGGTATATTTTGGTATATATGGTAAACTTATATATATATATATATATATATATATATATATATATATATATATATGATATATATGATATATATATATATATATATATATATATATATATATATATATATATATATATATATATATATATATATATACCATATATACCATATATACCATATATACCATATATATATATACCAATTTTTATTTTATTTTTTTAATGTGTGTAAATGATTAAGATCAACAATTTTCTCCAAAGACTAGATCTTTGAGCAGCTGAAAGACAGCTCTGTGCAGACATTGCAAAACTGAGGGAAAACCACGGGTAGGACTGTCGAGTTACTGATGCAATGAACTGTTACTGCACCTGTCATATCTTTTCCTGTATTATTTTATAATTACATGGTTGTATCTTTAACAATAAACAATCACAGAAAAAACAACAACAACAAGGTTTTTGGTTATCAGAGGTAACGAATACTTTGTTACCTTCATCAACATCATCATTTCTCTTCATCCCCTATGGGACATAAGGCTTCAATGAGCACTCTCCATTGTATTCGGTCCCTGGCAGCATGTGGGCTTCTCCCCATGACATTCATACGTTCCAGATCTTGTGTCACAGTTCTGCGCCAGGTGGTTTTTGGTCTCCCTGGTTTTCTTTTACCAGGTGGTGTCCAGTAGCGGTTTTGGGCACGGGCGAACCAGGCAGTCGCCCGAGGGCGGCATTTTTTAATGGAACATGGGGGGCGGCACCGGCACCAGCAGTAAAAAAAATCGGCACGCCGTAAAGCGGTTTTCTATCTAACATTGCACTAAGTGACGGCCGCCCTCTGCACAGTCTGCAGCTGCAGGCGCCCTGTGTGTGAGAGGGTGGCGGGGACAGTTTACCTCTGGGTCTCTCCCGAGCAGGGACAGGCTCTGCATAATTAAGGGCGTGGCTACATGAGTGACAGGTGGATTGACGTTTGTTTAGAAAAAAAACGAAAAGAAGAGGAGAAAAAAATAAAGATAAAGCAAGGTATGCAACTATGTTCTCTCTGTATGATTATTACAGTGTCCATGTTATGAATGAAGGGCTATATGTTAATTGGTGGGTATAACTTGTTTGTTAGCCTTTTTGCTATCTTGCTAGCTATGCTTAAACAACAATAATCCGGTTTTAGCTCATCAAAAATGAGATCTAAGTTCACCATAATATTGTGCTTTTTTTTTCAACAAATGGTTGCAAGGTCAGTTATTATTAATTCCCATCAGTTGGGTTAATGTATAATATATTCAGGCAAATCAAATGAATAAACTTTTTCAAATTTTGCCGTTTTTAATTGAAAATTTGCCTATGCAATGTCATTCATAATGTAATTAACAAAGAAATATTAACAAACTAACAAATACTAACAAAGCCAGATTTGGCATAAGATTAATAGCGCTCGAAGGAGGTCTTGCCCGGGGTGCAATTCAATGTAAAACCGCCACTGGTGGTGTCCATCTTAGGGCGACTTTTGTGATGCTGTCCTGCCCCATCCTTAACACGTGTCCTAGCCATCTTAAGCGTCTGTGTGTAATCTCCTTGGTGATACTCCAGCTTCCCATTTTCTTGTACAATTAATTGTTGGAGATGTTATTAGGCCCAAAATCTTGCATATTCGTCGGAGGCATCCATTACGGAACACTTACATTCTGCTCATGTCAGTTTTGATAATTGGCCAGCTCTCTGAACTGTACAGCAGTACAGACTTTATGTTACAGTTATATAGGATCATCTTCGTTTTAAGGCTGTTTTGTTTTGATCTCCATATAAAACGGAGTTGGGAGAAGGCACCCAAAGCCTTTCCCAACCTTGCTTTAATATCTTTAGATGCGCCACGGCCCTTACTGATAAGACTGCCCAGATAGGTGAAATCTTCCACAAACTCAAGTGGTTCCTCATTAACAGTACCATCCTCCTCTGCTGTGGGGGTAGAGTTGACACACATCACTTGAATGTGTTTTGGAGGTGTTAATACTGAGCCCAACTTGTCTGGCAAAGTTGCTCAGCCTATCAGTTTTAGCCTGCATGTTGTACTGGTTGGTTGATAGGAGAGCAAGATCGTCAGCGAAGTCACAATCTTCCAACTGGGAGGACATAGTCCACTGGATGCCTCTGAGTCTGTCTGCTATGGTGTTGGTTGTGATCCAATCTATGGCGATCAGGAAGAGGATAGGGGAGATGATGCACCCTTGTCTCACTCCGGACTGCATGGGAAACCACTCAGAGAGGTGATTTCCTATAATGACACTAAACTTAAAATGTTCATAGAATGCTTTTATGATTGAAATTATCTTTGATGGTATTCCATAGGAGTGCAGTATCTTCCAGAGGGTGTGTCTATGGACACTGTTGAAAGCCTTCTTGAAGCCCACGAAGTTGATGTAGAGGGGTGTATTCCATTCCAAGCACTGATTTATGATGTTATGCAAAGCAAATATCTGGTCCATACGTCCATACTTAAGTAGAAATTTTGGGTATCTATATTTTACTGGAGTAATTATTTTTCAGCCGACTTTTTACTTTTACTCCTTACATTTTCACGCAATTATTTGTACTTTCTACTCCTTACTTTTTAAAAATAGCCTCATTACTCCTATTTCATTTCGGCTTGTTTAAAAAAAATAAAAAATACTATGCAGATAAATCGCGTCATTCGGATAGTGTGAATTTGATTGTTACATACATACAAAAACAACACATAACATAACACAGTACACGTGGTCCCGTGATGGGATTTTTTTGTTTGGACTGAGTAAGGGAGATAGGGAAGGAGGAAGGGGAGAGGCAGACGGATGGATGGGGGAAGGGATGAGGGTGGGGTCTGTGTGTTGCGAGTAAAAGTCTGATATTGTGTTGTGTTAGAGTGTTAGCCATAATTTAAGATGTTTTCGAGTTCAGTTCTGTGGCTTGTCCTTGAAGGGAGATATTGCAGTGCACAGGGAACGATAGCAAGACCTCCCAACTGATAGAGAGGGACAAGGTGGGGGATGGGGGCGGAGGTCAATATTTTTAATCCATTTAGTTGATCTTTAGTAATTTATCTGGATTTTAATCAATCAGTTCTGATCCTCAGCATCAGTGGCGCACATCCGGTTCATGGAGTGACTTAGACATCTCATCCATTCTATTGGCCAGACCAGTCATAAGGCATAACAGTTCACTAGTCTGACCCCCGATGGTGCCCACTCTTCCCTGCGTCTCCACAGTACGGGCTGAGATGTTACGGTACAGTTCCTTGATCTGCAACACTCTCTGATCTAATACCTTTAGTCGGTCACCCACATCCCCGAAGCGCTCTTTAATTTCCACAGACAGCGGCTGGGTGAATTTGCTGGCAGCTGTCTTACAAACCTTCCGATAAGTCAGGGCAATCCCGAGGCCGAGGAATAGGGACCCCCTTAGAAAATTCCAAATATGAATAAGTCTTCCACATCCATCACAGACAGGGCTTCCAGGCACAGGACTTGCCAGCTGTTCCAGGCGTCCCGTGTGTAGCCTGCAGCGAAGGTCCCGTCCGGGCAGGTGGGTTCTCCAAGCGCACCCTTCCTTAGTGAGAAAATCTTGTCAATCACGCTGAGTGACCAGTTAATCAATTCCATTTCAGTATTTTCCGGAGTCCAGCAAGCAGGGAGCCAATTTCAATTATCATATAGTGTCTATGCGGGCAGATCAGCAATATATTTGAAATATCAAGTGTCTCCAAATGAGCAAGCCAAAAGCCAAAGGAGACGGTGGTAAGGCACCAAAACTCTTTCAGGGCCAGAATGGAGAAAAAAAAGCTTTGGAGAAACCAGGCTCAGTCGGGTGCCAGTTCTCCTCTGGCTGACAAACAAATAGTGTATGATTATGATTCTGGCAACATTACAGCTCAGAAGTCATATTAGATCAATAGATATTCGTAAGATTATTAGAAAGATTGGAGTCGTCACCCCAGAGACGGATTTAATGAGGATATCGCGTCGAAGCAGCATTTACAGGCAAAGTTTAATTGACACGCTCTCTGCAGACATTTCAGGGATGCGTTGGTCATGTCCAGGTCGTAGGTTGCAGGTCCACCATCTGGTCTGGATACGACCCAGAATACTGAAGGTTGTAAACTTTGGGATAAACAGAGAGACTAACATTACCGTAGATGCCATTCTTCTCATGATGTAACGAGTACATCAGGTGTTATGGGAAGTGTTCCCGTTCCAGCTGACCTAGTTAATGCAGCCTAACAATCATTTAACTCATTTGAATAATATTAGTTAATAACGTTCTATGTGTATACCATAGTAAAGAGATGTGTTTTTAATCTAAATTTAAACTGACAGAGTGTGTCTGCTTTCCGAAAAAATCCTAGGAAGACTGTTCCAGAATTTAGGTGCTAAATAGGAAAAAGATTGACCACCTGCAGTTGATTTTGATATTCTAGGAATTATCAACTGGCCAGAGTTTAGAGACTGCAATAGACATGTTAAGAGCTTGCTCAATTACTGGGGAGCTAAACCATTTAGTGCTTTGTAAATAATAAGCAAGATTTTAAAATGTATGCAATGTTTAATAGGGAGCCAATGCAGTGTTGACAGAACCGGACTAATATGGTCCGACTTCCTGGTTCTAGTAAGAACTCGAGGTGCTGCATTTTGGACCAGCTGGATATTGTTTATTATGCAAGCAGGGCAACCACCCAGTAGAACATTACAATAATCTAGCCTTGAGATCATAAATGCATGAACTAACATTTCGGTTACGTATGTAACCCTCGTTCCCTGAAGGAGGGAAAGCAGACGTACGTCAGAACTGACCGACAAATTGGGGATCATCTTCAGAGACCAATCTATTTCGAGTGTATAGAAACGAGCCAATAACGTTGGCATGTGGTGCATGAGCCGCCCCGCAACACGGGTATAAATACGGAAGTGGAATACCGCATCCTCGCCTTTCCAACCGAGGAGCCGACAAGTGACTCTGTCCTTCTGTCCTTCAGCGGAAGCGCAGCATCCGGCGACGGGGCGTAAGTCTCCGTTCCCTCTTTCAGGGAACGAGGTTACACATGTTACCGAGACGTTCTCTTTCAGTCAGTCACGTTCGACGTACGTCGGAACTGACCGACAAATTGGGGATCCTACCAACACGCCGGGATGCTGGTCCCTCCAGGGCCTGGTTATAGCGCTCTGAGGAGCCCCTATGTTGAGGAGGGTTCTGAGCCGGGAAGTTCCGTCAACCCTGTTTTTCTGCAAAACCCACTCAGCGTGACTATTGGATAACGCTGGGAAAGCGTGCCCTCCTTAAGAGATGGGACGCTGTGGAGCCACAACCTTCCGGAGGGAGGGGTGGTAGATTACACATAATGACTAACCTCCCAGGGTAGTGCAACATATGGCAGTCTCTGGGGTGGATTCAACCTGATCCCCAGAGACGACAGAGCGGAGCTCTGCCCAGGGAAAGACACAGGGCTAGCAAGACACGGGGCTAGCCAAGTAGGGTAGCTGGTACCATGGAGGAATACACATATGGGGTCGCCGTTAGGGGACCACTATACATGGATGCTCAGCCTACACACATGTTCCAAAAGCATACGGGTGCAGCCCTAGCGTCAGTTGGCCGCCACGTCTGACACCCCAGGGGTAACGGAGGAGCTCGACAGGGTTCACCGTTCTTGGGGAACGCAACTGGAGAGGGCGGGAGTGGCGTTGCAAGCCGACACTAGAACGGGTACTTCGCGCTTATCGACCGCTAGGGGTGAGCACGCAGGAAGAGACTACACGAAGGCTATAGAATCTAGCATATGAAGCAATCTGAGGGGCGTTACCACAACTGCAGATGCTATATGCCCCAGGAGCCTCTGAAATTATTTCAGTGGGACCACCGTCCTGCTCTTGAACGAATTCAAGCAGTTCAACACTACCCGGACTCGGTCCTCTGTGAGGCACGCAGTCTGACTGACCGAGTCCAGCTCCATACCGAGATAAGAGATCCTCTGTGTGGGACAGAGCTTGCTCTTCTCTCGGTTGACCCGAAGGCCCGACAGGCTGAGGTGACGGAGCACCAGGTCCCTGTGTTCGCACAACTGCTCCCGAGACTGGGCCAGAATGAGCCAGTCGTCGAGATAGTTGAGAATCACGAACGCCCGCGTGCTGAGCGGAACAATGGCTGCCTCTGCGACTTTCGTGAAGACCCGAGGTGACAGGGACAGCCCGAAGGGCAGGACTTTGTACTGATATGACTTCCCCTCAAACGCAAAGCGTAGGAACAGTCTGTGTTGAGGAAGGATAGAGACATGAAAGTACGCATCCTTCGGGTCGATCGCTGCAAACTAATCCTGGGTACGGATGCATTCGAAAATGCGTTTCTGCGTTAGCATTTTGAACGGGAGCTTGTGCAGGGCCCGATTCAAAACACGCAGGTCCAGGATTGGCCGTAACCCACCCCCTTTCTTGGATACAATGAAGTAGGGGCTGTAGAACCCCGCCTTCATATTGGCTGGAGGAACCCGGCTCGACCGCGCCCTTCGCCAGTAGGACATCGATCTCTAACCTCAAGATATGGGCGTAGCTGCTCCGCACTGAGGTGAAGAGGACACCCTTGAACTTGGGAGGCCGGCAAGTGAACTGAATCGCATAGCCGAGTCTGATGGTAAGGATGAGCCAGCGAGACGGTCTGGGGAATTATAGCCAAGCTCCCAGAAACCGAACAAGCGGGACCAACGGCACCACAAACGTACCTGGGGTGGGGCAGCAAGGTGGAACACTCAGACCCAACCCGGATGGGGCGGAGTGAGGGAGAGAAGGACCAAAGGTCGCCGAAGAGGCCAGTCTGACCGACAGGGGTGTCGAGGAACCGCACCTTGTCAGACCTGCGCATATCGGCCAGGTTTAGCCACAGGTGGCGTTTCTGGACCACAAGTGTTGACTTTGCCCGGCCCAGGTAGGACGCAGTGACTTTCATCACCCTGAGGCCAAGGTCCGTTGCCGCGCGCAGTTCCTGCATCATTGTGCAACTACCCTTGTGCAACTCCTTTAGCGCTTTGGCCTGGTAGACCTGCAGGAGTGCCATGGCATGCAGGGATGATGCAGCTTCCCCACAGGCTGTGTAAGCCTTGCCCGTGAGAGCGGACGAGAACTTACACGCCAGTGAGGGGAGACGGGGATTAGCCCGCCAGTCTGCAGCGGACCTGGGCCACAGCTGCATCGCCACGGACCGCTCGACTGGGGGAATCCCTGTATATCCCTTTGCCGCGCCACCATTGAGGGTAGTGAGGATGGAGGAGTCAGTCGATCGTTGTCTGGCGCTGTAAGGCTCCTTCAACGACTTCGTGAGCTCCTGATGCACCTCCGGGAAGAAAGGTACCAGGGTGGGGTGCTGAGAGAAAAGCATAGCTGTGAGCTCTGGATCAGGCTAGGGCAACGCTACCACACCCGGAGAACAGCGCCAGCAGTCTTCATCTCCAGAGTCCATTAGCTCGTCCCCCGATGCAGCTATCGAAATCCTGTTCTCAGCCGGAGCCCCGAAGATCCCTCTCGCACTCATGTAAGTAGAAAAACAGCAGCTTCTCTCTCAGCTCGGCTCCGATGTTGAAAGCGAGGATGCGGTATTCCACTTCCGTATTTATACCCGCGTTGCGGGGCAGCGCGTGGATCGCATGCCAACGTTATTGGCTAGTTTCTATACACTCAAAGTAGATTGGTCTCTGAAAATGATCCCCAATCCGTCGGTCAGTTCCGACGTACGTCGAACGTGACCGACTGAAAGGGAACTGTTCAGCATTTTGCATTGAAAGCATGTGCCGTAATTTAGATATATTTTTAAGATAAATCAGTATCAGTAAAAGCTATCTTTGCACTGCAAATGTGGTATGTACAGAAGCGGCCTCTGAAGTAGGAATTTCACAGATTGTTTAATTTTATTTTTTAACAGTAACTGCTTATCATTTATTATTATTATTATTTTTACATGTCTTTCTCTATTTATTTATGCTTTTATTTATTTATTACTTTGGCAACTTTGGAATTCCATACTTGTGGAGTTGAAGTTGGACCACTGTTGGATTGGTTAGACCAACAAGCAAGATGAGGAGGCAGAGACTTTGAGCTGGGCAGAGCCATCAAAGATGAAGAAGCTTGGAGTCTTGGCAGAGATGAAGGAGCCAGTACAATTGGTAGTGACGAAGGAACCAGGTGTTATGGAACATATGCTTTTATATATATTGTTCTGAAGGAATGATGTCTGATTGGCTCCTGCAGGCTGATTAGTGCTATGATTGGTGCAGCCGGCTCCAACAGTACTATAAAAAGCATGACATCACATCCTCTGGTGGATATCTTGTGTTCTGCAAATCAAGTTTGATTTTGTTGAGTACAGAGATTGGATGTGTTAAGAGAGTGATTAGATTGTTTGTTAGATAGTGTGACGACTCCCCTGTTAAGTGGGGTTTCCCCAGGCTCAGGTGGATGATTGGCTGGCTCCGCCCTTTCAAGTGGTTATTCCGTACACCTGTGGTGGACTTCCTGTCGAGTGTGTTGAAAAGAATCATGAGGAAAAGGCCAAGGAGGGCGACAGACTGGACATAATTTTCGTTTACGTCTGGGTTCCTTTAAAGTTGTTTATTCCTTTGACACATCCAACACTAGCAACAGCACATTACCTTTCCATGCATTCATTACAATACACCACTGATTCCTGACTGTAACATTTATATACTGTTTTCTTTCTGTATAGGTCTATTTTTGTTAATAAATTTGGGTATTTTTCGGCTTTCTTGTGTCCCTCTTTTTGTTGCGTCCCTTTTTGAGCTACGGGACGTAACAGATAGACATTGTTTATAGCTGGTGTTGTAGGAATTATGCGAGTGTATTTCACTTTTGCCTGTTTTTTGATAATGATTTTGCATTATACTCAACCTTATTCTCTAAATACATTTGACGCCGTTTTTATTGTAAACTTTGGATCTTTGTTGTTGGATAGGCAGTTTTTGGTAAGTTCATTGTATTTTCTTCTGATTAGGTTTAGTTTTTTTGTGTCCTTTTCTCTTGACTGGGCATAACAACCAGGAGACTGGGCAGAGAGTCTTTGATAGTCGTTGACAGTCTTTGCTAAAGGAATTAGAATTATCTTATGTTTCTCATCCCATTTATTCAACATTTCAAAGGTCCTATTTTTCATACTTTGACAGCTCTAAACAATCTCAGTCTTCTGAAAACAGTCATATCGCTTCTGGGGAAGGAGCCTGAAACCCTACACTGACCAACAAATAAAGCCATGTGCAGCTTATTTTTCACCCCTCCCCTCCCCCTTCCCCTCTTTACTTCTTGCATCTGAGTTTCTGATTAATGCAGAACCTTAGTGCCTAGATTGCGAACAAAAGACTATTTGTCTCCTGTTATTTTGCAATAAAGTATTTACTTTGCCTCAGTCTGACAGCCAAGCTAATTCAGAAAAAAAAAAAAAAAAACCTTGTATAAGAGAAAAACCACAGGAAATGATGTTACTGCACCAAATATCAGATGATCTCTCATTTCCGTCTAAGAATGGAGTGCAAACAAATAATGTCTGTTTAATAGCTCTAATATTTGAAATTGGGCAATGACCCATTTGTTATTTTAATAATGATGTGGCATCTGCTTCAAGGAAAATGGCAATTGACCATGGAACAGTTGATGAATTATTCATCTTATTTATAATCTATTTATTTAGGAAAGGGGAAATTGTGTTTGCTCAACAATGAAATGACGATTAGCAGTACAGACAAAGGAAGGCATGATTGACAGGCTTTTGTTAAACAAAGCTGGTGGTTAATCACATTGCTTTGCATGCAAACGCAAGCCTTGTATTTGTTCCCCATCGCTAATTAAACAAAATTACATCCAATAGCAAAGTGTTAAAGGTATGTTTTGCTTTCACCCTGCTCACTAAATACAAATGGCTAAATGCACTATCATCTATCTATCTATCTATCTATCTATCTATCTATCTATCTATCTATCTATCTATCTATCTATCTATCTATCTATCTATCTATCTATCTATCTATCTATCTATCTATCTATCTATCTATCTATCTATCTATCTATCGCCTTTCTTTATGACACCATAGTGCAGGAGTCAGGAATTGTTTTTGACCAAAAAAAGGAATCGTTTTTATTTTTTTTTTACAATAAAGTTTCAACAATAGCAAAAATGGGGTAGGGTTAGTGTAAGGGGATAGAATATACAGTTTGTGCAGTATTAAAAACCATTACATCTCTGGAGAGCCCCTACAAAGATAGTAAACCAGACGTGTGTGTGTGTGTGTGTGTGAGTGAACGCACACAATGCTTGCATCTACAGTGTTTACGTGAATACTCAGCATGGCATATTGAAATGGCTGCTAGGTTGTACTGGATGAGTCCTATAGTGGATTGTTAGTGTTTTGGGTGGTTGCTAAGTGATTCTTAGGAGGTTCTGACAATTAAAACGCATGTGCAGGTTACTTTTTACTTGCACAGCTGAATATGTGTTGCTTTCACATTCATGTGAATCGTGGCACAGTTTGAGCGCAATTTGCGCAACATAACTCAGACCACCTCCTTCAGGCAGGTGTCAGAATACACAGTGCATCGCAGTTTGTTGCGTATGGGGCTGCATAGCTGCAGATCAGTCAGGGTGCCCATGCTGACCCCTGTCCACCACTGAAAGCACAACAATGGACATGTGAGCATCAAAACTCGACCACTGAGCAATGGAAGAAGGAGGCCTGGTCTGATGAGTTTTCTTTTATATCACGTGGATGGCCAGATGCATGTACGTCACTTACCTGGGGAACACATGGCACCAGGATGCACTATGGGAAGAAAGCAACCTGGCGGGGCAGCGTGATGCTTTGGGCAATGTTCTCCTGGGAAACCTTGGGTCATGCCATCCATGTGGATTTTACTTTGTCATGTACCACCTACCTAATCATTGTTGCAGACCATGTACACCCCTTCATAGAAACAATATTCCCTGATGGCTGTGGTCTCTTTCAGCAGGATAATGTGCCCTGCCACAAAGCAAAAATGGTTCAGAAATGGTTTGAGGAGCACAACAACAAGTTTAAGGTGTTGACTTGGCCTCCAAATTCCCAGGATCTCAATCCAATCAAGCATCTGTGGGATGTGCTGATCAAACAAGTCCGATACATGGAGCCCACCTAGCAACTTACAGGACTTAAAGGATCTGCTGCAAACATTGTGGTGCCAGATACCACACAGCACACATTTAGGGGTCTAGTGGAGTCCATGTCGTGATGGTTCAGGGTTGTTTTGGCAAAAAAGGGGGACCAACACAATATTTGGTCATAATGTTATGCCTCATTGGTATATATATATATATATATATATATATATATATATATATATATATATATATATATATATATATATATATATATATATATACTTACTTATCCGTGGCATCAGAAAAGGGTTTGAGTTTTAGGGCTGAGAAAGTATATTATATGTAACATTGCTACAAGCCCAGTAGGAACAGGAATGTGTTACAATGATCAATGTTTTCAAAATGTTCTTTAGTCTAATCTCTTCTTCGGTCAGCCAGGCCAGTTCATCGTGGTTAGTAATGGCATGTAAATCAATGTAGAAGGACATGATAATGAAATATCCCTCCTTGTACGACATTTATGAGATTTTTATGGCTAATTGCTTGGAACAAAACCTGAGAGTATCCCCTTCCCCACATTTCTTTATGCATCAGGACTGAGGGAAAATTAAATAGATAAAGGGATAACAGAAAGTGCACATCAGAGGATATTGGATATTATTATGGGAGTACAGAATCCACACAGTATTGTGTATATCAGAAGTTCCCTTACATAAGCTTACCAGGGAGCACACACATTGTGCCAATGTCATACCACAACATTAGTTTCATTGCCACACAATGCACAGTGCTAATGACAGTGATGATGAGTTTGGTCATGGTAATGGCCTGAGGCTTACAGCAGAAGACAGTTATATCAGCTTGATGGCACAGCAGAAAAGTCCATTGTGTCTGCATGGAGATCTCTGGGCAGCATCACAACAGCGAGTGTTGAAATCTAAAATCTATCTATCTATCTATCTATCTATCTATCTATCTATCTATCTATCTATCTATCTATCTATCTATCTATCTATCTATCTATCTATCTATCTATCTATCTATCTATCTATCTATCTATCTATCTATCTATCTATCTATCTATCTATCTATCTATCTATCTATCTATCTAGTCATTATTTTCAAGCATACCCCCACATACTGCCACTTCAAATTTGTCAGGATATATTATTGAGTATTTTGTGTGTAATCAGTTTAAAAGTCAGTACCACAAATACTGTCCTAGAGCAGAGGGTTAATTGTAAAAAAATACAAAAAGTTTGGCTTCATTTTTTACTTTGTTTTTTTGGCATTCACCCATCAGTTGCCACCAGAGGTGGATTGAGATGGTCAGGGGCCCCTAGGCTGCTCTTTGGCGATTGAGACTACAGTATTTCCTCTACATTCCTTCAAGTGGTGGACCACCACAGTACTAAAATTACCACCACAGCACATAGGTAAAATGAGAAATTGAACATTAAAACAAAAAAAAAACACAAAAAAACCCCCCAATTTCAAACAAGCACAAGGCCCAGTGTTCAGAAGTAACCCTTTAATAAATAGAGATGGTGGAAAAATATTACCCTCTTCCACTACAGCCACAAAACAATTACAAAGGAAATATGTAACTATAAACAGCAAAGCAACAGAATACAGTGCATTCACAGTTAAACTGCAAGCTGGTTTAGCTTTATAAACCAACAGGTAGGCTACAGCATCTGCATCCGTGCAGAACCCCCTGTTTCACTGAAGCTAAATAACAACATCATTACTGAGACACAAACTAATGTGCAATACACTAAACTGTGTAGGGGAAAGCGGGGCACAACCTAACGCTTTTTGACTTTCTCAGTTTGTGTAAATCCACATGGGGTTCAGAGTATTTATTTTTTTCCACATTAATTTCATACATGTCTAGTACAATTATGTGGTTTTGTTTCATTAATACAGTGTATACTTTTTTCTTGATTTACCCCGAAAGAATGGAAGTGAAATGTGACAACATGCCCCGTAGTTGGGGTACATTGTAACATGTGAGGGGGCACATTGTAACATGACCAAATGACAGCTTAAAATGTTATAAAAATAAAACATATCCAAAACAAACTAAAATATGTTGTCAATAAAATACAATTATTGACTTTTTTTTAAAAATAAAACAATGGCATTTTTTTATCATTAAAAACACACACATTTTTGATTTTGACAAACACATTGCCAAATACAGCTATACAGCATAGTTAAAAACATGATAATAATTAATAATTTCTGAACATTGATCTCAGTCTTTATTCACCGTTTTTCGTGGTTTCTCAAAATAATTCATAAAAGTATAGAATATAATAGCATATTTCAAATAGGGGCTCATTGTAATGCAGTGTTACAATGCACCCCTCCAGCGCAACTGGGATTTAAACCGTAGCTCATGTCTTCTGCTGGTTAGATCAGCATTAAAGAACGATCTCAACTGTTAAATAACAGATATAAGATTAAAATAATATCAGATTTGGCTTATTTTAAATATACACAAAAAAAGTATATGAAAAATAAACTTAGGTAAGAACTTTACTTTTGCTGTGGTTAAATAAATTTTTGAATATTCCTAGTTAATAATTCTTTAAATCGATATGTCATCCTCTAAACAACCCGTCTCCAGCGTGTTGCCGCCGATCTTTCGAATATTACACTTTAGTAATCGTTTAATCAATACGGCATCCTCAATAAAACCTGTCTCCGGCGTAATGACTCCGATATTTTAAATGATTTATTTTTAATAATTATTTAATCGATACATCATCCTCAATAAACCCATCTCCGCCGTGTTGCCTCAGATCTCTCGAATATTCAGATCTATTATGACCTCTGACCTTTAAAATTGCCAGAATAATAATAATACGCTGTTTGTTAATTGGCCAGAGGAGAACACTGGCACCCCGACTGAGCCTGGTTTCTCCCAAGGTTTATTTTTCTCCATTAGGTCTCCTGATGGGGTTTTGGTTTCCTTGCCACTGTCGCCTCTGGCTTGGCTTGCTCAGTTGGGGAAAAACAATTTTTCAGGTAAATTTCCAAATAGATCTGGTCCAAATAGATCTGGTTGTATTGCACAGGAGGTTGTCTAAAGCCATGATAATCAAAATATATTCTGTTGCATTATTTTTCAATTTAACACTGTGAAGCTGCTTTGAAACAATCTGCATTGTTAAATGCGCTATATAAATAAAGTTGACTTGATTTGGCTTGACTTCAGTAATATCTTTGAAAGATTTTTTTAATTTTGGCGCAATTTCTCTATATAGTGTTGATATGGCAACTAGTAAATACACAAAGTGTCATCCTGGCATGTGAGGAAAGTGTTAAACCATGCGTGTTACAATTAACTCTGTGTTAGGTTGTGCCCTACGCTCCCCTATAAAACAAAGCCAATAAAAAGGGGTGCAATACCTCTGTCTCAAGTCATATCTATATATTTTTTTATTGTTCTTATAGGCCAATGAGAGTCTTTTTTTGTTTGCGTTGAAGTAAATTTTAAATAATAAAGAAAATAGTCTGGCTAATCCGGCGCTACTGCACACATGGGACCCCAGCTGCATCCTATGCAAGCCTGTGCATTAATCCTGGCTGCCACAATAGCAGATGTATTGCATTGTTTTATCCATTTTCACACGTTAAAACAAAATGTGGCTTTTCTAAACAGTGAAATTACTATTATGTAATCAATATTATACTGTGTTTTCCATCCACATTCATTGCTGAGATTAAGGATACTGGGTATAATATAATCATGGGATGGAATGCATCCCATCTACCCAGAGGTGGGTAGTAACGAAATACATTTACTTCGTTACATTTACTTGAGTACATTTTTTGGGTATCTTGTACTTTTAGAGTAGGCCTATATTTATTTTTTGGGTACTTTTACTCTTACTCAAGTAAATTTCTTGTGAAAAACTGTATTTTTACTTAGTTACATTCATTGGCGTTCTTCCGCTACTGTCAAATAATGACTTGTTCGTAAGTCTCGCGAAACATTGGAGAGGCTGCTTCGCGAGTCATGGCTACTCATCACCTGCTTATAATTAGCGTGCGTTTAGTCAGAAGATGGTGGCCGAAGCAGAGGATGATGTGTGTGAGCTACAGGAGGCAGATCACCTGTGGCCTCAAGTTCAGTCTTCACAGAATAGTTTTATAATGCGATGCAAGCTGTGTGCACAGATACAAACTGACATCTCAGCAAGTCAGCATAAAAGAATTCCAACTCTGACACTTACCGCTACATGTTTTTTCAGGTTAATTATGCCTATTTGAACACTATTCATGATAATTTGGTAACTATGTGCACTTTTCCCATATTGTAATACTATTTCACACACTGTCCAAGTGTTTTCCTCATATGCGCTCTGTGCAAGCAATGACAGATCGTTTCCTCCAAACGACACATGTCCACGAACAAACGTTCACATCTGCACATTTACATATTCTTTTTTTTCTCAAAATGAAACAAATTGAATAGCCTAATGTGACATCTTGCATTTATACACAAATCCGGACAGACAGCTGTCTGAAGTGTAGAAAATACATACAAATAAAAAGGGGATTGTATGTTATCCCTACCTAAAGACTGCATATACTTATAAAGATATGAGAACAAAGTATTATTTAAAAAGAGCTCTGGTTAGCCCAGCACACCATTAATTTACACTGTTTAACCATTAATCGCACACACACACACACACACACACACACACACACACACACACACACACACACACACACACACACATATATATACATATATATACATATATATATATATATATATATATATATATATATATATATATATATATATATATATATATATATATATATATATATATAAACATATATATATATATATATATATATATATATATATATATATATATATATATATATATATATATATATATATATATATATATATATATATATATATATATAATATGGAGAGGTCGCTTCTTATCAATCAGATCGAAAGTAACTAGTAACTAACTACTTGAGTACTTTTTTCATCCAATACTATTTTACTCTTACTCAAGTAACTATTATGATTGTTACTTTTACTTGAGTAAATATTTCCGTAAGTACTTGTACTTTTACTTGAGTACAGATTTTGGCTACTCTACCCACCTCTGCATCTACCTTTTTGATTTGTTTGAACTGATTTAAATAATAAATCAGTTCAAAAAAAATATTACTTTAAGTTGAATTAAATGTGTCATAAGTACAACATTTGTCCAAATATTATTATACATAACTTTCTGCTCTTTAACGATTTCCTGGGCATTTTTTTATTGTTATTATTTTGTTTGCTGCAATACTATGATAAGCAATGATCAGAAAATAAAAGAAGAAGTTTTACAGAGATATACTCAGACACAGAGAATGGTAGTGAACAGGAGGTTCATTGACAACAACTAAGCGTTTAGAAGCAACCAGTTAAGTTGGCAGTTCAGAGGTCACTTTAACTCAGGGAAAATGTGTAAAAATCAGAATGTCATTTTCCTTACACAGCCAGGAGAGTAAGGATGGAGTGATGACAGGTGGACTGGATGCACACACCGCGCTGGATGAAATGGTAAGTATTGCAGCTTGACAGACACAGAGGATGCAGAGACAGGGATGACTCAGGAGAGAACCACAGGAGGGAAGGCTGGAGAGTAAACACTGGAGGGAACGCTGGAGAGAAAACCCTGGAGGGAACGCTGGAGAGTCAATACAGGAGGTAACATTAGAGAATCTTCACGAGGAAGCAAGGTAACAGTCCATTTCGAACAAGATCGAACCATGAGCTGTAGCAAGGTGTGTGTTTAAATGGGTGAGATTATGATGGTGCAGATGTGCATGATATTGAAGTGCATTCAGGTCAGAGCCAAGAAGGATGCTGTGAAGTGTAGTACTGAAGTGATAGGTGACTGAGTTTGTGTCCCTGACATTCTTACTGTCCATAGAGGTCATTCAATATCCTCTCCTCTAACTATGCTATTGTTTGTATGCTATTGCTAATGTTATTATTAGTCCTTTACAATGAGGCCTGTCCATTTCCCCATGACTCGCAGAAGCCTCCCACTGAAAGCCCCACTCCGATGAATGGGGGTGGGGCCAGACAGTACAGGGCCAATATCAATCCCCGTTTCACTGCTCTCTCTGCACCAATACCGTTACCCACTTCTTGCCACTAGGGTGGCGGGGAAGTCTGAGCCGGCCTGATGGCGTTGCGACTCTGTTTAATTTTTAAACTCTGTTTAAATTTATTTTGTTGAGCTGATAGTGTTAGTGGTGCAAATGATCTCCGGGTAGGTAGTGCAGGGGGACCGTGTCTACTGCCGGTTCTCACAATGGTTTACTGTTTTATTGTTTACTTTGTTATTTAAGTTTGTGGAGAGGTTTGCCTCTCAATTGGTACCCTCTGAAAGCTAGATAGGTCTTAGTTAGTTCTTGCGTAGGTAGGTGTAGGCCTGGAGTCGTTCTATTATATTATGTTTGTTTTTTTTTGCTCATCAATTTATTATGGCGACGTTTGATTTAAACAAAAAATCAACCAAGTGTTGAATTGTTAGAAGCATATAGAAAGGAAGATTTTTTCCTTATTGTTCTTTAACATTTTGAAATACCTGTTTCTAGAGCATTGCTTAAGAAAGATTTAAAAGCTTGTTTGATAACTCTTTTAATAAGTAAAGGGGTGTTACCTTCAGTGGAGGACGTTCCTAAATCAGCAGAGTTTGCATCTGTTGTGGATTAAGAGGAATTGTCAGTCACACTGATGAAAGGAATACAAATAATCCAAATGCGAGTATGTGAAAGGTTTATTGAACAATAGCTCCTCAGTAATGCAGATCGTAATGGTCAGGAAACAGGACACTGAAGGGTAGGCTCTGTGACGCAGGGACGCAACGGGCAACAGAGATTCGTGAGAATCCAAAATCCAAAACCCAGAAACCAGGTCAACAGCACTGACAGTCCAGAACATACACATCCAGGAAGATGACAGAGAAGAGCGACCAATACCTAGGAGAGCCTGCAACGATCTAACAAGACATGTTAGCACACACATTAAATAGAGTGTTAGATAAGGCACAGCTGGTGCTGATCAACAATCAGCTGCGAACAAGGTAACACCCACACTCGTACACACAGCGCGAGGGCGAGTCATGCCACGTTTACACATAGCCGGGTATTTAGAGAACCGAATATTTCCCCGCCTCCGTTTTCAAAAATAATATCATGCACACAACATCGTTTTCAAAAAAAGTTATTGTTTACATCAACCCGCATAAATACGCCGCCGAGCGCCATCATAACTATGCCAAACCTATGGGTGGCAGTGTAGGGAGAAGGATAAAGCCATACAAGCTAATCAGAATCCTCAAAATCGACAACAACGAATAGCACGAGCGACTTCCTGTTCCTTTCAAAACAACAGACATGGCGCGAGGTTCGTTCGTGTGGACAGACAGCGAAGTGGAGTTACTCCTATATGTCGCGTTAGTACAGCAGTGTAAACATAGGGCGCTCACATGACGTAAGCATTTTATGGCGAATAATGTGACGTTTGAGAACCTAAAACCCCGTTTCTCACCGTTGACACCGATCTCCACTTCGGCCGGAGTTTTTAGAAATAATCGTTTTCTGGGATAAAAACGGCGTTTTCGTGTAAATGACAGGTCAAAACGCAGGGAAATATCTGCGTTTTCCCATCGTGTAAACGGGGCCTCAGTGAACCCATGAACCGTGACAGGAACGATCTCCACTGCATTCTCTTGTTGGCGATCCAGTTACTCTGTTAGTCGGTGGTGGTACAGACCTCTCTTTCGACCACCTCTTTCTATGCCTACATTTGAGCCTTTCTCAGTCTCTACCGAGGCATCACCAGCATCTCATGGAGATTTGCTGTTAAAAGTGCTGTTGACTCAATTGCAGCTCAAGATGCAAGACAAAGCTCAAGCACGTAAGGATGAATTGCAGCATCAGCTTGAACTACATCGCATTGATGCAGATACCAAAATTAAAATGCGGCAGTTAGAGTTGCAGGCTATTCAAGACGATCCAATTAGATCGAAAATCATCTGTCTTCCTGTTTCAGAGGAAGTTACATCAACACATTGAATAATGCTGTGTGTTTCAAGGTCTTTCAAGGGGCCTTTAACTATTAAACATGTACTACCATTAGTTAAGCCTGCTGTTATTCATGTATGACTTCTTATGACTCCTGTTGTGTTTAAGGATAGCTCTTAATTGGTTCATCATTAATTCATATCTTCACTAATCATGAATTCATGGTGAAGTACCTATAAATTTTGATTATTCATGTACTGTTTTTATAAAGTGTTACCGCATATTAATGTATTCTTGGGGCAACATTTAAATGAAAAAAGAAGTGTAATAACGGGAGTAATAATTGGCATACTTTTCATAATAATATGTGATGCGATCTGGGAAAACCCGTTGGATAAAAATATCTTGGCAAAATTCACGTTATTTAGTGCAGAAAATAGCAGTTTGTAACAACAAGTGGAAAAGACTGCGTCTTTCTATAATGTTTTACAACAAAGTGCAAAAACCGGCCAGTTTTAACTCTCTTAATACCACAAAGACAGTTCAGACATAAAAATAAACCCCATTACATGTAGAATAAAGGTGTATTAAAGCATATTACCCTCTAGTCTTATGAAAACTTTTATCAAATAAAACGTTATCGTATTGTGAAATGGCGGAGCAAAAGAGAACAAAACAGAGTCTGAAGTAACTGATCGCTTTAATGATCTTGTTTGCCTCAATCAGCTTAATCCTGGTGAAGTCAGTGCCCTAAACGATCATATAGTGGATTATTTTACATCCAGGGATGATGGAGAAGTTATTGAGGAGGAGTCAGTTTAGCTTTGCTGCCGGTGCGCTGTGATTGCTATTCTAGTACACTAGCGCGACGCCGCGTTCTAGACAACGTGATCAAAGATCAGAGACAGCACATGATAAACAATGGAAAAATTTCACTACTTACTAAGTTGCTGTTCTCTTCAGGGTAGCTAGTCCGCTTGTGTAATGATGCATCTTATCAATTCCAGTTTTCATATTTGTATATTCAGTTAAGACCTTTCAGATAACCATAACTTTTGTTTCAGACAAGCCATGAAATAAATGAAAATAAAATAAAAAAGAACTTGATCCCAGCTTTCATACGATATTAAAAGCTGTAAAAGGTCAAATTTCACCATGTGATGGGTTTTCGTAGATCACATCACATATATATTATTTCATGGAAAATATTGATATATAATTAATTTCTCAATTCACTTGTTGGGTCTCCAAAATGCCTGATAAAAATTAGTTCAGTCCTAGTGTCCTCTACAGAGAACATCAATGCAGTGTTTTGTAACAGAAAGTCATATTTTGATTAGAAACCCCATAACATTTTCTATGACAAAATGAACATGGGGTCTACATTTGTACGTGCAAAAACAAAAATTTGTTTTTGCAAGATACTGCAGCAGTACAATGTCTAATACTGTTGTACCTGCACCTTGCTGGCTTGAAAGGCAGCTCAAGAGGGTTTGGAATAAACCTGGATTACCACCTGATCTTCAGCACCAGGTGCTCAGTTGCTGGGTAACTGTATTGCATCATTGATCCACCATGGACATTTAGATGTGATGGATGCTCATCAATATCATTCCATCTTGCTCTGGACCTCTCGGCTTTATGACAGCTCAGAAGATGGCTGGTAGCCAAGCCCTATTTATGACCCATCAATCAACCATGGGGAAAAATGTAGGGGAAGACTACTATCAAGACAACTATCAATAGCTTATCCATATACAAGTGGTCACTGCACATACAGGTGCAGTCAGCATCTGCCCGTGAGGACCTAGTTAATGAAGTGTTATTGGATTACTTTTAAGGTCTGGTACAAATATGGCATAAAAAATACACAAGCTATTGGCTGACCTATAAGGCCCTAAACGGTGTAGCTCATGTGTGTAGTGATGTATGGTCTTAAATATTAATATTAATATTTAGTATTAATATTACAGTTTTTATCAGTTGCTCCACAATATTTAGTCATTTGTGTACATCATAGTAGCAGTTTCTCATTCCTTCCAACAAATTGCAAATGCTTTTGAACATTTATCAATTGCTTTCATACAACTCTCTGCTGTTTTTAAACATTATCATTTACTTATGTCATGTCAGTCAAAATTAACTATACTTGTGAATGCTGAATAGTCATTCCATATAAAACTAATAGTCCTCATTTCATTGCTTGAGCCATTACATACAAAAAATTTGAACTAGTTGTCAAAATCTGTCAAGCTAATTTTACACATTTTTTTAAAATCTTTTTTTTCCTGAAAATGTCTCCTATATTGCTAGCGGCCATGGATGCAGCATGTGATGACATCACAGCAGAGTCCTGCAGAGGGTGGATTCGCCACTCGAGGAGATGCTTTCCTGGCTGCATTGCAAGAGATGATATTCGCTGTATTGTAGATGAAATTTTGTGGCCAGACAGAGAGGAACGTCTGGATGTGCATGAATGAGACCAGTACTATGTACTGTATGTTGTATGTTCAGTTCCAATATGTACTGCAATATTGTTTACAGTTATGCACAGCTTTACCCAAAGGGAGTTTGTGTTTGTTGTAAATAAGGGTGTATTTTTTTTTCACAATGCTGTGAACAAATTAGAATGGCAAAGAGCATATGCAGTAAATACGTGAAACATACATATTCAGTGTCTTGTACTCAGTTACCTCACTAAATACAGTAATTTGTAACTTTACTGTATTTTTCAAATGACTGTGCAAATAGTATATAGTGCTGTGTTGAGCATTTTCAGGTAGTGTCACCAAGATCTGACTTTTTTTTTGCATTGAAGAACAGCAAAAAACTGTCATAATGATAACATGACAACGCATTTGACTATCTTGTTCATAAACAATGGTGTCAGGACTTTTCATCTTGATGACACTGACACGTGATTGAGTTTTTAGTCACACGTCACCTAAGGTGAGTGTGAGTGTCAGATGATTCCTTCTTATATTACTGGGCACCAGCCAAGGAATTTCACCTTGACAATAAAGAATGATCATGGAAGATTGTCGAATGAATTATAATTATATAAATTATAGGAAGTTCATCATCTCACCAATGTGAATGATTTAGTGAGATTCTGGCGAGCTTGTAAAGCCTCTGATTATCAAAACAAGAATAAAATTAATTAATTTACAGTAAGAGTAAAATATCACTCACTAAATACTACAAAGGGGAATGATTAAACTACTAAGAAAGAATGACTAAACTACTAACAAAATTCAATCAATAATCAAACAAAGAAACTACAAACTACTACACAATCGGATGTTAACAAAGTAAATGGCAAGTAGATGAGCAACAAATTGGACAAAGCAATGAATGGTTAATTAGCAGTCTTAATGGGAGTCAAATGTGGTCTTTCTGGATGCTGGTATGAAATAGTATATAAGCATTTACTATGAATACAGATAATGTGTCTAATGTATCTATCTGTATAGAATGATCTCTACACAAGTCTCTACACAAATAAAAATCTCAAATAGCAACAACCTAATGCCAAGGCCTTTGAAAGACTGGTTTGGTTAGCTTATATTTACTCACAGTGGGAGTAGACTGGAACACTTTCCAACAGTTGCAGTCACTTCTGGTCCTTGTGTAATCCAGAGAACTGTAGATCAGGCAGTGGTCAATCCACAGGATCCTTTGTAGAATGAAGGTTATAACGGCAAGAGTCAACCAGGTCAAGCGTTGATTTCTGGAACCGAAGTCCTCAGCAGGAGCAGTTAGGCTGCTTGTAGGTCTATGCGGGTAAAGGTTTACTCGTAAGAGTATAACCATGGTCACGGTGTTGTTCCTTCCCTTGTGAGGTCAGAAACTCAGAACAGGTTTTTAATAGAATATCCAAGTCTCCTAGTCATTGACTTTTACTAAAATTGTGTTATTTACAATCCCGTTATAAAAAAATTGTTTAGATAAAAACGGGACATTTATACTTATAAGCGCCAGCGGGTCAAATGTAACCCTATATGATTCCTTTAGTTTTGCGCTGTGTTTGTGAAATGCGTCGGCTTACTGTAAACAGTCACACAACACACATTTAAACAAATATGTTTTAGCCTATTTATAAATGTTTAAACTTTGGATTAATCACATTTTTGTCTTGCAATTTTATTGTGTATTGTTTGCTAGTCTGTTGCTATTTATTCAAGTCTGCCCGTTTCCTAAAAAACTATATTTCCGATCTACGATGTAATAAATAAAATAAACAATTCATGATTATTATTGGTGTTGTTCTCCTATTCAAATTATAAATGATAAAACCAAACAAATGAATAATTAATTAGGTATATTGTGCGCTTGAATTTGTCATTGCACATGTTGCCTACATCGTAGGCTGTCCTTTGTCATAGCCTGCATCCTATGCAGAGCGGTGGATTATTATTGTTCTTTATTTTCTATTTAGGGTATTTTAGTCATTTAAATAACATGGATTATCTTAATATGTGATTAATGACATTTTATTATAATATTACACCACCCAAATATGTATTTATTTCCTTCTAATTCTCGTTGTCATTACAGGCTGATTTAGCCTATATTCACCAAAAACTGATTTGTGTAGCCTGCTTAAAACAGCGTAAAACAACAGGACAGAAACATAGTTGACAACTAAAAATAATAATTTCATGACTCTATACATTACTTTGTGAAGATAGTGGCATAATACAGTGACATATTTAGTTTTTTAGCCGGATCGAAACATAAAAATCTCCATGGGTAAATTTGACCCACTGGCGGTTTTAGGTATCCAGCGACCCCTGGTGGTTCTAGTGTTAAGTGTCCGCCCATATTGTCACACCTTTTCATCCTGTGGGGCTTGCTGAGTTGTCCCAAAATAAACAGCATCTTTAGAACTTTGGAAATACTTTATTTCCTTTCCAAACATTTCTCAAAGTCCTTGTGTCTGTGTTCTGAACTCGTAGAATCCAAACTTGATGTACATTGGTTGAGGTATCATCCAGATGTCCATTGGCTCTTATTCCGTGTGCGGTTTCCACTGTGTGCACAGTTTCCTGGATGAATAAGGAGACGTATAGGACATGTTTTTGAGATTGTCTTTCTCTTGGAGCATTTCTTTGTTCTTGCTGTGATTTAGCCAGAACCGGGTTGGTGGCCTTCTGCAGTCCATGGTCGATAACACCTATTGAGAGCAGAGGTGAATAATGGGAAACTGGTGATGAGATTAGCCAATGATCAACGGGACATTGATGTCCTCATGCTGGCAGTCCTGATTACCATAGTCTTATTAGTTATCGTTGAGGGTCCTATCATATCCCTCTGTCTTCTTAAGAGTAGGACAATTTAACTACTGCTGTGAAGTGGGCACCTCCAGTGCCATCAAGTCTGCTGTTCACTACAATTTTATTAGTTATGGCAATTAAAAATTACTCCGTTGCATTCCTGAATAAGAGACAAACCTTAGCCAATTGTCTTTATAAAGATTTAATTTCTTGAAAGAGTCCACGTTTGGAACAACCACACAATATCTGCCCCAAGTGTGAACTAAGGACAAAAAGGAACCCACAAGCATTTATACCCCCATTGTCTGAGCAACTCTTCTCAGTACATTACCCTACAGGGAAAAATTAACATGCACACGCACAAAGTCTCTTCAGAACTCTACTAACATGCCCATCATGCTCCATCAGTGACCTCAAGAAAATTAGGATATCGTCCAGGTATACGAGGACGAATATATTAAGCATGTCCCGGAGAACATCATTAATAAGGGTTTCGAATACTGCTAGGGCATTAGAGAGCCCAAACGGCATCACCAGAATTTCGTAGTGGCCCGTGGGGGTCGTAGTGGCCCGTGGGGGTGCCCAGATGCTCTCTCATGCGCCATTCCCTCTCATTAGGAGAAAGCCTTGAACGGCCCAACTGCATGTCCTCCGGGGGAATCCTGGAGCTGTTCAGGGGCCGGGGAAGATCTGGATAAAGGAACACTAACTAGAGAAACAAACCTTCTCAGAGGAACTTGGGACTGAGACACCTGGCGGGCGAACCATTCTCTGCTTTCTCAGACGCTTATCCAGGTGGATGGCCATTGCTATGAGGGACTCATGATCCTTAGCTGGTTCCCAGGTGCCTAATTCATCTTGAAGGAGCTCAGACAATCCTCCTTGAAAACAAACCCTAAGCGATTCATCATTCCATCCACTCTTTGCTGCTATGGTCCGAAACTCAATAGCAAAAAAACCCTGACGGAGAGTGAGTAGACACCTGGAAACTTCCCCGCCAGTGACAGGATGATCAAACACTCGCTTAAACTCTTGCACAAACGCTGCGTAAGAATCACAACTGGCCTCCTGGGACTGCCACACTGCGGAGGCCCATGAGAGTGCCTTGTCTGAAAGAAGGGTAATAATGTAAGCAATCTTGGAACGGTCTGGGAGAAAACTGGAGGGTTGGAGCTTGAATGTGAGAGAGCACTGGGTGAGGAAACCCTGGCAGTAACTAGGATCTCCAGCGAAAGGCTTGGGAGGTGATAGTCAGGGCTCCACCACTGGAGAAGGCCTGTCGCCACTGGGGGGTGATAACGAGGAAGGTGCAGGACTGGGAAGGTGATCAAAGAGCTGGCGGATGGAACTCATCATATCAGCCCGGAGTCAAAACCAGAGAACACAAATGCTTCAACACGTTACTTGAAACAGCTTGGAAGTGACGGCAGGAGACGCTTAGCCAAGACTCAAAAACTGAGTGAGGAACAAGTGAAAAAACACAGCTAAATACTCTAGGGAAAACAAGGCACAGGTGACCTGGATAACGTTAAAAAGGACACATGAGGAATAACTAAGGCAGAAGGGAGCACAGGGGACCTCTAGAGGCCGAAAGACAAAAAACAATAGGCAGGATGCTGACACAAACATTTAAACAAAAATGTATAAAATATTCTGTCAATGTAGTATAACAACTTATAACGACAACTAGTGTGAATCCACAAGTGTGGTCATGCTTCATTTAAAATCTGAGGATGAAATCTCATGTCATGTGAAGTATTGCATGTCATCTTTAGCGAATGCTAAGATAAGCTTCTACCATTATGTTATTGGCCTGTAAAACACATACTTGCAGTCTACTAACTAGTCTTTCAACTTCTCAATTCACACTCTATTGTTTTCCCTCAATTTACTTTTCAAACGTCCGTCATGAATGACTTAATCCTTTATAGTAATTATTTTGTTTCTATTCAAGCATTATAACCTATTCAGGCATCTGGATTGGCCATAAACCCCATTCGTTCAAATTTACATTAAAACCTACTATCTAAAGTCTTGACAAACAGAAAAAAAAAAAAAGCATGCTTTTGGTACCTTATGTGAAATAAAATATAGCTCCTGTCGTGACAGGTGCATTAGAGCTACAGTGAGCATCAAGCTACATAGAACAATATAAAAGATTAATAATACACTTTAACTTCAAACTCCCTTTAAACAGCCAGCGAGTGTTTGTATTTACTTCCGATCATGATATAATGCAGCTCCTTGACTGGAAAGGGGTTAGTATTTATGGAAGCCCGTTTCCGACACTAAATAAAAAAATAAATGAGTAATTGTGACTTTTCAAGTCAGCCGCCAAGTCAAGCCGGATTCTAACCGCCAATCTTTTAGCTGGCAACAACGAAAGGCACGGTGGATTGTGTTTTCTGGAAGTATTCCTGAGCCCACATTGTGATTTCCATTACAGTAGCATTCCTGTATGTGATGCAGTGCCGTCTAAGGGCCCGATAATCACGGGCATCCAGTATGGTTTTCCAGCCTTGACCCTTACGCACAGAGATTGTTCTAGATCTTTGGATGATATTATGCACTGTAGATGATGATAACTTCAAACTCTTTGCAATTTTTCTGATATTGCTCCACTATTTTTGGCAGCAGCATTGGGTGAATTTGTGATCCTCTGCCCATCTTGACTTCTGAGAGACACTGCCACTCTGAGAGGCTCTTTTTATACCTAGTCATGTTGCCAATTGACCTAATAAGTTGCAAATTGGTCCTCCAGATGTTCCTTGTACATTTAACTTTTACGGCCTCTTATTGCTACCTGTCCCAACATTTTTGGAATGTGTAGCTCTCATGAGATCCAAAATGAGCCAATATTTGACACTAGCATTAACAAGGCATTTTCTCGCACAGGACTGGCGTATACTGGATGTTTTCCCTTTTCACACCATTCTTTGTAAACCCTAGAAATGGTTGTGTGTGAAAATCCCAGTAACTGAGCAGATTGTGAAATACTCAGACCGGCCCGTCTGGCACCAACAACCATGCCATGCTCAAAATTGTTTAAATTACCTTTCTTTCCCATTCTGACATTCAGTTTGGAGTTCAGGGGCCAACTGCACCAGCTGTGCGTAAGTTACAACTTAGCCTAGTTTTGAAGTAAATGGGCACTGAGTTACTGTCCCACATGAAAAAATACTATAGTATATTATAGTAAAATTACTCTAGTAAATACTATAGTGTTTTTGAACCATACTATAGTAAAGATACTACAGTAAATTGTAGTATATTGTAGTATATTATAATATTTACTACACTTTGTTAATTTACTGTAGTATATTTCAGTATTATTGTTTTGTAGTATTATAGTACGGTTCAAAAACACTATATTATTTACTAGAGTAATTTTACTATAATATACTATAGTTTTTTTTCATGTGGGGTTGTACCCTTAAAAAGGGGGAAGTAACGGGAGAAGGTTTAAGAAACACACGACGCAGCTCTCGCCTTCACTCGTCTGTATTGAATGCCTTTGAACAATGTATACAAGAAAACATAAATTTCAGCCTTCAACATCAACCACAGACACAACATTTTAATGCTTTCTAAATTATCTTTTTAACTTAATTACCATATAAAATATTCATTGTTTTAAACAAAGTTATCAAAATACATTTTAATACTCCCTTTTAAATGATTTATCAAGTAACACAAATATTAATTGTACTTTTAACAGCATTCAGCAGTATCCAGTATCTCAGCATCACATGGATTCACCCTTGTAGTGATCACATAAATACAAAATAACTTTACAGCAGAAATATGTGTACATGTATGTAGTAGTGACTAGCTTAAACACAAACGACACAGTAAACACTCATATATGTCGAGACTCGGTCACGACGGAGACACGAGGTCTCCAAATGCTAGCATAAAGTTACACATCTTTGCAGTTAGCACAAAACTCTTTAAACAATGCAAAAATGTCTATTTTACCCATATAAACCCATAATACCATAACGAAATGTAGTATAAACAAATGTTAATATCTACATTGCTTTGTGATTGGTAAGTACCTTAAAAAGGGGAAAAGTAACGGGAGAAGGTTTAAGAAACACACATGACGCAGCTCCCGCCTTCACTCGTCTGTATTGAATGAGGAAGAGAAGCGCGCGCATGCAATCCCCCTACAGAAGCCCTGAGGCATTACCAATAGATCGACGAATAATCAACCAATAGAAGGATCAGCATTTTCTGCATTCCACTTTTCAACATTACTCGTCTATTTTTTTAACAGTGACAACCTTAAAATGTATTCTAATATAACCATTATTATAACAGACTATAGTAGACCTATTATAAATTAGATGAGTTAGGAACACTTGTCACATTACAACTTATGGACTACTAAATATTTTTGCGTTGCACCATTAAACTTAGTTGAAGCGTAAATCTACATATAAACTAAATATTTACGGAGGCCTCCGATCAAGAGTAATGGTTGGAATAAACAGCAGACTCTGAACTGCATGCTGACACGAACCCGTCCAAAACAGCACGCGTGAATCTGTCCCATATCGCTTTGTTTTGTGCATGTCATGATGTCAAATAAAATCAGTAATAATAGTTTTTTTGTTTCAGTATTTATTTATTGATCTTTATTAATGTCATTTCATATATTAAATGCTTCTGAATGTTATAAAAGCACTTATGTTATTCATGATATCGTATTTAATGGGCAAAATTTTACTTTTGGTTATGTGAGGCAAAATAAGTTATTATAATGAAGGATAAACTTAAATTCATAGCATTTCTACACAAGTTTTGCTCACGTATTTGAAGGCTGCTATTGGATAATTGAGGGTAAAACGTCATATTATGCGACTCTGCATTACTTTACGGAGAGAGCTTGCAACCTACTAGCTACCTTCTGCCTTAAGATCAAATGGTGCAACCGAAAAAAGTACAGAGTTAGTTACAAACTAGCTATTAGTTACTAAGCCTCTAGTGTGGATTTTACATTCAAATTTAAGAACTTACGAACGACTGGTGCAACCCTACTCAGGAGATTGTCTTGGCCAGGACCACACCCCAAAATGCATTGAAGCAACTGCCATGTGATTGGTTGATTAGATAATAAATTGAACATGTGTTCCTAATAATCCTTTAGGTGAGTGTATGTCAGTCATTTAATGGACTATGATAAAGATAATATTTAAGTGAATTTCCCAGACTGGGAAGGGAGTGTGAGCGCCATCAACTGCGAATGTAAAACAGAGAGTTCAGTACTGTGGAGGAAAAATTTAATCATAGAAGAAGATTTATGTTTAAGGTTATACAGAAATCAACATCTGTCTCTGTTATTCAAAAACACCTCTTAGCATGGGGTCACGGGACACCTAAATTGGGGACTCTCCTGGCCTTAGATGTCACTTATTAAAACACACACACACACACACATACACACACACACACACACACACACACATACACACACACACACACACACCTCATAAAATGTAAATGTAAACCCCCCCATCACTGCTTGAGGCCTTGACACAAACACTGATGAGGGAAGATAAGAGGGGGGAACCACTGTGTCCCTTGTTTATTTGCTTTTGTTACAGAAGGGTGGGGGGGAAAGACATTTGTATCACCTTTTCCTCGATGCGGAAAAACACTGAGACACTGAGAGGTATAAAAGCTTGGGCCTTCTATTGTTCCTCAGTTCACACTCGATGCAGGCATTATCTGGTTGTATTGACTGTGGATTCATTCTTGCAAGAATTAAATCTTTATAAAGACTCAATTGGCTAAGGTTTGTCTCTTATTCAGAAATGCAACGGAGTTAACGTTATTTTGCCGCAACAATTTGGTGTCAGGAAGTGGATTCCTTGGATGTGCCTTCCGAACCCTGAGAGCCGACGGTGACTGATCATCCTGGACTTTAGAGTCACAGCCTTACCTCGTCTGATTAAGGGAGAAGGGCCGGCTGCTCTAGGGGTTCTGGAGGGCCCGACCACTGGAATAAGAGAAAAGAACCCGAGGTGGCAACGGGACAACTCTGGTAAGAGACAAACTTAAAAAATTCTGGGAATTTTAATGTGAATTTGGTTAAATTAAGATTTGGGAAACTAAGGGATAAACCATAGGGGAGGTCTGATTCTGTGGCGATTGCAACGTGGTTTGATTTGTTTATGTTGAGAAACTAAAATCACGTTGGCAGTGAAAAGGGCAGAGTTGTCCTTGTGGTTTGATTTGTTTATGTTGAGAAACTAAAATCACAGAGAGTGAGAAGGGCTGAGTGGTCCTTAAGGCGTTTGAGTAAGCGTCCTTCCCGTCTGTCCTGGGTGAAGGTTCAGATCTGTACGGAGACGTCCGACAGATTAATAGCGTGCACGCGAACAGCCACAGAAACAGACTGCCACTATGGAAAATCCCAAAGAAGCTAGCAGAATATGATACACCGGTATTTTGTCAAATGAAAAATTATATGGCCAGAGATGATTGGGGATATAGAGAAATTAATTAAATATCATGATTTCCAAAAGAAAAGAAACTTTGAGTCAACAGGATGAGAGTGGTGAAAGAATCTGTTGAGGAGAAAATACAAATCTAAGGGCTTTTGTGGGGGATGTGTGTGTGAGAATGCAAATGAAGATTGTTATAAGAAGCAGATAACAGGGAAAGGAAGATGTTGTCTGATCACACAGAAACTACAGCTGTTTAAAGATCACTGGTGAGTATTAACTTTGATTAAGCTATGGATAACAGTTTGTGGTAACAAAATTAGAGCTAACAATTTGAGAGACATGATCAGTAACTTGATCAGACCGGATAAAGATTTTGGGACGAGAGAGCTGTAAGCAGCTCTGCTCTGAAGCCAGCAATTTAAATAAATAAGTAGAACTTATTAAGAAAATGGGCAGCAATGTTTTAATTATGTTTAGAAAATAATACGGCAATTTAACTGGCTATAAATTAATTGAGAACAAGAGAAATTCAAATTTCTAGATGTTAGTGCATAATGTATAATGAATAATCATGGGTTGTAAAATGGGTGGAATAACATTAAACCCTGAAGGAAAGACCCCAGTAACTGTGGGAATCTGATAACATTAAACCCTGAAGGAAAGATCCCAGTAACTGTGGGAATCTGATAACATTAAACCCTGAAGGAAAGATCCCAGTAACTGTGGGAATCTGATAACATTAAACCCTGAAGGAAAGATCCCAGTAACTGTGGGAATCTGATGTGATTTTTGTTTTGAAAAAGCAGATGAAAGATACCATGAATTGCTGAATGACACAGAGTGTTTTAATTGTGGTCAGCAGGGCTTTGTCCACTCACCATAAGGTGTCGAAGGTGTGACAAATGAGGCAACCACACTAAACCCAGTAAAAAGAAATGAATAGATGAGATTTAAACTCTGTCTAAGAAAATAATGAAATAACAATAGGGTTATAATAAATATGTTCTTGCTCTTCTCACTTTTGCAAAACTCTGATAATGCTTATTGGACTGTATATTGGGTTGTTGAAATAACTTTAGGTAAGTTAATATGTTGGAAACCCTAGAAGTTGATGCTTTGGTTTCAAAAGATAAGCTTGTGCTGAGCTGTAATAAATGCTGATTTGCTTATCTGAATCTGGCACCACCACGTCATTTCTGGTGCTGTGGCCTAGCTTGAGTAACACACACTCAATCTGAGGGTGATTTGAAAGTGTGATTTCAGTCTAAGGATAGAGTTTAAAAGGAAAATGTCTGAAGTTTATTTGAAAACAATATTAATTTCTAGCCAGATCTCACTAGCTTGTGTAAAGAGTGAAAAGTTGCAGTGCAGATAAAGATGCAGTGTGCCAGCCCTGAAGGCCTCAGAGTCTCTCTCTCTCATTCAAACCCAGCACAAAGCTGTTATCTGAGCATGTGTCATAAGTGATGAGATACTTATGGTTAAGCACAGGGCATCAGTTGAAAATCATAGAGACAATGATTTGATAAAAAGGACATTTTTGACTAATAGTTAAAGGATTGCCATGGAGGGCAATGATAGATATTTTGATGAAACAAAATGAGATGTTTTCACAAAATGAGATGTTTTACAAAACAAGATGTTTTTAAAATATAGAACTGAAAATGTTGTGTCTGATCTAAGCCTTCACCATGTACAGGACCGATGGATCGAGACACAAAGGTAGCAGAACATTAAACTGAAAGGACAGTTGTTCTGGCTAAATTCACTGAGTGGTGGATTTTAGTGATTTAGTTGTATTGTGATAGTTAACCTGTCTCCATGTTCTACCTATAGTAAGCAGACCAGATGGCTCTGATGACTCTTGAATGCACTTTCCACAAAGTTCCAAAACACAGCTGATCCTGTTGAGGGTCAAAGATCTCAAGGCGGGCAGTGGGCACGAGTGATTTTCCCAAAGGACGGGTAAGATCCCCTTTTGGCCAGCGGGGGGACCTAAGACAGGGAAATCACGTAGACACTGAGACTCCGCCCCAAAGGAGGGTGGAGTCTATGTGAGGTGTGTATGAGTCGAGCAGATGTCTGTGAGGCCAGCAGCATCATTGTGTGGGGAAGCTGTGTTTTGTAGGGGCCGAGAGTCCAGACAGACATAGCAGTCCGCCCAAAAGAAAGGTTCCTCAATACCGCTCACCAAAAAAAAAAATATTGTGTTTGAATGCCAGGGAATGCCAGGAGCACCCTGAGGGAAAGTTATGATCGTAAGGGGCATTCAAGAGCCAGCTGAGACCATGCTGTGAATTGTCATTAATTTTATGTAGAACAGAACAAAATGTATTAATTGGTATAAGTAAAACTGTGTGATATTGAACTAATATGTCTCTATCATAGTCTTAAATCCTGCAGGTCATTAGATATGACATAGGATCATTCGGAAACATGGTGATGGCTTTAAGATGAGGACAGCTTTTGAAGTTCAAAAGAGAAGGTCTGGATAACAAAGGTATTTAAACTAAAGATTATAGTTTGTTCTGAGTTAAAGTCTCAGAGGCTGTTGAAAAGATTATCTGTGTAAGAGAGACAGAGAGAGAGAGAGAGAGAGAGAGAGAGAGAGAGAGAGAGAGAGAGAGGCTGCTTGTGGAGGCGGGGATGGCACAGTGTCTGTAATCGGCCATGTTAAAGCTGAGACAAAACCAAAACAACCCAGCTGACTTTTCTAAAAGACAACTTAATAGTGAACAGACATGATTTGAAAATGATTAAGAAACCAAGTAGAAGCAAATTTTGAGAATGAGCAGTTCATATTTATGCCCAGATTGAGCGTAGTGCTTTATCACTACAAATGGGTTAAGCCAAACGACAAACTTTAAAAGAAGCGTATTATTCTGAGTGATTCTGATAAAAGATGATCCAGAACATGGACGAGCTTTAAGTGGATTGATATCCAGCTTGGTCTGTTACTGGTAATAATAATGACTACTTTTGTCATTTATGATGAGGATTTGAATTACTCTCTGGATTAGTTAAAATAGTAAGCGTAAAAATTATAGACTTGAGGACAGAGACAAAATGACAAATTGGCTTACGTCATTATCTAAATTATCCAGAGAATCCGTCACAATTATGAAAGGCCAGAGGGCGAACAAAGGAATATAAACTTTAAAATGAAAAATTTTATTTTTGTGTTTCCTCCATTAAATGGAGGCAGGACATTAATTTATCTAGAGAACTACAATTAATGTAAGAGAACAAAAAAAAAACAAGAGGCTGTGAGGCTTTCTGTGTGACTAGGATTGAGATGGAGGACAGTAATATTTTGGATTTCTGCAGAGCAGTGGACAGTGGAAAGGTGTGCCGTAGGTGAGACAGAGGACTTCACGGTGAAGGTGAGACTGCATCAAGGATCGGCTCTGAGCCCCTTCTTGTTCGCAGTGGTGATGGACAGGCTGATAAAGGAGGTCAGACAGGAATCTACATGGACTATGATGTTTGAGGATAACATTGTGATCTGTAGTGAGAGCAGGTGGACGAAAGTCTAGAGAGGTGAAGGTTTGCTCAGGAGAGAAGAGGAATGAACGTTAGTCGCAGGAAGACAGAATACATGTGTGTGAATGAGAGGGAACCAAGTGGAACAGTGAGGTTACATGGAAAAGAGGTGAAGAAGTGTGTGTGTGCAGACAGGTTGGAACAGGTGGAGAAAAGTGTCAGGTCTGTTGTGTGAGGGTTACAGTAAGAATGAAAGGGAAGGTGTGCAGAACAGTAGTGAGAACAGTGATGATGTACGGTTTGGAGACAGTCACACTGAGGAAAAGACAGGAGGTTTAGAGGAAGATCAAAGAGGAGGTTTATGGATGTAGTGAAGGAGGAACATGAAGGTAGGGAAAGAAGGAAAAGAAGATTCAAGACATTGAAAGGAAAATGTACTTTAAAATCCTAATTAATTGGAAAGATTTTGATAAAGAATTGGTTATTGAATATGATTAAGCATAATGTCACAAGAGAAAGATGAGTGAACGAGCTGATTGAATGTAATACGAATAGATAATTATGTTGTTTTGATGAAAAGTTTTCAACATTAACAAATTTAGGTTTATTTTATAAATGGTTAGATATGATGAGTGAAATTGCAGTTGATGGAAACTGTAATTTTGAACAAAAACATGGTGGTTTGTAAAATAATTGTGTTAAAACAACGGACTGGAGGAAGTTTGACAAGAATATGATGTTCAGTGAGAAACTGGGAGCATTTAGATCTGAATATAAACATGAAGTTGAGTTAGAGAGGATAATGACAACCATGACAGATGCACAAAAGAGAATCAGTGCATGTCAAACATACGGCCTGCATGGGCAGAGGACTCCTCTGAACTGTGGCCAAAGCACAAACTGAAGGATGTTTATATGGAGATTTAAAGCGCTTAGATGGATTTTTATCTATCTCACTTATTTTTTTTGTCGTTTAGTTTGAATTGGACAACATTGGGGTCTGTGATGATTTGGAATTATCAAGAGAATCAATGATTGTTTTTCTTCCTTTACACTAATCATGTATTTGGTCTCTGAGGAGTGACTGAGGGTCTGGCCTAGGGATGTGTGATGTGTCATTAAAACACTTGAAAGCAACAAGGTGTCGTGTGTTTGAATTTTGAAGGTATCACACACCCCTAAATTGACAGGAGTGCAGTAACAGAGCTTACTCATTTAGCCCGGCTTCCAGATTTGAAATACAGATTTTATATTAACTTTCACTGAAACACGAAAGAATCAGGATAAAGATTGCCTGGTTAAGACTGGAGCTCGTAGCCCTGACTGAAATATGCAAGCTGATGAAAGGTAAAAGTGTGTAACAATTTGAACAGATTTGCGTTTTGAGTTCGGAGTTGGGCATAATTTTGGGGCATTGTGGAAACACAGGAAAATTGTAATATCGGATGGGCGCCCAATTCTGAATGGTTCAACTGTGTCTGCTTCTCGAGACACAATTTTCTTGACTGGCCAGGTTGATATCTGTGAATGCAGCGCACATTAATAACAAAGATTTTATTTAAACAGGCAGATGAGATTGCGAAGGCCGAGGCAGAAGCAGTCAAAGGAACCATAATGTCTTTTGATATTTGAAATAACCACAAAAGCTTTCACTTCTTTACAGAGAACGGAGACCTTCGCCACAACAGCGGAGAAACAGCTGTGGAAACTGTGGCTGCATTTTTCAAAATGGTGTGGTGATGGCAAGCCTTGTTTACCCCAAACATTCTTTGACCATTATGTTTAGATGGCTGCATTTATGATCAGGCAGCCAAAGGGGGAATTAGTTAAATGAAAACTGTCTAAACTGATGAAAACTGTCTGAAACTGATGAAAACTGTCTGGGGTACAGTATTTTTATGAAAAATTTTGTAGAAGGAAAGGCCTAGAGCAAATCCGAGTCTGTTCGAGACTGTTTAATACAAGGGGTAAACAATAGCTTACATCGATA
Organism: Gobiocypris rarus; assembly: GCA_023029165.1. NCBI lineage: Eukaryota > Metazoa > Chordata > Actinopteri > Cypriniformes > Gobionidae > Gobiocypris > Gobiocypris rarus. Next base: position 21,223,633 of record CM040919.1, on the reverse strand, counting down.
TAATTTGTGAATTATTGCAAAAGAAATGTCCTCTCTGTGTCTAAGATCTGTGTGCAGGTTAAGGGACTCCTTTATATAACATCAGACCAGATGTTTGATGTCGTGATACGGGACTACAGAAGGAACAGATGGAGAGTGAAAAGGTGCTTCTGATGACAAAAACCGCCATCAAGGTAGCTGAGAAAGATCCCACCAGTGGTCGGGGAGAAGGAGCCGAGAGGAGCTGGACGCACACGTCTGTGCGGACGGAGGTCACACAAACATCACTTGCTGCTATCATCTCAGGACCAGAGATGCTGGCACAACATGGAGCTGAGACAACAAGTTTAGAACCTGTTGCAAGCCCACAGAATCAGAGTTGCACAATCTATAGAGAGGTGGCGTCCTTTCATTAACTAGCTGTGCGATTCATCTTGCCATCTGAAAGACTGGTGCAAAGCAAAGCAAAGCCGTGGTGCCCTTTTCGATGCTTGGACTGTGCGACTTGAGAAGAACAACATTCATATATATATTTAAAATTTTTCTTGTGAATTATCAAAGAATGATAAAAGGGGGAATTGTGGAGGAAAAATTTAATCATAGAAGAAGATTTATGTTTAAGGTTATACAGAAATCAACATCTGTCTCTGTTATTCAAAAACACCTCTTAGCATGGGGTCACGGGACACCTAAATTGGGGACTCTCCCGGGCCTTAGATGTCACTTATTAAAACACACACACACACACACACATACACACACACACACACACACACACACACACATACACACACACACACACACACCTCATAAAATGTAAATGTAAACCCCCCCATCACTGCTTGAGGCCTTGACACAAACACTGATGAGGGAAGATAAGAGGGGGGAACCACTGTGTCCCTTGTTTATTTGCTTTTGTTACAGAAGGGTGGGGGGGAAAGACATTTGTATCACCTTTTCCTCGGTACGGAAAAACACTGAGACACTGAGAGGTATAAAAGCTTGGGCCTTCTATTGTTCCTCAGTTCACACTCGATGCAGGCATTATCTGGTTGTATTGACTGTGGATTCATTCTTGCAAGAATTAAATCTTTATAAAGACTCAATTGGCTAAGGTTTGTCTCTTATTCAGAAATGCAACGGAGTTAACGTTATTTTGCCGCAACAGTACTTATACTCCAAGTGTCAAGCAGTGACTGGCCAGACCTAATAGAGATGAATGAATGACGTGGCATTAGATTCTTCCTGGTAGAACTTATACTAAATCTATCATTTCCAAATAAAATAAAAAAGTCAAATGTGATCAAATCTTCATTAGCTATACTGTTTATCACTATTGTAATATAAAATGTATATACAAAAATAATGTGAATACAATTTCTCATGAAATTGTATAATATTTAAAAAATCATCCACCCCATACTGCCACCTTTTCATACATTTTTGCTCTTGTCAAATAGTAAAATCCCTAAATTCTAAGTGATGGCTGGTTTGAGACCGTTGTCTTCCTCAGTGCATCTGTGTTGAAGACTCATCCATAGTAAGCAGAAGGAAATACTGATTGAGGTATTTGGACTGATGACTGCCAGCTGGGCTAAATGAGAAGAGTGTAAGAAATAATGAGCACCATGCAGGCATGTGACACTGTAGGCCTTTATTTGGTGAAGTTCTATGACAAGTGTCATTATCCATTTCCACTGGACTCGAAACCTGGCAGTTTGCATTCTTTGCCCACTGAACAGATGTGGCCAGACACTGAAAATGTCCTCCTCACCACTGCAGTGCATTTCATTTGCACTTCTGCATATTCAAACTTAGATCAAAATGAAGTTTGGTGGAAAACCTTATTTTCAGTGAATTTGGTGTTTTTTGAGTAAATAATGACATAATATTCATATTTGAAAGAAGAAGTGGTGCAGTAGAAGAATGCTCAGTCAGGTTAGTGACATATCAGAGATCATTTAGAAAATGTATTTCACAATAGCTCATGTACAGATCTGTGTGAGATTTATAATATAGCCCAGGTTCTCTGTTGGAGAGTCAAGTCAATTAGCCATCTGTCCTACAACATTTTTAATCATAGTCATAGTCACGTCATCCAAAATGTTTTTGTGGCGGAGGGGGCGTGGTTCTGCGAGACTGCGCGAACACGCCACGAAGTTACTGAGAGACTGAGAGACTGCGAACCTGAGAACCTGAGAACCTGAGAACCTGAGAACCTGAGAAACATAGAAAAGGAGAAATCCGATGGGAACCTGAGAGACTGTGTGTATATACCGAGTATTGAGTTTGTGCAGTTGATGCGCCCTCGAGCGCCATTTGTGTTGATATACGACGGTACGAAATAAAGTGTCAGTCCCAGTCACGCCGACCCCGACTTCTTCCTTCCCACCCACACACTGTCAACGAACCTAACCACAGTTTTTATTTTTTATTTTTTTTGTATCTCTCAGAACTAAGAGCAAGAATTGTAATTGCTTATAGTGGTCTGCTGTATTGATTTTTTTGTTCTCCTGCCTCATTAGGTCAATTTTGAAGGGTTTTAAGCATCTTTATTAGAAGTCCTGTAGAAAATGTGCTACTTGGCTGACTCATAGGTGTAATTGATGGTATAACTTCTGAAGAAAAATCTCTTCAAATGACAAGGCAGGAAATATTACTTAGCAACACTTCCTATGACCATTTCCTAATTTGACCTCCCACCCTCATTCTTCTGTCAGCCTCTGATGCTCCAGTTCAGGTTTGATCTACTGTACATTGCATCATCTTGTCTTCTTTCAAATGTCCTCCTTCTTAAGTTGCAGTCTTCTAAACTCAGACGAACCAATACATATATTTATTTATTTATTTGTCTCACATTTGTAGTATTTATTTATTTTTATTTTTCAAACTTGAAACTTGAAGCTGTTATCTTGTAGTCCCAATAATCAGACATTTTAATTTAGGATTTGCTGCAATATGTAAAACAACCAATATGTTGACAGATTCACATTCATCTTTTTCTGATAAAATTGAATGCACTTTTAGTGCCAGTCACTAGATACTATACCAAAAGTGTCACAATATGAGCAAGATGTATTAATAATAATAATAATAATAATACATATATTTTAAGTGACTTAAAACATTCTTTACTTAAACCCATTACAAAAAAATGTCACTTTTACCTATGCCCTTCAATATATCATGGCATAATTGTTTTTATTGACCCAGTCAGACTAGTTCAGATTTTTACTGTTGTTGTTGTTTTTAACCCATTAAATCTTTGGTTGCTTTAGGATTTTTAGGTGTAACAGATATGGATATATTCAGAAACTGAATAAAACTTCACTGTCTTCACTGCATACATTTTAATTTAAATAAAGATGAATCCTTATTAAAGCTAAATAATTATTATAATAATTCAGTCAAGGGCAGTGAGTGATTTTCTCTTTTTCCTTTAATTATCCTTAAAGACAAAAGTTTTTTTTTTTAGGCTGCTGTCACTTTAAGACCTACCACACGTGATGCAAATCTGGATACTTAGCATCCAAGCATCCAATTTTATATTAACTCTGTACATTGTTAGCCAAAGGATGAAGAAAAGGATGCTGCTATTTTAGTAGTAATACAAATAAATAAAGTATTTCATGTTGTGTCCTTTCCCTTAGTCCGGGCGGGACTTTTGTCATATTCTGTAATGAATTGATAATCCTTCCGTTCCCTTTCAATAGGGAACTTGCACTGCATCAAGAATGGATATGGGGAACGCCTCCAGCGTGACAGGTGCCTGAATCACTATTAAATCACATCAATCCTATTGACCGGCGACAGCCTATGACGTCATAGTAAGGCTCCCAGAAAGTATAAAAGGGCGCCTTGCAAACATGTCTTCAGGGACTGTTTTGCCTGAGTCTACTGTCGAAAGCGCAATCCAAGATGAAATGCACAGAGAAGAAGCGCCACCATAGAAAGTGTGCCAATCCATGTCCCAGGTTTCTAACACCTGAGGACACCCATACGCTCTGTGTTTATTGCCTGGGGGAAGAGCATGCACGGCAGGTTCTCGAGGGAGCCGCCTGTGTAAACTCTGAGTGTTTTCCGGTGAGAACGCTCTGCTCTCGTCTGGCCTTCTTCTTGAGGGAAGAGGGCTCAGCATCTGGGAACGGTCCCGCTCGAGCTGAGGCTGAGCTGCGACACAGATCATGGGGTTCCCAGGTGGATCTGGCTCATCGTTTAGAGAGAGGTGTTGTTCTCTCAGACGATCAGCCAGATCACCAGAGGCGGTTGCCGGGGGTGGAGTCGGATTTGAGTTCCTTCTCATCGTCAACCGCAGCTCTTCCACATGAGCAAAGGATGGTTGAGGAGGGTGATGATGATCCGGCTGAGGCCGAATCCTCTCAACCGTCCTGTCCCGTGTACGGTGAGTTGCTGGAGGTTATGTAGCACACTACTCACAGGCTGGAGTTACCATGTCAGCGTGTGTGGAGAGAGACCGCGCGTTTAAACAGTTTGGACGATCGATTTCTCTCCGGCCATGATCTTCCAACTCTGGGAGCCTTGCATTCCTTCCCGGCCTTCATGAGCAGGTCGCGAAGGCATGGAAGCGCCCATCCTCAGCTCGCATCTATCAACATCAGCGGTATAAATTTTGCTGATGTTGAGGGGCTGGCCGAGGCTGGGTACGTGTCATGCCGCCCATAGACAAGACGTTTGCAAACTAGCTCGCTTCTGGGCGGCCATCGACACTGAGCCCCTCTGAGTCCAAACCCCTTAAGACGACTTTGAGTCTGACGTACACATCAGCGGGTGAGGCTGCGGCGGCTCTGCACACCATGGGAGTGTTGCAGGCTTATCAGGCTGATCTGCTGAAGGACCTCGATCAGGGGGAGGCTGGGAAATTTCAGAGAGACGAGGGTGCACTCGGCGGCATTTAAGACCTGCATTCTGCTGAGGTCCGCGGCCACGCCCAGACAGGAAAATAGCACACATTTTGTGAATAAAGCTTATGGGTTGATACCATTACAGGCTATGCGCGAGCTGGTAAGTCCCCCTCATGAGGGAAACATTATTAAATTATGTTGTGTAGGACTTTAGGCTCCCTGTAAGGGGTTTGGGGGATTTTAGCATGTTCAGGAGGATGAATTATGGCCCTGTGGTTCCCTGTAGGTGGTTAGAATGATCTTTGTCATAACCATTTTTTGGTTTGTGTAAACTAGCTCTGATAAGAGGATTGAACTGCCGTTTGTTTATACAGTATTGTTCAAAATAATAGCAGTACAATGTGATTAACCAGAATAATCAAGGTTTTTAGTATATTTTTTTATTGCTACGTGGCAAACAAGTTACCAGTAGGTTCAGTAGATTCTCAGAAAACAAATGAGACCCAGCATTCATGATATGCACGCTCTTAAGGCTGTGCAATTGGGCAATTAGTTGAATTAGTTGAAAGGGGTGTGTTCAAAAAATAGCAGTGTGGCATTCAATCACTGAGGTCATCAATTTTGTGAAGAAACAGGTGTGAATCAGGTGGCCCCTATTTAAGGATGAAGCCAACACTTGTTGAACATGCATTTGAAAGCTGAGGAAAATGGGTCGTTCAAGACATTGTTCAGAAGAACAGCGTACTTTGATTAAAAGTTGATTGGAGAGGAAAACCTATAAAGAGGTGCAAAAATGATAGGCTGTTCAGATAAAATGATCTCTAATGCCTTAAAATGGAGAGCAAAACCAGAGAGACGTGGAAGAAAACGGAAGACAACCATCAAAATGGATAGAAGAATAACCAGAATGGCAAAGGCTCAGCCAATGATCACCTCAGGATGATCAAAGACAGTCTGGAGTTACCTGTAAGTACTGTGACAGTTAGAAGACGTCTGTGTGAAGCTAATCTATTTTCAAGAATCCCCATAAAGTCCCTCTGTTAAAAAAGGCATGTGCAGAAGAGGTTACAATTTGCCAAAGAACACATCAACTGGCCTAAAGAGAAATGGAGGAACATTTTGTGGACTGATGAGAGTAAAATTGTTCTTTTTGGGTCCAAGGGCCACAGGCAGTTTGTGAGACGACCCCCAAACTCTGAATTCAAGCCACAGTACACAGTGAAGACAGTGAAGCATGGAGGTGCAAGCATCATGATATGGGCATGTTTCTCCTACTATGGTGTTGGGCCTATTTATCGCATACCAGGGATCATGGATCAGTTTGCATATGTTAAAATACTTGAAGAGGTCATGTTGCCCTATGCTGAAGAGGACATGCCCTTGAAATGGTTGTTTCAACAAGACAATGACCCAAAACACACTAGTAAACGGGCAAAGTCTTGGTTTCCAAACCAACAAAATTAATGTTATGGAGTGGCCAGCCCAATCTCCAGACCTGAATCCAATTGAGAACTTGTGGGGTGATATCAAAATGCTGTTTCTGAAGCAAAACCAAGAAATGTGAATGAATTGTGGAATGTTGTTAAAGAATCATGGAGTGGAATAACAGCTGAGAGGTGCCACAAGTTGGTTGACTCCATGCCACACAGATGTCAAGCAGTTTTAAAAACTGTGGTCACACAACTAAATATTTGTTTAGTGATTCACAGGATTGCTAAATCCCAGAAAAAAAAATGTTTGTACAAAATAGTTTTAAGTTTGTACAGTCAAAGGTAGACACTGCTATTTTTTGAACACCCCTTTCAACTAATACCCCAATTGCACAGCCTTAAGAGCGTGCATATCATGAATGCTGGGTCTTGTTTGTTTTCTGAGAATCTACTGAACCTACTGGTAACTTGTTTGCCACGTAGCAATAAAAATATACTAAAAACCTTGATTATTCTGGTAAGTCACATTGTACTGCTATTATTTTGAACAATACTGTATGTATATAAATCTCCTTTCTGCAGAGTAGTTGAGTCCACCGCTCATTCCTGCGGGTGTATAGCACGATATTAGACGGGTTTTTTTGGTTTCTCCTGTGTCTAACTCGAAGCTATTAGCCACTTCAGAGTAAAGGGGTTAGCGTCCCCTCTCGTGTAAAGTGTTATAGATGAGAATGCAGGGTCTTGCTACGCATGAACTACAGTTAGATCTATGTCCAGCCCCTGCAGGTCTTTGGATGGTTTTGCCCGAGTGTTTTCTCTAAATGTGAGGTTAATAAGACCAGGCCTTGTGTATAGATCTGTACAGGCTGGCTAGCTTTTACCAGGGCGCCGCATTGGTTGGTCTAGGCTGCTTGGGATGGTGGAGGAGTTTTGCGGAAGTGTCACAGTGTATTCTTTCAGTTTCAGTTTCAGTTTATTAGAGGATAACCCCTTGAGATGAAACATCTAGTTCCCTTCGAGGGAACTCACACTGCGTCGAACGACGATTTGGGGATGCTCCTAAGCATCAGCGAATCTGAAGTCTGAATAAACACTAGTCCAATCCGATTGGTCGCGTGCGTGATGACGCATTGTGACGGCATACCCGAAGTATAAAAGGGGAGCCGGCGCGTAATGGCGGCAGTTATTGCTCTTCAGCATAGCGCTCTCTGTCAAACTGTCTGTCATATTTACTGTTGTTTGTCCAGTTGCAAGTGTGTGAATGATGGAAAGAGTGAGGAATACAAGCAGTGTGTGCATCCGTGTCCCCGCTACATTTCGGGCTCGGATACACACCTGCTGTGTGTTCAATGCCTGGGTGCTCAGCATGCTCGGCTCTCGAGGAGCCGCTAACACTGCAGAAGCTGACACTCAGGCTGCTTCGCTCCAGGCTGGCCGTGTTTGATGAGGCCGGCCAGCCTCGTGAGCCCCATGGTTCTGGACCCGCGGTTGCTGAGGCAGCGCGCGCCGCAGATCATGGGGTTCACAGCGGATTTGTCAGAGGGTTTTGGGACTGCTGCGGCACTTTCCCAATCCTCCTCTGACAGTTCCGGATCTTCCTCCCGTGTGGAAGCCCGCCATGGCATCTTCCCCGGTTGGAGGGTCCGACAGCCGTGCTCTCGGTTCCGAGGAACCGGAGGAGGCGGGCATCGAGGCGGGGGATGAAGTGCAAAATATAACGCTTCATCCACCCGCCCATGAGGAGCTGGTCGAGGTGTTGACCCGGGCGGTGGCCAAGTTAAATATCGATTGGCCACAAGAGACGAGGAAGTTCAGCCACCCAGTAGGCTGGGCGACCGGTTTCTCGCACGGGTCCAAACACTGCGCCGGGCTTGCCTTTCTTCCCGGATCTGCACACCGAGGTGTGCAGATCGTGGAAGAAGCCCTACTCTTCGCGCGTGTTTCCAATCCCCGGTGTTGGATTATTCCAACGTTCTGGGGCACGCGAGCGGGCTATGGGGCGATGCCTCGGTAGAGGAAGCTCGCGAGCTATCTTTCACCCGAGTCGGCATCGCCCCTGAAGGCCCGGTGCTGCCCACCAAACCCTGTAGGGACACCTCATCTTTGGTGGGCAAGGCTTATATGGCGGCTGGGCGGGCTGGTAGTTCCCTGCACACACTTTCCATCTTGCAGGCCTACCAGGCTGACCTCCTTAAAGAGCTGGATGAGGCGAGGTCCCTCTCCGGAGGATATACTGGAGCTGCGGAAGGCCGCAGATTTGTCTCTCCGCATCACCAAGGAGACGGCCCGTGCCATCGGCCGCTCCATGGCTTCTATGGTGACTGTGGAGAGGCATCTCTGGCTGAATCTGTCGGGGATAAAGGAGAGGATCGAGCTTTCCTCCTTGACTCCCGATTTCGCCTTCTGGTTTGTTTGGGACGCGGTTAATACCGCTGCGTCTCCAGGCACCAGGAGGCGAAGAGTCAGTCAGCGGCCTTCCACCAGTACCTCCCTCGCCGCTCAAAGCCCGGGAAGGCTGGCCCTAGTGGGCAGCCTCAGCCGTCCACCAGCTCCTCGCACCGGCAGGTGCAGAAAGAGAGCGTCGCCTCTAGAGCCCCTCCTCCGGGAGCTTGGCAACAGAGGCGGCGCTCACCAGCAGCCTTCAGCACCTAAGGGCGATCTGAGGAACGCCCTTCAGGCGCGAAGGCTGCAGGAAGAAGTCCTAGCCACGGCAGGGCTTCTCAGAGCGGTCCCTCCCGCGAAAGGGCAACTGAGGTTGCTTCTTCCGCGGCGCTCTGGGGAAATCGATGTGGTAATCCCGCCGTCTATGACGCCTCGGGCCACATCGATTTCCCGCGAACGCACGCTGCTCCAGCCGCCTCCGAAAGGACTTGCGGCCGGGCAGCTCACGCGTCCGCACATAGAGGCTCGTTCCCAACTACTCCCTGCCGGTCAGCCGCTTCAGGGGTTGGGAACGCAGGCTCGTGTAACACCCGACGCCAGCCTCGAGAGGCTGGTTCCTTAGTAGATTATCTCGGCGCATGGAAATGCCTTCCGAATATTTCTACATGGGTCCTGCGTACTGTAGAAAACGGTTACAGACTGCAGTTCGGTCATCCTCCTCCAGGTATCAGGGGTTGAACTGGACTGTAGTGGTACCGAGCGGTTCGGGTAATGGAACTAGAAGTAAAAACCTTACTGGCGAAGGAAGCCATAGAGCGTGTTCCTCCGCTGGAAAGGGAATCCGGGTTCTACAGCCGGTACTTTATAGTTCCCAAAAGGACGGAGGGTTGCGTCCGATCATAGATCTGAGGTATTTGAATCGGTCTCTGAGGAGATTCAGATTCAAAATGCTCACTATCCCCATGATCGTGAGTCAGATCCAGTCCGAGGACTGGTTCGTCACGATAGATCTAAAGGACGCATATTTCCACATCTCCATCGTTCCATGTCGGGGCGAGGCGTACCAATATCGAGTGCTTCCCTTCGGCCTAGCCCTCTCCCCACGCACATTCACGAAGTGCATGGATGCAGCTCTGGCTCAAATGAGGCTTCAGGGCATCCGTGTGCTGAATTACATCGACGACTGGCTCATATTGGCCCAGTCATACGAGATGGCAGTTCGGCATCGAGATGTCGTTCTGGCCCACATAAAGCGCTTGGGGCTGAGACTCAACACGAAAAAGAGTGTGTTGACGCCATCCCAGAGGACTACGTTCCTGGGAATTGTGTGGGACTCGACAACGATGCGGGCACAATTGTCTCTCACAGTCGAGACCATACGGGCGATGGTCTCAGGAATAAGGCTAGGCCACAGCATCACTGTGAGGCACTTTCAGAGAGTGCTGGGGCACATGGCAGCAGCGTCCAACGTGATACCTTTTGGCCTGCTATACATGAGACCCTCCAGTGGTGGCTGAAAACCAAGGGGTTTTCCCCCAGAGGGAATCCTTTCCGTATGATCAGGGTAACGCGCAGATGCCTTCGTTCCCTAGTCATATGGAAGAAACCTTGGTTTCTGTCCCAGGAGCCAGTATTGGGAGCGTCCTGTTGCCGGAGATCCGTTTCAACAGACGCCTCCTTACTGGTTGGGGCGCGGTCATGGAAGGCCACTTTGCGAGAGGTCTGTGGGAGGCCCGGCATTCCTCCTGGCACATAAATTGCCTGGAGATGCTGGCGGTCTACAAAGCTCTCAGGAGCTTTTTCCCGGACCTCCGTGGCCAACATGTCCTGGTACGGACAGACAATACGGCTGTCGTGGCGTGCCTCAATCGTCAGGAGGGTTGAGGTCGCGCCTCTGTGCAGATTGGCGCATCTAATCCTCCTGTGGTCCCAAGGGAAACTGTTGTCCATCAGGGCAATGTATGTCCCAGGGTCCAGAATCAGGAGCAGACATCCTGTCGAGGCAGGGGCTGAGGCCCGGGAGTGGCGGCTCCACCCAGAGGTGGTGGAGGCCATATGCAGAGGTTCGGCCCAGTGGAAGTGGACCTATTTGCGTCTCGAGAGACGCCCCACTGTCCACTGTGGTTCTCCCTCACGCATCCAGCCCCTCTGGGGTTGGATGCCATGGTGCAGACGTGGCCGAGGCTGCGTCTGTACGCATTTCCCGATTGCTCTGCTCCGGGAGTCCTGGAGAGGGTCCGTCAACAAGGGGTCAGCCTACTTCTGGTAGCACCCTGTTGGCCGACCAGTATGGTTCTCGGATATCATAGCTCTGCTGGCAGGTCATCCATGGCAGATTCCTCTGAGGAGGATCTCCTGTCTCAGGCGGCGGGTACAATATTTTACCCCGGCCCGAGATTTGGAACCTTTGGGTCTGGCCCCTGAGGGGCCAGGTACCTAAAGGCTGGCCTGTCGGCAGAGGTGGTAGAGACGTTACTCAGTTCCAGGGCTCCGTCTACAAGGAGACTGTACAGCCTCAAGTGGAATGTATTTTCCACTTGGTGTAGAGAGCGTGAGGTGGACCCAGTTAACTGACCCGGTGGCTTCAGTGCTGGAGTTCCTCCAAGATCGCTTCTCTGCGGGTCTAACCCCGTCCACACTCAAGGTGTACGTGGCTGCCATTGCGGCTTTCCACACTCCTATGGGTGATGGGCCTTTGGGTAGGCACCAGTTGGTTGTACAGTTCCTCCGTGGGGTTCGGAGGATGAGGCCTGCGGCTCAATCCAGAGTTCCAACTTGGGATCTGGCAGTGGTTCTCGGAGGGCTGGCTGAGGCCCCCTTCGAGCCATTGGAGTCGGCTGAACCAAAGAACCTGACCCTTAAGGTGGCTTTTCTCCTTGCCATTACCTCTCTGAGGAGAGTGGGTGACCTCCAGGCCTTGGCGGTAACGCCGACTTGCCTGGAGTTTGCCCCGGGTGGAGTAAAAGCCATCTTACACCCTAGGCCAGGCTACGTGCCTAAGGTCCCATCAAGGGTGGTCAGGTCTTTGGTTCTGCAGGCATTTCATCCTCCGCCTCACGTGACGGGCGGAAGAAGGGAGGCTTCACCTGCTCTGCCCGGTTAGGGCACTCAGAGTGTATTTGGAGAAGTCAGCACAGTGGAGGAGGTCCCAACAACTGTTGGTGTGTTTTAGCTCACCCAAGAAAGGATTGCCTGCGTCTACTCAGACAATCAGTAATTGGATTGTCCAGGCGATAACCATGGCTTATCAGGTGCGCAGTTTGCCTTCACCTATGGCCGTGAGGGCTCATTCCACCAGAGGCATGGCCTCTTCGGTGGCCCTCCTTTCTGGGGTCCCCTTGCAGGATATCTGCGAGGCGGCAGGGTGGGCTACCCCACACACCTTCATTAGGTTTTATAGCCTAGATCTCCCTACGACGCCTGGCGCTAGGTGCTCCAGTCCTAGCTGTGCCCGGTCTCCGGCTTCACACTAGGACAGGCGCTACCTCGGTGTGGCCTAGTGGGTACTCGTTCCCCAAATCGTCGTTCGACGCAGTGTGAGTTCCTCGAAGGGAACGGCTCGGGTTATGTATATAACCCTTGTTCCCTGAGAAAGGGAACGAGCACCGCGTCGCGCCGTCGCCACACCTCGCACGCCTGGAGCGCATGCTTCAGAGCAATAGCTGCCGCCATTACGCGCGGCTCCCCTTTATACTTCCGGTATGCCGTCACAATGACGCCATCACGCATGACCAATCGGATTGGACTAGTGTTTATTCAGACTTCAGATTCGCTGATGCTTAGGAGCATCCCCAAATCGCTGCGTTCCGACGCAGTGCTCGCTCCTTTCTCAGGGAACAAGGGTTATATACATAACCCGAGCCGCTTTCGAGTGGGTCCTCAAAATAACATCAAACAATTACACACTCACACATACAAAAACTCTTCAACACAATCAACCACCCCAATCAGTCCCCCCTCTGACCACAACATATTCATATAAACAGTATAAAATAATATCAAAAACAAAATATTACAAGAGAGAACCATATTTGAGAACACCATATTTGATAAAGTCACCAGGAAAAACAGATAGATACATATAACCAAAGTATAAATAAATAAATAAATAAATACATACATACATACATACATACATACATACATGAATGAATGAATGAATAAATAAATAAATAAATAAATAAATAAATAAATAAATATATAAATATATATATATATATATATATATATATATATATATATATATATATATATATATATATATATATATATATATATATATATATATATATATAAAAGGAACAGGGTTACATACATAACCTGAGATGTTTTCCTTTAGGCACTGCCTATACTGTAGTGATCTCAACCCAGGGCCTAATATGGGAAAACAACATATCTATTACTATCCTACTGTAACTAAAACAAACAAAATGTATGCACTTCTTTGAAGTCTGCCAAGAGCATTAAACTAGTGTAAATTTAATTGACTTTGACATATTGAATGTGTTTAAAGTGGAGGAACAGGACCAGGCCATGTAAATTTATAGTTTAACTGTTTATTTGCCTATCAGGATTTGCATTGGTATTAGTCTTTCCTCATTTGTTCATTTTAAACCAATGTTTTAGATGTAAATGTCTGACTAAAATGCAGGGGGGTACATTGCCTATGGGTACGTTTACATAACTACTAAATTTACATACAGAAGACAACACTGTCTGTGATCTGTGAAAACAACTAAAACGCTATATTATGCAGTACATGCCAGGCCAGTAGTTGGTGATATCACTTTGTAAAGAAACACTACGCATCTAAATACTGAACATGTAAAGTAATACGCATACACATGACATCACTGTTTACATGTATTTGTGTTTTTGTTGTTTACATGGAGACCATAGCGGTATCGCTTTCAAAAACCTGCACTTTAAAGGGGTCATGGATTAAGAAATTAACTTGCCCTTATTTTGATACATAAAAGGTAATCGTAATATAAGAATATCCTGTAAGTTTCAGAGCTGAAAACTTCCTTACTAGTCAAAGAAAAGCTTTTATTTACAGCTGGCTCATCAAACAATCAATCTTTGAATTTGCTCCCCTGTGATGTCAGAGAGCAGTGAAATGCCGCCTCAACAGAAGAAGAAGAATGCCTAATTCTGTAGCCCCACCCTCCGATTCACACATGACATGTAACATGAATAACAGGTTACGGTTAAATAAGACCTATGTGGAGCTAAACCGGATCAGGCTACCAAGCTATACACATGCCATTGAAGATTACATAATATTGCAACACGATCTCATGACAATGCGTATAAATAGTACGAGTGTGCAATCTCGTAGAATGTATACGCCAAAATGAGTTTTGGCGTGCATATGGTACGCCGTTTTTGGTGTGCATATGATACGCACTTTATGGCGTGTATATCAGGGGTTTTCAAGTTGAGTGAATGTGAGCCCCCCCTTCCCCAAAATCCTGTCCGCCTGCTCTAACCCACACACGCCTCGGCAGTAAATGCCATCTTCTGTGTGTTCCTGGCAATGATGAGTTTCAATAACAACTAATAAAATGTAAATATTTTTTTTATATTGTGTTTTATTTCCTTTTTTTTGTGCATTCATAAATCTTTGCAACAGCAAATAACTTCCAACTTTATGCAGGCCTATTTGAGGCTACTTTTAAAAATCTCAGAACATCAGTAGGCCTAACCATAAGACAACAAAACATGCTTAACATGTGAATGTTACAAGTGTGAAACTTGTGTCTGGGTCTTAAAGGGATAGTTCACTTTAAAATGAAAATTTTGTCAAATACTCACCCTCAATTTGTTTCAAGCCTGTATGAATTTCTTCTGCTGCACACAAAGCAAGATATTTCGAAGAATGTCAGTAACCAAACAGTTAACTGGTCCCATTGACTTCCATAGTAAGAAAAAAATATATACTATGGATGTCAAAGGGACCAGTCAACTGTTTGGTTACTGACATTCTTCAAAATATCTTGCTTTGTGTGCAGCAGAAGAAATTCATACAGGCTTGAAACAAATTGAGGGTGAGTATATGATGACAGAATTTTTATTTTAAAGTGAACTATCTCTTTAAGCGCACATTTTAATGCACATTGTCTCGAACAAAATCAGCACAATGGACAGCTCTCTGATCAATGAACGACAATGCTTTTTGTTCACGTAGTGCATAACACATAACAGTCAACTGCATTGAAGGCATGTTATCAGATCAAAAAGATTTGCATTACAATTTTTTTTCAGCCACATACAAGATTTGTATGTAGCTAAAAAAAATTAAAATCATACATTCAGATTTAAACAATAAACAAACTTGCACCTTTCACGTCATTTGCACGTGTCATTCACGTCATTTGAATTTTAATTTTGAACTTTGAATAACCGCCCATATCAGTGGGAACAATCAGGATGCGGTTTTGACGCGCAGAGGTGTTCGATGCGGGGCTGCACTGCAGAGAGGAATAAACGCAAGTTGTCCTCCACCTGCAGCCTTTATTTTTAATCATGGTCAGTGCGGAAAAACCACACTCACATAAGTAAGTGGAGGTGAAGGGGATTAGGACTTGCATAGCCAGGGAACTCGCTCTCCACAGACAATCAGAAACGCGTGATCGGCATTTCTGCCAGTCTCTGCTTCAAGTCCACATTCGAGCTGAGATCGACCAGGGCCTCCTCCTCCTGCAGGGTCAGTCCATCACAGGGTGTGGCGAGGAAAGCGAACGGATTTCTCACCCACTGATTTCGCATTCCGTCCTCTCCAAAATACTTGCCAAACTGTTCAATCAACCCATTCAAATGCGCAGTGATGACCGGTTGGACAGAATTAAGAGGCAGCCCTATCTTCTCCGCAAAATCCTCCAGGGTTGGGAACATTTCCACAGAACCTCGTTCAACACGAGCACACCACAAGTCCAGTTTTTTCCTGAACCCAGACACTTGGTCGTGTGCCGAAAAGACGTGGCACTCTTTGCCCTGGAGCGAGGTGTTGAGGGAGTTGATCCTATCAAAGATGTCGGAGAGATAGGCCTACATAGCAAGCCAGTTCATGTCTGCCAGATGTTTTGCCAGTGGGGAGTTAATCTCGGTGAGGAAGAGGAGGACTTCTTCGCGCAAATCGCACAGCCTAGTGAGGACTTTGCACTGAGAGAGCCACCTGACCTCGGAGTGCAGGAGCAGCTGCTGAAAGTTAGCGCCCATCTTTGAGAATTGAGAACAGACGTGTGTTTAAGGCACGCAATTTAATTAAGTTCACAATTTTGACAGCCTCATCAAGAACTGTGCGCAATTCTTGGGGCATCCTTTTTGTTGCTAAAGCCTGACGATGGATAATGCAGTGCTTCCAGACAGCCACAGGGGCAACTGCCTGCACCTGTTTTACGAGACCGCTGTGACGGCCAGTCATTGCTCTTGCCCCATCAGTGCATATCCCACAACATCGGCCCCAGTCAAGGCAATTAAACTCGTAAAAGTTATTCAAGGCCGTATTGAACACGCCTAGCCTACAGAGAGAAATGCACATCATGGATTACATTGAGTAACGTTAGCTAGCCTATTTCTTTTCGTTTTGAATAGTTTCGTTTAAAGAAATGTAAAGCTTTCTTAAATATTTTTCATGTCTATGAGGCATAAACTGAGTTTCGATTAATTTATAATAAAAAATTAAAGAGATATGAGATATGAATTTATGATGTGCTCCAGTTCACGCGTGCAATGCAATTGTTCGCGGCTATATTTGCTTATTTATTAAATCCAGGCAATTTGTTGAATAAACATTTATTAAAATTGATACAATTTATACAAAACGAAATTCACTGTTTAAACTAAAGAAAGTCTTTCTACAGAACGAAACTTAATGAAGTGGTCAATCATGTCTGACCCACTCCATGTCCCCGATGCATCCTATCTTACTTATGGTGTTCACTTTTCATAATCAACATATAGATGGAAAAAAATAACATATAATATTTTAACATATGAAACTAAATGCGCTTATTTAATGGCTACAACACATAGGCTATTAGGCACATTCAAGTTAATTCTCAAATTAATTTTAAAATGATTGAAAAAAATAAACATAGCCTACCGCTTAAAAAATAATTGTATTGCAGTTTTTTCTAACGAAAACACTCTTTCTCGTAGAGTGTTTGTGTTGAAAACAGGTGCCATTCATAAAATCCTTCAGTTTTCGAGTACGCCTATTGTTTGAGCACCTGTGCACACATTGAACCAGAAGGAGCCATTGCTTAATCTGTCAGCATTACTACTTGTCAGTAATCAGTCAACTCGTTTGTTCCACGACGCGAGTATCCCGCGTAGCTTTTACCCAGTATACCGCGACGCGAGTATATGGTTTATTTTATTTTTCTTCACGTCGCGCCCCCTGTGGCTCTTTGGCGCCCCCCAGGAGGCGCGCCTCACCTATTGAAAACCGCTGGTGTATATGACACGCTTTTGGGTAGGGTGAGGGTGGGGGTGTGGGGGGTTCGTACATATAATATGCCATAAAGTGCATATCATATGCACGCCAAAAACGGCGTACCATATGCACGTCAAAATTAGTTTTGGCGTATACATTCTACGAGATTGCACACTCGTACTATTGATATGCATTTTCGTGAGATCGGGCTCAATATTGCGCACTGCCTGGTTGTGGAAGAACAGTCGCTGCATAAGTTCCCTCAGATTCCAATATTAGGAAAATGGTTGAACTTTATTTTTTAATAAAGATCCAGCTCACATGGGTAAGACATTGCACATTTGTTTGCTTCATTTTACTGCAGATTCATTTGTAAACAAGAGACTCGATTTGCAGTCAGAATGAGATTTAAAAAAAATATGCTATGCCTTCTATATTGGATCCGACAGGTGCAACTCACTAATGGGAGTACTTTAAAAAAAATATATGTGATAGTCTTGCATTGTTACAGATCATTTGCTACCTACTGATTATGTGTACGTGTCTAAATAAACATTATAATGTAATGAAGCTCCTAGAATAATGGAAGAAGGAGACTCGAGACCGGCGTGCCTCACAGGTGACGCTCTTTCTCAATTATGCATTCTCCATTATCTCCTCTAGCTCCTCCCACGTCTCTCACTCGTCTACCTCGTCTACCTCGTCTACCTCGCCACATACCCCCATCAACCGATTTATTTATTTTTTCAGGTTTTTTTCAGTAATGTAAATGAACAGCCAAAACACAAAAAGTTTAGCCTGGATGCCAGACGAATTTAGCCCCGCCCACAAATTTTTGCTCGGGCAATTTGGTCTGGAATCGCTCCATAGAGGAGTAATTATGCCCGAACAGAAACTGTTCAGACCAATGAAATTGTCAGGGCGGGCTTTAGACGATGATGGACAGATGATCAACAGTAACGTAATCATCCACGTCATCAAAGGTGCTTTGGGTTGAATTTGCTCTTATCCTAAACTGAGAACTTGTTCATATATGCATTCACCTTCACTATTTCTCTCAGAAACGATGATCGTGTTGGTAAGAACTCTGTGTATCCTTAAATTATTTTATTACAATACTGGCAAAGATCGTTTACACTCATCCTTTTCTTGTAACGTTACTTAATCCAGCGCGCGTGCAGACAGGGTTGCCACGTTTTTTTGCAATGTCGCGCACAATTGCTACTCAAAACTATAGCCCAAATCAATAACTTTCCGGGGGGGTTCTCCGGAAAAAAAATGGCGTTTGGTTGGCAAAATATGTTATTTTGGCAAGGTTGCCTGCTAAAATTCGCATTCCTGGGTTTATATAATCACATAATTGGGGTCGCTTCAACCCCCGGACATGGAGAAAAACACGGATTTGGCAACCCAGTGCAGTTGAGTTCTGTTGACATTTGACAACTAACGTTACGCGTCGTTAGTTACGTGTCTTGCCCTGTTTGTGTACACCCCTTGTGATTCTTGTGTTTCTTGTTGGTTCCACTAATGCTCACAAATCTTTTTTTTATAACAGTAAAACCTCTTTTCATGTAGTCGCAATGTCATATTGTGTAATGTTTATCAAAATAAAACTGATAAAAAACATAGACACCACTTCATTGATAGTATAGGCTCATGTTGAACTTTTTTGTGCAAACAGACTGTATTAAGCAATAGGCCTACAAAAAGTAAAGTAAAGTAAACATCTGTGTATTTGACATATATTGCATTTATTTCACTTCATCTGTGGTAAAGTATGCAAACAGAGCGCAAGCATCACTAGGGGAAGCAAAAAGTGAAAAACTAGTGATCTATCTTTTTTTGGAACATTTCTGAGGTAAAATGTAACAAGTAAAAATACAAAAACAAAAGTAGATGTACACCTTTAAAATCAATCAAATTGTACAATTCAGGCCAGTCCTGCATCTTGAGGAACAGCTTTTCTCTGTCAGGCTCAAATATGGTCATTATGGTTCAAAAATGAATGGCAGTGATGGGGCAGCATGCATATCCTCTGGGTGTCAGAACTACCACGCTGAGAACTAATGACACTTGATAGGTGCCTATTTACCCTAAACCCAAAAGCAGCTATTGTATTTGATCTATTTAGACAACTTCAGAAAACTTTGATGAGTGACTGGAAATATTCTTTCAAAGCATTCCTCATTCAAGGTCTTTCATGGTGAAAATGGAGATCCGCTTTATATTGATTTGCTGGAACCAATATCTGCTGACACTTTTATGCTCAAGATCCCTTTTCCTTTCCTCCCTCCTCAGCGTTAAGTCATAATCAATTCAGTCAGATAAAGGAGTCTGGTCCACTGTGATTTTCTGAGCAATACTAATATCACTATTGGTCTAATAGGTACATTTAAATATATTTTATTGCAATTTTTTTTTTTTTTTTAAAGGGCAAGTTGAGGAAGTGAGCTTCAGTCAAATACTTTAAATAAGCATTTACATTTTGTTAGATTTGTCTTTATGTTACGATATTAGATTTGTCTCAAACTTAAATGTGAGATCCACGAAATTTGCATCTCACAATGACAGAATTCTGCAGCGGTCATTCAACACAATAAAGAACTCTTATACAAAATGCCCAGTCATCATCAAAGGGCAATTCTACAAAATTTCCCCCAGAATGACTCCTAACTTAGATTCCTGCCTTTATGTATGTTGTGCACCATGAAATGACAGACAGTTAGAAATATGTGTATTTATACAATAGATAGATGTTTATTTTTTTCTCTCATCACATTCAATTAAAAGTACAAACTCACAAATCAGCTGAAGTATATTTTCTTTTGCCGTGACTCTGGGGATTCAGTGATGCGGGAAACACAGTAAGAGTATATTTTATAAAGTCTTGACAGTCCCTTTTTAAAGTTCTGAATAAAAATAGCTCTTCTGGATCCATTCCTTATCCTAACAAAGTCATGTAAAGGAAGCAAGACCTTGACTGAGCATTTATAACTTTAGACTTACTGTGATAATGTATAGCAAAGATAAAAACAATTTGGAATTATCTGATCTTTTGTTTGCCCCCCTGCATACCTTCTTTTAGCATATAATTTCTGGCAGAAACATATATTGGTTGAGGGCAATTTATCAGTGAAGCTGGCTGTGTGTCAGACACAGATGTGTACAAAGCTTGGTTGAATCTTTGTAATAATGTAAGGTAAAGCTTCCCATGTATGAATGTGGAGGATTATTTATCAGGGCTGTCTAAAGGCCAAGGATGGCTTTGAGTAATTCCATAACGCTGTGGGAATAATTAGCTTCCGCTTGACCTTTAAGCAAAACCTGGCGGTTGCGAGTAGAGAGGTTTCACTGCTACACAAGTCCAACCAAGGTGCTTTGTCTTATGTTTTTATGTGGCATTATGGAAACTAATAAGAGAAGAACAACTGGGCTTTCTGTGAGTACAGTACAGATAAAGCTCTGGGTGGACAAAAGTTTTCAGGTCTAACTAATTGCTTTTTTGCTGTTTATAGTTCAGAATTTGCTTCTTTAACTGCATTTTATGTCAGTGTACTTGTCCATGCCAGAAAGTTATTGTAACTATTTATGTATTTGTGGTTATATGTATTAATACTGCAGATGATATAATGCTCTATGTACATTAATGTATTGGTTATTTCAAGGTGACATTACAGTGTATTGTGTATAAAGTATTGAGTAATATATCTGCATTTCCAACAAATCAACAATTCAATGACCCATTCATAAACAACTGCCTCATTCTTGAATGAATTAGCAATTTGAACCTGTTTGAATGAACAAATCAATGACTCACTTTAGTTTCATGTTTAAAAGTATAATTATATCCAACAGTTCTTATGTGCATATTCAAAATATATTTAAAACAACTTCATAACTTTATTCAATGCTGTTGTAATTTATCTGTTTAAATTATTTAATTTAATTTGATTGGTAACAGCCCTAAAGTGTTTTATTATTCTTACTGAACTAATCTTATTGAATTATCAAATGTAAGAATTTTAAATGTTAGATGAAGCACACATTTAATAAGATTAGAGGAAAAATGCCCTTTATAAAAAAAATAAATGAACAAAATGCAGATTTATTCTGACAATGATCGATTAAAATTTGTGCTGGTTTTCCTAACTTCTACCAGTGCTAAGCAAAAAAGTTAATTTTGAGGCCTACAGATATTTATTTAATCTAGTTTTAAATCTTTAATCTATTACATTTACTCAATGTCAAAGTATTATCGCAATGCGTTTCTGAGGCAACAACTGACCCATTCCCTATATTACAACCATTTTAAACTTCTTGCTAATCTTTATGTATGATCTGCTTCTTCAGTTTCATCTAGCATATGTGATTAATTAATTTTAAAGAAGCTAAAGCTCCGGTAAACAAAGTGGCTCGAGGAGCATTTAATATGGCTGTTTTGCTGATGTTAGTTAACATTTTAGACTGTTATTTGCTCCTCACAGTTTCTATTTGAAACTCACACTAACAAATTGTTGTCATACTTTTGAAATTAATCTTTACAGAGCAACGAAATTGAAGGATGGTGCGATATCAATGGCAACAGCATGACTACAATACTATGAGTAAGTAAAAGTAACAATTAATGAATAAACCAATGAGCTTTAGTATTGTGCTAAATGCAAATGATCATGTTATGAGCAGTAATTTAAAAATGTAATTCTTAAATTTTCATTTTTGGAAGAATTGGTATTTTTGAAAATGTAATTATGACCAGAATCTTTTTTTTTTTAATATAACTCTCGTTTGAAAGAAGAATGTCATATACCGTGGGTGCCAGAACCATTGTATATGGGTGGGACAAGACTCTCCCACATTTTAAGACCAATGATATTGGACCCATTCCCTTTTTCCATCTATAATTCTGTTCACCTACCCCTAACCAATAAATTCTTCATTTTTAAATAAATAACTTTCCGATCTGATATGTGATAGGAAAAGGGAGTAGAGAGAGTTTGGCAAAAGGCAGATTCAAACCTCAGGTCGATTTGCGTCAAAACCTTCTGCCATGGATCTTACCCCTACACTATTATCACTGTAAATGATTTGGTGACTTTTTGTCATTTTGTCTGGCCCAACCAGACGTTTAGTAAATGATGCAGACTATTTTCACTTAATTGTAAATTGCATCTACTCCAGTATAAATGTTGAGGGGACCACCCACATTTTTTTTTTTTGCTTCCGACGCCCATGTCATATACAGGATGGCTTGAGGGTGAGTAAATCATGAACTATCCCTTTCAAATTTGTTAATCAAATCTGTGTCTTGTTTCACAGTGTCTATACCGGATGCGATTGGCGTGACACAACACAACAAAATAACCCATTATAATCAGTGAAGTTGTCTTCACTGGATGCGGTTCGATGCACACAATAAATCTATGTAAGTAAACTGATGCATCTTTCTATTTATGACATACTGACATGAAAAACAAA
Organism: Gobiocypris rarus; assembly: GCA_023029165.1. Lineage (NCBI taxonomy): Eukaryota > Metazoa > Chordata > Actinopteri > Cypriniformes > Gobionidae > Gobiocypris > Gobiocypris rarus. Next base: position 21,201,065 of record CM040919.1, on the reverse strand, counting down.
TGCTTTGCAATGTGTGCTTTCTCACGTCCAGTGTAGACAGCCTTTAGCTGTTGTGTCCGGTGTAGACACAGTGTTAGAAGACTTGGATTAAACTGCTTTATTTATATGGATTAACTATGTCTTTATGTACCTCTTGAAGCTAAATATTGATTTCCTAGACTTTCGATGGATTGACAAAATGATGAGAGAGTATTAAAAATATCTCCATTTTTGTTTGGTTAAGAGGTATTAAGATGCGTGTTATATAATTCATATAGTTATTTTAATATAAATAAATTTGCTATGTCCTGATAGGGCGCTAGATGCCTATGCCCACAGAGCAGTCCTGTGGTGTCAATCTGAACAGCTGCCCCTAACAAAGGGTCCCATCTAAGCAAAGAATGAGCAAGTGGGTGGTCAAGACTTTCTAGGATGGCAGCCTTTAACCTGTTAAGTGTCAACCCCATTTTTGAAAATATACATGAAATGCACTATCCAAACTTAAATGGTTGCAATTCAAGAATGCTTTGGAGTATAGGCATATAGGCATTTGGTCTCATTTGAGAGAAGACAGTCAGTAGATTATTGCTTAGGTGAAATCACTTAAAAAAATAAAAATATGAAAAAGTTATGGAAGTTTAAATTTACTGAAAATCAAATTTATTGTACTAAATATTTAATATTTTTATATAAAATATATATGTTACAAAATTCTGTGTACACTAAAATTAGTATCAAATTAAAGCCATTTTTCTAACCAATTTGTGTTTCAAATTTGAAGTTGATATCACAAAAACTGAAGTTCCCATGAGAATTTGTTTAGGCGCTGTACCACAAATAGCCACCGGGTGTCATTGAAATTTCATTGATTTTTTTATGCAATCTCATGTAACAAATCTAAAAAAAAAATTCCAAATATCACAAAACAGTTGGCAGATATAGAACCGTGAGACTCAGACATTTCTGACGATATGTGTTTTGTCAAGATTAAAAAAGTTTTTATTATAAAATAGTTAAAATAAATGTTGTAATATGACAACCCCCACTAGGGGAGGAGCCCGCTATAAGAATTTAGAGTACCGCTTCCATGGTAAAGCAAGGTCCGATTTCAAAACCGAGATAACAGAATGAATCTCGAGTTTGTAAGCTTTCAAATGATATATAGTTTTCAACATTAAATCAGGATAAATATAGGATATAATTGTTTTAAACATGCAGTGGCAAATGGGCCCACCAGTGGGCCAGTGACACTTAACAGGTCCTTATGTCAGGAGTTGCTCTTCAAAATTATTTTTTTTGTGATGTGGAATGGTGGTCCTTACCGCTCACATTTATAAGATTTTACTCTTTGAACTTTGGACAAGTGCTCTCATCTTGGTGCTGTTCTTCTCGATATCACACTGGACAGACACTTCTCGCTATGGTGGCGTTGGTATAGACATTCCCTCAGCATCAATTGGAGTTACCTTGTTATATCTCCTATGCTCCTGGCTTGTGACATCCCCTGCCTCTGACATACCACCACACCAATGAACTGATTTTGCATGCGCTCCAAGACATCACCCTGCAAAGCATTCCCTCAGTGTCAATCGACACAGCGTCTCTTTCCTTCTTCATGTAATATTTCAATAAATACTTATGAATACCCTCCTGTTTTGTCATCATGTTGTACCAATGTTAGGTTGTGCTTAGTCTTATTTAACTTTATTACTTTGAGTCTGATGAACTAAAAGGATTAGTTCACTTCAAAATAAAAATATCCTGATATTTTACTCACCCCCATCTCATCCAAGATGTCTTTCTTTACCATCGTGCAGAGCCTCTGAAGCCCTTCAAAGTACTTTGAAAATGCATTGATTTGAAAATTTTGGTTGGCATGGATGTCTGTGATGGGGAGATTTTTTTTTTTTTTTTTGAGTTTTCCTCAAAAAAATTAATTTCTTTTCGAATGAAGAAAGAAAGACATGAGTAAAATATCAGGAAATTTAAATGAAGTGAACTAATCCTTTAGTTTAAACCATTTGCCGCAATCGGTTTCCTAAAATAGTTTATGTAACTAAGGATTTTTTAGTGCTGTGGGCTGGGCGACACCAAACACATTTCCCTCAAAGGACGGTATACGTGCACTTATCTGCTTCACATGTGAGTTCCACACCTAGTGAGACCTAGATGGAGTTCCTCCCACACCCTCTGCAGTCAGATGCGGCAGAGGCATCCAACGCTAGGTTTAGCGTTGGATGCCTCTGGATGCCTGCAATATTAAACACATGCAGGTCTTTTCCCGCTCTGCCGTCTATGCTACTGTAGTAATGGAATCTCCTTAGCTAGGCTGGATCTACCACAGAGACCTTCCATTTAAAGCACTGCCCTAACAATCAACCTGTATGTGTAACTCCACGTTACCTCCCTATTGGCAGGATGTGGACTCAGAAGCGTCCCCTTCTGTTTAGAATAGGCACACTTTCCAAGTGTTATCCAAATATTCTCATGTGTATAATATACGGCCCTCAGAAAGAATAGGCAGGTTGTCGATGACTGACAGAGCAGAATATGGCAGAGCAAAGTGTGGATGCACTGTCCTTGAAGGATGTTCAACTTGGACTGGAAAATGGTCAGTTTACTGCTTAGAAACCCACGTCAGGCAAGTCTGATGTATGGGAGTCTTTTTCATGTGTTATAGACGCAGATGGAAAAAAATACCCTTTGCGCAATGTGATAAATGCCTAAAAGTGTTCCCGTTCAGCAGTCAAAATGTTAAATGTTGTATCTTGACAAGGCAAATAAAATAATAAATAAAATTTTCGTGCAGACTACATTTTTATTTTATTTTTAGGAAAATTATTCTAAGCGGACAGCAGGTGAACAAAGAGTGTATATATATATCGGAAACAGGTGTGTGCGGAATATAATCCCAGCGTGAGCGGGACTTAAAAAACAGTCCCGCGCAGACCTCTACTTTAAGGTAATTGGAGTAATATTCATGAGAAAATGTAACTATCTTACAATTTGGTGCTTTAACTACTATGTACTCACATAAACAAATAAGTACAATGTACTTATTGAGTTTATATTGTATTGCAAAACACTTTTGCTGATATTGAGGTGGGATACGGGTAAAGTTAGGGACAGGTGTGGTAGTATGGATAAGTTTAAGGGTAGGGTTAGGTGTAAGGGAAGTGTCAACAGTGTAATTCTAAATGTAACTACAGAAATGAATTACAATGGTGGCCACCATTTCGCCACAATGCTACATTTGCTACCCTCTTTGTTCGCACACATTATTGCATTGAAAGTGTGATATCTGGTTTTGTGAAGCTTAGCTTAGAGTACAGTTATCGATAGCCTGTAAGAAGAAGAAGAAGAAAAAAAAAAGATGTATGCATGGCTCAGCTTATGTGTCTCCCTTATTTCCATAACTGCTTTGCGTCATGTCTCACGTAATTACTGTTAAATTTGCACAGCAAAGTTTAATCACAGCGGGCAGGAAACCTGTTTGATTTGTTGGCTAGCTGCTGTATATATCAGTCTTATGCACACATTCTGACAACCATCAGTTTAGAGTAAACAGCTGTCTGATTTCAATGGCATGATCATATGAACAATAGACTTTTCACTGTCCAAAAATATGAGGACACTGTAGAGTATGATAAAAAAAAAAAATGCAATCCTAAGGACCTTACATCGGGTACTGTGCAGCACTCAAAGAGACGCTAATAAACTAATAACCTTTATTTGTCAGGCACTAGATCTTCTAGAACACAGGTTCCCAACCCTATGTACCCCAACAGTCCACATTTTAGATGTCTCATAGGACACATTCACATTACATGGATCAAGTGACCCAATTCTGATTTTTTTCCACCCATATGGCACAGATCAGATATGATCCATGAACATGTAAGCAGGAAAAAAGCACAATATTCTCAGATCATATTCATAGGCTGCAACAAGGACTCTCCTCTTTTAAGAGACCAGTAGTTTTGCTTCCATCCGCAAAAATCATGACTCAATATTGTCTTCAACGAACCTTTATCACGTGACGAAAACGAGATGAGGCACAACGTAAATGCTGGTCATGTGACAATGACTATAATTAAATGTATAATGCAATATTGTTGACAATCCCTTGTTGACAATTTTTTCTTGCAATTTGAGTACATGCAATTTACTCCTTAGACCTCCCTAACACACAAACTTTATGCCTTTTTTGATTTTATGTTGGTTAAGTTAGTGAAATATTAGGTTTTATACTCGGCCACAATAGTGACCGGTGGGAAACAGAATAGTCAGAATTCATAAAAAATCTTTATTTAGACCTTACACATGTGAAACTTAAAGCAGCACTAGGTAGGTTTTGCTCTCGGGGTCCCCCCACAGTTGGGAAACAGTATTGTCATCTACTACTGTCGTAAACTCTGTCATCCTACATCAGAGGATGCACACATGCATTTGTTGACATGACAACCATGATAGCCCTGAACACTGCAGGAGGAGTTCACATGCAGGTGTTCTGCTTGCGTCGCGTGTGAAATGTCTTCATCCCAGGTACATTGGCATATGTTTCAGCATGTCATGAATATAATTTCATGGGTTTTATTTTTTTCAAACGCCAAATGATCGCGATGCTCATGTTTACAAGCCAGCGTCATTATAGTAGCCTAGTCTATTGTTTACCATTTTACAGAATCTATATGATACTTCAATTCAATGTTTGAGTGGTAGGTAATAACCATTTATCGTCAATATTTTAATATCAAGCTACCACAGATGATTCTGCAAATTTGAAAAAATCTATTTGCATTATAGCTTGAGGAAAGACAAATAAACAAATTTCACAGACATGTTAGGTATCCTAAAATATGATTTTGTACACATGGTAGCCAAGTCAGCATCGGTGGGGCACCCCTCCTCCTCCTTCAGCTCACGCCAACGAGCAAACGCTGGCCCAATGTTGATCCTCGTCCTGCCTTTAATTCGATCACTTTCTCGTTTCCTCTTTTTGCTTTCCTCCGACAAAACCTTTGCTTTCTTATTTTTTTTTTGTGCTGCTTCGGCCATAACTATAACATCCAGCAAACAAACGATAGTTGGGCTCGCACGTCCGAAATTTAAGGAAGTGGGGGTGGTGGTAGAAGTGACGAATATGCCGTAAAGCAGTCGAAATTTTGTAGTTCTTTTTGTTCTCTGGTTACTACCCGAAACCTGAAGTTTAAAAGTACGATTAAAAACGATACAGACCCCGTCAGGCTATGGCAGACGTGTCATTCAACCTATTGTAAGTTGATGTATCATCTCAAGAGTCTTGAAAATATATTATGAAGGTTGAAAAGTTACCTAGTGCTGCTTTAAAATAACAGTAAAAAATCCAACATATAAGAAAAAAATGTATTTCTTTTGTTAATAAAACGCAATGTTTAAAAAATGATTTGGGAATAAAAAATGTAACCATTGAAATAAATACAGAAATCTAGGTAACACTTTCATCTTCACTGAATTCACGTGTCTGACCAAAGAGAGGGGAAGAGGTGACCAAAAAACCTTGAAAAGATCGAGATAGACAGACAGAAGTATAGATAGACAGACAGACAGAAGTATAGCTAGACATATAGACAGAAGTATAGATAGGCAGGCAGAAGTATAGCTAGACAGACAGACAGAAGTATAGATAGGCAGACAGACAGAAGTATAGATGGACGAATAGATAGATATAGATAGATAGATAGATAGAGAGATAGAGAGATACTGTAGATAGATTTCAGTTTAGTCTGTAAGAGAGTTCATATGAATAACACAAAATTACATAGAGGGGACATATTCTGTGTTATACTACCGGTCACAATTGTGACCGTCTTCATTTATCGGCAGCCTGACAACAGAATAAACCATGTATTCATATAAATTCAATACGTATTTATAGATAACCCTTTCATGATGATGTATGTAAAAAAAAATGTATGAGCTATTCAAAAATTAACTTAGACATTTTTCCTGTCATTTCTGAGCTTTCAGGTCGCATTGTGTTAAAATGGCAGTACCAAGAAATAAATGTGTGTGGTCACATGACCAAACTACCCAACAATGTTAGACCTGCTCAGAACTCATGTAGACATCTTACATGTATATTATAAATGAACATTTGCTTCATAATAGAAGTTGCTTTTTAATACCACACTAAAATATGTAAGCAAAATGTGTGGTCACAATTGTGACCGGTGGGATTAAATGGGATAACAACGAGACTAAATGTGGTTTACAAAACAAAAAACAATGCTAAAATGTCCATATGCTCCAGATATACTTGAGAGCATATTTTATAGTGCTAAAGTGAAGCCCGCCCGATGGTAATCTGACACTCCTTGTCCAACCCTCTCACCTCCAACAATGCAGTTATCTGGGCAGACTTCAATAGGTGGAAGGCTTCTCCATCGTCAAACGCTGTGTGAAACACCTGAAAAGCATCTTAAATGCCACTTAGGACATGTTAAGTAATACAAGAATTGAGACAGGTGTGCGTGTGTGTGTGTGTGTGTGTGTGTGTGTGTGTGTGTGTGTGTGTGTGTGTGTGTGTGTGTGTGTGTGTGTGAGACTGAGTGTTTTGAATATTTTTTTCACAGGCACATTTGCGGGAGATTTTCTTTATAGGGGTCATAGAGTGGTGGCCGGTCAGTCCTCCTCAAGTATCCGCTAGTTAAGTTTCTTTGTTTGTGTCGCGTAGTTGGTATTCTCTCTTTTAAAGGTGCAGCTTACGGTGTTTTTAAACCACAAAGAATTAGCCTATGGCTCATAATTTTTGTCTTTGGTGCAAAAAAGTTTTGTTATTTCTGAGAAAGACGTCTCTGTTCCTTTTGTTGGAGTGGTCCACAACAAATCTGTGCTTTATAATTATCTAACATTCCCTGAGGAGAGAGATTCAGGGTGGCGTAGTCCGGCTAATAAATGTTTATGGTGCCCTCACATTACAAACTGGCGTAGTAGGCAGGGTATGTTTGACTCACAGACGTCTTTCTCTAGAATTTTGGTGTCGTTTTTTTATTTTCTATTTTTTATTTTTTATTTCTTACTTAGGGGAAGAAAAAAAAACAGCAGTTGGCCTGCTAATTCTTGGACAGAACCCTTTGGACAGGACACGTCAACCCTCCCACCAGTGGTTATTTTGAAAAAGACCATGTTCCACCAATATGGATGATGAACTACAGGAGCTGCAAGATTTAGTGGTACAACTAAGTGCGGACAATGATCACGAACACAAACTGACTGAGGTAGAGGTACCCCTAGTGGGGGCTTCTATGGTTAACTCTGTTTCATCTGATAGGCCTCTCACTCCCACTGTTCCTCAGCACCTGCTATATGTGCCCAGAGAAAGAAAATGTCCCTTATTTCGAGGGAACATGGGGATTGATGTTGTGGAATGGATTGATGAAGTACGTGCAAGTATGCGGGCTAGGCATCTAGCCCTAGTATATCAAGCATATTTCATTTATGATCCCTTGGATGGAGAAGCTAAGAACGAGATACATTATAGGTCCAGGAAAGAAAGTGAAGATCCAGAAAAGATTTTGTCCATTCTGCAAGAATTATAAGGTTGTTCTCGATCATATGTTGCCTTACAAGAGGAGTTTTTCTCCAGAAAGCAGTTAGAGGGTGAGTCCCTTAGAGAGTAATCACATGCTCTGTTCAGTTTAATGGAACGGGTGGTTAAGTGTGCACCCAATGGACTGCCCAATTCTACTGCTGTTCTACTTAGGGACCAGTTTGTTGAACATGTTAATGATCCAAATCTTCGTAGGGCTTTAAAGCAGGTGCTTTGGGCTAAACCAGGGTGCACCTTGCTTGATGTAAGATCTGAAGCCATCTGTTGGGAGCAGGAAGGTAGGCCAGTTACTGATAGAACTAGGAGTTATTCAGTGCCATCTATTTGTGCTCTGCAGACCTCTATGGCCCCGGATGCACAAGTGTGTTCCTCCCCTCAGATGACCGAGATTGCTGAGTTAAAAGAGATGATGGTTAAACAACAGCAACAGCTTAATGAACTTTCTGAATGGTTTAGGTCCTTACAACAGCCTTTTAAGCGTAATTCATCCTCTCATAATGGCCCAGTGTTGTGTAGGCGATGCCAAAAAAGAGGCCATTTTGCCAGTGATTGTGATAATGAGCATGTTGTTTCTCAGCTTCAGCACCACCAGCCCCGTCATCAGCCTCGTCCCTCATGGAACTTGACCCCATCTAATCAGCCGACGGAAAACTAACACCCTCTGTTTCGCTGAGTCACAGGGCAGAAGGGGAGATTACTGGCTCAAGTGTGCAAAGGCCTCTAAGTAGAGAAACCGTTTTACACCTAGTAGGTGAATGCCCGTTGACTACTGTGTCTATGGGAGGGGTGCAAGTAAAATGCCTATTATATACTGGGTAAATGGTCTCTAGTTTGGTAAAAAAAAATTACAATTTTTTTTTTTTGCGAAAAGTCCCGAGGCATGCCAATGGTTAAAGCTTAAGGCTGCTAATGGCCTAAACATTCCTTATATTGGATATGTAGAGCTTGACGTACAGGTGCTGGGGAAGCTAATTCCGTTATGCAGAGCCCCCAAACTAACTTGCCCACTGTTGCTGCACCTGGGGTTTTGGGTATGAACATTATAAGGGAATGTTACTCTGAATTGTTTGGGCAGTATGGCTCTGATCTTTTTGATCTTCCACAAGTTAACCAAGCCCCTGATGCCTTACAGCAAGCTCTACAGATGCATCATCAAATCCAATCTGCTGAGCGTACAGGAGGTTTGTTGAGACTCAGAGGTAGACGCGTTGTTTCTGTCCCCGCAGAGTCAGTGACATTTATTGCAGTGACCTGTGCCCAGCAGGTATTTTCTTTATGTAACACTGCCCTTTTTAAACCCTCTATAGGACATAGTCCCCGTCCACCAGGTCTGTTACTTTACCCAGCTGCTGTTAAGGTTACTAGGGGTACTGCTTATGTTCCCATAGTGAGAGCTGCCGCTAAGCTTCAACCTAGATGTCCGTTGCGTATTTTACACCAGGGACAAATTGTTAGTCTACCTGCAGGTATTTCAGAAGTATGCATTGAACCAGTTGGTTCCAGTATGGCTACAGTGAATTCCCAGGCAGGACAACTTGACCCAGTGTGTGCGTTTATTCAGGCTGTAGATTTGCAGGTCCTATCCGAGCCAGATCAGCTAAAGGTGAGGGATTTGTTGTATAAATATTCTTCTGTATTTTCAGCCCACAAGGGAGATTTGGTGTGTACTGATCTTATAGCTCATGAAATCCCTTTGGTTGATGATGTGCCTATTCAACAAATGTATAGGCGTATTCCTCCATCAGATTATGACACTGTTAAAGGCCATATCAACCAACTGTTGGGAGTCCCAGGTGATTCGTGAGAGCTGCAGTCCCTCTGCCTCTCCGATAGTTCTTGTGAAGAAGAAGGATGGCAGCTACGGATGTGTGTGGACTATCAGCAGTTAATCAGGATGCCTTTCCTCTGCCTCGTATCAAAGAATCCTTAGTTGCACTATCTGGCGCCAGGTGGTTCTCCACTTTGGATTTGGCGAGCGGATATAATCAGGTACCCATGGTTGAGAAGGATAAGAGTAAGACTGCATTTTGCAACCCCTTTGGTCTCTTTGCGTTTATTCGCATGCCGTTTGGACTTTGTAATGCGGCGAGTACATTTCAGAGGCTAATGCAACATCTTTTTCATCTACTGTAAAACAACACCTCGCCTGTTTGGAATCTGTGTTGTCCTGTTTGCAGAGGGAGAGGCTTAAAGTGAAATTGGAAAACTTCTGCTTCTTCCGGGCTGCCGTGAAATACCTCGGCCATGTTATCTCTGAAGGCAGTGTTTCTACAGATCCTGAAAAGGTGACCGCCGTGTCCACTTGGGGATGTCCCACCACAGTGTCCGAGTTGAGGTCTTTCTTGGGGTTCGCCAGCTGTTATCAGTGCTTTGTGGAGGGATTCGCTAGATTGTCAGCTCCATTGCATCGCCTTGTTGCCGCTGTCGGTGGCAAACATAAGAAAGGGAGAGTTTTAAGAATTGGTTTTAAGACCACTGTTAGCATATGCTGACTTTTCTCTTCTTTTTATTTTAGAGATCGATGCAAGTCATTGGGGTCTGGGAGCTGTGCTTTCCCAAGACCAAGGAGGAAGAATAAGACCTGTCGCTTATGATAGCAGAGCTCTGTCCCCTTCAGAACGAAAAATGTCTAACTATAGTGTGCCATGACGGACAAGTCATAATACAGGTCCTTCTCAAAAAATTTGCACATTGTGATAAAAGTTCATTTATTTTCCATTATGTAATGATAAAAATTAAACTTTCATATATTTTAGATTCATTGCACACCAACTGAAATATTTCAGGTTGTTTTAATACTGATTTTGGGATACAGCTTATGAAAACCCAAAATCCCTATCTCAAAAAATTAGCATATCATGAAAAGGTTCTCTAAACGAGCTATTAACCTAATAATCTGAATCAACTAAATAACTCTAAACACCTGCAAAAGATTCCTGAGGCTTTTAAAAACTCCCAGCCTGGTTCATTACTCATAACCACAATCGTGGGTAAGACTGCCAACCTGACTGCTGTCCAGAAGGCCATCATTGACACCCTCAAGCGAGAGGGTAAGACACAGAAAGACATTTTTGAACGAATAGGCTGTTCCCAGTGCTGTATCAAGGCACCTCAGTGGGAAGTATGTGGGAAGGAAAAAGTGTGGCAAAAAACGCTGCACAACGAGAAGAGGTGACCGGACCCTGAGGAAGATTGTGGAGAAGGACTGATTCCAGACCTTGGGGGACCTGCGGAAGCAGTGGACTGAGTCTGGAGTAGAAACATCCAGAGCCACCATGCACAGGCGTGTGCAGGAAATGGGCTACAGGTGCCGCATTCCCCAGGTCAAGACACTTTTGAACCAGAAACAGCTGCAGAAGCGCCTGACCTGGGCTACAGAGAAGCAGCACTGGACTCAAATTTTGCATGTCATTCGGAAATCAAGGTGCCAGAGTCTGGAGGAAGACTGGGGAGAAGGAAATGCCAAAATGCCTGAAGTCCAGTGTCAAGTACCCACAGTCAGTGATGGTCTGGGGTGCCATGTCAGCTGCTGGTGTTGGTCCACTGTGTTTTATCAAGGGAAGGGTCAATGCAGCTAGCTATCAGGAGATTTTGGAGCACTTCATGCTTCCATCTGCTGAAAAGCTTTATGGAGATGAAGATTTACAGTGCCAAAACCACTGGTAAATGGTTTACTGACCATGGTATTATTGTGCTCAATTGGCCTGCCAACTCTCCTGACCTGAACCCCATAGAGAATCTGTGGGATATTGTGAAGAGAAAGTTGAGAGACGCAAGACCCAACACTCTGGGTGAGCTTAAGGCCACTATCGAAGCATCCTGGGCCTCCATAACATCTCAGCAGTGCAACAGGCTGATTGAAGCAGTCATTTCTGCAAAATGATTCCCGACCAAGTATTGAGTGCATAACTGAACATAATTATTTGAAGGTTGACTTTGTTTGTATTAAAAAAACTTTTATTTTATTGGTCGGATGAAATATGTTAATTTTTTCAGATTTTTTGAGGTTTTCATGAACTGTATGCCAAAATCATCAGTGTTAAAACAATAAAAGGCCTGACATATTTCAGTTGGTGTGCAATGAATCTAAAATATTTGAAAGTTTATTTTTTATCATTACATTATGGAAAATAATGAACTTTTATCATAATATGCTAATTTTTTGAGAAGGACCTGTATTCTAAATAAATGGGAAAATGTAATCCCTACATAAACTTTGGGTCATCCATAATATTTCTCTAATTTACAGAAAGTCTCTATCTTTTATCACTTTTAAGATATAGCCTTTTGAAATTAAGATGTCAATATCGAACGTTTAAGGAAAAAACCTCTGGCGCCTAAAGGGTTAAATGTGGAATGCCTCCATATCAGAACACGCTAAAAAGGCGGTCACTACTGAACGAAGGCATTGTGGCATTCCACATATGACAGTGTCTAATCGTTTGGTGAAATACTTGATCAGTCGTCAGCAAACACCGTGGGATTAGAACCGTGGACATGAATCCCAATTTTTTCAGAAACAAAGAGCTTAAAGATTTTGAATTGTCAGACATGGTGCATTTGAGAGAGCCAATTTAGTACTGCTAAAGACACAGAAGCTGACACTGTTTGGTCTGGGCGTGCTTTATCGCTTGCCGATCGTGATGTCACCCATCTATGCCATTACGTCACACTATTGGATAAAAAAATATATATATATATATAAAAACGCTATCACATAGACACGTTCCCATAGTGTCTTGGCGCAGCATCCCTTGAAAGGGAACTTTTTTGGGCTCAATCTCAAGTGGGTAGATTGGCAGATGATTTATATATTTATAAAGTTGTAACTATGTATAATTAATATCATATATTAATACAATTATTATATTAATTTACAAATAATATGAATCAATACTTAAACGAAAAGTATTCAGACCCCTTTTAATTTTTCACTCTTTGATATATTGCAGCCATTTGCTAAAATAATTTAAGTTCATTTTTTTTCTCATTAATGTACACACAGCACCCCATATTGACAGAAATACACAGAATTGTTGACATTTTTGCAGATTTATTAAAAAAAGAAAAACTGAAATATCAGTATTTAGTAGAAGCAACCTTTTGATCTAATACAGCCATGAGTCTTTTTGTGAAAAATGGAACAAGTTTTTCACACCTGGATTTGGGATCCTCTGCCATTCCTCCTTGCAGATCCTCTCCAGTTCTTTCAGGTTGGAGGACAGCCATTTTCTCTCCAGATATGCTCAATTGGGTTTAAGTCAGGGCTCTGGCTGGGCCATTCAAGAACAGTCACAGAGTTGTTGTGAAGCCACTCCTTTGTTATTTTAGCTGTGTTCTTAGGGTCATTGTCTTGTTGGAAGGTGAACCTTCAGCCCAGTCTGAGGTCTTGAGCACTCTGGAGAAGGTTTTTGTCCAGGATATCCCTATACTTGGCCGCATTCATCTTTCCCTCAATTGAAACCAGTAGTCCTGTCCCTACAGCTGAAAACACCCCCACAGCATGATGCTGCCACCACCATGCTTCACTGTTGGGACTGTATTGGACAGGTTATGAGCAGTGCCTGGTTTTCTCCACACATACGGCTTAGAATGAAGGCCAAAAAGTTATATCTTGGTCTCATCAGGCCAGAGAATCTTATTTCTCACCATCTTAGCAAATTCCATGCAGACTTTCATGTGTCAAAATTTTTTTTGTAACCATGTCCACATCTGTGCCTTGCCACAATTCTGTCTCTGAGCTCTTCAGGCAGTTCCTTTGACCTCATTATTCTTACTTGCTCTAACATGCACTGTGAGCTGTAAGGTCTTATATAGACAGGTGTGTGGCTTTCCAAATCAAGTCCAATCAGTTTAACCAAACACAGCTGGACTCAAATAAAGGCGTAGAACCATCTCAAGGATGATCAGAAGAAATGGACAGCACCTGAGTTAAATATGAGTGTTACAGCAAAGGGTCTGAATACTTGTGATATTTCAGTTTTTCTTTTTTAATAAATCTGCAAAAATGTAAACAATTATGTAAACTTTATAGAATTGAATCATTAGAATCATTAATTTTTTGGTGAGTTGTAGGCTGTTTTTAGATGTAATGTAAAGTTATTTTACATTTTAGATGTAAAAGTTATTTTTCATTGATGTTAGTAATAAATGTGTTGTATCTTCATTGCATCTTCAGAGTTCACTTTAGTTGCACCCTTGGTGTCAATAGACCTTTTGGCTGAAATTTGTTTTGCTTTTTTATTTAGATTTTGGTGTGCACAGGTCCTAAAACTACTGATAAATACTGACTATAGCACATAATAATGAAAGATGTAACTCGATCATAACTCTCCACAGGTCATGATTTGGCAAAACTCTTTTAGAAGATTTGAAAAGGACCTGGATGTCACTGATACATCAGACTTTAGAGAAGCCTCAGAAATTCTCAGTAACCTCTAAATGTTCCTTGTTTGCTGTGTTTGAGTTTAGATTAACCTTCTGGTTCAGTGTTGGGGCCCATGGGATTTCCTGTATGTCTGAGAGGGTTGATTTCATTTGAACTCTGTAATAACTGTTTGTATTCCATTTCTTTTTAGATATTGTTTATACGAGATGTTGTTACTGCAAGGTCTGGAAGACTGGTGCAGTCTGAAAGGTCAAACTCATATGTGTTATGACATCCACATCTAATTCTAAAAGATAATAATGTGCATTATTGATGCAGATATTCTATTAATTTAAAGGAGTACTCCACTTTTTTTGAAAATAGGCTTATTTTCCAAGTCCTTAAGAGTTAAACAGTTGAGTTTTACCGTTTTTGAATACATTCAGCCTATCTTTGTATCTGGCGGTAGCACTTTTAGTATAGCTTAGCATACATCATTGAATCGGATGTGACCATTATCATCGCGCTCAAAAAATACCAAAAATGTTCAATATTTTCCTATTTAAAACTTGACTCTTCTATAGTTGCATCGTGTACTAAGACCAACGGAAAATGAAAAGTTGCGATATTTTAGACTGATATGACTAGGGACTATTTTCTCATTCCTGCATAAAAATCACAAAACTTTGCTGGCGTACCATGGGAGCAGCAGCACAATGATATTACGCAGCGCTGAAAAAGTAGTCCTCAGATAACTTCCAATGTGACCGGCCATAAGAAGTTTGCTTTAAAGTTTCCTTTAAAGACAGTCAGGGAATTTATTTTGGAAATAATAAACATAATACATAAAAGAAAACTAAATCAAATGCTGGAAAAGCATACCATTATTATTATTATTATTATTTTATTTTTTCTACAAAATGATACTAAAAAAGAAATGTCTCATTTTATTGTGCTCATTATGTGTGAAACAACAGGGTATGTTACAACCCAAATAATTAAATCATTACTTGGAAACTTACTCATGGCAAAATCCTTCAATCTTCAAGATACTGTTGTAGGAATTGAGGGCTCACCAGACACACAACTCCAAAATCAACCATCTATCACCACAAAGACGTAGGCTCCATTCTGTCAGCAGCCAAGCTGACAAAACCCCAAGCTAATTACTTTATTGCCTTGCAAACTTTGACAAACAACAAGATAACAGCCAGAGTTGTTTGACCCACAAGACAAAGAACAAAGAAACAAACCAGATCCCTGTTGTCTCAAAGACCTTTCGATGAACTCTGAGTGACACAGTTAAATCCACAAGAAAAACCTCCAGAAACTGTTGCCATGTATAAACTACATCAAATTATTCAAAATAATGATTGTCAGACTTACATTCCAACAGCCTTCTACTGCATAATTCTATATCATGTCTATAACCGTGACCATTATGCTTAAACTCACTCACAATTCCTCTAATTGTTATAACTATTGAAAGGTTCATTGAAAGTTTACCTTGTTTGGTGTGAGTGTAAATCTCAGTTTCTTTTCTTTCCATTGAGTCTCATGTTCTAAGTTATGTTTTGCCACAAAATTTCAGTCGGAGATTCTACAGCCTTCAGCTTCAAACAATATCCACAAGACTTTCCAGGACCAGGGAAAAGGGAATTCCCATTCAAAGATGATACGAGATAAAAACGCAAGTAATACCTCCAGATTCTAACTGGACAGTTGCATTGATATCCAATTGAATAACCCCGCCTAAGATAGTAGGTTAAATTAATGATTGATGGTTCATTCAGGTCATGTGTTACAAATACATATTGCTAGAAGTTTAGGATTTTATCATTTCACTCTCTTAAATCATTCTTTCCTCAGTTTCTTCCTTTCTGCAACATATGTGAATGCGTGTGTTTGTGTTAGATATTAGTTGTATGTGTTGAGTAATAAATAAAGTTTTGTTTGTATTTAAAGATAATTATTAAGTTATTGTGTTATGTGCCTACTAATTTAATGTCTTAAACTGCTGATCTATGTTACCTGGCTATTAAACAGTTTTCCACTATTGTGTGGATGTTAATATCCGCTGCAGATTTGATAGTTACGGCCCGTTCAAATGAATGCTGGACAAGTAATTTGCTCAGCCGTAAAATCAGACTCTTTCAAAATGAATGAATTAATTAATTAATTAATCATTTAATTTGAGCTAAATAGACCTCTTTCCCTTACACACAGTCCCTCACATTGCTATAATAAGAAAATCATTGACTGATAGAATAATACATTACATTTTTCAGTTTAATGTCGACTGTTGAAAATCATTTTCCTTCTATCTAAACGGATGTGTGGCGACACAGTGGTAGAGTGGGTAGACAGGAGTCCTTTCTGTGTGGAGTCTGCGTGGGTTTCCTCTGTGTTCTCCGGTTTCCCCTCAAAATCCCAAAAACATGCAGTATAGGTGAATTGAAGATGCTAAATTGTCTTTAGGTGTGAATCTGTGCGCATATGTGTCCGGCCATGTAATAGGGAGGATTGGGGAAAGATCTGGCAACCGACCCCTAGAAAAAAAAACATGTTAACACTTTATATTATAGCCCAGAAAGTACTGTGTAATTAAAACAATTTACAGCGTAACTTTCAGTAATTATAGTGTACCTATAAAGAACGTACATGTAGGTATAATGGAACAATATGTAACATTTGGGGAATAAAGGAGTAACAACTAGGAAAATTAACTTATTTATACTGTAACTATTTTAGAACTAAGGGGTGCATTTTCTACTATTATAATATTATGTTTGGAGAAATTTAGTGTACGTTAAAAACGTATATTGTGTAGCTTTTTGTAATAATTGTGTACAAATTACATAAAGGCTTTTTTTCTTTTACGTGTACATATCAGTGCACTTATACAGTATTTTTTGATAGCAAAAAATGTACAGAAAAAAATGAAAATATGAGGAACAAAAGGAGGAGGTACCCTAGTGAGAGAAAAAAATAGTAAACCTAAGCACAATTTATTCATATGTACTTTAGTATAACTAAATGTATTTGTGACACACTATAAATTGGTATACTTAAAGTCTGTTAAATTGGAACAATTTATTGTGTACTAAATGCATTTTAGATCAATAAAAGCAGTGCTTAAGTTCAACAAAATTATTAAATATACTTGTTTGTGCTAAAGTGGAACTAAAATATACTCTTTTATTTAAGTTTTGAAATGCAGAATTCACACAGCATAAAACTACAACTGCATTTTGGTGACATCACAATTGCAATTAAATTACACAGAGTGTTGAACATACATTTGTATTATACTGATAAAAAAAACTTTTGGTGATTTTAAAACACATTGCAATGACATTCTTAAGTAAACTTGAAGTCTGCTAATGGCATCATTATAGTGTGCTTCAAATAGGCTACAATAACGTAATCTTTATAAACATTGCAAAAGCTTAAGACCAGGACTGTAACCACCATAGACATTCCCTCCATGGCCTTCCTCTCAGGAGTAGAAAGTGAATATAACTTGCCCTTAGGTGGATACTTGCCTGGCAGTAGATCTATGGCATAGTCATATGGATGATGAGGAGGAAGAGAAGCAGCCCGGGACTTACTGACCTCCTTCAGGGCGAGATACTCCTCTGGCAAGTTAGATAAATTCATTGTCTTCTCCTGAAACACAGAACTAGACACAGACGAACGAGCAGACACAAGACAAGAGGCATAGCACTGATTTCTCCAAACAGCGACAGAACTGTGTCCCCAGTCAACCCTGGGGTTGTGTTTCACCAACCAAGGATGACCGAGGACAATGGGTGCTTGAGGGGAGTCCGTGAGGAGGAACTTGATAGTCTCTGTATGATTGCCAGAAATGATGAGAGTAATATTGTCAGTGGTGTGAGTGATGGTGGGCAGTGTCTGACCGTTGAGAGCGTGAACAGCAATAGTACTGGAAAGGGGAGTGAAGGGAATCTGAAGTTGAATTGCCAATGAACGGTCAAAGAAACTACCCTCCGCTTCAGAATCCACGAGGGCTTGGCAGACGTAATATCTGGTTGCCCACTGAAGTTTTCCCGGACGGAGAGTCGAGGATGAGGATTTCCCCAATGAAGCTCCACCTAACAGTAGCCTCCTCTCTATTGCCGGGCTCAATCTTTTAATGGGCACTGGTTGAGGATATGCCCCGGTAGCGCCACAGTAGAGACATAGTCCAACAGTCCTTCGGCGTTCTCTCTCCTCCAGGGAAAGCAGAGCTCTGCCCACCTGCATGGGCTTGGGATCGTTGGTAGGACTGACCGTATTAGCACAGAGGAGCTCGCGAAAATACGGGGTCCTTCTCCTACGGGTGCTTTGGTCTTGAAACTCTAATCGTGAATCCACTCATAGCGCTAGTTCCATGAGTCCATTGAGGGTAGAGGGCAGATCCAAAGCGTACAGGTCTGCCTCCTGCTCAGCTAGTGTTTGTAGATCTGTACAGTCTTGCTTTTGAATCTCTATTTGATATATTTTCTTTGTTCTACTGCTAAATATAACTTACTCATCACCATATATTGTTTAAATATTGCCAATCACATTAAATTTGACATCACTAGCTTTTAATCTAAATCACCATCACACATTAGCATTTCGCTAGCCTGTTAGCTTGTCATCTCTGCACCCGGGTCTCCTGTTTTCTGAGTTTATTAAAAAACTGTGGTGAGTTGGAATAGTAAATAGTCTCCAACAAACCATTTTGGTAAGTTGGATTCATCAACAAACACGCTAAGCTATGTCATCTTCTCCTGTCATTGTCACTTGAACTGCTTGCTGCATGTTTACAATAGGCTTCTCCGTCGGCGAACAGAGCTTCACATGTGATAAATGTAAAGAGATAATTAGGCTGACGGAGAAGATTTCAGAATTAGAGACACGCATCCAGACTTTATCTGACAGTAGTGAGGATGTTACAGCTTTAGACACTGATTTGGGTGCGAGTAGCTTAGTGAACTCTGTACATTCTCTGGTTCCGGCTGCAGGGCCCCCGCAGCAGGGAAACTGGGTAACGGTGAGGCGGCATAGTCGCGGATCAAAAAACCACTCTTCCGTTCCGATTAGAATATCAAACAGGTTCTCCCCACTCAGTGACGCACCCACTGAGAATCCTGTTTGAAGTGCCCTAGTTATTGGTGATTCTATTACACGGAACGTGAAAATAGAGACACCAGCCACCATAGTCACATGTTTACCGGGAGCCAGAGCGCCTGACATCAAAGCAAATTTAAAAGTGCTGGCTAATGCTAATCGTAAATTCTCTAAGATTATTATTCACGTCGGCACTAATGATATTCGACTTCGCCAGTCGGAGATCACCAAAATTAACATTAAAGAGGTGTGTGAACTCGCTAGTACGATGGCAGGTTCAGTTTTTTGTTCTGGTCCGCTCCCCGTTAAAAGGAGTGATGAGATAGTTAGCAGATTATCATCACTCAATGGCTGGTTGTCTAAGTGGTGTCCGCAAAATAACATAGGGTTCATAGACAATTGGAAAAACTTTTGGGGCAGACCTGGCCTGTTAAAACACGTCTTCTTGGAGTGGTGCCGCCCTTCTCTCTAGTAATTTGGCCTATAGTCTTAGAGCTAAACCTTGACTCACTAGGGCCCAGGTCTGGAGGCAGACGGACTGGCTTACCTGACCGCCTGCTAGCTGCCTCCCGTTACAGAAGTCAGGTAAATCCCAACACATAGACACTCTTCTACCTAGATATTATCACATAGAGACTGTGTCTGTTCCGCGAATTAGTAATTACAAAAAACCATCAAAACCATTCAATGGTAATAATTTAATTGATGTCCAACAAATAAACAATATATATAATACGGATAATCAAATGATAAAGCTTGGGTTGCTGAATATTCGATCCCTTTCCCCAAAAGCGCTCATTATTAATGATATCATTACAGATAATAATCTAGATGTGCTGTGTTTGACAGAAACCTGGCTAAAACCTGACGACTACATTACTTTAAATGAGTCCACCCCAAGAGTATTGTTATAAACACGAGCATCTGAAAGGTAAAGGGGGAGGGGTTGCTGTAATTTATAATAATATCTTCAGTATTACTCAGAAGTCTAGTTTCAAATATAATTCCTTTGAAGTTTTGGTGCTTTATGTAACGTTATGTAGTGCAAATGATAAATCCCGTGTAACATTTGTTTTAGCTACTGTATACAGGCCACCAGGGCACAATACAGACTTTATCAAAGAATTTGCTGATTTTCTATCAGAGCTAGTTCTGGCCGTAGATAAATTACTAATTGTTGGTGATTTTAATATCCATGTAGACAAAGAAAAAGACACATTGGGATTGGCATTTAAAGACATTCTAAACTCTATTGGAGTTAGGCAACACGTGTCAGGACCTACTCATCGCCATAATCATACTTTAGACCTAATATTGTCACATGGAATAAATGTTGATACAGTTGAAATTCTGCAGCAGAGCGATGACATCTCAGATCATTATCTAGAATCATGTATACTTAATTTAGCTAAAGCTACAAAGCCATCCACCCATTTAAAAAATGGCAGGACTACCACCACTGCGACTAAAGATTGCTTTTTAAATAATCTTCCTAATCAGTATCATCTCCTCAGCATTCCAGATAGCTTAGAGGAACTCGATGTTGCAACAGAAACTATTGACTCTCTCTTTTCCAGTACTTTAGACACAGTTGCTCCCCTGCGCTTAAAGAAGATTAAAGAAAATAGTCAAATGCCGTGGTACAACGAGCACACCCGGGCCCTTAAAACAGCAGCCAGAAAAATGGAGCGCAGCTGGAAGAAAACAAAACTAGAGGTCTTTCGTAATTCCTGGAAAGAACGTATGATCGCATATAGAAAGGCCGTAAAAACTGCTAGATCGGCTTATTCCTCGACTCTCTTAGAAGAAAACAAACACAAACCTAGGTATTTATTCGATAAAGTGGCTAAATTAACCAAGAATAAAGCTTCAACTTCTGATGTTTGTATACAGCACAGCAGTAATGACTTTATGAACTTCTTTACGTGTAAGATTGACAATATTAGGAAGAAAATTATAACCATACAGTTGTCTACTACAGTATCACATCAGACAGAGCATCGTAGTGTCACTGAGGAAAAATTACACTCATTCACTGCTATAGGAGAGGAAGAATTGGCTAAACTCTTTAATTCATCTAAATCAACAACATGTATGCTTGACCCTATACCGAATAGGCTATTAAAAGAGATGCTACCAGAGGATTAAAAGAGATGCTACCAGAGGTCATGGATCCTCTTCTTAATATCATTAATTAATCTTTGTCATTAGGATATGTACCGAAAACTTTTAAGTTGGCTATTATTAAACCACTTATTAAAAAAATGCAACTTGATCCTACAGAATTAGTCAATTACAGGCCAATCTCAAATCTACCCATTCTTTCAAAAATACATGAAAAGGCAGATTCTTTACAATTATGTTCCATTTTAGAAAGAAATGGTATCTTTGAGGATTTTCAGTCAGGATTTAGACCGTATCATAGTACTGAGACTGCTCTCATCGGAGTTACAAATGATTCACTCTTATCATCCGATCGTGGTTGTATCTCTTTGTTTGTGTTACTCGATCTTAGCGCTGCATTCGACACTATCGACCACAACATTCTTTTGAATAGACTCGAAAATTATGTAGGCATTAGTGGACCTGCATTGGCATGGTTTAAATCATACCTATCTGACCGTTATCAATTTGTAGCAGTAAATGAAGAGATGTCACACCGATCACAAGTTTAGTATGGAGTACCGCAGGGCTCAGTGCTAGGGCCATTGCACTTCACCCTGTACATGCTACCACTGGGAGATATTATTAGGAAGCATGGCGTTAGATTTCATTGTTATGCTGATGATACTCAGCTCTATATTTCTTCACACCCTGAAGAAACTAACCAATTCACAAGATTAACGGAATGTATAGATGATATAAAAAATTGGATGATCAGAAACTTAATTCAGAAAAAACTGAATTTTTAATCATTGGACAAAAAAGCTCCACAAGTAGTAACCTAGAATACTGTCTAACCCTCGATGGCTGCCCTGACAAGTCCTCGTCGTCAGTTAGGAACCTGGGCGTGCTCTTTGATACCAATCTTTCGTTTGAAAGCCATGTTTCTAGCATCTGTAAAACTGCATTCTACCATCTTAAAAATATATCTAAATTACGGCACATGCTCTCAATGCAAAATGCTGAACAGTTAATACATGCGTTCATGAGCTCAAGGCTAGATTATTGTAATGCTCTACTGGGTGGTTGCACTGCTCGCCTAATAAATAAACTCCAGCTGGTCCAAAACGCAGCAGCTCGAGTTCTTACTAGAACCAGGAAGTATGAACACATTAGCCAGTTCTGTCAACACTGCACTGGCTCCCTATTAAATATCGCATACATTTTAAAATCTTGCTTATTACTTACAAAGCACTAAATGGTTTAGCTCCCCAGTACTTGAGTGAGCTCTTAACACATTATACTCCATCACGTCTACTGCGGTCTCTAAACGTTGACCAGCTGATAATACCTAGAATATCAAAATCAACTGCAGGTGGTCGATCCTTTTCCTATTTAGCACCTAAACTCTGGAACAGTCTTTCTAGCATTGTTCAGGAAGCAGACACACTCTGTCAGTTTAAATCTAGACTAAAACACATCTCTTTTCTATGGCATACAGATAAAACACTTTTTTTCAATTAAATGATTATTAGGCTGCATTATCTAGGTCAGCCGGAACCGGGAACACTTCCCATAACACCTGATGTACTCGTTACATCATCAGAAGAATGGCATCTACGCTAATGTTAGTGTCTCTGTTTTATCCCGAGGTCTACTGCAGTCAGCCGGATCCAGGCTGTATCCAGATCAGACGGTAGACCTGCACCCAGATGTGACCAACACATGACCCTGAAGTGTCTGCAGAGACCGTGTCATTTAGACTCCCCCTTAAGCTGCCTTATCGAGACGGCATCCTCAATAAACCAGTCTCAGGCGTGATGACTCCGTGATGATTGTTTGAATAGTCCTAGTTAATAATTCTTTAAATCGATATGTCAACCTCAAAACAACCCGTCTCCAGCATGTTGCCGCCGATCTTTCGAATATTACACTTTAGTAATTGTTTAATCAATACGGCATCCTCGATAAAAACCTGCCTCCGGCGTAATGACTCCGATATTTCAAATGATTTATTTTTAATAATTATTTAATCGATACATCATCCTCAATAAACCCGTCTCCGGCGTGTTGCCTCAGATCCTTCGAAAATTCAGATCGATTATGACCTCTGACCTTTAAAAATAATAATTTTAATAATAATAATACGCTGTTTGTTAAATGGCCAGAGGAGAACTGGCACCTCGACTGAGCCTGGTTTCTCCCAAGGTTTATTTTTCTCCATTAGGTCTCCTGATGGGGTTTTGGTTTCCTTGCCACTGTTGCCTCTGGCTTGGCTTGCTCAGTTGGGGAAAAAACTATTTTTCAAATATATTTCAAAATAAATCTAATTATTAAACTAAATTAACCATATAGACCAAATTACTGATCTAATTACTGATCTAAAGCCCACATTGTTACTGTATGATAATCGAAATATATTCTGTTGCATAATTTTTCTGTTTAACACTGTGAAGCTGCTTTGAAACAATCTGCATTGTTAAAAGCGCTATATAAATAAAGTTGACTTACAGCCCATGCAGGAATCTGTCCCACTGCGCTTCCTCCTTCCACCTGCACTCTGCGGCCAAAGTTCGGAAGTCAATAATGTAGTTGGAAACGGGTCTATTACCTTGCTGGAGTTCGGCGAGCTTTTGATTGCAGCCCGCGGCTGCCCAGTCAAAGAGCCATTTCATCTCCTCCGAGAGTGCCAGGAATGAGCAACAACATGGATCTTGATTCTCCCAAACCGCCGTTCGCCATTCCCCAGCGTGTCACATGCCCCGTCAAAAGGTTGATCACCAGTGCCACTTTGGAAGTCTCAGTGGAAAATGAGATGGGTTGCAACGAAAAGAATAAATAACACCTCGTTAGAAATGGTCTGCACAGAACTGGCTCACCTACATAGCAGTATGGTGTGGGAATCTAGGGTTCGTGCGGGCTGTTGTTGACTAATTGCTGGGGAACGAGCTGTGGGTTGGAGCTCTTAGTTCTTGAATCTGGGTCGAGAGCTCGGGCACCTGCGTCACAAGTGCCTGCATCGCCTGAGCGCGGCAGTTACCTGTTGGTCCTGCCGATCCATTCTCTGGTTGCTAGAAGTGAGATAATCCTGCAGCTCAGTCATCCTCGCTGGATCCATTCTGTTGGTCAGATCGTTCTGTAATGAACGCTGAAAGAGAGACAGGAGGATCCAATAGCTAATGCAAATAAACTCTTTATTCAGATAATGTAAGCGACAGATTGCTCAGAAACAACAAAAAGATGCAGGTCACAACAGGTCAGGCAGATCCCAGGTGAGAAGATAGGTGGTCCGCGGAGACCAAGGCAGGTGCAGGCAGACAAATAGACATGGTTACAACCATGATTAAGACATTTTACAGACATTGCCCTGTATACCAGTAACTTACTTATCCAGTGAATGACTGATGATCCAATGAGAACAATAAGAACTGATTCCTACATTCAATGTACACACACACGCACACACATATTATATATAATTTATCGGGATCGGGAGGTCTTTTATATACACATATATATACACACACATATACATATACATATATATACAGGTGCTTCTCAAAAAATTAGCATATTGTGATAAAAGTTCATTATTTTCCATAATGTAATGATAAAAAATAAACTTTCATATATTTTAGATTCATTGCACACCAACTGAAATATTTCAGGCCTTTTATTGTTTTAATAAAATTGATTTTGGCATACAGCTCATGAAAACCCAAAATTCCACAAAATCTCAAAAAATTTGCATATTTCATCCGACCAATAAAAGAAAAGTGTTTTTAATACAAAAAAAGTAAACCTTCAAATAATTATCTTCAGTTATGCACTCAATACTTGGTCGGGAATCCTTTTGCAGAAATGACTTCTTCAATGCGGCGTGTTATGGAGGCAATCAGCCTGTGGCACTGCTGAGGTGTTATGGAGGCCCAGGATGCTTCGATAGCAGCCTTAAGCTCATCCAGAGTGTTGGGTCTTGCATCTCTCAACTTTTTCTTCACAATATCCCACAGATTATCTATGGGGTTCAGGTCAGGAGAGTTGGCAGACCAATTGAGCACAGTAATACTATGGTCAGTAAACCATTTACCAGTGGTTTTGGCACTGTGAGCAGGTGCCAGGTCGTGCTGAAAAACGAAATCTTCATCTCCATAAAGCTTTTCAGCAGATGGAACCATGAAGTGCTCCAAAATCTCCTGATAGCTAGCTGCATTGACCCTGCCCTTGATAAAACACAGTGGACCAAGACCAGCAGCTGACATGGCACCCCAGACCATCACTGACTGTGGGTACTTGACACTGGACTTCAGGCCTTTTGGCATTTCCTTCTCCTCAGTCTTCCTCCAGACTCTGGCACCTTGATTTCCGAATGACATGCAAAATTTAAACGACAGTCCAGTGCTGCTTCTCTGTAGCCCAGGTCAGGTGCTCCTGCCTCTGTTTCTGGTTCAAAAGTGGCTTAACCTGGGGAATGCGGCACCTGTAGCCCATTTCCTGCACACGCCTGTGCACGGTCACTCTGGATGTTTCTACTCCAGACTCAGTCCACTGCTTCCGCAGGTCCCCCAAGGTCTGGAATCGGTCCTTCGCCACAATCTCCCTCAGGGTCCGATCACCTCTTCTCGTTGTGCAGCGTTTTTTGCCACACTTTTTCCTTCCCACAGACTTCCCACTGAGGTGCCTTGATACAGCTCTCTGGGAACAGGAATCTTTTGCAGGTGTTTAGAGTTAATTAGTTGATTCAGATGATTAGGTTAATAGCTCGTTTTGAGAACCTTTTCATGATATGCTAATTTTTTGGAATTTGGGGTTTTCATTAGCTGTATGCCAAAATCATCAGTATTAAAACAATAAAAGACCTGAAATATTTCAGTTGGTGTGCAATGAATCTAAAATATATGAAAGTTTAATTTTTATCATTACATTATGGAAAATAATGAACTTTTATCACAATATGCTATTTTTTTAGAAGGACCTGTATATATATATATATATAGAAAGTATTCAGACCCCCTTACATTTTTCACTCTTTTATATATTGCAGCCATTTGCTAAAATCATTTCACGAGTTCACACTTACAAATAATTCAGATCGAAAAAATGGTATGCGTATTTGCCGTGCTGTCTGATTTCTGATGTATTTGGCCCGAACCCAGAGTACTCCCCCCATTTCTCTGGTTAGGAAGTAACCAGGTGAGTGTGAAGAAGATGGGGTGGTGGAGGGATGCTGAAAATCATTGGTGAGTTGACTGGGTATTTTTGTGATCCTCCAGTTAAGCTGATTGGTAGACATGTTGATTACTGATTGCTGACAGCTGGTTGGAATGACATCATGATTGGATAGATCATTTAAAAGTGCTTCTCCCGAACTTAGTTTTTTAATGAAACATCATTTCAGATAGAATAAATGGTATGCGTATTTGGCGTGCTGTCCGAGGAGAAGGCTCTGAGCTCTGTATTTGGCCCGAACCCAGAGTACTCCCCCAAAAATTGCAAACTAACATGGGACAGCAGCCAGTAAATGATGTTGATGCCCCCCAAAAGTTGCAGAGCACGAAACCAATCGAAGGGAGGGGGTTAGTCACTGGATCGGGAGGTCTTGTTCGCTCGTTGATTGCACATGGGCGAGAGGAGATAGCACTGCTACGGCAGTGGCAACAAAATCCTTCCTTTCCCAACTTGCTTTCAAAACTGTCTAATGAGCCAGTTGTATGGAGAATTGAACTCCTGCCAGATCAGAAGAGATGACACTTCTGTGGCAGTGAAACAAGCTTGAATGGCGTAACAGAGCTCCTGCGGGAGCGGAGTGGATGACACTGCTGCGGCAGTGGAGACAAGCTGTTTTCAACATGCTTTCCAAACTATCCAATGAGCCGGTTGTATAGAGAATTTGGCTCCCGCGGGAGCGGAGTCAACGACACTGCTGCGGCAGTGGAGACGAGCTGTTTCAGCATGCTTCCCAAACTATCCAGAGAGCCGGTTGTACGGAGAATTGGGCTCCAGTGGGAGTGGAGAAGATGACACTGCTGTGGCAGTGAAACAAGTTTGGATGGCGTAACAAGAGCTCCTGCGGGAGCAGACTTGACGACACTGCTGCGGCAGTGGAGGCGAGCCGTTTTCAACTTGCTCTTCAAATATCCAGTGAGGCAGGTTGGACGTAGAACTGAACTCCTGCAAGAGTATGGAGATAACACTGCTGCAGCAGTACAAGCAAGTTGAAAGGAAATACTGAACTCCTGCAGGAGATGAGGCGGTATTACTGCTGTGGCAGTGGTGGCCATCGGGTGAAGAAACTGGGCTTCTGTTGGAGCGGAGGAGATAACACTGCTGTGGCAGTGAAAGCCAGCTGGATGGAGAAAACTGAGCTTCTGTTGGAACGAAGGAGATAACACTGCAGCAGGAGTGAAAGAATGAGGTAGGCTCCAGCGGGAGCAACTGGGGAGATGCTTCTGCGGCAGTGAATATATGATTGATTCCCTTAGTGGATTGGTGATGGGTGTATGGAAACAAATTTAGGTGATGAGGGTCTGTTGGGCTTCTTTGATGTGAGAGTGATTGGAACGAATGTGGCTCTTGAAAGCCTCTGGTGACCAGTGACCAAGTGTCTGGTGCTGGGAGAGGCCTTTTGGGGAGCTGTGGTTGCTGCACCTATACAGAACAAATGGCTAGAAAATTGTCTGCTGTGATGCCGGATTGAATTATTATGGACTTGAGGTGTTTTTCGAACCAGTAACGTGTGAGAGGGCAGTTGGAGTCATCTGTGTAGAGTTGGTCAGAAGGAAGTTCAGTCTGCATGCTTCTGGTATGTAGATAGGCTAAAAGGGGTTGGTACGGCTGGATTGGTGATGGGAGGATTGAAAATGTAAATGAAATGGCCTTTTTTTCATTTGATCCATCTTACTTTGTTTGATGAAGTAAGAGATTGTTTTGTCATCTAGCGATGATAGGTCATGATAGCCACTCCAGAGTCGACCCATTGAAGCTGGCCGCGGGACCTACGCAAGTATGCGTTTCCCCCAGTGAGCTCAGGGAGTCAGGGAAGTCAGGGAGGACGAGGAGCCCTAACTTTCCGCTCCAATGTAGGGACGGTTCAGTGAGCTCAAGCAGAGCACTGGAAGGGCCAGCATCCCTGGCGATTTGGTAGGGATCCCAATTCGTTGGTCAGTTCCGACGTACATCGAATGTGACTGACTGAAAGGGAACGTCTCGGTTACATATGTAACCCTCGTTCCCTGAAGGAGGGAACGGAGACGTACGCCAGGTGCTGTGCTTCCGCTGAAGGACCGAGTCACTAGTTAGGCTCCTCAGCAGAAAAGCGAGTATGCAGTATTCCACTTCCTTATGGGCTGCATGCCAATATTTATAGGCTCGTTTAGAAACACTTGAAGCAGATTGGTCTCTGAAAATAGATCCCAATTTGTCGGTCAGTTCCAACGTACGTCTCTCTTCCCTCCTTTAGGGAACAAGGGTTACATTCATAACCAAGACTTTTTTTAATATTTCGTAATACACCTCAAACTGAGGAGAGTATAACTGTGAAACACCCTGCTCAAGTTTTCTTTGCGATGGAGGTTTGGGTTGAATAAATAGTCATTCTAATGTTTCATCATCGATAGGAATTTAAAATCAAAATTATTGTTACTGTTTATACAGTGTGTATATTCACTGAGCTTTAGGAAGCCTCCGCACGGAGCTGAAGAAGAGTTTGTTATGGTAATGTGCATTTGTTTTGAAAGTGCGCTATAATTGGTAGACCAATCACAACAGACTCTGCCATGTGACCAATCACAGCAGAGTAGGCTCGTGGATAGAAGGGATTTAGATCCCTCACAAGTCGTTTGAGAATCATTGAACACTGTGGTGATGTACAATGTATATTATGAGAAAATTCAAGTATTTTTTGACCTTTGATGCATGTAAACCTGCTGTTGGAGATCTCCAAAACAAAATTAGGAAACTTTAAAATAGCATAATAGGGGCACTTTGGTGGGAAAAAAACAAAACACTAATATAATCAAAGATGGACAACTCTGGTACTGTAGTTCCACTGTCCCACAAAAAAAAGCTAAAATCTGGAACAAAAACCAAACAGTCGCCCATTTGTGTATATGCATATACATATACATATACATATACATACACATACATACAAAGGTCTGAAACTGAAATCAATTGGAAATCTAGATTTAAATATCTAATTTGAACTCTGGACATAAAAAAGTGTTAAAAAGAATTTTGAAAATTAAATGAGCAAGAGAGAGCTGGAAAAGTGAAACATTATTATTTAAATTGGCAATGAATGTTCAACATTTTACACATTTCTAGGTAACTAATCAAATCTGATCATATTTGTGACATTGATCAGAGTTTCCAGATATTCATGCTTCATTTTTCATTTCTCAAGCATTGACTCTCAAATGAATGCTTGCAAGTATTCACTCTCATGATGAATGTAAAAAAAGAAGATTATTTATAAGAATGAAACACTGCAAGATGCAATGCATCATGCTTATGAAGGCATATAAATCATATTGAATCCTGTATCAGTTGAATTTAATAAAGAAATAATTTTATTTGTAATATTTACTGCAT
This sequence comes from Gobiocypris rarus, assembly GCA_023029165.1. Taxonomy (NCBI): domain Eukaryota; kingdom Metazoa; phylum Chordata; class Actinopteri; order Cypriniformes; family Gobionidae; genus Gobiocypris; species Gobiocypris rarus. The sequence continues at coordinate 21,171,315 of CM040919.1, read as the reverse complement.
GTGTTATGGGTGTACAAAGTGTCTCTCTGCAACTATATATAGTGAATCTCTCATGATAAACAAACCCCCTGCTCAATGGGGAGGGTAAAAAGAAGTAAACAGAAAGATTGATGTGCTCATAAACTTGAGTTGTAAAGAAAATATTACCAAAATAATAATTGCATATGGGTGTGGTAAACCCATCACCAAGATTTATCTTCATTTGAGCCTATATGAAACAAATTATGATATTTGGAGGGTTTTTTTTTCATCCTCACATACTGTTTATTTTAATTGGGCATACATACATACATGCTGTTTAATATTATATAGACCTATATATAATATTATAATATTCTATAATATTCTACTTGTTAATGACCAATTATAACTCTCTAAGAAATATGAATTTAGGTATCACTAAATATTGCATAGCTTAAGTCAAAAATACCATAGACAAACTTTAAGTGAACTTTTTATTGGCATATTTAGCTTAATTTACACTTGGTGATATGGCTCTGTTCTAAATTACTCATCCTTATCATGAGCTCAATGAAAAGCCAAAACAGGGAACAGCAGCTTCTAGGGACGATCCTACTATTCTATAGACTGGCGAGTAGAGTAAATCCCCCAACAGACCATACCAGGCAATCCTCCCTTCCTGCTAAATCGAAGAGCCAACAGAGGATCCAAAAAAACATTTCAGGAAGGCAATCTAACTGAATTTAATTGTAAAAAGCTAATCAATCTACGTGAAGCCATTAAGATGAATGTAACTACATCTAATGATAGAAGTAATTATATTTAGGTAAATATGCTCAACAGCTACTAAAGCTATAATATAAAAAAAAAAAATTAAGCCTCAGATCAGAGAGCAGCTCTCATATTTTTTCTTATGAATGGCTTAAGCATCAGGCCAGAGGTAACGTTCATAAGTGGCTAAAGACTACCGCCTCATGCCCTGCAATGTAGAGGCAGGAGTGGAGGAAGCTGCAGTTGTAGCAGCCCCTATGCGCAGAGAATGAGCCGTATAATGCTCTGAGGGAAGCTTGCGGTATTGGCAAAGCAGGCGGAGACTGGAGGCAAGCCAGGTTCTGGACATGGGCTTTCCCTCCTCCAAGGCAAATAATGGGTCCTGCTGACCAGCTTGTGGATGGCTCCTCAGGTAGGCCAACATAGATAACATAAAAAGAGAGTCAGATTCAGATTCGTTACTTCTGCCTACGTCTAGTGTAATGTTTTCGAGTTCCAGTAGAACAAGCAAGTTCCAGTAGCACTTTAGTTGTAGCACGCATGGTTTAACACTTTCCACACATGCCAGGATGACGAAACTTTGTGTATTTACTAGCTGCCATATCAACATTTTTTAGAGAAAAAATTGTGGCAAAATTAAAGGGGTCATATAATGGTACATGCACTTGTTGTACGGAAATGTGTGTTTGCAGTGCTTGTACACAACCATCCTATAATGATAAAAATCCATTCAGTGTTTTTTTTTTTAAAAAAATGTATTAATGTTTATAATATATGTTTTTCCCTTTCTCAAATCGAGTCAGACCATGTCACACGTGTCAAACGGCCAGACACCCCTCCCACGATTGTTAATTGACAGCAGCGTTTCAACACAGACCAACCCTGATTGAGCTGTCATCATAGTCCGCCATTGTTGATACTCTGGAGCAGAATGGCGACTAAGCAATTGTGGTGTTCTGTTCTTGGGTGTAATAACGAACACATCTGTCATTTTGATGTTCCTAAATCCTAACTGCTGAAGACGCAGTGGCTGAGTTTTGTTTTTGAAGGGAATATTCCCCCGATCAACTTTAATGCTTTCTTGTTTGCACAAATAATTTCTCACCAGACTGCTTTATAAACGAGGGTCAGTATAAAGCAGGTTTTGCTAAGAAGCTGCTCCAGAAAAAAGGATCGTTACCAACTATTCGTGTTCCTGCTGCACCGGCCCCACTTTATATTAGGTGGCCTTAACTACTATGTACTTACATAAAAAAAATAAGTACAATGTACTTACTGTGTTCATATTGTGTTGCAAAACACCTTTGCTGATATTGAGGTGGGATACGGGTAGGGTTAGGGATAGGTGTGGTGGGATGGGTAAGTTTAAGGGTAGGATTAGGTGTAAGGGAAGTGTCAACTGTGTAATTACAAATGTAAAAATTAATTACAGATGTAATTACATGCAGGTATTTTTTAAAATATAAGTACAATGTAAAAACATGAATGTGCACAATAAGTGCAATGTATCAAATTATGAATTAAAATGTTAGTACATTGTAGTTAAGGACACCTAATATAAAGTGGGTCCGTTACATTATATGTTTTCTATGTCTGACGTTCTCAATATAATTCCTAACCCCAACCATTCAGAAATGTCCTTTTCGAGCCTTAATTGTTTAACTTCGTTGGGACTGTCATCTTGTTCCGGGTCCGACTCCGGTTCAAATTGATTCGGTTACCAGATGTGTCCTCAGAGACTCCTGTTGCCATTATTTCTCCAAAATATACCCTCAACTGTTGTCAAGGCATCGTGTTGAAATGGCCGACAGAACAGAGGGGTGGGGTGAGCAAAGCTCATTATCATATAAAGTCACCTGCACTGAAATGGCTTGCTGAAAACAGAGCTGTTTTTGACCAGGTAAAATGAGTGTTTTCTCACAATACTAATGAGAATTCTCATTTAAAGTATGTAACAAACTTTTCATTTAGACACTAAAGAATTATATTAATTAAAAATGGCATTATATAACCCCTTTAAAGAATCTTTGGAAGATATCACTAAACATTTATTTAACTATAGAAAAAGTAAATTTCTTACTTAAGTTTATTTTTCATCTCTGTTTTTTTAATGCTTTTTTTTTTTTTTATAAGACAAATCTGATATTATTTTAATCTTATATGTTATTTAATAGTTGAGCTAGTTTTTTAATGCTGATCTAACAGCAGAAGACGCGAGCCACGGTTTAAATCGTGCGTTGAAACACTGCATTACAATGAGCCCCTATTACAGCTGTGCTATTATATTCTATACTTTTATAAATTATTTTGAGAAACCACGAGAAAAGGGTGAATAATGACTGAGAGTCATTGGGTTGTGGGGGTGTTAGATTATTTTGATCTAAAATTAATACATAACTTTTAATATAAATTAATACGTTTCTTCATTTTTTATTACTGCTGTTAATCAATTAAAATAGTTAAATAGATTAATATTTTTTTGTAATTAATCATAATTTATTACCAATAAAAACCCCTTTTAATATACATTTTATCTCCAAGTTAATGTAGAAACGAAATAAATACTTGTTTAATAGCATCTTTTTATGAATGAAAGCCAGTAACACTGATAGTAATACAGCTACTGATGTCAGGGAAAAGTCTGGATTCAATTGCAGGAAACAGAAGAGTTTATTTATAGCTCAAACGGACACAGGAAAGAAACAGGAACGCAAGGAGCATGAATATAATTCAAAACAAAAGTCCACTGGACCGGTGAGCACCAAAAATAAGGCAAGCTCCCAACGTCACAACTGACGCAATATTGAAGTCTTACTGAGTTCTTAGATGAAGGCGATGAACGCGCAGAGGGGGAAATCCCGCGAAGATTGTGAGGATATGGCAGCGAGGAAAACCTCCGATGATAGGGCGGAGCGTGCGGAGAGGGAATCCCCTGATGAGAGTGGAGGGCGCACAGAGAGGGAATCCCCTGAAGAGAGTGGAGGGCGCACAGAGAGGAACCGGCGCGGGCTTCCGAGCTTCCCCAGCGGAGGACGCTGGGGCAGGTAGCAAAGGAGACAAAGTCTGGAGGGCGAGAAGGAGAGAGACGTAGCACCAAAAAATAAAACAAGAAAACAAAAACAGCAACTGGAGTCTGAAAAAGCACGACATGGCAAGACAGGAAAAGTTGGTCACGAGCGAAGGTGTAGCATAACACACAACAACGGTCCGACAAAAGACTGAGAACGAGAGGATCTAATATAGGGGAAAATAATGAGGGGGAATTAGCAACAGGTGTAACGGTGAGCCCAAATGATAATTAAGGATAACAAGTGGGAGGGGGAACAACACACAGACAGCAGAGCAATCGGTAACATGTCAACACAGACCATGCGCTAGAGACAAACAAAGCACGCAACCACGGAGACAACCTGGCCACCTGGCGCACCCAAGAGGGGCTCACCTCGTCGCCGACAGAAGTCCTCAATCAGAGTCTGGTCCAGAACGTCCCGGGCCGGAATCCAACTCCTCTCCTCTGGGCCATACCCCTCCCAGTCCACTAAATACTGGAAACCCCGACCACAGCGTCTAACGTCCAAAAGCTTTCTCACAGTGTACACAGGGTGGACCCGACCAAGAGTGTGAGGAAGCTTGAGCCGTACTGCCACCGGACTCAGGACCTTAGTGATGCGATATGGCCCAATGAACTTGGATGCCAGCTTACGAGAAGACCCCCGGAGAGACAAGTCCTTGGTGGATAGCCATACCTTCTGAGCGCAAACATACTGGGGAGCCGGAGTCCGATGGCGGTCAGCCGCCGCTTTGGTCCGTCTGGAAGCCCGGGCCAAGGCCGCTTAGCCGACGGAACCGCGGCTTCGGGTTCCTGTGCAGGGAAAAGGGGTGGTTGATACCCCTAAAACATTGAAAAGGAGACATACCCCTAGACGCTAACGGCAGGGAGTTGTGGGAATATTCAACTCACGGTAGCTGCTGACTCCAGGAGCTCGGATTACATGACGTCAGGCAGTGGAGCGCTCGCTCGAGATCCTGGTTGGCTCGCTCGGCCTGCCCGTTGGTCTGAGGGTGAAAACCTGAAGACAGACTCGTTGAGGCCCCGATCTGTCTACAGAACTCTTTCCAAAACCGAGAGACAAATTGAGGTCCTCTTTTGGAGACCACATCCACCGGAAGACCATGTATCCGGAAGACGTGGTCCATCACCACCTGCGCGGTCTCCTTGGCGGAAGGGAGCTTGGGTAAGGGGATGAAATGGGCCGCCTTGGAAAAGCGATCCACCACCGTCAGGATCACAGTGTTTCCTCTTTATGGGGGAAGACCAGTGACAAAATCAAGGGCCAGGTGTGACCAAGGACGAGAAGGAATGGGTAAGGGCTGCAACAAACCAACAGGAGGATGGTTAGACGTCTTGTTCTGAGCGCACACCGAGCAAGCCAACACAAACTGCCTGACATCTTGGGCCATGGATGGCCACCAAAATCGTTGACGGATGGCAGCCAGCGACCTCCGAACCCACGGATGACAGGCGACTCTGGATTCATGCCCCCACCGAAGGACCGAAGGACGCAGCACAACCGGCACAAACAGCCGACCCCCCCCGGACATCCCTTGGGACCTCATCCCCCCGCACGGCCTCCCTCACCCGTCGCTCGACATCCCAGGAAAGGGCCCCTACCACCACCTCCTTGGAGAGAATGGTTTCAGGTGCCAACTCCTCCCCAGGACCCTCGAAGAGACGAGAGAGGGCATCAGGCTCAACATTTTTGGAACCTGGCCGATACGAGAGGGAAAAGTTAAACCGCCCAAAGAAGAGTGCCCAGCGGGCCTGGCGAGCATTCAACCTCTTGGCTGAACGGACATATTCTAAATTCTTGTGATCCATCCAGACCAAGAAGGGCGCCGCTGCTCCCTCCAACCAGTGGCGCCACTCCCCCAGAGCCAGCCTGACTGCCAGAAGCTCCCTGTTCCCTATGTCATAATTTCGCTCTGCGGGGCTCAAACGGTGAGCCTTCCCATCTCTGGAAAACCACTGAGACAGGACCGCGCCTACCCCGACCTCAGAAGCATCCACCTCAACAATAAATTGCCGTTTAGAATCTGGAAGACAGAGAACAGGAGCAGAGATGAAACGGGACTTAAGAACATCAAAGGCCTCCTGGGCCAGGGAATTCCATCTGAACGGTACCTTAGGTGAGGTGAGTGCTGTTAAGGGTGTAGCGACCAGGCTAAAGTTCCGGACGAATCGCCTATAGAAGTTGGCAAACCCCAGGAACCGCTGCAGAGCCTTCCGAAAGTCAGGGGTTGGCCACTCGGACACGGCCCTTACCTTAGCGGGATCGGCCTTGATTCCCTCCGTTGAAATTATGTGCCCCAAGAACGAAACAGACTTAACGTGGAACACGCACTTCTCCGCCTTGACATAGAGCTGGTTCTTTAGTAGCCGCTGCAACACCTGACGAACGTGTTTAGTGTGTACCTGCAAGGAGGGAGAGAATATAAGAATATCATCAAGGTACACAAAAACAAATCTGTTTACCATGTCCTCAACACGTCTTTCACCAGGGCCTGGAAGACAGCTGGGACATTGGTGAGCCCGAAGGGTAGAACCGGTATTCAAAGTGTCAGCCACAACCATCTGAGCACCCGGCCTGTGGACCACCTTGAATTTAAACGGCTGTAACGCTAGATACCAAGCGGGTGATCCGCACGTTGGTATCTTTCATGCTTGATGGAGCCACTGCAAGGCGTGGTCGAACAGAGGGTGAACTCCGTCCCAGAAGGTAATAGCGAAGGGTGAGAACGGCCCACCTGATGGCCAAACACTCCTTCTCTATGGTGCTGTACATCGCCTCTCTCTTAGAGAGCTTCCGGCTGATGTACAGCACCGGCCGCTCCACACCCTCCACCTCCTGGGACAGGACCGCGCCCAACCCCCTGTCCGAGGCGTCAGTCTGTAGGGAAAATGGGAGAGAGAAATTAGGAGCCTGAAGGAGCGGTCCACCACACAGAGCAGCCTTTATCTGGGTGAAAGCCTGCTGGCACCGCTCCGTCCACTGAACTGTATCTGGTGCCTCCTTTTTAGTTAGATCAGTCATTGGGCTAGCGAGGTCCGAATAATTAGGCACAAACCTTCTGTAATATCCCGCTAGCCCTAGGAACTGTCTAACCTCCTTTTTGGTCTTAGGTCTTGGACAGGTCGAAATCGCTGCTGTCTTATCAATTTGGGGACGCACCTGTCCATGACCTAAGTTGAAGCCCAGATATCTTACTTCCACCCGCCCAATTGCACACTTCTTTGGGTTTGCCGTGAGCCCGCCCTTCTCAGCGACTTCAGGACAGCGGCAAGTGCTGCATATGCCGCTGCCAGTCCGCACTGTAGATGATGATATCATCCAAATGCAGCGGCATATGCAGCATGCGGCCGGAGAATCCTGTCCATCAGATGCTGGAAGGTCGCAGGAGCCCGAACAAGCCGAAGGAAGGGTGACAAATTGGTGTAATCCAAACGGCGTGGTGAAAGCGGTTTTCTCTTTGGACATTGGAGACAAGGGGATCTGCCAATACCCCTTTGTTAAGTCCAGTGTCGAATAAAGCGGCGGTCCCTAGCCGATCAAGCAATTCGTCAATCCTTGGCATTGGAGTACGCATCGAATTTTGACACGCGTTCACCTTCCTATAATCCACACAGAACCGGACCGAGCCGTCAGGTTTTGGGACCAAACGATCGGGCTCGCCAGTCACTGCTGGATTCTTCTATAACCCCATCTCCATCATCGCCTCTAATTCCGCCTGAACTACTTTTTTCTTGTGTTCTGGCAAACGGTACGGCCGGCTGCGAATCACCACGCCCGGCTCTGTCTCAACATGGTGCTGTATGAGGTCAGTCCGACCCGGTAGGGGCGAGAACACGCCTGCAAACTCCGCTTAGTTCTTTCAGGTCAGTGAGCTGCGAGGGTGAGAGGTGGTCTCCCCTGGGGTCAGCGCGATTGCGGCTTTGGCTCGCCTCTGGCCCGAGATCCTCCTCTCCGCTCAACACCGTCGCCAGCATCACTGACTCCGCCTCTGACCATTTTTTAAGTAGGTTGAGGTGGTAGATTTGACGTGCCCCGTCCCTATCTGATCGTACCACCTCATAGTTGAGGTCTCCCACTCGCCGTGTGACCTCAAACGGCCCTTGCCACTTCGCGAGTAATTTCGAGGTGGAGGTGGGGAGTAATACCAAAACTTTATCTCCCGGTGAAAATTTACGCAATCTAGCCCCTGTTGTACAGCTGTCGTTGTTTGTCCTGGGCCTGTAACAAATTCTCCATTGATAGCCGCCCCAGAGTGTGGAGTTTTGTTCTCAGGTCCATGACATACTGAATTTTGTTTTTGGGCAGGTCCGTCCTCCCAAGCCTCCCTAAGGACGTCCAGCACCCCGGGGCTGGCGCCCATAGAGAAGCTCGAAGGGGAAAACCCGTGGAGGCTTGCGGGACCTCACGTACAGCAAACAACAGAGGCTCTAGCCACCTATCCCAATTCTTGCCGTCCTCTTGAGCGAACTTACGAATCGCCGTTTTCAGCGTGCGATTAAGCGTTCCACCAGCCCGTCTGTTTGTGGGTGATAGGCGGCTGGTGCGAATCGATTTAATGCCCAATAATTCGTAAAGCTCGCGGATCGTCCGTGACATAAACGCCGTGCCTGGTCGGTGAGAATCTCTTTCGATTCCCACCGGAGATTAGCGAAAACAGCGCTCGCCACACTTTTCGCTGAAATAGTGCGGAGCGGCACTGCTTCCGGGTATCGCGTTGCATAGTCCACTAGAACTAATGCAAAGCGATGCCCGCGTGCAGACCGTTCTAATGGCCCGATGAGGTCCATCCCAATTCTCTCGAAGGGGACCTGCATTAGTGGGAGGGGGCACCACCTGCGCACGTTCTCGTGAATGCCCGGCCAGAAGAACCGGGCCATGAGACGGTTCAGTGTAGCTTGCTGCCCTAAATGCCCTGCCATAGGATTCGAATGAGCCGCCTGGAAAAGTATTTCCCGGCGGCTTTTAGGCACCAATAACTGGGTTGTATCTTCCTTTGTCTGGGCGTCCTGGGTCACCCGATACAACCTATCTTTTATAATTGCAAAATACGGGAAAGAGATTGGTTGGTCAGGATGGAGGAGGTGGCCGTCGATGGAACGGACCTGACTAAAGGCATGTTTTAGCGAATCATCCTGGGACTGTTCCAGGGGAAAGTCATCGCGATCGGTGAGCACCGCCATCTCCCGACCGCTCGGTTCCCCTGAAACATCTTCCCGAGGTCCCGAATCCACCTCCCCCAGCTGAGCAACCGTCTCTTTCCGCTGCACCATTTTCCCCCCAAGAGGCATCTGCACACAAATATCCCAACAATTTATTAAACGCCGGCCAATTAGTACCCAAAATCAGCGGATGCCGGAGGTGCGGGTTAACTGCAACCTCCACGCTATGCTTTTGTCCCCGAAATTGAATATCCACGTGCACTAACGGATAATTCACCACTTCCCCGTGCACACACCTCACCTTAACCATGCGGCTGTTCCCCAATGCCTTAGATTGAACCAGGCTTTGGTGGATCGAGGTCTGGTTACAACCTAAATCCACCAAAGCATGGTATGTACCCCCCTTGATACTCACAGGTATCTGGTACAGGCCAGCTTGATCGAGGGCGGCTTGAGGCGCGTCGGGGACCCGGACCAGCGTCCCCACCTCCATCACTGGACACCGGTCAATAAAGTGTCCCGGGTCCCCGCAGCGCCAACAAGCCGGCCCAGGCCTCCCCGCCGCCCTAGTGGCTGGTAGCGGGTCCGCGAATGGGCGAGGAGAGAGGGCTGGTGACGGTGGTAGCTCCGGGTTTCCTCCTCCTCCCCGGGGCGTCGGCCTGGTTGCCGCTGGTGCCTCGGCGGGTCCCGCAGTGCGCCACCGCGGCGCTGGACGGGCAGGGCGCCCGCTCTGGACCTGGGAAGGGGACAGGTTTAGAGGGTGGAGGGGAGAAGGAGGAAGAGAGAGAGAGAGAGAGAGAGAGAGAGAGAGTGAGGCCGCTGGAAGGGCCTCGCCGACCAGGGCACGCCACCATCTGGTCCTCCGCCAGCTGGATGGCCTGGTTGAGCGACGTCGGGCGGTGGCACTGGACCCACTGCGCTGTCTTCCTCGGCAGCCTCGCGATGAATTGTTCCAGTACCACACGATCGATGACTTCCTCGACGTCGCTGTCGTCGGCCATCAGCCACTTGCGGCACGAGTCCCGGAGCTGGTGCGCAAAAACGAAGGGCCGGCCAGACTCCCCGAGAGCCAGGCTCTGGAAGCGTTGCGATGTTCCTCGGGGTCCGGCCGACCGCTGCAGTATGGCGCTTGAGGTCTTTGTAGACCAGGAGGTTCTGGACTGGCAGCTGGTGGGCGGCTATCTGGGCTTCCCAGATAACAGCGGCAGGAGCCGCATCGGCCAGTCCTCCTGGGGCCACCCCCGCGCCGCGGCGGACCTCTCGAAGAGGTCGATGAACGCCTCCGGGTCGTCCATCGGGCCCATCTTCGAGAGCGCGATGGTAGCGGCCGAGTCGCAGGTGGTTTTGGGGGCGGCCCGAACCTCCCGGTCCATCCAGCTCCGGAACAACTCGCGGTCTTCATGCTGGGCCTGGAGGAGCGCCTCGAACCTCATCTGCTGCTCCTCCCTGACGGCCCGCAGATCTTGTTGGGTCTCCTTGTGAAGACCGGGTGATTGCACGATGTCCGCAAGTGGGGTGCGTGGACGGGGTTTCCATGGCGGGCACTCTTCTTCCCGGTTTCGCACCAGTGTAATAAAGGTTAGTTGATCTATGGTATGTGGGAAGGAAGAAGTCGGGGTCGGCGTGACTGGGACTGACACACTTTATTTTCTTTCAAAACAAATAGCGCTCGAGGGCGCATCAACAGCACAAACTCAATACTCAGATTCTAGACACAGTCTCTCAGGTTCTCTTTCGGTTCTCTCCTTCGTGAGGTTTCTCAGTCTCGTGATTCTCTCTCTCAGTGGCGTTTGGTGCAGTCCCAGTCCCGTTGCTCTCTCTCTCGCTCTCTCTGCCGTCTCTGCTTAAATGCCGTCTCTCCCCGCCAATTACTGCAATCAGACACAGGTGTTACTCGTCTGCACTTGACCTACTTACTCACCGCCCGGCTCTTCAGCTTCTCTCCTGCTACAGACCTCGCAGAACCACGCCCCCTCCGCCACAGTAGGCATTGCGGAGGTCTAGTTTGATAAAGACCTTAGCTCCCTGTAGTAACTCAAAAGCTGATGACATCAAAGGCAGAGGATACCTGTTTCTACTGGTGATGTCATTGAGACCCCGATAGTCAATACAGGGTCGCAGGGAGCCATCCTTCTTCTTAAAGAAGAAGAACCCAGCCCCAGCAGGTGAGGAAGAGGGACGGATGAGGCCGGCAGTTAAGGACTCCTGAATGTACTTGTCCATGGCCTCTCTCTCCAGACCAGACAGCGAGTACAGACGACCCCTGGGCGGAGAATTCCTGGGAGAAGGTCAATGGCACAGTCATACTGCCGATGAGGAGGTAAGGACGTGGCCCGGGACTTACTGAAGACCAGACGAAGATCACGGTACTCCGCCGGGACCCCGGTGAGATCTGCCTCCTCAACCTGAAAAACAGAAGACACAGAGCCAGGAGACAAGGCAGCCCCCAAACATGACGCAAGACAAGACTGACTCAAAGATAACACGGAACCCCTCGACCAATCCAAGTGAGGGTTGTGCTGCACCAGCCACTGGTGCCCTAAGACAATAGGGGCACTCTGGGAATTTAGAAAAAACAGTTCAATTACCTCACGGTGATTGCCAGAGACAATAACACTTACGGGGGGGGTGTGGAATGGGTGATGGAAGTGATGAGGAGGCTATTAACCCTTTGACACGTACAATCAAACCTGTGTGATCATTCTAGGCTGGTCCCTGGTGCGTACGAACACACGGGTGTGATTAGAACGCTCAGAGATCAACTGCCAAATTCAAATTTAAAATCTGCTTTAACGCGCTGAGTGAGTGAGAGACTGACTGAGCTCAGTGTCTTTTAATGTTTATTTTAGGTTTCATACACTTCAAATTACATTGCACAACCACAAAAATATCAACAAAAACTAAATATAGTTTGTAATTGCATACTAATATATATATATAACAGCAAGATATCAGTGTTGTAAACATATAATGGCCCGTGATAACATTACCGATCAACTAACACAATCATTTTCTACCCTGCTCCCTCACGTAGTGTCACATATATCAGGAGAAGTGGATGATCTTGTGTTGTAAATCCAGCAGGCTCCGTCAGCGTTGTAAACACATAATGGCAGCTCGGACGCCACAGCCCATGATAACATTACAGATCAACTAACACAATCCTTTTCTACCCTGTTCCCTCACGTAATGTCACATATATCAGGAGAAGTGGATGATCTTGTGTTGTAAGTTAAATCCCGCAGGCTCCGACTCTGTCAGTGTTGAAAACATATAATGGCGGCGCCCCGCCCACAGCCTGTGATAACTTATCGATCAACAAACATATAATTTATTTGTTTTTATTTTTATTATTTAAACCATAAGGAGTTCACTTGCATGTATTTAATTTAGTCAGTAAGTATTTTGTATAAAAAATAATACAAAATAAAACATCACGTGTCAATTTTGATGTGTTACCATGGAAAACGGTCGCGTTAAAAAAAAAACTCACGCCAGGCTGCCATATTTAGAACGTACGTGCGAAAGGGTTAAGGGAACGAACAGAGATAGGAGAGGGAAGAGGAACGGCAGGGATTCCCCACAGCGCAGCCACAGAGACATCCAGGAAGTTGCCCTCGGCACCTGAATCAACCAATGCCGAACAGAAGTGAACAGTTTCTTTATATTGAACAGATTCATTCAGCAGAGTGCGTGAGACGGGGGAGTTTACATAAGGAGTAGCGCCCACCAGGATTCCCCGGATTACTGATGGCCTCTGGCTTTTAAAGGACAGAGAATAGCCCGATGCCCCGGCTTCCCACAGTACAGACAAAGGCCCCGAGCCAAGCGATTCTGTTTCTCCTTAGGGGTGAGATGAAGACGCCCCACTTGCATCGGCTCAGGGTCTGCAGAAGAAGAGGAACACGGATGAGCAGCACTGGGCCCACCCTCTTCTAGTGTCTGGACATCTTCAACATCTGTAGAACAGAAAGGGGCCTGCGCATCCCACACAGCGGTAGCCCAATCCCGGGCCTTTCCCTTCAGGAGGGTGATAAACTCTACCTGGGACTCCTCAGTCACATAGCGGCGGGGCTGGAGAGCGAAAACCAGAGAGAATTGTGACAAAAACGCCCTACACGAATTGGGGTCACCATCATAGGGCGGCGGACTATTGGCATGAGGTTCCGGCTCGGCATAAGGCAGAGCATGGCCATATGCGCCCGCCGATCTGCTGGTCATGGCCTCCCGCTGAAGCTCTTGTATCTGGAAATTGAGATCCGCTACCTGAGCTGACAGGCACTCAACATCCCGTGAAGTGGCTGTTAGCTGGCTGGAATGCTGTCCCAGAAGGATGCCCTGTTGACTGACTGCGGTTCTGACCTGGTCCTTACCTGCTGAATCCATCTTGAGGTCGGACCGTTCTGTCAGGGAAAAGTCTGGTTTCAATTGCAGGAAACAGAAGAGTTTATTTAAAGCTCAAACAGACACAGGAAAGAAACAGGAACGCAAGGAGCATGAATATAATTCAAAACAAAAGTCCACTGGACCGGTGAGCACCAAAAATAAGGCAAGCTCCCAACGTCACTACTGACGCAATATTGAAGTCTCACTGAGTTCTTAGATGAGCGCAATGAATGCGCAGAGGGGGAAATCCCGCAAAGATCGTGAGGATATGGCAGCGAGGAAAACCTCTGATGATAGGGCAGAGCGCGCGGAGAGGGAATCCCTGATGAGAGTGGAGGGCGCACAGAGAGGGAATCCCCTGAAGAGAATGGAGGGCGCGCAGAGAGGAACCAGCGCTGGCTTCCGAGCTTCCCCAGCAGAGGACACTGGGACAGGTAGCAAAGGAGACAAAGTCTGGAGGGCGAGAGGGAGAGAGACGTAGCACCAAAAAATAAAACAAGAAAACAAAAACAGCAACTGGAGTCTGAAAAAGCACGACACGGCAAGACAGGAAAAGTAGGTCACGAGCGAAGGCGTAGCAAAACACACAACAACGGTCCGACAAAAGACTGAGAACGAGAGGATCTAATATAGGGGAAAATAATGAGGGGGAATTAGCTACAGGTGTAAAGGTGAGCCTAAATGATAATTAAGGATAACAAGTGGGAGGGGAAACACCACACAGACAGCAGAGCAATCGGTAACATGTCAACACAGACCATGTGCTCGAGACAAACAAAGCACGCAACCACGGAGACAACATAGATCAGACAGAAGTAATGACAACTGATGTCTATGAAATAATACTTCAATGAAATAACACATTAACATTTATTAAGCTTACAAAAAATAACAACCACTTTTAATTTAAGTGAATTTAAAAACAATCCTCAGATAATCCCATAATAATATCACATTTCATATGTACCTGTGTTCTTCTTACCTGTATAACAGCTTAACAAGTAGGGGATATACAGAATTTGTTATCAGTTTGCATAAGTTATAAATTATATATAGTCTAATCCTTATTAAAGGTACTAAAGTTCAGTCAAGAACAGTGTGTATTTAGTGAGCAATTACTTTTGTTCTTTACATTGTCATTATATGTGGTTACTGTCACTGTAAGATCTTCCGCTGTCGCACACGCACATGAAGCGGATCTCACAGCCGTCTAATTGTCTCACACCTTTTTAGTTAATTTGAGATGTTATTTAACTTTTTTAAGGCTGCTCTTACGAAGAAACTCAACAAAACTGGTTTTGGCATAATTATGTGTGTTATTGTTCGTTCAATCGTGAAAGAGAACTTGAATCTGGCGCGTCTTGTGAGTTTCACATACAGCACGTTCTCTTTGCCTTGTCGCTCTTAAATGGTTTCAAAGCATTTGCATGAATAAAAGTGTGATCATATAATGTAAAGCTAGCATTACATTGAAAATACTGGATTACAGAAAATACTGATGATGTGTTATTTACCAGCTGTTTATCCTCCCCTTTCTACCAATGATGCTTGATTCAACTTCCAGTGCCCTGCGCAGAGATCAAAAACATAACTAGGTTGTAGCTTGCCAGGTCGACGTCACAAATGGGTTGAAATTTGTCTATGGATGTGTTGATTGTACGAGTAGGCGTTTCATACAAGATCTGGCAACTGAACAACCTTGGAATAACATACAGGTCCTTCTAAAAAAATTAGCATATTGTGATAAAAGTTCATTATTTTACATAATGTAATGATAAAATTAAAATTTCATATATTTTAGATTCCCGTCATTGACCAGGAAACTATAAAGCACCCCTGAACCATACAGTGTCAGCTTCTGATAAGTCGAACAAGTCAGTCACAGGCATGCCGGGAGTATGGCAAAGTGACGCAGCATCTCGTTCCCTCTCAGGGAATCATGGTTACATACGTAACCTGAGACGTTCCCTTTCAAGGGAACTCGCGCTGTGTCAAGCGCTGCGGGAACTGTATACCCACGCCGCCATAGTCTCAAGTGCCTGTATATGTGAAATCTCTATTCGCACTATGATAAAAACACCCGAGAACCTGGAGTGGAAGCCACATCCAAGTTATAAAATCTGACGAATGTGTATGAAGAGGACCCCCCTGCTGCATTACAAACTTCTTAAAGTGAAACTCCAGAAAGTAGAGCCATAGAAACCGCCATACTCCTAGTTGAGGGGGCTCGGATCTTTAGTGGTGACGGCTGAACGGCCGACTCATATACGAGTGAAATAGCCTCGACTATCCATTTACTCAGCGTCTGCTTCGGTGCAGGCTTACCCTTACTGGGAGTCCCAAAGCACACAAATAATTGATCGCTTTTACGCCACAGGGCAGCTCTTAGGTATATATCCCTCTTTCGGAAAGAGAAAAGCTTTCACCATACCAGGAGCAAACTCAACACAAGAAGGGGCAACTGATAAAGTCCCCTATTCTTTTGAGGGTCGAGATAGCCAGAAGAAAAAGAGCTTTTAGTGAGAGAAATTTCTCTGGTACTTCCTCAGTAGGCTCAAATGGGGCCCTAGTCAGGCCTTCTAAAACAATGGCCAGGTCCCACGTTGGTACTCTTGAGCGTGCCACAGGCCTAAGCCTCAATGTTCCGCGGAGGAAGCGAGTTACCCATGGGTGTCTCCCCATTAATGCACCATCTAAAGGGACGTGGTAGGTGGTATAGCCGCCACATATACCTTCAAAGTGGAAGGGGATAACCCTGAAGAGAACTTTTCTTGAAGAAAATCTAACACTGAACCAACCGGGCAGTTGACTGGATTTACTGAATGGGCTGTACACCAAGCCGCAAAAACTCTCCATTTCAGAGGATACAACCTCCTTGTGGAAGGAGCTCTGGAGTGCAGCATGGTCTCTACTACCTCAGTAGAGAGACCCGAATTTACAAGCAGGGCCCCCTCAGAGGCCAAGCCCACAGTTTCCACAACTCCGGGCGCGGGTGCAAGATTGACCCCGACGCCTGAGAGAGAAGATCCCTCCTAACAGGGATTTCCCATGGAGAACCCTCCAGGAGAGACACAATGTCTGAAAGCCACACTCGGCCAGGCCAGAACGGGGCTATTAACAGTAGACGGACCCGTCCCGGCGCACTCTCTCTAGAACTCCTGGTAGCAATGCCAGAGGGGGAAAGGCGTACAGACGCAGCCTCGGCCGCGTCTGTACCATGGCATCCAACCCCAGGGGGGCTGGATGCCATGGTACTATAGAGAGTCTCCATTCCCCGGGCAGCCCTCCCTGCCTCAACAGGAAGTCTGCCCTCTCGTTCAGGACTTGATGTGCCAACTTCCATAGTCGGCATGATCGCACAGCCCCCTGGCGATTTATATAGGAAACCACCTTCGTGTTGTCTGTATGGACTAACACGTGATGGCCCCTGAGGTCTGGGAGAAAGCTCCTGAGTGCCAGTAACATGCCATCAGCTCCAACTGGTTTATGTGCCAGGAGAGCTGATGGTCGCTCCTCAGACCCCTGACCGAGCGGCCACTCATGACTGCCCCCCAGCCGGTGAGGGATGCATCCGTCGTTAGCGTTACGCGACGACAAGGAGCCCCCAACATCGGACCCTGGGACAGGAACCAAGGATCCTTCCACATTACCAAGGCATGAAGGTATCGCTGCATGATCTTGATCATGCGAAAAGGATTTCCCCTCTGGGAAAATCCCTTGGTCCTGAGCCACCACTGTAAGGGTACAGCAGCCATAAAGGTATCAGTCTTTGAAACTGCTTTACAGTGAGTGACTGGCCTAGCTTTATCCTGTTTACGGCTCTGAGGATTGAATGTACTCGAGCGGGCGATAGATGAGCCCTCATGGTTCTTGAATCCCAGACTACGCCCAGAAAAGTGGTGCTCTGAAGAGGAGACAACAGACTTTTCTTTGCGTTCAGCCTCAGCATTCTCATATGAGCGAGAACAGCGTCTCGATGCTGAACCGCTAACTCTCTTGACTGTGCCAGAATGAGCCAATCGTCTATTTAATTCGGAACGCGGATACCCTGGAGTCTCAGAGGAGTCAGCGCTGCATCCACGCACTTTGTGAACGTGTGGGGTGATAATGCTAGGCCGAACGGAAGAACCTGATATTGGTATGCTTCGCCCCCGAAAGCAAACCTGAGGAACTTCAGGTTTGAGGAGTGAGCATTTTGAATTTAAATTTTTTGACTGCTTGATTTAGCTGGCGCAGATCTAGAATGTGCCGCAGCCCTCCATCCTACTTTGGAACTATGAAGTACCAGCTGTAAAACCCTGACTCTCTGCTGTGGGGAGGGACCCTCTCTATAGCCTCTTTCCACAGAAGCGTCTGTTCTTCTTCTTCCATCACCAGAGCCTGCTTGGAGTTTACTACTGTGTGTACAACCCCGTTGAATCCGGGCGGGTGTGACCCGAACTGTATTCTGTACCCTTTCTCTATTGTACGCAGGACCCAGTCGGAGATATTCGGCAGAAGTTTCCACAATGCCAGAAAATCTACTAAGGGAACCAGCCTCTGGAGGGTGCGAGCTTCCCCACGCTGCTACGTTTCCGGGCGGACATGGAGATTTGTACTCGCTGAGGACCGCTGCGCCCCGAAGCACCAATGGTGGCGGGGTTGGCAGAACGGCCCCCTGATGGCACCGAGAGGAGACGGGTGCCTCGACACACCGCTTCCCCTCGGATGGGACTGCCATCAGAAGCCTGACGCCACTGGCGTCAGAACTTCTTCGCCGAAGCCTTCCTAGAGATGAGAACAGTCCTCAGATGTGCTCTACCTCGGGAAGACCTCGGCTGATTGCGCTGTCCCGACCCCCAGTCTCTCTGTGGGGGAGCACGGGAAGCCACGCACTCTTTTTGTTTGGCTCTATGGGAGGAGGACGTACTCGGCTGGGGCTGCTCCTGCCCAGCAGCCCCAGATATATAGATTTTGGGGACAAACCTTTGAAACGCTGCTGTCTGCTTTATTGACAAATTTTTAGACGACTACATTTACTGCGCTGCCGAAAAGGCCGGCAGGAGAGACAGGAACATCTAATAAAACTTTTTTATCCCTGTCTTTCATATCTGACAGGTTCAGCCACAAGTGTCTCTCCGTGGCCACCAGTGCTGCCATGGAGCGGACAATGGATTTAGCCGCCTCCCTGGTGGCCCGAAGAGACAAATCAGCTGCCCTCCTGATCTCAGCAATTGTTTCTCTCCCCACTTCCTCACACTCCTCGTCTATATCTTTTAACAGGTCAGCCTGATATGCTTGAAGGACCGCCATTGTGTGTAAACTGGCGCCTGACCTGCTGCCGAGTACGCCCTGCCCACCAAGACTGATGTCGTTTTTACTGGCTTAGTGGGCAGCTGCGAGGCTTTCAGCGATGATGCAGACACAGGGGAGAGATAGCTCGCCAGCGTCTCTTCCACCTGCGGCATTGCCGCATAACCCATTATATTTGAATATTCAGATTTTACTCGGCTAAACACTCTGAATGATGCCGGTCTGTTCCACGACTTCGACACCTCGGTGTGGAGGTTGCACTCTGGATGGCAGGAAACGCTCGGCTAACTTGCTTTTTGACTGATGGGCTTCCTGCTCATCAGCTGGCCAATCTATATTCAAACGAGCAACAGCGCGAGTAACAACCTCCAAAAGCTCCTCATGTGAATGTGTGTGTGTATAAGGTGGTAAAAATGCTTCATCTTCCACTTCCAGGTTCACGACATCCAGCTCCTCGGAACTGAGTGTTGCTGCACCTGCGCTTCAGCGCGAGCAGAAGAAACCGCAGCGCGTGCTTCTGACTCGCGAACTGAAGCGTCAGATCTAGCGGGTAAAAGCAGAGCCCCGCCACTAGATCCATCTGCGAACCCCAGGACATGAGCCTTCGCTGTGCCTCGGCAGCAGCGGGACCCGTGCGCTGAGGCACGCGAGCCGAAGCACCCTCCTCGAAGAGTGCTCGGCGGGACCGGATAATTTTCATTGATAATCTTTCACAATGATCACAGTCAGCGCTCTCAAGCATGATCCGGTCCCAAACACATCACACAAAGCTTGAGTGTGTCCCCACCCGTAATATAACGAGGGCAGGGAGTAACACACTGCTTAAACTGCTTATTTGCCATTTTCCTTATATAGAGAGAGACAAAACAACACCAAATAGACAAACGATTTCACATAGAGCGCTTGTGAAGACACAGAAGCTGACACTGTATGGTTCAGGGGTGCTTTATAGTTTCCTGGACTGATTTCACGAGTGCTTCATGACGCAATCACGCAGAGGCGTTCCCGCAGCGCTTGACGCAGTGCGAGTTCCCTTGAAAGGGAACCCAAAATTCCTATCTCAAAAAAATTGCATATCATGAAAAGGTTCTCTAAACGAGCTATTAACCTAATCATCTGAATCAACTAATTAACTCTAAACACCTGCAAAAGATTCCTGAGGCTTTTAAAAACTCCCAGCCTGGTTCATTACTCAAAACCGCAATCATGGGTATGACTGCCGACCAGACTGCTGTCCAGAAGGCCATCATTGACACCCTCAAGCGAGAGGGTAAGACACAGAAAGAAATTTCTGAACGAAAAGGCTGTTCCCAGAGTGCTGTATCAAGGCACCTCATTGGGAAGTATGTGGGAAGGAAAAAGTGTGGCAAAAAACGCTGCACAACGAGAAGAGGTGACTGGACCCTGAGGAAGATTGTGAAGAAGGACCGATTCCAGACCTTGGGGGACCTGAGGAAGCAGTGTACTGAGTCTGGAGTAGAAACATCCAGAGCCACCGTGCACAGGCGTGTGCAGGAAATGGGCTACAGGTGCTGCATTCCCCAGGTCAAGCCCCTTTTGAACCAGAAACAGCGGCAGAAGTTCCTGACCTGGGCTACAAAGAAGCAGCACTGGACTGTCGCTCAAATTTTGCATGCCATTCGGAAATCAAGGTGCCAGAGTCTGGAGAAAGACTGGGGAGAAGGAAATGCCAAAATGCCTGAAGTCCAGTGTCAAGTACCCACAGTCAGAGATGGTATGGGGTGCCATGTCAGCTGCTGGTGTTGGTCCACTGTGTTTTTATCAAGGGCAGGGTCAATGCAGCTAGCTATCAGGAGATTTTGGAGCACTTTATGCTTCCATCTGCTGAAAAGCTTTGTGGAGATGAAGATTTCGTTTTTCAGAATGACCTGGCACCTGCTTACAGTGCCAAAACCACTGGTAAATGGTTTACTGACCATGGTGTTACTGTGCTCAATTGGCCTGCCAACTCTCCTGACCTGAACCCCATAGAGAATCTGTGGGATATTGTGAAGAGAAAGTTGAGAGACGCAAGACCCAACACTCTGGATGAGCTTAAGGCTGCTATCAAAGCATCCTGGGCCTCCATAACACCTCAGCAGTGCCACAGGCTGATTGCCTCCATGCCACGCCGCATTGAAGCAGTCATTTCTGCAAAAGGATTCCTGACCAAGTATTGAGTGCATAACTGAACATAATTATTTGAAGGTTGACTTTGTTTGTAATAAAAACACTTTTCTTTTATTGGTCGGATGAAATATGCAAATTTTTTGAGATAGGAATTTGGGGTTTTCATGAGCTGTATGCCAAAATCATTAGTATTAAAACAATAAAGACCTGAAATATTTCAGTTGGTGTGCAATGAATCTAAAATATATGACATTTTAATTTTATCATTACATTATGGAAAATAATGAACTTTTATCACAATATGCTAATTTTTTGAGAAGGACCTGTATATATATATATATATATATATATATATATATATATATATATATATATATATATATATATATATATATATATATATATATATATATTAAATTTAACACACATAACTAATGAAGAGGCATGTCATTAACAAGCCCAAAGGTTTTTATTAATGGTTTCACAAGATTTCAGCAAAGCTAAACAAAATTAACTTACTGTGTTTTTCAATTAAATTAACACTGGAAGAAGTTGGAAAACATATTATTCAACTAATTCCACTGACTATCTCTATACATAAATATAAATTACACATTATATTCCATTGATGAGCTGCTGATTGTTATACTTGTGTCTGAAGGCCGCTTACACATCATCAGAGACAGCTGACAGCAAAAACTCTGAAGAACAGCATCTGTTAACTGAATACACAAGAGATAAGGTCGGGTGAATGTTCATACAACTTTTTATTCACGTTTAGTTACATTAGTCTTACTTATTACTTACCTACAAACAGCAGGACCTTTTCTAGCGACTAGCATAAAAATCAAATAAAAAAAAAGAAGCAATTTTTTAAATGTAAAAATAAAAATTCCGGTCTACAATGACCAAACACAACACCAAAAACAACACTAACTGCCACTTGTGTCGGTAATAACAAGGGGTTCTGAACTCTACATATAGTCTCTACATATAACTCTACATGTTTTTTTGTTTTTTTTACTTTCAAAAATGTATCTTCTTAAAGGCAGGTGGATACATTATATTGCAGTGTGTAATACTTTTAATCAGAGATCTAGACATAAAAACATGAGTGCATTAACACTATCAGAGGGAATGCCAGAGCACAGAGATGCTGATGTTATCTGGTGTCATGACTAATTGGTGACAGAATCATTAAAACACAAAAATCTTGTAGGAGCCCGCCAAAGGCAGACAAGCTTATTACAGTCTTGCTATGACCAACCCTTCATCCAGATACAAATCTGTAATCAACAAAACACAAAAGTGGTGGTTTTCAGGTCTCAGAAGACCTGAGCCTATTTATCAGACTTGATACATTTTTGTAATTCACACATAATTGCATATGATTAGGTGACGAACTTGAATTCATCTGATATGTTGGCATGGTATTAAGTTTCTTAATTTACTGTGATATTGAGTTGTAATGAGATGCGTTCTGCATCTTTTTAAATAAAAATAAAATAAAAAGACATGGCATATTCATTATACTACTTGATATTAATAATATGTCTGCTTTAAGTGTGATTCACACTGTATTGTTTGATGCACACACATAATGTGCATCCCTACCATGGCCCCAACTGCAATTTTGAAGCTTAAAGCTACACTGTGTGATATTTTCCCCAATCTAGCGGTGAAAATGTATATATGTATATATGTAAGCTATAAACTTACCACACAATGTTCACACAATTTGGTCACACAACAATGTCACCACCACAAAGCTTCTTTCCCTGAAAATCTGAGTTAATTTGCTATAATGAACAGTAAAAGTGGACAGTGAGTTCAAGTATTACTAATGCATTTAATGTCACAGAATAAGACAGGAGACATGTGTTACTATACTGGGAAACAGAAGGCTCTAATATTTCATCAAAAATATTTTAATTTGTGTTCCAGAGATGAACAAAGATCTTATTGGTTTTGGAACGACATGGGGGTGAGTATTTAATAACAGAAATGCCATTTTTGGGTGATGCCATTTAATTATATCCTATTTTTTAATGGAAAAAAAACAATATCATACAAGTAGTTTTGTGCTATATCTTGAATTAGTGGGCATTCGTATGACAATTGGGCATTTTACTTTTTTTGAGACAATCCTGCATTGATTTCGGCACAACAATAACAAAATAATCAACAGTCACACTTTATATTAGGTGTCCTTCAGTACTATGTATTCACATGTCACTGATATATTGTGTAATTATAGATGAAATTCCAGAAATTAATTACAGTTGTAATTACATGCTGGGATATTTTTTTTAGTACAATGCAAAAACATGTATGTACACAAAAAGTGCATTGTATCAAATGATTGTTCAATTAACTCAAAGAATGTGCATTATGTGTGTCATTTATGTTTTATTAGCCTATTATTATTATTATTATTATTATTATTATTATTATTATTATTATTATTATTTTTCTGCCACAGAGAGAGAATGATATGAAATGTAGTTTGGACGCTCATGCCAATCAGCTCATAAACTGGATAAAAGAGTAGTGTTTTCTGGCAAATTTTATCTGTCTTCTTCATTAACAGGACACATACTGTCAGCATTCAGAAATAAATGTATCATGATTGAAACCAATTTGCTTTCACCCTCTCTTCCCACTCGTGATTAGCGTTCATATTCATTCCACCTAAATACAATCTTTTTGACATGACTTGAATGCACCAATAGTCAATGTTTTTCTTATCTATTGATACTTGCAGCAAATGGACACATGAATGTTATGAGGGGAATGAACATGATCGAGCAGTTAGAGTAATTCCTTCGAACAGTGAGGACAGTGAGAATGAGGACAGTCAGGAAGACTGGTTCAATGAATCTGGTTCGAGAGACATATAGGAGGTAAGAGGACAGTTAGGATTAGAGGACAGTTATTTTATGATGGCTATCAGGGACCCCCAAGACAAAAGCAAAAATGGGGTGAAATATTTGTTTCCCTTAAAAAAAAAAAGCCATAGAGAATCACATTAATGATGGTAACAAATAAATCAGACATTGCATCAGCAATTTCATGACATCCTCACAGTCGTGGTCTTGACAATCTTGAGATTCAGATGTAAACACACTTCAGTGTTGCCATCCTGTTTCGTTAGCCTCTCTAAACCGTTGAAGTGAAGCATCTTTCGGGATCTGAAGAAGGGTTCATGTGTAAGAAAAAAAAGAATAAGTCAATATTGCCGTGGGCTTAAAAAAAGAAACATGGAAGAAAAAAAAAATGAAAAAGAGCTTAATGTGCTTGGAATTTTGTTAGTGTACATGACCTTAACTTCACCCAATAAGTATTGAGATGTGGTATGGGTTGTTAAATAAATAAGCTTGTCAGAGAATTTGGAAAGACAAAATTAGTTTGCACTGACTGAACCATAGGCAAGATTTGAAAAGGTTGAAAAGCACACTGTTTCATTTTGTAGACCTCAGAGTCCCTCAGTTAAGGTGAAACTCTATAAAATCAATTTTTATTAAAAGCAAAGGCCTTGAAGCATTTAGATAGAATGGTACTATCTTCAATGACAACATTTTAGTCTTTGAACTGATCTTCTCCATTAAATAGAAATATAAAAAAATTGTGAAAATATGGCACTCTAACTAGAAAAGCAATTATGCAATATTGCTTGCCATCAAATAAACATAATCCCTCAATTGTGAACAAGGATGAATGTAATTTTATAATTTCTGCCCTGCAAGATGTGAGTGAATCTTATGAGTGAGCTTATGATGACTGACCCTAAAAGCATTTTAATAACATTTACAAACAACAAAAAGAAAGAAATAAAAAAAAAAAACACACACCCACAGCTCAGATGCATTTCCACTCTTTTTCATTCCTCAAAAGCCTTGCCGGAATCTCCAGAAAATGCAAACAAGGTGAGCCTTTTGGATTGTTAAGCCCCTTGACAAAAGAAAACTCATTTTTGATCTTTTGTTCGGAGCTAAAGAGCAACCAGCGTTTTTTTCCAAACTGATTTAAAAGGTGCCTGTCTCATCTCTGGATCACTTTGTAGTTGATGAGACATGTTTGAAAGATTTAGCTACCTGAATAGGACCCTCAAAAGGCAATTTATTTTCCTGTGATTCACAATTCTTCTTGTTTATAGCATCAGAATGAGTTTCAATACTTGATGAATGGGAATCACATTCTAATTTGTCCAAAGCTTGTTAGAAAGAGATAAAACTGGGCTTTGTGCCTTTAACAAACAACAACCTCAATAACAGTGCCAGAGGAGAATTACAAACAGCTTGTGTTAAACTAGCAGTTTTCACGATCTTCTTAAATATTAAATGTACATAAATAAATAAATAAAAACCTTGTATGTCCTTAAAAAAAAGTATGCTGTTGGGACATGCCTTTTCTCACACGTTTAACCCTAAACATACTTTATATGTTGTATTCACAAATAAAATCATGTAGGCGATACTCCAATGAATGTTTATTTGTTTGTGTGTTTAGTTTTTAATTTTCTTTAAATCAGTTTATCTTAAAGTACAAAACAAAGTTAACATTTCCACCATTAGGATCTTGAGAAAAAAAAGAAAAAAAAAGGTTTTATTTGGGGCAGATTGAACCTGCTATACAAATGCTAATCGTTTCAATTTAGCAAACATATTCAGGTAAACCCTCGGTTTTAAAGACAAGGCTTAAGCCTAGTCGTTGACTAACACACTTTTTACCTGAAAGCAATTTGTACTGACATATCTTAAAATATGCCAGTCCCATTGCTTTGTCTATGGATGCACACCAGTAATGTTTTTTATTTTATTAAATTATTATTATTATTATTATTTGACTATTTTAGCTATGTAAATGTCCTAATTGAACTAAATCATAATCCTGGTCTATTAAACCAGGCTAATATGTATATTGGGGTGGTTTCCCAGACAGGGATTAAATAAAAACCTGGAGTAGGCCTTAATCTAAAACAGTTAACCGTATCTTTAAAAAAAAAAAGTCTTTCTAAAATATAGATTAAGTACATAATACTATAATACTAACACTTAGACTATAGAAAAAAAAAAAAAAAAAAAAAAACAAGACTTTGAACTTGCTTTGAACAAGATTTGTACTAATCTTGAATTTAATTAGCATGTATACAACTAATTATACAATGTATACAACTAATTGTTAATTAGTATACAAATTAGTATGAGTAACATCTCTGATGATCTCTGAAGTATATTCCCAATCATATTTATAATGTTTAGCACACATCATGGTGAAATTGTCCTGCCATGGCTTCCTGTTTCACAGTACTATTAAAATTAGGGAACAAAAAGGTACAATTAATGTAATCATCCACCACAACGAGTAAAACCATAGAGCATAGTTTTGATGTGCAGAAAAATATTTTGAGCTTTACAAATAAGAAAGTCCAGAAAATAGCACAACATAGAAAGTCAAAACATTTAAGAAAACAAAATGAAAATTTTCATTTCAACCATCAGGGCAATAATTAAGAAATTCCAATCAACATGAAATGTTACAAATCTGCCTGGAAGAGTATGTGGGTCTATTGTTGTAATGCAAGATGAACCTCTGCTCTCATTCAAAAACAAACTCCAGCATAGTCAGTTGCCAGACACTACTACATCTTGGGTCCAATGGTCAGATAAAACTAAAATTAACTTTTTGGCAGCAAACACTCAATATAGTTTTGGTGCACACAGGGATAAAAAAAGAAGGAAAAAATGTGTTTGATTATAGCTATGTTGATTATACTGATTGGACTTGATTATGAAAGCCACACACCTGTCAATTTATAAGACCTTACAGCTCACAGTGCATTCCAGAGCAAATGAGAATCATGAGGTCAAAGGAACTGCCTGAAGAGCTCAGATACATAATTGTGTCAAGGCACAGATCTGGCCGAAGGTTCACCTTCCAACAAGACAATGAACCTAAGCACACAGCTAAAATAACGAAGGAGTGGATTCACAACAACTCCATGACTGTTCTTGAATGGCCCAGCAAGAGCCCTGACTTTAACCCAATTGAGCATATCTCTGAAGAGACCTGAAAATGGCTGTCCACCAACGTTAACCATCCAACCTGACATAAATGGAGAGGATCTGCAAGGAGGAATGGCAGAGGATCCCCAAATCTAGGTGTGAACAACTTGTTGCATCTTTCTCAAAAAGACTCATGGCTTTATTAGTTCAAAAGGGTGCTTCTACTAAATACGGAGCAAAGGGTCTGAATACTTAGGACCATGTGATATTTCAGTTTTTCTTTTTTAATAAATCTGCAAAAATTGGGGTGCTGTGTGTACATAAATGAGAGAAAAAATGAACTTAAATGGTTTTAGCAAATGCCTGGCTGCAATTTATCAAAGAGTGACAAATGTAAGGGGGTCTGAATACTTTCCATACATATATACACACTGTGTGTATATATATATATATATATATATATATATATATATATATATATATATATATATATATATATATATATATATATATATACTGTATATGTGTGTGTGTGTGTATGTGTGTGTGTGTGTGTGTGTGTGGGCATCTGCATCCTTGACTATTACTTCAGTCGAAACGGGGCTTTCTATTGACAATATCAGTTAACGTTTATGTCACTGTTTCTGTACATTTCTAAGCTTTTTGGTTTTATATAATGTTTAACAACATATTTGGAGAGCAGAGATATTGACGTTTAAGGGGATACCTGGAATATAGAGAAATGCTCAGAAGTGACGGGAGGAGTTGAGAATGTAAATTGTTAATGTAAAGTGCTTTAATTTATATATATTTTAAGGTGAAAAAATGCAGTTTTACAGATGCTAGAAACGTGGCTTTTAACTGAAAGATTGGTATCAAAGAGCACACCCAGGTTCCTAACTGATGACGAGGACTTGACAGAGCAGCCATCAAGTCTTAGACAATATTCTAGGTTACTATGTGCAGAGGTTTATTGTCCAATAACTTAAAAATTTTTTTCTTCTTTTTTTTTTTGAATTAAGTTGTAGGAAATTACTAGTTATCCAGTTTTTTATATATCAGCTATGCATTCAGTTAATGTTGTGAATTGGTAAGTTTCGTCAGTGCGTGAAGAAATATAGAGCTGAGTATCATCAGCATAACAATGAAAACTAACGCCATGCTTCCTAATGATATCTCTTAAGGGTAGCATGTACAGGGTGAAAAGCAACAGTCCTACCACTGAGCCTTGCGGTGCTCCATACTGAACTTGAGATCAATATGACACATCTTCATTTACTGCTAATTATGTCATTAATACTGACAGAACAAGATTTAAAGAAATGATACATTGTTGTCTCTGCCACTGCACGTCATACCTCACTGACATGAGGTGCTTTGCCATAAGAGGGCTTCCTGTAATACTTGATGACTCTACTAAGTTCTTCAAAACATGCTTTTTAAGTTTTTTATACATTTTTCTGTCATAGATTGTGTAATTAAAGGGGTCATAACATACTGTACTTTTTAGCTAAAATTAGCTTATGAATCTCATTCATGTCCAGGATCCTGATGATGAGGATCACACTAAAATGTTATAGTTGGAATCCTGAAGATGTGAATGTGAATATGTGGCACAGTCAGGATCCCCGTCTTTTCACCTCCATCCATCCTCTGGGAATTATCTTGGGTGGAAATCTTAAACACGATCTCATGACAATGCGTATAAATAGTAATGCAGTGTGCAATCTCGTAGAATGTATACGCCAAAATGAGTTTTGGCGTGCAAATGGTACGCCGTTTTTGGCGTGCATATGATACGCACTTTATGGCGTGTATATGACACGCTTTTGGGTAGGGTGAGGGTGGGGTGTGGGGTTCATATAATACGCCATAAAGTGCGTATCATATGCACGCCAAAACGGGCAGCATCGCGTGTACGCCAAAATGGGTTCCCTTTCGAGGAACTTCACTGCGTCCACTAGGGACAGCTCTGGGAACGCCCACAGCGTGATAGCGTCTGATGCACGTATGTCAACTCAGCCAATGGCGAGTGGCGTCACGGACGGGTGACGCGTCACGTCCAGGAAAGGATAAATATACCTCCGCTCCGATCGCACTTCAGCTTTTCTGCCTCAGCGGCGATCTGTGTGAAAACTGTCTCTGTCTATTTATTGTTGTCTGTCAAAAACACAATATATCTCAGTTTAAAAAAAATGCATCAGTATTCAAACAGTGTACTCCTCCGTGTCCCGTTTCCTTACGGGTGGAGATACACATGATTTGTGTGTGATGTGTTTGGGAGTGGAGCATGCTCTGTCAGCCTTCGAGGGGGCTGATTGTGAGCATTGTGAGAAGCTGCCGCTTCGCATGCTCCGCTCCCGCCTGTCACTCTTCGAGAAGGGTGATCAGGATCGCGTTCCCTCTGGTTCTGGACCCGCTGCTGCCGAGGCACAGCGGAGAAGGACATCATGGGGATCGCAGATGGATCTCTCGGCGGGGTTTGAGACGGGCGCGAGCGCTCTTTCTCTGCCTTCACCCGAGAGATCTGTCGCTCAAGCTCTGGTGTCGGAAGCCCGCGCTGCGGCTTCTTCCGCCCAGAGTGAGAGCTCCGTCGTTTCAACACTCCAGCTCTGAGGAGGTGGAGGTGTTGAGCGCCGGATTGGGGAAGATGATTCGCCATCTCTTTCCCCAGCACACGAAGAGCTGGTGGAGGTGATTACTCGCGCTGTGGCGGTTAAATATTGATTGGCCAGCCGAGAAACAAGGCGCCGTCCGAAAAGCAAGTTAGACGAGCGCTTTTTGTCATCAAATGTGTCACCTTCACCACGGGGTCTTCCTTTCTTTCCTGATTTACACAGTGAGCTGTCTAGATCATGGAGGAAACCATATTCATCACGTCTTTTCAGCCCTCAAGTAAAAACATATAGTGATATAAGGGGCTGAAAGAATATGGTTATGGGGCAATGCCTAAAGTGGATCAGACGCTGGCTAGTTATCTGTCCCCTGCTTTCGCATCGTCCTGAAGGCCCCCGCTCCCCACTAAACCATTAAAGACAACATCAGGGCTAGTGGGGAAAGCGTGACACGGCAGCAGGACAGGCTGGGGCGTGTTTGCATACAATGAGTATTTTGCAAGCGTACCAGGCTGACCTGCTGGGGATTTGGATGGCGGTGAAACAGTGAGCCCTGAGGCGGTTCGCGAACTGCGGGCCACAGATTTATCTCTGAGAGCCACCAAGGAGACCGCTAGAGCTATTGGGCGGTCTATGGCAGCCTTGGTGGCAACAGAGAGACATCTGTGGCTCAATTTATCTGACATTAAGGATAAAGACAGGGCTTTTCTCCTTGATGCACCAGTTGAACCCACTGGTCTGTTCGGTGACGCTGTAAATGAAGTCGTCGACAGATTTCAGGAGAATAAAAGACAAGCGGAGGCTTTTAAAAAATATCTCCCGCGCCGTCACCAATCCTCTGGGGCTGCTGGGCGTGAGCAGCCCCAACCGTCTAGCTCTTCGTACAGGCAGCAGCAAAAAGAGAGTGTCGCATCTCGTGCTCCACCTCAGAGATACGGTGGGCCAGGTCGGCACTCTCAGCCGGTCTTCTAAGCCGAGACCGACTTGAGGGTCGTGCTTCAGGCGAAGAAGGCTTCAGGCCAAAAAAGGTCCTGACGCCAGCAGCGTCAGGTCTCCGAGGGTGCCCCCCCGCGGGGTGGATTGGTGTTCACCTCAGTATACGGTGCCCATTCCACTTCGTTGCCCTCAGGGGATCGTTCTGCCAACCCCGCCACCCTTGGTGCTTCGGAGCGATTTCCAGCGAGCTCGTGACTCGGCGTCCACAGGACAAGGTGTCACACTCAGACTCCAAGGAGGTTAGAAATGCAGCCAGATCGGTTAGGTGCTGCCAGTATGCTTCAGGCCACCGAGATGGTTGCAGTGGAAATATCAGAGACCAGCCTCGAGAGGCTGGTTCCAGTAGATTTCCTGGCAGAGTGGAAATGTCTACCAAATATATCACTATGGGTCCTGCAGACGGTAGAAAAGGGTACAGAATTCAGTTTGGGTTCCACCCACCTCATTTCAACGGAGTGCTGGTAACATCAGTACGTCCCGAGCAGGCTCTGATAATGGAACAGGAAGTAGGAACCTTGTTAAAAAAGGAGGCTATAGAACGGGTCCCGGTACAGAACAGAGAGTCGGGTTTTTACAGCCGGTACTTCTTAGTTCCAAAAAAGGATGGAGGGTTGCGCCCCATATTAGATCTTTCGTCTGAATTGTACAGTCAGAAAACTAAAATTCAAGATGCTGACGCTAAGTCAGATTGTGACCCAAATCAGATCCGAGGACTGGTTTGTCACAATAGATCTGAAGGACGCATACTTCCATGTCTCCATCCTTCCACAACACAGGAAGTTCCTGAGGTTCGCCGGCGGCGTACCAGCATCGGGTTCTTCCATTTGGTCTAGCTCTCTCACCCCGCACGTTCACGAAATGCGTAGATGCAGCTCTGGCCCCGCTCAGGCTGCAGGGCATACGCATTCTGAACTATATAGACGACTGGCTCATTCTGGCACAGTCGCAGAATATGGCAGTTCGGCATCGAGATGTCGTCCTCGCGCATATTCAAAAGTTGGGGTTGAGGCTGAATGCGAAGAAGAGTGTGCTTTCTCCTGTACAGAGGACCACTTTTCTAGGCGTGGTTTGGGATTCCGTAGCAATGCGGGCAGTGCTTTCACCCACGCGCATTGCTGCGATTCTGTCAGCTGTAAAGAGAGTAAAACTAGGCCAGTCATTCACTGTCAAGCAGTTTCAAAAGTTGCTGGGGCTGATGGCAGCGGCGTCCAACGTAATTCCTTTTGGCCTGCTGTACATGAGGCCCTTACAGTGGTGGCTCAGGACCAGAGGGTTTTCCCCGAGGGGGAACCCTTTTCGTATGATCAAGATCACACGGCGGTGTCTCCGCGCCTTGGTCATATGGAAGAAAGCATGGTTCCTGTCCCAGGGTCCGGAGTTGGGGGCACAATGTCGTCGAGTCACCCTGACGACAGATGCCTCTCTCACGGGCTGGGGAGCGGTAATGGAAGGCCGCTCAGCTCAGGGTCTGTGGGGGGACTATCATCTTTCGGCACATCAACTGCCTGGAGATGATGGCAGTCTTCAATGCGTTGAAGTTCTTCCTCCCGGACTTGAGGGGCCATCATGTGTTGGTCCGTACGGACAACACATCGGTGGTTTCCTATGTAAATCGTCAGGGGGGTCTGCGTTCGCGCCACTGTGCAAGCTAGCGCACCAGATCCTCCTGTGGTCTCTGGGGAAGTTACTCTCCTTGAGAGCAATCTTTATCCCGGGGGCCCAGAATATAGGAGCGGACATCCTGTCGAGACAGGGGCTGAGGCCAGGGGAATGGAGACTTCACCCCGAGGTGGTGAAGCTCATTTGGGAAATTTATGGCCAGGCGGAGGTGGATCTGTTTGCGTCTCAGAATACGACGCACTGTCCACTCTGGTTCTCTTTGACACATCCAGCTCCTCTGGGACTGGATGCCATGGTGCAGACGTGGCCGAGGCGGCGACTGTACGCATTCCCCCCAGTTGTTCTGCTCCAGGGAGTTCTGGAGAAAGTTCGCCGGGAGGATAAGTCTACTGCTAGTAGCTCCCTACTGGCCGAGCCGGATTTGGTTCTCGAACCTCGTAACACTGCTCGATGGCTCACCTTGGAAGATTCCGATCAGGAGGGATCTTCTATCTCAGGCGGAGGGCTCAATATTTCACCCCCGCCCAGAAATGTGGAACCTGTGGGTTTGGCCGCTGAGGGGCCGAGCTCATAGAGTCTGGTCTCTCTCTACCGAGGTGGTGGAGACCATTCTTAGCTCCAGAGCTCCATCCACGAGGAGACTATATGCCCTGAAGTGGAGGCTGTTCACGTCTTGGTGTCAAGCGACAATTAGATCCAGTCAACTGCCCTGTTGGTTCAGTGCTAGATTTTCTACAAGAGCGATTCTCTTCTGGGTTGACCCCTGCTACACTAAAGGTGTATGCTTCATCTATTTCTGCTTACCATGCCCATGTGGATGGTATTACTGTGGGGAGGAACCCGTTGGTAACTCGTTTCCTTCGTGGCACTAAGAGGCTGAGGCCTGCGGTGCGCACTAGAGTTCCTACTTGGGATTTGGCTATAGTGTTGGAAGGTTTATCTGCGGCTCCGTTCGAGCCACTTGACGTAATCTCAGAAAAGTTTCTGACTCTGAAAACCATCTTCCTTCTTGCCATTTCTTCTATTAAGAGAGTAGGAGACCTTCAGGCCTTATCAATATCCCCTTCGTGCTTGGAGTTTGCACCAGGGATGGTTAAAGCTTTCCTTTACCCTAGATTAGGTATGTTCGAAGGTGTTAACCAATGTTCCACGGCCTATAGTGCTGCAAGCTCTCTGTCCTCCTCCATTTGTTAATCCAGACCAGGAAAG